>CM035840.1:142172421-143668739 GCA_020510985.1 Pholidichthys leucotaenia
ACCTCCTGGTATTTCATTTCAGAGCACTTGACTGGTGCCAGGGCTGAAAAGTTCATAGGCTGAAAAGTTCATATAGCGGTCAAATTTGACTAAATATGGTTATTTTTTAACAGTCTCTCTGTCGGTGCACACAGTTCTTCCATTGGTGTTGCAGGGCTTGGATCCCTGTGCTTGAAAAATAAACTACATTTGGCCAAATTTGATAACTATGAACTTTTCCGCCCCGTCGGCCCTGCTGCAGCGGAGCGACCCGAAATGAAAAAGTATACCAGGAGGTCTCCGAGCTGATGTCTGCTCACGGGAAAGATGGCGAGTGGTTTGTGATTTTAAGCATCTTTTATGTTATTTATCAGTGAAAACGTCAGCGTGTCAACAACATCATGGGATAACGGGCTACCTTCTTGTAATGAACCCACACACTTGAGGTGGTACTCACTTGTAATGGAAAACTAACCACACCATGTCGAGCCGCCCTTGAGTCACATGATGTTACTGACATAACGAGGCCTCGCTCGCTATGGTCACATGACTGTGGTCGTGCTGAAACAGCGCTCAAGACAGCTTATGACACTTCCATTTCATATTGTTCGAATCAGGATCAAGTAGGCAGTGTCGAGCATAACATCACTAGGGCACAGTGCATGAGAACTAATGTGGAAATGGGCCAAAGCTAAATCACTGTTAGCTTCTAAATACACTTGCAAATCAATGACGAAGTAGATGAACTGAAGTTTGATTTACCATCAAAGACTTACATGTGGTGATGATATCATAGCTTCACTCCATCAGTGCAGCAATTAAACTAACTAGCAGCCAATGTTGGCGCAAGCCATGTGGCCCACAAACCTGACTCAAGATGAAGACGGGTATGTAAACAATGACTTCTGCACTGTGCAATATCAATTTTTTTGTACTATTTGTGGGTGAAATGATAAAAAAGCCTTCTGTTCTATATTATGCTCATTGTGGTGCTTAGCAACAGCTAAATGAGTACATTTGGGAGCGACTGTTTTTCTCAGTGGAGCCAAATAATTGTAGAACTGTTGTATAAAAGCAATATTACACTCAAGGTAGTACAGTATCCTGAATATTAGGGATGGGAACAGGAACAGGTTCTAAATTTTTCATACACCGCTGATGTTATCAATTCCTCTTATCAATGTTATGGGTTTAAATACTACCGTGTTTTTTTTTTTAAAAAGGCATGCATCATTATGTCACACACTACTGTTACCAGGCAATGCCATGACACCATCACTACTGTGGGATAATGGCAGAAGTGTATGTAAACACTAGGAGCATGACATATGATAAACATGAGTTGAAACATCTCTTGATGGCATGGGATAAAATGATGCAAAGCGTTCAACAGTCTACAAAGTATGCCTGCGCCTGATTTCCAAACCGCAGGAACCCTGTTAGTGACAGCAATATTAGCTTATTTTTATTAGTAGAATATCAGCACGATGCAAGCAGCCTTGCAAGCTAAGTTTTATTTGTTTTTTAACTCACAAAACCCAACTAAAAAGTCTGATATTTATATATGAGCTCATTCTTTTTAGACGATGACAGCAACAGGCAGTTCTGAGGTTTTACCAACCTGTTCGTCCTCCGCTCCTTGCCAGGATAACCTGTTATGTCTGTAAACCGGAATGACCAACAGGGAGTTGAGCTGTGCTGGAACATGAACTTTATTACACACAGTAATTAATAAAATGATACAGTACAGGTTTGTGATGATTCATTTATCGACTCGGTGTGATGACATCACCATATGGCTGCATCATCACGCTGGTGCCCATTAACCTTTTCATTACATTCAACACCGCCCCCCACCCCCATCCTTGGAAAAACACAGCACGCATTGTTTAATTTAACCCTCCCCAATTTGGTATCACTAACACAAACAACACAAGCTAGGGCTAGCGGGTAGACCACCACATAGCCCAGCATGGCTGAGTGGATTATTCTGCCACTCTCAACTAGCGGCCATGCCATTAGCTAATCAGTTCTTTCTTCCTCATTCTCTTCCATGGGGAAGGCAGTTCTGTTGGCGGGGCCTTGTAGCAAGCCCGTGGTGGACGCACCCCTGCAGGTGCCAGTTGCAGCAGGCCCAGGCGCCATCCCTCCAGAGCCACATCACGTTCCTCAACAATGTTCCAGCCTGGATCCCATACCAGCTGGGTCTGCTCCAACGCTTCGTCTTGATCCGTAGCAACTGCTCTCACCTTCCGCAGACGGCTGGCCTGCTATCTCGAGCCAGCCTCCATCTGAACGGCGGCTGGTCTCAGCTGTGCCGCAATTTTCATACGTGTCGGTGGTGGTGACGATGTTAAGGCTGGCTGTGAGCCCGGTCACTTGGTTCTGCGGACCCAAACCCAGTTCATCACTGTGAGTGGTGCTCATTTCGGCTGTGTCTGGCATCGTGGTTGTGACGTTATAACTCTCACGTCTGTTGCAGGGTGTCCACCAGGCTGTGGTGGTTCTGCTACAGTGGGGTAAAAAAGTATTCAGTCAGCAACCAATTGTGCAAGTTCTCCCACTTAAAAGATGAGAGAGGTCTCCAATTTTCATCATAGGTATACCTCAACTATGAGAGACAAAATGAGGGAAAAAAATCCAGAAAACCACATTGTCTGATTTTTAAAGAATTTATTTGCAAATTATGGTGGAAAATAAATATTTGGTCACCTACAAACAAGCAAGATTTCTGGCTCTCACAGACCTGTAACTTCTTCTTTAAGAGGCTCCTCTGTCCTCCACTCATTACCTGTATTAATGACACCTGTTTGAACTCGTTATCAGTATAAAAGACACCTGTCCACAACCTCAAACAGTCAGACTCCAAACTCCACTATGGCCAAGACCAAAGAGCTGTCAAAGGACACCAGAAACAAAATTGTAGACCTGCAACAGGCTGGGAAGATTGAATCTGCAATAGGTAAGCAGCTTGGTGTGAAGAAATCAACTGTGGGAGCAATTATTAGAAAATGGATGACATACAAGACCACTGATAATCTTCCTCGATCTGGGGCTCCACACAAGATCTCACCCCGTGGGGTCAAAATGATCATGAGAACGATGAGCAAAAATCCCAGAACCACATGGGGGGACCTAGTGAATGACCTGCAGAGAGCTGGGACCAAAGTAACAAAGGCTACCATCAGTAACACACTAAGCCGCCAGGGACTCAAATCATGCAGTGCCAGACGTGTCCCCCTGCTTAAGCCAGTACATGTCCAGGCCCGTCTGAAGTTTGCTAGAGAGCATTTGGATGATCCAGAATAGGATTGGGAGAATGTCATATGGTCAGATGAAACCAAAATAGAACTTTTTGGTAAAAACTCAACTTGTCATGTTTGGAGGAGAAAGAATACTGAGTTGCATCCAAAGAACACCATACCTACTGTGAAGCATGGGGGTGAAAACATCCTGCTTTGGGGCTGTTTTTCTGCAAAGGGACCAGGACGACTGATCCGTGTAAAGGAAAGAATGAATGGGGCGATGTATCGTGAGATTTTGAGTGAAAATCTCCTTCCATCAGCAAGGGCATTGAAGATGAAACGTGGCTGGGTCTTTCAGCATGACAATGATCCCAAACACACCGCCCGGGCAACAAAGGAGTGGCTTCGTAAGAAGCATTTCAAGGTCCTGGAGTGGCCTAGCCAGTCTCCAGATCTCAACCCCATAGAAAATCTTTGGAGGGAGTTGAAAGTCCGTGTTGCCCAGCGACAGCCCCAAAACATCACTGCTCTAGAGGAGATCTGCATGGAGGAATGGGCCAAAATACCAGCAACAGTGTGTGAAAACCTTGATAAGACTTACAGAAAACGTTTGACCTCTGTCATTGCCAACAAAGGGTATATAACAATGTATTGAGATGAACTTTTGTTATTGACCAAATACTTATTTTCCACCATAATTTGCAAATAAATTCTTTAAAAATCAGACAATGTGATTTTCTGGATTTTTTTTTTCTCATTTTGTCTCTCAGGTGAAGTATACCTATGATGAAAATTGGAGACCTCTCTCACCTTTTAAGTGGGAGAACTTGCACAATTGGTGGCTGACTAAATGCTTTTTTACCCCACTGTACATCCCATTGGGTCACGGACTCTTCATCCTGTGTCTCAGTGGCAGCTCCTGGAGGCTGATGCCGATCAGGGATTTGGAAGACATCCGGTGACTCTGGTGCTGCGCGTGGATTCGGAAGCAGTCTGGTACCTTTCCTCTTTCAACTGGTGCTGGTTGAGGTCGGAGTGATGTGTCGCTGTTGTCAGTAACGGGACACGCGCCGGGCCGTCTTTGGTCACCGGAGTCCCCTTTTCCATGAACTCCCTCTCCTGCGGCTACATGGCAGCTGTCTGAAGCTCAAGCCTGGCGAGGATTGGAGGTGAGTCTGGTTGCTGCTCTCTCTCCATGTCGCGTTCACTCTTTGTGTCGTGTTTACTCTCCATGCTGTATCCACTCTCTGCACTGCATTCACTCTCTGGGCTGTACTCTTTGGCTGCACTCACATCCATGAAGTCACACTTTCCCACCTGTGATGAGGCTGCAGCTTGAGAATGCTCATGCTGCATGGGGACTGGCTCCGGGTCCCTAGTGTCTGCGAACCGGGGCTCTAGCGACTGCTCCGGTTCTGCTGGGCTCTGTTCAGCATGCAGTGTGAGGCAGACGGTGGCTGTGTCCACATCTGAGTGTAATGGACCTGGACTGTTGTCGGTCCGACCGGGGACTGTGAGGGAGAAACCCAATTCGTAGAACAAAACCCACTCCATAATGTTATCGCCCTGGCATGTCACCTGGAACTGGAATACTGGGATTTCTCTTTTACCGTATTGCACTGCGAAGGTGATGTTTCTGCCAGTCATGGAACATCCATCGTCTGGCAGTTCCACCGCATCAGGTCGCCAGAGAGTAAGCCTCCTAACCATGGCCTCATTTACCAGGGACCGTGGGGCATCGGTGGCCACCATCATTGACACACTAACGCCGTCCAGCTTCACCACACGCTACAGTCCTGACCAGCTGTCAGGGCCCACAATGTTGACACCATCTCCGTCAGCCGTGGGGATGATGGGCCCAGCCTTTTGTCGCCGTTGGCGAAACCTTATGCGCCACGCCAACACATTGTCGGGTGTGGCGAAGTAGCTAGCTAGCAGCTTGGCTAAATCAGTGAACAAGTCCGTTGGTCCTAACGTGCTGAAAATACGTTTGCCTTCTATGCCTATAAAGTGAACCAGTAGAGACTGTTTCTGTACCGCATTTATCTCGTCCAGGCCCACTGCTGATATGTAGGTGGTGAAAGTATCAAACCAGCGTGGTCAAGGAACTGGTGGCTCACTGGGGTTTTCCAGAAACGGCAGTGGTGGCCTCAAGCATGCCTCCATAGTTTTACTCTTATCGCTAAATGTTATGTCTCTAAACCGGAATCACCAACGGAGAGTTGAGCTGTGCTGGAACACGAACTTTATTACACAGTAGCTCTTCCTCTTCTTCTTCTTTTAGATTTGACTGGCAATTGGCAACCAGCTTACAGATGCATTACCACCACTGACTTGATTATCATCACTCTACATCGTTGTATAAGGAGTTCTCATAAGGAGCTCCGAACAACTCCTCATGCATGAAAAAAATTATCCGTCCTTGGACTGTGTCCTCTCGGCGGCGTCGACCAAGTGCTATCACTTCACTCTATTACACAGTAATTAATAATACAGTACAGGTTTGTGATGACTGAACGCTATATTGTCGTGAGTCGAGAGACACCTAATATGGCCAACTCTCCTCATTTATCGGCTTGGCGTGATGACATCACCATATGGCTGCGCCATCATGCCGGTGCCCATTAATCCTTTCATTACATAACCAACTGACGCTAACTGCTCATGGAACTGTAGTGAAGTTTGTAGTGCAAGGTTTGCATCCATTCATGATTGTAGAGCAAGTGGAGTTTGGGTAGGTGAAAGGTGTGGTGTAGGTTACAGATTAATTCTAAATTAGACATTTTCCCAGAATGAGTAATGTCTTGAGGTTTTACCAGTATGTTAATATACAATTATTTTATGCATGTGTGGGTGTATATACACTGTGCATGTACTGTATACATTAAAAAAACATGCAAAAATTACACCCAACTAGAGCATGTATATTTTTGTGATTGCTAAAATAACATAATTGTGCACTTGTTTCTAATTACTTTAGTATTTCATTTATACTGCTTTTATTTATATTGCTTTTCATCATTTAAACATGATAAATGCACAATGTACAATTTTTCCGGTTCCGGTTCCGCCGGACCGGCGGCACCACACGAGTTGGCTGCCTGTTGCAACTGCCCTTTTCTTATCTTCCTTCTTCTTTCTACACCTTTCACTCTCTATATATATATCACGGACACACAGATCGCCCCAAGGGTCTCCCGAGTCGGCGGACGGAGCCACTGTTTGCAGCGGGGGACTACAGCAGGGAAGAGTTAGCTAGCTAGCTGGCTAGCTAGCTCCAACCGCCACCCGGTGCTAATGGAGAAGCTCGACATGCCGAGGAACTGTGGCGAAAACGACGCGGGTGCCGGGCTGGAGTTTAGGCGGTGTGCAAGAAATATAAGACAGAATAATAAAGAGCGATGGCAAGAACCAAGGAGACCGCCCGTAAATCTACTGGAGGAAAAAGCCCCCCAGAAAGCAGCTAGCCACCAAGGCTGCTCGAAAAAAGCGCTCTGGCCACCGGCGGAGTGAAGAAACCTCACCGTTACAGGCCCGGTACCGTGGCTCTGAGAGAGATCCGTCGCTACCAGAAATCCACGGAGCTGCTCATCCGTAGGCTGCCCTTCCAGCGCCTGGTGAGGGAGATCGCTCAGGACTTCAAGACCGACCTGCGCTCCAGAGCTCCGCCATCATGGTTCTGCAGGGGGCCAGCGAGGCCTACCTGGTGGGTCTCTTCATGGACAACAACCTGTGCGCCATCCACGCCAAGAGGGTCACCACCATCATGCCCAAAGACATCCAGCTGGCCCACCGCACCCGCGGAGGAAGAGAGAGCTTAGACTTTCTGCTGCACATTCACCAACCACATTGCTCCGCACTGTGTGTCTATATATATACAGTATATATATATATATATATATATATTTATAGTAATATGTACATATGTATACTAGCTGCTCTTGTTTTTTTCTTGCCTTCTGACTGTTGCTCTGAGTGTTGCTATCCCTGTGCTGTTGCAATCCTGGAATGTCCCCATTGTGGGACTAATAAAGGCTTATCTTATCTTATCTTATCTTATGCATAAATGCCCATTTTTACATGTTTACAGTCTTTGATATTTGATTTTATTATCTTTTAATAAAATAGAATAGAATAGAATAGGCTTTTATTGTCATTGTACAGTTGTACTGCACAACAAAACTGTGGGTGCTGCACCAAGCTACTGCGCAATTTAGTATGAGAGAAGGATTAGATAAAACACAGTTATAGAACACAATTAAAGATGACTGAAATAAAAATAGCCCAGGATTATGGAAATACACACAGGTGTGGTAGTGGCTTCACTGATGAAACTTCTTCTTTCCGCTGCTCCCTTTAGGGGTCGCCACAAAGGATCATCTGCCTCCATCTCACCCTGTCCCTTGCATCTTCCTCTGTAACACCAACCCTCTTCATGTCCTCCTTCACTACATCCATGAATCTTCTCTGTGGTCTTCCTCTTTTCCTCCTGCCTGGCAGTTCCATCTTCAACATCCTTTGCCCAATATATCTGCTATCCCTCCTCTGCACATGTCCAAACCATCTCAGCCTTGCCTGTCTTACTTTGTCTCCAAACCACTCAACCTGAGCTGTCCCTATCATATACTCATTTCTAATCTTGTCCCTCCTAGTCACTCCCAATGAGAATCTTAGCATCTTCAACTCTGCCACCTCCAGCTCCATTTCTCGTCTTTTTGTCAGTGCCACCGTCTCCAAACTATACATCATAGCAGGTCTCACTACTGTCTTGCAAATCTTCCCTTTCACTCTAGCTGCTACCCTTCTGTCACAAATCACCCCTGACACTCATCTCCACCCACTCCACCCTGCTTGCACTCTCTTATTCACCTCTCTTGTGCATTTTCCATTGCTTTGGATAGTTGACCCCAAGTATTTAAACTCATCTACTTTCTCTACCTCTACTCCTTCCATCTTCACCGTTGCATCCGCCTCCCTCTCATGCATTCTGTCTTGCTTCTACTGACTTTCATTCCTCTTCTCTCCAGAGCATACCTCCACCTTTCCAGGGTCTCTTCCACCTGCTTCCTGCTCTCACTACAGATCACAATGTCATCTGCAAATATTATGGTCCGTGGAGACTCCTGCCTGACCTCATCTGTCAGCCTGTCTATCACCATGGCAAACAAGAACGGGCTCAGAGTCGATCCCTGATGTAACCCTACCCCCACCTTGAATCCATGTTACTCCTACAGCACACCTCACCACTGTCTCGCTGGCCTCATACATGTCCTCTACCACCCTCACATACTTCTCTGCCACTCCTGACTTTCTCATACAGTACCACACTTCCTCTCTTGGCACTCTATCATATGCTTTCTCTAGATCCACAAAGACACAGTGCAACTCCTTCTGACCTTCTCTATACCTCTCCATCAACACTCTTAGAGCAAACACTGCATCTGTAGTACTCTTTCTTGGCATGAAACCATACTGCTGTTCACTGATCGTCACCTCTCCTCTTAACTTGGCTTCAGCAACTCTTTCCCATATCTTCATAGCGTGGCTGATCAACTTTATGCCTCTGTAGTTACTACAGCTCTGAGCATTACCTTTGTTCTTGAAAATTGGTACCAAAACACTTCTTCTCCACTCCTCGGGCATCCTCTCACTCTCCAAGATTGTGTTAAACAATCTGGTTAAAAAGTCCACTGCCATCTCTATTAAACATCTCCATCCCAAATGTCTCCTGAGTCAGTGGACAGAGCCACTGTTTCTGGCAGGAGGCAGTATAACAGGGACCAGCTGTTAGCACTTAACCGGCCCATGATGCTCACGAAAAAACTCGACATACCGGGAGAATTAAGACCAAAACGACGTGGGTGTCGTGCTGGAGTAAGGCGGCGGGCAAGGAATATAAGGTACAGACCCGCCCTCCCATCTGTCATTATGGGGAATGTACGATCGATACTCGGAAAAACAGATGAGCTAGCGGCTATCTCCCACTACGATAGCATATACCGGGAGTGTAGTCTGATGCTATTCACAGAGACGTGGCTAACAGAACTAGCAGCAGATGCTAACATTGAACTGGAGGGTTTCCACGCAATACGGGGAGACCGAACACCAGACAGTGGGAAGGCAAGGGGTGGTGGTGTGATGATGTATGTCAATAACAACTGGTGCAGACCGGGACATATCACGGTTAAACAACAACACTGCAACAAAGACATTGAGTTGCTAGCTGTTAGCATGCGGCCTACCTACCTCCCGAGGGAATACTCACACGTGAGCTGCATTGTTATTTATGCAAATACGACGGCGAACGCTGGGACAGTGCGTAACGTCATCCACTCAGTAACTGGCAGGTTGCAGACAGAACACCCAGATGCTCTTCTCCTCATCTCAGGCGATTTTAACCATATTTCACTGTCTCCCATTCTACCCACGTTCACCCAGTATGTCACATGCCACACTAGAGACAATAAAACACTGGACTTATTCTACGCAAACACTAAGGAGGCGTACACCTCATCACAACTCCCCCCACTCGGGAGATTGGATCACAACTTGGTTCATCTCCTGCTGGTGTACAAATCCCTAGTGCACAGACAACCTCTGGTCATGCGCACAGTGAAGTTATGGTCTGAGGAGGCAATGGACGCTCTAAAGGACTGCTTTGAAACCACTGCCTGGGAGCAGCTCTGCGATCCACATGGTGAGAACATCGATGGCCTCACTCACATCATCACGGACTACATCAGCTTCTGTGTGGACAACACCGTTCCCACCAAGACCATACGGTGTTGTTCGAACAACAAACCCTGGATCAACCCTGAGATAAAAACATTTCTGAGAGAGAAGAAGAGGATCTTCAGGTCGGGGAACAGGGAGATGCTGAAGTCCGTACAGAGGGAGCTGAGGAGGAAGATCAGAGAAGGCAAGGACAGCTTCAGGAAGAAGATGGAGGACAGGCTGCAACACAGCGACATCGGTGGGGTCTGGAGAAACCTTAAAACCATCTCTGGGCTCCAGAATACCTCCCCCCAGGCCACGGGGGGCAGGGAGTGGGCGAACATTCTGAACCTGTTTTTTAATAGGTTTAACCAACAGCCCCCCCCCCCGAATGCACAACAACCACTGCTGCCTCTAAAGACATGGAGTCCTGCTGCCCACACCCCACTCCACCAACACCCCCCCCCCACTCCCAACACACAGCCCCCCAACATGACCCTCACTAAGACCCAGGTGAGGACGGAGCTGAGGAAGATCAAGGCGAGGAAGGCGTTGGGACCGGACGGCATCAGCGCAAAGCTCCTCAAGTCCTGTGCAGATCAGCTGTGTGGGATTGTGGAGCTAATCTTCAACCTGAGCCTGAAGCTGGGGAGGGTACCACAGTTGTGGAAAACATCTTGTGTGGTACCTGTACCAAAGACCTCCCGCTCCAAAGACCTGAACAGCTACAGACCAGTGGCCCTGACGTCCCACATGATGAAGACCCTGGAGAGACTGCTCCTTGCTCACCTCCGCCCCCTGGTGGGACCAGCGATGGATCCACTCCAGTTCGCCTACCAGCATGGCATTGGGGTGGAGGATGCGGTGATCTTCCTCCTTCACTGTTCTCTGTCCCACCTGGAGAAGCCCGGGAATGTGGTGAGGATCATGTTCTTTGACTTCTCCAGTGCTTTCAACACCATCTAACCGATGATCCTGAAGGACAAGCTGCTGTGCGCAGGGGTGGACCAGCACCTGTCATCATGGATCCTGGACTACCTCACTAACCGGCCACAGTTTGTGAGAACCCGGGACTGTGTGTCCGACACAATCATCGGTAGCAAGGGGGCCCCCCAGGGAACGGTTTTGGCTGCCTTCCTGTTCACCTTTTATACTGCAGACTTCTCACACAACACAACACACTGCCATCTACAGAAGTTCTCTGACGACTCTGCGATCGTTGGCCTCATCTTCAACGAAGATGAAGCTGAGTACAGAGGACTTATCCAGGACTTCGTGGACTGGTGCCATTGGAACTGCCTCCAGATCAACGCGAGGAAAACTAAGGAGCTGGTGGTGGACTGCCGCAGGCAAGGACAACCCCCCACAGCACCAGTAAACATACAGGGAACAGACATCGAGATAGTGACATCCTACAAGTACCTGGGTGTTCATTTGAACAATAAACTAGACTGGTCACACAATACCGACGCACTCTACAAGAAGGGACAGCGCAGGCTGTTCCTACTGAGGAGGCTCAGGTCTTTTGGTGTACAAGGGGCGCTGCTGAAGACATTCTACGACACGGTGGTGGCATCAGCCATCACTTCTGGAGTGGTCTGCTGGGGCAGTGGCATTACAGCAGCCGATAGGAAGAGACTGAACAAACTGATCAAGAAAGCTAGCTCTGTCCTGGGGCAGCGCCCTGACCCAGTGGAGGAGATAGGAGAGAGAAGGATGGTGGCTAAACTGTCATCTCTGCTGAAGTCCGAGTCCCACCCTATGCAGGACATACTGAACGCACTGAGGAGCTCATTTAGCAGCAGACTACATCATCCTAGGTGTGCAACAGAGAGGTTTTGCAGGTCCTTCCTACCTACGGCTGTCAGACTGTATAACCTAAGCAGGGCTGCTCGCAGAGATAGCAAAACAACGTGACGACCTAATAGTATTGAATGCAAAAGACGCAATAGACTTACACAATGGTCCCGTCCAGTATACAACTAGGACATTATCGGTCGCTACGGAGGGTGACAATATGTATGGGTACATATTCATACTATGTAGGATAACTAAGTAGACGGTTATGCTGTTTATTCCATCTTGCTACAATGCTCCGCACTTTGTATATATATATTTATATATTTATCTGTATGTATGTATATCCACTGCTCTTATTTATATCTTCTGTATCTTCTTAATTATTGCTCTGAGTGTTGCTGTCCCTGTGCTGTTGCAATCCTGGAATTTCCCCATTGTGGGACTAATAAAGGCTTATCTTATCTTATCTTATCTTATACCTCAACAGGTATGTCATCTGGACCAACCACCTTTCCATTCTTCATCCTGACAACATTCAACATCACACTGTTGATTTCTAACTTCAAACTCATGATTCTTTCTGACTCCCTCTTTACCTCCTGGACACTCTTCACATACTCTTCCTTCAAGATTACTCCTACTCCATTTCACTTCCTATCTACACTATGGTAGAACAGTTTAAATCCACCGCTAGTGCTCCTAGCCTTGCTTCCCTTCCATCTGGTTTCTTGAACACACAGTATACAGTGATCCCTCGCTACTTCGCGCTTCACCTTTCGCGCCCTCAGTGCATCGCGGATTTTTCAAAAATATTCATCAAAAATTCAAAATTGAGAAATAATGGGCGGGCGCTAGCAGAAGGCAGGGAGACTACATTAGACCATCAGGTGTCAACACGGAGAGCCGCACAACTCTCTGTTCGCTATTCTCGTGTTGGCTCGGCTCGGAAATCTCGCAAGCTGATTGGCCGAGACGTTTCACCTCGCAAGCTGATTGGCCGAGACGTTTCACCCACCTCCTCTCCCTGCCGAGCACTCATGAAGGGAAGGAAGACCGCATTCATTGCTTTTTATCGCTCGTGTTACTTAGTCTCGCCGTGTGGAACTTTTTGCTGTTCTCTTGTGCCATTTTGTGCGAAATAGTCTTCCCGTCGAGCCACTAAGCCGCCTCCTGCAGCTTCAGCTCTATCGGAAGCTGCCCTCGATGATCCTGCGCCTCCAGCACCTCACGATGAGGCGTCACCTGAGGAGCAGTAAAGCTCTCATTAACCTGTGCAGTAAATCATTTTCATCTTGAGTTACGTATCTTGTTATAAGAATAAAAGAGTTCTAAAAACATATTTACGTACACTTTGTTTACATCTACGTATGTATGTACATGTACACACACACACACACACACACACGTATCATATGAGAGAGAGAGAGTGAGAGAATGAACGTACGTATTATTTATGGATGACGTCATTGGGGTGACGCTACTTCGCGGTTTTTCACTTTTCGCGGTCGGTTCTGGAACCCATTAACCGCGATAAGTGAGGGATCACTGTATCTACCTTTCTTTCCCCCATCATATCAGCCAACTCTCTTTCTTTACCAGTCATAGTCCCTACATTTAACAGCACCGGCAGTTGTCGTTGTTAACCCGGGCCTCGACCGATCTGGTATGAAAGTCTCATTTGTCATGATCTGCATGTTTGATTTGGCAAAGGTTTTACGTTGGATGCCCTTCCTGACACAACCCTCCCCATTTACCCGGGCTTGGGACCGGCATTAGGAGTACACTGGCTTGTGCACCCCCTGTGGCTGGGTTGGCTTCACGGATGAAACAATGTACATAAAAGTGCAGAGTGCAGAACACACAGGCCTCTTCCGGTTGTCTAGGCCATGTTGTGGGTTACCCAAACAGTATGTTCTGCCAACTGTTTGTGGACCATCTCTTCCTCTAATGCTCCAAACTGGCCATCCCTGGCCAGTTGACGTAGGTCTGTAACATCCCGCTGCACTGACTTGCCGGTCCACTGGAGGCACTGCCGAAACTGAATCCTCCGGATGATGACGTTTTCCGGGGTGCGGAAATGTTGCGCCATTAGCTCCACCACATCCTCAAAGCTATCACTGTCATCCAACGTACTAAGGATACGCTGTCCCTCCATTCTCAAGTGGTGAACCAACAGTGTCCGAGCCCGCAACTCCGCCAGTTTACTGAGGTTCAATGCCACCAAATAATTCTGGAATGCGGCGAATTACATCGCCCAAGGGACTAGCAGCTCACCAGGAACCTCCAAAAACAGCTGAATAGTAGCAATTCATGCATCCATACTTTTATCCTCATCGCCAAATGTTATGTTGGTAAACAAGAACCAAGGATGAGGCTGGATGTTGAACTGAACACAACTTTATTGTTGACTCACTCTCACAGTACAAGTGCTTTTGTCAGGCAGAGGTGAGGTCAAAGAGACTGCCCCTCCTCCTCACAGCCCTCTTATACCCCGGGTGGCGGCGGAACCGGAAAGGTGGAGCCACCACCCGTGTCACACAATAATATGTCCCAAATAACAACACGACAGAGGTGTCCTAATTTATTCCTCACCAGAAATTGCAAATTTTTAGAATTACATTTTACAGAAAATTTTAATTTAATTTAATTTTAATTTCTTCAGTTTTAATTGCTTAGTTATATTACTTTACTCTCCCAGTATTGTTAAAATTTAAATTAAATATCCATATGTCCAAATATGTTAAAAAACACACAGGCTTTCACAGTGTGTCCTAATTTTTTTTTTTTTTTGTAACTTAGATTTTTATTCATTTTTCATCATATATAATGCATTCAGATCACATTCTACATTTAAAAAACAAAGGGGTTAGGGTAGGGAAAAAGAAAAAAAAAGAAAAAGAAAAAAAAGGGGGGGGACAAATGTTGGAGCATCAAGTTTTTAGTTTCCATCTCTTAATTCTTCTGGTTTTTTCAGTGTCTTTGGTTATTCTTTCAATTTCTGCCTCGTTGTTGCACTTTGTAGTGTGTCCATTTCCGCCATTTTTTTTCCCATAGTCCTTCTTGCATTCTTTGTCGATATGTTAGTTTTTCCATCATACGTATGTCCTCAACAATGTCAGTCCATTGTTCTTGGTTGGGAAGAACTTCTGATTGCCATTTTTTTGTGATAGTTTTTTTACATGCAATCAACAAGATTTTAACTAGATATCTGTCCTCAGCCTGTATAACATTGTCTCTTTTAAGATCACATAAGTACATCAGGTTACAGTTCATTGGTATATTATATCCTAATATCCTCTGTATTGTCACATGTATAGATTTCCAGAATGGTGATATTTTGCAGCATTTCCAAAACATATGTGAGTGGTCTGCATTTTGAGCCCCACATCCCCTCCAGCATAAAGATTGGGTATTTGTATATTTTCCTTGAATCTGTGGTGTAATGAAAAAGCGAATCAGGTTTTTCCATCCAAATTCCCTCCATGTCCTTGAATTTGTTGATGTGTGTTGTGTTTTCCATATTTCCTGCCAGCTTTCTTCTGTTATGTTTAAATTGAGCTCTTTCTCCCATTTCTCCTTTATATAGTTACTTGTATGATTGTTTGTCATAAGTTTCTGATATAGCTTTGAAATAATTCTTATTTTATTTCCTGTATATGAGCTTAAAATGAGTTGTATAATCTCACTCACATCTGTTTGGAGGTTATGCCTAATCTTCTTCATATAATAATCTCTCATCTGCAGATATCTGAAAAATTCCGATCTTTCTAGTTTAAATTTTCTCCTGATGTTTACAAAGCTCCCGAGATCTTTTTTTCCGATATTGCCCCATGCTGTGATTCCCTTGTTCACCAGATTTTTGTATCCCCTATCTTGTTTTGCCGGTTCAAACTGACTGTCAAATGCTACCCATTTCAATAGTTTTATGTCTTCCTTTATATTATATTTTTGTACTATTTTATACCACAGTTCTAAAGTAAATTTAGTGATTGGATCTATTTGTTTGATTTGCTTATATGCATCTTTATCTCCTATTATGCTTTGTACTGGGAGTCCCTCAATTTCCTTTTCCATTTCTTTCCATTTTGCCTCATATCCCTCGTCGCACCAACATATGATATATCTTATTTGTGCTGAGTAGTAATATTCCTTTAGACTCGGTAGATCCATGCCTCCTTTCTCTTTTGGTAACTGGAGAGTTTTATATTTCACTCTTGGCTTTTTACCTCCCCAAACAAATCTCAATATCATCCTGTCCCACTTTGAGAACTGGGCACCTGGAATCTCTGTTGGTAGAGCCTGGAAGAGGTAAAGTAATCTAGGTTGTATGCTTATTTTGACTGTCTCAATTTTTGAATTCAGATCCATATTTAAGATTGACCATCTATCAATATCTTTTTTTATTTCTTGTTCCAACCTATCATAGTTTGCTTTATATATTTTGCTTATGTCTTTAGGTATGTTCACTCCAAGGTATTTTATTTCTTTTTGTTTCCAGTTTAGTTTGATCTTATCAGTTATCTGGTTTAGAGGGTTATAGTGGAATGTCAGTATTTGTGTTTTTGTTATGTTTATCTTGTATCCTGATAATTTTCCAAAATTTTCTATCAAGTTCATCATTTCCATTATTGATTCATCTGGTTGTTCAAGGTAAACTATAATATCGTCCGCAAATAGCCCAATCTTGTGTTCCGCCCCCTTTATTGTTACACCTTTTAATTTCTTATTTTGTCGTATCGCTTGAGCCAATGGTTCTATGAACAGAGCAAACAAGGTGGGCGATAAGCAGCATCCCTGCCTAGTTGATCTTTGTATATTTACTTTGTCTGTTAAGCTACCGTTTATCTTGATTCTTGCCACAGGTTCTTGATATAGCGTCCTTATGCATTGTACTGATTTTTCGTTAAATCCAAAGCGCTCCAGTACACTATATAGGAATTTCCAGTTAACCCTGTCGAATGCTTTTTCTGCGTCTAAACTCATTATTACTGCGTTTTTCTTTTCTTTATGTATTTGGTTAATTATATGTATTGTTCTCCTGATATTGTCATGTGTTTGGCGTCCCTCTATGAAACCAGTTTGATCATCTTCTATCAATTCCGTCAAGAATGTCTTTATTCGTTTACATATAATTGTTGTATATATTTTATAATCCACATTTAATAAAGAGATTGGTCTATAGTTTCCGCATTGTTCTTTATCTTTCCCTGGCTTTAAAATAACTGAAATGATAGCTTCGTTCCATGATGGAGGTATTTTGTTGTTGTTCAACGTCCAATTAAATGACTTTAGGAGCTGTGGCGTGAGTTCTTCTATAAACAGTTTATAAAACTCAGATGGGTATCCATCACTACCTGGTGATTTACCGTTTTTAAGTGACTTAATCACATCTCTGATCTCTTGTGTTGTTATTTCTGCTGTTAGCTTTTCATTTTGTTGATTTCCTATTGATGGCAAGTCCAATGTGCCTAGAAATTTTTTAATATCTTTAGTATTTGTTTCTTCAGGTTGCGAGTATAGTTCTTGGTAGAAATTATGGAATATTTCTTCGATGTTTTCTGGGTTAACTGTGATTTTATTTGTGGTGGGGTCTTTAATCTTGTATACATTATTCATTGTTTGTTGTTTTCTTAACCGTTTTGCCAGCAGTTTTGTGGCTTTTGGTCCCGTTTCATAATATTTTTGCTTTAGATATCTATTTTTCCTTTCAATTTCATCCATTTGTGTTTCTTTTATCTTTGTTTTTTCTTCTTTAATTTCTTGATATATTTTTGGATCACTTGTGCTTTGATGTTTACGTTCTAATTCCCTCAGTCTCTCACATCTTTGTTCATACGCTTCCAGTTTAGTCTTATTTGCTTTTCCTGTTTCAACAATTAATTTTCCTCTTAACACGGCTTTTAGTGCGTCCCATAGTATTGTTGGGTCCACTTCTTCATTGTCATTCTCTTGGATATATTCGTTTATGTTTATTTTTATTCTTTCTTTCATTTTCTCATCATTTAACAGTCCTACGTTAAGTTTCCATGTTGTTTGTCGTTTTCTATTGTTTAAATATATTTCCATGTATATAGGATTATGATCTGATATTTCTGCCCCTCCAATCCAACAATTTCTCACCCTGTATCTGTCACCTTCATTCATAAGGAAGTAATCTATTCTAGAGTGTACTTTATGGACTGCTGAATAATGTGTATAGTCTTTTTCGAGTGGGTGTAGGTCCCTCCATATGTCTACCATACCCATTTCTGCCAGTGAGGTTCTTATGAACTTTGTTACATGTTTTTTTTGTCTTCTTAACACTTGTTGTATCAACTTCATGATCCATGACAGCATTTAAGTCTCCTCCACAAATTAGGACTCCTTCACTGTGTGTTGCTATGAGATCAAACAGATGTTGAAAAAAACCCTTGTCACTTTCTGGTGGGGCATAGATGTTCACTAATGTAATCTATATACCATCTATTCTTCCCTTTATTATTACATACCTGCCTTCTTTATCCTGGATTTCCTGTTCACTTTCAAATTGTATTTTGTTTGAAATTAGTATCATAACCCCCCTTTTAGTTCCTCCCTTAAATGAACTGTAGTAGGAGTTCTTATAGCCAAATCTCTTTAGTTTCACATGTTCTGTCTTGCTCAAATGTGTCTCTTGCATAAATATAATTTCAGCTTTTTCCTTTTTGAATTTTCTTATTATTCTTTCCCTTTTAACAGGTGAGTTCAGACCATTCACGTTTAGTGTCATTATCTTAAGATTTTTACCCATATTCATGTTTTTCCATTTTTTTAACTTGTGCTCCTAGCCCCTTTAACAACAAAAATAACACATATTTATATAAAAACACATTAAAAAATCTCGACCTCCGTACTTTGGGCCTTTCTTCTGCCCACTGGTCCCTGTTGGTGGGTGGGGGGATTGTCTTCACAGAGTGAAGGGCCCTCCCTAGACCTATATTTACTATGCAAGTAATAGTCATTAGTCTAGAAATGTCCAACAAATATCACTTAAACCTCTCCTAGCCGTCTGTTTCTCTTTTACCTTGTCTTCTTGGCCTTCATTTCTTCTGTGCCTTTCTTAATCTTTGTTATGATCTTGGCTTTCAGTTGAAAGCCTTGTAGCTTGTCCTGGGCCCGCTGCGCCACGTCTCTCCCCCTTCTTCCGCCGTTCACTCGTCTCCACTCCGGCTGTCATGATGCGTTCAGGGCCGCCGCTGCTCCAGCCGTTTCCTCCGGCACGCTCACCTCAAGGCCCCGCTCCATCATATCCCGCGCTGCCTCTCTGGCCGTGTTGTAGGTTCTTACGCCGTCCTCCCAATGAATCCTCATTTTCGTTAGCGGCGTTTGGAATCTAATTTTTTTCTCTTTCAGCGTTTTTTTAATGTTGGCATATTTCTTCCGCTGCTGCACAATTTCTGTCGGGTAGTCATGGTCGAAGAACACCTGTTTGTCGCCGATTCGTATCTTTTTTTTCCATGCTTGCGTCAGGATTCTTTCCTTTATGTCATATTTCACAAAGTTTACCACAACTGACCTGGGTGTAGCGTTTGGTTTCGGGTTCTGTGCCGGGGTTCTGTGCGCTCGTTGAATCTGCAGATCCGTTTCTTCGGGCAGTTCCAGCTCTTTTTTTAAGAACTGATCCATGAATTTCGTCATCGAGTTGCCTTCAATGCCCTCCGGAATTCCAAAGATGCGCATATTGCTTCGTCTGGATCTGCTCTCCAAGTCGTTTATTTTCTCCTGCATCCTCTGCGTTTGCGTCATCAGGGTCTGTAGTTGTTCGTTTGCCTCGCTTTTCCAATCTTCCAGCGCCGATATTCGGGCCTGCGCTTCTGTTATACACGCCCGCTGGGAGCGCAGCTCCTCCATGTTTTCTGTTAGCTTGCGCTCCATTTCTCTTCGGAGGCCCATAAT
The DNA here is from genome assembly GCA_020510985.1 of Pholidichthys leucotaenia. Classification (NCBI taxonomy): domain Eukaryota; kingdom Metazoa; phylum Chordata; class Actinopteri; order Cichliformes; family Pholidichthyidae; genus Pholidichthys; species Pholidichthys leucotaenia. The sequence continues at coordinate 142,192,074 of CM035840.1, forward strand.
TTCCTCCTTAATCTCTTTTTTCAGCTCCTCCTTAAGAGCCGCTAAATCCTGCTGTAGCTGCCGCTTGAATTCTCTTAATTCTTTACCCAAACTGGCGATGCCTGTGTTCATGTTTTCGAGTCTGGCGTCCTCCATTTTCTCTGCTGTAGACACCTCGTTTTTTTGGGCTTCGCGTTCAGCGGTTTTTCCTGCGTTGTTGGAGAGGAATTCTTCAATTTTACCCTGCTTTTGTCCTTGTGCCCGGCTCCTTCGTGTTTTCATCCCTTAGTTTATTGATCCGCTTATGTCGAGTTGGCCATTTACCGATGATTTTTAATCCGGCTAGGGAGAGCTCTCTGTTTAAGCGTCATGTCTCTCCGCCATCTTCCCGGAAGTCCCGTGTGTCCTAATTTTAAATTAAATTAAAATTAAATTAAATTAAGTTAAATCACCCTTTATTGTCATTCAACTGTACAACCAATCATGTACAGTAGAACGAGATTGTGTTGTGAGTCATGTGATTTTTCACATGACTGTAGATGTTGGAGGTGACCCGTGAGTGCATTCCTCCACCCAGGCCCTATCTCGCAATGTACAGATGGATGGTGATATGGACGAGAAAAGGAGGGGAGGACAAAAGAAGGGGGGGTCGGAGCCTTGGCAGAGGTATGTGCCCTCTATTTCTGTTTAATGTAGCGCTAGCCTTTATTAGTCTTGTGGGATTTGGGTGGGAATAACCACAGAACCTGGCATTTGAAGGAGGAAGAAAAGATTTTGACACAAAACTGTAAGAAAGGTTTTGTTTGTAGAAAAAAGGGCATAAGATACAATTTTAGACAATGTAGGCTTGTTTTTGTAGGGGAAATATCCACCAGAGTGCGTCTGTAATAGTAAACCTCAAATCCAGTTCTTAGGAAAAAAACAATAATTTCCTCCATCTTCTGGAATGTATTTTAAGAACAGTATTTTGCTTTACCACTAAACTCACACTGTACAAACCATATGCAAACACAGGGACCATGAGAGAGGGGCAAACTGTTTCTTTATTAATAATTTTGGCAAACAACAGATGGAGGAATTAGCAACTCTGTAGAAGAACATTTTGATGTTTATTTGTTTGTAATTGTAAAATTGCCCCCTTTTTTTCTTTTGTTGCTGTATTTAAAGTTTTCACCCTTCTTCTGGAATGTTTTCTAACACCAGTCTAACATCTTTTTTTAAAGTACTTTTTGTGTTTATTCTTCAAAATCAAAGGGGAAAAGCATAGTGTCACATCTGGGTACATTGTTGTACTTGGGTTTACTGGGTTACATTTGGGTACATTGGGTTTACTGCAGGATGGCAGTGGAGGTTGGCTGAGCATGGGGCTGGTGGATCAGGTGTGCAGACTGATTATGATACACATACTGTGCACCACTCTCTCAGACCTAGCCAGGACACCCATTTCATTCAAGAAAATGTTAAATTAACCTGCTTTCAGGGTTCTTGGATTATATGTTACTTTTCTTCTGGCTGTTTTAAAAGATAAACTGCTTCAGGTTGCAGATAGGAGTGGCTTTGTCAGTGCATTCCTCAGTGGGACAGGAAGACGAGGAGGAAATTTATTGTGAGCACTCAGGAAGAAGGGAGTGTTTCACTGTGATATCACAGATGAAAGGTGCAGTGGTCCAATGTGGAGTGGGTTGCTGCTTTTACTGGGGAGTTCATCATGGAGAACTGGCAGCTTTATGCCCTTTTGGAATGTAAGCTGTGGGTGTCTGGTGTTCATCAAAAGAGAGGAGTCAAACAAAGGGAAGATAATTTAAAGATGCAATTAGTCTGTGCCAGGTAGAGAAAAGCAGAACACTGCTGAATCCTCCTAAATCTGAAAGCAGGGAGGAATGTATGCAAATGCATATAACAACTTAAAAATACTGAAAAAGTTTGGTAAAAGGCCTAGAGGCTTGATTCCCAGATAAAATTAGGTTAGCTGTGATTCCATAATTTGTTCAGATTAAACCAATTATTTTAGTGTACTTAATATAGAGGATTCATATGTATGGATGTAATACATTTACCTTTGTTTATGCATAGCTCATTTCACAGTGGTAATTAAAACAGTTGCTTTGCGTGCTGCATTGGTGTGCAGCAACTGCACTATGAAAAACTGTTGCCGTCAAGCCTTATTTTTATGCCATGTTTTTCTGTAGTTAAAACTTTAGCACTGCATGGGTTATTATCCAGTTTGTGTGTTTAAAGAATATCACCCACACCCGATCGGATGACTGCTTTATAGTTCATTAACATATCTTTACAATAACTCAGATGGTAAAACCAGATTTTCATTAAATGCAAAAGGATGCAAAAAAAAATCAAAGCTCATTAAGCCCAAAAATGCTCAGTATGGCTCTTTCTATAAAGGCTGCTGACCCCTAGGTGAATAGAATATCAAACATTTATCAATATACAAAATCCAGCCCATCACCTATTATTATTATTATTATTATTATTATTATTATTATTATTATTATTATTATTATTTGGCAATTTTTTCAGCATTATTACCCCTAATAAGTTTGTGCACTCTGGGGATATAAATTCCCTATAAAACAAATCTACATTGTCGAAAATAGTATGTTGTGCCCTTTTATTCTACTAAAAAACTTTCATTGTCTTAAAAGTTATGTCAAAATCTTCATCTTTCAAATGCCAGGTTCTGTGATTACTCCCACCCAAATCCCACAAGGCAAATAATGGCTACTGTTACATTAAACAGAATAAATCCTGTGATAAAAAGACTTACTGGTTAAGGACATGTCCAGTTGTATGCACGGTGGCCCAGGATAATAACAAACTGCACTGGTCCTTAAAAGCAGTTTAATGGTAAAACCCAGCTTAATTCGGGTCAAGTTTTCAAAGCAGCTGCCCCAAAATGCTAACTGGCCTGGTGGCTAACTTCAGTTAGGCCAGAGAGTCCTGACTGGCTCAATACTACGGACCCGCTATAGTTACATCATCAAAAATGTTCCGTCTAAACTCATCTTTTTTCAGGGAGTGGCGCTTAAACAAAATTTCATAGAAAAAAAACAGACATGACAAATTTGAATGATTTTACTCATGATATGTCTTGTAAGTCATGAAACACTTGTTGCAGACATATTAACAAGAAAAAAAACTTTTGGTGACTTTTGGTGGAGTGTCACTTTAAATGGAAATTTCCTGAGGAGTTAACTTTTTTTGTAAAATGAAACCATAAAAACCACATTTGCCTGCCTCTCGTTTATCCTGACCTGATAGTCACTGTTTGAAAGCCACGTTGCCCTCTCTTGACTTGATTTTAGGGATGGGAATTGATAAGATTTTATCAACATCAATGGCATTGTCAATTTTGCTTATCGGTCAGATTCTTTATCGCTTCCCATATTAATTCTTGATCAGTTTTCCATGTGGGGAAAAAAGCAGGCCTTCACAGGATTTCAGCATCAATGCAGGAGTTTTTCTGGCTTTAAACAATGCCCCTTTTTCAGAAACAAAACCTTTCATTGTCTTACAGTTTCATGTCAAAATGGTAATGTGTTCACACGCAGCGGCTAGACACTCCGGACTACTGTGCTTATTTTTGTGTGTTTTTCCTGCCTTTTTTGTCTTCCTTCTGCGACAGACTAATTACCTACAGTGGCCAGGAACTTGTAGGCGTTGGCCTCCAACTTAACTCCGACATCACTAGCGCTTATTCCAGTAATCAATACCACATCCCTGAGGAGATTACTAGACCACTGGGTGTTCCGTGGATTATTATCGGGCCCCGGAAGCGGTGCAGGCGGTGACGAGAGAGGAAGCAGAAACACAGCTGCAGGGCTGGCCTCTGAGCCCAGCTGCGCAAACAACGTACCAAACCGCCGTTACCTTCAAGCTTCCTCACTAATGCCAGATCCCTCGCCAACAAAATGGATGAGCTGCGATTGCTTACAATCGTTACGTCTGGGACTGTTGTATTCTGATTGTGACTGAATCTTGGCTTCATCCGCCTATCCCAGATGCCACTGTGGAATTACCAGGCCAAACTATTCACCATTATGACCGCAACGCCGATTCTGGTAAGGGAAGGGGTGGTAGTATCTGTGCTTATGTGCTCCAGTCTTGGTGTAACAACAGCAGAATAATTCACAACCACTGTTCACCGGACCTAGAGGCCATGTCCTTTCTGTGCAGGCCTTCCTATCTTCCCTGCAAGCTAACTGCAGTAGTCATAACAGCTACCAACGTTGCTCCTGACGCTAGCGTGAGCTTAGCACTCAACCACCTCCAGCACATTGTTAGCAGGCAACAGAGAGACCACCCCGATGCAGTTCACATTATCGCAGGGGATTTTAACAAAGCATGCTTAAAGACTGTAGTCTCCAAATTCCACCAACACTTTAAATGTTCCACAAGAGGGGAAATAACACAGGATCATGTTTACAGTAATATCAAGCATGCCGACAGAGCCACCCCCTCCCCCACCTTGGTCAATCAGACCCAGTGTTGCCAGATGAGAAATGTAGAAGTATCATACCAGTGGCTTAAAATTATCATATTTTGAGAAAAATTATCATACACGTCCAGTTTTCATTCTGACGTGGCTCAGGATCATCTACTTCAATAACACATTATCACAGATTGTGCATATCATAGCTTATAACACAGTTTTACCTTCAAATAATCTAACAGATCGGCTGAAAAAAAAGCACCTCTACCTGTGTGGAGTACGGGATCAGCCTGTACTGAACGGCCCAAAATATCAGTCGTACTTAACTATCTTGTATATGGCTTCTGTTGAATCATCCTGTATTAAGGTCTTGCCTTATAAATATTTTGAGAAGTACTCTGTTTATACATTAGGAATAAACAATCAATCCACCTAAACTACTGCTAAAATGCCTCTGACAACTGAAGCAGGAACCTGCTTCAGTTTTATTGAGAACTACAATTCAGTGACATTTTTACAGACATTTGCACATTGCAGCAGCGACAGAAAGCTTAAGTGCTAATGCCAACAACAGGTTTGAACTGCACCCAGTAAAATTGGTGTCTGCCCCCCCTCTTCCATTCGTTTCTCAATCTGCTGGTGATTTTTCTTACTTGTTGAGTCTGCTATGCCTGCAATAATGCAGTAATGTACGTGAACAATACTAGTTTTTATGGGTGAACGTACTGTACTGAATCACTCACCGGAGCTGTACTGGAAGCCAGGGATCAGAAGCTGAATCCCCCGCCTGAGCAGCAAACGAGCCCCGCCTGCTCGGCTGAGCTGACTCTCAGTTCAGTGAGTGGTAGGCAGCTGGAGCTCCAGTACAGCACTAAGTGATTTGGTGTACAGCTATTTATAATGGATATTTTTAGCTTGACTCGACATGTTTCAGTGAACTGTGAATCCCATCACTAACCTCCATATGAGGCTGCCTCTCTCCTACTGCAATGCAAGTCTTCCGTTTTCTTTTCCACACAGCCTGTGCACATGAGACAATGTGTAAAAACAAAGTAGTATGTATGCACAGGATCTGTATTCTGATTGTGTTTGCTAAAGTATTTACGTAACCATGTAATGAAAGGGTCAAATAATTGTACATTAGGGGATTTTTGAAATTATTGATCATACAGCGGACAAAATTATTGTACAAATACGATAATTATCGTACGTCTGGCAACACTGATCAGACCATCTCTCCCTACTCCTAATACCTGCCTACACCCCCCTCAGGAAGAGTCCCCCTCCAACCAAACAAACAAAACCTGGCCTGAAAATGCTCTCCTCCAGCTATAGGACTGCTTTAGATGCACAGACTGGAACATCTTCGATCAGCAGGACCTGGACTCCTATACCGAGTCCATCCTTTTCACGTCTCTTTTCTCCTCGGCTTTCATTGGTAAAAAGATTTCTCAGATTCACGCAGTTGTCTTTATTGTTATTTTCTACCCAAAATGTACTATGGTAAATGCCACTTCCTCTTCTCAGACTATGTGTTGCTATGGTTACACAAACGCCGAGGGACACTTCTGCCCTTTGGTCCGCTGGATACTCCATTTGGATTCACGCTGCAAGCGGAGCGCACCAGACTTCATTTGCAAGAGAACCAAGACCCCCGTTTTCAGGGGGACTAGACTTTGCTTGTTTGGTGCACACCAGAGTTCCAGTGCGCTTTCAGAAGGCACCAAATGATCTGAACTATCCACGGAAGCCACTGTTTGGTCCTTTGGTCTAGATCAAACAGTGGCCATCTGAATGCGCCCTTAAACTCTGTTACATTTTCTATATTTGCTCCATTTACAGTTATACTCCGATAGTGTGTATGATTTTGTTTGCTAGTAAAGCACATGGTAGCTGTTTTCCCTACATTCAGAGTGAAGCCTGATCAATTAAGCCATTTTGACACTTTCTCCATTGCTATCATTCACTTGTCAGCCACTTGTTTAGCAACCTTTCCATGTGTGTAGATGACTGTCATCTGCATACATCTGAATTTTTATATCATCTTCACATACTGATGACAAATCATTAATATACAAAGTAAAAAGCATCCATCCATCCATCCATCTTCTACCGCTTTTCCGGAGGTCCAGGTCGCGGAGGCAGCAGTTCAAGCAGAGAAGCCCAGACTTCCGTCTCCCCAGCCACCTGCTCCAGCTCTTCAGAGAGGATACCAAGGCGTTCCCAGACCAGCTGGGAGACATAGTCTCTCCACCGAGTCCTGGGTCTGCCCCGGGGTCTCCTCAAAGTGGGACGTGCCTGAAACACCTCAAGTGGGAGGCGTCCTAATCAGATGCCCATACCACCTCAACTGGCTCCTTTCAATGTGGAGGAGCAGCGGTTCTACTCTGAGCCTCTCCCGGATGACTGAGCTCCTCACCCTATCTCTGAGGGTGAGTCCAGCAATCCTACGAAGAAAGCTCATTTCAGCCGCTTGTATCCGCGATCTTGTTCTTTCGGTCATTACCCAAAGCTCGTGACCATAGGTGAGAGTAGGAACGTAGATTGACTGGTAAATCGACAGCTTTGCCTTAGAACTAAGCTCCCTCTTCACCACAACAGACCGGTACAACGTCCGCATCACTGCAGATGTTGCTCCGATCCGTCTGTCAATCTCTCGCTCCATTTTCCCCTCACTCGTGAACAAGACCCCAAGATACTTAAACTCCTCCACTTGGGGCAGGAGCCTGTCCCCAACCCAGAGAGGACAATCCACCTTTTTCCGGCTGAGGACCATGGACTCGGACTTGGAGGTGCTGATTCTCATCCCAGCCGCTTCACACTCAGCGGCAAACCATCCCAGCAAGAGCTGTAGGTCATTGCTGGATGAAGCCAACAGGACAACATCATCTGCAAACAACAGAGATGAGATCCTGTGGTCACCAAGCATGACACCCTCCATTCCCTGGCTGCACCTAGAAATTCTGTCCATAAAAATTATGAACAGGATCAGTGACAAAGGGCAGCCCTGGCGGAGTCCAACTCTCACAGGGAATGACTCCGACCGAGTGTTGGCAATACAAACCAAACTCTCACAACGGTCGTACAGAGACCGAATGGCTCGTAACAACAAGCCCGATACCCCATACTCCGGAAGCACCCCTCACAAAAAACCATGAGGGACGCGGTCAAATGCCTTCTCCAAGTCCACAAAACACATGTAAACTGGTTGGGCAAACTCCTACGAACCCTCAAGAATTCTCAAGAGGGTAAAAAGCTGGTCCGATGTGCCACGGCCAGGACGAAAACCACATTGCTCCTCTTGAGTCTGAGGTTCGACCAACGGCTGGACTCTCCTCTCCAGTACCTTGGCATAGACCTTCCCAGGGAGGCTGAGGAGTGTGATCCCTCTAAAGTTGGAGCACACCCTCCGGTCCCCTTTTTTGAAGAGAGGAACCACCACCCCAGTTTGCCATGCCAAAGGCACTGCCCCCGACCTCCACGCAATGTTGCAGAGGCGTGTCAACCATGACAGCCCAACAACATCCAGGGCCTTGAGGTACTCAGGGCGAATCTCGTCCACCCCCGGGGCCCAGCCACCAAGGAGATTTTTAACCACCTTGGCGACCTCAGCCCCTGTGATAGGCGAGTCATCCCCCTCGTCCCCAAACCCTGCTTCCTCTGTGGAAGGCGTATCAGCGGGATTGAGGAGATCCTCAAAGTATTCCTTCCACCGCCCGACGATATCCCCAGTCGAAGTCAACAGTGTCCCATCCGCACCATACACAGTGTGGACCGGGACCTGCTTTCCCCTCCTGAGGCGCCGGACAGTTTGCCAGAATCTCTTCGAGGCTGACCGAAAGTCTTGTTCCATGGCCTCACCAAACTCCTCCCATACCTGGGTTTTTGCTTCAGCAACCACCCGAGCTGCACTCCGCTTGGCCTGCCGGTACACCTCAGCTGCTTCGGGAGTCCCACAAGCCAACCAAGCTTGATAGGACTCCTTCTTCAGCTTAATGGCCCCCCTCACCACTGGTGTCCACCACTTGGTTCGGGGGTTAACACCACGGGATGCACCGACCACCTTGTGGCCGCAGCTCTGGGCCGCCGCTTCAACAACAGAGGTGGAGAACATGGCCCATTCAGACTCCATGTCTCCAGACTCCCTCGGAATGTGGCTGACGTTTTTCCGGAGATGGGAGTTGAAGACCTCCCGGACAGGGGCCTCAGCCAGACGTTCCCAGCACACCCTCACTATACGTTTGGGTCTACCAGGTCTGAATGGCTTCCTCCCCTGCCATCGGATCCAACTCACCACCAGGTGGTGATCAATTGACAGCTCTGCACCTCTCTTTACCCGGGTGTCCAAGACATACGGTCGCAGGTCTTATGACACGATAACAAAATCGATCATCGACCTGCGACCTAGGGTGTCCTGGTGCCAAGTGCACATATGGACACCCTTATGCTTGAACATGGTGTTCGTTATTTTGGGCAGCACGGTGGTGCAGTGGTTAGCACTGTTGCCTTATAGTTAGAAGGTTCCTGGTTCGAATCCCCAGGTTGGCAGGGGTTGGAACCTTTCTGTGTGGAGTTTGCATGTTCTCTCTGTGCTGCGTGGGTTTACTCCAGGGGCTCCGGTTTCCTCCCACAATCCAAAGACATGCATGTTAGGTTAATTGGTGGTTCTAAATTGTCCCTAGATATCTGTTTCCTATAGGCCCTTAGAATAGAGGGTTAGTATTAGTGAGAGCGCTTTGAGTGGTCTTTGTGACTAGAAAAGTGCTATATAAGTGCAGGTTAGTTAGTAGTTAGTTAGTTAGTTATGGACAAAGTGTGGTTAGCACAGAAGTCCAATAACTGAACACCACTCGGGTTCAGATCGGGCAGGCCGTTCCTCCCAATCACCCCCCTCCAGGTTTCACTGTCATTGCCCACGTGCGCATTGAAGTCCCCCAGTAGGATAATGGAGTCTCCAAGAGGAGCACCCTCCAGCACCCCAGTCACAGACTCCAAAAAGGGTGGGTACTCTGAAACATCATTTGGTGCATAGGCACAAATGATGGTCAGGACCCGTTTCCCAACCCGAAGGCGCAGGGAAGCAACCCTTTCATCCACCGGGGAGAACTCCAATATAGAGGCAGCAAGGTGGGGGGATACAAGAATACCCACCCCTGCTCGTCGCCTCTCGCCCAGGGCAACTCCAGAGTAGGCCAAGCTCCAGCCCCTCTCCAGGAGACTGGTTCCAGAACCGGAGCTGTGTGTTGAGGTGAGGCCGACTATATCTAGCCGGTATCTCTCAACCTCGTACACTAGCTCAGGCTCCTTCCCCACCAGAGAGGTGACATTCCACGTACCAAAAGCCAGTTTAGAAAGCTTGGGATCAGTCCGCCAAGGTCTCCGCCTTTGACCGCCACCTAATTCACATAGCACCGGACCCCCACGATCCCTCCTGCAGGTGGTGAGCCCACTGGAGGGCGGACCCATGTAACTCCTTCGGGCTGAGCCCGGCCGGGTCCCATGGGTGGAAACCCGACCACCAGACGCTAGCTTTCGAGCCCCTCCCCCAGGCCTGGCTCCAGGGTGGGGCCCCGGTAACCCCATACCGGGCGGGGTACACTGAATCCTTGATATAGAATTTATCATGAGAGTCTGTTGGATCATTCTTAGTCTGGCCCTTCACCCAGGACCAGTTTGTCTTGGGTGACCCTATCAGAGGCAAATTGCCCCGGACAACATAACTCCTGGGATCACTGGGGCACGCAAACCCCCCCACCACGATAAGGTGACGATCCATGAGGGGGAAGTAAAAAGCAGTGGGCCTAAAATTGAACCTTGTGGTTCTTCCATAGTGCAACCCTTTGACTGGGATACAGTATTGTTTATGCACACACTGCTGTTCACCTATTAGGCCTATGAATTCCGCAAGGACCACCATCTCTATATAGCCTTTATAGATCTTAAGGCTGCCTTCGACACCATGGGCCACACTTCTCTTTGGAGTATCCTGCAGACCCTCGGAGCCCCACCCAAGATCGTAGCCCTGTTTAAGTGGCTCTACAGCAGCTTGGAGAGCTGTGTCCATTTGAACGGAAAGGAGTCTGGCTGGCTTCCCAACAACAGCAGGGTCCAACAGGGTTGTGTAGTCACTTCTGATCTCTTCAATTGTGTCATAGACTATCTGATGACCAAGGGCTGCGACCAGGTCCCTGGCATGCAGTTTGGCAACTACCATCTGGCTGACCTTGAATATGCTGATGATACCATCCTGTTCAGCCCATCCTACAGTCAGCTGAGAGATGCTCTAGTTATCTACCATGAAGAAGCAGCAAAACTGGGCCTTCAGGTGAGCTGGATGAAGACTAAGGTAATGCATGTCAGCGACAGACTGGACCTACCCCCGTTACAGCTCGGGAATGATGCCGTCAAGTTTGTCAATTCCTTTGTGTATCTGGGCTCCATAGTGACCAACAACGGGGACATGAAACCAGAGATCAACCGCAGACGTGGCCTTGCTGCATAAGCCACGCAGGCACTATGGAAACCTCTCTGGCACCATTGTTCAATCTTCCGAAGGACAAAGCTCTGCATATACAATGTGTCAGTCATCTCCATTCTACCCTATGGGTCACAGACATGGCCACTGAATAAGACTCTGGCCTCGAGAGTGGATGGGTTTTATAGTCGGACCCTCAAAACCATCGAGAACATCAGGTGGCCCCAGTGCACTTCTAATGACGTGCTCTGAGCCCGCACACATCAGCCTGCAGCATCCCACCTTATTACACAGCGATGTATCCACTGGCTTGGCCATGTCCTCTGCCTCCCATAAGAACACCCAACAAAAGTCATCCTCATGTTCGACCCCAGGGTCTCAGGGTGGAAAAGACCTCGGGGCAAGCCACGCACCAGATAGTTCGATGTGGTGGAGAGAGACCTCCGATTGCTTGGAGTCGCTGTTGACGACGCAGAGGAGCTGGTCCATAACCGGCAATGGTGGCATGCACTGGTTAACCTGATTGGCTCTACGCATAGTGATGACCCCCCAGCCCTCACCCCGCAGGAGTAGTAAGTAAGTAAGTTATGCGCATACACTGGGAGCGACCAGATAGATATGATTTTAACCAGCTAAGGGTATACTTGCAGTTTATATCCTGATAGTTTAGAAAGAAGGACTGACTGATTGATCATATCAAAGGCTTTATGTGAGTCTAAAAAGATGGCTCCTAACCCCCTACCCCCAGCCCCCCCACCCCGGTCCAGATTTTCTTTAATCGTTTCAATAAAGTAACAACATACTGTCTCCGTTGAGTGGTTTGGTCTGAAACCAAACTGAATGGGATGAAGCAGCTGGCCAGATTCGAGATGTTCTACCAGTTGGTCTACTATCCACTTTTCAATGGCTTTTGACAAAACAGGAAATATACTTATTGGCCTGTCTATCTATAAATGCAAGAAATCTCTGTGTGTTTGTGTGTCTGTCTGTCTATTACACGCATATCTCTTGAACTGTTCATCAGACTGGCCTCAGATTTTAAACGTGGTTTCCTGAGGTTACGAGGGTGTGCATCCCCAAATATGGAGTTGCTCAGTCAAAATATGTAATTTTTATCAATAAAAGTTTTAGCCACCGCTCTGTGTCTCTTCATGGGCTGGCTTTAAGAAGTGTGGGCAGGGTTTCAGATTGACTCTGTGCTGACTGGACAATACGTGGCATCATGACCATGCTGATTGGATAACACACAGCATCATTATCTGTCAGTCACCACAATGTTCCCGGGACAAAACAAGGAAATGAAAGTTAGAAAGATAGAAAAAGATAAAACTGAAGATTTAATGCTTAAAAAAATTATACTATAAAGTTGCCGTGATTGCATAGGTCTAAAGGATAATTTGCCGTATGTGGAGAATGAGGTGCATGAGCAGACTGGGCGGAGCATCAGTGGGGGCCAGGTCTGACAAATCAACACAGAACATGCCGGGAGAAGCAGCGGTCAGACCTAGCTCAAAGGCATGCTAACTAATGGCAATAAAAAAAAGTTATTTTCAATAAAGTGAAAAAAGCAGCCGCTGAACTGGTGGGTCGCAGTCCTTCGGAGGCACACGGGTAAAGCAGCAGCCAATGGGTCTCAACTATTTCTAAACATATCCTGTTATAGTACTGCATGAGTTTACTGACGAAACACAGAAGAAATTCAATATTACACTGAACTCCATCACTGAACAGTGATATAAACTAAAATAATTATGATGACTCAACAACTCCCATTCCCCAAAGTGCAACATACACTATTATCTCGAATAAGTGATAAAAGATTGCACAAATAAGTGATCTGACAAACAAATAAACAAGGGATCTGAAACAGTCGCCAACATTGGATGTCCCATTCATTTTCAATAGTTAGGTACTCTGTAATTAATATTCACATGATCAAATAAATCTTAGTGCTATTTACTCCCTTTTATATTTGTCAAAGTCTAACATGTGATTGCCTACATATAGCCAACACCTCTTTGTATTCCACTTTCAAACACAGCCTACATTTGGGCCTGTAAAGCCTGATTAGGATACCTGTTTCAGACAGGTGAAAGAAAAAGTCCATATTTGGCTTCCATATTTGTCTTGCATTGGTCTCTGTTTGTCTCAGAGTCTGTGTGAAAGTGCTAAAGATGCTGATGCAGCTGTACTTTGTTATCACTTTGTTTTAGTTCACTTGTACTGTTCCTGTGTGACTAATGCTGAGTGAGTGTCATGGTCGCCCCTCACGGGGCAGATGAACAGACTCACTCGCGGGGTGAAGTTGAAGCATATTTTAATGACAAAAAACTGCAGCATGGAAGCCGAACATAAAGTAACAAACTACAGCTGGAACTGGTATGCTGGGGGAAGAGACCCGAACAGCAATATGACAGAAAATTAGTGAGGCATACAAACGATGATACTGTGGCACCTTGGGGGAGCCAGATTATCTAGCATCTCAGACAGGAGACAGTGGATAAGCATGGGAGAACAAAGAGCAGGAGGTTCCTGGTGAGATAGCAGGAAGGAGCAGGAGGTTCCTGGTGAGATAGCAGGAATAAGTCAAGGATGAAGGGGGCTGAATGCAGTGTGATGCAAATGTCATGTTGTGTGTGATGTAAATGCCATGAAACTTAAGAGGAGAGTGTCTGCTTAAATGTTCAGTCTGTTCTTTGCTTTTGAGGTGTGAGTGTGTAATAAATCATCTGAAATGAATCTGCCTCTTCATTTGCACGCTCCACATGACGCGGACCCAACACTGGAATGAGGGAGTGAAACCCAATAAATAGGAATTAACAAATAACACAATGAGACTAATCAGCAACAGCCCTGACCAATAATGACTGGCACTACTTCCGGCACTCAGAGAGAGCAGACGCATTTCTCCCTCCTCTCCCTCCTACTCCTCCCTTCTGATCCCAGCTTGCAATGTTGCGTTTTTGTCTGTGTTTTTTGGCTCTCCTTCTGGCTGAATCTTAATCCAAACGGAAATTATGGATCTGGAAAGCGGCTTAAATGTGATTGACACCACTTTAAAAGAAGATCGGGTTAGGGGGGAACCCTCAGAAGACTCATGACATTGGAACTCATGTGTCTGTGTGATTCGACTGGAGATGCAGAAGACATCTATTGGCTATGATCACAGGACTTCTATTTTTGGCTTTGGAGTTTCCTGATGTATCAGAAATTGAGGAAGGTGGGAGAGCTGTTTAAATGCGGACCCAGGCAAAGCTCCTTCATCAAATTCGACCAGTTGGGGTGTGCACGAATAGCGGCATGGTGAACTGAATGGTAACTGATTCAGACGAATGAAATACATCTCGAGTCGCTTGTGCTCGCCAGGAATGTTTTTAAGTCTGTATATGGAAATTATGAAGCACAATTGCATGAGAGAGGAAAATTCTACGCTCTGAGTGCACTGTGCAGATTTGACCTTGTTGTGGTGCCCTGTTTACATTCCTCCTCGATGAAGATAAGACTTGAAGAGGTGGCTGGCTTCTCTCTTAACCCAAACATCGACAAACAATGGCTGTTGTTCTGCAGATCGAGCTCCTCAAGGACAGCGTTATCATGTGTTTACAGAACTTGCCACCTGCATGAGGAGAGATAAACTCTGGACATGCCGTGTAGAACACATGATTATCCGTTGCCAGGGGGTGCCCTCTGCTGTTCACCAGCAATTGACACACCTCCACACTACATCACATACTGATCATATGCTGACTACATACACTGGTCTCTCTCGCTTGTTATTGTGTGATCTTTATTGTCTGCTAATTGTGCATTAGAGAGTTTTTTTCTAGGTAATCACAATTTTGGTCATAAAATGAGCTTTATTTTGATTAACAATGCTTTTTTTCTCTCTGCCCATTGTGTTTACCCTTCTCTCCCCCCTTCCCCTCTCCCCACACTGTATGACAGGCGCCTTGCATGGCTGCCGCGTCATTGGGATGCGCTTATACTAGCGCGCCCAATGTCAAGTCAAATTCCTCGTATGTTTACTTGTGTTTACTTGTGAACGTGCTTGGCAATAAAGTTCATTCTAAAGTTCATTCTGATTCTGATAAGGATAAGCTGTGCTCAAAAGGAAGTAAACAAACACTGTCAAAATAAAAGCCCAATCAGAAACAAATGATGAACAGGAAAAAACAAACATACAAATGTAGCTGTGATGGATAATAATAATACTAATGACAATAATAATAATAACAATAATAATGAGACCAAGATGGAAATAAAACTCCAAAAATGATAATAATGAAGACATAATAATAAATACTGAAGACAACAAAGTGTGGCCTGGTCAGACCCAGCCCAGACCATCACAGTACCCCCCCCCCCCCTTTAAGGTTGGATTCAAGATGACCCCAGGGAACATCAGAAAAGGAAAAAAAAAAAAGAAAAGGAGAGAAAAAAAAAACCAAAATCCAAACAGGGTGGGGGGAATAGGCCAGGAGGGCCGAAACAGACCCCCTACCAACACAGTATCAACATAAGAACCTAGGATTGAAAATGCATGTGCCCCAACCTTAGGGGAGAAACATGAAAACCCACAGCCTAGGGGGCAGGAAAAGAACAAAAAACAAAATTCACAAAAGAACCCTAGGACTAAAAATAATGTGCTCCAACCTCAGGGGAGAAACAGCACACAAACCTACAGCCTAGGGAGATGGAACCCGCCCCCCCCACACACAAAATAGTGATGGTATCACGTCGGGGTCACCAGTGCAGCGGCATACAAAAATAAGCAGCGATGCTGTGGTTTTAAGCAGGTTTTATTAATCATACCGCCGTCACGAGCTCCGCTCCCAGCGCCGTGCATGAGCGCCGAGAGCGAGCCCACGGCTCTCAGTAAAGACACAGAGTGCGTGTCTGCAGCAGAGGTTGAAGAGTGAGAGAGAGAGAGTTTGCGTTACAGAGTTGCAGCTTATATACTTGACCATAACAATACATCAAAGGAACATACCCCAACAGTTAGTACGATCAAAGAGATAACAGAACAGGCATAAGACATTTGCATTTGAGAGACATATTGTTCTCAGTCCCTAGGTCACAGTGAGGACAGGACACATGAGTACAATGGATGAAAGGCAATCATTAACATCACAGAGGTACGCCAGACGAAATGCGTCTGCCTGTAGACATTAATACACATTACACTGTTCTGCTATTTGCTAAAAGCACAGTAAGGACAAGACGCATGAACACTATACAGAATGGCGCATTACATCACAATACATGCATGTTTGCATCACAAATACACGAATGGCACATTGCATCTTAGTAGTGCAGCGCGAAAAACAGAGACAAGAGGGCTGAGTGTCGTTATCTGTTGTGGGGGTTAACCGAACCGCCACAATGGTAAATGAATGAATGAATGAATCTTTATTCATTCATTCATTCATTTACCATTCATTCATTTCACACACACAAAATAGTGATGGTAAATAAGAGCCCATAGGGCAGAATATGTCAGGAGCTCCTTACTAAAAAAAAAAAAAAAAAAAAAAAATGCTCCAAACTCATGAAAACAGCATGAAAACTTTAGACTGAGCAGGTAAGGAAACCTCAAAAAATACAAAAGATAAGGTGAGCACTTGAGAACACAACGGTAAACATAACAGTGAAACAGATTACTTATGCTCCGATAAGTGACACGTACAAAAGCATACACTACAGAACAGACAAGTAAGCTACGAACTCCCAGCAGATCTGGACTTACAAGGAAGGAGAAATACAAACTACAAATTCCCAGCTGAGCTGGACTTACAATACAACTAGGGAGAAAACACATCCAAACTTTAGCCTGATGAAGAAAAAAAAACAAAACATTGAGGCGCACTGACCCCTGAAAGGGAACCGCAGGAAAGCGCCGGCCTCTGGCCGTCGATGACTGGGGTGTGATGACCTTGAGCGCTGGTGGTAGGAGCATGCTGACCTCTTGAAGAGACGGCTGGAACGCATCCGACTCAGATGCCCAGGAATCCCTCTCCACCCAAGTGCCCCGGACAGGGAGGAGAGGAGCAGGTGGAAGGAGAAAAAAACAACAATATCACCACAGTCAGTAGAAAACAGTACATGAAAACTTAGCAGTAAAAAAAAAAACACACTGCTGAGTCCCTTCACTGGCAACAAGGCAGTACCTCTCATAATTAAAGGTTAAAAGAAAAAAAGAGAGTACTTGCCTTGCCCCCGCTCTGTCGTTGCTGAAGCCGCTGAAAAGGTCTGCAGCCGGAGGACCAGACGAATGTTCCCAGGCCAGCGGTGACAGTCTAGCATGGCGGCAGTGTGTAGATGTAGAGGGAAGGGGAAGCGTGGAAGCCAGGGGACGCTGGGTTGTCGGCACAAGCTTCCAGGGTGCCGGGGTTGGCGAAGAGGCACATGGAAGCCAGGGGATGCTGAATCGTTGGCACAGGTTTCCGAGGTGCTGGAGCTGGCGAGGAGACACGATGACAAACGGAGACAGGGGACGCTGGAATCATCAGCACATTCTCCGGAGTCCCGAGAAAAGTCCTCTTCCAACCCCGTAATCCTCAGCCCGGCACATGATAAAACTAGAAAAGCACTCGAAGAGCGCAGACCTCCACCAAGCGCCACAGTTCCCCCCCATACAGTGTTTGTGTGTACGTTTTCAGATTTCTTGACCATGAAAACATATGACTAGCAATTGGATTCACAATGATAGGATTAGTGGTTCAGTAGTAAAAGCATTACCTCCTTGGCGGAGGTAATAAACTCAAGTGTTGCTGTGGTGTCCCTCTCCTCCATCTGCAAACTCCCAGGCTGCGGGCGTTGCAATTCATGGCACAACCGCGTACAACCCACAGGCCAATGGGTTATGTGAGCGTTTTCATAGATCACTGAAAGCAGCACTCAGGGCTTCACTGACGGATGCAAATTGGGTAGACAGGTTGCCGTGGGTTTGATATTGGGGTTGCGCTCCGCGGCAAAAGAGGATTTGGAAGCTTCCCCGGCAGAGAGCTTGTTTTTGCGCAGCCCCTATGGCTGCCCGGGGAATTTCTGCCAAATAATCCGGCGCCGGACAGCTGCCCGTCTCAGCTTTTGCAGCGTAGCGCAAACACAGGCACGCTGCCAGGCCCGGCCCACCACTGTTTTTTGCATGCTTTTGTGCCTAAAACTTTGAAGAACGCGGAGTTCGTATTTGTCAGACACGACGACCAGCGCCCTCCATTGCGCCTGCACACATGTTGAAAATGGCCGTATCTCACAATGTTAAAGAATCCTTTAAAAAATTCCTGTATCCAGACGGTGATGCGGATCATCCCCAAAATTTAATCAGTTCTTCCTTGTACCATTTCCAACAACGCCTGAAAGTTTCATCGAAATCTGTCCAAAACTTTTTGAGTTATCTTGCTAACCAACAGACAAACAGACAGACAAACAGACAAACGCTGGCAAAAACATAACCTCCTGCGGCCTACGGCCTGGCGGAGGTAAAAAGGTGGCTGCAGATGATGATACGGCGGGGAAGGCCACACCACCTCAGACAGCAGGAAACAGAATAAAAGTTCAGCAGCAATGGAAACGGCTGCTGAGTCCCCTCCCTGGGGAAAAGGCACCACCTCTCATTATTAAATAAAACCAGAAATGAGAAAGAAAGCATTTGCCTTGCCCCCCGCTCCGTCATTGCTGAAGCTGCTGAAGAATCTCCCGCTGGTGAACCAGACGAATGCTCCCGGGGCAGGGGTGTCCGTCTAGCCGTGCTGCTGTAGAGAGGAGGGGAATTGTGGAAGCCAGGGGATGCTGGGTCGTCGGTACAAGCTTTCGGGGTGCAGGGGCTGGTGAGGAGGCACATGGAAGCCAGGGGACGCTGAATCGTCGGCTCAGGTTTCCGAGGTGCCGGAGCTGGCGAGGAGGCACGATGACAAATGGAGGCAGGCGACGCTGAAATCATCGGCACAGTCTCTGGAGTCCCGAGTGAATTCCTCCTCCACCCCTGTAGTTCTCAGCCCGGCAGGTGACGAGGAGAAGGCTGGTGATGATAACACGGCGGGGTAAGACAGCCCCTCTGGCCAGGGAAGAGAGAACAGATTTAGGCAAGCCCCCAGGGAACTGCAGCCCGACGAAACGAAACTCAACAGTCTGTTGACAGCCAGTCACTCTCCTCCCCTCTGCTTCCTCCTGCTCCTGCTTCACTTCTCCCACTGAGTCTTGTTTTGGTTTGGGTCCTACTGTCATGGTCGCCCCTCACGGGGCAGATGAACAGACTCACTTGTGGGGTGAAGTTGAAGCATATTTTAATGACAAAAAACTGCAGCATGGAAGCCGAACATAAAGTAACAAACTACAGCTGGAACTGGTATGCTGGGGGAAGGGACCCGAACAGTAGCGATGGCAAAATCGAAACAGTGTTTTGGAACGTACCGGAACCTAGGCGGAACTTGTGATTCGAAACGCTGTTCCGAGGTCTGTATCAGAAGGACGGAGTCACGTGACTGTTCGTCACGTCACGTGACTGTTCGTCACTGTCACGTGACGGTATCACGTGTTACGTGACTGTTCCATATCGCGTTCCATTCCGCCCCCAATTGTTTTGAAACGTCACAGTCGTTTTTGTTTCAGCAAGTGAATGCAAATCCGTGTATGGTTCGTTCATTTGTAATTCCAATTCAAAATAAAATCAGAAAAAACAAATTTTTGGTCTCATTTTTGTTTTGTCCTTTTCTAAACTTAGGTAGAAAAAATATCAAATTTTTGCACATACCTGTGTTTAATTTTGCTCTTATTGTTTTATAGTCAAAACAAAAATATTAAGTTATTATTTTGGTTTATTATTTTGCGACACCGGAAGTGTTAGTGTTAGTGTAGGTGATGAGTTTAATCAGTCATTTAAAGTGTCTTTAGTTTTATCTATGATGTCTGACCTCCATTACACAAAATTAAAATGCCTATTCTAGGAAAACTATATCCACCTTAAATATACTTTATATGTAAATAATAATTTCTCGTGTCTTCACCTGATTGGCTGTTGATTCATCAACCCACACGCCTAAAACATTTAAAAGCCTCTGATATGTGCATTTATTTTGCGAAGTCTTGCTTCTTTGAGTGTATTGTACTGAGCGTTTTTTGATTGAGAGCGTTTGGCTTGAGATTAATTTGCGATGGCTGGTGTTAGAACGCGTCCCAGGTCAACTGTCTGGGAACACTTTGACCTTTTTGAACCAAAGAAAGTTAAATGTTTGCATTGCATGCAACAGCTTGCATTTTGCAATAATACAACTACTATGTGGAGAAATCTGCAGACAAAACATCCTGATGTCTGCATTACTAGCACTACACAACTAAGTGCTGAATCCACCTAAGGCCAGCATGGTGTTTATGGTATGTATTCATGTCAATTTTATACACATATACATTTATTAGTAGAGAGTTGAGTAGAGATGCTTTATTGATCCCATAGTGGGGAAATTTACTGCTATGACTCATGACAGCTCCAGTGTGCAGATAAAGTGCCAGAAACAGAAAAACACGCAAAGAAATCTCAAACACTCAAAAGAATAGCGCAAATTAAAAATTGTGCAAAAGAAGTTGAAATACAAAATGGACAGCAATAGAATGTATTAATTCATTTTCATTTCGAAATAGACAGGGGGAAGTACTGAAATGTCTTTATGTCAAGCTACTGATGAGAAATGGGGGTAGGATTAAATCAGTTTTTCTTCTTCCCACTCCTTTTCGAGCATAAATTAATGATTTTGATATATTTTACTTTCATGTATTCTGATGAATGTCTGCATTATCAGATAATGTTGTATGCAGGTTATTTATGTTATCTGATTAGTTGCTTGAAATAAATGAAAATGAAATTAAAATGAAATAACATTTATTTTAAGCAAGTGAGTAAACAACACAAAATGACCTGTATACAGCAGTATCTGACAATGCAAAGACATTCAACAGAATACATGTAAGTTCAATAATTCAAATCAATTAATTCATGCTCAAAAAGGAGTGGGGAAAAGAAAAACTTATTTAATAAAAAAAAATACAAATGGTGCAAAAAGAAATTTGCAATATAAATATTATTTATTCACATCTATCAGTATTTACAATGCAATTATGCTCTTAATCACTAAAAGAGGTCATATTGTTCTATATTTACATACAGTTGTGTAGATTTACAATACAATACATGAAGTTGCAACAACTGATTCAGAAAAAGAATCGATCTTTTGGAACGTTCGAAACATCTCCCCACAGCGACATCTGGTGGCCAATCTGAAAATATGACATTCAAACAGTAGAGCAGTGTTGCCAACTCCCCAGCAAGAACAGTGGCTGTTGGCTGTCTGTCATCGCCTCATTTACACAATTGACAATCAGCATATAATTGTAATAGATGGTGTAGGAGAGAGAAATAACGATGTAGGAGAGACAAAAAGTGAATTAAAAAAACCTAAATATGCATAGAAATACAAATGAACTGTCTTCTGTTGATTCTTGGTTTGTTTGTAATTTTGCCTTTGAAATAGGTCATCATTATATCTTGATAACTTAAATGCTTTGTTTAGACCCACATTACATAAATCAGTTTTGTCCTCTACTGTTACGGGTTAGAATATCACATTTAATCAAAAGACTGTTATGTCGATTGTAATTACTAGTCTTTTTGTCTTAACTTTTTGTGATGTGTTTGGGGTTATAGTATCATTTGTATGAAAGGATATTTTTTCTCAATCAGTATTTAAAAGGTGTGCTTGAATACAAAATAGACATCAATTATATGCTGATTGTCAATTGTGTAAATGAGGCAATGACAGACAGCCAACAGCCACTGTCCTTGCTGGGGAGTTGGCAACACTGCTCTACTGTTTGAATGTCATATTTTCAGATTGGCCACCAGATGTCGCTGTGGGGAGATGTTTCGAACGTTCCAAAAGATCGATTCTTTTTCTGAATCATCCATCCATCCATCCATCCATCCATCCATCTTCTACCGCTTTTCCGGAGGTCCGGGTCGCGGAGGCAGCAGTTCAAGCAGAGAAGCCCAGACTTCCCTCTCCCCAGCCACCTGCTCCAGCTCTTCAGAGGGGATACCAAGGCGTTCCCAGACTAGCTGGGAGACATAGTCTCTCCACCGAGTCCTGGGTCTGCCCCGGGGTCTCCTCCCAGTGGGACGTGCCTGAAACACCTCAAGTGGGAGACGTCCAGGAGGCATCCTAATCAGATGCCCATACCACCTCAACTGACTCCTTTCAATGTGGAGGAGCAGCGGTTCTACTCTGAGCCTCTCCCGGATGACTGAGCTCCTCACCCTATCTCTGAGGGTGAGTCCAGCAATCCTACGGAGAAAGCTCATTTCAGCCGCTTGTATCCGCGATCTCGTTCTTTCGGTCATTACCCAAAGCTCGTGACCATAGGTGAGAGTAGGAACGTAGATTGACTGGTAAATCGACAGCTTTGCCTTAGAACTAAGCTCCCTCTTCACCACAACAGACCGGTACAACGTCCGCATCACTGCAGATGCTGCTCCAATCCGTCTGTCGATCTCTCGCTCCATTTTCCCCTCACTCGTGAACAAGACCCCAAGATACTTAAACTCCTCCACTTGGGGCAGGAGCCTGTCCCCAACCCGGAGAGGACAATCCACCTTTTTCCGGCTGAGGACCATGGACTCGGACTTGGAGGTGCTGATTCTCATCCCAGCCGCTTCACACTCAGCGGCAAACCGTCCCAGCAAGAGCTGTAGGTCATTGCTGGATGAAGCCAACAGGACAACATCATCTGCAAACAACAGAGATGAGATCCTGTGGTCACCAAGTATGACACCCTCCATTCCCTGGCTGCGCCTAGAAATCCTGTCCATAAAAATTATGAACAGGACCGGTGACAAAGGGCAGCCCTGGCGGAGTCCAACTCTCACTGGGAATGACTCCGACCGAGTGTTGGCAATACGAACTAAACTCTCACAACGGTCGTACAGAGACCGAATAGCTCGTAACAACAAGCCCGATACCCCATACTCCCGAAGCACCCCCCACAAAAATCCACGAGGGACGCGGTCAAATGCCTTCTCCAAGTCCACAAAACACATGTAAACTGGTTGGGCAAACTCCCACGAACCCTCAAGAATTCTCGAGAGGGTAAAGAGCTGGTCCGATGTGCCACGGCCAGGACGAAAACCACATTGCTCCTCCTGAATCCGAGGTTCGACCAACGGCCGGACTCTCCTCTCCAGTACCTTGGCATAGACCTTCCCAGGGAGGCTGAGGAGTGTGATCCCTCTAAAGTTGGAGCACACCCTCCGGTCCCCTTTTTGAAGAGAGGAACCACCACCCCGGTTTGCCATGCCAAAGGCACTGCCCCCGACCTCCACGCAATGTTGCAGAGGCGTGTCAACCATGACAGCCCAACAACATCCAGGGCCTTGAGGTACTCGGGGCGAATCTCGTCCACCCCCGGGGCCCGGCCACCAAGGAGATTTTTAACCACCTTGGCGACCTCAGCCCCTGTGATAGGCGAGTCATCCCCCTTGTCCCCAAACCCTGCTTCCTCTGTGGAAGGCGTATCAGTGGGATTGAGGAGATCCTCGAAGTATTCCTTCCACCGCCCGACGATATCCCCAGTTGAAGTCAACAGTGTCCCATCCGCACCATACACAGTGTGGACGGGGAGCTGCTTTCCCCTCCTGAGCCGCCGAACAGTTTGCCAGAATCTCTTTGAAGCCGACCGAAAGTCTTGTTCCATGGCCTCACCGAACTCCTCCCATACCCGGGTTTTTGCTTCAGCAACCACCCGAGCTGCACTCCGCTTGGCCTGCCGGTACACCTCAGCTGCTTCGGGAGTCCCACAAGCCAACCAAGCTTGATAGGACTCCTTCTTCAGCTTAATGGCCCCCCTCACCACTGGTGTCCACCACTTGGTTCGGGGGTTGCCACCACGAGATGCACCGACCACCTTGCGGCCGCAGCTCTGGGCCGCCGCTTCAACAACAGAGGTGGAGAACATGGCCCATTCAGACTCCATGTCTCCAGACTCCCTCGGAATGTGGTTGAAGTTCTTCCGGAGGTGGGAGTTGAAGACCTCCCGGACAGGGGCCTCAGCCAGACGCTCCCAGCACACCCTCACTATACGTTTGGGTCTACCAGGTCTGAATGGCTTCCTCCCCTGCCATCGGATCCAACTCACCACCAGGTGGTGATCAGTTGACAGCTCTGCACCTCTCTTTACTCGGGTGTCCAAGACATACGGTCGCAGGTCTGATGATACGATAACAAAATCGATCATCGACCTGCGGCCTAGGGTGTCCTGGTGCCAGGTGCACATATGGACACCCTTATGCTTGAACATGGTGTTCGTTATGGACAGACTGTGGTTAGCACAGAAGTCCAATAACTGAACACCACTCGGGTTCAGATCGGGCAGGCCGTTCCTCCCAATCACCCCCCTCCAGGTTTCACTGTCGTTGCCCACGTGCGCATTGAAGTCCCCCAGTAGGACAATGGAGTCTCCAGGAGGAGCACCCTCCAGCACCCCAGTCACAGACTCCAAAAAGGGTGGGTACTCTGAAACATCATTTGGTGCATAGGCACAAATGATGGTCAGGACCCGTTTCCCAACCCGAAGGCGCAGGGAAGCAACCCTTTCGTCCACCGGGGAAAACTCCAATATAGAGGCAGCAAGGTGGGGCGATACAAGAATACCTACCCCTGCTCGTCGCCTCTCGCCCGGGGCAACTCCAGAAAAGGCCAAGCTCCAGCCCCTCTCCAGGAGACTGGTTCCGGAACCGGAGCTGTGTGTTGAGGTGAGGCCGACTATATCTAGCCGGTATCGCTCAATCTCGTACACCAGCTCAGGCTCCTTCCCCACCAGAGAGGTGACATTCCACGTACCAAAAGCCAGTTTAGAAAGCTTGGGATCAGTCCGCCAAGGTCTCCGCCTTTGACTGCTACCTAATCCACATAGCACCGGACTTCCATGATCCCTCCTGCAGGTGGTGAACCTACTGGAGGGCGGACCCATGTAACTCCTTCGGGCTGAGCCCGGCCGGGTCCCATGGGTGGAAACCTGGCCACCAGACGCTAGCCTTCGAGCCCCTCCCCCAGGCCTGGCTCCAGGGTGGGGCCCCGGTAACCCCATACCGGGCGGGGTACACTGAATCCTTGATATACAATTTATCATGAGAGTCTGTTGGATCGTTCTTAGTCTGGCCCTTCACCCAGGACCAGTTTGTCTTGGGAGACCCTATCAGAGGCAAATTGCCCCGGACAACATAGCTCCTGGGATCACTGGGGCCCGCAAACCCCCCCACCACGATAAGGTGACGATCCATGAGGGGGTTTTTTCTGAATCAATTGTTCCAAATGATTCGATCGCTTCAGTGTTCCATTTCTGCCATCCCTACCGAACAGTAATATGACAGAAAATAATAAGTGAGGCATACAAACGATGTTACTCACAACGGAAGGTAATGACACGGAAGTAATGACGAGGATCCAACACCGGAATGAGGGAGTGAAACCCAATAAATAGGAATTAACACAATGAGACTTATGAGAAACAGCCATGACCAATAATGACTGACATAAGGATAAGCTGTGCTCAAAAGGAAGTAAACAAACACTGTCAAAATAAAAGCCCAATCAGAAACAAATGAACAGGAAAAACCAAACATACAAATGTAGCTGTGATGGATAATAATAATACTAATGACAATAATAATAACAATAATAATGAGACCAAGATGGAAACAAAACCCCGAAGATGATAATAGTGAAGACAGAATAATAAATACTGAAGACAACAAAGTGTGGCCTGGTCAGACCCAGCCCAGACCACCACAGTGAGTGTGTGATGGTTTCTGAGAAAGAGGTAATCTGTACACCAAGTTTTGACTAGATGTATTGGACCAATCATGATGGACAATTTAGCCCTCCACCTCTCAACTAACGAGGGCTTAAAGAACTTTGTAATATGTGTTTGAGTCAGAACGATGCACGAATAGGCTCTGAGACAGTTTCTGTATTGTTCTCCACTGGCCAGTGCAATTAACTTTACTGAAACTCTGATCCTGCCTGTTTTTTGACTAAAGGTCTTCAAGGATTTTTTGAACACAGGAATACTTGTGTTTTACGGGCAATGCACTAGTAATTACTAATTTTCTGTTTGTCTTCAGCTTTGTGTATGGAGGTTAAATCCCACAGGCGCCACAATTTCCGGTTCAACCCCCACAGATTCTGAAATTTCTGGTTCAACCCCCACAGATACTGGAATTTCTGCTTCAGGAAACAAAAACACAGAACCTCCTGATTCAGGAGGTAACACAGGAGCTACATGTTCTGAAAACTCAGGAGCTCCTTGCTCAGAAGCCAACTCAAAAACCTCTTGTACAGAAGATAACAAAAATTTCAAAATTGAATTCTCTCATTCACAAGAAATCAACACAGGATCTTCCAGATCAGATAACATGGGAACCTTAAACTCAGGAGATAACAAGGAACCCTTAAACTCAGAAGATGGTAACATATGCATTTCAACCTCAGGAAAAGGTAGCATATGTGGTCTATATTAATCATATATCCCATAACCTACATATGTATAAGCATGTGAGAATGTTTGGTGATTACATATGTAAAGCGACTTCACACCTCAGAACAGGACAAAAGGTCTCAACCGCCAGTGAAGATCAAAGAGCATCCGAGGCGCTGCGGTGGAGACCAGATAGGTCGCCCTGACCTCCCAGGGCCAGGTGGAGGGGTACGAAGACAAAGGAGGGGGATTAAGATAATGAGGGATGTCAGCTTTGATATGCATGTCTTTTGTTATGTGTGAGTATAAGTATGTAGAGCCGAATGTGTTCGATCTCTTACTTCTTCTGCTGCTGCACTAGATGAGACTTGTTAGAGGAGCGAAGCTGATAATAAACTTTGGTTTATAAGTCACATCGCCTCGTTATTCCAAGCTCTTCTACACTGATGACCCTGACGCGAGGATGGACCAGAGGCGTTCCCCCGCGATTGACTCATCTGTGGCGACCCAGGCAGATGCCGGCGCCCATGCAGACAGGGGAACAGATGGACGACGTTCCCCCACGGCAGAAGTGACAGAGAGGGCTCAACCGAGCACCAGCGCCGCTACGAGAGCCGAAGGAAGGCACTCTCACCCTGCGGACACATCAGGGACGGCCCACACAAACGCCGTCACCGTCAAGCTGCCGGACTTCTGGCAGGAAGACCCGACCTCGTGGTTTCAGCAAGCTGAAGCCCAGTTTGCACTTGCGGGCATAACGGCTGACGATACAAAGTTTTATCACATCGTCGCCAAACTCGACGCCGCCACTTCGAGATGTGCGCGGAGCATAATCCAGCGGCCGCCGGCCCAGGACAAATATAGAGAACTGAAAGCGACCATCGTGGCAAATTTCGTCCCCTCTGCCGAGGAGAGAGCCGAGAGGATCCTGGCGGTCTTCGGCCACAGAGGACGCAGACCCAAGGCCCTCATGGAGGACTTGCTGCAGCTCAAAGAAGAGGACAATGACAACTTCCTCTTCCAATTTATATTCCTCAGTACGCTGCCGCCACACATGAGAGGGACGCTTGCCAACATGTGATGCAGCACCCAGCAAGACTTCCGCACGCTGGCTCGCGAAGTGCAGCGACTCGTCAACACCTGGAGTGAACAGACACCCACAGTAGCATCCGCAGACCTCAACGCCGATGTCTGGAGCGACGGGGAGCCACAAACCACTGAGCAGAATCCGCCCGCCATGGCAGCGACACGGCCAAGACGTAACAGATGGAGCGACCTCTGTTATTACCTCCACCGCTTCGCCGAGAAGGCTTACAAATGCTTTCCCCCCCTGCAAATTCACGATTTCGGGAAACGCCAAAGCCGAGAACCGTTAACAGCGGAGGTTCTCGGCGAAAAAAGCAAGCTTCTATATGTGACGGACGGACACACCGACAAGCAGTTCCTCATTGACACGGGAGCTCAACTGAGTTTTATCATGCCCTCCCAAACAGACCGGGCCATGGGCCCCCGGGGCAATGGAGCGATGGCAGCCAACGGCTCCATCATCGACACTTATGGCGAAAGGAACCTGCCCCTCCGCATCCATGGCCGCAACTACAGATGGACATTTGTTGTAGCGGCGGTGAGTTTTAACTTGTTGGGCGCAGACTTTTTGTGTGCACATGGGTTATTAGTCGATCTAGCGAACAGATGCTTGGTTAATGCATTGTCCTTTGCTTCTATTCCCTGCTCAGCTCAAGTTTCTCCACCACCTGTGCAGGCCAGCGTCACTACAGCAGGAGGTAAGTTTGATCAACTCCTCACCCAATTTCCAGCACTCACAATTCCCAAATTCTCAGCTACAGTGGCTAAGCACGGGGTCAAACACTTTATTCCCACAACGGGCCCACCCGTATTCGCCAAAGCTCGGCGCTTAGACGCAACCAAGCTCGCCATAGCTCGGGACGAGTTTACCACTCTTGAAAAACTAGGCATTATCAGGCGCTCAAAAAGCCCCTGGGCGTCACCGCTTCACATGGTCCCGAAATCCGACGGTTCTTGGAGACCGTGCGGCGATTACCGCAGATTAAACAATGCGACAGCGCATGACCGCTACCCAATTCCTCACATCCAAGATTTTTCACTACATCTGGCGGGTGTGTGCATTTTTTCAAAAATAGACCTGGTCCGCGGCTATCACCACGTCCCCGTTAGAGCAGAAGACATTCCTAAAACAGCTGTAATAACCCCCTTCGGTCTTTTTGAATTTTTGCGGATGCCTTTTGGCCTCAAAGGCGCTGCTCAAACCTTTCAGCGGATGATGGACGCGGTATTACGCGACCTCCCTTCGTGTTCGTCTACCTCGACGATATGCTGGTAGCCAGCTCGTCTGAGGAAGAACACGAACAGCATCTCACTATGTTTTTTCAGAGACTAGAAGAGCACGGGTTAATAATCAATCCAGCCAAATGCAAATTTGGCGTGTCACAAATTGATTTTTTGGGACACAGAGTTTCACCGAAGGGGGCAGTCCCACTGCCAGACAAAGTTCGCGCAGTAAAAAGTTTCCCACGGCCACAAACGGTCAAATCGCTGCAAAAATTTTTGGGAATGGTTAATTTTTACTTTCGTTTCCTCCCCCTCGCAGCTCAGCTCATGCAGCCCCTATATGACGCGCTCAGAAAACAAAAACCTTCCAACGCGGTCGAATGGACCCCGGAGCGCGAACGCGCCTTCGCGGAAGTAAAAAGTGCCCTAGCTAACGCCACATTGTTGGTTCACCCTGATCCCTCAGCCCGCATTGCGCTAACCACAGACGCTTCAGACCTGGCCATAGGGGTGGTTGTAGAACAACACGTCGGCGGAATCTGGCAACCTTTGGCATTTTTCAGCAAATCGCTAAACCAAACTGAGCGTAAATACAGCACTTTTGACAGGGAGCTGCTAGCGCTTCATTTATCCATCCGCCACTTCCAGTTCTGGTTGGAGGGACGGCGTTTCACGGCTTTTGTAGACCACAAACTGCTCACCTTTGCGATGGCTAAAATTTCCGAACCGTGGTCAGGCAGGCAACAAAGACAACTAGCAGCGATTTCAGAGTTCACCACAGACATTCGACATGTGGCAGGCAAACTTAACATGGTAGCAGACTGCCTCTCTCGCGCTGTGACATCGCCAGAGCGCGAGGAGACAGATCACACTACCTCAGCCGCAGAACTCTTTGCCAACGCGGACACATATGCAGCCCCAATCCACGTAGGGATAGATTACGCAGCCATGACGGAGGAGCAAAGTAGTGACGCGGACGTGCGTGCACTCCTGTCTGGACCAACAGGGTTAAGGCTGGAGGAAAGGGGTTTACGCGACGGTGTGCCCCCCCCTAATATGCGACATCTCAACCGGCCGACCTCGCCCGGTAGTCCCAGCTGCATGGCGCCGCCGTATTTTCGACTCAATTCACTCCCTCGCGCACCCGGGTGTGCGCGCTTCGGTTAAAATGGTCGCCGAAAAGTTTGTGTGGCCCGGCCTGCGCAAAAACATAAAGGAATGGGCAAAGACTTGCATTTCTTGTCAGCGCACCAAAATACACAAACACACAAAAGCCCCTCTAGAGCCTTTTCGAATCCCAGCTAGAAGGTTCGACCACGTTCATGTCGACCTCGTGGGACCACTACCTTCCTCCCAAGGTTTCACACATCTGTTAACAATGATAGACCGTACTACGCGCTGGCCTGAGGCGGTCCCTCTGGCGTCAACCACAGCGGAGGAAGTCGCTCGCGTTTTTTTGACAAACTGGGTCCCATCGGACATCACGTCTGATAGGGGGCTTCAATTTGTCTCGGAGCTTTGGTCAGCCATGGCCAGCAGCTTAGGAGCGACAATTCACCGCACCACCGCTTATCACCCTCAGGCTAATGGGTTATGCGAGCGTTTTCACAGATCTTTAAAGGCCGCCCTCAGAGCCTCACTAACGGATACAAATTGGGTAAATAAACTCCCCTGGGTTTTATTAGGGTTGCGCGCTGTGCCTAAAGAGGATCTAGACGCCTCCCCAGCAGAATTAGTTTTTGCACAACCTCTCAGGCTCCCAGGTGAATTTTTACCAGAGAACCCAGAGCCAGGGCATCTTCCAGCCCCGAGGTTTTTAGGCAGCAACGGCCCTGACACTCTCCCCGGACCGGCACATCACTCTTTTCCGCGGGTTTTTGTTCCCCAAGCTTTAAAAAACGTTGAATTCGTTTTTGTTAGGCATGAATCTTTAAAACCAACCTTCCGCCCACCATACGATGGACCTTTCAGAGTGCTGGAACCTGGTGATAAGCATTTTGTGCTTGATTTAGGGGACAGAAAAGAAACAGTCAGCATTGACAGACTTAAACCTGCCTTCTTGTTGAGAGACGAGCCTGCACGGTTGGCGAGAGCACCTCGGCGGGGTAGACCCCCCAAGAGAAAAGACTCAGCCCCCCTGCGGGGAACGAATAATCACTCTCCTCCCCAAGCTGCAGATTCCTTACAGGAAGGTCCCGCCAGGACGCCCAAGTGGACCCACAGCAGATTCGGGAGAAGATTTAAACCCAGACGGCACAGGGACTGATGCAAACTACTCAAAAGTTGTTCACTAATTGTGCTGTAACAGTTTAAGACTGACTTGTGATATTATTACGCTGTTATGATTATCACTGAATTCTCTTAGGAGCATAGCTGCTGGAAAGTTTCTTCCTTGTCAAGAGGTGTAGCAGTTAGTATGTCATAATAATTATCTTAAACTGTGAATTTTTCTATTGTCCTTTTCTTAGTCGTTTTTGGGGGGGGCTGTGGTCTATATTAATCATATATCCCATAACCTACATATGTATAAGCATGTGAGAATGTTTGGTGATTACATATGTAAAGCGACTTCACACCTCAGAACAGGACAAAAGGTCTCAACCGCCAGTGAAGATCAAAGAGCATCCGAGGCGCTGCGGTGGAGACCAAATAGGTCGCCCTGACCACCCAGGGTCAGGTGGAGGGGTACGAAGACAAAGGAGGGGGATTAAGATAATGAGGGATGTCAGCTTTGATATGCATGTCTTTTGTTATGTGTGAGTATAAGTATGTAGAGCCAAATGTGTTCGATCGCTTACTTCTTCTGCTGCTGCACTAGATGAGACTTGTTAGAGGA
This sequence comes from Pholidichthys leucotaenia, assembly GCA_020510985.1. Classification (NCBI taxonomy): domain Eukaryota; kingdom Metazoa; phylum Chordata; class Actinopteri; order Cichliformes; family Pholidichthyidae; genus Pholidichthys; species Pholidichthys leucotaenia. The sequence goes on from CM035840.1 coordinate 142,223,637, forward strand.
GCGAAGCTGATAATAAACTTTGGTTTATAAGTCACATTGCCTCGTTATTCCAAGCTCTTCTACAGCATAGGCATTTTAAACTCAGGAAATGGTAACATAGACAGTTCAATCACGGGATATGGTGACACAGGAGCTTCAGGCTTTAGTGAATGCAACATGAGAGCCTGTTGCTCCAAAACTGATGACTGAGGTGTGCCAACCGTAGAAGCAGATGACAGGTGAGCACTAGCCTCAGGAACACATGATGGAGGTTCTTTGACCACAGGAACACACAATGGAGACTCCTCGGCCTCCAGGACAACAGATGTGAGCTGACCATTGGCAAATCCAGATGATAAGGGCTGAAGATCCTCAAGTCCTGACATCTGGGGATCCATCCCCGAAACAGTCACCTCAGATGGGGAGGAAAAAAAACAACTGGGTCACTATAACAGGCAGCAGTGGAGCTTGACAGAGGAGTCCCAGAAGCAGATGGCAGCAGCAACTGGGTTCCTCCACTAAGAGCTAGGCAAGCTCTCTTTAAAACTGGTGTTAAAGGTTCATAGAGGAGTACTTGCCTGAGCTCTTGCTCCACCGTAGACGAAGACCCCGGCGACTCTGCTGCAGCAGTCCAACCAGCAGGCATGATGTCAGATGAGGCAGGGGTGATGACAGGCTGAGCAGGAACAGGAACATGTACCTTGGACACAGGCTGAGCAGGGACAGGAACATGCACCTCAGATTCAAGCAGAACAGGGAGGACAGGAGCCTTCACCTCTGGCTGAGCAGGAACGTGCTCCTCAGGAACAGCTGGAGCTGTGGCATGCACCTCAGGGACAGCAAAGGCCATTATGTGCACCTCGGAGACAGCAAGGGCCATTGTGAGCGCCTCGGAGACAGCAGGAACTGTTGTGCACACCTCAGGGATGGCTGGAGCTGTGGTGAGCACATGGTGAGCAGCTGGAGCTGGTACTGGAGCAGAAACAGGAACTTGAGAGCGGTGTGGTGCTGGCACTGGGGCTAGGGAACAACATGGAGCAGGGTAATCCTCACACAGTCCAGGTGCAGAAACAGGGGCAGCCCGCTCATCCCAGACCAGACGATTGCCTCCCAGCACGGTCAATTCCTCAGAAAAAACAAAACAGGAAAACGGCAAATCAGGTGAAGATGGATGGATGGAAACAGCAGCAGAAATAACAGCAGAGATGGGTGGAGAGAGCTCAGTGGTAGAATGTGGCTGACACTGAACCCCCTCACCAGAAACAGGACAAGCCCTTTCATTTAATGGTGTTAAATAATGAACAGGTGCTTGCCTCTATTTCGCCTCTGCCACCGGTAGAGAGTCAAATGATTCCTCCCGGGATTTGACAGGATTCGCCTGACGAGGAGCCATTGTGCGGTGGTATGATGCTGCATCGAAGGAGGAAGAAGTGGAGATCTGGAGTGTCTCCGTGGGAGGAGAAGGCTCGGGCCGCTGTGCTCGTCGGCGTCGGCGTCGGCGTCTCCTCAGAATGTCTTTCAATGTCTCGGTTGTGGCAGACAAACAACCCCGCTGAAGGGAACGGATTTCTGTTTTCAGTCCTGACCAATCGATGAGCCTGATTTTTCTTCTTTGCCAAGCTTTTTCTTCCTGGTCAGTGGTGGTTTCAGCTACAGTGCCCCAAGTGAGCAGTTGTTGTAATTGTGTGACATTGTTCAGGCAGTTTGGTCTGCTGCAGTGTGAATGCAAACCAAACCAAATGAAGGTGTGAAAATTCTCAGCATTTCCTGCCCAGTTGAACTGAGACCCTGAACTATCCTGGTCTGAATGCAGCCTTAGTATTTGGGCATCACAATAGATCCCATGCTCAACTTTAAAAAGCACATAAAACAAATGAGCCGCACTCTGAAACATAACCTTGCAAACTTTTGATGCATCAGAAACTCACTTTCTTTAGAAGGATCAAAAACCTTTCTGAATGCCATGATTTTGACACATTCCTCCTTTTGCATCTCATGCTGGTCACAAGCCAACTGTACAACTCTGAAACCCTTGGAATCCCTGTATAAACAATCCATCCAAATTCTGGATAAAAAGAGACGACAGTATCACCATTGTGGTATACTTGCCAAACATAAGATGTTAAGCTTTGAAAATATGATCATGTATGCAAATATATGGTTGGTTTTAAAATTATCCATGGTTCTGCACCCCCACCTCTTAAGACTTTTGAGTACTTGATTTCTGAACAAAATACCAGAATAACAAGGACTTCCTCTAGGTGGCACTGTTGTCCCCCTACGTAAAACTGCTTTTGGACAATCAGCCTTCTCATACAAAGCTATAACGGAATGGAACAAGCTCTCCACGGCATTGAAGACTAGAGCAAATTACAGAGACTTTTCCACAGAGACTAAAAAATGGATTTTAAGTAATCAAGCCTGCCAGCATTGACTGTCTCCCTAAAATGGGATTTGAAATTGTACTCTTAAATTGTTTTTAAATGTGCTGTTCTCTTATCTTTTTAACTTTTAAACTTACCTCCTGCTTGTTTCAGGGACAATAAATTTTGAAATTGGACCTGAATTGCTTTTTATATGTGCTGTTTTTTCCCTTAAAATCTTCTTGCCTGCCTCAGGGACTACAGATGGAAATTAGTGAGAATGCTATAATATGGTTCAGAGCATCTTAACCCTGTGTTTAATATTTTCTATACATGGTTCTTGACAAATAAACTAATAAACTATAACTCGCCCCCCGTCCCCTCTGTCTCTCCCCCCCCCCCACCCCCCCCCCCACCCTTCCCTCTCTCTCTCTACAGGTGCATGAGGTGAGAAGGATACTGAAAGCAGTGAACCCCCTCAAAGCTGCTGGTCCTGACAGCATTCCAGGAGCAGTGGTCAAAGCATGTGCTGACCAGCTGGCAGAGATCCTCACAAAGCTGTTCAACCTCTCCCTGACAAACACCACCGTCCCCTCCCCAAAAAGTCCACAGTTGTCAGCTTGAATGACTACCCTGTGAGGGAGCTGCAGGCATCTCCTCACTAATCAGGTGGACAGCTTTTACACACCCTTGAATATTTATAATTATTTACTTTATTAATTTGTTTATTTAGTTTTCATTTGTTTAATGTACTGTATTGATCTGCAAAATGATGGATCCTATTTAGTTGATTAATGCATTATTTGGGTTATTTGTGGGAAAATTTTTTGTTGGTTTGTTTCTGATCATTCTCTTTCTCTCTCTCTCTGAGGTTACCTGGAGACACTGTTGAGCACTGTCATGGAGGCGCACCCATAAGTACTGTTAATAAGGGCTAGGTGGGCTTGATCAGTCCTATCCGAGGAGACCAGCTGAACTGAAGAGGAAGGGGAGGTTGGAAAGAAGTTGGGTTTTCTTTAATTTAGTTTATTTATTTTGGGGGATTAGAAATAAGTTTAGTTAAATGTAAATATGTAAAAAAAATGTGTGTTAATTTTATATTTAAAACCATTTGATATTGTGTACATTTTTTATTGGTGCAGTAGTCATCATGTGTGTTTGGTAGTTGCCCATGTACTTACATTAAGGGTAACTCTGAATGGTGTCAGTTGGTTTTCTGGTGTGATGGGGGATCCATGCCCATCTGAGCTGTCACATTTATCTGCATTGCAAAAAGTTAAAAAAAAAAATCAGAGCTCTGCTAAAAAGTTGGACTGTGTGCCTTCTTTACATTAGTGTACATTGTGGTAACTGGGGGTATCCTGTTGAAGTACGTAAGGTTATTCCATCCTCCTAAAACCTTACAGACCCATAGCACTCACGTCTTTAGTCATGAACTATTTTGAACAACTGATGTCCCAGCACATCAGGAACTGTCTTCCCCCTCCTTCGACCCCCACCAGTTTGCCTACCGGGAGAACCAGTCCACGGAAGCCGCCATCGCAACCAAACTCCACAGACTGTTGAACCACCCAGAGAGCCCAAGGAGCTATGTGACGATGCGCTTTGTGGACTACAGCTCAGCTTTCAACACCATCACCCCAGACATCCTGATCAACAAACTGCACCACCTCCAGATGCCCCCCCCCACACACACCTGCTCTTGGATAAAAAAAAACAAAAAAACAAAAACAAAACTTTCTCATTAACCGCCCACAAACAGTCAGACTTGGCCCCCACCACTCCTCAACACTGTCACTCAGCACTGGCTCCCCCAGGGCTGCATGCTAAGGCCTTTGCTGTACTCCCTGTATACCTTTGACTGTGTTCCACCCCACCCAGCCACCATCATTGTGAAGTATGCGGATGATACCACCTTGGTTGGGCTCATCACTGATGAGGATGAGAAGACATACAGGGGCGGAGGTAGAGAATCTGATGCTGTGGTGCCAAGCTAATGACCTGAAACTGAATGTCCAAAAAAACAAAGAACTCATACTGGACTTCAGAAAGAACAGACAGGACCACACCCCCCTCCTCATAAATGGCGACCGCGTGGAAACCGTCCCCACCTTCAGGTTCCTGGGCACCCACATCTCCTCTGACCTCTCCTGGTCTGTCAACACCAAGGCCCTGGTGAAGAAAGCCCAGCAGTGGCTGCACTTCTTCTGTGTCAGGAGGAAGAACAACCTGGACCAGAAGCTACTGCTGACCTTCTACCACTGCTCAGTGGAGAGCGTGCTCACCTACTGTCTGGGTGTGTGGTATGCCAGCTTCACAGCCGAGAACAGGAAGGCTGTGCAGAGGGTCATCAATACGCCCAAAAAATCATTGACGGCCCTCTGCCCTCCCTGAAGGCCATCTCCAGATCCTCCTGTCTCAGAAAAAATAAGACCATCACAGGAGACCCCTCACATTCCGCCCACCACCTGTTTGACCTGCTTCCCTCTAGACGATGGTTCAGATCAATCAGATCCCACACCTCCAGACTGACAGCTTCTTCCCCCGGGCCATCTGGACCGCAAACAGTCAGAAGCCCCACCAACTCCCTCCAATTGCTCATATGCACAGAACTGAGGACCTTTTGAATTATCAAAATAACACACCTGTCTTTGGACTCCCCACTTTCATGTATGCACCCATCCATGAAACCACTACCATACCTGTGTATATTTTCCATAATACCTGGGCTATTTTATTCAATCGTGTGTTCACTTGTTGAGTGACCGACTGGCTCACCATCATCACCCATATGAGAAGAAGGTGGGGTACCCAGCTCGACCCCCTCTCAGGGTGCACAGGGGACAACCAGTGAACCATCAGAAGCAACAACAAGGAGGCCATCAGAAGCAATACAACCCCAACAACAGAAAGGACAGATTTTGGTAAAGCATGGAGTACTGAATGCAAGCATGATATTAGAAATATATGCCATAAGATGCAATATCATGTATGTAACCAGTAAATCAATGTATAATCACTGTATTGGTGTATGTAATCAGCAAAAGTAATGTGTAATCACTGTATTGATGTATGTAACCAATATGTGCTTTTTTAAAGGCACAGAGAAGGGTCTGTGAGTTCAGATTGTGAAAGCATGTATTGTGTAACCCTGTTGACTGAAAAAGGCAGGTTGTAACCAGAAATGGGGTGAGAAATGAGGAAATGAAAGGGGCCCCTCGGCTTTGGTTTCATGAAGAATGCTAAGCCGAGCGAAACTGAGGAGGTAAAGTGCTGATATGAGTGACCTAGGTGGTAAGAATAGATGGGATACATGTCACATGGGACGTATACCGGAAATCACGAGGGAGACGCATGCATATGATATGTGTGTTGTGTAATAAGTTTTAAACAGGCCAATCAAAGTAGCCAAAAAGCCTGAGGAGAAAGGAGCTAGCCTATAGCAGAAAAGAGGAAGCCTGTACAGATGGGTGTAGTAGCAGTCTCAGGGACAAAGCCCCAAAATGTTCATTTTTGGGCAGACTTCAAGATCCATCAAGCTGTGGCAGAAGAGCTGAAGAGGGGAAGACTGCTGTTAAGAAAATGATCCAAATGCCATCTAAAACGCTTCAACTTTTGAGAAAGGATTCTTCTGCTGCAAAAATCAACACTCAAGAAGAGAGGAAGAGGAAGTGAAGACATCAGCTGGTGGCTTCTCCAGTAGCTGCCTCACATATCGTTGGCCTTGCTGAGAGGGCAAAGGAGCCAGAGCTGCTGAATTCTCTCCCCTGTTCAGGCTCGGGGGCTGAGACACTCATTTGGGAGCCCCTGTGATGTGATTTTTACTATTCAAATTATTCAATTATTTTTGAGGTGATTTTTGATTAATTGAATTTTCTAAAAAACGTGACGACCTAGTAGTATTGAATGCAAAAGACGCAACCGACTTACGCAAATGGTCCCCTCCAGTATACAACTAGGACAATATCAGTCGCTACGGAGGGTGACAATATGTATGGGTACATATTCATACTATGTAGGATAACTAAGTAGACGGTTATGCTGTTTATTCCATATTGCTACAATGCTCCGCACTTTGTATATATATTTATATATTTATGTGTACGTATGTATATCCACTGCTCTTATTTATATTTTTCGTATCTTCTTAATTATTGCTCTGAGTGTTGCTATCCCTGTGCTGTTGCAATCCTGGAATTTCCCCATTGTGGGACTAATAAAGGCTTATTTTATCTTATCTTATCTTATCTTATCTTATCTTATCTTATCTTATCTTATTAATGGGATTGTTTTGTGTTTTCTACTGTTTATTTCAGGAACACGGCAGTTTTCTGTTTACTGGACTGTGTTTTAGTAGAGACGGCAGAATAATCCATCTAGCTGTGTGGGGGTGGAACGGTAGTCCACCTGTTCCCCCCTAGCTTTAGTTAGGGGGGAACCCTCTTCACCCTCTTCAACCCCCCCACCCCCTCACACACATACAGCGATACACTGCAGAAACTCAGGCAGACGTCGGCACTGTTCCTTTAGAAGGAAGTTTGAGGAGCTGCACCTCTCGTTGTGATTGTGATGACAGATTTGGGGGGGAAACAGCTTTCAAGGATAATCAATGACATGTTTTTAGTTTGTTCATTTTAAAAAACACACGTCAGTCAGAGTGACCAAATAAGCACCAGAATTCTCTTCCATTATCACATAACCTGTACAAAATCCTGTAAGGAGAGGGAGAAGGTGGTGATGGTCGGAAGTCAGTTTTTCTGCAAACTTTTTCTCTGCCAGCAACTCAAATGTCATCAGATTTGATTTCAAAGACTTCAAGCTTAACGGCCACATTAAAATAGTTATACATTATTTTTCCAGAGAATATTAAAACAGTCTTTAGACTTTAGAGTCTGTGCGTTCTCAGCTTCAGTCGGCTACTTGTTTTTTCATGTGATTTTTATTTGTGTATCTGTAGCAAATGCAGCTATCACTTGGAGGAATATGGTGGAAATGATAATAAAGTTTGGTGCAACAAGGTTTCATTTATTTGTTTATTCCCTCTCAAGCATCGTATTAAATAAACTTCCCTCGGAGATTTGTGTAGTCAGCTGGGACACGAGAGTTAGCTCGCCACAGTCAGGGATCACTACTCAATACTAATATACTGTACATGTGAGAAAAAAGTCACAAAAACTTCTCTGCACAAGGGTATTTTTTATCTCTGTATTAACAAATTACATGTTTGCACGGTGTTGATAGAAACTCTGACTTTGAAACCGGAAGTTTAATTCACACAAACCTTCTTCAGCATGATTGCTTCAACCATTTATTATTTTTGGTAAAAGGTCGGTTTAATTTGTGGTGACATTCCCTCCCTCATATGTAACCATTTTATATTTTCCGCAGAATATTCTGTGTTATACCCACACAGCTGTACAAACCAATAAATAAATGTTTTTTTGTATGTTTTTATTATTTTTTTGATTTTGTCTGTATTATGAGGAGCATGAACAAATAAAATGGAATTGTAGAAGAGCTTGGAAATGAAGAGGCGATTTGATTTTTAAACCAAGTTTAATAATCAGCATAATCAGCTCTTCTAACAAGTCTCATCTGGTGCAGAGAGTGGCAGAAGGGAAAAGAGGCAGAATGTCTCCAGCTCACTGACTTTATACTGGCACACAATAAAAGACATGCATAACAAAGGCTGACATCCCTCATTATCTTAATCCCCCCATTGTCTTGGTATTTCCTCTCCTCGCCTTGGGGGGTGAGGGTGGCTCCTCCGGTCTCCTCCGCCGCGTCCGGGAACGTCTTTGTTCCTCACTCGGCGGGTGAGAGCCCTTTGTCCTTTCAGAGGTGTGAAGTCCTTTACATATGTATTACCAAACATTTCCACATGCTTCAACATATGTAGGTTATGGAATATATGGTTAATATACACCACAGGCCCCCCAAACAACTAAGAAAGGACAACAGAAAGGTTCACAGTCTAAGATAGTTATTATGACATACTAAGTGTTACATCAGTTGCCACGGAAGAACCTTTCCAGCAGCCATGCTCCTAAGAGAGTTCAGTGGTAAACATAACAGCATAGTAAAATCATAAGTCAGTCCTAAACTGTTGCAGCACGATTAGTGAATAATTGTGGAGTGGTTTGTATCAGTCCCTGTGCTGTCTGGGTTTTAATCTTCTCCCAAAGCTGCTGTAGGTTGGTTTAGGCGCCCTGCTGGGACCTTCTTGTGAGGAATCTACAGTGTGGGAAGGAGAGTGGTTAACTGTTCCCTGCTGGGGGGGTGAGTCTTTTCTCTTGGGGGGTCTACCCCGCCGAGGTGCTCTCGCCAACTGTGCAGGCTCGTCTTTCAACAAGAAGGCAGGTTTAAGTCTGTCAATGCTGACCGTTTCTTTTCTATCCCCAAAATCAAGCACAAAGTGTTTATCACCATGTTCCAGCACTCTGAATGGCCCATCGTATGCTGGGCGGAAAGTTGGTTTTAAAGCTTCATGCTTAACAAAAACGAACTCAGCGTTTTTTAAAGCTTGAGGGACAAAAACCCGTGGGAAGGAGTGATGAGCTGGACCGGGAAGAGAGTCCGGTCCGTTGCTGCCTAAAAACCTTGGGACTGGAAGGTGCCCTGGCTCTGGGTTCTCTGGTAAAAATTCACCTGGAAGCCTGAGAGGTTGTGCAAAGACTAATTCTGCGGGAGAGGCGTCTAGATCCTCTTTAGGTGCTGCACGCAACCCCAATAAAACCCAGGGAAGTTTATTTACCCAATTTGTGTCCGTTAGTGAGGCTCTGAGGGCAGACTTTAAAGACCTGTGAAAACGCTCGCATAACCCATTAGCCTGAGGGTGATAAGCGGTGGTGCGATGAATTGTTGCCCCTAAGCTGTTGGACATGGCTGACCAGAGCTCTGAGACAAATTGAGGCCCCCTATCGGACGTGATGTCCGATGGGACGCCGAAACGTGCCACCCAGTTTGTCAAAAAAACGCGAGCGACTTCCTCCGCTGTGGTTGCCGCTAGAGGGACTGCCTCTGGCCAGCGTGTGGTGCGGTCTATCATTGTTAACAGGTGTGTGAAACCTTGGGAGGAAGGTAGTGGCCCCACAAGGTCGACATGAACGTGGTCGAACCTTCTAGCAGGGATTGGAAAAGGCTCCAGAGGGGCTTTTGTGTGTCTGTGTATTTTGGCGCGTTGACAAGAAATGCAAGTTTTTGCCCATTCTTTTACATTTTTGCGCAGGCCTGGCCACACAAACTTTTCGGCGACCATTTTAACCGAGGAGCGCACACCTGGGTGCACGAGGGAGTGAATTGCGTCGAAAATACGGCGGCGCCATGTAGCTGGTACTAACGGGAGAGGTCGGCCGGTTGAAACATCGCATATTAGGGGGGGGCACGCTGTCGCGTAAACCCTTTTTCTCCAGCCTTAACCCTGTTGGTCCAGACAGGAGTGCGCGCACGTCCACGTCACTGCTTTGTTCCTCCGCCATGGCTGCATAATCTATCCCTGCATGGATAGGTGCTGCGTATGTGTCTGCGTTAGTGAAGAGTTCTGCTGCTGAGGCAGTATAATCTGTCTCTCCGCGCTCTGGTGGTGTCACAGCACGAGAGAGACAGTCTGCTACTACGTTAAGTTTGCCTGCCACGTGTCGAATGTCTGTGGTGAACTCTGAAATCGCAGCTAGCTGTCTTTGTTGCCTGCCTGACCATGGTTCTGAAATTTTAGCCATAGCAAAGGTGAGCGGTTTATGGTCTACAAAAGCCGTGAAACTCCACCCTTCTAACCAGAACTGGAAGTGGCGGATGGATAAATGAAGCGCCAGCAGCTCTCTGTCAAAAGTGCTGCATTTACGCTCAGTTTGGTTTAGCGATTTGCTAAAGAATGCTAAAGGTTGCCAGACCCCGCTGACAAGTTGTTCTACAACTGCCCCTATAGCTAGGTCTGAAGCGTCTGTGGTTAGCGCGATGCGGGCCAAGGGATCTGGGTGAACTAACAATGTGGCGTTAGCTAGGGCGCTTTTTACTTCCGCGAAGGCCCGTTCGCGCTCCGGGGTCCATTCGACCGCGTTGGAAGCCTTCTTTTTTCTGAGCGCGTCATATAGGGGCTGCATGAGCTGAGCCGCGTGGGGGAGGAAGCGGTTGTAAAAATTAACCATCCCTAAAAATTCCTGTAGCGATTTGACCGTTTGTGGCCGTGGGAAACTTTCTATCGCTTGAACTTTGTCTGGAAGTGGAACTGCCCCCTTCGGAGAGACTTTGTGTCCTAAAAAATCAATTTGTGACACGCCGAATTTGCATTTGGCTGGATTGATTATTAGCCCGTGCTCTTCTAGCCTCTGAAAAACCGTAGTGAGGTGCTGCTCGTGTTCTACCTCAGACAAGCTGGCTACCAGCATGTCGTCGAGGTAGACGAAGACAAAAGGAAGGTCGCGCAGGACCGTGTCCATCATTCGTTGAAAAGTTTGAGCAGCGCCTTTGAGGCCGAAAGGCATTCGCAGGAATTCAAAAAGGCCGAAAGGGGTTATTACCGCTGATTTTGGAATGTCTTCTGCTCGGACTGGGACTTGGTGATAACTGCGGACTAAATCTATTTTTGAAAAAATGCGCGCACCCGCCAGATGTAGTGAAAAATCTTGAATGTGAGGGATTGGGTAACGGTCATGCGCTGTAGCGTTGTTTAATCTGCGGTAATCTCCGCACGGTCTCCAAGAACCGTCGGATTTCGGAACCATGTGAAGTGGTGAGGCCCAGGGGCTCTTCGAGCGTCTAACAATGCCCAATTTTTCAAGAGTTGTAAACTCGTCCCGTGCTATGTTGAGCTTGGCCGCGTCTAAGCGGCGAGCTTTGGCAAAAATGGGAGGTCCCGTTGTGGGAATGAAGTGTTCAACCCCGTGTTTAGCCACAGTGGCTGAGAATTTGGGAATTGTGAGTGCTGGAAATTGGGTGAGGAGTTGCTCAAACTTACCTCCTGCCGTGGTGACGTTGGCCTGCACAGGTGGTGGAGAAGCTCGGGCTGAGCAGGGAATAGAAGCAAAGGACAGTGCATTAACCAGGCGCCTATTTGCTAGATCCACTAATAACCCATGTGCACACAAAAAATCTGCGCCTAATAAGTTAAAACTCACCGCCGCTACAACAAATGTCCATCTGTAGCTGCGGCCGTGGATGAGGAGGTGCAGGCTCTTTTCGCCGAACGTGTCGATGCTAGAGCCGTTGGCTGCCACGGCTCCGTTGCCCCGGGTGCCCGTGGCTCGATCTGCGTGGGAGGGCATGACGAAACTCAGCTGGGCTCCTGTGTCGATGAGGAACTGCTTGCCTGTGTGTCCATCCGTCACGTACAACAGCTTATTCTTCTCGCCGAGAACCGCTGCCGTTAATGGCTCTCGGCTTGGGCGCTTTCCCGAAATCGCAAATTTGCAGGGGGGAACACATTTGTGGGCCTTCTCGGCGAAGCGGTGGTGATAATAACAGGCGTCACTCTGACTGCTAAGTTTGGGCCGTGTCGCTGTCACCGTGGGCTGGGTCTGCTCAGTGGGTTGTGGCTCCTCGTGGCTCGGGGCGTCAGCTTTGAGGTCTGCAGATGCTGCTGTGGGTGTCAGCTCCTTGCAGGCGTTGACGAGCCGATGAGCTTCGTTGGCCAGTGCGCGGAAGTCTTGGTGGTTGTTGCATTTCATGCTGGCGAGTGTCCCTCTCATGTGTGGTGGCAGCGTGCTGAGGAATATAAACTGGAAGAGGAAGTTGTCATTGTCCTCTTCTTTGAGCTGTAGCAAATCCTCCATGAGGGCCTTCGGTTTGCACCCTCTGTGGCCGTAGACCGCCAGGATCTTCTCGGCTCTCTCTTCCGCTGATGGGACGTAGTTCGCCACGATGGTTGCTTTGAGCGTCTCATATTTGTCCCGGGCCGGTGGCCGCTGGATCATGCTCCGCACACACTTCGAAGTGGCGGCGTCGAGTTTGGAGACGATATGGTAAAATTTGGTATCGTCAGCCGTGATGCCCGCCAGTGCAAACTGTGCTCCAGCCTGCTGAAACCACGAGGCGGGGTCTTCTTGCCAGAAGTCTGGCAGCTGGACAGCGACGGCATTCGTACATACCATCACTGCTGTGCCCGCCGGGTGAGAGTGCCTTGCTTCGGCTCTCTCGGCGGTGCTGGTGCTCGGTTGAGCCCTCTCAATCTCTTCTGCTGGGGGGAACAGTTGTCCATCTGTTCCCTCGTCTGCGTGGGTCGCCACGGATGAGTCGATTGCGGGGGTATGCCTCAGGACCATACTCGCATCAGGGGTCACCAGTGTAGAAGAGCTTGGAAATGAAGAGGCGATTTGATTTTTAAACCAAGTTTAATAATCAGCATAATCAGCTCTTCTAACAAGTCTCATCTGGTGCAGAGAGTGGCAGAAGGGAAAAGAGGCAGAATGTCTCCAGCTCACTGACTTTATACTGGCACACAATAAAAGACATGCATAACAAAGGCTGACATCCCTCATTATCTTAATCCCCCCATTGTCTTGGTATTTCCTCTCCTCGCCTTGGGGGGTGAGGGTGGCTCCTCCGGTCTCCTCCGCCGCGTCCGGGAACGTCTTTGTTCCTCACTCGGCGGGTGAGAGCCCTTTGTCCTTTCAGAGGAGTGAAGTCCTTTACATATGTATTACCAAACATTTCCACATGCTTCAACATATGTAGGTTATGGAATATATGGTTAATATACACCACAGAATGATATTAAATTCTCAAGTGTGAAACAAAGCAAAGCTTGCAACTTAACACAAATATCTATCACCGCTAAGGCCTGAGGTTGACTGACGACATGCGCTGGCCTCTCTGACAACACCACAACCGCCACATTTCACAAAGGACTAAGCTTCACAATTTAGATTTTTTTTTAATTTTGTCTGTATTATGAGGAGCATGAACAAATAAAATGGAATTGTAGAAGAGCTTGGGAATGAAGAGGCGATTTGATTTTTAAACCAAGTTTAATAATCAGCATAATCAGCTCTTCTAACAAGTCTCATCTGGTGCAGAGAGTGGCAGAAGGGAAAAGAGGCAGAATGTCTCCAGCTCACTGACTTTATACTGGCACACAATAAAAGACATGCATAACAAAGGCTGACATCCCTCATTATCTTAATCCCCCCATTGTCTTGGTATTTCCTCTCCTCGCCTTGGGGGGTGAGGGTGGCTCCTCCGGTCTCCTCCGCCGCGTCCGGGAACGTCTTTGTTCCTCACTCGGCGGGTGAGAGCCCTTTGTCCTTTCAGAGGTGTGAAGTCCTTTACATATGTATTACCAAACATTTCCACATGCTTCAACATATGTAGGTTATGGAATATATGGTTAATATACACCACAGGCCCCCCAAACAACTAAGAAAGGACAACAGAAAGGTTCACAGTCTAAGATAGTTATTATGACATACTAAGTGTTACATCAGTTGCCACGGAAGAAACTTTCCAGCAGCCATGCTCCTAAGAGAGTTCAGTGGTAAACATAACAGCATAGTAAAATCATAAGTCAGTCCTAAACTGTTGCAGCACGATTAGTGAATAATTGTGGAGTGGTTTGTATCAGTCCCTGTGCTGTCTGGGTTTTAATCTTCTCCCAAAGCTGCTGTAGGTTGGTTTAGGCGCCCTGCTGGGACCTTCTTGTGAGGAATCTACAGTGTGGGAAGGAGAGTGGTTAACTGTTCCCTGCTGGGGGGCTGAGTCTTTTCTCTTGGGGGGTCTACCCCGCCGAGGTGCTCTCGCCAACTGTGCAGGCTCGTCTTTCAACAAGAAGGCAGGTTTAAGTCTGTCAATGCTGACTGTTTCTTTTCTATCCCCAAAATCAAGCACAAAGTGTTTATCACCATGTTCCAGCACTCTGAATGGCCCATCGTATGCTGGGCGGAAAGTTGGTTTTAAAGCTTCATGCTTAACAAAAACGAACTCAGCGTTTTTTAAAGCTTGAGGGACAAAAACCCGTGGGAAGGAGTGATGAGCTGGACCGGGAAGAGAGTCCGGTCCGTTGCTGCCTAAAAACCTTGGGACTGGAAGGTGCCCTGGCTCTGGGTTCTCTGGTAAAAATTCACCTGGAAGCCTGAGAGGTTGTGCAAAGACTAATTCTGCGGGAGAGGCGTCTAGATCCTCTTTAGGTGCTGCACGCAACCCCAATAAAACCCAGGGAAGTTTATTTACCCAATTTGTGTCCGTTAGTGAGGCTCTGAGGGCAGACTTTAAAGACCTGTGAAAACGCTCGCATAACCCATTAGCCTGAGGGTGATAAGCGGTGGTGCGATGAATTGTTGCCCCTAAGCTGTTGGACATGGCTGACCAGAGCTCTGAGACAAATTGAGGCCCCCTATCGGACGTGATGTCCGATGGGACGCCGAAACGTGCCACCCAGTTTGTCAAAAAAACGCGAGCGACTTCCTCCGCTGTGGTTGCCGCTAGAGGGACTGCCTCTGGCCAGCGTGTGGTGCGGTCTATCATTGTTAACAGGTGTGTGAAACCTTGGGAGGAAGGTAGTGGCCCCACAAGGTCGACATGAACGTGGTCGAACCTTCTAGCAGGGATTGGAAAAGGCTCCAGAGGGGCTTTTGTGTGTCTGTGTATTTTGGCGCGTTGACAAGAAATGCAAGTTTTTGCCCATTCTTTTACATTTTTGCGCAGGCCTGGCCACACAAACTTTTCGGCGACCATTTTAACCGAGGAGCGCACACCTGGGTGCACGAGGGAGTGAATTGCGTCGAAAATACGGCGGCGCCATGTAGCTGGTACTAACGGGAGAGGTCGGTCGGTTGAAACATCGCATATTAGGGGGGGGCACGCTGTCGCGTAAACCCTTTTTCTCCAGCCTTAACCCTGTTGGTCCAGACAGGAGTGCGCGCACGTCCACGTCACTGCTTTGTTCCTCCGCCATGGCTGCATAATCTATCCCTGCATGGATAGGTGCTGCGTATGTGTCTGCGTTAGTGAAGAGTTCTGCTGCTGAGGCAGTATAATCTGTCTCTCCGCGCTCTGGTGGTGTCACAGCACGAGAGAGACAGTCTGCTACTACGTTAAGTTTGCCTGCCACGTGTCGAATGTCTGTGGTGAACTCTGAAATCGCAGCTAGCTGTCTTTGTTGCCTGCCTGACCATGGTTCTGAAATTTTAGCCATAGCAAAGGTGAGCGGTTTATGGTCTACAAAAGCCGTGAAACTCCACCCTTCTAACCAGAACTGGAAGTGGCGGATGGATAAATGAAGCGCCAGCAGCTCTCTGTCAAAAGTGCTGCATTTACGCTCAGTTTGGTTTAGCGATTTGCTAAAGAATGCTAAAGGTTGCCAGACCCCGCTGACAAGTTGTTCTACAACTGCCCCTATAGCTAGGTCTGAAGCGTCTGTGGTTAGCGCGATGCGGGCCAAGGGATCTGGGTGAACTAACAATGTGGCGTTAGCTAGGGCGCTTTTTACTTCCGCGAAGGCCCGTTCGCGCTCCGGGGTCCATTCGACCGCGTTGGAAGCCTTCTTTTTTCTGAGCGCGTCATATAGGGGCTGCATGAGCTGAGCCGCGTGGGGGAGGAAGCGGTTGTAAAAATTAACCATCCCTAAAAATTCCTGTAGCGATTTGACCGTTTGTGGCCGTGGGAAACTTTCTATCGCTTGAACTTTGTCTGGAAGTGGAACTGCCCCCTTCGGAGAGACTTTGTGTCCTAAAAAATCAATTTGTGACACGCCGAATTTGCATTTGGCTGGATTGATTATTAGCCCGTGCTCTTCTAGCCTCTGAAAAACCGTAGTGAGGTGCTGCTCGTGTTCTACCTCAGACAAGCTGGCTACCAGCATGTCGTCGAGGTAGACGAAGACAAAAGGAAGGTCGCGCAGGACCGCGTCCATCATTCGTTGAAAAGTTTGAGCAGCGCCTTTGAGGCCGAAAGGCATTCGCAGGAATTCAAAAAGGCCGAAAGGGGTTATTACCGCTGATTTTGGAATGTCTTCTGCTCGGACTGGGACTTGGTGATAACTGCGGACTAAATCTATTTTTGAAAAAATGCGCGCACCCGCCAGATGTAGTGAAAAATCTTGAATGTGAGGGATTGGGTAACGGTCATGCGCTGTAGCGTTGTTTAATCTGCGGTAATCTCCGCACGGTCTCCAAGAACCGTCGGATTTCGGAACCATGTGAAGTGGTGAGGCCCAGGGGCTCTTCGAGCGTCTAACAATGCCCAATTTTTCAAGAGTTGTAAACTCGTCCCGTGCTATGTTGAGCTTGGCCGCGTCTAAGCGGCGAGCTTTGGCAAAAATGGGAGGTCCCGTTGTGGGAATGAAGTGTTCAACCCCGTGTTTAGCCACAGTGGCTGAGAATTTGGGAATTGTGAGTGCTGGAAATTGGGTGAGGAGTTGCTCAAACTTACCTCCTGCCGTGGTGACGTTGGCCTGCACAGGTGGTGGAGAAGCTCGGGCTGAGCAGGGAATAGAAGCAAAGGACAGTGCATTAACCAGGCGCCTATTTGCTAGATCCACTAATAACCCATGTGCACACAAAAAATCTGCGCCTAATAAGTTAAAACTCACCGCCGCTACAACAAATGTCCATCTGTAGCTGCGGCCGTGGATGAGGAGGTGCAGGCTCTTTTCGCCGAACGTGTCGATGCTAGAGCCGTTGGCTGCCACGGCTCCGTTGCCCCGGGTGCCCGTGGCTCGATCTGCGTGGGAGGGCATGACGAAACTCAGCTGGGCTCCTGTGTCGATGAGGAACTGCTTGCCTGTGTGTCCATCCGTCACGTACAACAGCTTATTCTTCTCGCCGAGAACCGCTGCCGTTAATGGCTCTCGGCTTGGGCGCTTTCCCGAAATCGCAAATTTGCAGGGGGGAACACATTTGTGGGCCTTCTCGGCGAAGCGGTGGTGATAATAACAGGCGTCACTCTGACTGCTAAGTTTGGGCCGTGTCGCTGTCACCGTGGGCTGGGTCTGCTCAGTGGGTTGTGGCTCCTCGTGGCTCGGGGCGTCAGCTTTGAGGTCTGCAGATGCTGCTGTGGGTGTCAGCTCCTTGCAGGCGTTGACGAGCCGATGAGCTTCGTTGGCCAGTGCGCGGAAGTCTTGGTGGTTGTTGCATTTCATGCTGGCGAGTGTCCCTCTCATGTGTGGTGGCAGCGTGCTGAGGAATATAAACTGGAAGAGGAAGTTGTCATTGTCCTCTTCTTTGAGCTGTAGCAAATCCTCCATGAGGGCCTTCGGTTTGCACCCTCTGTGGCCGTAGACCGCCAGGATCTTCTCGGCTCTCTCTTCCGCTGATGGGACGTAGTTCGCCACGATGGTTGCTTTGAGCGTCTCATATTTGTCCCGGGCCGGTGGCCGCTGGATCATGCTCCGCACACACTTCGAAGTGGCGGCGTCGAGTTTGGAGACGATATGGTAAAATTTGGTATCGTCAGCCGTGATGCCCGCCATTGCAAACTGTGCTTCAGCCTGCTGAAACCACGAGGCGGGGTCTTCTTGCCAGAAGTCTGGCAGCTGGACAGCGACGGCATTCGTACATACCATCACTGCTGTGCCCGCCGGGTGAGAGTGCCTTGCCTCGGCTCTCTCGGCGGTGCTGGTGCTCGGTTGAGCCCTCTCAATCTCTTCTGCTGGGGGGAACAGTTGTCCATCTGTTCCCTCGTCTGCGTGGGTCGCCACGGATGAGTCGATTGCGGGGGTATGCCTCAGGACCATACTCGCGTCAGGGGTCACCAGTGTAGAAGAGCTTGGAAATGAAGAGGCGATTTGATTTTTAAACCAAGTTTAATAATCAGCATAATCAGCTCTTCTAACAAGTCTCATCTGGTGCAGAGAGTGGCAGAAGGGAAAAGAGGCAGAATGTCTCCAGCTCACTGACTTTATACTGGCACACAATAAAAGACATGCATAACAAAGGCTGACATCCCTCATTATCTTAATCCCCCCATTGTCTTGGTATTTCCTCTCCTCGCCTTGGGGGGTGAGGGTGGCTCCTCCGGTCTCCTCCGCCGCGTCCGGGAACGTCTTTGTTCCTCACTCGGCGGGTGAGAGCCCTTTGTCCTTTCAGAGGAGTGAAGTCCTTTACATATGTATTACCAAACATTTCCACATGCTTCAACATATGTAGGTTATGGAATATATGGTTAATATACACCACAGAATGATATTAAATTCTCAAGTGTGAAACAAAGCAAAGCTTGCAACTTAACACAAATATCTATCACCGCTAAGGCCTGAGGTTGACTGACGACATGCGCTGGCCTCTCTGACAACACCACAACCGCCACATTTCACAAAGGACTAAGCTTCACAATTTAGATTTTTTTTTAATTTTGTCTGTATTATGAGGAGCATGAACAAATAAAATGGAATTGTAGAAGAGCTTGGGAATGAAGAGGCGATTTGATTTTTAAACCAAGTTTAATAATCAGCATAATCAGCTCTTCTAACAAGTCTCATCTGGTGCAGAGAGTGGCAGAAGGGAAAAGAGGCAGAATGTCTCCAGCTCACTGACTTTATACTGGCACACAATAAAAGACATGCATAACAAAGGCTGACATCCCTCATTATCTTAATCCCCCCATTGTCTTGGTATTTCCTCTCCTCGCCTTGGGGGGTGAGGGTGGCTCCTCCGGTCTCCTCCGCCGCGTCCGGGAACGTCTTTGTTCCTCACTCGGCGGGTGAGAGCCCTTTGTCCTTTCAGAGGTGTGAAGTCCTTTACATATGTATTACCAAACATTTCCACATGCTTCAACATATGTAGGTTATGGAATATATGGTTAATATACACCACAGGCCCCCCAAACAACTAAGAAAGGACAACAGAAAGGTTCACAGTCTAAGATAGTTATTATGACATACTAAGTGTTACATCAGTTGCCACGGAAGAAACTTTCCAGCAGCCATGCTCCTAAGAGAGTTCAGTGGTAAACATAACAGCATAGTAAAATCATAAGTCAGTCCTAAACTGTTGCAGCACGATTAGTGAATAATTGTGGAGTGGTTTGTATCAGTCCCTGTGCTGTCTGGGTTTTAATCTTCTCCCAAAGCTGCTGTAGGTTGGTTTAGGCGCCCTGCTGGGACCTTCTTGTGAGGAATCTACAGTGTGGGAAGGAGAGTGGTTAACTGTTCCCTGCTGGGGGGCTGAGTCTTTTCTCTTGGGGGGTCTACCCCGCCGAGGTGCTCTCGCCAACTGTGCAGGCTCGTCTTTCAACAAGAAGGCAGGTTTAAGTCTGTCAATGTTGACTGTTTCTTCTCTATCCCCAAAATCAAGCACAAAGTGTTTATCACCATGTTCCAGCACTCTGAATGGCCCATCGTATGCTGGGCGGAAAGTTGGTTTTAAAGCTTCATGCTTAACGAAAACGAACTCAGCGTTTTTTAAAGCTTGAGGGACAAAAACCCGTGGGAAGGAGTGATGAGCTGGACCGGGAAGAGAGTCCGGTCCGTTGCTGCCTAAAAACCTTGGGACTGGAAGGTGCCCTGGCTCTGGGTTCTCTGGTAAAAATTCACCTGGAAGCCTGAGAGGTTGTGCAAAGACTAATTCTGCGGGAGAGGCGTCTAGATCCTCTTTAGGTGCTGCACGCAACCCCAATAAAACCCAGGGAAGTTTATTTACCCAATTTGTGTCCGTTAGTGAGGCTCTGAGGGCAGCCTTTAAAGACCTGTGAAAACGCTCGCATAACCCATTAGCCTGAGGGTGATAAGCGGTGGTGCGATGAATTGTTGCCCCTAAGCTGTTGGACATGGCTGACCAGAGCTCTGAGACAAATTGAGGCCCCCTATCGGACGTGATGTCCGATGGGACGCCGAAACGTGCCACCCAGTTTGTCAAAAAAACGCGAGCGACTTCCTCCGCTGTGGTTGCCGCTAGAGGGACTGCCTCTGGCCAGCGTGTGGTGCGGTCTATCATTGTTAACAGGTGTGTGAAACCTTGGGAGGAAGGTAGTGGCCCCACAAGGTCGACATGAACGTGGTCGAACCTTCTAGCAGGGATTGGAAAAGGCTCCAGAGGGGCTTTTGTGTGTCTGTGTATTTTGGCGCGTTGACAAGAAATGCAAGTTTTTGCCCATTCTTTTACATTTTTGCGCAGGCCTGGCCACACAAACTTTTCGGCGACCATTTTAACCGAGGAGCGCACACCTGGGTGCACGAGGGAGTGAATTGCGTCGAAAATACGGCGGCGCCATGTAGCTGGTACTAACGGGAGAGGTCGGCCGGTTGAAACATCGCATATTAGGGGGGGGCACGCTGTCGCGTAAACCCTTTTTCTCCAGCCTTAACCCTGTTGGTCCAGACAGGAGTGCGCGCACGTCCACGTCATTGCTTTGTTCCTCCGCCATGGCTGCATAATCTATCCCTGCATGGATAGGTGCTGCGTATGTGTCTGCGTTAGTGAAGAGTTCTGCTGCTGAGGCAGTATAATCTGTCTCTCCGCGCTCTGGTGGTGTCACAGCACGAGAGAGACAGTCTGCTACTACGTTAAGTTTGCCTGCCACGTGTCGAATGTCTGTGGTGAACTCTGAAATCGCAGCTAGCTGTCTTTGTTGCCTGCCTGACCATGGTTCTGAAATTTTAGCCATAGCAAAGGTGAGCGGTTTATGGTCTACAAAAGCTGTGAAACTCCACCCTTCTAACCAGAACTGGAAGTGGCGGATGGATAAATGAAGCGCCAGCAGCTCTCTGTCAAAAGTGCTGCATTTACGCTCAGTTTGGTTTAGCGATTTGCTAAAGAATGCTAAAGGTTGCCAGACCCCGCTGACAAGTTGTTCTACAACTGCCCCTATAGCTAGGTCTGAAGCGTCTGTGGTTAGCGCGATGCGGGCCAAGGGATCTGGGTGAACTAACAATGTGGCGTTAGCTAGGGCGCTTTTTACTTCCGCGAAGGCCCGTTCGCGCTCCGGGGTCCATTCGACCGCGTTAGAAGCCTTCTTTTTTCTGAGCGCATCATATAGGGGCTGCATGAGCTGAGCCGCGTGGGGGAGGAAGCGGTTGTAAAAATTAACCATCCCTAAAAATTCCTGTAGCGATTTGACCGTTTGTGGCCGTGGGAAACTTTCTATCGCTTGAACTTTGTCTGGAAGTGGAACTGCCCCCTTCGGAGAGACTTTGTGTCCTAAAAAATCAATTTGTGACACGCCGAATTTGCATTTGGCTGGATTGATTATTAGCCCGTGCTCTTCTAGCCTCTGAAAAACCGTAGTGAGGTGCTGCTCGTGTTCTACCTCAGACAAGCTGGCTACCAGCATGTCGTCGAGGTAGACGAAGACAAAAGGAAGGTCGCGCAGGACCGCGTCCATCATTCGTTGAAAAGTTTGAGCAGCGCCTTTGAGGCCGAAAGGCATTCGCAGGAATTCAAAAAGGCCGAAAGGGGTTATTACCGCTGTTTTAGGAATGTCTTCTGCTCGGACTGGGACTTGGTGATAACTGCGGACTAAATCTATTTTTGAAAAAATGCGCGCACCCGCCAGATGTAGTGAAAAATCTTGAATGTGAGGGATTGGGTAACGGTCATGCGCTGTAGCGTTGTTTAATCTGCGGTAATCTCCGCACGGTCTCCAAGAACCGTCGGATTTCGGAACCATGTGAAGTGGTGAGGCCCAGGGGCTCTTCGAGCGTCTAACAATGCCCAATTTTTCAAGAGTTGTAAACTCGTCCCGTGCTATGTTGAGCTTGGCCGCGTCTAAGCGGCGAGCTTTGGCAAAAATGGGAGGTCCCGTTGTGGGAATGAAGTGTTCAACCCCGTGTTTAGCCACAGTGGCTGAGAATTTGGGAATTGTGAGTGCTGGAAATTGGGTGAGGAGTTGCTCAAACTTACCTCCTGCCGTGGTGACGTTGGCCTGCACAGGTGGTGGAGAAGCTCGGGCTGAGCAGGGAATAGAAGCAAAGGACAGTGCATTAACCAGGCGCCTATTTGCTAGATCCACTAATAACCCATGTGCACACAAAAAATCTGCGCCTAATAAGTTAAAACTCACCGCCGCTACAACAAATGTCCATCTGTAGCTGCGGCCGTGGATGAGGAGGTGCAGGCTCTTTTCGCCGAACGTGTCGATGCTAGAGCCGTTGGCTGCCACGGCTCCGTTGCCCCGGGTGCCCGTGGCTCGATCTGCGTGGGAGGGCATGACGAAACTCAGCTGGGCTCCTGTGTCGATGAGGAACTGCTTGCCTGTGTGTCCATCCGTCACGTACAACAGCTTATTCTTCTCGCCGAGAACCGCTGCCGTTAATGGCTCTCGGCTTGGGCGCTTTCCCGAAATCGCAAATTTGCAGGGGGGAACACATTTGTGGGCCTTCTCGGCGAAGCGGTGGTGATAATAACAGGCGTCACTCTGACTGCTAAGTTTGGGCCGTGTCGCTGTCACCGTGGGCTGGGTCTGCTCAGTGGGTTGTGGCTCCTCGTGGCTCGGGGCGTCAGCTTTGAGGTCTGCAGATGCTGCTGTGGGTGTCAGCTCCTTGCAGGCGTTGACGAGCCGATGAGCTTCGTTGGCCAGTGCGCGGAAGTCTTGGTGGTTGTTGCATTTCATGCTGGCGAGTGTCCCTCTCATGTGTGGTGGCAGCGTGCTGAGGAATATAAACTGGAAGAGGAAGTTGTCATTGTCCTCTTCTTTGAGCTGTAGCAAATCCTCCATGAGGGCCTTCGGTTTGCACCCTCTGTGGCCGTAGACCGCCAGGATCTTCTCGGCTCTCTCTTCCGCTGATGGGACGTAGTTCGCCACGATGGTTGCTTTGAGCGTCTCATATTTGTCCCGGGCCGGTGGCCGCTGGATCATGCTCCGCACACACTTCGAAGTGGCGGCGTCGAGTTTGGAGACGATATGGTAAAATTTGGTATCGTCAGCCGTGATGCCCGCCAGTGCAAACTGTGCTTCAGCCTGCTGAAACCACGAGGCGGGGTCTTCTTGCCAGAAGTCTGGCAGCTGGACAGCGACGGCATTCGTACATACCATCACTGCTGTGCCCGCCGGGTGAGAGTGCCTTGCCTCGGCTCTCTCGGCGGTGCTGGTGCTCGGTTGAGCCCTCTCAATCTCTTCTGCTGGGGGGAACAGTTGTCCATCTGTTCCCTCGTCTGCGTGGGTCGCCACGGATGAGTCGATTGCGGGGGTATGCCTCAGGACCATACTCGCGTCAGGGGTCACCAGTGTAGAAGAGCTTGGAAATGAAGAGGCGATTTGATTTTTAAACCAAGTTTAATAATCAGCATAATCAGCTCTTCTAACAAGTCTCATCTGGTGCAGAGAGTGGCAGAAGGGAAAAGAGGCAGAATGTCTCCAGCTCACTGACTTTATACTGGCACACAATAAAAGACATGCATAACAAAGGCTGACATCCCTCATTATCTTAATCCCCCCATTGTCCTGGTATTTCCTCTCCTCGCCTTGGGGGGTGAGGGTGGCTCCTCCGGTCTCCTCCGCCGCGTCCGGGAACGTCTTTGTTCCTCACTCGGCGGGTGAGAGCCCTTTGTCCTTTCAGAGGAGTGAAGTCCTTTACATATGTATTACCAAACATTTCCACATGCTTCAACATATGTAGGTTATGGAATATATGGTTAATATACACCACAGAATGATATTAAATTCTCAAGTGTGAAACAAAGCAAAGCTTGCAACTTAACACAAATATCTATCATCGCTAAGGCCTGAGGTTGACTGACGACAT
The DNA here is from genome assembly GCA_020510985.1 of Pholidichthys leucotaenia. NCBI lineage: Eukaryota > Metazoa > Chordata > Actinopteri > Cichliformes > Pholidichthyidae > Pholidichthys > Pholidichthys leucotaenia. Next base: position 142,247,583 of record CM035840.1, read on the forward strand.
GCGCTGGCCTCTCTGACAACACCACAACCGCCACATTTCACAAAGGACTAAGCTTCACAATTTAGATTTTTTTTTTAATTTTGTCTGTATTATGAGGAGCATGAACAAATAAAATGGAATGATATTAAATTCTCAAGTATGAAACAAAGCAAAACTTGCAACTTAACACAAATGTCTATCACAGCACGTGGTAGCGATAGACAGCAGTGATGTCCGACAGATTGGGCATCGTGTTTATAGTTTGTTGTTTTTTCCTACAGAAATAAATATTGCATAACCAACTTTGTCTCTACCTTTAAATACCAGGGCTCAACAATTTCTCAGACTGGTGATCTAAGGCTTGAGGTTGTCTATAAAGCGGTTAAAGATCCTTCTGCTTGAAAAATTGTGTTACCCATACATTTTGGCTCCAAGAACAACACCAACTGAATTCTGAAAATATCGGTTTAACTAGTATTGTGGCAACCTGGGGAGTGCATAATAGTTTACCACCTTAGACAGGAACCAAGGACGCGAAGTTAACCTTTTGTGTGTGAGAAGTTTCTAGATGCCCTAGTAAGATAACAGGGAGGTGTCAAGGATGAATGGACTGACTGCAGTCGGACGGGGAGATTATCTTTTGTGTGTGAGAAGAGTCTAGAAGGATGTCATGTTATTTAAGGGAAGAGTTCCTACTTGTATGCCATTCTGTCTATGCTCCTTGTGTGAGTCATGTAATAAACCGCCTGAACCAAATCCGCCTCATTATTTACACGCTCCACACTGGTGACCCAAGACAAATCATGGAATACGACGGAAGATCCCCGGAGCCAACCTTGACTGGAACCCCCAGCTTCGCGTGCGCTGTAGCGATCAAACTACCTGATTTTTGGCAGCACAACCTGCGCTCCTGGTTCCACCTAACCGAGGCGCAGTTCGCCCTCCGAGGGATATTGGCGGATGATACGAAATTCCACTATGTGGTCGCAGCGCTCGAAGCCAGCACAGCTCAGCACATCGAGAGCCTGCTTGATCAGCCACCAGCCGACAGCAAATATGACGCACTGAAGGCTGCCCTCATCCAGCACTGCACGCTCTCGGATGGTGAGAGAGCAGAGAGGCTTCTGACGCGGACCGAGTTGGGAGACGGTTCGGCCGTGGACATGATGGAGAAGATGCTGAGGTTAAAGGGCACGGATAACGACCACTTCATCTTCACCCACATTTTCCTCAGGAACCTTCCGACAGTGGCGAGAGCGGCCCTGGCCAATTCGTCGTTGCTGGCCAAACGGGACTATCGTGCGCTAGCCCGGGAGGCAGACCGGATCATCGTCGCCACCAAGGCTTTCATGACCATTGCGGCAGCGACGGAGCCCGGCACGTCGACATGAGGAGGCGAGGAGCCGCCGACGGCAGCAGCAGAACCACCGACGGCAGCAGCAGCGGGGGCCAAGGAACGTGGAGGTGACACGCTTTGCTTCTACCACCGCCGCTTTGCAGAGAGGGCATGCAAATGTATACCACCGTGCCAGTTCAAGCGCTCGGTAAACGCCAAGACCTGGGGTCAGTAGCAGCCACGACCCTTGGGGAGGAGAACAAGCTGCTCTATTTGACGGACACACGCCTGGGGAGGCATTTCCTCGTGCACACCGGTGCACAGAAGAGTTTCATCCGGCCGACCTACGCTGACCGGCTGGCAGGACCCAGCGGCCCGGAGATGGCAGCAGCAAACGGCTCAGAGATTAAGACCTTTGGTAAGAGGACTCTACTCTTGTCTCTACACGGTCGTACATTTGAATGGACTTTTGTTATAGCAGCATTGAATTACCATATACTGGGGGCTGATTTTCTATGTGCACATGGGTTGTTGGTAGATATCACTAACAGGCGCCTGGTTAATGCACTGTCTTTTGACTCTCTCCCCTGTATAGCTCGAGTGACCCGGCCAACAGCACAAGCCAACGTCACAGCAGCATGCGGTAAGTTCCACACACTGCTTGCTCAGTTCCCAGCACTCACAGTCCTGACGTTTTCAGCAGCTATCACTAAACATGGGGTGGAGCATTTTATCACCACCACTGGGGCACCCGTTTTTGCAAGACCTCGGCGCTTGGACGCAGCTAAACTGGCCATAGCGCGCGAGGAGTTCGCTAACCTAGAGAGGTTAGGCATCATCAGGCGCTCAAACAGCCCATGGGCTTCCCCGCTACACATGGTCCCTAAAGCTGAAGGTTCGTGGCAACCTTGCGGCGATTTCCGCAGGTTAAACAACACTACAGCGCACGACCGCTACCCAATTCCCCACATTCAGGATTTTTCCGTTCACCTCGCAGGAGCGCGCATTTTTTCTAAGATAGATTTGGTCTGTGGTTACCACCAAGTCCCAGTGCGCACTGAGGACATACCCAAAACAGCGGTAATAACTCTGTTTGGTTTATTTGAGTTCTTGCGCATGCCGTTTGGGCTTAAAGGGGCAGCACAGATGTTCCAACGCATGATGGATGCAGTGCTGCTCGATCTCCCTTTCATGTTCGTCTACCTGGACGATATCTTGGTAGCCAGCACGTCCGATGATGAACACGAAACCCACCTCACGACGGTTTTCCGAAGGTTGGAAGAGCACGGTTTAATAATCAACCCAGCGAAATGCCAGTTCGGGGTGACGGGGATTGATTTTTTAGGGCACCGCGTCTCTCCCGAAGGAGCAGTTCCGCTGCCTGACAAAGTGCGCGCAGTGACAGATTTTCCCCGACCGCAAACGGTCAGGGTGCTACAAGAATTTTTGGGAATGGTGAACTTTTATAACCGTTTCCTTCCCCTGCGGGGGGAAGGAAAGGTGCCTGCGCTCTCGTGTGGAGGAGCTGCGAGCTCGGCCGGTCCAGCGTGGATGAGCAGATCTCAGACGTGCAGATCTCATCATGAAGAACGGGTCACCAGTGCAGCTGTCCAGATCAGAAGGTTGCTTTGCACAAAACGTGTGCATGTTCGGGGTCGCCAGTGAAGCGTTCACTGGCAGCGTGTTCTTTTCTGCCTTCAGGTCATGGTGCGTTGGAGCAGCGAGAGGGAGGAGATGTCTTGTGTCCCTCGGCCGGTTCAGCGTGGATGTCCAGACCAGAAGGTTGCGTCGCACAAAGCGTGTGCGTCTTCGGGGTCACCAGTACGGCGGATGATAAAAATAAAGGCAGCGATGGAGTTTTTAGTTGGTTTATTGTATCATACCGCCGTCACGAGCTCCGCTCCCAGCGCCGTGCATGTGCGCTGGGAGCGAGCCCAGCGGCTCTCAGAGAAGGAGGACACAAAGTCTGTGTCCAGCAGCAGCAGTTGAGGAAGTGGAATTGAGAGAGTGAGTTACAGAACCTGTGCAGTATTTTATACCCAACTCAGACAATACATCAAAGCGGATTCACAGCAGTTGGTACGATCAAAGGGACTGCAGAACGGGCATGAGACATTTGCATTTGAAAGACCTACATAACAATAGGCAGATTGCTGTCCTCTGCTCCAGCTTGCAGGACAAAGAGGTTACAAGGCACATCTACATATTGATCTGTCTCTAGGTCACAGTAAGGACAGGACGCATGAACACTATACATGAATGGCACATTACATCACAATACATGAATGGCACATTACATCCCAGTAGTGCAGCGGGAAAAACCAAGAGAAGAGAGCTGACTGTCCTTAATCTATTGTGGGGGTTAACCGAACCACCACACACAGAGAGAGACTGAGAGCTGTTGAGGAACAGCTCCGTGTGTGTCTTTCTTCCATTCTTGCCAGGATATCAGCTTTGTGTTCATCTAAACAGGCCCAGGGTTCACACTGAGTGAATATAAATACATTCAGAAACTGTATTGCTAACTATATTTTATTATTTTTACTGTGTTAGGCTATAGAGTGTCATTTTGTGTTATTTTGGTTGGGGGTGTGCCCCAGAATTTTGTCAATGTAAAAAATGTGCCGTGGCTTTAAAAAGGTTGAAAAACACTGCTCTAGAGGAGATCTGCATGGAGGAATGGGCCAAAATACCAGCAACAGTGTGTGAAAACCTTGTGAAAACTTACAGAAAACGTTTGACCTCTGTCATTGCCAACAAAGGGTATATAACAAAGTATTGAGATGAACTTTTGTTATTGACCAAATACTTATTTTACCGAGGAATTTACCAATTAATTCATTAAAAATCCTTCAATGTGATTTTCTGGATTTTTTTTTTGTCTTATTTTGTCTCTCATAGTTGAGGTATACCTATGATGAAAATTGGAGACCTCTCTCATCTTTTAAGTGGGAGAACTTGCACAATTGGTGGCTGACTAAATACTTTTTTACTCCACTGTACCAAGGTCATTAAAGGCAGAAATCCTCAAAAGGATTCATGAAGGGCACCAGGGCCTTGTAAAAATGTAGGGAATGAGCATATTCATCAGTGTGGTGGCCTGGACTTGCCACAGAGATAAACACAATTGTGATGAGTTGCCAGAGGTGCAGTGAAATGAAAAGAATACAACAGAAAGAACCTCTCATTTCCACACCTCTCCCAGAGCAACCCTGGAAGAGAATCGCCATGGACCTCTGTGAGCTCAATCACCACAGCTACCTGGCAGTATCTGACTATTATTCAAGGTTCCTTGAAATATTGCTTCTCACATAAACTACTAGTGCACATGTCATTCAAAAGCTCAAAGCAGTTTTTGCTATATTTGGCATCCGACAATGGACCTCAATTCTTGAGTGCAGAGTTCAAAGAGTTCTCCAGGCAGTTCGACTGACACTCAGACACTGTACCTCCAGTCCCCACCACCCACAAGGCAACGGCCACACTGAGAGGGCCGTGCAGACAGCCAAGATGATTTTTAAACAGCAGGACCAATTGATGGCTCTAATGGCCTACAGATCCACACCTTGCTCCACCACAGGCTACAGCTGAGCTGCTGATGGGGAGGAAGATATGCACCACACTCCCTACTCTGGAGAAAAATCTCCTGCCAAAATGGCCTGAAAGAAAACAACAGGAGGGGCAAAGCAAAACAGGTCCACTACTTTAACCACTGCCACAGAGCCAAGTCACTGCCTTCTTTGCCACCAGGAGACAGTGCTGTCCAGGTTAGACCATCAAAAGTCATGGACTCTATCACCAGTGGTCTTGAGTGAAAACATCAGTCCAAGGTCCTTCGTCATCCATACACAGGACGAAGAGGTGTTGCGATGTAACCATCTCCAACCAGGACTGGTTTGCCAACCTGCCTCAGCAGCAACAGACAAGGACTCTGGGACAGTTGACCTCCCTGACACAGCCACCATGATAGAGAGTGTTAACGTCAGTCAGAGTGTGTCTACTCCTGCATCCCCTCTACCCAATCAGACTGTGACTAGATCTGGGCGTGCGTCCAAACCCATTTGCAGACTGAACCTGTAGACACTGCGGTGACACACTATGACCTTTTTTTTGGGGGGGGGGGGGGGTAAAAAAAGGGGGGGTGAAGTGAGGACACTGAAGTAATGTATGTTCACATATACGTCTGTTATGTATGTAAATAGGCTGGTATTGCAAAGATGGCAGCCGGGTTGGTCATGGGATAGACTGGGGTGGCTACTACCGGTTTCCGGTAGTGACGCCGCCCAGGGTATAAAAGAATGGGCGGAAGAGGCTCTGCCTCTTTCGTCGTGGAGCCACCTGGCCAGCAGGAGAGTGCCGTAAGCCTCTGTATATAGTTTGTGTGTTGTACATAATAAACCCCTGTCAACCGAGCTGAGACTCACTCTTCCTTCCTACATTATGGACATAACAAATGGCGATGAGGTAAAAGCGGTAGTGGAATGCTCTATTGCTAGCTTTCGGCCATTCCTCGAGGCTCCGGGTGAGCTGCTCATGCCGTGGCCTAGGTGGTTCGCTGCTTTACTAACTATATTGTTGCACTGGGTTTGGGAGATAAGGTGAAGCTTCATTCACGAGCTGTGTTAGTACATAATTTAGGAATGGAAGGGGCAGAGGATTCTCGAGAATTTGGGTGGAGCGGACAGCTTTGACGATGTGGTGCAGCTAATGGTGCGCTACTTTAAGGTGCCAGAGAAAGTCATTGTGAAACGCATTCGATTCCGACAGCGCCACCAGCGGTAGGGAGAGCCCGTGCGAAGATTCTTGGCGGACCTCCGAGAGCTGGTGAGGGAATGCAGATTCGAGACCCTGGAGGACAAGATGATTCGGGACCAGTTGGTGGAGCACATCTTTGCATGGTGGCCCGGTCCAGGTTGTTGACTCACCCAGGAGAGATGACGTTAGTGGAGGCTGTTGAGCTCGCCCAACAGTACAAGGCAGCAGAGACCATCGCAAAGGGCCTAACTGAAGGGGCCCCTCTGGAGAAGAATGCATCTTGTGCTGAGGCACTGCGTCTGGACCCTTGTGATGGCAAGTGCAGAGAGGATGATTTTGCCTCCGTGGTCAGGATAAGGTCTGCCCCTGGTATGCCAAAATATTATGGATGTGGGTCCACTGAGCATCGCTATAAGTCCAGAGTGTGCCTGGCGAAAGGAAAGTGTTGTGGCAAGTGTGGTCTTTTAAACCATTTTGCCAGGGTGTGTGAAAACTTCACATGCAAGAGCCATGGGAAAGATCCAGGTGCTGGGCAGAAGACTCCGACTGTTATGCATACCGTCTCCCCAGAGACGACAGGGAGAATTGGGTGCAACGTCACGTTGGATGGAGTCGAGGTCCCACTCTTAGTGGACACGGGAGCGGTGATCTCTGTCCTGAATCTTGAAACCATGGACAGACTGTTTCCCTGCAGACAGATAAGAAGGCAACGAGTGGAATATTATGGTTATGGGCGGAACAGGTTGGCTATATTGGGCTATGTGGAGATGGAGGCCCAAAATAAGGACAGTGTGGCACCCAGCGTTTTCATTAACGCTTCTTTTTTGCTGCTAATAGGTTTAGTCAGCCGAGGGACCTCCAGTAATGCACTGGGCCTCACTCCTTTTCTCACTCTCAATGAAATATTTTTTTTGCTGGTCATTAACATTTGTTTGTTCTCTCCCATAGATTGAGTCCCCATCGTGCTGTTTGCTCTCTACATGTCTGTTCTTTTCTTCTTCTCTATCCCCTCACCCCCCAGCCAGTCGCAGCAGATGACTGCCCCTCCCTGAGCCTGGCTCTGCTGGAGGTTTCTTCCTGTTAAAAGGGAGTTTTTCCTCTCCACCGTCGCCAAGTGCTTGCTCACAGGGGATCGCCTGATTGCTGGGGTCTTTCTGCAACTGTGGGGGTCCCCCCTACAGTTGATAGTGCTATGAGATGACTGTTGTTGTGAAATGGTGCTATATAAATAAAGTTGAATTGAATTGAATTGAATTGAATTTCTGCATCTGGTGTTAACGTTATGGGTCGCAACCTATTTTACAGCCTTGGGTTCTCCATTATGAACGTCTCCGGTGAAGAATGGTTTGGATGCGGACTGTGGGGCCGACCTGTTCCTGCCTTGGAGGGTGCTGAGGTGTGGAATTTGGACTGGATGATCAATGTGAATTTGGGAGTGCACACACCGCGCCACGCGGAGACCTCTTGGGACGGACCCGATGCCTTCATGCAGGCTGCCCTGGATGAAGGTGCTGGACAGCACGATGGGACCCCCGATGAGGCTCATCAGGACGAGATGCCAACGCCGGGAGAAAACGGGGCTAGACCGCGGAGCGTGGTTATTGTAAAGCACTCCCAGCGACGACCTACCAAGAGGAGACCCAGGAGAGCCTGTGTGTCAGAGCAGCTGGAGTCAGGGGCCAGTCGCAGGACTAGTGATCTGATGAAAAGGGAGTGGGCTCCCTCGAAGACCAAGGTTGATGCTCGAGTACATGGAGATCACAGTCCACGCTAACAGTGGGACAACCAGAGGTGGTTCCAGGTGGAGCCCGGTCGGATGGAGGAAGCTGGGTGCAGGTCTATCCACGTCTGTAGACACCCGAGGGATCTGCGGCTGCCGGAGGTGGAGAGGAGACGGCGCAGCAGGAGCCCTGATATGAAGAGACGGAGACGCCTTGAAAGGGATCCATCTGGGGACTGAAGGTTTTATTTTCATGTTTGTGTTGTTTCTTCAGTCCTGTTTTATGTTGGTTTTCCTATTTGATACCCTGGTAAATTAAAAAAAAAAAGAGGGTGAAAAGTAAGGGAATTTGATAAATTTGAGCTCTTTGTATGGTAAATTTTCTGTATGTTTTGTGTTGTTCTGACCAGTGGGGCTCATCTATGCAAAGTTATGTGCTATTTTGAAAGAAATTTTATTGAAATATTGTTTAATGTGCCCAATTTTGGGGGGTAGGACGTGTTCAACCCTGGTAAATTGTGTTGAATTTTGGGGTTTTAATTAGTCTGGCCGATGACTTCTCTGTGTGAATGTACATTAGTATTTTTCTAGAGTTTGCCTGGCTCGTGTGACTGGCATTGATTGGATTTGAAGTATTTATTAGAATTTGGTTTAATTGGATTGTTTTATTTGTGTTGCCCCTTTGATACATTTTTACTCTGTGTGCCCATTGTGAGGTGGGAGTTGGGGTGGGGGGCCGCCTATAGGAATTGTCTTGTGCTTTATTGTATGTGTTTTGATGTGTTGAAAGGGATTACTTTCAGTTAGAAACACGGCCTATTATTATTTTGTTTGTATGTTCTCCTGTTCCAAGTGGCAGAATAATCCGCTCAGCCTTATAGGGGGTGCTGGTGGTCTACCCAGCCCCTCAGCCTTATTTATGTGAGTGGATAGGTGTTTGTTTATTTCTTTGTACATATTTTTGGATTAGTGAATGTGTCGGGTGATAAATTTGGGTGGGCTTTTTGTGTGCTTAGTGTTTTTTTTGAGGGGGAAGGATGTTATGTATGTAAATATGCTGGTATTACAAAGATGGCGGCCGGGTTGGTCATGGGATAGACCGGGGTGGCTACTACCAGTTTCTGGTGGTGACGCCACCCAGGGTATAAAAGAGTGAGCGGAAGAGGCTCTGCCTCTTTTGTTGTGGAGCCACCTGGCCAGCAGGAGAGTGCCGTAAGCCTCTGTATATAGTTTGTGTGTTGTATATAATAAACCCCTGTTAACCAAGGTGAGACTCACTCTTCCTTCCTACATTATGGACATAACAATGTCTGCATTCTTCAGGATGTTGACAGTTAACTGAAATGTAGTGATTTTGTGAAACTGTTTCAAGCTGTGTCACAGCACGCTTGTTGAACCAGAATAAGACTGCTAACAGTATGTTAAAATATATTAATTTGAATAATTTTTGGCTTAGATTATATGCCAACAAGATTGGTCGTTCTGAGTTTTCCAATGGGTCATTGAAATAACTCTCATATAGAGAGATATCATATCCAGCAATATGTGTGAGCATGTGCTGCTGTATTTATGGTAATACATCGTGTGTGCATAAACACAGCACGTATTACGGCAGCACGTACTGCTGACGCTTCCCCCTGAGAGACGTGTATGTTTTTAGCAATGTTAGCTGACCGCTGTTATTTCTGAATGCTCCAGAGCTCTGATTAAAAAATGGATCAAAACGTATCCACCTTATTCCTGGGGGTGCAGCTGTAGGAACGATATATGGGCGGAGCTTCCAGTTTTGGCTGACCTAGTGTTAAATCAGTCGGTAAGAGTGGAGTAGCAGGGGCATTTAAAATAGCATTTTTAAAAGTTTTTCACATTCATTTTAATGTATAGTCCACATATGTGTTTTGCACTTAAGTGGCAGTTAATTTCAGCACTTGTAGTTTTTGTATTTTTGAATGTTTTTGCGTAGTTCTGGTGCTTGCTGCTGTTCGTGGTGTGAGTCTCCTCACAGGTAAGCACAGCTAAATCTGTGGCTTCAACAGCAATGAGTAGATCATGCACTGAAAACTAAAGGATTGTTCGTGTGATCGGTGGTACAGACACAGCAGCACCAGGTATGTTTTCACTGGTATGAAAGTCACAGATCTGACATTTTCCGCAAATTTAAAACGCCCAAGCACGGTGTTGTGGTTTTTTGTGGCTCTGACTAGACTCTATGTCTGCTCTGAGGTAAATTTGATTATGGCCAACATATTTTAACAAAATGCAGCCGACTTTATTGCGGTGGAAACATTGGTATATCTCAGAGCTTTTATTTGTTTACAGCGTTATCATGATAGCAGCGGAGCTAACTAACGGAGCTACTGTCCATGGAGCTACTGGCCACTTTTTAAGGTCATCTTCTCATCCCTCCATAGCCGTGGGATGTGGTATGATTATGTTACTGTTTTTGAGGTGCAAAAGCCGTGTTCCCACATTTTTGATGCCGAAGTCATTGTTTTTTAACAAGGAAAAGTGTCCCTTTTCAGTGACAACAATACGTTCTAAACTAGTACTGGAAGATGCTACCATAATACAAGTAAGGCATCATGGGGCCTAGGAATAAGGTGGATAACAAGCCTCCTCTTCATTATTTTGCATTCACCTGGGGTGGAGGTTGGAAAATAGGCTACTAATAGGCTATAAATGTCCTATAATATAACAGAAAATACTGTGTCTTTGCTCATTTTATTTTTGATTTCTAATTTGATGAAAACCTCACAAATTTATGAGAGTAAAGTCTTAAATATACAAGAAAAAAACCCTAAATTAGCACTAACCACAAATTATGAGAAAAAGTTGATTTAAATGGGAAAAAAATCTTTTGAATTTACAAGGAAAAAGTAATAAATTTAGAATAAATTTAGAATAAAACTGCCTTAAATTCAGGAGGAAAACCTCAAACTGTCCAGACTAAAGTCACATCTCAATAACTTCTTTTGGGGTAACTACTCTTATGTATATTTGAGTAATAATATGTAGAGATAACCTACATTTACTTGTGTACAGTTTCAGGCTACTCTACCACCTAAATTAGAGATTTTTTCAATTTGAAAATGTGGAAAATGTGGAATATTTTTAATGGGAATTTGGAGAGTTCTCATAAATGACTTACTTTTACTTATGATTATTTTCCATCCATCCATCCATCCATCCATCCATCCATCTTCTACCACTTTTCCGGAGGTCCGGGTCGCGGAGGCAGCAGTTCAAGCAGAGAAGCCCAGACTTCCCTCTTCCCCACCACCTGCTCCAGCTCTTCAGAGAGGATACTAAGGCATTCCCAGACCAGCTGGGATACATAGTCTCTCCACCAAGTCCTGGGTCTGCCCCGGGGTCTCCTCCCAATGGGACGTGCCCGAAACACCTCAAGTAGGAGGCATCCAGGAGGCATCCTAATCAGATGCCCATACCACCTCAACTGACTCCTTTCAATGTGGAGGAGTAGCGGTTCTACTCTGAGCCTCTCCCGGATGACTGAGCTCCTCACCCTATCTCTGAGGTTGAGTCCAGCAATCCTATGGAGAAAGCTCATTTCAGCTGCTTGTATCCGCGATCTTGTTCTTTTGGTCATTACCCAAAGCTCATGACCATAGGTGAAAGTAGGAACGTAGATTGACTGGTAAATCGACAGCTTTGCCTTAGAACTAAGCTCCCTCTTCACCACAACAGACCGGTACAACGTCTGCATCACTGCAGATGCTGCTCCGATCCGTTTGTCAATCTCTCGCTCCATTTTCCCCTCACTCGCGAATTATTCACTTATGATTATTTTATTCTTTTTGAATTATAGGCTTTTTAAGAAACTTTATGAAATTTGAAACTTCGTGAAAAATTTTTGCTCATGGACTTACATTTTTTTTCTTGAATTAGTGTCTTTAAACTGGCATCTTTTATTCTTTCTTCTTTGTATTTTTGCCTCAATAATTTTCCCTCGTCTTTCCATTGATTTTTTTTCCTTAATTTTTTAAAAATTATTGCAAATGAGCTACATTTCTGTTGTGATTTTTCTGACCTTTGTCTCAGAAAGTTATTAATTTTCTTTTTCTTAATTAATTCAGTAAATCTTTTAAACAACTTCCTGTGTTTACATTCTCAGTGGCTGTAATTGTACATGTTATGTCGGTAAATGAGAACCAAGGGTGAGGCTGGACGCAGAACAGAACAGGACTTTATTGTCGACTCACAGCTACAATACCAGCGCTCCCGTCAGGCAGAGGTAAGGTCAAAGAGACCGCCCTTCTTCTGCACAGCTCTCTTATACCTCGTATGGCAGCAGAACCGGAAAGGTGGAGCCGTCACTCGTGTCACGCAATAATATGTCCAAATAACAACATAACACTCCCCTCCCCTTCGAAAATGGTCCAAACACACACATACAATCACGACCCTCCCAATTTGGAACCCGAATCACGCGCTAAAACTAAACAACAATAGTACAAGGCCTATGACACACACACAACTAAAGCTAGGGGGGAACAGGTGGACAACTGTTCCACCCCCACACATCCAGACGGATTATTCTGCTGTCTTTGCTAAAGCACAGTCCTTTAAGCATAAAATCGCCGTGCTCCTAAAATAAATAACATAAAACAATCCCCTTAACAGAGCATATATATGAACAAGCTATCTCCCATTCCAATAACATGAACCAGAGTTGACGTATATCTTCAACATGAGCCTGAAACTGGGGAGGGTACCACAGCTGTGGAAAACATCTTGTGTGGTACCTGTACCAAAAACTTCCCACCCCAAAGACCTGAACAGCTTCAGACCGGTGGCCTTGACGTCCCACTTGATGAAGACCCTGGAGAGACTGCTCCTTGCTCATCTCCGCCCCCTGGTGGAACCAGCGATGGATCCACTCCAGTTCGCCTACCAGCATGGCATTGGGGTGGAGGATGCGGTGATCTTCCTCCTTCACCGTTCTCTGTCCCACCTGGAGAAGCCCGGGAATATGGTGAGGATCATGTTCTTTGACTTCTCCAGTGCTTTCAACACCATCCAACCGATGATCCTGAAGGACAAGCTGCTGCGCGCAGGGGTGGACCAGCACCTGTCATCATGGATCCTGGACTACCTCACGAACCGGCCTCAGTTTGTGAGAACCCGGGACTGTGTTTCCGACACGATCATCAGTAGCACGGGGGCCCCCCAGGGAACGGTGCTGGCTCCCTTCTTGTTCACTCTTTATACTGCGGACTTCTCACACAACACAACACATTGCCATCTACAGAAGTTCTCTGATGACTCTGCGATCGTTGGTCTCATCTCCAGCGGAGATGAAGCTGAGTACAGAGGGCTTATCCAGGACTTTGTGGACTGGTGCCATCGGAACTGCCTCCAGATCAACGCGAGGAAAACTAAGGAGCTGGTGGTGGACTGCCGCAGGCATGGGCAGCCCCTCACAGCACCAGTAAATATACAGGGAACAGACATCGAGATGGTGACATCCTACAAGTACCTGGGTATTCATCTGAACAATAAACTAGACTGGTCACACAATACTGACGCACTCTACAAGAAGGGACAGCGCAGGCTGTTCCTGCTGAGGAGACTCAGGTCTTTTGGTGTACAAGGGGCGCTGCTGAAGTCATTCTATGACACGGTGGTGGCATCAGCCATCACTTTTGGAGTGGTCTGCTGGGGCAGTGGCATTACTGCAGCCGATAGGAAGAGACTGAACAAACTGATTAAGAAAGCTAGCTCTGTCCTGGGGCAACGCCTTGATCCGATGGAGGAGATAGGAGAGAGAAGGACGGTGGCTAAACTGTCATCTCTGCTGGAGTCCGAGTTCCACCCTATGCAGGACATACTGGATGCACTGAGGAGCTCATTTAGCAGCAGACTACATCATCCCAGGTGCACAACCGAGAGGTTTCGTAGGTCCTTCCTACCAACGGCTGTCAGACTGTACAACCTAAGCAGGGCTGCTCGCAGAGATAGCAAAAAGACGTAACAAACTAATAGTTTTTTTTTTTTTTTTTTTTTTTTTTTTTTTGAATGCAAAAGATGCAATAGACTTACACAATGGTCCTCTCCGGCATACAACTAGGAACATACCGGTCGCTATGGAGGGTGAGAATATGTATGGGCACATAATCATACCATGTAGGATAACTAAATAGACGGTTATGCTGTTTCATCCCACCTAGCAACAATGCTCTGCACTGTGTGTGTTTATATATTTACATATTTATTCCATCTAGCTACAATGCTCTGCACTGGGTGTGTTTATATTTATATATCTATATATTTATTCCATCTAGCTACAATGCTCCGCACTGTGTTTTTATATATCTACATATTATTCCATCTAGCTACATTGCTCCGCACTGTGTGTGTTTATATACTTGCATATTTATTCCACCTAGCTGCAATGCTCCATACTGTGGGTGTTTATATATTTACATATTTATTCCATCTAGCTACAATGCTCTGCACTGTGTTCATATATTCATATATTTATTCCATCCAGCTACAATGCTCTGCACTGTGTGTCTGTGTGTGTGTGTGTGTGTGTGTATATATATATTTTATAGTAATATGTACATATGTATATTAGCTGCTCTTGCTTGCTTGTTTTTTCTTGCCTTCTGATTGTTGCTCTGAGTGTTGCTATCCCTGTGCTGTTGCAATCCTGGAATTTCCCCTTTGTGGGACTAATAAAGGCTTATCTTATCTTATCTTATCTTATCTTAAACTGAAGAATAAACAGAAGAGGCAAGGTGGAGATGAGAGACATTGATGTGTGGTCAGAAGATTCAGAGCACAGCCTCCAGGAATGCTTTGACTGTACAGACTGGAAGATGTTCATAATGGCCTGCGGGGATGACTTGGACTCTCTGGCTGAGCTCACATGCTCATACATGGCTTACTGTCAAAATAAGATTGTTCCACGTAAACGTTGTCAAAATATACCCCAACAACAAACCATGGGTAACTAAATCAGTTAAATCCTGCTTACAGAGGAAAGCTCTTGCCTTTAAACAGGGGTCTGTTTCTGAACTACAGGTTGCCACCAAGGAGCTGAAGGCCGAAATTTTAAGAGCAAAACAGAATTATAAATCAGAGTTGGAAAGCAAGATGGCAGCAAATAAACTTGGTTCAGCCTGGGCCAGTATGAAAACTATTGCAGGCCTTCAGAGCACAGAGCGCAGTAATCATGTGTTTTTAGATGGTTTTAGTTCAGACACAGAGCTGGCTAATGCTCTTAACTGTTTTTATGGTCGTTTTGACTCCTTTGATTTTAGCACAGAAATCCAAGATTTGAAACAGAAACTCAAAGACAATCAGCACTTTAATATTGAGATGCAGGATGTTAAAAGGGAGTTCCGCGCTGTAAAAGTGAACAAAAGTCAGGGCCTTGATAATATATGTGGACGCCTGGTAAAGTCCTGTGCACATGAACTGAGTCCTATATTTCATTATATTTTCAATAAGTCCTTACAGACACAACATGTGCCTAAGATCTGGAAAGATGCCGTGGTTGTTCCCGTTCCAAAATCCAGCTGTCCTAAAACGGTAAATGACTTTAGACCAGTTGCTTTGACTTCAATTTTAATGAAAATTTTTGAAAAACTGGTCAGATGTGAGGTCCTAAGGCAGACTGAACATGCATTGGATCCTCTGCAGTTTGCCTATAGGCCTCACAGAGGAGTGGAGGATGCCACTGTCACTCTGTTTGACATGCTTTTTAAACATCTGGATTTTAATGGGACACACGCCAGGCTTTTATTTGTGGACTTTTCTTCTGCCTTTAATACAATCCAACCTCATATTTTAGTTGAAAGGCTCCTGCAACAATTTGATTTAAGCAATAATCTGGTGGGTTGGATTCTGGATTTCTTAACCAACAGGACGCAGAGAGTAAGGGTCAATGGCACATTGTCTGACCTAAAGTGCTCTTCTACTGGCTCTCCTCAGGGGTGTGTGTTGTCACCACTACTCTTTATCCTGTACACAAACATGTGTCGGAGCAGACATGACAACAGACACATTATAAAGTATGCTGATGACTCAGTCATTGTCAGTCTCCTCCAGGATGGTGAGAGTGGCCACGGCCCAGTAGTTGATGACTTTGTTCACTGGTGTGAGGATTCCTACCTGCAGCTGAATACAACAAAAACGAAAGATATGATTATTGACTTTAGGAGGAAAACTCCCAGGCACAAAGTCACCATACTAAAAGGCCAGACCACCGAATGTGTACAATCGTACAAGTATCTTGGGACGATTATTGATAGTGGATTGAACTTTGAGGTGAACTGTGAAAGGGTGTGCAAAAAGGGTCAGCAAAATTTGCATTGTTTGAGGAAACTTGCACGCTTCCAAACTGACCGAACCATAATGACTATGTTCTATCGGGCTTTTATTGAATCTGTTTTATCCTTTTCTTTAATGTCATGGTTTGGTCAGATAAAACTGAAACAGAGGAAATCCTTGGATCAGGTAGTCAGATGGTCCAGTCGTTTGCTTGGTGAGTCACAGCTGAGCCTGACATCCCTGTACACCAGACAAGTACAGAGGATGGCCGACTCGATTTTAAATGATGACTCCCACCCTTTGCACTGCAACTTTCAGCTTCTTCCCTCCAGACGGAGGTTTGCTGTCCCAAAAAGTAGAACCCAGCGCTACAAAAACAGCTTTGTCCCTGCTGCTGTCAAAGAGTTGAACAAGCTATAAAAATTATATTGTACATATTTTATATTTACCTATTTTGTAAGATGTGTGCCTGTGTTTGTGTCTATGTTGAATGTAATTAGTGGCCTGTAAATATGAATGTCACCAACTGCAAAACAAATCTACCTACGGGTACAAATAAAGTAACCTGAACCTGAACCTGAACCTGATAAACATATTGCCCCAACCATCAGTCAGTCCCAATAGAGAAACCACCCCCCGGAAACCTGTTAGGCAGTTCCCGTCCAGAGCATCTTCTTATCTCTATGCCCAGGGATGGCCCACGCCAAAGCCCAAACACCTCCTTCTCTGCTTTGGCGTGCCGCACCCCGTTGGGATGCCTCCATAAGCCATTGGATAGCCAAACACAGCCATCCTCCCAAACAGCCACCACCTGCAGCCGCCCCTGGCCGTCTTATCATTTACTTTTGCCTCGAACCCCTCTCGTCCGGGCTTTCTCTCTGGGTTGGACTACATCAGTGACCCCCAAAGGAGCCTGACTCATCTTCCAGTGTCCTTGAGTGGCACGTCATTTTACTGTGCCAGCCGGTCCTGCCTCACTTGCTTTCATTTTCGCCACCAGCTTCTCCATTGTGATCCCCTGCTCTCCGGTCCCTTCCAGCCGAAATCCGGGAGCAGAATGGGCCCTCCACCTGTCGCCACCCACCGTCATGGGCGCCCCACCACGCCGCCCAGTTCCCTCAACTAGGGTTACTTGGGCGCTGACACTGGGACCCTCCTGCAATGGCCCTGAATGGAATTGGTCCTGCTCATTGTCCAGATTACTAGGCAAAGGTTCATCCCACACAGCTCCGTCCATCATTCGTGGAACCGGTCAGTCCCACAGACCACAGCCCGGGCACTGTTCTCCAATCTGAGACTGTGAGAAGGAACTCCACACGGTTTCCCAATCCGACACTGATCTCACCGCTCCCGTGTCAACCAGCAATGGCACCGTCACCCCGTCCAACTCCACCATGCAGAAAGAACAGCCGTTGTCACTTTGGGATACACTGCAAACAACCGTGGGAGGCGAAGTGGGGAGATCCTCTGTGTGTCTTGGATCTCCTTGCCCAAACCTGTAACATGCCCTGGCGAAATGATCCAAGAGTCTGCATGTGCCGCAGCGTTGTCCTCTTGCCAGACAATCTCTAGCCTTATAACGGTGCTTGGTGGACCCACAACCCAAATGCCTGGGCGATCCCGGGGCGGACTTTATCTTCACGCATCAGCGTGCTCCTCTACACCATTGTCGTTGTCTGGGTCCACTGCTTGCGCTGTCGACTGTGGTACAAAATGGCGATGTGTAGCCCTCTCACCGAGGTCATGTGATAGCTTTTCTGCTGCTTCACACTGCTGAGCTAACTCGATGAAAAATGGCTAACATCAGCTCGCCCGAGTGTGTGAGGAGCCTCGACCATGCCGCCGAGCAAAGAGTGTGCTCCGCCAACTGGTCACCGACCATTTCTTCCTCCAATGTTCCAAACTGGCAGTCCCCGGCTGGCGTAGATCCGCAACATACCATTGCACTGAATTGCCGGTCCGCTGGCGGCGCTGCCGGAACTGAATCCTCCAGACGATGACATTTTCCAGGGCGCGAAAATGACGCGCCATTAGCTCAACCACGTCCTCAAAGCTATCGCTATCACCCAAAGTATTAAGGATGCGTTGTCCCTTCATACCCAACTTGTGAATCAACACTGCCTGTGCTCGTAACTTCCTCAGGTCACTAAGGTTCAATGCCACCAAATAGTTCTGGAATGCGGTGAACCACCTCACTCAAGGGACTGGCGGCTGACTGGGAACCTCCAAAAATGACCAATTATTGGCAACTCCCACATCCATACTTTTATGCTCATCGCCAAATGTTTTGTCAGTAAACGAGAACCAAGGATGAGGCTGGATGCAGAACAGAACAGGACTTTATTGTTGACTCACAGTTACAATACCAGCACTCCCGTCAGGCAGAGATGAGGTCAAATAGACTGCCCCTCTTCCACACAGCCCTCTTATACCCCGAGTGGCTGCGGAACCGGAAAGGTGAAGCCGTCACCCGTGTCACACAATAATATGTCCTAATAACAACATAACAGTACATGTGAATTTTTTCCTCGTAAATTTGCAACTTTTGCCATGAATTTGAAACGTATCTTTAAAATTCAAGGTTGTTTTTCTTGTAATTGTGCATTTTTTTCTCTTATGACTTTAGTACATATTTTAAATAAATGTGTCATGTGTCTGAGCGTTGTTCTCAGCGCTCAGACTTCCTTTGTAATTTTGAGTATTTTTCTGTCTGTTATCATTGTGTTTGCTGTTCTGTGTTTATTTTGGTTTGTTGTCATTCTGAGCCCTTCCCTCTTGCCAGTTTCACTCACATACTACCCAGGTTGTCACTATGCCAGCCCAGCTGCATGTTATTGATTAATCAGGTCACTTACCCACGCTACTCCCCACACCTGTTCTTCATTTGATTACCTGTTTTTTAAACACTGCCGGCTCATTGTTTCATTGCGGCAGTCATACTTGGATGAATTGGACTTTTTTTTTTTTTTTTATTACTTATTTTGTACCCGTAGGTAGATTTGTTTTGCAGTCTGGTGACAAACCACCAGCTGCCGGTCACTGCGTGCGCAAGTACCCCTTAACTCCCTAACCTGCATGTTTTTGGCATGTGGGAGGAAACCGGAGAAATCCCGGAGTAAACCCACGCAAACACGAGGAGAACATGCAAACTCCACACAGATCACTGTTGGCCGGGGGCAGGGATCGAACCCACGATCTCACGGTCCCCGCGATCCCCTGTGTTAGCACTGTGCTGCCACAGTGCTAACCACTGCGCCACGGTGCAGCCTTTTCCTCTGTTTTCCCCTACCTGCACTCACGGTGCAATTCTGGCTCCGGAGTGCTTGTCTGTCAGTTTTCCTTATTTGCAATATTTTGTATGTCATGCACTGTTTGTCTTTTTGTTAATAAAATGTCACACTACAGTCCTGTGCGTGGACCTGTCTTTTGCATTCATGACAGATGACTGTCGCCATAATAAGGTCCAGCGGATATAGTGTGCATTCCCCCCCCCCTTTTGCCTTTTTCCTTTTTTCCTTTTTTCATACCTGTCCAGCGGAGCAGTCATATTTCCTGCAGGCGGACCAGACCAGAGGAGGAAGAAGTAGAGTCGGGAAGAGTTGGAGGTGATAGCCATGATCGAGGATATGGCGGCTGGCACACGGAGCTGCTCATCCCGGCAAGACGAGATGTATTGCTGGGGTGGAGTTGCCAACCTGGTGGAGGCTAGACCCAGCGTGCGCTTCCATCCTCGAGTCATAAGTCTCTCTCTTCCTCCACTCCCGCTGATGCCGTCTGCCTCCTCTTCACCTTCTCCAGCATCTCTGCAGCGACAGCGTCACTCTGACCCGGGGCACCGGAAGAAATCCGCCTCTTGGACAGCCTCCTCCCGAACACCGAGCCCAGCTATTCCCGCAGCAGTTTCTCATTCTTCTTTTTCCTCGTCGGCTGTGTTGTCAACCGGTAACACCCGTTCCAGTGTCTACAAGGGGTGGCTTCTCGACAATCTACAGAGGGGTCCAAGGTCACTGTGGTCATGGAGAGGGGCGACACATTATCAGCTGCAGCAGGCAACATCCCTCGCCAGGTGAACAGGCAAGTTTAATTTAATTCTACTTCAAATTTTGATGAATTATCTTGCCTTATCCCTGGTAGAGACTCTGGGAATGCAGTCCCCTGAGCTCTCTCCATCTGCTGCAGCCATCCTTAATCATCAACTCTCTCCATGTTTCCTCCTATCCTTCCTGAGTGTCCGCCGGCCCCAGAACTGAGCTGCCGGACGAAAGAGGAGTCTGTGGCCCAGGAAGACCCTACTCCAGTGCCAGCATGGAGCCGACCCCCAGCTGCCTCACCGGGCGAGCCACCAGTGAGGGGCACTTCATCTGGGGACATTTGGACTGCTATCACCATCATGCCTGCTGCAGAGGCTGCTGCAGCAGAGTGGGAACTGGAGCTGGACCTCCTAGAGGCCGGGCCTGAGGCGTCATTGCTGGGATCGACAGAGTCCTGGATGGTGATGGAGCTCGAGCTCAGGCAAGTGATCTATTTTGTTTTTCTCATGTCTATTTTGGAGAGATCTTGTCTGGCTCTTGGTGAGAAGAGTCGGGTGCAGCCCTCAGCTGCATCTGAGCTCACCTCACCGGGCTCCGCTGCTGCTGCTGGCGATCCTAATGACATTCTCCTCCCTGTCTCTACTGAGCCTTCTCCTAGGGTCACCGGGGAGAAACCACCACCACCTGATGCCTCCGTGGACCTAGGCCTACCAACTGATGATGTTGTGAGTCCAGCTCCCCCCGCTGAGGTCATCAGAGTCCCCTCCTCCTTCACTCTCACCTGGGGTCCTTATGATCAGAATCAGAATCAGAATCAGAATCAGGTTTATTGCCATTGTTCATGTAGTACACAAACTAGGAATTTGTCTCGGTGCAATGCTGCAACATTAAACATGATAAGATAAAAGAAATAAACTATACATGCAATAAAGTGTAGAATAAGAGTAAGTGGTACTGGTCAGCAGTTAAAATATATTAGCGAGCAGCAGATACTGTGGAGAACTATATAGTGCAGTCGGTAATGCAGGAAGAAAACAGTGATGATTGACATGAGTCTGGTTGAGCTGCTGTACATAGTGCACGAGAGTCAATAAGTCACTTAGTGTTCAGCAGTCTGATGGCAGAGGGGAAGAAGCTGTTCATGTGACGGGAGGTTTTAGTCTGGATGGACCGAAGTCTTCTACCAGAGGGGAGGGGGGCAAACAGTACGTGACCAGGGTGTGAGGGATCAGCTATGATCCGGCCAGCACGCCTCCGGGTCCTGGAGATGTACAGATCCTGGAGAGATGGGAGCTTGCAGCCGATCACCTTCTCAGCAGTGCGCACGACGCGCTGCAGCCTTAGTCTGTCCCTGGCAGTGGCTCCTGCGTACCACACGGTTATGGAGGTGGTGAGGATGGACTCGATGATGGCTGTGTAGAACTGCACTAACATCTTGGTGGGTAGCTTGAGCTTCCTCAGCTGCCGCAGGAAGAACATCCTCTGCTGGGCTTTTTTGATGAGTGAGCTGATGGTCGGCTCCCATTTGAGGTCCCTGGTGATGGTAGTGCCTAGGAAGCGGAAGGAATCAGCAGTGGTGATGGGAGAGCCTGAGAGGGTGAGGGGGGGCAGAGGGGTAGTGACTTTCCTGAAGTCTACAATCATCTCCACTGTCTTCAGAGCGTTCAGCTGCAGGTTGTTATTGTTGCACCAGGACGCCAGCTGGGCCACCTCACTCCTGTAGGCGGACTCGTCGCTGTTGGAGATGAGCCCGATGAGGGTGGTGTCGTCCGCAAACTTGATCAGCTTGACAGACTGGTGGCTGAAGGTGCAGGAGTTGGTGTAAAGGGAGAAGAGTAGGGGGGAAAGTACACAGCCCTGGGGTGATCCGGTGCTGATGCTAGTAGAGTCTGAGACAGTCTTTCCCAGCCGCACATGCTGCCTCCGGTCCGTCAGGAAGTCGGTGATCCACCTGCAGAGGGAGTCAGGCACGTTGAGCAGGGACAGCTTGTCCCGGAGCAGAGCGGGGCGGATGGTGTTGAATGCGGAGCTGAAGTCCACAAACAGGATCCTGGCGTAGGTTCCCGGGGAGTCCAGGTGCTGCAGGATGGAGTGGAGGGCCAGGTTGACTGCGTCGTCTACAGATCTGTTGGCTCGGTAGGCAAACTGCAGCGGGTCCAGGAGAGGGGTGGTGATGGACTTGAGGTGGGGCAGGACCAGGCGCTCAAAGGACTTCATGACTACAGAGGTGAGCGCTACAGGTCTGTAGTCATTAAGTCCAGTGATCCGTGGCTTCTTGGGGACAGGGATGATGGTGGAGGATTTGAGGCAGGACGGCACGTGGCATAACTTAAGGGAGGTGTTAAAAATGTCTGTGAAGACAGGAGCCAGCTGTTTCGCACAGTGTCTCAGGGTGGAGGGAGACACGCCGTCCGGGCCGGGGGCCTTGCGCGGGTTCAGTCTGGAGAACTGTTTGAGCACGTCCTGCTCACTGATGATAAGGGCAGGGGGGGAGAAGGGGGGGTGCCTTAAATGAAGTAGGGAATGTGGAGGCTGTGGAGCTGGAGGGAGGGGGGGAGTTGGACACAGATGACGAGGTGTCAAAACGGGCATAGTGTTGGGACAGTCTTTGACAAAGGGCTTTGTCATCCTGACCTTTAGGAGCCTGAGGCCGATAGTTGGTGATTTGCCTCAGTCCTCTCCACACAGAAGCCGAATCATTAGCAGTGAACTGCTGCTGGAGTCTCTCTGAATACACAGATTTAGCCCTCTTCAGCTCTCTGTTAAACCGGTATTTAACCTCCCTGTAGCAGTCCCTGTCTCCACTTTTCAGCGCTGCTTCCTTCTCCTTCCTGATCTGTCTGAGCTTAGCTGTGAACCAGGGTTTGTCATTAGAGTAACTCACCCTGGTGCGTGATGGAAGAATGACCTCTTCACAAAAGTGGATATATGAGTTCACAGTGTCCGTGTACTCATCCAGATCATGCGTGGCTCCTTTAAACATGCCCCAGTCGGATATTTCCATGCACGTTTCCAGCTTCTCCTCAGCTTCACTGGTCCGTTTCAGTGATAGTCCGTTTCAGTGATGATAGACTGTCTCCTTGTCCTGGTGCTCTTGTGGGTTGGCCCGTTCACCGTGGGTGCAGCGTTAGCCCAGTCCGGGTCCACCGTGGGTGCAGCATTGGCCCAGTCCGATTCCACTGTGGGTGCAGCATTGGCACAGTCCGGGCCCACCATGGGTGCAATGTTGGCCCAGCCGGGGCCCACCACAGGTGCTACAGAGCTCCAGCCCGGAGCCACCATGGGTGCTACAGAGCTCCAGTCCGGAGCCACCGCGAGTGCTACAGAGCTCCAGCCCAGGGCCACTGCGGGTGCTACAAAGCTCCAGCCCGGGGCCACCAAGGGTACTGCAGAGCCTCCACTGCCAGATGCCGTCGTGGTCCCCCTCTTTCCTCCACTACCTGATGCCATCGTGGTTCCCCTTTCTCCACTGCCAGACGACGTCGTGGTTCCCCCTCCTTGGCTCACCCCTCCATTATTGGGTCTCCCGTTGGGGGATCCACCTCCCAGGCCACCTCTGCTCTTCAGGTGGCTGAAGCATTAGGGCTGGCCGCCTGAAAGACTGAGTTACTGGGTTGGATGATCCATATTTTCTGGCAGGCCACCCGACTTGTAACATTTGGCTGTCCAGCTGGCCTGGTTCTTCGGTCAGCCCCCTGAACTCTTGTTTCTCTGGTTGGGGTCCAGGGGGTTGGTTTACCGCAGGTGCAGGTTATGTACTGTATTGTGTTTTCAGGCATTGGCTTGCTTGCTACCGGATAACCATGAAAACCGGTACTACCTGTCTCAGGGGTAGGGCTGTCGGTGACTCAACCGGCATCCCCGCTCTTCCGAGGTCGTGGAGAGTGAAACAGGGCATCCTGGCAGAACTAAAAACAATATCTGCCACAGGTGTGTGGTGGACCACTTCCAGTTACACAGTGTGAGACTGGACATCCTGGCAGATAAACTCATCTGTCGCAAGGTCTGTGGTGGACTGTGCCAGTGGGTGCATTGTGACATGCACTACACAAATAGCAGAGATAAACAAACCTATCATCTGGTCAGTCACTGCAACAGATACTGGAGTTAGTTTGTCTTGGCTTGTCCTTGCCACTGATAATACCTTTATCTGCCAAGAATGTGCTGCTAGTCCAGCAAAAGCTAGCAGTACTCAAATACTTTGCAAACAGTTTCATGAAATGGTCAATCAGAAAGCAACTCACACCGGCTCGGACGTTGCCCGGGCTTACAAGATCCCCGCTGATCTGTTCACACTCACTGTGTTCACACGCAGCGAAAAGTAAGCTAGGAGCAGCAAGACAAAAGAAGAGGAAAACAGCAGCCTTGGGCGTAGCAGAAAGGAATGTACTGTCGGTAAAATGACATGATTGCTCTGTCTTTCTCACAATTCTTTATCTGCTTGCTTCACACGCTACACTGCAGAGTTTAGTTTACACCCTATAAGTCATTTGGTGAAATCAGTTAGAATCAGTTCTGCACTCAGCAGAGCTGCCACATATGCGGAAATGTATTATTGATACAATGAGGTAAAACCCCTCCTTCTTGCATGAGGGAGTGGTTAGGCTTATAAAAACTATAGGGCTCAATTTTGGGGTAACACACTCTCTTGGGGAATTGCCTAAAGAGTGGTGTTCCAACGCTGCTTGTATCCATATCTCACTTTCAGTAAAAAAAGGAAAATATACTTCATCTCTCAGCCTGGTTATTTGGCCGTTGTATCAAAGAATTGGGGTTTAAGGTATTTTAGGCTCAACAATTTGGTGTTTCCGCCCGGTTACGAGGCTAAATTTTAGTTTTAGTTTTGTAAACGGTGTGAGGATTTTTTTCTCCACAAACTGGTGGCCACAACATGATAAGAGGTGAGCAGAAAACCTTTTTCAATAAACTTCTGCCTGTACCTTTGGGAACAGCCCTTTCTGTAGAGATTAAATATTCATGCACGTTGTGGGGAGACTTGAATAACGAAACCGAATTGCCTTTAATTCCAGTTTATTTCAAGTAACCATTCCACTGTCTGCTCTCATTCCTGAGCAGTGAACAAAGAGGGTGAACACACCAAAGTTCTCCCTTTTAAACATTCTCACATCAAACCATTTCCCTCGCAGGGGAAATCACACATCTATATCAAAATCCCTTTATTCACATTCATTAACCTTTTATTTACATAACTCCCCCTTCTCTCCTCTCGAGCCTCAGCGGTCAGGAAGTCTTCTGTCCCCTGTCCTCCGCAGGGGGTCCAGGCTCTGCGGCTCCGCACCGCAGGGGGCTGCAGCTCCATGGCTCTCCTTCATCGTGAGGTTAAATCACATATGCAGTGTCCAACATATACATGTCTAACAACACAGCCATATAACCCCCCCCAAACGATGAAGAACAGACTAATTCCTAAAATTTAATAGCACCTTACTCACTACTGAATAATCAACACCAACATTCAGTCTGTGCGCCGCTTGGGCTTCAGCCGTCTGCCGAATCTGCTGTGAGTTGGCCCCGCCTTGCCTGCGGCGCCTTCCTGCTTCGGCTCTGTTGACTGAGGAAGAGAGTGATTATTTGCCCTTTGCGGGGGCCTGCCTCGTCGAGGCGCCACTGCGACCGGTACAGACACGTCCTTCATGACAAAAGCAGGTTTTAGTCTGTCAATACTGACTGTCTCTTTTCTGTCTCCAAAATCTAGCACAAATTGCTTATCACCTGCCTCCAGCACTCGAAATGGCCCTTCGTAAGGTGGTTTGAGCGTTGCTTTTAGGGCTTCGCGCCTGACAAAAACGAAGTCGGCATTTTTCAAAGCCTTGGGGACGAAAACTCGTGGAAAAGCATGATGAACCGGACCCGGGAGCGTGTCTGCTCCCGTGCCGACTAACGGTCCCAGAGCAGAGAGAGGTGGGGGCTCCGGGTGCTCTGGTAAAAACTCGCCCGGCAGCCTCAGAGTTTGTGCGAATACCAGCTCCGCTGGGGCGGCGTCTAAGTCCTCTTTAGGCGCAGAACGCAACCCTAATAAAACCCATGGCAGTTTATTTACCCAATCTGCATCCGTGAGCGACGCTCTGAGTGCTGCCTTCAAAGACCTATGAAAACGCTCGCATAAACCATTAGCCTGAGGGTGGTAAGCCGTAGTGCGGTGAATTTTGGCTCCTAAGCCGTTGGCCATCGCTGACCACAGCTCAGAGATGAATTGCGGTCCTCTATCGGACGTAATGTCTGACGGAACCCCGAAGCGCGCCACCCAAGCCGTTAAAAAAACGCGAGTCACCTCTGCGGCCGTGGTCGTCGCAAGTGGGACCACTTCCGGCCAACGTGTGGTGCGGTCCACCATTGTCAAAAGATGCGTGAACCCCTGTGATGCCGGTAGGGGGCCCACCAGGTCGACGTGCACATGGTCGAACCTTCTGGCCGGAATGCGGAACGGTTCTAACGGGGCTCTTGTGTGCTTGTGAATTTTGGCCCGTTGACAGGAAATGCAGGTTTTTGCCCATTCCTTCACGTGCTTGCGCAGGCACAGCCGAACAAACTTTTCCGCCACTAGTTTCACCGACGCGCGCACCCCCGGGTGCGCCAGTGAGTGGACCGAGTCAAAAACACGGCGGCGCCACGTGGCCGGAACCACCGGACGCGGGCGCCCCGTCGACATGTCGCAGATCAGGGGGGGCATACCAGTTTGTAAACACTTGCTCTCCAGCCTCAACCCTGTTGGTCCAGACTGGAGCGCGCGCACGTCTGCGTCCGCCCCCTGGTCCGCTGCCATGGCTGCGTAATCTATACCCACGTGCACCGGGGCTGCGCGCGCCACCGTGCCGCTCTCCTGCGGCGCGGTCACGGTGGCCCGTTCTGCCTCTGCGCGTGTTGGAGTCGTGAACGCGCGCGAGAGACAATCTGCTACTACATTGAATTTGCCCGCGACGTGCCTAATGTCAGTGGTAAATTCCGAGATTGCGGCCAGCTGCCTCTGCTGCCTGCCGGACCACGGATCTGAAATTTTGGCCATGGCGTATGTGAGCGGCTTGTGGTCCACATAAGCGGTGAAGCACCGTCCTTCCAGCCAGAACTGGAAATGACGAATAGCCAAATGCAGCGCCAACAGTTCTCTGTCGAACGCGCTGTATTTTCGTTCAGCCGCGCTTAAAGATTTGCTAAAGAAAGCCAAAGGCTGCCAAACTCCGGCTACCTGTTGCTCAATAACGGCCCCTATGGCTAAATCTGAAGCATCTGTCGTCAGCGCGATACGTGCTGCAGGGTCTGGGTGGGCCAGGAGCGCAGCGTCAGCCAAGGCTTTTTTAACCTCTGTGAACGCGCGCTCCCGCTCCGGGGACCATTCGACCGCCTGGGTCGGTTTTTGTTTTTTGAGCGCGGCATATAACGGTTGCATGATTTGAGCTGCGTGGGGCAGGAATCGGTTATAAAAATTCACCATCCCCAAGAATTCCTGTAGTGATTTGACCGTTTGTGGACGGGGAAAATCCGCTACCGCGCGCACTTTATCTGGTAACGGAACCACTCCCTCCGGGGAGACGCGGTGACCCAAAAAAATCGATCCGCTCAACGCCGAACTGGCACTTGGCTGGGTTAACTATTAAGCCGTGCTCTCCCAGCCTCCTAAAAACTGCTGTGAGGTGCGTTTCGTGTTCGTCCTCTGAAGTACTCGCGACCAAAATGTCGTCGAGGTACACAAACACGAAAGGGAGATCGCGTAACACGGCATCCATCATCCGCTGAAATGTTTGCGCCGCCCCTTTGAGACCAAACGGCATGCGTAAAAATTCGAAAAGTCCGAACGGGGTTATTACCGCTGTTTTAGGAATGTCCTTCGGTTGGACTGGGACTTGGTGATAGCCGCGAACTAGATCAATCTTTGAAAAAATGCGCGCCCCCGCCAGGTGCACCGAAAAATCCTGAATGTGCGGGATGGGATAACGATCGTGCGCCGTAGCGTTGTTTAGCCTGCGGTAATCTCCGCATGGTCTCCAGGAGCCATCGGCTTTCGGTACCATGTGCAGCGGCGAAGCCCACGGGCTCTTCGACCTACGAACGATGCCTAGCCTCTCCAGGCTGGCGAACTCCTCGCGCGCAATGGCGAGCTTAACTGCATCCAAGCGCCGAGCTTTTGCAAACACGGGAGGACCAGACGTGGGGATAAAGTGTTTCACCCCGTGCTTCGCGACCGTCGCTGAAAAAGTGGGCACAGTGAGCGCTGGAAATTGGGTGAGGAGTGTGTGAAACTTACCACCTGCTGTAGCGACGTGGGTCTGTACTGGTGGCGGGGACACTCGAGCTGAACAGGGGAGAGAGCAAAAAGAGAGTGCATTTACCAGCCGTCTATTAGCAAGATCAACTAACAGATTGTGTGAACACAAAAAATCCGCGCCCAACATGTTGAAACTCACCGCCGCTATTACAAAAGTCCATTCATATGTGCGGCCATGTAAGCACAAAGGCAAGGTCCTTCTCCCGTAGGTGTTGATGTTCGAGCCATTTGCCGCCGTAGCTCCGCTACCGTGGGGTCCAGCCACCCGGTCCGTGTATGTTGGGGTGATGAAGCTCACTTGTGCTCCGGTGTCGATGAGGAACTCTCGTCCGGAGCGCGCATCTGTGATGTAGAGCAGCTTGCTGCGTTCTCCGAGGGTCGAAGCTGCTAGCGACCCCCGGTCTTGCCGTTTCCCGAACTCCTGAAGTTGCAGGGCGGCACACACCTGCGTGCCTTCTCTGCGAACCTCCGATGGTAAAAGCAGAGATCTTCTCCTCCGCTGTGTCGTGTCTGCGCCTCTGCCGCCGGGCCATTGGCTCCACCTCGTCGCGGCCGTGCTGCCACCGTCGTCGGCCAGTCTGGGTCTGCCACCTCTGGCTCCCCGCTGTCTCGGGTCACTGCTGTGGTTGCTTGCCCGCCGCAGGCGTCCAGGATCCCATCTGCTTCCTGGGCCAGCTCCCGGAACTCCTCCAGGGTGTGACACTTTTTGCCGGCCAGCGTGCTTCTCGCATGCGCCGGGAGGTTGGAGAGGAAGATGAACTGAAAAATGAAATCATCGTTGTCCAACCCTCTCAGCTGTATCATCTCCTCCATCAGGGCGCTCGGCCTGTGTCCTCCTTGGTCTAGCAAAGACAGGATCCTCCTCGCCCTCACTTCAGCCGAGGGGGTGAAAAACTTGATGAGGGTGGATTTCAGCTTGCCATACCTGTCGGTCGTGGGTGGCTGCTCCACCAAGCTCTGCACGCACCGAGCTGTGCTGTTGTCCAGTTTAGCGATGACATGGTGGAACTTAGTGTCATCCACCGTTACTCCTGCGAGCGCGAACTGCGACTCTGCTTGCAGAAACCACGACCGTGGGTTATCCTGCCAAAAATCAGGCAGCTTAACGGCCACTGTGCTCGCCAGCTCTGAGCGCTGTGAGTCCGGGACCCTGAGACCTTCTTCGTTCATTCTCAACGTCGTCAGTCACCAATGTGGGGAGACTTGAATAACGAAACCGAATTGCCTTTAATTCCAGTTTATTTCAAGTAACCATTCCACTGTCTGTTCTCATTCCTGAGCAGTGAACAAAGAGGGTGAACACACCAAAGTTCTCCCTTTTAAACATTCTCACATCAAACCATTTCCCTCGCGGGGGAAATCACACATCTATATCAAAATCCCTTTATTCACATTCATTAACCTTTTATTTACATAACTCCCCCTTCTCTCCTCTCGAGCCTCAGCGGTCAGGAAGTCTTCTGTCCCCTGTCCTCCGCAGGGGGTCCAGGCTCTGCGGCTCCGCACCGCAGGGGGCTGCAGCTCCATGGCTCTCCTTCATCGTGAGGTTAAATCACATGTGCAGTGTCCAACATATACATGTCTAACAACACAGCCATACACGTGTGATTTTATTTGTGGAATGAAACTGAGATATGGTCTTGAATTTATGATATTGTGGTGAACACTCAATGGACCTGTTGGACCGGTTCTGTGACTCGCATTTTAGGTCAGAACAAAGGCAGGAAGCTTAGCCTTGTTATGCAAGGCTGGAGACTGTGGGGGGTCGATTAAAGGATGCGTGGGAAACAGTGGAAGTGATATCATGGAGGGAAATGCATTGTGACTGTCTTTATTATGCAAGGTGGTGAAATTCATTGTGACTGTCTTTATTTTGCAAGGTGGTCTGTGGGACATGTGATCTATGAAGTGTGAAGTCCCTGATATTTAAGGACGAGAGTTTACTGTTTCATTCTCTTTTTTTTCTGCTTCGAAATGATGGAGATGTGAATAAAGATGACTCTGAGAAAGAACGCTGCCTCGTCATTTTCACATCTTCCACACTGGTGACCCCGAGACATATCATGGAAGAAAGAAATTCCCCTGGGCTAGCCGCGTCAGGAGCCCCCAGCCAAGCGAATGCCGCTACAGTCCAGCTACCGGACTTCTGGCAGAGCAATCCGCGCTCCTGGTTCAACGCAGTTGAGGCGCTGTTCAACCTCCGGGGGATATCAGTAGATGCCACGAAATTCTACCACGTAGTCGCAAAGCTGGACAACAACACAGCCCAGCATGTGGAGAGCCTGATCGACCAGCCGCCGGAGAGCGACAAATACAGCGCGTTGAAGGCTGCACTCATCCAGCAATTCACCCCCTCGGCGGAGGAGCGAGCAGAGAGGCTCCTGGCACTGACGGAGGGGGAAAACGACATGCCCGCGAGCCTGATGGAGAAGTTGTTGAGGTTGAAAGACTCTGACGATGATCACTTCATTTTCACCCACCTCTTCCTCAGGACTCTACCGTCAGCAGCGAGAGCGGCTCTGGCCAGTTCGCCACTGTTGGCCCTACGGGACTACCGCGTGCTGGGCCGAGAGGCGCAGCGGATTGTCAACGCCACCAAACGGCGCGCAGCCACAGCCGCGATGACTGCAGACGACAGGAGGCCAGAGACAGCGGTGCCAGACTCACCGACAACAGCGGCGGCAAGGGCCAGGGAGCGTGGACTGGAAGTCTTTTGTTTCTACCATCGCCGCTTCGCAGAGAGGGCACGCAAGTATGTACCGCCGTGCCAGTTCGGGCATTTGGGAAACGCCAAGACCGGGGGTCGATAGCAGCCGCGGCCCTCGGGGAAGAGAACAAGCTGCTCTACTTGTCGGACGCACGCTCCGGGAGGCAGTTCCTCGTCGACACAGGCTCCCAGTTGAGTTTCATCACTCCTTCCTACGCGGACAGACTGGTGGGTTCCGGAGGTCCCCTGGTGACAGCGGCGAACGGCTCGGAGATTAAGACCTTTGGTGAGAAGACTCTGCTTCTGTCTCTACACGGCCGTGCATATGAGTGGACTTTTGTTGTAGCAACAGTAAATTTCAATATGCTGGGGGCTGATTTTTTGTGCTCACATGGATTGTTGGTTGATCTCGCTAACAGGCGCCTGGTTAATGCACTTTCTTTTGATTCTGTCCCCTGTGCAGCGCGAGTGGCCCCACCTACAGCACAAGCCAACGTCACAACAGCAGGCGGTAAGTTCCACACACTGCTCACTCAGTTCCCAGCACTCACGGTCCCCACATTTGCGGCAACAGTCGCTAAGCACGGGGTGGAGCATTTTATTACCACTACCGGACCGCCCGTTTTTGCAAAAGCTC
Source organism: Pholidichthys leucotaenia (assembly GCA_020510985.1). NCBI lineage: Eukaryota > Metazoa > Chordata > Actinopteri > Cichliformes > Pholidichthyidae > Pholidichthys > Pholidichthys leucotaenia. The sequence goes on from CM035840.1 coordinate 142,279,327, forward strand.
GGCGCTTGGACGCAGTTAAACTAGCCATAGCACGCGAGGAGTTCGCCAACCTGGACAGGGTGGGCATTATCCGACGTTCAAACAGTCCGTGGGCTTCCCCCCTACATATGGTACCGAAAGCTGACGGATCATGGCACCCTTGTGGGGATTTTCGCAGGTTAAACAACGCTACAGCGCACGACCGCTACCCAATCCCACATATCCAAGATTTCTCGGTTCATTTGGCAGGGGCGCGCATTTTTTCTAAAATAGACTTGGTCCGCGGTTACCACCAAGTCCCAGTGCGCGCTGAGGACATACCCAAAACAGCGGTAATAACTCCGTTTGATTTATTCGAGTTTTTATGCATGCCATTTGGACTTAAAGGGGCTGCTCAGACATTCCAATGTATGATGGACGCGGTGCTTCGCGATCTCCCTTTCGTGTTCGTCTACCTGGACGATATTTTAGTAGCCAGCGCGTCCGAAGACAAACACGAAAAACACCTGGCCATAGTTTTCCAAAGGTTGGGAGATCACGGGCTAATTATCAACCCAGCGAAGTGTCAGTTCGGGGTGGCGCAGTTCGATTTTTTAGGACACCGCGTCTCCCCCCAAGGAGCAGTCCCGCTGCCTGACAAAGTGCGCGCTGTGGCAGATTTTCCCTGGCCGCAGACAGTCAGGGCGTTGCAGGAGTTTTTGGGAATGGTGAATTTTTATAACCGTTTTCTCCCCCGCGCGGCACAGCTCATGCAGCCGCTGTATGCCGCGCTCAAAAAAAAGAAACCCGCGGATAAGATCGAGTGGTCCCCGGAGCGGGACCAAGCATTCTCGGAGGTGAAAGCAGCCTTGGCAAAGGCTGCGTTGTTGGCACACCCAGACCCAATGGCCCACATAGCGCTCACCACTGACGCGTCAGATGTGGCCATAGGGGCGGTCGTGGAGCAACACGTAGCCGGGGTTTGGCAGCCCCTCGCCTTTTTCAGCAGGACCTTGCGCGATAGCGAACGTAAATACAGCGCGTTCGACAGGGAGCTGCTCGCTCTCCATTTGGCCATCCGCCACTTTCAGTTCTGGCTGGAAGGACGCGCTTTCACCGCTTTTGTTGATCACAAACCGCTAACGTTCGCGATGGCCAAGGTCTCGGAACCGTGGTCAGGCCGGCAGCAGAGACAGCTGGCCGCGATATCAGAGTTTACCACTGATATTCAGCATGTGGCGGGCAAACTCAATGTAGTGGCAGATTGCCTCTCGTGCGCTGTGGCGGCCCCAGTCAGCGTAGGGTTAGATTATGCAGCCATGGCCGCGGAGCAGGTTAATGACGCGGACGTGCGTGCGCTCCAGTCTGGACCAACAGGGTTAAGGCTGGAGATCAGGGTGCTGCAAGACAGTATGCCCCCCCTAATCTGCGATGTCTCCACTGGACGGCCGCGTCCAGTGGTACCGGCCGCATGGCGCCGCCGCGTTTGTGACTCGGTTCATTCTTTGGCGCACCCTGGAGTGCGCGCGTCGGTCAAAATGGTGGGAGAGAAATTTGTTTGGCTAAGCCTCCGCAAACAGGTCAAAGAGTGGGCAGCAGCCTGCACGGCGTGTCAACGAGTCAAAGTACACAGGCACACGAGAGCTCCTTTGGAACCGTTTCACATTCCGGCCAAGAGGTTCGATCACGTTCATGTGGACCTCGTTGGACCCCTCCCGCTGTCACAGGGGTGCACACATCTTCTGACAATGGTGGACCGCACCACGCGCTGGCCTGAAGTGGTCCCGCTGGCATCGACCACGGCCGAGGAAGTGGCGCGCGCGTTTTTAACAGCTTGGGTGGCGCGCTTCGGCATTCCGTCGGACATTACGTCTGACAGAGGCCCTCAATTTGTTTCCGAGCTTTGGTTGACAATGGCCCGCAGCCTGGGTGTCACAATTCATCGCACAACCGCATACAATCCGCAGGCTAACGGGTTATGCGAACGTTTTCATAGGTCATTGAAAGCGGCTCTCAGAGCGTCACTGACGGATACAAATTGGGTTGACAAGTTACCATGGGTGTTTTTGGGGTTGCGTTCTGCACCTAAAGAGAATCTAGAAGCCTCCCCAGCGGAGCTCGTGTTTGCGCAGCCACTCTGGCTGCCTGGGGAGTTTCTCCCAGATAACCCTGTGCCAAACGCCTCCCCGTCTCAGCTGTTGCGGAGTAACATAGAATCAAGCACGCTGTCCGGCCCCGCACACCACAGTTTTCCGCGCGTTTTTGTGCCTAAAACTTTGAAGAACGCAGAGTTTGTTTTTGTTAGACAGGATGCGCATCGAACCCCGCTGCGACCGCCTTATGATGGACCATTCAGAGTGCTAGAAACAGGGGACAAGCAGTTTTTGCTAGATTTGGGGGTAGGAAAGAGAAAATTGGCATAACCCTAACCCTAACCCTAACCCGCATTAAACCCGCTTTTGTGGTGGCAGAGGAGGAAGTGCTGTTGGCAAAGGCCCCGCGGCGAGGTAGACCACCACGGAGGGTTTCACACAGTAATGTTTCCCAAAGTAATGTTTCCCCAGAACACCCGCAGAGACTGACAAAGGGTTTCCGCCCCCAGACGGCAAATCCCCAGCGGGACAACGCCGCAGAGACGGTGAACCCCAGCTACAGCAGATTCGGCAGGAGGCTGAAGCCTATCCAGCATGTGGACTGATGTGTATTGATGCTATCACGGCATGCATGTGGTTATTTTCTTGTTGTTCTGTTTTTCTAAAATGCTGGGGGGGCTTGTGTGGTGAACACTCAATGGACCTGTTGGACCGGTTCTGTGACTCGCATTTTAGGTCAGAACAAAGGCAGGAAGCTTAGCCTTGTTATGCAAGGCTGGAGACTGTGGGGGGTCGATTAAAGGATGCGTGGGAAACAGTGGAAGTGATATCATGGAGGGAAATGCATTGTGACTGTCTTTATTATGCAAGGTGGTGAAATGCATTGTGACTGTCTTTAGTTTGCAAGGTGGTCTGTGGGACATGGGATCTATGAGGTGTGAAGTCCCTGATATTTAAGGACGAGAGTTTACTGTTTCATTCTCTTTTTTTTTCTGCTTTGAAATGATGGAGATGTGAATAAAGCTGACTCTGAGAAAGAACGCTGCCTCGTCATTTTCACATCTTCCACAATATGTTGTTTTAAGAAATATATTTACTGAGTTTGATGAGGAAATCTCCAAACGGTTTTGACCCTGAGGGATGAGTCAGATGCGTTAATACAGTCCCTGAAAGTCCGGTGGACATATAATAAAGAAAAAAAAAATTCTATAGGGCCATTGGAAAGGTTGGAGAGAGCTTGGGCAAGAGGTTTAAACCCCAAGGTGGACATATAAAAAAGACAAAAAAAATCCTGTAGGGCCACCGAAAAAGAAGTGTTGCCCCGTTGAGCATTGCATAGTCTGGGTAAAAGGTTTAAATCCCAATGTGGACATAAGAAAAAGACAAAAAAAATCCTATAGGGCCACCTAAAAAGGTCAAGCGGACATAAGAAAAAGACAAAAAAAAATCCTATAGGGCTGCTGACAAAAGAAGTGATACACGGCTGATGCATAGCTTGGCCAAAAGGTTATAACCCCTTGAAATCATCGCTTGATTTCAAAAAGGAGAAGGTTGGCACCCCTTGCGTATTTAGCTCAGACCAAAAAATGTTGAAACTCCCAGAGAAATTGCAATGAGCGCGTTTCTAAAATATAGTTGGTCTTACCGTATTAGATAGGGAACTACTGTGTGTGAAATAAACACAAGTTTTAAGTAACCCGATTCCGGACGATCGGTTCATAGGTGATATATAATAATATAATTAAACTAATTATAGTAAAAAACACGGTAATGTGTGAGGCAATATTGTCTTGAGGAAGTGGAAATAAATAAAATCATAATAATAATTTCATTCTATGCTATAAGATATTGATATTAGACTATAATATTTAAAGACTGTTGGATTAAATGGCAACAGAACCAGATAATGTTAAAATGGACAATGAGAAACACAGTTATTTTATTTTTGTGAGTGTTAGATAGAAGCAGCTGTGGTCAGGGTTGTTTTGTCTTTCTGGAAGGCTGCTGCTTCGACCTTGTGGAGATAGGAGAGAGAAGCAATTCTGTGTTTGTGTGTGTGTGGTTGTTTTTAAAAAAAGGAGAATGAAAAAAAAACAGGCTGTGTGGAAGAGAAGTAATCTAAATATGGGCATTTTTACAAAGTTTTGGGGTTTTACTTTTTCAATCTAACTTTGCGGGTTTTTAACTAATGTTGCGTACGTGATAAATTATTTACATATTTTTAAAGCAAATTTTTTGATGTATCACTGATCTTTTTTCTTTGATTGAAGCATAACAGTGCACTTTACAGGAAAAAAAAAGGACACAGGACTAACGTGTGACGACGTGACCACAGGCACATAGAACATCAAGTTAAGTATAAATGTTTACACCTTAATCAATGTTATCAGCATGACAATGATGAAATTAATTGAATATTACAATATCATGATGTCACTTAATGATACCTAATCACTGAAGGCATTATGTATACCCTATATTACATGATTTAAAGCAGAGGTTCAAAAGAGATTGATAATTAATGTGTTTGTGCATATGATTTGCCAAAAGACAGAAATATCACAAGAATTTTGATAAAATGGAGAAAGGGAATTTAATTTTAATCGTAAACAGACTGATTAGTGAGTTGTGTCAGTCTGACCTAGATAAGAATAGACAGACTCAGTCTTCAAAGAAAAAACACACAGGCCCCAGCTTTAGGTGTGATTTAAAGGTTTTTGGGTTTTTTTGCTATTCCTTATTCTTTGTTTTTCAAAAGGAAAGGGAATAGCATTCAAAAAAACATTTTTTTTTTTTAGCTTTCACCATGAATTAAATTTGCCAAATTAACCAGGAATCATAACATTGTGGAGATTGTGTGGAAAGGATGAGGCAGAGTTATTTCTCAGGTTCCATTTTATTCTCAACACACTCTCCAACATTCAAAAACAGAAGAAGGAAAAACTCCCAACGTCTGCCAGTCTTATACCCCTGACATCAAAGTACAAAATCCCATTGTCTTTAAATCCCAAACACAATGCATCCCCCCTGCAGTTCCTCTCTCTTCCACCCAAACCTGGGTGGTCAGGAAACCATTCATGTCCATCTCTTTGCATATCAAAAGGCCAACTCTCTCGTCCTCCTCTTGTCCCCAGGAGGTCCAGACCTTTTGTTCCTCTTCAGACGTGAAGCCAAAATAAGCACACAGGAATATACATGAGAGAATATGAACAGTCATATACATGTGAGCCCGTGAAACTACATATGTGCACCACATATAACCCCCCCAAACCTCTAAGATGGAACAAACAAACACAGATTGCATGTCATAATAAAATCGCCACACATCAGTCCACATGCTGTCTTGGTCTCAACCGTCTGTCGTATCTGCTGCAGGCGGGCTTAACCTCTTTCGCGGCGTCCTCCTGCTGTGGAGCTGCTGTCTGGGGATTAAAACTGTTAGTCAATCTCTGTAAGTGTACTGGGGAATGCTCCCTAGGGGGTCTGCCCCGTCGCGGGGCCCTCACCAACTGCACAGTTTCGTCAGCCATCACAAAAGCAGGTTTGAGTCTGTCTATGCCAATCATCTCCTTTCTGCCCCCCAAATTTAGCAAAAAATGCTTATCACCTGTTTCTAGCACTCTAAATGGTCCATCGTAAGGCGGTCGCAGAGCTGTGCGGTGGGCATCATGTCTGACAAAAACAAACTCCGCATTTTTTAAAGCTTTAGGCACAAAAACACGCGGAAAACTGTGGTGAACGGGGCCTGGTAGGACACTCGGGCCCATGCTATTCTGCAACCGCTGAGCCGAGGAGAACTCTGGCGCTGGATTGTCAGGAAGAAATTCTCCAGGCAGCCAAAGTGGCTGTGCGAACACTAGCTCCGCTGGGGAGGCGTCTAAATCCTCTTTAGGTGCAGAACACAACCCCAATAGAACCCATGGTAGTTTGTCAACCCAATTTGTATCCGTAAGCGACGCCCTGAGAGCTGCCTTCAGCGACCTGTGAAAACGTTCGCATAACCCGTTAGCCTGCGGGTGATACGCGGTCGTGCGGTGGATTGTTGCCCCCAGGCTGCGGGCCATCGCTGACCAAAGTTCGGAAACAAATTGTGGGCCTCTGTCAGACGTAATATCCGACAGAACTCCAAAACGCGCTACCCATGCAGTTAAAAAAGCGCGCGCCACCTCCTCGGTCGTGGTTGATGACAGGGGAACCACTTCTGGCCAGCGCGTGGTGCGGTCAACCATTGTCAGAAGATGTGTGCACCCTTGCGAGGGCGGTAGGGGGCCTACAAGGTCCACATGGACATGATCAAACCTTTTAGCTGGAATATGAAACGGCTCCAAAGGAGCTCTCATGTGTCTATGCACTTTGGCCCGCTGACAGGACATGCAGGCTGCCGCCCACTCTCTAACTTGCTTGCGCAGGCCCTGCCATACAAATTTCTCCCCTACCATTTTGACCGAAGCACGCACCCCCGGGTGCGCCAGCGAATAGATTGAGTCAAAAACGCGGCGGCACCACGAGGCCGGAACAACCGGACGGGGTCGCCCGGTGGAAACATCGCAGATTAGGGGGGGCATACCGTCTTGCAGCACCCTGTTCTCCAGCCTTAACCCTGTTGGTCCAGACTGGAGCGCGCGCACGTCCACGTCGCCGCCCTGCTCCGCGGCCATGGCTGCGTAATCTATCCCTACGTGGACTGGGGCCGCACGCACTTCTGCGCCGCTACCCTGGTCCACGGCAACAGCTGTGAAATCTACCTCTACGCAGGCTGAAGCAGCCACGGCACGCGAGAGGCAGTCTGCAACTACGTTAAGTTTACCCGCTACATGCTGGATATCGGTAGTGAACTCCGAAATTGCGGCCAGCTGTCTCTGCTGCCGGCCCGACCAAGGTTCCGAAATCTTGGCCATCGCAAAAGTCAGCGGCTTGTGGTCAACGAACGCGGTGAAACGGCGTCCCTCCAGCCAAAACTGGAAGTGACGAATAGCCAAATGGAGAGCTAACAACTCTCTGTCGAATGCGCTGTATTTTCGCTCACTATCGCGCAAAGTCTTGCTGAAAAACGCGAGCGGCTGCCAGGCTCCAGCCACATACTGTTCAACAACCGCTCCTATGGCCACATCTGACGTGTCAGTAGTGAGCGCCATGCGGGCCGTTGGGACTGGATGCGCTAACAACGCAGCGTTTGCCAAGGCTGTTTTGACTTCAGAGAATGCGCGCTCCCACTCGGGAGACCATTTGATTTTATTTGCGGGTTTCTGTTTTTTAAGCGCAGCGTACAATGGTTGCATGAGCTGCGCCGCACGGGGGAGGAAACGGTTATAAAAATTCACCATTCCCAAAAACTCCTGTAATGTTTTGACCGTTTGTGGCTGGGGAAAATTTGCCACCACGCGCACTTTGTCAGGCAGAGGAACTGCTCCTTTGGGAGAGACGCGATGCCCCAAAAAATCAATCTGCGCCACCCCAAACTGACACTTCGCTGGGTTGATTATTAACCCGTGCTCCGCCAACCTCCGGAAAACTGCCGTGAGATGGTTTTTGTGTTCGTCTTCGGACGTATTGGCTACCAAAATGTCGTCCAGGTAGACGAACACAAAAGGGAGATCGCGCAACACCGCGTCCATCATGCGTTGGAAAGTCTGCGCTGCGCCTTTAAGCCTAAACGGCATGTGCAAAAACTCAAAAAGCCCGAAAGGAGTTATTACCGCTGTTTTGGGTATGTCCTCAGCGCGGACTGGGACCTGATGATAACCACGTACCAGGTCTATCTTAGAAAAAATGCGCATCCCCGCCAAATGAACTGAAAAATCCTGGATATGTGGGATTGGGTAACGGTCGTGTGCTGTAGCATTGTTCAGCCTGCGAAAATCACCGCACGGCCGCCACGAGCCATCAGTTTTAGGGACCATGTGAAGCGGTGAAGCCCAAGGACTCTTTGAACATCGGATGATGCCCAATTTTTCCAGGTTGGCGAACTCCTCGCGCGCTATGGCCAGTTTAGCTGAATCCAAGCGCCGAGCTTTTGCAAAAACGGGCGGTCCGGTGGTAGTGATAAAATGCTCCACCCCGTGTTTAGCCACAGACGCCGAAAACGTTGGCACCGAGAGTGCTGGAAACTGAGTGAGGAGTGTGTAGAACTTACCACCTGCAGCTGTGACGTTGGCTTGTGCTGTTGGCGGGGCCACTCGCGCTGTGCAGGGAATAGAAGAAAAAGAGAGTGCATTAACCAGGCGTCTGTTCGCAAGATCGACCAACAAACCATGTGAGCACAAAAAATCAGCACCTAACATGTTGAAATTGACTGCCGCTATGACGAAAGTCCACTCAAACGTGCAGCCGTGTAACGACAGAGACAGGGTCTTCTCCCCGAAGGTCTTAATCGCCGAGCCGTTCGCTGCTGATACCACAGGGCCACTGGAAGACGCCAGCCGGTCAGCGTAGGAAGGTGTGATGAAACTCAGCTGGGAGCCTGTGTCCACGAGGAAGTGCCTCCCCGATCACGCGTCCCGCAAGTAGAGCAGCTTGTTCTCCTCACCGAGAGCCGCAGCTGCTACCGACTCCCGGTCTTGGTGTTTCCTGAGCGCTTGAATTGGCATGGTGGAATGCACTTGCATGCCCTCTCGGCGAAACAGCGATGGTAAAAGCAAAGGACGTCGTCCGCTCCACGCCTCCTGGCCCCCGTCACTGCCGTAGTCGGTGAGTCTGGTGCTGCAGCCTCTGGCCCCCTGCCAACTCCGGATGTTGCGCCCAGCTCCGCTGCTGCAGTCGTGGCCGTGTGTCGTCTATGGGCGTCGATGAGTCGTTGCGCCTCCTGGCCCAGCTCGTGGTAGTCTCGGTGGGCCAGCAGCTGTGAACCGGCCAGGGTAACTCTCACCGCTGGCGGTAGTGTCCTGAGGAAAAGGTGGGCGAAAATAAAGCCATCATCTTTGGCGTCTCTCAAACTCAGCATCTTCGCCATCAGGTCTGCAGGTCTGTCGACCTCACACTCAGTCAATGCCAGGAGCTTCTCTGCTCGCTCTCCCAGCAAGGGGGTGAAAAAACAGATGAGAGCAGCCTTCAAAGTGCCGTACTTGTCATCGTCTGGTGGGTGGTTGATCAGGCTCTCTACACGCTGGGCTGTGTGGTTGTCCAGCTTTGCAACTACATGGTAGAACTTCGTGGCGTCTGCCGAAACCTTCCGAAGATGGAACTGTGCCTCAACTGCGTTAAACCAGGAGTGCGGACTGTTCTGCCAGAAGTCCGGAAGCTGGACTGTGGTAGCAGCATTAGCTTGGCTGGCACCTGATGAGTCCGGTGCAGGAGAATCGTCTCCGGCCATAATACGTCCTAAGGTCACCAGTGTGGAGATTGTGTGGAAAGGATGAGGTAGAGTTATTTCTCAGGTTCCATTTTATTCTCAACACACTCTCCAACATTCAAAAACAGAAGAAGGAAAAACTCCCAACGTCTGCCAGTCTTATACCCCTGACATCAAAGTACAAAATCCCATTGTCTTTAAATCCCAAACACAATGCATCCCCCCTGCAGTTCCTCTCTCTTCCACCCAAACCTGGGTGGTCAGGAAACCATTCATGTCCATCTCTTTGCATATCAAAAGGCCAACTCTCTCGTCCTCCTCTTGTCCCCAGGAGGTCCAGACCTTTTGTTCCCCTTCAGACGTGAAGCCAAAATAAGCACACAGGTATATACATGAGAGAATATGAACAGTCATATACATGTGAGCCCGTGAAACTACATATGTGCACCACAACATCATCATTACCTTTTAATTTAATAAATCTTTGGTGACATATGCAATATGTAATAAAATAATAAAAACAATAATTGACATTCATTGACTGGAAAGGGCGACATGGACATTGACATTGACTGACCCAGGAGAAAAGACCCCTAAATTGATAAGCATTTTTTGAAGCTAAGTATGACTTTGCATGACATTGTAAATGACATAAAGCATAAAGATTTAAATGACTCTGACTTTACAAATGTAATGTTTATATGATTTTGCACTGCAGGATACATTTTAACATCATATTGCAGAAATGTGACAGTAATAAGGAATGAGTTTTCCTGATGCTCAGCCGTGGCCAAGCTGGGCCTCGGGACTACATTCCACCCCATAATTTACAAAGGAATGTATAAAATGAGGCATTCCTTGTACAAAATTAAACCAAATTCTAATTAGGCAATATGCCCACCTTTCCATTGATGGAAAAAGTGTGACGTAATCTTTATTCATTTATACAAATTCAACCTTATTATTTATCAATGCTAAAGCATATCAAATCTGCACAGACAGCTATTTTGTTTTTCTTAAATGGAATTTGTAAATTAGTTCAAGAGACGTCATAAAAGAAGCCATTATTATTGAAATCTCATTTTGAAGGAGCTGTACTACCCACAAATTTTCATCTAAATTAAAAGTGGTAACACACTTCCTTTCAGTAAAAGAATCAAGCAAATACCCTGTAACTTTGCTGCATGTGCATCTTCATGATCAAACAGAGGGTATCAAAGAAATTAATTAGCAAAAATAATTAGCAATCCTCAGAAAAATAGATAATACATAAAAAATATCAATAGATGATCAATAATGAAGAGGAAAAATACAAATGAAACCGCTTGGTAATGAAATCACAACATTCAATAGGAGAAGTTAAAAGTTACATCAATAAATTTCCAGATATTTAAGGAAATATCTGTAGATTATTGTAAAGGAAATATCATGTCTATAAGGAACAAGGTAAACTAATAAGGAAGAAAACCATGCAAATTTATGAGAAAAGTTCCAAATGTCTAAGGAAAGTCCAAATTGTGCTGAATTTGTGTTTACTATGGGACTTGATTTAGAATCTACTACAAAGACAATATAGATTTTTACATTTATTAAAATTGCTTTACAAAAAATTAAGTGGGTACTGGCACAAGTCCCACTGTATCAAGTGCATAGTGCCTCCAGGAACTCAGACATTGGCAGAAGTCCGTGATTCATTACCTTTGTAACGCTAAAATTCAAATCAGATGCAAAAAGATGCAAAAAGACATATGATAACATAAATATACATTTCATAAAATTTTTGAAATTTAAAAGGGCTCTCAGAAAACAGGAGAAAATACAGTCAACACGGACAAAGAAATGTAAGGTAATGATTAGAGAAATGGAGGAATTAGATAAATTTAAACCTTAGTTCTGATGTACAAATAATAGTGCAGTAAAATTATGAGTGGAGATTTTTGTGTTCTGTTTCCTTAGTGTTTCTTCTTTTTTTTTCTTTTCCTCATTTAATAATGGAAGTATATTAGGATAAATTAAAGCTGAAACCTTTGTTAATACTGAACAGCAACCACAAGACATTTTAGGAGATATTGACCCAGACAATAACTATTTTAATCATATTAACAATAAGTGTGTGTCGTGGTTTGAGCACCGATTTCGTCCGCGCTCGGGCCATGCAGTATTTTCCTCCCATCTGGAGTATGTATTTCCTATGGCTCCCCAAGCTTTTATCGTGACAGCACTCGGAGGGGCTTCCGGCTGTCAGAGCTGAGCCCTCTGACAGCTGAACTGCATTAGTGATTGCCTCATCAGCTGTTCCATCCTGAGCCCTATTTAATGGAGCAGCTGAGGGCTAAACATTGCTGCAGTCTCATCAAACATTCCATTGTCCAACTTCCGTGCTGGTTTCTCCTTTCTCAGTAAGTGTTTTCATTGTGAGTCTATTCTTCCTTTGCCATAGTCTGAGTTATAGTTCTAGTGTGTTTTCGCCCCCCGTGGCTCATTATTTTGTTATCTTCCTTTAATAAACTGTGCAAACTCACCGGTGTCCTATAGGGTCTCATTAACGGCTCGTGAGAGCCAACCATGACAGTAAACTGCAGCCAGAACGAGACCCCGGTTGCCGTGAGTTTTGCCTAAATTGGACTTGCGTTTTTCCCTGTCTGGGTACCTGTGTGCTGGGAGGTTATGTCGTCACTCAAGGGCCGCGCTCGGAGCCTGGGCTATGAGCTGGTGGAGGCCCTGGACTACATTGATGGAACCCTCTTCACTGCTGGCCTCTATGACACTCCCAGCGATGTATGCCGGCACCTGGACCTCACTGAGGCCATCATTAACCACCTTCCTCGCTACTCCAATCACTCTGAAGTTGTGGTGAGGAAGGCAGACATCTGTGCGCATCGGGAGAGACTCAGTGGTCTGGAAGGAAACTCTGGCAGGAAGCTGAAGAGAAGGCACCCTCGCTCCTCGCTTCGGGATCCCTTTCCTGTCCCCGTTCCAGTCCAGGAGTTTGCACTGCCCAGGGGTGATCCCCTAAGGAGTGAGACGTCAGTTGGGATTCCCCCGGAGAAGTTACAGCTGTCAGCTGCTTCCATCCGGAACCGAGTGGCTGCAGATCTCTCCGCCGCCCACCCCACGCAGATCATTAAGCATGTGACGGCGGCAGTCAGGCTGGTGGAGAGGAATCCTGAGCTGTGCAATTATCCCGAGTACGCCGACCTGCTCGCCTCTGTTTCCGCGCAGGAGCGGCATTTCACTAACCTCTCCTTCTCCTCGCCCTCTGCCGGTAACCGTCATCACACTGCCACTGGTAAGCCTCAGCGAGAACCCCATCCGGATCCAGTTCCGGGTCATCGGAAGAACTCTACCTCTCAGTCAGCTGCTTCTTCTGCGTCTCGTCAGGAGGGAATTCCCGCAGCCTCTCCCCTCGGGTCATCGGTCCCTGCTGTCCCGTCAGCTCCTCGTGCCCGGATCGCCTCAGCTGTCATCCCCTCCTCCTCGACGTCTTCCCTGGCTGCTATGAATGCCACAAGTCCTGCTCTGGCGAAGCCCATCATCGGACCATTGTGAGCGGCTCCTCCTCGTCTTCCCAAGGGGTCCTCCGTCACCATCCAGCGGGGAAAGGGAGGAACAAAGCCCACTGAAGTGGGTTCTATCGGGCCTCTACGGATCAGGCAAGTGACTTTTCATTCTGTTTCCTCATTGGGTAAATTGCCTTGCTTGATTCCGGGGGTTGGAGTTCGGTGTTCACAGTCCCCCGAGCTTCCTCCACCTGCTGCAATAACTAGTTATGGAACTGCTACCTTTGTGTCTCCTTCCCCTGAGTGTTCCGTGGCACCAGGCCTACGCCGCCGGACAAGGAGGGAGCCTGCGGCCCTGGAGAGCCTGGTTCCAGCCCCGCAGCCATGTCACGGGCAGAGGAGGAGAGCGGACTGCAGTTTGGAGCCTGAGCCAACGACGAAGCGTCCCTGGGTCTCCATGGAGGAACGGTCCGACTTTGCAGGTCGAGGATCTCCTGCCACCACGCCGTGCGGGTCGTTGGCGTGGTCATCAGCATTGGAGGGTCCTCAGGCTGTGGGAACCATCATGCCGGCTGTGGGGCCCGCCGTAGCCGAGTGGGAGCCAGAGGATGTCCTTCTGCCTTCTGAACCCGGATCGTCGAAGTCCTGGACGGCGACAGGACTCGAGTTCAGGCAAGTGCTCTATTTTATCTTCCTCCTATCAGTTCTGGAGCATTTTTGCCTGTCTCTTGGGGAGACAAGCCAGGTGCAGCCATCCACAGCATCCGAGCTCGTCTCGCTGGGCTCTATCGCTACCGGTGATCCTGATCCCAGTTCTTTTTCTTCTTCTGAGCCTTCTCCCAGGGTCACCGGTGCGGAGTCGATCCCGGTCACTGTGCTGGAGGTTCCGGGTTCGGGTTTGGAGGTCGTCCCTGGTGCTGCGCCGAACCAGTCAGGGTCCATCGCGGGTGCGGCATTGACCCAATCGGGGTCCGACATGGGTGCTGCTCTGGCCCAATCAGGGTCCATCATGGGTGTCACGCTGACCCGGTCGGGGTCCGTCATGGACGCTGCTCTGACCCAGTCAGGGTCCGTCGTGGGTGCGGCACGGTCCCGCTGGGGACCCAACGCGGGCACAGCGCCGGTTCAGTTCAAGGTCGGTAAAGGAGCTGCAGATCCGCTGCCATCTGATGCTGGACTGGTCCTTCATCCTTCCCCCAGTCCTTCTCCACCGGGTGCCGTTGGGGTTCCCCATATTCGGCTCGGCTCTCCCTCGCTATTCCCCTCTCCAGGGAGGCCGTCTTCGATTTCTCCCCTGTGGTCCAGGTGGCTGAGTGATGCAGGTCAGCCACTTGGAAGACTGCCTCGCCCGTGTCACACGGCGTCCAGACTGCGCCGTTTGGGGGGGAGAACTGTCGTGGTTTGAGCGCCAATTTCGTCCGCGCTCGGGCCATGCAGTATTTTCCTCCCATCTGGTGTGTGTATTTCCTATGGCTCTCTGAGCTTTTATTGTGACAGCACTCGGAGGGGCTTCCGGCTGTCAGAGCTGAGCCCTCTGACAGCTGAACTGCATTAGTGATTGCCTCATCAGCTGTTCCATCCTGAGCCTTATTTAAGGGAGCAGCTGAGGGCTAAACGTTGCTGCAGTCTCGTCAAACATTCCGTCGTCCAACCTCCGTGCTGGTTTCTCCTTTCTCAGTAAGTGTTTTCATTGTGAGTCTGTTCTTCCTTTGCCATAGTCTGAGTTATAGTTATAGTGTGTTTTAGCCCCCCGTGGCTCATTATTTTGTCGTTATCTTCCTTTAATAAACTGTGCAAATTCACCGGTGGCCTATAGGGTCTCATTAACGGCTCGTGAGAGCCAACCATGACAGTGTGCTTATTATGATCAACAATTAAATGGAATTATGAATTTGGATCAGACATTGACAATAATACATATTAATAGTAGGAGTCTCTATGCAAACTTTGATAGTATTAAGGAGTTTTAAATCAATTTAACACCCCATTTAGGATTATTGTAATAAGTGAAACATGAAGTTATAAAAAAATAAAAAAAAGGTATAAATGATAAGCTGCATAACTGTACAGGGCTTCAAGGCCATCAAGCAGTCTACTCAGGAGAGGATAAAAGGGGGGAGGCAGTGAGAGCATGAAACCCTTTAGCTGGTCACTGTGACATAAAACTTTATCTTGGAACACAAAATACAACAGACTTATCAAACAGCTTGTTAATATAGCATATTAAAACAGTTCATATATGGATAAAAGTTACAGTCATATGTTGTAACACACCCACACACACTTATAAAATATGTGATTTCAACAGATAAATGCATAATTAGTGAATTTCTATTACAAGGTAATATTAGATGATAAAAGTAGTTGGAAATCACACGTTAGATAAATACAAAACAAAGTTGTAAAAAAATATTGCAATTATAAATAAAATTAAGACAAATCATTTTATATCTTGTATTGCTCATTGATACTTCCATACTTGACCTATTGTATAGAGGCTGGGGTAACAATTATAAAAGTATACTTAATTCATTGCTAACATTACAAAAAGGGCTGTCCATGTTATACACAAAGTCGGGTAGCTTGAACATACTAATTTATTGCTTACACATTTAAAGTTATTGAAATTGCGGAATCTGGTTGATTATTATATAGCACAATTAATGTTTAGAAAAAAGAAAAAGAAAAAAACCTTTTGCATAACTAATCAATTAACTTGTGGTCTATATTAATCATATATTCCATAACCAACATATGTTTAAACATGTGAGAATGTTTGGTGATTACATGTGTAAGGCAACTTCACACCTCAGAACAGGACAAAGAGTCTCAACCGCCAGTGAGGATCAAAGAGCATCCGAGGCACTGCGGTGGAGACCGGATGGGTTGCCCTGACCCCCCAGGGCCAGGCGGAGGAGTACGAAGACAATAGGGGGATTAAGATAATGAGGGATGTCAGCTTTTGATATGCATGTCTTTTGTTATGTGCGAGTATAAGTTCATAGAGCCGAAGGTGTTCGCTCTCTTTTTCCTTCTTCTGCTGCTGCACCTAGATGAGACTTGTTAGAGGAGCTGATAATAAACTTTGGTTTATATATCACATTGCCTCGTTCTTTCAAGCTCTTCTACAAACTTATTAAAATAGTTATAAAATCCATAAGTTGCATATTTTTAATAAAATTATTATAAAGTATAGCTTAAATTTTAGAAAAAAAAAAGAAAATCTTTATAAGAGCTAAAGGCTCAATAAAGCTTAATCTGGCATTGATAATATTTGTAGGTAGTTGGTTTGATAATATATTTGGCAAATGGAAAAATAATTCAAGGAGCCCTTATAAGTATAATTATTAGTTTATTGATCTTTGTTTTTGCGGATGCTGTTGTATTCCCATGATTAAAGAATAAAAATTAAAAGAATAAAAAATAAAAAATAAAAGAAAGATCTATTTTAGTGGCCTTCTCTTCCAAGGACCCGCCTCCATATCAAGGGGACCCACCTGCCCACCTGCCCACCTGCCCACCTATTGCCAGGACGATGACAAGGTTGTGCCATGACTGAACCTAGATGGGGATCTAGAAGACTTTGAGGAGATTGTTTAGAGTCTGCAATAGGGTCTACAATGCACATTCACATGGTGTTAGATTTTGCTTTGCTGTGCTTCTGCCCTACAGGTTTCCTTTGTGATAAATGATTAATGAAAGAATAGATGCACGTATATGAATGTATTCATATATGCATGTATGCATTTTCACATATATTCATACAGTATATATGCATAGATGAGGATAGTTTAGTTTTGAATATATTTTACACATATAGGATTGTTAGCTATATTAACTCATGATGTCTGCACCACACCCGATGTCCTCTGGAGAAATGATGACCTGAGGGGGGGCAGGTCTATGCGAATGCTGAAAGGAGGACATCACACACATATACGTAGAACTTTATAAACACTACACACAGGGGATAGAATAGGGTTATGAGATGGTTATGAGATGGGTTTAGACCCATCTCAACAGGGGGAGATGCAAAAAGGTAGGTTTAGGTTACTAGGTTATAGATAGATAGATAGATAGTGGGGTTCCCCATTAGGACACCTCAACAGGGGGTATTGTCGGTAAAATGACATGATTGCTCTGTCTTTCTCACACTTCTTTATCTGCTTGCTTCACACGCTACACTGCAGAGTTTAGTTTACACCCTGTAATTCATTTGCTGAAATCAGTTAGAATCAGTTCTGCACTCAGCAGAGCTGCCACATATGCAGAAATGTATTATTGATACAATGAGGTAAAACCACTCCCTCTTGCATGAGGGAGTGGTTAAGCTTATAAAAACTATAGGGCTCAATTTTGGGGTAACACACTCTCTTGGGGAATTGCCTAAAGAGTGGTGTTCCAGCCTTGCTTGTATCCATATCTCACTTTCAGTAAAAAAAGGAAAATATACTTCATCTCTCAGCCTGGTTATTTGGCCGTCATATCAAAGAACTGGGGTTTAAGGTATTTTAGACTCAACAGTACGCACTCTGTTGGACAGAACAACATCACAGCACCCAGAAAGACAGACCGCGCTTATGGCCCTGGAAATGAACAGGTACAATGTAGACATAGCTGCACTTAGTGAAACAAGATTGCCTGGATATGACAGCTTGGAAGACCATGGGTACATCTTCTTTTAGAGTGGGCGATCAACTCAAGAAAGGAGAGAAGCAGGAGTGGGCTTTGCAGTTAGAAATGAGATAGCAGCAATGCTTGATGAGGAACCAGTGACAATCAACGACAGGATAATGACTATGAGACTCCCACTACAGCGGAAGATGTAGGCCACACTCATCAGTGTATATGCCCCAACAATGACCAACACAGAGGAGGTGAAGGAAGAGTTCTACAGTGATTTACGTGAGACTATCAGGCATGTACTGACTGATGACAGGCTGATACTTGTTGGAGATTTTAATGCCAGAGTTGGTTCGGACACTGAGAAATGGAAAGGAGTGCTAGGCAATGACATGGTATTAGTGACCCACAGAGCAGACACAACTCAGGATAGATACAATTAACCTAGTTATTGAAGCAGTGAGAGAGTGGATGCGTGCGTGCAGGGTATGTAGTGTAGTGTGGTGCAATCTGTATTCTCCAGTTGGGACCGGCAGAGCACCATACAACCTGGCAACCCTGGAACGAGACAAAGGCCGTTAGTTTGCAGCTTAGCTTATACAGCACTCGGGATGTTACTGCACTTACTGTCAGAAATAGTCGAGTGAAGCCCAGGTAGCGTCAAAGCTGCAGCCAGGAAGACAGTGCCCACTGGAGGCCCAGGAGCTGGAGGTGAGGACTGTAAGTCCGCCGCCTGGAAGGAAGGGAGGACCACCGCCACGGATCTCCGCCTGTGCACAGGTGAAGCAGATAGGGTGAAAAGCGTGAAGGCTTACTTGTATAGTTGGTCCGGGAGGCACAGGCCCGGACAGGGTTTAGCAAGGGCTTGGAAGCCGATGTGTAGGAGAGTAGAGTGCTGGGAAGCACGGAGGCAGGCATAGCAGGATTCAGGAAAGGAAGCCAGACGACTCCGCACTGAGCACTGGTCCTGGTGGAATAAATAGGCCGCTGGAGATGACGGGCAGGTGCGCGCACAGGTGCCGTGATTGGCGGCCATGACAAGTAGTCATGGAGTAGGTAAGTGCAATGCTAATGGAGAACTTCTACTTGCACTATGTTCAGAGAACAACCTTGTGATAACCAACACTCTATTTAAGCACAAGGACACACACAAGAAGACATGGATGCACCCAAGATCCAAGCACTGGCACTTATTAGACTGCATCATAGTCAGGCAGAGAGACATAAGGGATGTATTGGACACCAGAGCAATGAGAGGCACGGACTGTGGTACTGATCATGTTATGCTGAGATCTAGATAAAGGATTTGCAGACAAAAACAGCACTGCAGGACGGGTGCAAAGCCACCACGGAAGCTAAACACTAGTGCACTGAAAGGCCAAAAGAAGCAGGAAGAACTTACACAGGAAATGGATGAAAACTTGAAAGACTGAGACAGCAACAACTCAGAGAATGACATAGAAGAGAAATGGGCAACACAACAACATATGGTGTATCAGACTGCGAGTGATGTATTAGGCTACCCTGAGAGGAAACATCAAGATTGGTTTAATGAGCATGATGAACACCTGAAGAAACTACTAGAAGCGAGGAATACAGCTAGGCAGGAAAACCTACAGTGTAACACAAGGGCGAAGAAGAAGCAATACTCAAAGGCTCGGAGTGAGCTACAGAAGTACACCAGAGAGATGAAGTCCAACTGGTGGGATGAAAAAGTGGAGAAACTTCAAACTGCAGCAGACAGGAAGGACATGAAAACATTCTTCGCAGGTTTGAGAGAAATCTACGGCCCTAAGCCAAGAGGATTGATCCAACTAAAGGCTATGGATAGTGAAACAGTTTTGCAGGAGAAAGACAAGATCCTGGACTGATTTGCAGACCACGCTGACCAACTACTAAACAACCCTGGAGATCTCACTGAAGAGGCTAAAGAAGCTCTAGTGCATCGACCAGCTGTATCAAGTCTGGATGAACCACCAAATTTTGATGAATTAATGGCAGCTATCAGGACAACACAGGATGGTAAAGCTCCAGGAAGGGATGGAATTCCAGCAGAAGTGTGGAAATTTGGTGGTGTTCAGCTGACCAACTGCCTGCACAAGCTCATCCAAGAGATATGGGATGCCCAGAAAGTACCTCAAGACTGGAAGGATGCAAGTATTGTGCCTTTGTTCAAGAAAGGTGACAGGAAAGATTGTGGAAATTACCGAGGTATATCACTGCTAGCCACTATTGGTAAGATTCTCTTACGTGTACTACTTAACAGACTCAGTGAACACATCTTGCAGAATGTGCTACCAGAAACCCAGTGCGGCTT
The DNA here is from genome assembly GCA_020510985.1 of Pholidichthys leucotaenia. NCBI lineage: Eukaryota > Metazoa > Chordata > Actinopteri > Cichliformes > Pholidichthyidae > Pholidichthys > Pholidichthys leucotaenia. The sequence goes on from CM035840.1 coordinate 142,299,106, forward strand.
TAGAAGTGGAAGAAGCACAATGGACTTGATTTTCTGCTTGAAACAGGTTCAAGAAAAGTGTATCGAACAGAACATGCCGCTTTATGTAGTCTTCATAGACTTCAGTAAAGCCTTTGATACTGTTTCGCAGCAAGGACTTTGGCAGGTACTCAAGAAATATGGTTGCACAGAGAAGTTTGTCAGCCTGATCGAGGCACTCCACACAGGTATGCAAGCATACGTGGCAATGAGTGGTTCAGTATCTAAAGACTTTTCAGTAAGCAACGGGGTGAAACAAGGGTGTGTGCTGGCACCTACACTCTTCTCGCTATATCTGGCAGCTATGCTTGAGGTGGCCTTCAAAGACACTTCAGAAGGAGTATACATTCAAACAAGGAAAGAAGCAGACTTGTTCAATGTGGCACAGTTTAAAGCCAAGAGTAAGACATCGATAAAGGTAGTAAGAGAAATGCTCTTTGCTGACAACAGTGCTGTAGTTGCACACAGCGTGGAAGATATGCAATCTTTAGTGGAGAAATTTGCAAGAGCAGCTAGCCAATTCAGCCTCAAAATCAACATCAAGAAGACAGAGTGCCTTTATCAACCACCAAAGTTCCAGTTATCAACATCACTACTAGAAGAGATCAGCATTGGTACAGAGCCACTAGTCAAGTGCAAGACTTTCAAGTACCTAGGGAGTACTGGTTCAGAGAATGCTAGGCTGGAGGATGAACCATCTCTCAGAATGGGAAGAGCGAGCGCTGCATTTGGAAACTTTTTTTTTTTTTTTTTGTTACTTATTTGTACCCGTAGGTAGACTTGGTTTGCAGTCTAGTGACAAGCCACCGGCTGCTGGTCACTGCGTGCGCAAGCGCCCTAAACCTACATGTTTTTGGTGTGCGGGAGGAAACCGGAGAAATCCCGGAGTAAACCCACGCAACAAGGGGAGAACATGCAAACTCCACATGTTCTCCCCGTTGAGGGAGAGACTGTGGAACAATCAACATGTGTCTATCCATGTGAAATGCAAAGTGTACAGAGCGACAGTACTGGCTACTCTACTGTACGGTGCTGAAACTTGGACTGTCTACAGAGTGCAGGTGAAGAAACTCCATGCGTACATGATGAGACACCTTCGAGCCATAATGAACATCTCATGGAAAGACAAGATAACCAACATAGAAGTGTTGAAACGAGCTGGTCTACCATCAGTGGAGGACATGCTAATACAGATGAACCTGAGATGGCTCGGACATGTTGAGAGGATGGACCACCAGCGTCTCCCTCGGCAGTTACTCTACTCACAGTTATGCGAGGGCAAACGCAATCAGGGTAGACCAAGGCTCAGATTTAAAGACACTGTAAAAAGAAACTTGAAGAAGTTGGACATAGACAGGAGTTCCTGGCAGCAGAAGGCTAAGGGCAGAGCTGTGTGGAGGAATCTGATCAGACCTAAATGAAGCAGTCATTGTCGCCAAAGAAAGACTGCTATGATGATGATGATGATGATGATGTGTTTTCCCTCCTTAGCCTGTTCTCCCACCTCCCTGGTTAGTGTTTTGCTGTACTTTTCTGGCGGGGGGGGGGGCCCTTTTGGTGTTACTTGGGGTGTCTGGTCTCCACCTCTTGAGGGGGGGCTCTGTCATGTGTCTGAGCGTTGTTCTCAGCGCTCTGACTTCCTTTTGTAGTTTTGAGTATTTTTCTGTCTGTTGTCATTATGGTTGCTGTTCTGTGTGTTTATTTTGGTTTGTTTTCATTCTGAGCCCTTTCCTCTATCCAGTTTCACTCACGTACCACCCAGGTTGTCACTATGCCAGCCCAACTGCATGTTATTGATTAATCAGGTCACTTACCCATGCTGCTCCCCACACCTGTGCCTCATTTGATTACCTGTTTTTTAAACACTGCCAGCTTACTGTTTCATTGCGGCAGTCATACTTGGACGAACTGGACTTTTCCTCTGTTTTCCCCTACCTGCACTTGCGGGGCGATTCTGGCTCCAGAGTGCTTGTCTGCAAGTTTTCGTTATTTGCAATTTTTTTGTATGTCATGCACTGTTTGTCTTTTTGTTAATAAAATGTCACAGTCCTGAGCATGGATCTGTGTTTTTCTGCCCCGGACGGGCGCGTTCATGACAAAATGGGCATTCGTTCTGATAAATTTGTTACATTATTCTTGTAAATTTGAAGCTTTTATTGTATATACACTACCGTTCAAAAGGTTGGGGTCACCCAGACAATTATTTTGTGTTTTCCATGAAAAGTCACACTTATTTACCACCATGAGTTTTAAAATGAATAGAAAATATAGTCAAGACATTGACAAGGTGAGAAATAATGATTTGTATTTGAAATAATAATTTTTTCCTTCAAACTTTGCTTTCGTCAAAGAATCCTCCATTTGCAGCAATTACAGCATTGCAGACCTAACATGATTGCACAAGGGTTTTCTAATCATCCATTAGCCTTCTGACGCAATGAGCAAACACATTGTACCATTAGAACACTGGAGTGATAGTTGCTGGAAATGGGCCTCTATACACCTATCTAGATATTGCACCAAAAACCAGACATTTGCAGCTAGAATAGTCATTTACCACATTAGCAATGTAGAGAGTGTATTTCTGATTAGTTTAAAGTTATCTTCATTGAAAAAAAGTGTTTTTCTTTGAAAAATAAGGAAATTTCTAAGTGACCCCAAACTTTTGAACGGTATTGTATGTTTGTGATAATTTATTTCCTTGTAGTTTTATAGCTTTTTCTTTAAATTTTGCACCTTTGGAAAATTTTGAAACTTTAAAATTATGGCAAAATATTTATGCAGAATGGATAATAAATTAACTTTCTTTCTACTTTCTTTCTTCAAAACCACAGGAATTCACTTGTAAAGGGCAAAAGTGGGATAATTCTGACCTCTTTTAGACCATTAAGTGTGATGGTTGAATGTTGCTACTTAACAAATTGGACCAAAAATGCCAGGGCTGATTTTTTTTGTCCCAGTCCAACTCTGGCTAAGACAGCTAGTAGCAGACATTTTTCTTTAATGGTTACACTATCAACCAACCGCTGTGCACTGCTTGAATTTGAGAGATTGTGGGAGGAAACTGGAACATCCGGAGAACCCATACATCACAGTGAGAACATGCTACCCCTGACAGATGACCCTGACCTGGTGTTGAACCTTAGCTCATTTCCAGACCCTGGTCGCTGATCCACCATGCTGCCCTGTTTGTTGTTGTTGTTGAGTTTTTGTTTTTAGTTGTTTTTTTTTGGGGGGGGGGGGGCGGTTGAGGTCTTTTTGGCTTGTGGTTTAACCCTGAAGTTCCTTCATTTGACAAAAATATATATATACTTGTATCGTCTCCAGAGGGAGAACCACACGGTAGCTGTAGTGAGGTATGTCACTGGATTGTGGGGGGAAACAGAACATCTGGAGAAGCCACACAGCACAGTGGGAACATGCAACCCCTGACAGATGACCCTGGCCTGGTGTTGAACCTTAACTCATCCCTAGACTTTGGTTACTAATCCATAGTGCTGCCCTGTTTTGTGTTTGTTTGTTTGTTTGTTTGTTTGTTTGTTGGGGGGGTGGCTTGGGGTTTAACCCCCAAATTTTGTAATCTGAGAAGGGATGACTTTGCCTCTGTGAAGTCAGAGAAGAGGTTGGCCTCACTTTTTGAAAAACAACCAGAACTGCTACTTTTTTGTCTTGCTCTGTATTTCCTGAAGCTCATCTTTGGTTTCATTCTGCCCTTTTTTCTCTTTTTCTTTTCTATCTTCTCTTTTTTTCTTCTCTTTTGTTCTTTGCTGAAGTGCATCACCCAAACAATGAGGTCCGTTTTTAGGGAGCTTTTGCCCTGGTCACAGAAACATTCTGAGATTATGCCAGCGTTTCTCTTTGGCCATGAACCCCAAGATGACAGTTTGGGGTTTTTTTATTATGTGAATAGCATTGGACAAAATCTACAGGTGTCCAACTCTGTTAATTTTACTGATTATGTGTGTTTTATGTTTTCCGAAACATGGAACTTACTGTATATTAAAATAAATCACACCCAATTTCTGACCACAGCTGGCCACAGCCATGTAAGGAATTATGTCCACAAACAGTTACTGCAATGATTGAATGTTGCAGATATTTTCATGGGTCTGTGTTTTTTTAAGTGCTGTTGTTGATTTCCTACATATATTACATTGTGCATCCTGATCAGGTCGAGGGAATGAGACAGATGACTTTGGAAAGGAAAATCATCAGTATCTGCACCAGATAGCAAAAAGAAACAAATATTGATAGAGTAGAAGAAATGGAAAAAAAAAATACAATTTTGAGACCTTGTCAATTTTGCTGTCCAGTTCAGCACCACACTGGTCTCTGTGAAACCATTTAGGCCAACATCTACCGGTAGCATACTTGTAAAGGATCTATGATAATAATATGTTTCTCTCATTAATGATATCAAGACCAAGCACAATGCAGAGGAAAAAGCAGGCCGCAAAATTCCAGCTATAGAAGTCATGGTGAAGCCATGGCTTTGAAAAGACTCTGAGGGGGAAAAAGAAGAGTGGCTAAATGTTTAGTTATAGCAGGTATTGCATGGTTTCTTTCAGTCTGAGGCTTCAGGTCATCTTTGATATCGTCCAACAGATTAAATGTAATATGCCTGTATAACCAGGTAATACACAGAGAGAAGATTCTCTCTCTCTTTTGCCATGGCAGTGGCATATTGGAAATATTACAGCAGACACCACAGACATGAGGACGCAGGCACAGATGACGTCACCACGTAGTGGTATAAAGGAGGACTGACAGCGGGAGACTGTAGCTGCGTTCCAATCCATAGTGTACTTCAACTGTTTTCCCTACTCCCTGCTCCGTTCTCAGGGAATATCAGTTAAGTTAACTGCCCTTCACAAAATTTCTCCATTTGAAACACCCTGTAACCGTCGGCTCCCTCCTCCATGCGTTACCACGGCAACCATGAACACATACTGATACTACGGTGAATAATTTATATTTCTTAAACAAAATATTAATACAAATATATTTTTATTACTATCAGTTGATATAAACAATGACCAACATCAATTTAGCTTGTTAATAACGTAAGCAACAATAGTTTATTCTACTCATATTTGAGGTGCAATGGCTTGTGGGTAATCTTCTTGTCAACTCCCGGTGAAGTGATGTACCATTGTTCACCTCTTCTCTGCTCATTTCTCAGCTCCCTTTGAACTGAAGACCATTTGCTCCCTTCACTTTGGAATCAGTTAATATGGCAGAATACTGTGTGCAGTCCACTTCAGAGTACACTATTGGGTGATCGGAACGCACCCTGTCTCTTTCAGACCCATGAAAATATCTGCAACATTGAATCAATCATTGCAGTAACTCAATTTGTGGGCATTAATCCCTTACATGGCTGTGGCCAGCTGTGGTCCCCAGAACTTGGGCCTGGCCAGCCTATCCACAACAATACCCTGGAATCTTCTCAGCAGCACCTCTACACCTCTCTCCCTGGCAACCTGCTTCCCCAGCATGGAGGTCCTTCACCTGCTACCAGCCACTTTCTCCTGCAGAAGTGTAAGCACACAGAAATTAACTTTAGAACCTCATCACACTGTTTATCAGTTACACTTACCTGCCCCTCTGCTCTCTCCTCTTAGGGTTGCCAGCTCCATGGGTTCATCTACATTGCACATTACCTTGCACAATTATTGTAATACTATTGTTCACTATAATTATTGTTTTCTCCTGTGTCTGCTTTTGGGTCATATGCCACACACCTTAACAGTAACCAAAGATACACACACGCCTCAGAGACAACATGGAAGAGGCCAACAGTCTGAAGAGAAGGGGGAGGATGATACATTCCTGATTTAATTTGGCATTTTTGTAAATACTCGTGTTTATTTTGTCAGACATCAAGTTAAATATGATAAACATTTAAAAAAATATATATGGGGCTCAAGGTGGTTGCCTACCTTTGCCTAATGGTAAGTCTGCCTCTGTAGGATACAGCTTAGCCACCAACAATACACCCTGTGACTGTCTATTTGGACTCTGGCTGTAAAACATGCCAGTACGATCCAAGATGGCACCCACAGCGGTCGACATGGTGCTTCGCTGCGCTCTTTGTTTGTTTTTGTTTGTCAATTGTGTGTCTGCTTGCACTTATACCCGTGAAGAACTTTTAAATATCAGGACTTTCACCCCCACGGACCTCCTCCCAGTTTTTCTAGCCCCTGCCGCCGATCTGGTTTATTGTTTGGCTCGGAAAGTGAGACGGCGGAAGAGAGGAAGACGAGCGGGCGCTCTCGTGCGACTTCGCAGGAGAGGCTCGCGAACGGCGCTGCCTGGCATATTTCTGTCCAATACCAACTCTCTCACTAACAAGGTGGATGAACTGAGACTGCTGATGCGTTTTAAGGACCTCGCCTCCTCAGCTGTCCTCTGCTTTACTGAGACCTGGCTCCGGGAAAATATACCGGACAGCGCGCTGCGCCTCGACGGCTTCCAGCTCTTCCGTGCTGATCGTGACACAGAGCTTTCCGGCAAGACCACAGGAGGCGGAGTCTGCTTCTACATCAACTGCATCTGGTGCTCTGATGTAACGGTAATTTCCAAACACTGTTCTCCTGCCTTGGAATTTCTTGTTATCAATTGCAAGCCCTTCTATTCCCCGCGGGAGTTTGCTTCTTTTATACTGATCGCTGTGTACGCCCCTCCCGACGCGGACACGCGCGAAGCTCAGCGCGTGCTCGCGGATCACATTCAACACACAGAGCGGAGTTTTCCAGACTCGCTGATTATTGTGGCTGGCGACTTTAATCAGTGCAATCTGAGCCACGATCTCCCCCGCTACAAACAGTTTATTAAATGCCCCACCAGAGGATTAAACACACTGGATCACTGTTACACCACAGTGAAAGACGCATATCGCGCTGTCCCTCGAGCTGCGCTGGGATTATCTGATCACGTGATGGTTCACCTCATTCCCACATACAGACAGAGATTGAAGCTCACTAAACCTGTTGTGAGCACTATGAAGATACGGACCAGTGAAGCTGAGGAGAAGCTGGAAACGTGCATGGAAATATCTGACTGGGGCATGCTTAAAGGAGCCACGCATGATCTGGATGAGTACACGGACACTGTGAACTCATATATCCACTTTTGTGAAGAGAACATTCTTCCATCACGCACCAGGGTGAGTTACTCTAATGACAAACCCTGGTTCACAGCTAAGCTCAGACAGATCAGGAAGGAGAAGGAAGCAGCGCTGAAAAGTGGAGACAGGGATTGCTACAGGGAGGTTAAATACCGGTTTAACAGAGAGCTGAAGAGGGCTAAATCTCTATACTCAGAGAGACTCCAGCAGCAGTTCACTGCTAATGATTCGGCTTCCGTGTGGAGAGGACTGAGGCAGATCACCAACTATCGGCCTCAGGCTGCTAAAGGTCAGGATGACAAAGCCCTTTGTCAGAGACTGTCCCAACACTATGCCCGTTTTGACACCTCGTCATCTGTGTCCAACTCCCCCCCTCCCTCCAGCTCCACAGCCTCCACATTCCCTACTTCATTTAAGGCACCACCCCCCCCTCCCCCCCTCCCCTTATCATCAGTGAGCAGGATGTGCTCAAACAGTTCTCCAGACTGAACCCGCGCAAGGCCCCCGGCCCAGACGGCGTGTCTCCCTCCACCCTGAGACTCTGTGCGAAACAGCTGGCTCCTGTATTCACAGACATTTTTAACACCTCCCTTAAGTTATGCCACGTGCCGTCCTGCCTCAAATCCTCCACCGTCATCCCTGTCCCCAAGAAGCCACGGATCACTGGACTTAATGACTACAGACCTGTAGCGCTCACCTCTGTAGTCATGAAGTCCTTTGAGCGCCTGGTCCTGTCCCACCTCAAGTCCATCACCACCCCTCTCCTGGACCCGCTGCAGTTTGCCTACCGAGCCAACAGGTCTGTAGACGATGCAGTCAACCTGGCCCTCCACTCCATCCTGCAGCACCTGGACTCCCCGGGAACCTATGCCAGGATCCTGTTTGTGGACTTCAGCTCCGCATTCAACACCATCCGCCCCGCTCTGCTCCGGGACAAGCTGTCCCTGCTCAACGTGCCTGACTCCCTCTGCAGGTGGATCATCGACTTCCTGACGGACCGGAGGCAGCATGTGCGGCTGGGAAAGACTGTCTCAGACTATACTAGCATCAGCACCGGATCACCCCAGGGCTGTGTACTTTCCCCCCTACTCTTCTCCCTTTACACCAACTCCTGCACCTCCAGCCACCAGTCTGTCAAGTTGATCAAGTTTGCGGACGACACCACCCTCATCGGGCTCATCTCCAACGGCGACGAGTCCGCCTACAGGAGAGAGGTGGCCCAGCTGGCGTCCTGGTGTAGCAATAACAACCTGCAGCTGAACGCTCTGAAGACAGTGGAGATGATTGTAGACTTCAGGAAAGTCACTACTCCTCTGCCCCCCCTCACCCTCTCAGGCTCTCCCATCACCACTGCTGATTCCTTCCGCTTCCTAGGCACTACCATCACCAGGGACCTCAAATGGGAGCTGACCATCAGCTCACTCATCAAAAAAGCCCAGCAGAGGATGTTCTTCCTGCGGCAGCTGAGGAAGCTCAAGCTACCCACCAAGATGTTAGTGCAGTTCTACACAGCCATCATCGAGCCCATCCTCACCACCTCCATAACCGTGTGGTACGCAGGAGCCACTGCCAGGGACAGACTAAGGCTGCAGCGCGTCGTGCGCACTGCTGAGAAGGTGATCGGCTGCAAGCTCCCATCTCTCCAGGATCTGTACATCTCCAGGACCCGGAGGCGTGCTGGCCGGATCATAGCCGATCCCTCACACTCTGGTCACGTACTGTTTGCCCCCCTCCCCTCTGGTAGAAGACTTCGGTCCATCCAGACTAAAACCTCCCGTCACATGAACAGCTTCTTCCCCTCTGCCATTAGACTGCTGAACACTAAGTGACTCTCGTGCACCATGTACAGCAGCTCAACCAGACTCATGTCAATCATCACTGTTTTCTTCCTGCATTACCGACTGCACTATATAGTTCTCCACAGTATCTGCTGCTGGCTAATATATATTTTAACTGTTGACCAGTATCACTTAATCTTATCCTACACTTTATTACATGTATAGTTTATTTCTCTTATCTTATCATGTTTAATGTTGCAGCATTGTACCGAGACAAATTCCTAGTTTGTGTACTACATGAACAATGGCAATAAACCTGATTCTGATTCTGATTCTGATTCTGATTCTGATTCAGTTGTGGTCTTTTCAGCATTCCTACCAGTAACAGGAAAGTTACATGGTGCTGCTTTAACAGAAAAGGGGGTTTGTTTTAAGCTTGGGGGTAATCAGTGATAAAATATGAAATCTGTGTCACTTTAATCTGTTATAAACGTGGTATTGGCAATCTAAAATCAATTAATACAGCTTATATTTTCCATTTTCTTTGCAGGTGTAGCAAACTCTTCCCTTCACATCCTCTCTTCACCACTAGGGGATGCCCTTGCTCATGTTTCCTCAAGCAGATGCACAAGCATACTCAGTACTCAACAAAGAAACATTTACTCCTACTTGCAACAGGACAGGCCCAGCTGGATGGTAATTTATCAGCCAACAGTGCAGTTTCTAACCTGATCACTAAGTAGGTTTGAGCCTATGCCAAGGTTTGGAAATGGCTAAAATTGCATTTGCAGATAAAAGGGTCCAATCTTGAAACACTTGTGTTGTAGCGATTCCTTCAGGGGGCCGTTCTGTAAGGAAATACTGCACGATCATATAAGTTTGTTCTGATAACTCTTCTTCATTCTCTGCTTGACATTCCTTCATAAGCTCTCTCCACTTCCTCCATTAACACCACCAAGCTTTCTCGGAAATCTAAATCACATCTGCCTTAACTGATTAAAACAACCTGTATATTCAATAACAAAATTTACAACTCCAATCCCAAAAATAACACATTTGAAGTCCTACATTAACAGACCTTTATACACTAGAAAAAATTACCTCTATTTACTTTAAAATGTTAATGTACCAATTTGCCCAAGCAGTTTTAGATCAGTTTTATTCAAAATAGCAAATACACCCCAATTTACAGAATTGTCTAATAAACCTATAAAGATATTAAAAGGTTTACCTGTTCCAGACATGTGTTTAATATTTTGAAGCCTATAATCATTTCAAACCTATTTTACAAAAACATGACAATCAGCTTTCAGATTTGATATTCATAACTTTTGCTTTCACCCCTCAATTTTCTCCCATTCTGGAATGACGTAAAAGGGTTCCCTTACAACAATGTAAGTCAGCATTTATGCAGACATTAATGTAATTTGAGCAGGACAGTCTGCTGAGAAAATCGAGGTAACCAGAACGGGAACTAATCACTGGAGTAACTCAAAATCATGGTGCAAATGCCAGAAAGACACACTACTAAAAATAAACACTGAGAGAAACAAAATACTGCAGGGCACACCATGGGCAGTGTTAGGCCTTTTTAGGGGTGCTGTAGCACCCCTAAATTTAAACTCAGCACCCCTAAAAATTTGAGTGAGAAAAGCTGTGATTATAAAATTTTAGGTTATCTTTGACAAACTGAAATAACATGCAAAACATATTCAGTAGTTTGTCATTTAAACTTTTTAAAAATGAAAATGACCCCCCCCCCCCCCCGCAAATGGTGTGATCCCTCCTCTCACACACGTTCTTTTCCCTGTACCTGCATGCACTGGAGCCCTGGCGCACACACACACAGAGGTCCCTCCCTCCCTATCCCAACAGTGGGTAAAGTGAGGGGACAGGAGGATGCTACTGCTTTTCTACAGGTAACACACTTATAATGATGTATGACACCAGCCTCAGCTGGAATGTTCTGCAACGTTATGAATAGTTTTGGGGTCTGTCTGAATTTATTCGGTAAGAATATGATGCATACCAGAAAACATTTACAGTAGGTTTCAAAGTACGTGAGGTTTTCATGGTGTGGGGGTTAGAAAATAGGCTGTTAATAGGCTATAAATAGCCTATAGTATAACAGAAAATGTTACATCTTTGCTCATTTTATTTTTGATTTTTAATTTGAGGAAAAACCTCACAAATTACAGTGGTGTGAAAAAGTGTTTGCCCCCTTCATGATTTCTCACTTTTTGTGTTTGTCACACTTAAATGTTTCAGATTTTTTTTTTTTTTTTTTTTGTTACTTATTTGTACCCGTAGGTAGACTTGGTTTGCAGTCTGGTGACAAGCCACCGGCTGCTGGTCGCTGCGTGCGCGAGCGCCCTAAACCTACATGTTTTTGGTATGCGAGAGGAAACCGGAGAAATCCCGGAGTAAACCCACGCAACACGGGGAGAACATGCAAACTCCACACAGCTCACTGTTGGTCGGGGGCTGGGATCGAACCCACGATCTCATGATCCCCGTGATCCCCCGGCCGAGGGTAAAACTGTGCTGCCACAGTGCTAAACCACTGCGCCACCGTGCAGCCCGTGCAGATTGTGGTCTATATTAACCATATATTCCATAACCTACATATGTTGAAGCATGTGGAAATGTTTGGTAATTACATATGTAAAGGACTTCACACCTCTGAAAGGACAAAGGGCTCTCACCCGCTGAGTGAAGAACAGAGACGTTCCCGGACGCGGCGGAGGAGACCGGAGGAGCCACCCTCACCCCCCAAGGCGAGGAGAGGAAATACCAAGACAATGGGGGATTAAGATAATGAGGGATGTCAGCCTTTGTTATGCATGTCTTTTATTGTGTGCCAGTATAAAGTCAGTGAGCTGGAGACATTCTGTCTCTTTTCCCTTCTGCCACTCTCTGCACCAGATGAGACTTGTTAGAAGAGCTGATTATGCTGATTATTAAACTTGGTTTATAAATCAAATCGCCTCTTCATTTCCAAGCTCTTCTACACTGGTGACCCTGACGCGAGTATGGTCCTGAGGCATACCCCCGCAATCGACTCATCCGTGGCAACCCACGCAGACGAGGGAACAGATGGACAACTGTTCCCCCCGGCAGAAGAGATTGAGAGGGCTCAACCGAGCACCAGCACCGCCGTGAGAGCCGAGGCAAGGCACTCTCACCCGGCGGGCACAGCAGTGATGGTATGCACGAATGCCGTCGCTGTCCAGCTGCCAGACTTCTGGCAAGAAGACCCCGCCTCTTGGTTTCAGCAGGCTGAAGCCCAGTTTACACTGGCGGGCATCACAGCTGACGATACAAAATTTTACCATATCGTCTCCAAACTCGACGCCGCCACTTTGAAGTGTGTGCGGAGCATGATCCGGCGACCACCGGCCCGGGACAAATATGAGACGCTCAAAGTAACCATCGTGGCGAACTACGTCCCATCAGCGGAAGAGAGAGCCGAGAAGATCCTGGCGGTCTACGGCCACAGAGGGTGCAAACCGAAGGCCCTCATGGAGGATTTGCTACAGCTCAAAGAAGAGGACAATGACAACTTCCTCTTCCAGTTTATATTCCTCAGCACGCTGCCGCCACACATGAGAGGGACACTCGCCAGCATGAAATGCAACAACCACCAAGACTTCCGCGCGCTGGCCAATGAAGCTCATCGGCTCGTCAACGCCTGCAAGGAGCTGACACCCACAGCAGCATCTGCAGACCTCAAAGCTGACGCCCCAAGCCACGAGGAGCCACAACCCACTGAGCAGAACCAGCCCACGGTGACAGCGACACGGCCAAAACTTAGCAGACAGAGCGACGCCTGTTATTATCACCACCGCTTCGCCGAGAAGGCCCACAAATGCGTTCCCCCCTGCAAATTTGCGATTTTGGGAAAACGCCAAAGCCGAGAGCCGTTAACGGCAGCGGTTCTCGGCGAGAAGAATAAGCTGTTGTACGTGACGGATGGACACACAGGCAAGCAGTTCCTCATCGACACAGGAGCCCAGCTGAGTTTCGTCATGCCCTCCCACGCAGATCGAGCCACGGGCACCCGGGGCAACGGAGCCGTGGCAGCCAACGGCTCTAGCATCGACACGTTCGGCGAAAAGAGCCTGCACCTCCTCATCCACGGCCGCAGCTACAGATGGACATTTGTTGTAGCGGCGGTGAGTTTTAACTTATTAGGCGCAGATTTTTTGTGTGCACATGGGTTATTAGTGGATCTAGGAAGCAGCGTTGAAAAGTGGAGACAGGGACTGCTACAGAGAGGTCAAATATCGGTTTAACAGAGAGCTGAGGAGAGCTAAATCTGTGTATTCTGAGAGACTCCAGCAGCAGTTCACTGCTAATGACTCGGCTTCTGTGTGGAGAGGACTGAGGCAAATCACCAACTATCGGCCTCAGGCTTCTAAAGGTCAGGATGACAAAGCCCTTTGTCAAAAACTGTCCCAACATTACGCCCGTTTTGACACCTCGTCAGCTGTGTCCAACTCACCCACTCCACCCAGCTCCACTGCCTCCACAGCCCCTAATCCATCAAAAGCGGTCCCCCCTCCTCCTCCTCCTCCTCCCCCCCTCCCCTTATCATCAGTGAGCAGGATGTGCTCAAACAGTTCTCCAGACTGAACCCGCGCAAGGCCCCCGGGCCGGACGGTGTGTCTCCCTCCACCCTGAGACACTGTGCGAAAGAGCTGGCTCCTGTCTTCACAGACATTTTTAACACCTCCCTTAAGCAATGTCACGTGCCGACCTGCCTCAAATCCTCCACCATCATCCCTGTCCCCAAGAAGCCACGGATTGCTGGACTTAACGACTACAGACCTGTAGCGCTCACCTCTGTAGTCATGAAGTCCTTTGAGCGCCTGGTCCTGTCTCACCTCAAGTCCATCACCACAGCCCTCCTAGACCCGCTGCAGTTTGCCTACTGTGCTAACAGGTCTGTGGATGACGCAGTCAACCTGGCCCTCCACTCCATCCTGCAGCACCTGGACTCCCCGGGAACCTACGCCAGGATTCTGTTTGTGGACTTCAGCTCCGCATTCAACACCATCCGCCCCGATCTGCTCCAGGACAAGCTGTCCCTGCTCAACGTGCCTGACTCCCTCTGCAGGTGGATCACCGACTTCCTGACGGACCGGAGACAGCATGTGCGGCTGGGGAAGTCTGTCTCAGACTCTGTTAGCATCAGCATTGGATCACCCCAGGGCTGTGTACTTTCCCCCCTACTCTTCTCCCTTTATACCAACTCCTGCACCTCCTCCCACCAGTCTGTTAAGCTGATTAAGTTTGCGGACGACACCACCCTCATCGGGCTCATCTCCAATGGCGACGAGTCCGCCTACAGGGAAGAGGTGGCCCAGCTGGTGTCCTGGTGCAGCCACAACAACCTGCAGCTGAATGCTCTGAAGACAGCGGAGATGATTGTGGACTTCAGGAAAGTTACAACCCCCCTGCCCCCCCTCACCATCACAGGCTCTCCCATCACCATTGCAGATTCCTTCCGCTTCTTGGGCACCACCATCACCCGAGACCTCAAATGGGAGCCAACCATCAGCTCCCTCATCAAAAAGGCCCAGCAGAGGATGTTCTTTCTGTGGCAGCTGAGGAAGCTCAAGCTACCCACCAAGATGTTAGTGCAGTTCTACACGGCCATCATTGAGTCCATCCTCACCTCCTCCATAACTGTGTGGTACGCAGGAGCCACTGCCAGGGACAGACTAAGGCTGCAGCGCGTCGTGCGCACTGCTGAGAAGGTGATAGGCTGCGAGCTCCCATCTCTCCAGGACCTGTACATCTCCAGGACCCGGAGGCGTGCTGGCCGGATCATAGCCGATCCTTCACATCCTGGTCACGTACTGTTTGCTCCCCTCCCCTCAGGTAGAAGACTTCGGTCCATTCGGACTAAAACCTCCCGCTACATGAACAGCTTTTTCCCCTCTGCCATCAGACTGCTGAACATTAAATGACTTTTTGACTCTCGTGCACTATGTACAGCAGCTCAACCAGACTCACGTCATTCATCACTGTTTTCTGTTGCATTATCGACTGTACTATGTGGTACTTCACATTATCTGCTACTTGCTATTTTTTTTTAAAACTGCCTTGACTAGTACTACTCATTATTACTAGTATTGTTATTATTATTATTATCATTATTACTTATTATTACTTATTTTCTACACTTATTGCACGTTTTCAGTCCTTTAGTTTTTTAGTTTATCTCTTTTTCTCATCATGTTTTTAATGTTGCAGCATGGCATCGAGACAAATTCCTAGTTTGTGTACTACATGAACAATGGCAATAAATCTGATTCTGATTCTGATTCTGATTCTGATTCTGATCTAGCAAATAGGCGCCTGGTTAATGCACTGTCCTTTGCTTCTATTCCATGCTCAGCCCGAGTTTCTCCACCACCTGTGCAGGCAAACGTCACCACGGCAGGAGGTAAGTTTGAGCAACTCCTCACCCAATTTCCAGCACTCACAGTCCCCAAATTCTCAGCCACTGTGGCTAAACACGGGGTTGAACACTTCATTCCCACAACGGGACCTCCCGTTTTTGCCAAAGCGCGCCGCTTAGACGCGGCCAAGCTCAACATAGCACGGGACAAGTTTAAAACTCTTGAAAAATTGGGCATTGTTAGACGCTCGAAGAGCCCCTGGGCCTCACCACTTCACATGGTTCCGAAATCCGACGGTTCTTGGAGACCGTGCGGAGATTACCGCAGATTAAACAACGCTACAGCGCATGACCGCTACCCAATTCCTCACATTCAAGATTTTTCACTACATCTGGCGGGTGCGCGCATTTTTTCAAAAATAGACTTAGTTTACTTGGTTATCACCAAGTCCCAGTCCGAGCAGAAGACATTCCTTAAACAGCGGTAATAACCCCTTTCGGCCTTTTTGAATTTCTGCGAATGCCTTTCGGCCTCAAAGGCGCTGCTCAAACTTTTCAACGAATGATGGACGCGGTCCTAGGCGACCTTCCTTTTGTCTTCGTCTACCTCGACGACATGCTGGTAGCCAGCTCGTCTGAGGAAGAACACGAGCAGCACCTCACTACGGTTTTTCAGAGGCTAGAAGAGCACGGGCTAATAATCAATCCAGCCAAATGCAAATTCGGCGTGTCACAAATTGATTTTTTAGGACACAAAGTCTCTCCGAAGGGGGCAGTTCCACTTCCAGACAAAGTTCAAGCGATAGAAAGTTTCCCACAGCCACAAACGGTCAAATCGCTACAGGAATTTTTAGGGATGGTTAATTTTTACAACCGCTTCCTCCCCCACGCAGCTCAGCTCATGCAGCCACTATATGACGCGCTCAAAAAAAAGAAAGCTTCCAACGCGGTCGAATGGACCCCGGAGCGCAACCGCGCTTTCGCGGAAGTAAAAAGCGCCCTAGCTAACGCCACATTGTTAGTTCACCCAGATCCCTTGGCCCGCATCGCGCTAACCACAGACGCTTCAGACCTAGCTATAGGGGCAGTTGTAGAACAACTTGTCAGCGGGGTCTGGCAACCTTTAGCATTCTTCAGCAAATCGCTAAACCAAACTGAGCGTAAATACAGCACTTTTGACAGAGAGCTGCTGGCGCTTCATTTATCCATCCGCCACTTCCAGTTCTGGTTAGAAGGGCGGAGTTTCACGGCTTTTGTAGACCATAAACCGCTCACCTTTGCTATGGCTAAAATTTCAGAACCATGGTCAGGCAGGCAACAAAGACAGCTAGCTGCGATTTCAGAGTTCACCACAGACATTCGACACGTGGCAGGCAAACTTAACGTAGTAGCAGACTGTCTCTCTCGCGCTGTGACACCTCCAGAGCGTGAGGAGACAGATTATACTGCCTCAGCAGCAGAGCTCTTCACTAACGCAGACACATACGCAGCACCTGTCCATGCAGGGATAGATTATGCAGCCATGGCGGAGGAACAAAGCGGTGACGTGGACGTGCGCGCACTCCTGTCTGGACCAACAGGGTTAAGGCTGGAGAAAAAGGGTTTACGCGGCGGCGTACCCCCCCTAATATGCGATGTTTCAACCGGCCGACCTCGCCCGTTAGTACCAGCCACATGGCGCCGCCGTATTTTCGACACAATTCACTCCCTCACGCACCCAGGTGTGCGCGCCTCGGTTAAAATGGTCGCCGAAAAGTTTGTGTGGCCAGGCCTGCGCAAAAACGTAAAAGAATGGGCGAAAACTTGCATTTCTTGTCAACGCGCCAAAATACACAGACACACAAAAGCCCCTCTGGAGCCTTTTCCAATCCCTGCTAGAAGGTTCGACCACGTTCATGTCGACCTCGTGGGGCCACTACCTTCCTCCCAAGGTTTCACACACCTGTTAACAATGATAGACCGCACCACACGCTGGCCAGAGGCAGTCCCTCTAGCGGCAACCACAGCGGAGGAAGTCGCTCGCGCTTTTTTGACAAACTGGGTGGCACGTTTCGGCGTCCCATCGGACATCACGTCCGATAGGGGGCCTCAATTCGTCTCAGATCTCTGGTCATCCATGTCCAACAGCTTAGGGGCAACAATTCATCGCACCACCGCTTATCACCCTCAGGCTATTGGGTTATGCGAGCGTTTTCACAGGTCTTTAAAGGCTGCCCTCAGAGCCTCACTAACGGATACAAATTGGGTAAATAAACTTCCCTGGGTTTTATTGGGGTTGCGTGCTGCGCCTAAAGAGGACCTAGACACCTCTCCCGCAGAATTAGTCTTTGCACAATCTCTCAGGCTCCCAGGTGAATTTTTACCAGAGAACCCAGAGCCAGGGCACCTTCCAGTCCCAAGGTTTTTAGGCAGCAACGGACCGGGCTCTCTCCCCGGTCCAGCTCATCACTCCTTCCCATGGGTTTTTGTCCCTCAAGCTTTAAAAAACGCTGAGTTCGTTTTCGTTAAGCATGAAGCTTTAAAACCAACTTTCCAACCAGCATACGATGGGCCATTCAGAGTGCTGGAACATGGTGATAAATACTTTGTGCTTGATTTTGGGGATAGAAAAGAAACAGTCAGCATTGACAGACTTAAACCTGCCTTCCTGTTGAAAGACGAGCCTGCACAGTTGGCGAGAGCACCTCGGCGGGGTAGACCCCCCAAGAGAAAAGACTCAGCCCCCCGGCAGGGAACAGTTAACCTCTCTCCTTCCCACACTGCAGATTCCTCACAAGAAGGTCCCAGCAGGGCGCCTAAACCAACCTACAGCAGCTTTGGGAGAAGATTAAAACCCAGACAGCACAGGGACTGATACAAACCACTCCACAATTATTCACTAATTGTGCTGCAACAGTTTAGGACTGACTTATGATTTTACTATGCTGTTATGTTTACCACTGAACTCTCTTAGGAGCATGGCTGCTGGACAGTTTCTTCTGTGGCAACAGATGTAACATTTAGTATGTCATAATAACTATCTTAGACTGTGAACCTTTCTGTTGTCCTTTCTTAGTTGTTTGGGGGGCCTGTGGTCTATATTAACCATATATTCCATAACCTACATATGTTGAAGCATGTGGAAATGTTTGGTAATTACATATGTAAAGGACTTCACACCTCTGAAAGGACAAAGGGCTCTCACCCGCCGAGTGAAGAACAGAGACGTTCCCGGACGCGGCGGAGGAGACCGGAGGAGCCACCCTCACCCCCCAAGGCGAGGAGAGGAAATACCAAGACAATGGGGGATTAAGATAATGAGGGATGTCAGCCTTTGTTATGCATGTCTTTTATTGTGTGCCAGTATAAAGTCAGTGAGCTGGAGACATTCTGTCTCTTTTCCCTTCTGCCACTCTCTGCACCAGATGAGACTTGTTAGAAGAGCTGATTATGCTGATTATTAAACTTGGTTTATAAATCAAATCGCCTCTTCATTTCCAAGCTCTTCTACACAGATCATCAAATAAATTTAAAAATAAACAAAGATCACACAAGTAAACATAAAATGTGGTTTTTAAATGAAGGTGTTTATTATTAAGGGGAGAAGAAAATCCAAACCTACATGGCCCTGTGTGAAAAAGTGATTGCCCCCTAAACCTAAAAACTGGTTGGGCCACCCATAGCAGCAGCAATTACAATCAAGCATTTGTGATAACTGCCAATGAATCTTTTACAGTGCTGTGGAGGAATTTTGGCCCACTCATCTTTGCAAAATTGTTGTAATTCAGCCACATTGGAGGGTTTTTGAGCATGAACTGCCCTTTTAAGGTCATGCCACAGCATCTCAATCGGATTCAGTTCAGAACTTTGACTAGGCCACTCCAAAGTCTTCATTTTGTTTTTCTTAAGCCATTCAGAGGAGGACTTGCTGGTGTGTTTTGGATCATTGTCCTGCTGCAGAACCCAAGTGTGCTTCAGCTTGAAGTCACAAACAGATGGCCAGACATCCTCCTTCAGGATTTTTTGGCAGACAGCAGAATTCATGGTTCCATTTACCACAGCAAGTCTTCCAGGTCCTGAAGCAGCAAAACAGCCCCAGACTATAACATTACCACCACCATATTTTACTGTTGGTATGATGTTCCTTTTCTGAAATGCTGTGCTACTTTTAAGCCGGACGTAATGGGACACACACCTTCCAAAAAGTTCAATTTTTGTCTCATCAGTCCACAGAATATTTTCCCAAAAGTTTTGGGGATCATCAAGATGTTTTCTGGCAAAATTGAGACAAGTCTTTATGTTGTTTTAGCTCAGCAGTAGTTTTCGTCTTGGAACTCTGCCATGCAGGTCATTTTTGCCCAGTCTCTTTCTTATGGTGGAGTCATGAACACTGACCTTAACTGAGGCAAGTGAGGCCTACAGTTCTTTGGAGGTTGTTGTAGAGCCTCTTGTGACCTCTTGGCTGAGTCGTTGCTGCACTCAGGGTAATTTTGGTCAGCCGGCCACTCCTGGGAACTTTCACCACTATTCCATGTGTTCGTCATTTGTGGATAATAGCTCTCAGTATGGTTCGTTGGAGTCCCAAAGCTTTAGAAATAGCTTTATAACCTTTTCCAGACTGATAGATCTTAGTTACTTTGTTTCTCGTTTGTTCCTGAATTTCTTTGGATGGAAACATGATGTCTAGCTTTTGAGGATCTTTTAGTTTACTTCACTTTGTCAGGCAGGTCCTATTTAAGTGATTTCTTGATTGAGAACAGGTGTGGCAGTAATCAGGCCTGAGTGTGGCTAGAGAAATTAAACTCAGTTCTCCAAAGATTGTCATAATGATAGACTAGTCAGCTCATGTGCAGGGACCACACCAGAGAAAAACTCACTCGACACAGAAAAGCAGAGTTTGCACAATTTATTAATTTCAAAATGTGGAGCACAGTTAAGGAAATCACCACTCGCCAGAGGAAGACTAGGCCTGTGGGGAGAGACGAGAGCAAATTAATATGAGGAGGGAGGAAGGGAAGTGGAAAGACAAATCTGACACGTACGTGAGTGGAGTAGAGAGCCCAGCAGAGAGACCCAGTAGGAATAGACGAACCAGCAGGGCGAAGCTGCCAGGGAGTGGAAGAGGAGAGGGAGCTGGGTGGTGTCTGACCGGGTGGAGACAGGTAGCCGAGGCAGGATGAGAATGATGGAGCAGGTGAGCGCACAACAGTCCCTGAAGACACACCGCACCAATGGCAGCAGCCTGTGAGGGGAAGAAGAGAGAGGAATTTTAGCATAAATCCTTCTGAAATAGCTTAATAGCTTACTTGCGCGTGACAGGCAGTATACCCAACAAGCCAGCGTCGAAGCCTCCGCTTGATGGTCCTTTATACGCTGGCGAGGAAGGAGCGGCAGGTGCATTTCATCACACAGGTGCGTTGATTACCTGAGGAGTCGGGGAATCCTTAGCAGGAAGGAGGGGGCGTGCACTCACCTGGACATGACAAAGATGTGATAAACCACAGTTAATTTATGCTTTAACGGGGGGGGGGTGTCACTTTTTCACACAAGGCCACGTAGGTTTGGATTTTTTTTACCCTTAATAATAAATACCTTCATTTAAAAACTGCATTTTGTGTTTACTTGTGTTATCTTTGTCTAATATTTAAATTTGTTTGATGATCTGAAACATTTAAGTGTGACAAACATACTAAAAACTGAGAAATCAGAAAGGGAGCAAACACTTTTTTCACACCACCGTATAAGAAAAAGTTGATTTAATCTTTCAAATTTACAAGGAAAAAGTAGTAGATTTAGAATAAAACTGCCATAGATTCAGGACAAAAACCTCAAACTGTCCAGACTAAAGTCACATCTCAATAACTTCTTAACTATTTTTGGGGAACTACTTTTATTTTGAATGATAATATATAAAAATAACTTATTTTTACTTGTGTACAGTTTCAGCTACTCCACCACCTAAATTAGACATTTTTTTTAATTGAATATGTGAAATTTTTTATGATAATTTGGAGAGTTCTCATAAATTACTAACTTTTTCTTATGATTATTTTATTATTTTTTAGTTATAGACTTTTTAAGAAACTTCATGAAATTTGAAACTTCATGAAAACGTTTTGCTCATGGATTGACATTTTTTTCTTGAATTTGTGACTTTTGCATCATAACCTAGCATCTTTGATTCTTCTGTCTTTGTATTTTTGCCTCAATAATTTTCCGTCATCTTTCATTGATTTTTTTCCTTAATTTTTTTAATTGCAAATGAGCTACATTTCGCAGTCATCCCTATAAATTTGTTATGTTATTCTGGTAAATTTGAAGCTTTAATATATGTTTGTGCTGGTTTTTTTTCCCTTGTAATTGTGTAGCTTTTTGTCAAAGTTTTGCACCTTTGGAAAATTTTGAGACTTTAAAATTATGAGAAAATATTTATGCAAAATAGATAATAAATTAACTTTCTTTCTTTCTTTCTTTCTTTCTTTCTTTCTTTCTTTCTTTCTTTCTTTCTTTAAAACCACAGGGATAAACTTTTTAAGGGAAAAAGTAGGATAATCTGACCTCTGACCATTAAGTGTGATGGCTGAATGTTGCTACTTAACAAATTGTTAATAGTCAACATGAACCCATGAACAAAGCTTCTAATATTAGATTTACAGTAGGCTGTAATGTTCTCCTGGAACATGTAATGACGAGGCGCACACACCGGGTGTCAGTTAGGACTTTTTACTTGTCACTTCAAGTGCAACTAACAACTAACCACACATTGGCACATGTACTGTACATCTCCTTTTATAGTCAGGTCATGGCCGGGGTCATACTGCCCTCTAGTGGTGACTCCATATGAACTTCACATATCAATACATCTCCCTTTTTTTTCAAGTAAGGTCATGTCCAACTATAAACTTTTTCTCAAATTTCTATATACAAAATAAACTCCATTTCTATTTACATTTCTTTCACCTTGTACACTGAATCACAAGTTCAATTTTTTTTTTCTTTTCTGTTTACAATTCAACATCAACATATTTTTTCCTCTGTTTACAATTCAACATCAACACATTTTTTTTTTTTTTTTTTTTCAGTACTCCTTACATTTCCTCAATCAATCTTTTCGGTTTCACAATTTGCCTTTGTGATCTTCTGATTTGTGTCACCTCAGTCTGTTCGTTATTGTCTGTCTCTAAGTTTTGGTTCTCAGCCATTTCTGGTTGTTCGGTTTGGCTGGAAATTAGCATGTCGCTTATTTCACTGTCTGTGACTCTCATTTTTGTCTGAGGCACTTTCAGTAAGTGACGTCGGTTTCGCCTCATTGTTTTCCCATGCTCTGTGATGACTTCATATGATCTGGGAGTTGTTTCCTTGACCACTTTTGCCAGCGGTCCCCATTCTCCATCACATCTCACTCGCACTATGTCCTCATGTGCAAGTGGTCTCAGAGGTCGTGCTGTTCTGTTGTACAGTTCAGTTTGCCTCTCATCACGCCTCACATCTCTCTTTTCCATCACCTGAGATGCTGATGGAAGTCGCGTTCTGAGTTTTCTGTTCATGAGCATTTCTGCTGGGGACAGTCCATTCTCCAGTGGTGATGCTCGGTAATTCAGGATCGCCAGATGTGGGTCTTCTGCATTGTCTGCAGCCTTTTTCAGTATGCGCTTCACAATTTGCACCCCTTTCTCTGCTAACCCATTCGACTGTGGGTACAGAGGGCTTGAGGTCACGTGCTTGAACCCATATGTGTCTGCAAAGTCTTTGAAGCACTGACTCGTGAATTGTGGTCCGTTATCACTTACAACAGTCATTGGAATTCCATGGCGTGCGAACATTGTCTTTGTATGTGCAATCACCTTTTCTGCTGTTGTGTCACTCAACCCTGCAAACTCTGGGTAGGTGGAATGATAGTCCATGACTAACAGATAGTCCTTGCCCTTAAGCTGAAATAGATCCATGCCCACTTTTCTCCATGGCCCTTGAGGCTTCTCATGGGGCCTCATAGGCTCCCTTGGCTGTTGATACCTGTGGCGCTGGCAAATCTCACAGCGCTGCACATATGCCTCAATGTCCTTGTGCATGTTGGGCCAATACAAAACATCACGTGCACGTCTTTTGCACTTTTCAATACCCAAATGCCCCTCATGCACTAATTTAACCATTTCTGATCTCATGGAGGTAGGTATGACTATCCTTGTACCTTTTAACAGAACCCCATCTAACACAGACAGTTCACCTTTAAAGTGTTGGTAAGGCTTGTCAATCATAACCTGTCCTGGCTGATGTATCTGTTCCATTACTCTTTTTAGTTTCTCATCTTTTTGTGTTTCTTTCACTATCTTCGTCCATTTTGCATCTGACACTGGCATGTGTGCCTTAATAGAGTCTACATGTATTTGCACAGCTTCCTCTGTTGTGCTGCTGGTGTTGCTCGAGCTAGCCCTACTCAGCGCATCGGCTACAATTAGTTGCTTGCCTGGTGTAAACTCAAATTTCAAGTCATATTTCTGTAATCTTAACATTAGACGCTGGATGCGTGGTGGTGCGTCACCCAGTGGCTTCTGTGAGATCGCAATCAGTGGTTTGTGGTCTGTTTCTAGTATTACTGACCGTCCATACACATATTCATGAAACTTCTCACATCCTAACACTGCACCTAGAGTCTCTTTCTCTATTTGCGCGTAATTTTTTTCTGCGCTTGTCATGGTGCGCGATGCGTATGCGACTGGATACCACTCTGTGTCATGTTTTTGCAATAGCACAGCTCCTAGGCCGGCTTTGGACGCATCTGTGGACACTTTTAGCAGTTTGTCCTGATCATAGAATTTTAACACTGGCTCCTTTATTAGACTGCTTTTGAGCCACTCCCATTCTCTGGCATGCTCTGCCATCCACTGCCACATTGTACTGGTCTCTAACAAGCTTCTAAGAGCTATTGTGTTAGCTGATAAATTTGGGATAAATTTTCCCATGTAATTGACTAGCCCTAAGGCTCTTTGCAAGTCATTTTTGTCCTGCGGTACTGGCAGCTCTGCTATGGCCCGCACTTTTTCCGGATCTGGTTGCACGCCTGCCCCAGATAATTTTTCTCCCAGGTATGTAATCTCCCGTACCCCGAATTGGCACTTACTCTTATTCAGTTTCATACCTGACTTTTGCGCCTGTGTGAGAACTCTTGCCAACCTTTCGTCGTGCTCCTCTTTTGTTTTTCCCCAGACTACCACGTCATCAAGAAAAACTCCCACCCCTTCTATTCCGTCAAACAATTGCTGCACAGTTCTATGGAAAATTTCAGGGGCTGAGCTAATCCCGAACGGCATTCGTAGAAAGCAATGCCTTCCGAAAGGCGTATTAAATGTGCACAATTTAGCGCTTTCCTCGTCGAGCACTATTTGGTAAAACCCAGATTTGGCATCTAATTTTGTGAAGTAACTTGCTCCACTCATTGTGCTGGTTATGTCAGATTTTGTTGGTAGCCTGTAATGCTCCCGCTGTATTACTTTATTTAGATCTTTTGGATCTATGCACAATCTCAAATCTCCATTTGGCTTCTCCACTATAACTAGTGAGTTAACCCATTCAGTTGGTTCTTCCATTTTTCTGACCACTCCGTCTGCTATCAGTGAGTCTAGTGTTTCTCTCAGCCTCTTTTTAAGAGCTATTGGCACTTTTCTTGCTGCATGTATGACTGGCTCTGCATTCTCTTTCAGCCTAATTTTTTGTTTGCCTGGTAGGCGGCCTATTCCTTTGAACACCTCTTTGTATTCTTTCACCCAGTCAGTGTGTTTGTGCTTACTTGTTGTAGCCTCTGTATTTTCTCGTGTTGTCACTTTGTCTGTATCAATGACATTCACCCTTTTGATCAGACCTAGCTGATCGCATGTTTTTAAACCCAAAATTGCTTGTCTATTTCCATCAACAAGTACAAACAATGCATTCACTGTTTTACCTTTGTTTGACAGTGTAACCCTGCACATTCCTTTAGTGGGTATTGGCTTATCGTCATATGTTCTCAGATTAATCTTTTTATTTCTTATTTTCGGCTTGTTTTTCAGTCTTTTAAAATCTTTCATTGGCAGGATGTTTACCTGCGCACCTGTGTCGAGCTTCAGTGACATGTCCGTGCCATTCATCTCCAGGCACACTATCCATTCGTCAGCGCTCGTCTCTCCCTCGATGGCGTCCACGTAAAACTGATCCTCCTCGCTGTCGCTCTTTTTCTCCACGAGTTGCACCCTCCTCTTTGAGAAGCAGGTCTTTGCGAAGTGATTTTTTCCGCCACACTTGCGACATTCCTTCCCGAATGCTGGACACTGTTTCAGCACGTGTTGCCTTCCACACCGCTCACAGTTCCCGAGCGCGCGCTCTGGTTTTGCCTCCCTTTTTCTTGCCTGCAACGTTCCTTTCGGCTTCGCGCGCTGCACTGCACCGACCTCAGCAGTCTCTTTTTCCTTGCTGCTAAAAGTCTTTAATTGTGCCTTTGTACTCTCAGACGCTTGGCAAATCTGTATCGCTTTCTCCAGGGTTAAGTTAGTCTCTTTCAGTAATTGCATCCGCAATTTGTTGTCTTGGACCCCTATTACAATTTGGTCCCGTATCATTGACTCATTCAATGTTCCAAAGTTGCATGACTGACATTTCAACCGTAGGTCTGTGACATACAGCTCGATGGACTCTGACTCTTTCTGAAGTCTTTTTCTGAACACATACCTCTCGTACAGTACGTTTCATTCTTTCTCGGTGTGCAATAATCGTCAAATTTCTTCATCACGGCGTCGAAGTTGCCTTTTTCTTCTTCCGTGAAGATGAATGTGTTAAACACATTTAGCGCCGCTCGCCCTGCTACTGTTAGCAGTAATGCTATTTTCCTCTCCTCGTCACGGAGACCGATAGCAAGCGAATAAAGTTCAAAACTCTGTTTGAATACTTTCCAGTTCTCGTTGACGTTACCGGTCAACTTTAACTCGTCCGGCTGTCGAAGAGCGTTCATCTTCGCCGTCGGTTCGTAGTTTTATATCTTGGTATCATGTAATTTACTCCTGGTACCATGTAATGTTCTCCTGGAACATGTAATGACGAGGCGCACACACCGGGTGTCAGTTAGGACTTTTTACTTGTCACTTCAAGTGCAACTAACAACTAACCACACATTGGCACATGTACATCTCCTTTTATAGTCAGGTCATGGCCGGGGTCATACTGCCCTCTAGTGGTGACTCCATATGAACTTCACATATCAATACATAGGCTGCCCTTACTTTGGCCCCTCCCATTAATTTTATTTTTCCCTTTAAAAGATTTCAGTTTGTTTTTCTTTTTTTTTAAGTATTTTATTTATGTATTTTCACATAAGAAATGTCACATAACTTAGACAACACAAACACACAACCTGGGGATAAATGCTCCCCCCACCCTCCTGCACACACATACACACACACACACACACACACACACACCACCACCACCACCACAACAACAACAACAACAACAGAAAAAAGGGCTGCCACCATTATTATTATTTATTTATTTATTTATTTTTTGCTTACAAGGGAAAAAAACCATATCTGCAGTAAGCCCGCTCTTGGGGTTTAAGGTCACAAAGAATGTGTGTTGATATGACATTGGGCTAGGAAAGGTCCCCAGAGTCTCTTGAATTTGTTCTGTTTGTTAGGTTTGTGCAAGCACAGTCTTTCCATCTGGATAACAGACAACATCTCGCTGAGCCAATGGGCAAAAGAGGGTAGAGAAGTAAACTTCCAGGTTAGAAGAATAAGTTTTTTGGCCACAACCATGCCCAGGTGCAGAGCGACCCGTATGTTGTGTGGTAGAACTGAAGTCTCTGTAGAGCGTCCAAGGATGGCCAATTTGTGGTTAGGCAGAATGTCTCTGGAATAGGCTTTTGACAGCTGCTCAAATACAGCTGACCAAAAATTGTGCAGTTTAGGGCAAAACCACAAAAGATGTGCTAATGAACCCTCAGCAATATGACACTTATCACAGACAGGGGACACAGCTGGAAAAACACGATTAAGCTTTGTTGTTGAATAATGCAGTCTGTGCAACATCTTGTATTGAATTAATCTGTACCAGAAATTAATAGATAGATAGATAGAGAGATAGAGAGATAGATAGATAGATAGATAGATAGATAGATAGATAGATAGATAGATAGATAGATAGCCTTTATTGTCATTATACCATTATACAAACAAATGTACAATGAGATTTAAGCATCTCCTTCAGTGCAACATATTTAAAAGAGAAAAATAAAAAAGCATAAAAACAATAAATTCCTACAATAAATAATAATATATAATGTGTACAGTGTACGTAATCTAAGATAAAAATAAGTTATATATACAATATAAAAATAAAAATATTTAAAAAATTGCACAGCATATTGGACCGTAAATGTCAATTACACATTGATGTGTTTAGAGGTATACTGGGGGGGTCAGGGAGGGTTGGACTGAGAATTCAGAGCCATGATAGCTTTTGGAAAAAAACTGTTCTTGAGTCTATTTGTCCTGGCTCTGATGCACCTGTAGCGCCTCCCTGAGGGCAGCAGGTTAAACAGGTCAGCTCCAGGGTGGTAGATGTCCTTGATGATGCATTGTGCTCTACTAAGGCAGCGGGCAGTGTAAATGTCTGTCAGGGAGGGAAGAGGGCGACCGATGATCTTCTGTGCTGCCTTTACTACCCTCTGCAACCTCTCCTTGTCTGCCATTGTGCAGTTCCCATACCACACTGTAATGCAGTATGTGAGTAGACTATCAATGGATGAGCGATAGAAGGTCAGCAGCAGGGTGGAGTTGAGGTCATACTTCCTGAGAACTCTCAGGAAGTGTAGCTGCTGCTGAGCCTTCTTAATAATCGCCGAGATGTTGTTTGTCCAGGAGATGTCAGAGGAGATAAGGACGCCGAGGTACCGGAATGTGTGGACCCTCTCCACACACTCGCCGTTGATGAAGAGGGGGGCTGAGTCGGTATTGGTCCTCCTGAAGTTGACAATGATTTCCTTGGTTTTCTTGGTGTTCAGAGTCAGGTTGTTTTCTGAACACCAAGTTGCCAACTTCAGGACCTTCCCCCTATAGACTGTCTCGTCCCCTCCTGAAATAAGTCCAACCACCATGGTGTCGTCAGCAAACCTCACGATGAGGTTGTTGTTGTAGGCCGGATGACAGTCATAGGTGTAGAGACAGTACAGGAGGGGGCTCAGCACACAGCCCTGTGGGGAGCCAGTACTCAGCGTCCATGTGGAGGAGAAGTGGGAACCAAGTCTCACAGTCTGGGACCGGTTAGTGAGAAAGTTCTTTATCCAAGCACATGTGAGAGGTGGGAGACCAAGGGTGTTCAGTTTGGTAATGAGAATGTCCGGGATAATTGTGTTGAAGGCCGAACTGTAGTCCACGAAGAGCATTCGGACGTAGCTGTGCTGCTGCTCCAAGTGGGACAGCGCAGAATGGAGGGCTACGGCAATGGCATCTTCAGTGGATCAGTTTTCATGGTATGCAAACTGGTAGGAGTCAAGGTCCGGGGGAAGATGGCTCTCAATGTGCTGAAGAAGCAGTCTCTCGAAGCACTTCATAATTACCGGGGTGAGGGCCACAGGACGGTAATCATTTAGGCAGGTAGTGGGAGACTTCTTTGGTACCGGGATGATTATGGCAGATTTCAGACAAGAAGGGATGACTGCCTGGGCCAGGGAGAGGTTGAAAATCCTGGTAAAGATGGAGGTGAGCTGGGAGGCAGACGCTCTAAGCACCTTACCAGGAACTCCATCTGGGCCGGCAGCCTTCTTGGGGTTCACTGCCAGGAGCACCCGTCTGACATCATGCTCACTGACAGTGAAAGTGGTGGTGCCGGAGCAGGGTGGGGGTGGGGGCAGGGCTTAGGCTGATGAGGGCTGCTGTTGAGTTATTTCAAAGCGAGCAAAGAAGCTATTTAGCTCCTCTGCCAGCGGTGCACTCAGGTTCTCTGATGTTGTAGCACAGCCTCTGTAATTCGTGATGTTTTGAATTCCCTGCCACACCTCCCGTATGTTGTTACTGGACAAGTGGGACTCTATTCTCGTCTTGTAATCCGCTTTAGCTTTTTTAACTCCTCTTTTCAGATCGGTTCGAGTAGACCTATAAAGGTCTCTGTCATCTGATCTGAAGGCAGCATCACGGGCTCTGAGGAGTGCGCGGACCTAACTGGTCATCCAGGGTTTCTGGTTGGGAAAAACCCTAATATTTTTGTCCACAGTCACATTACCGATACAAAACTTAATGTAGTGGATGTTTCCAACTCCTGTTGTCCAAATAAATCCCAGTCTGTCTCTGTGAATCAATCCTGCAGTTTGGAGAGGGCGTTGTCAGGCCAAGTTGTGACAGTCTTTATAGTGGGCCTGTCACTACGCCTGAGGGGGGTGTAGGCTGGGGAGAGCAGAAGGGAAAGATGATCCGACTGGCCGAGGTGGGAGAGGGATATGGCTCTGTATGCGTGCTTGATGTTAGTGTAAACATAGTCTAAAATGTTCTCCCCTCTAGTAGAACACTTAACATGTTGATAAAATTTGGGGAGTACAGTCTTCAGACTGGCCTTATTAAAGTCTCCTGCGACTATGTGGACACCATCAGGGTGAGCCCGCTGATGTTTGTTAATGGTGTTAAGCAGGAGGGAGAGCGCCGTATTTACATTTGCACTGGGTGAAATATACACAGCCGTGATAAACACTACTGTTAGCCCTCTCGGTAGAAAAAAAGGTCGACATCTTACAGACGTGTACTCGAGATCGGGAGAGCAATATTTGTTTGTAATAGTCCCATTGTTACACCGGTTATTATGCACATACATACAAAGCTCCCCCCCCCGCTCTTACCAGAGTCCTTAGTCCTGTCACAGCGTAGCAACATGTGGCCCGCTAGCTGCATGCTAGCGTCGGGTATGTCCGGATGGAGGCAAGTTTCAGTGATAATCAGAACACAACAGTCACGAACATAGCGATTACCGGCAAGTTGTAATTCCAAGTCTTCCGTTTTATGCACCAAGGATCTGGCATTGGAAAGATACAGGCTCTGTAGAGGTGGCTTATGTGGTTGTCTCCTTAGCCTTAGCATAACACCAGACCTACGGCCCCGCTTCTGCTTCCTCTCCCTCCTCCGTCTCCGTCTCCGCCGCCTCCACGACCCGATAACAATCCACGGAGAGCCCGGTGGTCTTGCTATGTCGACTGGGATGCTATGCGTGTGGTGAAAGACACTCGCAACTGGTGTCTGATGCTGGTCACCAATCTCAAGAAGTCTCTGACGGGTGTAGCGAATGTTCGCCAAACTGATAGCGCACAAATAAACAAAAAAGGAGTACCATAACATCCAAAAAAAACACTGAAAAGGAGAGCCGTAAGCTGCAACATTGCACGCCGCCATGTTCGAAGAAAGGGAGAACATGGCGGCGATGAGCCTGGGTCAGTGCCTTCTCGAAACGTTCTACAGATATTTCAGAGTTCAAGTCTTTGGCCCAAGCTTCCCTAATAAAATCAGAGGAAACTGGATTTATGAAAGAGCACACGAATTTCGATATTAAGTGTTTTGAGTGTGGCGGGAACAAGAGGTTTTCAAGAAAGGGGTAGGTTGTGGAAGTGGAAACAAATTGTGGACAATTTTCCTTGACATAATGTCTAACTTGACGGTAGCGAAAAAAGTGTGAGTTTGGAAGACTGAATTTAACACTTAACTGAGCGAATGATGCAAATTGGTCATTGATGTATAAATAGAACCTTTCGTAGAACCTCACGAAAGCTCCGGCGCTGCTCCGTCACCTCTGCAGTGTAGTCCGGGAAGATTAAGATTCAGTTTCCTTCATATTCCATGGAGCGCCGCCTCCCGAGCCGTAGAATGTTTTCTTTCTCCTGTGTTAGGTGTTCTCATGCAATGATCATGCGGGGCCTAGATCCTTCTGCCGATTTAGGCTGCTGTATGCGATGCGCTCTGTCAATGATGACCGGTTTGGTAAAATTGTCGTCCCCCAGTAGCTTTGGGATCAGACTGGAGACAAACTTGGCTGGCCTCCCTTTCTCCTCACCTTCCGGGATGCCAACAATTCTTATGTTGTTGCGCCTGTCAGCTCCCTTCAAGATCAGAAAGCTTGGCCTGCAGTCTTTTATTCTCTTGCTGCAGTTCGGTATGGGAAGTTTCCATATCGTGGATGCGCTGTTCATGGTCAGCTATCTGGCCCTCGGTGGTAGACAGTCTCTCTGTGAGCTCCCGCTGGGGGGACAAAATCATCTGAAAACTCTGCTCAAGCTTATCAAACCGCTCGTTAAAGGACTGCAAAAGTTTGTTTGCTAATTTATACCAAGCGAGTGGAATCTCATCTTCCTCCTCAGCTGGTGACCGGTCCAGTGATTTCTTGCTAGCTTGGTCTCGATTAGCATTAGTCTCCATGTTAGCTAATGAGCGGCCAGCACCCTTCCCCCCTCATGTAGTTTTACCCGATATTTTCACCTACCACTTAATTGTAGGGCGGAAAGGACATAAAAAGCAGCGAAAGTGGAGAGTCCAGTGTCCAAAAAAAAAACCTAAACGGTTTTCAACAGTAATATTTCTGTGCTGTGGGGAGCTCCAAAAAACACATCTACACTGCACTCATCTCACTAGCACCCCTTTTCAGTTTGTTTTTCAATTTGTTTGTACAGGTTATAGGTCACATTAATGGTAGAAAAAGTTCTGAAATGATTTATCTTGGTCTCATTTTTTTTACATCACAAAAACCTGGCATTTGAACAGGGGTGTGCAAACTTTTTATATCCACTGTATAGCATTTTAGGTTTGAAGTGTGTGTGTGTGTGTGTGTGTGTGTGCGCACCCGCACGTGTGCGTGCATGTGTGTGTGTGTGTATTTATTTTTATGCGATTAGTGTTCAGACTTGCTTCACCTTCAGCCATTTCTTTATATGCAAGTTAAAAATCTTGAGTTCTGTCAGTTTCTTGAGTTCAGTTGGTAATGCATTCTATCGTTTTACTGTATACCTCTCACTGAAAAAGATGATTGGCCAAAGGTTGTTTGCGTTTTGCTGCCAAACAGTTTTTACTGCTCCTCGGATTCTCGGAGTTTTGTTTATTAACCACTTGCACTCCTTTGTTCCGCGGGCGGGCAAGTCTCTGCGTCCTAGGGCGCACGAGGGAGCACGAGAGCGCACTCGTGCACCCTCGTGCGCATGACGCATGATAAGGATATTGATGGTGGTGGTGTAGGTGGTGTGGCCTCCAAGCGCCACTGAAAAAAAAATCTGCAAACACAGCCGCGAACAGATTAGTTCATCTGATTGACCTCTCATTCGACTAATAAGAGCCTTGAATTGGGTTTCTGAAACCTTGAAAAACCAATGAATGAAAACCTAGGAAGGAGGACCCGCCTCCCAACGCTTTGAATGCAGTGAGCCAATTGAAGCAGAGAAGTTCGTGAGCTGTTTTTTTTTTAAGGCTGGGTGAAGACTGGCTGCTGCAGCGGATCAAAAAAGGACACAGGAAGAGCTCCACAGACCCAGCAGCATGGAGACCATCCACAAATGCAACCTGTGTGACAGAGAGTGCCATTCGTGGATCGGCATGTTCGGCCACAGGTGGTGCTTATTTTGTATTGGTTCCAGCAGAGTAGACGTTATGATTTCTTCCATGGTCATTATAGACCGACGGAGGCTGACGACGAAGGCTGAGTGAAACACACGCCTTCGCCAGTCTTTTTTTAATTACTACTGTTATTTGTTTTGAAAAATCGTTCGCCAAAAACCGCAATCATGGAAGCACAAAACCGCAATAATGGAATTATGTTTTGATCGAGTCGCGAGACCAGAACCAGAGCGGACCAGCGTCGCGTTCGTCTGACAATGAGGAAGACAAGTTCGCCAAGACTCCGCTGTGAAGAGGTAAGGTGTTATAAGCTAAATTATTCTCTATCCCTGAAAATTGTAATCCAAAATGACTTTTGACCGATCAGTAAATTACAGCTGTGCGGTTCACGAAGTCTGAAGTTCGTGCGCCGCGGTACAAGGGGTTGCTCGCAGTGTACAGGCTGTGAACGCCCCCCCACCCCCGCTATTCTTCTGCAGCGAGGGGGGGGAGCCGCGGTGACTGCACTGCTGTCCTACATCACCACATAAGGCTAATCCGTTGTGTAGCGATGGCTAAAGTCCATCCTCTGTAGCGAGCAGGGGGGGGCAACCCCCCCCCCCACACACACAGTAGCGAGGGGGGGGGGAGCCGCTGTGACAGCGTTGCTGTGGAAACATGCAACGAATGTAATCTGTCATGTAGCGAGGGCCGAACTCTGTCCTTGATAGCGGGGGGGGACGACGACCCCCCCCCCCACACACACACACACACAGACACAGCCCTGAGTGTAACCTTTCCTTTGAGCCTAAAATGAAGCTTCTACATTGAATCATTCAAAAGTTACAGACGTTTTTCCAAAACTGTGCCATTTGGCACAATTTGGCACAGTTCCAAAACGCCTGGGAACAGCCTGAGAGCAAAGCTGTGTAAAATATTCATTTTTTGTGGTATTGTTACCAAATTTGGATCTCAGCTGGATAACACTTGGTTCTACATTTCTGTTGCATTTTCCAGCCGGATCGGACAGCTGTGTGTTATTTACAAGCATTTGTATCCAAAAAAACACTGTGTCCAAATTTTTTTTCTTCAAGTTCAGTATGTTTAGATGACTGTAACTCAGTGGCCGGAGCACGTAGAGAGATTATGTTTTTTTTTGCCAAAAAATTCAAAGTGTTTTCTTTTAAATGAGACCAACCCCATGAAGATGCTGCAAAGGTTGAAGAACAGCTTTTGATTTACTTTGGGCACGTTATTTTTTGGCATTTTTAGGAAAATTGCCCAAAGTGCAAGTGGTTAACCAGTTGAGAAACTTGTTCTGGTGCAAGGTTGTTCACACACTTAAAAATCAGTTTTACAAATGAAAAGTTAACAAAACTGTCAAAACTCAATAAATGATATTGATCTGTAGAGAAAGGTGAAGAGTCTTGGAGACCCTGGTGCAAATTTTATCAGGCTGCAATGAGCAACTCCGTCACTAAGGTGTGGTTTACCATTATTGCTGTCATTACTAGACTCATTAGAAGGAGCTATAAGGCCTTATTACAACTAAATCCTGTTGTAAGTGTAATGGTCTGCACTGGCTGCTCATCCTCCTCAGCTGCGCACACACCTGTTCCTCATCACGGTCGGGGCTATTTAATCCACGCTGTCCTGGGATCCGTGTGGAGTCGTCTGTCTTACTCCTTGAGACCACGCACGCCTTCTTCAAAGATTCCAAAGTTCCTAGCCTCACCTGTTTTCGTCCCAGCTTCCAACCTTCTGCCCACCTGCGTTGGGAAGAAAACCTCCACCACGCAAGTAAGCCTTTGCTTAACCTCTCCTATCCAGTCTCAGTCCCCTGTGCACAGGTGGAGCTCTGTGGCGGCGGACTTCTCTCCTCCCTGGCGGCGGACCGAGCTTCACACCCTCACTAGACACACCTTCACCACCTACACGTTGCAACTGGTTCTGTGGACGCTGTCCTCCTGGCAATAGCCGCCAAGCTAAACCTGAGCGTCACTATATCTCTGCAAACAGTAAGCTCAAGATTAATCTGCACATCATCACCTGTATTGCCACTAACAGTTCAGCCTCTGTTTGCCCTTAGGGTTGCCAGGTCGTACAGCGTTCTGCTCTCCCCCAGCTGCAGCAAGAGCACACACCCACACACTTACATTTACTATATTGTTGTTAATAAATATAATTGTATCTACTCTGGTGTCCGAGTCTGCTCACTGGGTCAACCACCATGTCAGTAAGCTGCATGAGAATCAGTTCTCCAACCCACATATCATATTCCTGTTTGGTTTAGTAAAATCAACTTTGGCCTGCGGTAATGTTCAGATCAGTCACAAATGTGAACTGCAGGGCTCCAAGGGAAAAAAACTGCTAAGAAGGAACAAATGATTTATTCAGAGTTTAGCCACTGATTAATAGAGAACAAAACAATGAGCTTTCTGGATTAATTATCCTTGAGTTTATCATCACGGAAGTTGATTGAGAGAACAGTAAAATGATTAAATAATATGCTTCAGCTGTAGCGTGAATTCATGACTGACTGAAAGACACATTTCACTGCCTGCAGGGGAAAAAATATCTAACCATGATGATGAACTACTAATAATTTCTTCATTACACTAAAATACTCACACTAATAATAGGTTCTTTGTATTAGTCTAGTAAGATAATCAGAAACAATAGCTGCTTCTTATGTAGACACTATTTTTTTTCTGATTGTTGCCAATCATGCAGTATTTATGAAAGTGAAA
This sequence comes from Pholidichthys leucotaenia, assembly GCA_020510985.1. Lineage (NCBI taxonomy): Eukaryota > Metazoa > Chordata > Actinopteri > Cichliformes > Pholidichthyidae > Pholidichthys > Pholidichthys leucotaenia. The sequence continues at coordinate 142,334,748 of CM035840.1, forward strand.
ATGATGGATATTTGTGCTGAGGAACATGGGTGAATGTGCTGTACTATCCGCCTTGGATATATATGCTGCAGATAAATTGTTTTCAAACTGGCTGCCATACAGTGATGCAATTCCAGTATGTCAGTTCATCTTATTCTGTGTCTGTATTCTAATTGTAAACTAGAGTCAGGGCATCCATGCAGAGAAATAAATGAAGTCCATGTCAAGTGTCAACAGCTCTGTGAACCAGAAGATTGTTTTCTTTCTAAAGAGGGGAACCATGGAAACAGCACAAGATGACTGATATTTACATAGGCGTGAAGCTGCATGCATGTGGGGAGCAGCTTATGTGTTTATGTACATGGTATTAATCACACCATTTAACAGTAGCAGTATGTAGTCCTTGCTTCATCTTTAGTGAGGTTTGAAAATATCCACAAACCAGCTGGTACCTATGCAACTGTACAGTGCCCATAATTATATACAGTCTAAGGTTGCAATGAATGGGATCAAATCAAGTTAAAACTGAAAAATTAGCTGCTTCTATAGAAAAATGTTGTTTTCAACTCAGAGACAATACTCACTCTCTTTGAGAAGTTGTCATTCAGTCCCTGAGAAAAAAAGGCCTAGCTAGAGGAAGAAAGTCTTACTGATGAAAACCATTATCTTGTTTAATTAGCCATCCTTGTGGTGATAAAGAAATCAGCTGTTTTTCATCTCTAAGGTTTTGTAGATTATCAAACTGTTAAATCATTTCTTTTATAGAAGTGAAGATTTTTACGCTTCTGATTCAAACTGAGTTGACATGAAATCATTTGCAGATGGTGGCTAGTGTCAGATTGAGGCAAAGCCCCAGCGGAGAGGTGAGTTGTTTCTTGATGTGTGTGTGTGTGTGTGTGTGTGTGTGTGTGTGGTAACTGATTTGTGACACAGTTTGCAAGAAAATGGAAAGAAATGAGACTAAGCCGAGATGGTCAGAGTGGAGAGTGGCAGGGAGAGAAAAGAGGATAGTTTAAGGATTATACAGAGCGATAGATTGTGGCTTTACTTCTCCTTTGTGATATGAAAACCCACCTCGATTAGAAAGTTTTTGGAACTAGACACCGAGCTTCTCCCATGAGAGTCCCACACTCATAAAAATGTCACTACAAAACTGAACAAAATAGGCCATTTCCCCAGAAAGGTTTGTGTTTCAAAGGCAGTTGTAAGATGTGAGAACAGGAGGAGGCAGCACTCGTAGCTGACACTTAGTGAAAATAATGGGGTGCACATGCAGGCAGCAGACTCATCTCTCTAAATACTCCCCATGTCAGCCAGTTTGAATCACCAGCAGGTGACTGTGTTTAACGTCCCAGGATAGCATTTGCGGGACATCACTCAGTGGGCTGCTTGATCCGGAGGGATTGTTTGTGCTGAGAGAGAAAATAGACAGCGGCCAGTGAGGAGGATTCCAAGGTAGCTCAAGGTTAAAGCAGCTCATGTACTGATGGTGTGTGGAGAAATGAAAACACAAGTTCAGATTGTGTTGTGATAAAAATGCAAGGAAGTGTGAGAGCTGAGTCAACACACTAATTGGAGAAAAATAAAGATTTTGTCACAATCTCAAAATGTGACCACAACCTCTAAAGAAACCATTCTTTATGTCCAGTTGTATCACAAAAATCTCTCATTTAGCTCACCTTCTGATTTCTCATTCATTCATTCATTCATTCATCTTCTTCCGCTTAATCCTTTTCGGGTCGCGGGGGGGCTGGAGCCTATCCCAGCGTCTTTGGGCGAGAGGCAGGGTACACCCTGGACAGATCGCCAGTCCATCACAGGGCCAACACAGAGAGACAGACAACCATTCACTCTCTGCAATGTTTTATCTGCATCCTTTGTGGCACATTTTGAAACCCCTGCTGTGGTGATGCTGGCAGGGGATGATGTTTGCTTTTCTTCGATGAGAGCTCATCCTCCCAGCAGGTGTAACTCAGGAATCATCCTGAAGATCTTCCTGCACTGAGAGACTTGTGGAAGCAGAAGTGCCACTGGGCTGGAAAAACAGCAGAAAATCACACCATTTGTTAAAAGCATCCGCATTAAGATCACAGAATGCCTTTTAACTTTTGTTTTGTACAGTGCATCCGGAAAGTATTCACAGCGCTTCACTTTTTCCACATTTTGTTATGTTACAGCCTTATTCCAAAATGGATTAAATTTGTTTTTTTCTTCCTCAAATTGCTACACACAATACCCCATAATGTCATGAATTTGACCTTCGAGGCAGTGAGAGACAGACCCAGACACCAACTGCAGTTTGTGGTATTTATTAACAGAAACACACAAAGTGCCAGAGCGCACCAAAGCAAAAATCCAAAATACAGAAGGAAATAGGGAAACTTACGTGTGGGAATGAATTCAGGATAAACTCACCAGAGCGAGGAAAGGGCTCTGGTGACGAGGAGGAATCACAAAGACTGTGGCAGTGAACAGAAAAACCAACGGTCTATAAATACTGAGGAAAATAATTGATGGCAGGTGTGGATTCACATGAGCTGGCAGGTGATCTAACTACGAGCACAAAACACACGGACGAAATAATGACAAAGTGGGAGTGTCTGGAACAGGTGCAAAGCTCATGCCACGAGGAAATGAAATATAAACACTGAGGACCAAAATAAAACAGGAATTCAAAAATACTGACAGAATCATGTCATAATAATAAAGGTAAGAAAACAAACTACTGACAGTAAAGGACACTTCCAGAATCAATGCACAGAAAAATAATACAACACTGCAAAAATACAAAAAATACTTAGATATAAATTAAGAGTCTGAGTCCGGTGACGCACCGCGCTCAGCCTTGTGGCACATAATGACAATGTGAAAAAAGTCGTCGGCGACTCAACCGGCAACCCCGCCCTTCCGAGGGTGTAGAGGGTGAAACTGGGCATCCTGGCAGAACTAAAAACAATATCTGTCACAGGTCTGTGGTAGACCATTCCCAGTTACACAGGGTGAGACTGGACATCCTGGCAGATAAGCACATCTGTCGCAAGGTCTGTGGTGAACTTTTGCCAGTCAGTGCATCGTGACATGCACTACACAAAGAGCAGAGATAAACAAACCTATCATCTGGTCAGTCACTGCAACAGATACTGGAGTCAGTTTGTCTTGGCCTGTCCTTGCCACTGATAATACCTCTATCTGCCAAGAATGTGCCGCTAGTTCAGCAATAGCTAGCAGTACTCAAATACTTTGCAAGTAGTTTCATGAAATGGTCAGTCAGAAAGCAACTCATACCAGCTCAGACGTTGCCCGGGTTAACAAGGTCAGGAGTTCCTGGCAGCGGAAGGCGAAGGACAGAGCTGCGTGGAGGAATCTGATCTGACCTAAATGATAGTTATTGTCGCTCCCGACAGATTGCTATGATGTGATGATGATCTTATCTTATCTTATCTTGTATTAATCAATCGACCTTTATTTATATAGCACTTATTTATATATATATTTATATATATATTTATATATTTATTTATATAGCACAAACAAATAACAATGTTGCACAAAGTGCTTTATATATACAAAAAAGGAAACTAAAGAAGAATGTATCCCCCAGCCCCTCGCAGGCCACATCACTATCCACACACACAGACACACACACACACACATACCCACACATACATGCACACACACATTCACTCACACTTATGGAAGCACAGAAGTACAGTGGGGAAAATAAGTATTGAGCACGTCAACATTTTTCTCATTGACTTGAGATTTTCACCAGATATCAGTAATAACCCAAGTAATCCATACACTACCGTTCAAAAGTTTGGGGTCACCCAGACAATTATTTTGTGTTTTCCATGAAAAGTCACACTTATTTACCACCATGAGTTGTAAAATGAATAGAAAATATAGTCAAGACATTGACAAGGTTAGAAATAATGATTTGTATTTGAAATAATAATTTTTTCCTTCAAACTTTGCTTTCGTCAGAGAATCCTCCATTTGCAGCAATTACAGCATTGCAGACCTAACATGATTGCACAAGGGTTTTCTAATCATCCATTAGCCTTCTGACGCAATGAGCAAACACATTGTACCGTTAGAACACTGGAGTGATAGTTGCTGGAAATGAGCCTCTATACACCTATCTAGACATTGCACCAAAAACCAGACATTTGCAGCTAGAATAGTCATTTACCACATTAGCAATGTATAGAGTGTATTTCTGATTAGTTTAAAGTTATCTTCATTGAAAAAAAGTGCTTTTCTTTCAAAAATAAGGAAGTTTCTAAGTGACCCCAAACTTTTGAACGGTAGTGTATATACAAAGAAATCAAGGCAACTGTGTTCACAAAACAAGTTACTGTCATGATTAGCTGACAACTCAAGTGCACGATGCTAGCACAAGACGGAACTACACAAGGGGGATACATTCAATGATTTATTAAATAGAGAAAACAGCACCTCGTTAGGGAAACAGCCACTCGCCAGAAGATTCAATCTGCCTGTGGAGAGAAAAGCGAGAGCTGTCAGCGGAGAAGCAGAGAAGGGAAAATGGGCGAGCCAAATTACCACTTACTTGGGACTCCGGGAGAGGACCGGCAGAACTCCAGCGGGGAATAGACGAACCAGTAGGAGAGGGGAATGAGCTTGAAATGCCTGACCGGGCGAAGTATTATTGCTGGGGCAGGTGATGAGGTGGCAGGAGAGCGCACGCAGTCCCGAGACACACCCGCACGTTGGCAGCAACCTGAAATAGAAGAAGACAGAGAACTGTTAGACAATGTGTCTATACTCGCTCTGAAATGACCTGCTTGCCTGAAGTAGGGCAGTATACCCAGATGAGCCAGCATTGACTGCGTGGAGGAAGCCTCCTTAAGTACGCTGGCTGATGAGTGGGCGCAGGTGTGTCCTCTGCCTCAGGTGCAGTCATGAGTTGACGAACGTGCGGCAGGATGGGAGGGGTGCGCTCTCGCTGCCCGTGACAGGACCCCCCCCTTCTAGGAGCGCCTCCTGGCAGTCCAGAGGGCTTCTCCGGGTGGGTTTGGTGGAAGGCCCGGAGCATCTCTTTGTCCACAACCCACGACGATGGGGTCGAGGATCGTTCCTCCGGGCTACAGCCCTCCCAGTCCACCAGATCCTGCAATCCCCGACCCCGACGGTGAATATCCAGGATCCGGTGGACCATGTAGGCGGGGTGGCCATTGATGATTCGGGAAGGAGGAGGGCGGGGGCAGAGAGGACTGACCGAGAGGGGCTTGATGTGCGACACATGGAAGGTGGGGTTCATCCGTAGCAAAGAAGGGAGCTTCAGCTGAAACAAGCGTCATTAACAATCCGGGTGATGGGAAACGGGCCCAGAAAGCGGGGAAGTAGCTTCTTGGATTTCCCCTTTAGCGGGACCTGACTCACTGCCAGCCAGACCTTCTGTCCCACAGCATTCTTCGGGGCCTGGACCCACTTCCGGTCAGCGGTGGCCCGGGTGCTTTCTGTGATGCGTCCCAGGGCAGCCCGGGTAGACTTCCAGACCCGTCGGCAGTGACGGGCATGGACCGCCATGGATGGAACCGCCACCTCCCTCTTGGTCATGGGGAGGAGGGGTGGGGTGTAGCCCAGGGATGCCTCGAAGGGGGTGAGTCCGGTGGCCGAGGAAATGGCTGAGTTAAGGGAATACTCCACCCAGGTCAGGTGTGTGCTCCATGAAGCCGGATCTTCAGTTGCTACGCACCGCAGGGTGGCCTCCAGGGACTGACTGGCGAGCTCCACCTGCCCGTTGCTCTGGGGATGATTCCCGGATGAGAGACTCACTGTCGTGCCCAGTGTCCAACAAAAGGCCCTCCAGACCTGGGACGTGAACTGTGGACCCCGGTCAGACACGATGTCGATGGGGATGCCGTAGACCCTGATCACATGGTCAGTCAGCAGCACCGCCGTCTCCAAGGCTGAGGGGAGCTTCGGGAGGGTCACCAAATGCACTGCCTTGGAGAAGCGATCTACAATAGTGAGGATAACAGTCTTCCCATGGGAGGGGGGGAGTCCGGTCACAAAGTCCACGGTGATATGAGACCAGGGACAATCCGGGATGGGGAGGGGGTGGAGGAGACCTGAGGGAGGAGAGGAGTCAGACTTCCCCCTGACGCAGGTCTGGCAAGCCCTGACATACTCCTGTGCATCCCTCCACATCATGGGCCACCAGAATGCCCGCTGGACAAAGTCCACAGTGCGGGCGATGCCCAGATGGCAGGCGAAACGGCTGGTGTGGGCCCACTGGAGAATGTCGCCACGGAGGGGGGCCAGGACATAGAGGCGATTCCGGGGGCACCCTACTGGCACGGGCTCCCGGGGCTGGGCCTCCCGGACTCTCCGCTTGATGTCCCAAGTTAGGGCACCAAGGACGCACGAAGGCGGGAAGATGGTTGGGGGGGGGTGTCTACCTTCCCGGAATCAAACTGGCGTGATAGCGTGTCGAGTTTGACATTCTGGGTGCCAGGCCAGTAAGTGATGGTGAAATTAAACCGCTGGAAAAATAAGGACCAGCGAGCCTGCCTGGTGTTCAATCGGTGGGCCGACCGCAAGTATTCAAGATTCTCTTGGTCGGTCCACACAATGATGGGGTGAATGGCACCATCCAACCAATGTCTCCACTCCTCCAGTGCCAATTTAATGGCCAGCAGCTCTCTGTCCCCTACGTCATAATTCCTCTCGGCCGGCACGAGCCGATGAGAGAAAAAAGCACATGGGTGGAGCTTCTGATCCGAGGACGTGCGCTGTGACAGCACAGCGCCAACCCACGTGTGAGATGCGTCCACCTCGAGGACAAACTGGAGCTGCGTGTCAACCTGTGCCAAGATGGGTGTGTCCGTGAACAGGCGTTTTAATTTGCTAAATGCCTGTTCTGCTGCCTCGGTCCAGCGAAAGGGGACCTTAAACGGAGGTCAGCTGAGCTGAAGGCAGTGCCGCCCCACTATAGTTCCTTATGAACTGGCCATAAAAGTTTGCGAACCCGAGGAAGCGTTGGAGCGCCTTACGGGAGTGGGGAGTTGGCCAATCCAACACTGCCTTCACCTTGGCCGGGTCGGCAATCAGTCTTCCTTCGGCTACTATGAAGCCCAAGAATGTGGTGGATGGTGTTGAAAATTCACACTTCTCAGCCTTGACGTAGAGCCGGTTCTCCAGGAGCTGCTGTAGAATGGACCTAACATGGACTTCATGTTCTTCTGGCGAGCAGGAGAAAATCAAAATGTCGTCCAAATACACAAACACAAATTGATATAGCATATCGCAGAGGACGTCATAAATTAACTACTGGAAGATGGCGGGGGCATTAGTGAGCCCAAAGAGCATCACCAGGTATTCAAACTGCCCCTGGTGTGTCTTAAATGCCGTCTTCCACTCATCGCCCTTGCGAATGTGGACCAAATTATACGCGTTTCTCAGCTCCAATTTAGTAAACACCCATGAGCGCTGAAGGAGCTCGAACACTGAATTGATTAAGGGTAGAGGGTACTTGTTCTTAATGGTAATTGCGTTAAGCTCCCAGTAGTCTATACACGGGCGCAGCAAGCCATCCTTCTTTCTAACAAAGAAGAACCCGGCCCCGAGTGGGGCCAAAGATGGCCGAATTAGGCTGGCGTTCAGGGACTCCTTTATGTACCTCTCCATTGCTTCTCTCTCCGGCCCAGAAATGCTGTACAGCCTGCTGGACGGCAGCCTTGCTCCTGGATGAGGTCAATGGCACAGTCGTAAGAGCGGTGAGGCGGCAGCGACAACGCTCTTGACTTGCTAAAGACCTCCCCAAGATCGTGATAGGCCCGGGGGACGAGGCTAAGGTCCAGTGGCTCGACTGGACAGAGGGAGACGGATAGAGAGGGGGAGCACTCCGCTGAGCGCATACAGTGGACCATGCAAAAGGGGCTCCAGGAGGAGATGGTGTTATGAGCCCAGTTAATTTGGGGGCTGTGCCTCCGGAGCCAAGGATACCCCAGGACCACAGAGGAAAAGGAAACAGGGAGAACTAGGAAAGTTAGTTCCTCCCAGTGGTTCCCGGAAAGGAGGATGGAGATTGGCACCGTGCTGTGTATGACTACCACGACCTTCCAGCCAGATATGGTTGTGATTCTCTGATCACTGAGCAATTTACGTGTGGGAATGCCCACCTGTTTCACAAATTCTGCAGAAACAAAATTACCCTCCGATCCCGAGTCAATTAGCGCCTTAACCCTCCTCTAGGCCCCCGGCAGCTGCACGAGGGCTGGGATAGAAAAATTACTGGGGAGAGTGTTTTTCGTCCCTCCCGCCAGACCCTCCATGGTTACTGATGGGCTGTGCCTTTTTGGCCGCTGGCAGCATTCGTCCCGACTGTGGTTCAGCAAAGCACAGTGCGGGCACGTGCTGGCTCTTCACCTCTGCCAGTGCTCATCATCAATAAGGTGCCGAGAGAGCTCCATCGGCTTGGGCAAAGAGGCAGCGCCGCCAGTGTCAGTAGTCACTGTGGGGCTGCGCATGGCGCATGGACGAGAGGAGGCCTCACACTCTCTTGCACGCTCACGGTGCCGGTTATCCAAACCGACAGCTTGAGCCATAAGGTTGTTGAGTGTCTTCGGAACAGGGTGAACTGCCAGTTCATCCTGCAGCTGCTCGTTCAACCCGTGAAGGAATGCGCTGCGCAGGGTGACCTCATTCCAACCTGAGTCTGCAGCAACAACTCGGAACTCTACCGAGTACTCGGCCACTTACCGAGTACCCTGGAGGAGCATCAATAGGCAGCTCATCACATTGCCCTCGCTCTCGGACAGGGTCAAATGCGCATGTAAAGGCATCAACAAATTGGCTGAATGTATAGCGCCGCCCCTCGGGGTAGTCAAGCATGGAGCGTGCCCAGTCAAGGGCTCGATCCCTAAGCAACAGTGTAAAAAACTGTATCTTAGCCATATCTTCCGGGTACTCCTCCCTGACCCATCTCCCCACCTCTCCCGCATATGGGGAAGGAGTGGGAATGGAGGTGGTACGCCTCACCAAAGCGCGGGGAGCAGGCTGAGGAGGTGGAGCCGGGGGAGATGACTGAGACCAAAGCTGGATTAAATTTGACACCTGCTGCGTCAGCACAGCGAGCTGGTGCTCGGTCGCTGACAAGTGATCCAGAGCTGACAGCTCCTGTACTGAGGCACCAGCTGAGCTATCGTCCTGGGTGGCTCGTTCTGTCATGATTAGCTGACAGCTCAAGTGCACGATGCTAGCACAAGACGGAACTACATAAGGGGGCTACATTCAATGATTTATTAAATAGAGAAAACAGTGCCTTGTTATGGAAATAGCCACTCGCCAGAAGATTCAATCCGCCTGTGGAGAGAAAAGCGAGAGCTGTCAACGGAGAAGCAGAGAAGGGAAAATGGGCGAGCCAAATTACCACTTACTTGGGACTCCGGGAGAGGACCGGCAGAACTCCAGCGGGGAATAGACGAACCAGTAGGGGAGGGGGATGAGCTTGGAGTGCCTGACCGGGCGAAGTATTGTTGCTGGGGGAGGTGATGAGGTGGCAGGAGAGCGCATGCAGTCCCGAGACACACCCGCATGTTAGCAGTAATCTGAAATAGAAAAAGACAGAGGACTGTTAGACGACGTGTCTATACTGGCTCTGAAACGACCTGCTTGCTTGAAGTAGGGCAGTATACCCAGACGAGCCAGCCTTAAGTACGCTGGCTGATGAGCGGGCGCAGGTGTGTCCTCTGCCTCAGGTGCAGTGATGAGTTGACAAACGTGTAGCAGGAGGGGAGGGGCATGCTCTTGCTGCCCGTGACAGTTATGTTTAATAAAGTGAAATGACACAGGGAATAAGTATTGAACACATGAAGAAAATGCGGTGAAAAAGGCATAGAAGGGCAAGAAACCAACTGAAATCCATCAGATCTTAGGAAGCCATCCCATCCCCCATCAGTGCAAATTAATTTCAGCTGGTTAAGTCATGACTGATAGCTTTTTAAAAGGTCAGTGAACATCAGATTATCACACCACAAAGAACTCATGATGGGTAAAAGCAAAGAGCTCTCTCTAGTCCAGGCCTATTCAATTAGTGGCCTGTGGGCCACATGCGGCCCAGAAGCAACCTCCGAGTGGCCCGCAGGCCAAGGCCAGGCAAAGGAAGTATAAATTGAAGAAAAAAATATGAAGGAATGAGAGTTACTTGGGGAATGACGATCTGCAACTGCGCACACGAACAACGCGCGTGACCGTCATCAACACAGAGCTCAGAAGCGCCCCGCCCATGTGACAGTTCCAGTCAGAGGCAGAGGAAACCTTCCAGGTAGAGTGTCTCGTTAGCATCACTGTCCGAGAGAAGCATGAGCTTATTAAATTACTTTAAACACAGAAAAAATCAGAAGAGGTATGTAAGCAGTGGAAGTATTTATGGTGGTTTTAACCCGCTGGTAACAGGAACGTGGTTAGACTTCACATGCAGGGAAAAAGGCAAGAGTGACTGAATCGCTGAGGATTTACTTCACCAGCCACTGCAATAATTTATGTTCATTATTATGTTCCTGGCAAGTTAAGATGACCGAAATTCACTAAGTCAATGACTTTAATCCATCAACAGCCTTCAGCCAAACTAAACGTGCCAACATTTGGATTTCAAAATAAGGGAGGTTTTTCCTGCTGTCTGGTTGGTGAGGAGAGTTCTAAAAACACTATAAATATATAGAAATATTTTAACAGAAATAACTGAATCTGTCATGAATTGCCCAAACAGGGCAGAGAGGAGAGGAGAGACCCAGATGCTGGACTGCAGCTTGTGATATTTATTAACAAAAAAAACAAAACAAAAAGTCCAAACAGAGTGCAAACACAAAGATCCAAAAGTGCATAAAGCAAAACTTACGAGCAGGAGGGAGAACACAGGATACACACAAATACAACCATCAGAACGAGGACAGGGTTCTGACGTATATGCTTTTTTGAAACACCAGCAAGCAGAAAAGAAATAACCATCCTTAAATAGGGCCAAAAATAATTAAACACAAATGGTAACCGGTGTGAATCACAAGAGCGGGCTGGGGAAGAAGATGATGACAATCAGCTGTGAGTCATGAGGAGAGGAGACAGGGCTGACAGCTTGACAGGGGCACCGCCCACAGCCAGGGAAAAAACTCAGAAGTGCCTCTGACAGCTGCAGCCCCGGAGAGAGAAAAAAAAAAAAGAAAGCTGGCAAGAAAAAAATACAATGTGATAACAAATAAAGCCAAGTAAACCCAAATATGTAAATAACAAAACAACAATGAATGTAAACAGAAAAATAAGTCATGCTAAGAAACAAAACAGAATATGTGAAAACCAACCGAGGATAACATAACAGGGATAGAACTCAAAAAACACAACATTATACAAACATGGAAAGAAAGGCAAGGAGGTAGTGTCATATTTACGAGAATAATCAGCTCACATGAAGGATGCTACACCAGAGAATGCACACGACAGAGAAGCAAAGTTTAAACACAATTTTATTGAATAAGCGAATGCAGAATTAGAGGAAAAACACCTCACTCGCCAGAGGGATACCCAGCCTGTAAGGACGGAGATGAGAGCAGGTTAGTATGAGGAGGGAGACTGGGAATAATGAATTACAGGAATATTCTTACGAATAGGAGCGGGAGCTCCAGGCGGACCATCACGTCATTGATGATTCTGAAGATGGTAAACGGCCCCAGGAAGCAAGGTGACAACTTATGAGACTCTGTTTTTAGAGGCACCTGGTCCACCGACAGCCACACCCTCTGCCCAACAGTGTATCTGGGCGCTGGAACCCATCTGCGGTCCGCATACTGCCGGTTCCGCTCAATGGAGTGGAGAAGCACAGCCCGGGTGGCCCTCCAAAGACGGCGGCAACAGCAAGTGTGGGCCCCTACAGATGGCACGGCAACCTACCTCTCCACCATGGGTAACGGTGGGGGGGGGGGGGATATCCCATAGATCCCTCAAAAGGTGTTAGTCCGATAGCCGAGGAGACTGCTGAGTTGTGAGTGTACTCCACCCAGGTCAGATGAGTGTTCCAAGTAGACAGGTCGCAGGATGCCACACATCTGAGGGTGTTCTCCAGGGATTGGTTGGTACGCTCAGCCTGCCTGTTGCTCTATGGGTGGTATCCGAAAGGAAGGCTGACCATGGTGCCCAGGGAACGACAAAAGGACTTCCATACTTGGGAGGTAAATTGTGGGCCCGGGTCAGACACAATGTCCAGGGGAATGCCGTGAAGGCAGATGATGTGGATAGTGAACAGGCTGGCAGTCTCTAAGGCGGAAGGCAGCTTGGGGAGGGGCATCAAATGGATGGCCTTAGAAAAACGGTCAACAGTGGTGAGGATAACTGTATTACCATGCAAGGGGGGAAGTCCAGTGACAAAGTCCGGTGCCACGTGTGACCAAGGGTGGCTGAGAACTGGGAGGGGATGAAGTAGGCCGGCGGGAGGGGAAGAGTCAGATTTGTTTCTGGCGCACATTTGACAAGCCTTGACATAGTCCCGGATGTCCGTTCACAGCGTGGGCCACCAGAACACCTGTTGGATTAAGTAGATGGTCCAGGAAACCCCTGGGTGGCAGGCAAAGTGGCTCGTGTGACCCCACCAGATGACATCGCTGCAGAGGCCAGCCGGGACAAACAGTCGATCATCGGGTCCCCCATGGGGTTTGGGCTCAGTAGACTGGGCCTGCCGGATCCTCTGTTTGATCTCCCAGGTAAGAGCACCTAGGATACAGGAAGAGGGCACAATGGGTTGGGAGAGGGAGGAGGGTGCTGAGTGGTCAGGGGTGAACTGGCGGGAGAGAGCCTCTGGTTTAATATTGTGGGAGGCAGGCCTGTAGGTGATAGTAAGATTAAATCTGATAAAGAATAGGGCCCAGCAGGCCTGCCTGGCATTTAATCTGCGGGGCAACCGAAGATCCTCAAAATTTTTATGGTCAGTCCACAAAATGATGAGATGGACCGCTCCCTCCAGCCAGCGCCTCCACTCCGCAAGAGCCAATTTAATGGCCAGAAGCTCTCGGTCCCCTACGTTGTAGTTCCTCTCGGCTGGTGTGAGCCACCAAGAGAAATACGCGCATGGGTGGAGCTTCTGATCGGAGGTCGAGCGCTGTGAGAGGACAGCGCCCACCCCCGAATCAGAAGCGTCCACCTCTACAATGAACTGGAGCTGAGGGTCGACCTGGGCCAAGATGGGTGTGTTGGAAAATAGGTCCTTCAGTTTAAAGAAGGCCCGCTCGGCTGCCTTGAACCAGGTGAAAAGCACCTTGACTGAGGTCAGGAAAGTAAGAGGCTGTGCTACCCCACTGTAATTTTTAATGAATCGGCGATAAAAATTTGCAAATTCCAAGAAGCGTCGAAGCTCCTTGCAGGACTGGGGTGTAAGCCAATCAAGCACAGCCTTCACCTTGGCCGGATGGGCCCTCAACTCCCCCTCAGCAACAATAAGCCCCAGAAAGGAGGTGGAGCAGGTGGAAAACTCCCACTTTTTGGCCTTCACAAAGAGTTGGTTTTCCAGGACCCACTGCAACATGGCCCTGACATGGACTGAGTGCTCCTCTGGCGTGCGAGAAAAAATCAAAATATTGTCAAGGTAAACAAAAATGAATTGATTAACCATATTGCGGAGGACGTCATTAATCGTTTGCTGGAAGACGGCAGGGGCGTTGGTGAGCCCAAAAGGCATCACAAGACATTCAAATTGCCCCAGGTGTGTTTTAAAAGGTCCCCCTCATGAATGCGGACTAGGTGATATGCGTTGCGCAAATCCAGTTTGGTAAATCCCCACGCACGCTGAAGGAGCTCAAACGCGGAGTTGATCGGGGTAGAGGGTATTTATCCTTAACAGTAATGGCATTTAACTTGCAAAAATCTATGCATGGGTGCAGAGATCCGTCCTTCTTTCTGCCAAAGCAGAACCCTGCCCCAAGAGAAGCTGAAGAAGGCCGAATGAGGCCGGCGTTCAAAGAGTCCTTGATGTAACTTTCCATTGCCTCTCTCTCCAGCCCAGAAAGGCTGTAGAGCCGGCTGGATGGCTACCACGCACCCGAGAAGAGGTCGATAGCACAGTCGTAAGAGTGGTGAGGAGGCAAAGAAAGGGTTCTTGACTTGCTAAAGACCTCCCCAAGGTCATGATAGACCTCGGGTACGAGGCTGAGATCCGGCGGCTCCACCGGAGAAGAGGAGACGGAAAGGGACAGTGAACACTCGGTCGAGCAGAGGCATGATGCTAAGGAAACGTCATTCCAACCAGAGTCTGCTGTGACGACCGAAACTCCACAGAATAGTCGGCTGCAGACCAACTGCCCTGGCAGAGTGACAAGAGGTGGCTCATAATGTTACCCTCGTTCTCCGGGCGATCAAAAGCCCAGGAGAACTCACCAATAAATCTATCAAAAGTGTAGAGAGGGCCTTCCGCACTGTCTAGAATAGACTGAGCCCAGCTGAGGGCTCGCTCTCACAGCAGGAGTATCATGAAATGAATTTTGGACGTGTCATCCGGGTACTCTCCGCCCACCTGGCTTAAATAAAGCTGAACCTGGCACAAAAACCCCATACATTTCCCCACCTCCCCCACATACGGGGTCGGTGAAGGAACGGAAGTGGTTCAGCGAATGATGAACGAAACTGGCATGGCAGGTGGAGGAACAAGACCCGAACGAGACATGTGGCTGAGATGGTCGGTGACCGTGCTCAGCTGCTGCGTAATTGTATGCAGCTGTTTTGTCAGCACGGCCACCTGCCTCTCTGTGACGTTTAGACGGTAGAGGGCGGAGTGCTCCGCTGATGCAGCACCCGCTGAGCCTAATTCACGGCTGGCTCGTTCTGTCATATTTACGAGAATGATCAACTCACATGCAGGATGACCAGAGAATGCACATGACACAGAGAAGCAAAGTTTAAACACAATATTATTGAATAAGTGAAAGCAGAATTAGAGGAAAAACACCTCACTCGCCAGAGGAATACTCAGCCTGTAAGGAGGGAGATGAGAGCAGGTTAGAATGAGGAAGGAAACTGGGAATAATGAATTACAGGAATATTCTTACGAATAGGAGCAGAGAGCCCGGCAGAGGAACCCAGCAGGACAAAGATGAATCTGACCTGAATCCAATTGAAAATCTATGGAATCAAATTGAAAATCCATGGAATCAACTGAAGATCAGAGTTCCTTCAAGAGACCCTTCAAGATTTGAAGACAGTTAGTGTGGAAGAATGGGATAAAATCCCTCCTGAGCAATGTCTGTGCCTAGTTTCTCCATACAGGAGCCATCTGGAAGCTGAAACAGGCCGCTATGGACAGTCACCGGCATTTTTATAAGTCTTTTAATTTTGTCAACTCATGTTAAGCTCAGTGCAGATCAGTGGTGGAATACACCAATATATAGAGTTAATGGTTGCTGCTCTTTATCCTCCGTTGCATCGGAGAGGACTGCAAAATGCACCCAACATTTTTTTTCATATAGGCGCTGAACAGCTTTCACATTTACAAAAACAGACACCATGTGTTTGTGTGCGCAGGCTGCACTTTTGAGTGTTGCATTTAGTGCCACACAAAGCGGGATATGTTTTATTTTGGAGGGGACTGTCACTGGGAAAAAAACGGAGCAGAGGCTATGTGAGGTGAACTAGGATGTATAGATTGTTCCTCATCGACGTTATGGTCTATGGTGTCAAACATGTGGCCCCTTGGGCCAAAACTGGCCTGTTAGTTTGTATGGTGTGGTGAATCTGTTTAGGTGGTTAGGATTGATGACTGATGTGGAAATGTATGTAAATTTAAAATAATTTCTAAATCTTGACAAGTTGTTTTTGTTGTGAAGTGAAATACTATATTTTTGATAATTAAACTGCACTACTTGCAAAGAGATACAGGGGTTATCACTGTTGCCTAACCTAACAGCTAGAAGGTGCCAGTTCGAATCCCAGTGCTGGCAGGGGTGGGAGCATTTCTCTGTGGAGTTTGCATGTTCTCCCTGTGCTGTGTGGGTTTACTCCAGGTGCTCTGGTTTCTTCCCACAATCCAAAGACATGCATGTTAGGTTAACTGGTGATTCTAAATGTTCCCTAGGTATCTGTCTCTGATAGGCCTTTAGAATGAGGGTTAGTACTAGTGAAGTGCTTCAGACTAGAAAAGTGCTATATAAGTACAGGGCCTTACCCTTGCAGTCAATTTTAGAGACATAACAGTTGTTTTTATCGTGCTACAAGTTTTTGTCTTGTGCTACATGATTATGAACCTCTGTAGCACCAGTGCTATGAGCAAAAAAGTTAACATACAGCCCTGGGGGCTGTTGAGTTAATTGTGATTATACCTATTAATGCTTTCACTCTGGACTAGTTACTTTGCACTATTTACATTAAATTGTTGGGGAACAGGGTTTGTATCTGCCAATAAAAGACACATGATGTATTTTGGGAGTGAGAGGGTAAGAGGCAGCCGCCTGAGTACAGTATTTTCTCTTCCTTAGAGATTTATTTTTATTTTTGTACAGACTAAAGCTTCTTGGCTTTAGTTTTTATGCTAAGCTAAGTAAACCATCTGCCACTAGCTGAGTACTAACCCCTAAAGACTTGAAACAGAACCTTGGCAAACTGTGATAAAGTGAAAATGTCAAATATGTCAAACCTAAACTTTAAAGCACTCACTGTTGGTGAATAGTATAACCATATGATATCTCACAAATGCTGTTAAGTAGAGAAAAAAGTAAAAGTGTGGTTCAATCAATCTCTGTCTGGCTCTGAACCATGGACACATGGCCCTTTTTTAAAACCAGTTTACATGCCCAGATGGAGTTCACACCTCATACTCAATCAGGGGTAATGAGCTACATGCATTTTATCTGTTTCAGTTGTTACACTGTGGTGCAGTTGAGGCTGACACCCTCATCGTCGTTAGGCCTGGAGGCTGAAAATCCTTGGATCTCTCACCCTTTAAATCCCAGTCCACCAAGTTTGCTGTGGCTTTTTTTTTAAATTCATATTGTGATGAAATATGTGACCTACTTTTCACTTCAGAAAGAGGAAGCATATGGCTACAGTGTGTAGTTTAATAAAATACAGAGGAACCTGAACATCAATTAAATACCAGAACACCTGTTTAAATAGTTTTCAATGAATCATTTACTGTGACAAAACTGCATACCATGCCCTAAACCTTTATCTGATCTGAACAAGGCACAAATGTTGAGATGTAGGGTAAAAACAGCAGCACCTGTTTACACTGAGGCAAATGGACACCATTTTCACCAGAGTTATAATTAGAGTAATAACCAAGGATGCACATGCAAGGTTCATTTAATGGAAAGCACAAATCAGTGAATATACAAGCACACAAGATTACCAATTTGCAAGAAACATCACATTGCTATGTTAATGGATTTGGCTGCAATAAAGCTAATTAGGAACATAGCTCATACAGTATAACACAAATGGATGAACTATTACACAGGGTTACAAAAATAATTTTTTTGTAAGTTGTCTGTGTTTTTTCAACTGATTTAAGACAATTTTGCACCACTGAATCCAAAAATGACATCCGTTTCTCTCAATCAGGTGCTAAGTAAAAACCTGTACTGACTTAGTGCTGTGCATGTACTTACCTTTATATACATAAAGGTAAGTACATGTAAATTGAATGTTATGTCATCATTGCTCAAAATTCTGAGAATTTCAAGACATAAAAAAGAATTTTGCATCATATAAAGCGAAAATACCCGTACATGTAAACAAAAACGTATAAAACAACATTCATTCATTCATCTTCTTCCGCTTAATCCTTTTTCGGGTCGCGGGGGGGCTGGAGCCTATCCCAGCATCTTTTGGGCGAGAGGCAGGGTACACCCTGGACAGGTCGCCAGTCCATTGCAGGGCCAACACAGAGAGACAGACAACCATTCACTCTCACAGTCATGCCTAAGGACAATTTAGAATCCCCAGTTTGATGCCAATTAACCTAACTTGCATGTTTTTTGGCATGTGGGAGGAAACCGGAGAAATCCCGGAGTAAACCCACGCAGACACGGGGAGAACATGCAAACACCACACAGATCACTGTTGGTCGGGGGCTGGGATCGAACCCAGGATCTCCCGGCCAAGGGTGAGTTGCTTTGCTGCCGCAGTGCTAACCACTCCGCCACCGCGCTGGCCATAATCCAAAAAGTTGATCTGACTGAGCAAAACCAATGTGATTTTTGGATTCAGCACATCAAAACTGTCCTAAATCAGCTAAAAAAAACCCAACTTAGATAATAAACTTGGTGTTGACCAGTGTTATTATATTAAGACACTGTATATTGTTTAAATATTTCCCCCATGTAAGTCATTATCCAGTTTAATTTAATGCACTTGCATTTTTTGAAGGGGCTATCAAAAATAAGCAGACAAATATGTCAAAATCTATCCAGTACTTTCCAGGTGTACATATTCAATGGTGACTTTAAAGATATAACATTAAAAACTGAAGCTGTAGTGTGAAAAGGTGATTTTTACATTAATTGATCCATCTGGGGTGTAAGCCATTTGAAATCAGCAAATTGCATAGAAAATTGGGCAAATATTGAAACCAGAAAAGACATGAAAGCACTGATCATTACCTCAGTTTGTCTTTCCAGCGTGCCAGCCTGGTTCGATGGGTGTTCTGATGGCTGTTAAGCAGACAGCAGGAGTTCAGTCGATGCAGGGTTGACCGGAGTCACACAGAAAGCTTTGGTTGCAGAGGACAACCTTTCAGTATGAGAAATATCCTAAATAAAGTCCTGGAATTAAGCTGGTGTGATTACTGTCACCCATCCTCAAATGCATATCAGATGTGGCAGGTGTCATCATATATAGGAGAATGATGAATCATAAACATACAGGTCCATACACAGACTTATCATTAGACTGCTTGTACAGACCAGCATTTTCAAACTGGTGGTAGGTCTATCTTTTGGCATTCACAGTCATCATTGTTAGATAGGCCCCATATTAACAATAGGCAGCACGGTCGTGAGGACGCAGGCACGGGTGACATCATCACGCCGTGCCTATATTGGGAGACTGTTGGCGGGCGCCGGGGTCTTTGGCATGCCACTTTTGTCACAGTAACAGCCTATATTAGTGATGTTTCAGCTTACAGCTATATTGATGCACACGTGTACCGTCTGGTGTGTTCTGCAATGAAGAGTTCAGCACAACTCCTGCCTCCGCTGCCCTGCTTTCCAGACATAACAATCATGTGTTACCTTTAGCCCTGCTGCTTGAATAACAGCAAGTATAAAGCCTATTCAGGCACATTCCCTGTCAGAATGTAATCTGTGTTATGCTGTGGGAGAGAAACCTGAATGTCTTTGACCCTCAGGTTTAAAAAAAATAAATAAATAAAAATAGAGCTACAGAAGAACAATCTATGTATTAAGTTTGCATGGCCATACATTTCTGCACGCAGCTTAAGTGAGCTAACAGGAGCCGAGTGGTTGTTCTTAACTGGAGCAGAAACGTGTGTGTGTGTGTGTGTGTGTGTGTGTGTGTGTGTGTGTGTGTGTGTGTGTGTGTAATAAATAGCGTGTTATGTGTTTGATGATAGTCTTTCTTACTTCATATGAGAAGTTCATCAAATATTGACTAGCTCACTTGGGATATTAACAAAGAAGTTAAGCAAGCACAGAATCAATGATTTTATATTAACAATTCATCATATTACAGTTTTGCATATGGAAGGTGACAGAAAATTATGAGTCAGTTCTGCAGTTGTTCTCAATAAGGGGGAAGATTCTTGATTTCATCGTTTAGTTTGGTGTCTTTATTTTGACTTTATCCACTCATCAGTCCACACAGTAGGATGTTATAACATTCAAACGAATTACCGCCTCTCACTTGATTTAAGCAACAAATTTGCTGTGTTTAACTGTTCAAAATCTTCCGAGTTGTTTGCCACTGAAACAGATCTGAGAAGTTGAACAATAATGGACATACAGTAAAATAATCACTGACACAAAATGCTTTCCAAAGCCGTGTTGTCAAGTCGGTCACTATCATTTAACTTATTATTTAGACATCCGACCAATATCCGTTATTTTCTTGTAGAAATGGGCCCCTACTAAAAGCTTTAAATAGCTTACTTGGGGTGACCCTTTCACACTCAAAATCAGTGTGGGAAAAAAGCCTATTGCATACTGCAATTCATGTTGTTGATAATTCATATTGTAATTCATTCATTCATTCATGTTGTTGATAATGTGTGACGTGTGTGTGAATAAACTGTTAAAACTGTTATTTAAGAATAAATATACAATTAATGGAATAGATATTTTGAAATTTCAGTATATATTGTATTAAATGGGTTTTAGAGTTACACTGTGTCCTAGCCTAACCTCTGCTTCAGGAAGAACATTGCACTTTTTTTGTCCTGGTTGTGGGAATCTTGGACCAGCTCTTACACTCCAAAGGAAACTTGATGTTGGTTACCTAATAGTTATAAATAAAGACAAATGTGGGTGGGTTGTAAATCCATGCAGTTTTCTTTTTTGCTGAAGTCCTGATATTGCTACCAGCATTGCATCAGGCTTTTAAACCTTTGTGTTGGTTTATATCTGCAGCTTTCATGTTGAGATGTTGATTTATACCATAAATACCAGCTGCCAAAATCAGCATTCATTGCTGGGTGGGTGGTCTCTGTTATGTCTGGAAAACGTGGAAGGAACCGACAGAAAGCATCTTGCTGGGAAAACAAACTTTATTACATAAAACCTAATCATGATGCTACAGAGTATTGTCGGTTGGGAGGCCAAGCAAGAGAGAGAGCAGAAAGAGACTGTAAAATATGGCTGTCCCTTGCATTTATATGTTCGACGTAATGACATCACCAAGTGGCTGCGTCATCACACCAACACTGATCAAACTTGTGGTTTCAGAACACCACATTCAACCCCCTCCCCCCACTGGAAAAAACAGAAACACACAGTATATCCAAATTGACCCTCCCCAATTTGATACAATGAAACCCCCAAACTAGCTAGGGCCAGCAGGTAGACTACCGCATGGCCCAGCACGGCTGAGTGGTTTATTGTGCAACTGTTCGCTGGCAGCTGTGCCCCTAGCTAAACAGTCCTTCTTTTAATTGAGAAAGGCAGTTCAGTTGGAGGGGCCCTGAGGCAGGCACGTGGTGAACGTGCCCCTGGAAGTGTGGAGGCCCGCGGACTGGGATTGTCTTCTTAAAAACCCCAGTCCAGGTCTCACACCATGCTAGTCGACTCCTGCGTAGCCGTGTCATCCAGGGCAGCTGCTTGAACTTGGTGAAGATGGTTGGCGTGCCACACTGAACCATCTGCGGTGATCTTGATTTGTGCCGGTAGAGGTGGAGATGGTGTTGAGGCTGACTGCGGGCAAGGTCGTTTGGTTCTGTGGACCCAGACCCCGTCCATCACTGCGAGTGGCGCTCTGTTCAGCTGTATTTGGTGTTGTGGTTGTGATGGTGTGGCTCTCACATCTGCTGTGGGGTGTCCACCAAGTTGTGGTGGTTCTGCTGCATCCTGTTGGGTCACGGATTCTTTATCCTGCAGCTCAGCGGTAGCTCCAGGAGACTGGTGCAGGGTGTGGATTTGGAAGTAGTCCAGTCTAGTCTTTTCCCCTTCTCCTGTGAAGTCTGGTCATGGCAATGTGATGCTGTCGCCGTTTGTAGAACCTGCACCAGGTTACTGTGTCCCAGGGTTCCCAATAGATGCAGGCTTCCTCTCCTGCAGCTCTGCAACAACTCCCTGAGGCTTATGCTGAACAAGGATCTGAGGCAAGTCCGGTCAATGCTCCTCCTCCGGGCGGTGCTCCTCCTGTGAGCATGGGATGGCTGTACTCTCATCGTCATCTGTGTGTTGCGTCCCGCTCGTCATCATCGGTCAAATACAGTCCGCTACTGTTGCGGATGGTGAAGCCCAGCTGATAGAGCAGGTCACATCCTAGTATGTTGTCTCCAAGCGTAGCCACTTGGAAAACAAAATCAGGAACGACTCTTGACGCGTAGCAGACAGTTAGTGTGATGGTCCCTACATTGCTGATGCGGTAGTTATCATAACTGTACAGCTCAGCTGCATTTTTCCCGATTGGGTGGTCAGGGAAGAACTTCTTCACGGTGACCCAGTTCAACATCAATCTCACTGCGGCGGTGTCGAGCAGGAGCGGTAAGCTGGCGTCGTCCAGCCCTACCATGTAGAATGCATATGCCGCACCTCCAGAACTCATCATGTGGATGATAGGATGATGGATGATGGATGATATGTTACTTGAACTGACCAGCAGGCTTGGTGGTGGTGCTGACCGGTAAACCTTGGCAAAGTGGTTGAATTTGCTTCATTGCTTACATCGTTTACTTCAGCTTCTTCTCCTGTGTCACCGGGCCCTTCTGTGGTTCCCACATGTGATAGCGGTGTGTGGCTTGGCTGCTGTTGTTGCTGCTGCACATCTAGCTCCGATACTAACCTGTTGGCAGCCTCTAGCTGGAATGCTAACTTGATGGTTCTGGCTAGCGTCATGTCGTTTGGCGCCGTTACCATCTTCACCCGCAGCCACTAGTTGCTAGTGTGCTCGACCAACTGGTCATGCACCATTTCATCCTCCAAAAAAACAAATTTTCATATGCTAGCTAGGTGGTGAAGGTCCATGACGAAATGTTGTGTCATCTCTCCGGTCTTCTGTCGCCATTGGCGAAACCTAATACGCCGCACCAACACGTTGTCAGGTGTGGCAAAGTAACTAGCTAGCAGCTCGACTGACTCAGCAAATGTTTCTGTTGGTCCTAGCATATAGAAAATACATTGGCCTTCTATGCCCAGATTGTGAACCAGTAGAGCTTGCTTCTGTACATTGTCTAGATTGCCCAGGTCCAAAGCCTACAGGTAGGTTTCAAAAGAATTGAGCCAGCATGGCCACGGTACGGGCGGCTCACCAGGGGTTTCCAGAAATGGCTGTAGTGGCCTCAAACACACTTCCATAGTTTACTCTCATCGCCAAATGTTATGTCTGGAAAACGTGGAAAGAACCAACAGAGAGCGTCTTGCTGGGAACATGAACTTTATTACATAAAACCTAATTGTGATGGTACAGAGTATTGTCAGTTGGGAGGCCAAGCCAGAGAGAGAGCAGAAAGAGACTGTAAAATGGCCGTCCCTTACACTTATATGTTTGGCAGGATGACGTCACCGAGTGGCCGCATCATCACGCTGACACTGACTAAACTTGTGGTTTCAGAACAACACAGTCTCAGCTTTAAAGACAGAGTGAGGAGCTTGGTCATCTGGGAGAGGCTGGCTGCAGAAGTGTAGTTTCTTTGTTTTACCTCTGATTGATCCAGTTTGTGGTGTAGCAGTACCAGCTGGTTTGAAATAAGGAAAATTAATCTTTTCCTTGGAGAAGAACTAACCCTCCCTTTCTTACCTTTCACCTAAAGACCACAGCTTTGAAACCACATTCCACTGGTAAATTGACTCTTAAATCCCCTCTCCGTGACAGGAATGGTTTGGACTTCCTCTCATAAAATTTGATGAAGTACATTCCAACAAGACAGTTTTATGTTTTAATAGCCGTTTGAAATTTACCAGATCCACAGACTCAACTACTGAGGTTCCTCATTGAAACTCAAAAATCCAACATTGCCCCAAAATGGACAAGTGAAGTATTATGTCTCATCCTCAAATTAACCATAATCCCATAAGAATTAATGTTTTTCCCCTCAAGACTCTCATTTTTCAGAAGCTACTTCTCGGGACACACTGGAAGATTAGGAGTGGACTCTGACATACAATTCTGTATTGAAATGTTTTATTAATCACTGATTTGAATGTATTGTATGTTTGAAAGTATTTTACCCGAAACTTTATTCAATGCATGTTAATATAGAATGGCAAGTTTACGGAAATGCATGTTTATTGTAGTAATAATGAAAAATAGTCGTGAATCACTGAAGTTTAGTTTAGCTTATATATAATGTGAATTCCAGTTTAATCATTTTTTTCTTTCTTTATGAAGCTCAGGTAAGCCATCTGATTTGCATCAGCCAGTCACCAACTAGTCTAGTTTGTGTGACTCCTCCTTCATCCTATTGGTCAGTTTCAGACAAAGAAACTCTTCCTGATTAGACAAGAGTCCATTCTTGTCTCCCCCTCTAAAATGCAATTGGTCTTTTTTACTGCCAGTCAAGTTTTTTTCCTTTGGGAAAGTGCTCACTTTAAAAGTCGGGAACTCCCAAGTTTTTTTTAAGTTCTTGTCCCAGTCTGAGTCCAGTTTTGTTCTGCACTTTTTTCTCTGGAGAGAGACCATTTTTTTCTTCCTTCATTTGAGCTCAAAATCTTCTTTATTGCCAGGAGTAAAACTCTGTCTTCCTCTCCTCAGACATACTTAACCCTAATAGAACCCACGGCAACCGGTCCACCCAATTTGCATCCGTAAGCAAAGCCCTGAGCGCTGCATTCAGTGACCTATGGAAACGCTCGCATAACCCATTGGCCTGTGGGTCATACGCGGTTGTGCGATGAATTGAGATGCCCAGGCTCCGGGCCATCGTGGACCAGAGATCGGAAACAAACTGCAGGCCCCGATCGGACGTGATGTCCGAAGGGGTGCCAAAACGTGCCACCCATGTTGTTAAAAAGGCGCGTGCCACATCTGCGGACGCGGTGGAAGCTAGTGGGACTGCTTCAGGCCATCGCGTGGTGCGGTCCACCACTGTCAGGAGGTGCGTGAACCCCTGCGATGGCGGGAGGGGGCCGACGAGGTCCACGTGAACTTGGTCGAATCTCTTAATCGGGATATGGAACGGCTCAAGGGGGGCCTTTGTGTGCCTGTGCACTTTGGCTCGTTGGCACGCTACACAGGCTGCAGCCCACTCTTTCAGCTGTTTGCACAGGCTTGGCCAGACAAACTTTGTTGCCACCATTTTGACTGACGCGCATACGCCTGGGTGTGCCAGGGAGTGAACCGACTCAAAAATGCGGCGTCGCCAAGCATGTGGTACCACTGGGCGCGGGCAGCCCGTGGAGACGTCACAGATTGGTGGGGGGCAGTCTTGCATAACTCTGCTCTCCAGCCTTAACCCTGTTGGTCCAGACTGAAGCGCGCAAACGTCAGCATTGCCGATCTGCTCTGCGGCCTTGGCCGTGTAATCTATCCCCACATAGACTGGGGCCACTAAGGCGCGCAAGAGACAGTCTGCCACCACGTTGAGTTTACCGGCCACATGACGAATGTCAGTCGTAAACTCCGAGATCACGGCCAGCTGTCTCTGCTGCTGGCCCGACCATGGTTCCGAAACTTTGGCCATTGCGTACATTAGTGGCTTGTGGTCCATGAACGCAGTGAAGGTGCGCCCTTCCAGCCAGAACTGGAAGTGGCGTATGGCCAGGTGGAGAGCCAGCAACTCCCTGTCGAACGTGTTGTATTTACGCTCATTTTCACGCAAAGACCTGCTAAAAGAGGCGAGCGGCTACCAAGAACCGGTGACACACTGCTCCACGACGGCCCCTGTGGCCACGTCTGATGCATCTGTAGTGAGCGCAATCTGAGCCGCCGGGTCTGGGTGAGCCAGCAGTGCAGCGTTCGCCAGAGCTGTTTTAACCTCGGAAAACGCTTGTTCCCGCTCAGGAGTCCAGTCAACTCTGTCCGCCGGCTTCCGTTTCTTAAGCGCGGCGTACAACGGCTGCATGAGCTGGGCTGCGCAGGGGAGGAAACGATTGTAGAAGTTCACCATCCCCAAAAACTCCTGTAGCGCCTTGACCGTCTGAGGCCGGGGAAAATTCGCCACTGCGCGCACCTTGTCCGGCAAGGGTACCACTCCCTCCGGTGAGATGCGGTGTCCCAAAAAATCGATCCCCGTCAAGCCGAACTGGCATTTCGCCGGGTTGATTATTAACCTGTGCTCCTCCAACCTCCGGAAAACTGTCCTGAGGTGGGCTACGTGTTTGTCCTCGGACGCGCTGGCCACCAGGATGTCATTCAGGTAGAAGAACACAAATGGCAGATCGCAAAACACTGCATCCATCATGTGTTGGAATGTCTGTGCCGCGCCTTTTAACCCGAAAGGCATGCATAAAAACTCAAACAGACCAAACGGGGTTATTACTGCCATTTTAGGTCTGTCCTCCGCGCGCACCGGGACCTGGTGGTAACCATGAACCAGGTCTATCTTAGAAAAAATACGTGCCCCGGCGAGGTGAACGGAAGAATCCTGAATATGGGGGATCGGGTAGCGAGTCGTGCACTGTGGCGTTGTTTAATCTGCGGAATTCTCCACAAGGTCGCCACAATCCCTCGGCCTTAGGGACCATATGTAGTGGGGATGCCCATGGGCTGTTTGATCGTCTGATGATGCCCAGCCTTTCCAAGTTGGCCAACTCCTTGTACGCTATTTCTTTCTTTCTTTCTTTATTTTATTTAATATGGACATAACAAATTACATTAGTACAATCACAAGGAGAGACCAGATGTTTTGCATAGGTGTATATAGCACAAGTGCTAATTCTCAACACCAGTCCATAGGTGGCTTATATAGGTCATAAATTAGGCTGTACAAACAAAATTTACAAGTTAATTAAAATTACAAATACATTACAAATTATAAATAGAGCAAGAGATCCATGATTACAACAAACACAATTCAGACTAGACATGCACACATTGCTGGTGGGATTTTAGCCAATCTTTAGCACCTCTGTTGAAGAGGTTGGCATTTGTCTCCAATTTTAAGTGAGTTGGCAGAGAGTTCCATAAGTTTGCCCCTTTTATGGAGAAAGCAGACTGACCAAATGAAGTTCTAGACATGGGGACAATGCAGTCACCGTTGATGGAAGCTCGTGTGCATGCTCTGCTAGAGCTCGAGCGTCTAGCCACCAAACCAGAGAAAGGAGGTGAAACAAGATTGTATAGACATTTAAAAACCAGTCTGATATTACAGAAGATAATAAAATTTTCAAAAGTAAGAAGATTGTGCTTGGCTAAAATACTACAGTGATGACACCGCATTGGTTTGCGGTCCAAGATTTTTATAACCTGTTTATATATTGCAGTTATGGGTTTTAGTGTAATTTCCAGTTTAGCTGTGTCCAGACGCCGAGGTCGTGCAAAAACGGGTGGCCCAGTGGTGGTAATAAAGTGCTCCACCCCGTGTTTAGTGATGGCCGCCGAAAATGTTGGGACCGTGAGTGCTGGGAACTGGGTGAGCAGTGTGTGGAACTTACCACCTGGAGCTGTGACGTTGGCTAGCATTGTTGGCCCTGTTCCTTGAGATGTACAGGGGAGAGAATCAAAAGACACTGAATTAATCAGGCGTCTGTTAGTAACATCGACTAGTAGTCCGTGTGCACACAAAAAATCAGCACCTAAGATTGGGAAACTGCATGCCGCTATGATGAATGTCCACTGTACATACTGTACATACGGTGGCTGTATACCGGCTGTACATACGGCCGTGCAGAGATACAGTCAGTGTCCTCTCACCAAAAGTCTTAATGTCTGAGCCGTTTGCGGCCATCAGCTCGGGGCCGCTAGATCCCGCTAGCTGGTCGGCGTAGGATGGCAGGATGAGGCTCTTTTGGGAGCCGGAGTCCACAAGGAATCGTCTCACTGAGCGTGAGTCTGTCACATAGAGCAGCTTGCTTTCTTCGCCGGCGGTTGCAGCTGCTATCGACTGCCAGTCCTGGCATTTCCCGAATGCTTGAATTGGCACGGTGGCACGCATCGGCATGCGTCCTCTCCAAAACGGCGGTGGTAGGAGCAGAGCGTGTCTCTCTGGTGCTTCCTGGCCCCCGCTGCCGCTACCATCGCTGGCTCCTCGCTTCCGCTGGCCGTCTCGCTGGGTTCCAGTGCCGCTGCATTCACTATGAGGGCTCTGGTGGTGAGGATGATCCGATCTGCCTCCTGGGCTAGCGCATGGTAGTCATGCGTGGCCAGCAACGGCGAGTTGGCAAGGAAAAGGTGGGCAAATAGAAAATGACCGTCATCCGTGCCCATCAACGCCAACATCTTCTCCATCCGTTCGACTGCCGACCCGTCTCCCAACTCGGAGTGCGTCAGGAGCCTCTCCGCTCTCTCGCAGTCCGAGAGCGTGTAGTGCCGTGTCAGCGCGGCATTGAGAGCCCCGTATTTGTCGTGGGCTAGGGGTTGTTGGAGCAGACTCGCTATTTGTTGAGTTGTACGGGCGTCCAGCGCTGCGACAGCGTAGTAATACCTGGTGTCATCTGCCGTTATTCCCCGGAGCGCGAACTGGGCCTCGGTGTAGAGGAACCAAGACTTCAGGTCGTGCAGCCAAAAGTCCGGTAGTTTGACCGAAATGGCACACGCATTGCTGGGGTTTCCAGTCCAGGTCGTCTCTGGGGTGTTCGCCTCGTGTTCCGTTCTGTGTCAAGGGTCACCAGTGTGGAGAAGAAATAACCAGACCGAACTTTCCGAGCAGATGAACTTTATTTCACTCTCACATCTTCCAGAATCAGAATATTCAACTCGTGAAGCAGGGACTCTCTCTTTTATATCCCAAAACTCACACCTCCCTGCTACCTGAGGTCCTGCATTCACCATTCACTCTCCCCAGACAATTCCCCTTATCCCCCAGCCCTTTGATCTCCATGCTCTCTCAGTCTGAGAGGAAAACTACTGAACTCTACAGCATGGGTCCCCCACTATATATATATATATATATACGTATATATATATATATATATATATATATATATATATATATATATATATATATATATATATACTGTATATATATATATATATATATATATATATATATATATATATATATATATATATATATATATACAGTATATATATATATATATATATATATATATATATATACTACCGTTCAAAAGTTTGGGGTCACCCAGACAATTATTTTGTGTTTTCCATGAAAACTCACACTTATTTACCACCATGAGTTGTAAAATGAATAGAAAATATAGTCAAGACATTGACAAAGTTAGAAATAATGATTTGTATGTGAAATAATAATTTTTTCCTTCAAACTTTGCTTTTATGGCGCATATTTAGGGCGCATATATGGCATTTATATTCACCCACATATACCTAGTAGGCATGACGGTGCATATTCTGGAAGCTTCACGTCTCAATGGCCAAAGAGGACCTGACCCTGCAGAGACCTACGGGAGGTGTGAAGTTGGTCTTTTAGGAGACGGGAAGTGGGAGAGAATGCCCCAGCAGGAGCCCCGGAGGCTAGAAGGATGAAAGAGACAATGGAGACGCCAAGGAGCCTCGGGGGCTGTGTGTTTACTCAAGGACTGTGGGTTGGGGGTGTGTTATTTGATGTTGGGGGTTTTGTGTCTTTGGAGGGTTTAAGAACTGTGAAGGATGATTGTTCTACCTCTTTTCTGAGATTCTGTTCTTGTTGGAGGATGTGACCTCTCAATAAACCAACCCTGAGAAATAAACTCAGTCTCGTTTGTGAAAGGCATCCTCACTGGCGCCACACCAGTCGGCTGCCTTTTGCAACAGCGGCTCGATTCCGAGTTTTTTTTCCCTTCCTCTCTCTTTTGATCACTTTTTTTTTTCACCCCACTTATATCACGGACACACAGATCGTCCCAAATGTCTCCTGAGCCGGTGGACGGAGCCACTGTTTATAGCAGGATACGATATAACAGGGAAGAGCTGCTAGCATTTAACCGCCACCCGGTCCCACTGGAAAAACTCGACATACCGAGAGAACTGAGGCGAAAACGCCGCGGCTGCCGGGCTGGAGTAAGGCGGAGGACAAAAAATATAAGGTACAGACCCTCCCTTCCATCTGTTGTCATGGGAAATGTACGGTCGATACTGGGAAAGTTAGATGAGCTAGCGGCT
Organism: Pholidichthys leucotaenia; assembly: GCA_020510985.1. Lineage (NCBI taxonomy): Eukaryota > Metazoa > Chordata > Actinopteri > Cichliformes > Pholidichthyidae > Pholidichthys > Pholidichthys leucotaenia. The sequence goes on from CM035840.1 coordinate 142,364,553, forward strand.
ATCTCCCGTTATGATAGCACTTACCGGGAGTGCTCTCTCCTTTTGTTTACTGAGACGTGGCTAACTGAACTAGCAGCAGATGCTAACATTGAGCTGGAGGGTTTTCACACGATACGAGCTGACCGAACACCAGAGAGTGGCAAAACTAGGGGCGGTGGAGTGATAATGTATGTTAACAACAACTGGTGCAGACCGGGACATATCACTGTTAAACAACGACACTGCAGCAAAGACATTGAGTTGCTAGCTGTTAGCATGAGGCCTACATATCTCCCGAGAGAACACTCACACGTGATCTGCATTGTTGTTTATGCAAATCCGACGGCGAACGCTGGGACAGCGCGTGACGTCATCCATTCAGTAACCAGCAGGCTGCAGACAGAACACCCAGATGCTCTTCTCCTCATCTCAGGCGATTTCAACCACGTTTCACTGTCTCCCATTCTGCCCACTTTCACCCAGTATGTCACATGCCACACTAGAGACAATAAAACACTGGATTTGTTCTACGCAAACACTAAGGAGGCGTACACCTCATCACAACTCCCCCCACTTGGGAGATCGGATCACAACTTGGTTCATCTCCGACCGGTGTACAAACCCCTAGTGCACAGACAACCTCCGGCCATGCACACTGTGGAGTTATGGTCTGAGGAGACAATGGACACTCTAAAGGACTGTTTTGAAGCCACTGCCTGGAAGCAGCTCTGCGATCCACATGGTGAGGACATCGATGGCCTCATTCACACCTTCACGGGCTACCTCAGCTTCTGTGTGGACAAATCCGTTCCCACCAAGACCATACGGCGTCACTCAAACAACAAACCCTGGATCAACCCTGAGATAAAAACACTTCTGAGAGAGAAGAAGAGGATCTTCAGGTCGGGGAACAGGGAGATGCTGAAGTCCGTACAGAGGGAGCTGAGGAGAAAGATCAGAGAAGGCAAGGACAGCTTCAGGAAGAAGATGGAGGACAAGCTGCAACAGAGCGACATCAGCGGGGTCTGGAGAAACCTCAAAACCATCTCGGGGCTCCAGAATACCTCCCCCCAGGCCACGGGGGGCAGGGAGTGGGCGAACAACCTGAATCTGTTTTTCAATAGATTTGACCAACCGCCCTCCCCCCTGTCTGCACAACACCCACTGCTGCCTCTAAGAAATCAAGTCCTGCTACCCACTCCCCACTCCACCGACACCCCCCCCCACTCCCAACACACAGCCCCCCATCCTGACCCTGACCAAGACCCAGGTGAGGACGGAGCTGAGGAAGATCAAGGCGAGGAAGGCGTCGGGACCGGACGGCATCAGCGCAAAGCTCCTCAAGTCCTGTGCAGACCAGCTGTGTGGGATTGTGACGTATATCTTCAACATGAGCCTGAAACTGGGGAGGGTACCACAGCTGTGGAAAACATCTTGTGTGGTACCTGTACCAAAAACTTCCCACCCCAAAGACCTGAACAGCTTCAGACCGGTGGCCTTGACGTCCCACTTGATGAAGACCCTGGAGAGACTGCTCCTTGCTCATCTCCGCCCCCTGGTGGAACCAGCGATGGATCCACTCCAGTTCGCCTACCAGCATGGCATTGGGGTGGAGGATGCGGTGATCTTCCTCCTTCACCGTTCTCTGTCCCACCTGGAGAAGCCCGGGAATATGGTGAGGATCATGTTCTTTGACTTCTCCAGTGCTTTCAACACCATCCAACCGATGATCCTGAAGGACAAGCTGCTGCGCGCAGGGGTGGACCAGCACCTGTCATCATGGATCCTGGACTACCTCACGAACCGGCCTCAGTTTGTGAGAACCCGGGACTGTGTTTCCGACACGATCATCAGTAGCACGGGGGCCCCCCAGGGAACGGTGCTGGCTCCCTTCCTGTTCACTCTTTATACTGCGGACTTCTCACACAACACAACACATTGCCATCTACAGAAGTTCTCTGATGACTCTGCGATCGTTGGTCTCATCTCCAGCGGAGATGAAGCTGAGTACAGAGGGCTTATCCAGGACTTTGTGGACTGGTGCCATCGGAACTGCCTCCAGATCAACGCGAGGAAAACTAAGGAGCTGGTGGTGGACTGCCGCAGGCATGGGCAGCCCCTCACAACACCAGTAAATATACAGGGAACAGACATCGAGATGGTGACATCCTACAAGTACCTGGGTATTCATCTGAACAATAAACTAGACTGGTCACACAATACTGACGCACTCTACAAGAAGGGACAGCGCAGGCTGTTCCTGCTGAGGAGACTCAGGTCTTTTGGTGTACAAGGGGCGCTGCTGAAGTCATTCTATGACACGGTGGTGGCATCAGCCATCACTTTTGGAGTGGTCTGCTGGGGCAGTGGCATTACTGCAGCCGATAGGAAGAGACTGAACAAACTGATTAAGAAAGCTAGCTCTGTCCTGGGGCAACGCCTTGATCCGATGGAGGAGATAGGAGAGAGAAGGACGGTGGCTAAACTGTCATCTCTGCTGGAGTCCGAGTTCCACCCTATGCAGGACATACTGGATGCACTGAGGAGCTCATTTAGCAGCAGACTACATCATCCCAGGTGCACAACCGAGAGGTTTCGTAGGTCCTTCCTACCAACGGCTGTCAGACTGTACAACCTAAGCAGGGCTGCTCGCAGAGATAGCAAAAAGACGTAACAAACTAATAGTTTTTTGTTTTTTTTTTTAATGCAAAAGATGCAATAGACTTACACAATGGTCCTCTCCGGCATACAACTAGGAACATACCGGTCGCTATGGAGGGTGAGAATATGTATGGGCACATAATCATACCATGTAGGATAACTAAATAGACGGTTATGCTGTTTCATCCCACCTAGCAACAATGCTCTGCACTGTGTGTGTTTATATATTTACATATTTATTCCATCTAGCTACAATGCTCTGCACTGGGTGTGTTTATATTTATATATCTATATATTTATTCCATCTAGCTACAATGCTCAGCACTGGGTGTGTTTATATTTATATATCTATATATTTATTCCATCTAGCTACAATGCTCCGCACTGTGTTTTTATATATCTACATATTATTCCATCTAGCTACATTGCTCCGCACTGTGTGTGTTTATATACTTGCATATTTATTCCACCTAGCTGCAATGCTCCGTACTGTGGGTGTTTATATATTTACATATTTATTCCATCCAGCTACAATGCTCTGCACTGTGTGTCTGTGTGTGTGTGTGTGTATATATATATTTTATAGTAATATGTACATATGTATATTAGCTGCTCTTGCTTGCTTTTTTTTTTTTTTTTTCTTGCCTTCTGATTGTTGCTCTGAGTGTTGCTATCCCTGTGCTGTTGCAATCCTGGAATTTCCCCGTTGTGGGACTAATAAAGGCTTATCTTATCTTATCTTATCTTACACTGGTGACCTACGACAAACTATGGCCGGTGGCGACGATCTTCCCGCACCGGACTCTTCAGGAGCCAACCGGGTTAACGCAGCTACCACACTACAGCTGCCCGATTTCTGGCAACATAACCCGCGCTCCTGGTTTACCACTGTGGAGGCGCAGTTCCACCTTCGGGGAATCTCAGCGGACGCAACGAGGTTCTACCATGTCGTCGCGAAGCTGGACAACCTCACAGTGCAGCGGGTGGAGAGCCTGACCAACCACCCGCCACAGGACGACAAGTATGGCGCACTAAAAGCCGCCCTCATTCGAGCTTTCACTCCCTCGCAGGGAGAGCGAGCAGAGAGACTTCTGGCGCTGACAGAAAGGGAAGCAGACAGGCCGGCAGATCTGATGGGGAGGATGATGAACCTGAGAGGCGAAGATGATGACAGTTTTATCTTCGCCCACCTCTTTCTCAGAACATTACCGCCAGCAGTGAGAGTCACCCTGGTCAGCTCACAGCTGCTCAACGACCACGACTACCACGGGCTGGGCCAGGAGGCGCAGCGGCTCGTCGACACCCATAGACGACACGCAGCCACGACGGCGGCAACGGAGCTGAACGCACCCCCACGAGATGAGGGGAGACCAGAGGCCGCAGCACCGGACCCACTGACGTCAGCAGCGGCAGAGACCAGGAGAAGCGGAGCGGACGGCTCCCTCTGCTTTTACCATCGACGTTTCGCTGAGAGGGCGTGCAGATGCATCCCACCATGCCGATACAAGCGCCAGGGAAACGCCAAGACCAAGAGTCGGTAGCAGCTGCTGCTCTCGGGGCGAAGAACAAGCTGCTTTTCGTGACGGACGCGAATTCAGGGAAGGATTTCCTGGTGGACACGGGCTCCCAGCTGAGTTTTGTCAAGCCTTCCTACGCGGACCTGCTGGCGCCTTCCAGCGGACCCCTGGTGCTAGCGGCAAATGGCTCGACGATCAAAATCTATGGGGAGAAGACGCTCCTTCTATCCTTCCATGGGCGCACCTTTGAGTGGACTTTCGTCGTAGCTGCAGTTAGCAACAACATGTTAGGTGCTGATTTTTTATGCTCAAACAGTTTATTAGTTGATCTTACTAATAGACGTATGGTAAATGCACTGTCTTTCCACTCTATCTCCTGTACAGCTCGGGTGGCCCCGCCTTCTGCACATCCTAATGTCACAGCTGCGGGTGGTAAGTTTCATGCACTACTCAGTCAGTTCCCAGCACTCACGGTCCCAACATTTTCAGCATCAATAGCTAAACACGGGGTCGAGCACTTCATAACTACCTCCGGCCCCCCTTTTTTTGCAAAAGCTCGGCGCTTGGACCCAGCTAAACTGGCCATCGCGCGCGAGGAATTTGCCAATTTGGAAAAACTGGGCATTGTTAGACGCTCTAACCGCCCTTGGTCGTCACCCCTGCATATGGTCCCCAAGGCTGACGGCTCGTGGCGGCCTTGCGGTGATTTCCGCAGGTTAAATAATGCTTCAGCACACGACCGCTACCCGATTCTGCACATCCAGGATTTTTCGGCGCATTTGGCGGGGGGCGCGCATCTTTTCCAAAATAGATTTGGTGCGCGGTTGTCACCAAGTCCCAGTCCGCGCTCATGACATACCCAAAACGGCAGTAATAACCCCCTTTGGGCTTTTCGAGTTTTTGCGCATGCCTTTTGGCCTCAAAGGCGCCGCACAGACGTTCCAACGCATGATGGATGCGGTGTTGCGTGGCCTCCCTTTCGTGTTCGCCTATTTGGATGATATTTTGGTAGCCAGTGCATCCGAAGTCGAACACGAACGCCACCTCACAACGGTTTTTCAGAGGCTGACAGAGCATGGGCTGATAATTAACCCAGCGAAATGTCAATTCGGGGTAGCGCAAATCAATTTTTTGGGCCACCGCGTTTCTCCAGAAGGAGCGGTCCCGCTGCCCGATAAAGTACGCGCGATAACGGAGTTTCCCCAGCTGCAGACAGTTAAAGCATTGCAAGAATTTTTGGGGATGATCAATTTTTATAACCGTTTCCTCCCCAGCGCGGCACAGCTCATGCACCCACTGTACGCGGCACTAAAGAAACAAAAACTTGCAAATAAGGTCGAGTGGTCCCCGGGACGGGAGCGCGCTTTCTCCCAGGTCAAGTCGGCCCTGGCGAACGCTGTGCTGTTGGCACACCCCGTGCCAGCAGCTCGCATGGCACTAACCACGGACGCTTCCGACGTAGCAGTGGGGGCGGTTGTCGAGCAACTGGTAGCAGGGAGCTGGCAACCACTTGCGTTTTTCAGCAAAACATTGCGCGATAACAAGCGGAAATACAGCGCGTTCGATAGGGAGCTTTTAGCCCTGCATCTGGCCATCCGCCACTTCCAGTTCTGGCTGGAAGGGCGCCGTTTCACCGCGTTTGTAGACCACAAACCATTAACATTTGCAATGGCCAAGATTTCAGAGCCGTGGTCGGGCCGACAGCAGAGACAGCTGGCCGCGATTTCAGAGTTTACCACCGACATTCAACATGTGGCGGGCAAACACAATGTAGTGGCAGATTGCCTCTCGCGCGCAGTTGCAACGCCAGGCCCCCAGGGGGCAGACATGGTGGCCGTGGACGCGGGCCAGGCTTGCGGCGCGGAAGCGCTCGCAGCCCCGGTCTGCGTAGGCTTAGATTATGCAGCCATGGCCGCCGAGCAGGTTAGCGATGCGGATGTGCGCGCGCTCCAGTCTGGGCCAACAGGGCTAAGGCTGGAGCACAGGGTGCATCAGACAGGTATGCCTCCTCTAATCTGCGACATCTCCACGGGGCGGGGGCGCCCCGTGGTCCCAGCTGCATGGCGCCGCCGCGTTTTTGATTTAATCCATTCGCTGGCACATCCGGGAGTTCGCGCATCGATCAAAATGGTGGGAGAAAAATTCGTTTGGCCGGGGCTGCGTAAACAGGTCAAAGAGTGGGCCACAGCCTGCGCAGCGTGTCAAAGAGCAAAGATACACAAGCACACGCGGGCCCCCTTAGAACCTTTTCACATCCCGGCCAAACGCTTCGACCACGTGCATTTCGACTTGGTGGGACCCCTCCCGCTGTCGCAGGGTTTCACACACCTTCTAACTATGGTAGACCGCACAACGCGCTGGCCAGAAGCGGTCCCCCTGGCGTCAACTACAGCAGCAGACGTGGCACGCGCGTTTTTAACGGCTTGGGTCGCGCGTTTTGGAGTCCCGTCAGACATAACGTCTGACAGGGGTCCCCAATTCGTTTCCGAGCTCTGGTCATCCATGGCCCTCAGTCTGGGGGTGAAAATTCACCGCACTACCGCTTATAACCCTCAGGCCAATGGTTTGTGCAAACGCTTTCACCGGTCATTGAAAGCAGCCCTCAGAGCGGCTCTCACGGACACAAATTGGGTTGATAAACTTCCATGGGTTTTATTAGGGTTGGGTTCAGCACCTAAGGAAGATTTGCAAGCCTCTCCGGCTGAGCTAGTTTTTGCCCAACCCCTCCGGTTACCGGGCGAATTCCTTCCAGAGAACCCCGCACCAAATCGCCCACCCGCTCAGCTGCTGCAGAGCGACACGGGATCAAACACCCTCCCCGGCCCAGTTCATCACAGTTTCCCACGCGTTTTTGTGCCTAAAGCCTTAAAGAAAGCAGAATTTGTCTTTCTCAGACACGACGCTCAGAGGCCAGGTTTAAGGCCGCCTTATGATGGACCGTTCAGAGTGTTGGAAAGTGGGGAAAAACATTTTTGCTCGATTTGGGTGACAGGAGGGAATTAGTCTGCATTAACAGACTCAAACCCGCTTTTGTGATGGCTGATGAACAAGTGCAGTTAGCCAGGGCCCCCCGTCGCAGCAGGCCACCGGGGAGACACTCTTCTAAGCTTTCACAAGGATGTGCTAATGACTCTGATCCACAGATGCAAGAAACAGCTACAGGCAGATCGAAACCTGCTTACAGCAGATATGGCAGGAGGTTGAAGCCCAAGCAGTTGGAAGTGTGATATGTTGTGCCATTTTGCTGTTCTGTGTGATATGACATATTTCTATGCATTTTGGGGTGTACTTTGTCCTTATTTAGACGTTTGGGGGGGTTATATGGCGCATATTTAGGGCGCATATATGGCATTCATATTCACCCACATATACCTAGTAGGCATGACGGTGCATATTCTGGAAGCTTCACGTCTCAATGGCCAAAGAGGACCTGACCCTGCAGAGACCTACGGGAGGTGTGAAATTGGTCTTTTAGGAGACGGGAAGTGGGAGAGAATGTCCCAGCAGGAGCCCCGGAGGCTAGAAGGATGAGAGAGACAATTGAGACGCCAAGGAACCTCGGGGGCTGTGTGTTTACTCAAGGACTGTGGGTTGGGGGTGTGTTATTTGATGTTGGGGGTTTTGTGTCTTTGGAGGGTATAAGAACTGTGAAGGATGATTGTTCTACCTCTTTTCTGAGATTCTGTTCTTGTTGGAGGATGTGACCTCTCAATAAACCAACCCTGAGAAATAAACTCAGTCCGGTTGTGAAAGGCATCCTCTACACTTTCGTCAAAGAATCCTCCATTTGCAGCAATTACAGCATTGCAGACCTAACATGATTGCACAAGGATTTTCTAATCATCCATTAGCCTTCTGACGCAATGAGCAAACACGTTGTACCATTAGAACACTGGAGTGATAGTTGCTGGAAATGGGCCTCTATACACCTATCTAGATATTGCACCAAAAATCAGACATTTGCAGCTAGAATAGTCATTTACCCCATTAGCAATGTATAGAGTGTATTTCTGATTAGTTTAAAGTTATCTTCATTGAAAAAAGTGCTTTTCTTTCAAAAATAAGGAAATTTCTAAGTGACCCCAAACTTTTGAACGGTAGTGTATATATACACATAAATTAAAGATTCTTTGTACCTAATAACAATAAATTCCTACAGTGGTAAAGCTTCTATCTCTGGAACAGTATACTTTTCTTCAATTTGTTGTGTCTGCCCTTACTTTTTTGTTCCGTTGTGACACTAAGACAATGGGGCCAGTCACTCTGGTTGCACCTACAAATACCCATAAGTACCTCTATTCATTTGCAATACAGGGGAAATGCAACTGCTTTTGAGGTGATGATGTGTAAATGAAAGTGTAGTGAAGTGTAACACATGCAGGTACTTTTTTTTTTTCTCACCTGACCAAATCTACATACTAAATATCTTTGTACTACACTTCTATGTACAGTACTTGAATATACACCGCACAACACCACCTCTACATATCATTCCATCTGGATAAGATAAGATAAGAAAAGATGATGAGATGAGATGAGATAAGAGCATATAAAGCTGCATATCTCAACTGTAGATAGATCAGAATGTGGCTGCATGCCTGTTGAATTGGACCACAAAGAGAGCACACATTACACCCATTTTAAAATCTCTGCATTGACTTCCTGTCTGCTTTAAAATTGATTTTAAGGTCCTTTTACTAGTTTATAAAGCTCTTAATGGTCTTCCTCCTGCCTATTTATCAGAATTGCTTTTATTCTATGAACTCTCCAGGACCTTCAGGTCCGCAGGAAGTGGCCTTTTAATCATCCCTAAAGTTAAGACCAAAACCCACAGTGAGGCATCTTTTAGTTATTATGGCCCAAGTCTGTGGAACACTCTTCCTGGGGACCTGAGGGCAGCTGAGAGTGTTGATATTCTTAAACACAGACTGAAGACCCACCTTTTTAACCAGGCTTTTAATTAAATTTTAATTATTTTATCTACTTTATTGTATTTTATATCTTAGCCTGTTTTATTGCATTTTATTGCCCCACAAGTTGGACGTCAGGTAGAAGAGAAAGAGAGGAATTATGGAGTAAGTTGGATGAAGTAGTAGAGTGTTCCCAGGGGGGAGAGAGTGGTGATTGGAGTGGACTTTAATGGACATGTAGGTGAAGGGAACAGAGGTGATGAGGAGATCCTGGGTAGGTGTGGTCTTAAGGAGAGAAATGTGGAAGGACACATTGTTGTGGATGTTGCTAAAAGGATGGAAATGGCTGTGGTGAACACTTCAAGGAGCGAGAGGAACATAGGGTGACTTACAAGGGTGGAGGAAGGTGCACACAGGTGGACTACATCTTATGCAGAAGGAGAAATCTGAAAGAGATAGGAGACTGCAAGGTGATGGCAGGGGAGAATGTAGCTACACAGCATCGGATGGTAGTCTGTAGGATGACTTTGCAAAGCCAGAAGAGGAAAACAGTGAAGACAGAGCCAAAGATTAAGTGGGGGAAGTTACAGAAGGAAGAGGGTCGCACAGGGTTCAGGAAGGAGTTGATACAGCTCTGGGTGGTAGAGAAGAATTACCAGATGACTGGGAAAGTACAGCAAAAGTATTGAGGGAAACAGGTAGAAAGGTATGTGTTGTGTCCAGTGGACAGAGGAAGGAAGACAAGGAGACTTGGTGGTAGAATGAGGAGGTACAGGAAAGTATTCAAAGGAAGAAGTTAGCAAAGAAAAAGTGGGATAGTAAGGGAGATGAAGAAAGTAGACAGGAGCAGTGTTGGGCAAGTTACTAAAAAATATTAACAAGTTAGTTACTAGTTACTTCCTTTCAAAAGTAACTGAGTTACTTACCAGTTACTGTATGATTAAAGTAACTAGTTACTGGGAAAAGTAACTTTCACCTTACTTTTAAATGCATACTTAAATCATCTTGCACACATAGCAAGATCAAGGTCCCCTTGTTCTCATCAGAAAAAAAAGAAAAAGAAAAAGAAAATTGATGAGAAAAAAAGTTTTATCTTACGGAGAAAAAAAATGTCTCAGATTATACAAACTATTGTAATCAGCAGAAAGTTAGAAATTTACTAGAAATAAAGCTGTAAATTCACAGAGAAAATTTGGACCCCTGGTGGGCCATTTTTGGCCTACGAGCCATAAGTTTGAAACCCCTGGACCAGCCCATTAAAAATGCATATTTAGAGGATTTACTTCCATGAAATAGTTGCATATCACAACAGCATGTAAATGAATAAGCTAAAATAAAACAGAAAGCACAGATAAATGAAAGTCCACCTTAGAAGAAGCAGTTCTTTACTGCAACAAATCACAGTCACTTTTTCTCTGTGCGGTAAGAAAACTTACACAATTACTTACACAACTTACACATTTTCACAACTGCAGAAATGTGAGCTTCTTGCTAAAAATACTCATGTCTAACCACAGAGGTAGGAGCTGTTGGGGGCTACTCTCTGCTCAGACAACGGGTGATAAGGGCTTGATATGAGAAGTCACCACCGCCACGGCATTTCTTCCCACTGGGTTTGCAGTGTGAGCAAGACAAGAAACAGACCCGCTGAGGAGGCTGATGGCTGTGCCAGCTACGCAGGATCAGTTTATATTTATTTGTGCTAAAAATATCTATCCAAATTGATAAAACAAGTAAAGCGAGTAACACATCTAATCAAAATTCAGTAACTGTAATGCATTACTGAATTTTTAAACAGTAATTTCATTACACAGCACGTTACTGCAAAAGTAGTGGCGTTACAGTTACTCCCAACACTGGACAGGAGTATTTGGAATGTAGGCACATGGCAAAGAGAGAGGTGGCAAAGGAAAAAGCATATAGTGAGTTGTATGAGAGGCTGGACACTAAGGAAGGAGAAAAGGAGTTGTATCAATTGGCTAGACAGAAAGATTGAGCTGGAAAGGATGTACAGCAGGTTAGTTGATTAAGGATTGAAATGGTAATGTACTAACAAGTGACGAGTGTGTTGAGAAGGTGGAAGGAGTACTTTGAAGAGCTGATGAATAAAGAAAATGAGAGAGAGAGGAGGATGGATGAAGGAAAGATGGTGAACAAGGAAGTCCCGAGGATTAGCAAGGCAGAAGTGAGGGCAGCTTTGAAGAAGATGAAGAATGGAAAGGCGGTTGGTCCAGATGACATACCAGTGGAGGTATGGAGATGTTTAGGAGAGATGGCAGTGGACTTTTTAACCAGATTGTTTAACACAATCTTGGAGAGTGAGAGGATGCCTGAGGAGTGAAAAAGAAGTGTTTTGGTACCAGTTTTCAAGAACAAAAGTGATATTCAGAGCTGTAGTAACTACAGAGGTATAAAATTGATCAGTCACGCTATGAAGATATGGGAAAGAGTTGTTGATGCCAGGTTAAGAGGAGAGGTGGCAATCAGTGAGCAGCAGTACAGTTTCTTGCCAAGAAAGAGTACTATAGATGCAATGTTTGCTTTAAGAGTGTTGATGGAGAAGTATAGAGAAGGTCAGAAGGAGTTGCACTGTCTGTGGATCTAGAGAAAGCATATGATAGGGTGCCAAGAGAGGAAGTGTGGTACTGTATGAGGAAGTCAGGAGTGGCAGAGAAGTATGTGAGGGTGGTGCAGGACATGTATGAGGACAGTGAGACGGTGGTGAGGTGCACTGTAAGGAGTGACAGATGAATTCAATGTGGGGGTGGGATTACATCAGGGATCTGCTCTGAGCCCCTTCTTGTTTGCCATGGTGATGGACAGGCTGACAGACGAGGTCAGGCAGGAGTCTTCATGGACCATGATGTTTGCAGATGACATTGTGATCTGTAGTGAAAATAGGGAGCAGGTGGAAGAGAACCTGAAGAGGTGGAGGTATGCTCCGGAATGAGAGGAAGATAGGTGCAATGGTGAAGATGGAAGGAGTAGTGGTCGTGAAAGTAGATGAGTTTAAATACCTGGGGTCAACCATCGAAGCAAACGGAAAATGCACAAGAGAGGTGAAGAAGAGAGTGCAGGTAGGGTGGAGTGGGTGGATATGAGTGTCAGGGGTGATTTGTGACAGAAGGGTAGCAGCAAGAGTGAAAGAGAAGATTTACAAGATGTAGTGAGACCTTCTATGATGCATGGTTTGAAGATGGTGGTACTGACAAAAAGACAGGAGGTGGAGCTGGAGGTGGCAGAGTTGAAGACGCTAAGATTTTCATTGGGAATGATAGGAGGGACAGGATTAGAAATGAGTACATCAGAGGGACAGCTCATGTTGAGCAGTTTGGAGACAAAGTGAGAGAGGCGAGGCTAAGATGGTTTGGACATGTGCAGAAGAGGAATGGTGGATATAATGGACAAAGGATGTTGAAGATGGAGCTGTCAGGCAGGAGAAAACGAGGAAGACCACAGAGAAGACTCATGGATGTAGTGAAAGAGGACATGGAGAAGGTTGGTGTTACAGAAGAAGGCTGACCGGAACACCGGCACCATCAGCGATATGAGGACATGAAATTTGATACCCAGGAGAAATGTGCTATTTTCTGCACGAGATTGTTGACATGTGAATTTATACCGATGGAACTCGCAACTGCAGCTCGCTAATTATAGTTTTAAAGAGGCATAATTGTAGTTTGAAAGCGGCACTATACACAAACAGGTCTGTTTCTCATCACACCAGTGCTACATCAGTTCATTCATTCTTTACAAAGACCAATTTTCGTGTTGCACATGCAACATACTGTATATGTTGCACTGTACAGCCCTGACCCTGGTAATCGCAATCAATTGTATTGAGTGTGATTAATCGCAAATGAGAGTTTTTGACTTGTTAGTTTTCCATATGTAAGATGCGCTCCCCACTGTTTGGTGGCACGCATACACACAGCCATTTGGCGCTCCTCTATTCAGTGTCTCGGATGACTGTTGTATGTATATTGTCTAGGTTCCTTTATGAATTTCTGCTGACAGGCTCTCCTAAGGATTGTTTTACACAATGAGGAATGTGTTGCAGCTGAGTTTCTCTGTTCACTTAACAATCGAGAAAAGATTACCAGGTCCCCTGGCTCTCTGGGTCAATTTCTCGGCGAGCAGGAGACTGTCAGGTTCTGAGCATGGTCATGTCAGGGCGTGGGTTGGGTCTCATGTCTTCATCTTGATTCAGGGTTTGAGTTTCTTTTGAGCATGGACTCGATCCACATCCTCGCCTTGAGTTTACTACTTTGTATTTTCTGCATTATTATTTATTAGATTCATCATTCTGCTAGTTCTGGGATAATTATTATTATTATTATTATTATTAATGATCAGAGTTCAGTTCAGTCATTTTTTGCATTATGATTGACATGATCTTGTCTCCCCTGACCCCCTGCTCATGTTCTGTGTCTCCCTGTTTGTAGAGTCTGTTTGAGGTTCTGTGTGTGGCCCTGCCCATCCTGTCATCTCCTTTGCCTCGTGTCAGCTGTCTTTCATTATTGGTCTCTTCACCTGTGCCATGTTGTCTTAATTGTCCCAGTGATTATTTAAAGTCTGTTCCACTTCTGTTTGGCTTGGCTTCTTTTGTCATGCTGGCATGATTACACGCTTCTGTATCCTGTTCCTGTCATGTCCTGATCTGCCTCTTCTGTTTTTGCCATGGTTTTTGTTGCTGCTTCCAAGCAGCAGTAATTAATTTCTGTCAAGCCCTTGAGCTGCATCTGCTTGACCAGCTCAAATAAATTGTTTAAAAACTTACGTCCGACTGTTAGAGGGCTTTCCTACTTTGCCGCAGTTTCCCCAGCTGGATGGGCTCAGGCTCTCTGTGTTTAATGTGCAAATGGTAATCCAAGCATGGGAGGAACCGCTGCTGGCGACTGAGGAGGAGCAGGGGGAGGAATTCTCTCAGTGAGCCAGGCAAAGACACGGCTCGTGCCAGCATCGGCGCGCACAGGGGCCTGGCCCTTCTTCTCCCACAGAGGTGTTCCAGATCTCCGTTTCCTCCTCCCTTGACGTAGCACCACACCACTGAGAGATGGCTCCTCATCAGGTAAATCCTGTCATATCCCGGAAGGGATCGTCTGACTCTTCAGCGGCAGCAGAGCAGGAACAGAGGCAAGTACCTTTTCATTTTTTAACACCATTAAATGAGAGGTCTTGTCCTGTTTCTGGAGAGGGGGCTCAGTGTCAGTCACCTATCGCCACTGAGCTCTCTCCACCCATCTCTGCTGTCATTTATGCTCCTGCTTCCATCCATCCATCCTCACCTGCCGCTCCGGTTTCTGCTTCTGTTTTTTGTGAGAAACTGGCCATACTGGGAGGCAATCTACTGGTTTGGGATGAGCCAGCTGCCCCTGTTGCTGCACATGGACTGCATGAGGATTATCCTGTACCTGCTCCACGTCGTTCCCTAGCTCCAGTTCCTGCACCACGTCACTCCCTAGTTCTTGTATCTGCTCCAGTACCAGCTCCAGCTGCTTGCAATGTGTGCATCACAGCCCCAGCTGTCCCTGAGGTGCATACAACAGCTCCAGCCATCCCCAAGGTGCGCTCAACAGTTGCCGCTGTCCCAGAGGTGCACACAACGGCTCTCACTGTCCCCGAGGTGCACACAATGGCCCTCGCTGTCCCTGAGGCACATGCCACAGCTCCAGCTGTTCCTGAAGAGCATGTTCCTGCTCTGTCCGAGGTGCATGCTCCTGTTCCGCCTGTCATTACCCCTACCTCATCTGTCATCATGCCTGCTGGTTGGACTGCAACAGCAGAGTCACCGGGGTCCTCAGCAGTGGTGGAGCAAGAGCTCAGGCAAGTCCTCTTCTTTGTATTTCTAACATCAGTTTCAGAAAGACCTTGCCTAGTTCTTAGTGAGGGGTCCTGGTTGCAGCAACTATCTGCTTCTGGGCTTCCTCCTCCGAGCTCCACTGCTGCCTGTTGTAGTGACCCGGGTGTTGTGTTTTCCTCCCCGTCTGAGGTGGCTGTTTCAGGGATGGATTCCCAGACATCAGGACTTGAGGACAACTTGGCAACCAATGCTGATGCCGCTCCTCTCGTCACGCTCCACCAGCACCCGCAGCCACCTGCCAGATGATCTCTGCAGCCCCACAGGAGGAGTCATCTGACGCTTCAGGGCCAGCAGAGCAAGGTACAAGGCAAGTGCCTCTTCATTTATTAACAACTGTTAATGAAAGGGCTTGCCTTGCTTCCAGTGTGGCGACTTGGCAGCAGGCACCTACAGCTGCTGAGCCTTCACTGTCTGTCTCCGCTGTAAAATCTGCTGCTGTTTCCTTACCTGCCTCTCCTTCTCCCTCTCTCCTGAGCACAGTGTCCGGGATTCCTCCAACCCCTGCTTTCATGCCTGAGGACCTGGCCCGCCGCAAGGAGCTGCTGGCTGTCATCAAGGAGCTGGGGGAGTGCTTCAAACTCTGCCAGAAAAGGGATGGGTGGCAGAACTGGGCGTAGTTGGAGGCTTGTCAGATCACAGCATCCAATCCCCACCTCTGGGAGGGCATTCTGGCCCTCTTCAGGGAGTTTGTGCCCTCTGACAAATTCACCTCCATGCCAGAGGCATGGAGCCACCGGCTCTTTGGAAATAGGGATCTTCTCTTCAGCCAGGCTTTCCACCTCCTCTCTACGCTATCGACATCAGCTACACCGGTCATCCCAGAAGCCAGTGGGTCTCAGTCATCGCACCCCGAGGCCGGCGCACCTCTGTCACCTGCAGCTCCGCCTGAGGCTTCATCTGTCGTCACACCAGAGATTTTTGCCTTTCACCAAGCCAGAGGCTTTGCCTGCCGTCATGCCAGGGGTTTCACCTGTTGTCACGCCTGCTGCTAGGACTGCAGCAGCAGAGTCACTGGAATCCTCGTTGGCAGTGAAGCAAGAGATAAGGCAAGTCCTCTTTTTTGTATTTACGATATCAGTTTTAGGGATGTCTTGCCTTACTCTTGGCAGGGAGGCCCAGTTGCAGCTTCCATCTGCTCCTGAGCTCTCCCCGTTGGGCTCCACTGCTGCCAGTTATAGTGACCCGGTGTTTGTTCCTTCCTCCCTGTCCGAGGTGGCCATGAGCTTGAGGTTCCCCAGCCTGAGTTGCCTGAGCCCTCCGCTGATTAGCAGCCATCGTCTGGTGTCGCCGCTGGTCAGCCCTCATCATCGGTGGTCAACACTCTCCAGCTGCTGTCTCACAAACTCCATGCTTCAGCCCCTGCGATGCATGAGAAGCTGCCATCTAAAGGGGGACACATCGTGCTCTCTGGTCAGGTGGCCCAGGGACACGGAAGACCACCCAACACATCATGCTCCTTGGTCTGGTGGCCCAGGGACACTGGCAGGCCACCCGACACATCACGCTCCATGGTCTGGTGGTCCAGGGACACAGGGAGACCACCCGACACATCATGCTTCTTGGTCTAGTGGCCCAGGAGCTCTGGGAGACCATTTGACATATCACACCCTACAGTCTGGCGGCCCAGGGATGCTGGGAGACCACCCAACACATCAGGCTCCCTGGTCTGGTGGTCCAGGGATGCTGGGAGACAACCTGACCCATCATGCTACTTGGTCGGGTGGTCCAGGGACTCTGGGAGACCACCCAACACATCGTGCTCTCGAGTCTGGTGGTCCAGGGATGCTGGGAGACAACCCGACCCATCATGCTCCTTGGTCTGATGGTCCAAGGTCTCTGGGAGGCCACCTGATGCATCATGCTCTCTGATCTAGTGCCCCCCCCCCCCCAATGCATCACACCCTATGGTCTAGTGGTCCAAAGACTCTGAGAGGCCACCCGACACATCATGCTCTCTGGTCTGGTGGCCCTTGGATGCTGGGTGGCCATCCGACACATTACATCCTATGATTTGGTGGCTCAGGGACACTGGGAGGCCACCTGACGCAATACACCCTATGGTTTGGTGGCTCAGGGACTCTGGGAGGCCACCTGATGCATTATGCTCTCTAGTCTGGTGGTCCTGGGATGCTGGGAGGCCACCTGACACATCACGCCCTATGGTCTGGTGGTCCAAAGAGTTTGGGAGGCCGCCCGACGCATTATGTTCTCTGGTCTGGTGGCCCTGGGATGCTGGGAGGCCATCCAACGCATTATGTCCTATGGTTTGGTGGCTCGGGGATGCTGGGAGGCCATCCAACACATTACGCCCTACGGTTTGGTGACTCAGGGACTCTGGGAGGCCACCCGACACATCATGCTTGCTAGTCTGGTGGTCCTGGGATGCTGGGAGGCCACCCGATGAATTACACCCTATGATATGGTGGCTCAGGGATGCTGGGAGGCCAGCCAACTTATCATGCTCTTTGGTCTGATGGCCCAGGGACTCGGTAAAGCCACCAGACTCGCCATGCTCTCTGCTTTGGGGGTTCATGAACTCTGCACATCACGCTCTTAGGTCTGGGGCCAGGGACTCTAGTTGGCCCCAACTGACTGTTTTGTTCTGGTTTTGGACTCTGTGGGGGGTGTTTTGGTTTATTTATTTACTTTTTTGGTGTTGTTTTGGGGTGTTTGGAATCCACCCCTTAAAGGCAGGGGCCTCGGTCAAGTTCTGAGCATGGTCGGGGGACCATGCTCATGCTATAAGTTTATTTTTGTTATTCACTGTGTTTTCTTCGCCTCAACCCAATTTGGTTATTAGGGCCCGAGCCACTGACAATGTCAGTGGGCAAGAGCCCTATTGTGTCCGTTGCATTTATTATTATTATTCCGCCTAAACGATCCCATTTTTGACCCTCGCGACATTAACTGAAACGTGGTTTTTATTTTTCACAAACACCTCAGACCCAGTGAAAAATTCAATAAACTGGAAAAAATATGTGCCCCCCCACCCCCAATTTTTGTGGGCGGGACCAAACGTACAAGGTCTATGGAGACCGGCGACCATAGTTTGCCATACAGACACAAAATTCAGGTGAGGTGTGCATCACCTCAAGACATGCAAAAAACATAATTGTAGCCCTTACCCATGGCCAACAGGAAGTCTGCCATCTTGCCTCAAAGCTGCCCCACCTCCAATTTGGCCAAAAACCAGCCCTCGCATTTGAAAGAACTCCTCCTAGGGACCTGCTCCAATTGAGCTCATTTTCACATGGCGGCATCTATAGGTATGGGCCATTAAAGCTTCCTCATTTCACTGTACAAAGCTCAAAGATGTGGCCAGGGTGCCATGGCGAAGATTGACTCCGCCCCTTACAAAATCAGATAGCTATAACTCGAGCAAAACTTGTCCGATGTCCATTTTTTTTTTTTTACATACATCTCAGACCCATTGAAAAATTTGATAAACTGGAAAAAAATAGTGCCCCCCACCCCCAAATTTTATGGGCAGGGACAAACATACAAGGTCTATGGAGGCTGGTGACCGTAAAGTTTGCCGTACAGACACGAAATTCAGATGAGGTGTGCATCACCTCAACACATGAAAAAACAAAATTGTGGCCCTTACCCACAGCCAACAGGAAGTCCGCCATCTTGCCTCAAAGCCGTCCCACCTCAAATTGGGCCAAAAAACCAGCCCTCGCATTTGAACGAACTCCTCCTAGGGCCATTCTCCGATTGAGCTCATTTTCACATGGCGGCATCTATAGGCATGGGCCATTAAAGGTTGCTCATGTGACAGTAAAAAGCTGAAAGGTGTTGCCAGGGTGCCATGGTGAAGTTTGACTCGGCCCATTACAACATCAAACAGCTGTAACTTGAGCAAAACTTGTCCGATGTCCACCAAAGTTTCCACAATGGATAATAGTCCTGCCCCGAATGCATCTATACAAAAAAAATTGACAAAAGATATAGCAATATAACTGATATGTAAGTGTTGCCATGGCAACATGGCAAAGGTTGACTCCTCGCCATGGAACATCGGACAGTTGTAACTTTGAAAAACTTTGTCCAATTTTCACCAAATTTTGTATGATGGATATTAGTCCCATCATGCACACTCCTATACAAAAATAATTTTTAAAAAGTTGTAACACCACCTTGTGGTTAGAGCAACAAACATTTGTAACTTGGGGAAACTTTGTCTGATTTTCACCAAATTTTCTATGATGAATATTAGTCCCACTCTGCACGCTCCTATACAAAATTAATATACTAAAGTTGTAGCGCCATCTAGTGGTTAGAAAAACAGACACTTGTAAGTTAGACAAACTTTATCTGATTTTCACCAAATTTTCTATGATGAATATTAGACCCACCCTGCACGCTCCTATATGTAAATAGTTAACAAAAGTTATAGCACCACCTAGTGGTTAAAGGAAGAATTGCTGAAAACTGTTATTTTGCTATTTTGTCTCACCGTGTGCAAAAATCCCATGATGGAATGACTAGGACTCATTGACAGCATACGCACATAGTAGAGAACTCTTTCCATACTGACCAGCATGCTTTGATGGTGTCTTTGCAATGCAAAACACGAGAGTTACAGCTCAGACGATACTTCTCTGATTTGGACCAAAATTTTGCATGATGGATACTAATCACACTCTAAACACATCTATATATCAATATTCACAAAAATGTCACAGCAGCACCTTGTGCTCACAAGAGGTACTGCACAAAAATGTATCAACTTTCGCTCAAAGACCAGTAATCAGAATTACATGACATTTTCAGTGGTTTCTCAGAACACATTGGATTACCTTCAGTGAGAGTCACATTTGTCATTTGATCATCACAGTTGCCATGGAAACCCACTCCTCGCCTGTCGATACATTTTACACTTTAGAGGGTTGGGAAAGTCCAAGGGTCACGAAATGTGGAACGTAAGTCAAGGTGACGCTCTTCTGTAGTTCTATATGGGTCTGCAACATGTACCTAATATGTAAGTGTTGCATGGCCACATGTACAAGTTTACCTTATCGCAATACGTTGGACAGTTGTAACTTGGACAAATTGTGTCGGATTTTCTCCGTAATTGCAATGATGGATATTAGTCCCACTCCGCACACTCCTACATAAAAATAATTGACAAAAGTTATAGTGCCACATACTGCTCACAGGAAGTACTGCACCAAATGGTTTACTTTTTTTTATTCACGCGGCACTTGCCGCGATGACGGAAAATTTTCCGAGCCAGCTAGGTACGACAGGCGCCGGGTTCCATGAGTGCATGCGGGCAAGGGTCCGCTTACAGCTGCTTGCACCTTTAATTGTGTTTATTTTCACGTTCATGTCCCTACTTATGTAATTTTGAATTTGCCATTTACCTTCTGTTTACTATGATTATCATAATTCTGCCTTCTCGTGTTTCTTATTTTAATCTTAAATTAGTTTTTCATGGTTGTGTTTATTAGTACTATTATCATCTGGTCAGTCACTGCAACAGATACTGGAGTCAGTTGGTCTGATCAGTCACTGCAACAGATACTGGAGTCAGTTTGTCTTGGCCTGTCCTTGCTACTGATAATACCCGTATCTGCCAAGAATGTGCAGCTAGTCCAGCAAAAGCTAGCGGTACTCAAATACTTTGCAATCAGTTGCATGAAATGGTCAGTCAGAAAGCAACTCATACTGGCTCAGACGTTGCCCG
Source organism: Pholidichthys leucotaenia (assembly GCA_020510985.1). Lineage (NCBI taxonomy): Eukaryota > Metazoa > Chordata > Actinopteri > Cichliformes > Pholidichthyidae > Pholidichthys > Pholidichthys leucotaenia. The sequence continues at coordinate 142,385,175 of CM035840.1, forward strand.
GGTTTGCAAGGTCAGGAGTTCCTGGCAGCAGAGGGTGGGGGACAGAGCTGCGTAGAGGAATCTGATCAGACCTAAATGAAACAGTCATTGTCACCCGCGACAGACTGCTATGAAGATGATGATGATGATCACGGTCACGTTTGGTTCATTTATGTCTGCCTATTATCAGAACATGAATCAGGCCCTGTCCTCACTTTAAGTTCATGTTTAGATCTTCTTTACTAATGGTATCATGTTTTTGGTTTTATTAGGGTTTTGGTATCATGGTCATGGTTATGTTTGATTAGTATTCTCATGGTTATGTTGTCATGTTTATTCCTGTCATGATTTGGGTTTGGGCTTTTATTTTGACAGCTTCTGTTGTTTGCTTCTGGATTTGCATTGTGAGTCGTTGCTTTGTTAATTATTGACATAATGCACGGCTCAGGAGACACGCACGCAGGCTCAGGATAGATTTAACAGCTTTATTAGCAACAAGGAAGTGTATGGCTGCGTGTCTGTGGAATAAGAATGTATTGGTGGTGGCGTCTGCGTCAGGCACGGGGGCAGGAGGCCGTACAGCCGGACAACCCTGTGGGAGAGAGCAGAGGGAGAAGGGTAACGGGCACCACACCAATACAGGGAATGATGATGATAGCTGGCTTACTTGGTTATGACAGGTGGCTGGCGTCGACAAGGGCGAGGCCCGGAAGACAGCGACCTGCAGTACCTGTGGCAGCAGCGTAGAACCAACGGCGAGATGAGGAAGTCCGCCGCCAGGAATGTCCACCTGTGCACAGGGGAAGGCTAGAGGAGAGAGGTAAGGGGAGCTTACCCAAGTAATCTTCACTAGTCGGTTTGAGATCCGTAGTAGCAAAGGGGCCGAAGTTGAGAGACGGCTTCAGGCCGAAGCCCAGGGCAGAGTGGATTAAATACCTTGCCGCTGACGAGGAGCAGGTGTGCGCGTGGCTGGCGCCGCTGATGAGTGGCGAGTCATGACAATTAGTCACAGCTGCTTTTGATTTTTTGATTACTGATTGTCCATGGGTGTTTTTTATTTGCTGCACTATATATACGTACATGCAGCGCACTGCCCTCGGTGCGACAAACTACTGTGCTGTTATGTCATGTCATGCCAAATTACAGTGGTGTGAAAAAATGTTTGCCCCTTTCTGATTTCTCATTTTTTTGTATATTTGTCACACTTAAATGTTTCAGCTCATCGAACAAATTTAAATATTAGACAAAGATAACACAAGTAAACACAAAATGCAGTTTTTAAATGAAGGTGTTTATTATTAAGGGAAACAAAAATCCAAAACTACATGGCCCTGTGTGAAAACGTGAATGCACCCTAAACCTAATAACTGGTTGGGCCACCCTTAGCAGCAACAACTGCAATCAAGCATTTGCAATAACTGGCAATGAGTCTTTTACAGCGCTGTGGAAGAATGTTGGCCCACTCATCTTTGCAGAATTGTTGTAATTCAGCCACATTGGAGGGTTTTCGAGCATGAACTGCCTTTTTAAGGTCATGCCACAGCATCTCAATTGGATTCAGGTCAGGACTTTGACTAGGCCACTACAAAGTCTTCATTTTGTTTTTCTTAAGCCATTCAGAGGTGCACTTTGCTGGTGTGTTTTGGATCATTGTCCTGCTGCAGAACCCAAGTGTGCTTCAGCTTGAGCTCACAAACAGATGGCCAGACAATCTCCTTCAGGATTTTTTGGTAGACAGCAAAATTAATGGTTCCATTTACCACAGGAAGTCTTCCAGGTCCTGAAGCAGCAAAACAGCCCCAGACCATCACACTACCACCACAATATTTTACTGTCAGCATGATGTTCCTTTTCTGAAATGCTGTGTTACTTTTATGCCGGATGGAATGGGACACACACCTTCCAAAAAGTTAAATTTTTGTCTTGTCAGTCCACAGAGTATTTTCCCAAAAGTCTTGGGGATCATCAAGATGTTTTCTGACAAAACTGAGACGGGCCTTTATGTTCGTTTAGCTCAGCAGTGGTTTTTGTCTTGGAAATCTGCCATGCAGGCCATTTTTGCCCAGTCTCTTTCTTATGGTGGAGTCATGAGCACTGACATTAACTGAGTCAAGTGAGGCCTGCAGTTCTTTGAATATTGTTGTGGGGTCTTTTGTGACCCCACAACACAGCGACGATGAATCGTCGCTGTGCTCTTTGGGTAATTTTGGTTGGCCGGCCACTCCTGGGAAGGTTCACCACTGTTGCATGTTTTCGCCATTTGTGGATAATGGCTCTCACTGTGGTTTGCTGGAATCCCAAAGCTTTAGAAACGGCTTTATAACCTTTTCCAGACTGATAGATCTGAATTACTTTGTTTCTCATTTGTTCCTGAATTTCTTTGGATCACAGCATGATGTCTAGCTTTTGAGGATCTTTTGGTCTACTTCACTTTGTCAGGCAGGTCCTATTTAAGTGATTTCTTGATTGAGAACAGATGTGACAGTAATCAGGCCTGGGTGTGGCTAGAAAAATTGAACTCAGTTTTCCAAAGATGTGATAAACCACAGTTAATTAATGTTTCAACGGGGGGGGGGGGGGGGTGTCCCATTTTCATACAGAGCCATGTAGATTTTGATTTTTTGTTTTTTTTGCCCATAATAATAAACACCTTCATTTAAAAACTGCATTTTGTGTTTACTTGTGTTATCTTTGTCTAATATTTAAATTTGTTTGATGATCTGAAATATTTAAGTGTGACAAACATTCAAAAAAATGAGAAATCAGGAAGGGGGCAAACACTTTTTCACACCACTGTATGTAATTAATTGTGATTAACTAGCAAATTCAAAAGATTAATCTCTTTTTTAATCATCTGTCACTACTTGTACTATCTAGTGAAGTCTGATGAATGGTGCCACTTTTCCAACAAACAGTCTGATCAGAGTCACAGTTGGATTACCTCCCCTATGACTGCCTGCTCATCAGCTGTCAGGAGTTATAGGCCTTGTGATTTTGCAATCTGCAATATGCAAAGGCAGATGTGCTGGCAAATGTTGGCACATCAAGACTGTACAGCAATAGAAGGCTCATCAATGTTTGAGGATGGCAAGAAGGATTTGGAATGACTGTTTATTGGTGGGTTCACCACTGTGTTCAGAGCAAATTTTCCTGCCCATTTAAATACTGTCTGTGTAGGCTTTTTAAACAGTGGCAAAATTATAATGAGCAAAAATGATAAAAACGAGCTGAAGTTCTATTCTGATTCCAGGTGTTTGTAGTAGTCATCCCTTAGAGTTTAGCACTGAGAGGGTTGACAGACTTAGACCCAAAAGCAACATGGATGGAGAAGGAAGAGTAAAGTGACAACAATCTTTATTACAAAATTGTGCAACAAATGTAGCAATAATAATTTGCCACAAGGATCTGGCAACCCTGTGAGGAGAGAGCAGAACAGGGGTAAGTATAATAGATGAGACTGGGAAAATAATATTGTATGTTTATGCTTACAGGTCCTCTGGGGAGACGCCGCTAAACAAGGGTAGCTGATCCTCTTCGGCTGGGAGTTGGTGACAGGGAAGGGGCACACCAGTGTTGTGGAGCAGTGGTGGTATCCCAGGGAAGAGCTGCAATCAGGCTGGCTAGGCCTGGATGAAGGGAAATGAGTGAAGGAGGCAGCGCAGGCAAAACGGTGGTAAGTCGATGTACTTTGGGAGCGTGGAGGGGAATGTGCACAGCCCCACAGCCCCACAGCCACGGTTTGGATGGAGCAAGAGCACTGTGACAGAGTCATAGCCTGTGCTGACGATAGAGCATCCTCTGGCCTCGGCAGAACAGGGTCCAGTGCCAGCGGGAAGCCGATCTCCTGTGTTCACGTGGGGTGAGCCACCTGTGTGGGTTACATCGCTGGGGTGTCCCGGGACTGCTTTGACCACCATGCCCGCTGCTGGGGCCGCCACAGCAAAGTTCGAGCTGGACCTGCAGAGGGCCGGGCCTGAGGAGTCGTCATCTGGATCGATGGAGTCCTGGACGGGTGTGGAGCTTGAGATTAGGCAAGTGCTCTCTTGGTTTCTGTTGTTTCTATATCGAAGAGATCTTGTCTGGCTCTTGATGGGGAGAGCCAGGTGCAGTCGTCAGCTGCACCTGAGCTCACTTCACCGGGCTCCACTGCCGCTGGTGACCCTGACCCTGTTTCTCTGTTTCTCTGCATCTCTCATCTGAGCTTTTCCCCAGGGTAACCAAAGATTGTCCAGCTTTTCCAGAAGTCTCCGCGGGTCCAGTCTCACTGCCCGAGATCACAATGGGTCCCGCTCCTTCTGCTGAGGCCATCGCAGGTGCTCCATCCCAGCACGGGACTTCCGTGGGTGGTGCTTCCCCTCCGGTTGAGGTCTTTGCAGGTGCTCCGATCCAGCCCAGGGCCTCCAAGGGTGCTGCTTCCCCATCAATTGAGGTCATCGCGGGTGCTCCATCCCAGCCCAGGTCCTCTGTGGGTGCACTTTTAGCCCAGTCCGGGGCCTCCATGGGTGTAGCCTTGGCCCAGTCCGGGTCCTCCCTGGGTGCTGCTCCCCCTTCTGCTGAGGTCATCACGTGTGCTCTGTTCCAGCCTGGGACCTCTGAGGGTGCAGCTATGTCCCAGCCCAGGTCCACCGTGGGTGCAGCTTTGCTCCAGCCCAGAGCCACAGTAGGTGCAGCTTTGTTCCAGCCTGAAGCCACCACAGTTGCAAATTTGCTCCAGTCCGGAGCCACCGCGGATGCAGTCTTGCTCCAGTCTGGAGCCACCACGGGTGCAACCTCGCTCCACGGGTGCAACCTCATTCCAGTCCGGAGCCACCGCAGGTGCAGCCTCACTCCAGTCCAGAGCCACCGCAGGTGCAATCTCGCTCCAGGTTGGAGCCACCGTGGGGGCTGTTATGTCACAGTCCGGGACCACCGAGGGTGCTACTGGCCAGCCAGAGGGTGTCGTGGTTCTCCCTCCTCTGCCAGACATCATCGTGGTTCCCCTTCCTCTGTCAGACACCGCTGTGGTTCCTCCTCCCCTGCCCGACATCGTCATGGTTCCCCCTACTCTGCTGTCCTTCCCTTCATTGGACCTCCCCGTGGGGGAGCCGCCTCCTGGGCCTCCCCTTCTGTTTAGGTGGCTAAAAAACTCTGGATAACCACCTGACAGACTGTGCTGTTGGGTTTGGTGGCCCATATTCTCCGGCAGGCCACCCGACTCTTACCATCTCACCCTCTGCCAGGCCTGGGACTTCGGCCGACCACCAGAACAGTCTAGCTCCTTGGTCCAGGGGGCCTAGATCTCTGGTTTTGCCTGGTGTGAATCCTAAGAGGGGGTTTTTGATTTCTCCTAGCTTGGGCTTAGCTGGGCTGTGGGTCATGGGAGTTCTTATTATTTTCTCTGGTTTGTTTCGGTCTCTCCGTGCCTGGGTCCCGCTCCTCCAGCACGGGGTGGGGTTGTTTCCTTGTTTTTTGGTGGGGTGGGTTCTTAGTGTGGGTGGGCCCTTGTTTTTCTTTTGATGTTGCCCGGGGTGTCTGGTTCCCACCCCTTGGGAAGGTGATCTGTCACAATCTGAGCATGGGGGGATTTTACCATGCTTTGTTTCTTTGCTTTTTTATTTTTTCCTTATTTGTATAATATTGTATTTTGGAGTTCTTTGCCTTTGGTGTTATTTCTAGTTTGTTTTCACATGTTTGGTATTGTTTCTTTCTATGATTTATTTTTCCTGGTTACGTTCAGTATAATTTTGTTATTTTCAGATTTGGGTTTAGTTTCACTTTATTTTTGCCATCTTATTATATTTTCATTCTGTTGTATTCTCCCTCTGGTTGACAGCTGTCAGTAACGCTTCTGGGTTTCTGCTCCATGTGGGCGGCGTCCTGTCAGCTGTCAGCCCATTCTCTCCCCTCTCATTACTCACAGCTGATTGTCATTTTCTCCCCAGCCCACTCATGTGATTCGCACCGGTTACTCTTTGTGTTAATGGTTGTGTTCCTATTTAAGGGCTGTTATTTTCATTTTCCTTTGCCGGAGTCTTGAGTTTCTGTTCCTTCGTCTCCACCAGAGCCCAGCCCTTGGTCTGGTGCACTTTATTCAGAAGTTTGCTCGTTTGTTTGAATTTTGTGTTCGAGCACTGTTTGGGACTTTGTGTTTGTCGTTTTCAATAAAACTCACAAACTGCAGTCCAGTCTCTCATCTCTGCCCTGAGGGGCAATTCATAACAGAAAAGGGGTTGACCAGAGAGACCAATTACTTGTAAGGGTTGGGGCAGCTCATTGCAAGGAATTTTGAATTGGGTTGCCAGGTACTCAGAAATGAAATTTTGCTCGGCTCTGGAGTCAATTAGAGCGGAACCAACATACCCGGCGGACTTGAGCAGCAAATGTATGGGTAGTGATAAGCGATTAAGTGAGGGACCAGATATACAGCCCGTCAGGCACCCTACTGTGACTGACAGGCTCACTCTTTTAACTTCGCCGGACACTGGGCGGCGGGGTGACCGGCTTTACCACATTACAGGCATAACCCCTCCTCGTACTGCTGCTGCCATTTGGCATGGGCGAGCTTGGACCAGCCCACCACCATAGGCTCAGGTGCATCAGAGGAGGTGGTGGCAGGCGGAAGAGCAAGGAGTGGTGACTGAGTGGATGAAGAACAGGGTGCGAGACAAGAGCCAGACTGCCACTCTCTGGAACATTGTCGCAGCCGATTGTCAAGTTTAAAGGGTACCTGTAGTGAATTTTAATCAATAGCTATTTCAAAGGACCAAGTATGATACAAGTGGTTCCATCCGGTGATTTTGGTCATGATTGCTTCTCATATACACACAAGTTTCAAGTCACTGCTATGTCAGTCAATCATGGTCAGGTACATCTTGTCTCCTCCATGGGCTATTTACGCACTGGTAGTGACGCACAGTCATTGCTTTGTGCGACTGACTGGGCCGCAGTATAGCAGTCAACAAAGTTTTAATATCAGAATTTTATGCAATTTTTTACAACCAAGTACAAGCAAATCTACCTGAATATAATTTAATTAAAGAAAATTCTAGTATATCAACATTTATTCAACATGTTCTGAAGATACTTGACTGGGAATTTGTCTATTCATCAGGTCCCCTTCAGCTGCTGGTCTCCGGAGGTACCTGTGGATCATGCTGTCAATGATGGCCATTTCCAAGGGTGGTTTGTACAGTATACAGTACAGTCATATGAAAAAATTAGGACACCCTGTATAAGCCTGTGTGTTTTTTAACATATTTGGACATATGGACATTTAAAATCAATGTTAAAAATACTGAGAGATTTACGTAATACAGGGGTGTCCAATCATGTGCCATGGAGGGCCAAGACCCTGCAGACTTTACCTCCAACCAGTGTCTTCAACAGCAGATTTCACTGAATTTCTTCCCACTGATTGCTCATAAGTGAAAACACCTGCTGAAGAGACTGAGTAGAAGGGAAACCTACAGAGTCTTGGGCCTCCACGGCACATGATTGGACACCACTGATGTAATACTACTAAACAATTAAAAATGAATTACAGACTTTTTTCAAATTTTCTGTAAAATGTAATTTTAAACAAATAGTGAGGAATAAATTAGGACACCCCCACATTCATTCTCACTTACGATGGCTAAAATAAATTTTAAAAAATGCAAATAAAAACAAAAACAAGGTTAGACATAGATATGTGAACATTTCTTAATAAAGAACTGAATATTTAAAGAGGTGTCCACATTTTTTCACATGACTGTATATCCATGCAGATTTTGCACTGTTTTCAACTCGGATCTCAACCCACTGAGCATCTGCTGAACACGCTTACTGGTTCGTAGTAAACACGTTTCCTCAGCCGAGGTAAAGCCGGAATCAACAAGTGTACGTCACTTCAGGCCGACGATGGCTGCTCCCCATTGGTTTTGACCGAGCGGTTTTCATGGCATAAAATTTTTCAATACACTGACTCTAAGGGGTTAGTTTTACTGAATAAATACATTTTTTGTTTATAAGTAATACCTAATTAATGTTGTTATAATGATCAATGCTGGTTTCCTTAAATAACCAGGGAAATGAAATTGTCTAAGGACTCAGATTTGTCAAGACGGCAAGCGAGTTCGATATGGAGAGTGGCGATTAAGCTGTGTGTCAATATTGAACTGTGGGCTGCACGGTGGCGCAGTGGTTAGCACTGTGGCAGCACAGTTTACCCTCGGCCGGGGGATCGCGGGGATCGTGAGATCGTAGGTTCGATCCCTGCCCCCGACCAACAGTGACCTGTCTGGAGTTTGCATGTTCTCCCCGTGTTGCGTGGGTTTACTCCGGGATTTCTCTGGTTTCCTCTCACATGCCAAAAACATGCAGGTTAGGGATACGGGGCGCTTGCGCATGCAGCGACCGGCAGCTGGTGGCTTGTCACCAGACTGCAAAACAAATCTACCTACGGGTACAAAATAAGTAATAAAAAAAAAAAATTGAACTCAATGCAACGTCGTCCCACCCTGCCTCGGCTGTGAGCACGCAGAAGTCAATAGCATGTTCAGCAGTGGTTCTTGCCCCCTGACGGCTGTCCATTAGTCTAGCGGACACACTCCTCTCCCGGTCAGTATGGTCAAAAACCTGAGAGAATTCACTTGTAAAACATTCATAGGAATATGCCTGATAATCTGGCCCTTGAATTATAGCTTGTGCCCAGGAGAGGGGGCAGAGTGCAGCTATCGAGCTGACCCATCAAGTAGCCAATCCTACTGTAGTCAGACGGAAAATTGCCCAGAATACTGTCAAAAACAAGCTGGCACTGAAATAGGAACCTGCCCCCCCCCAAAACTGGCCCCCATAACGAGACGGTGCGGTGAACGGTGGGGAGCAACCCCGATGGTCTGCCGGAGGGGCTGCTCCAGGGGAAGCAATGGCAGTGGTGGCAGTGGCGAAGTTTTGAACAGTCTCCTCTAACTTGGGTATTCTGACAATTTTAACATTTCATTCAAAATGATTTGATTTTGGTTGGATGTTTGGTCAAAGCGCTCCTCGAGGATGCTGAGCCGAGATAGTATCGCCTCCATCCTAGTCGCTGGGTCTATAGGCTGGTTGCGTACTGACAGGGTTGGCAGGCTTAGACCCAAAAGCAACACGGATAGAGACGGAGAGTAAAGTGACAATAATCTTTATTACAAAATTGTGCAACAAATGTAGCAATAATAATTTGTCACAAGGATCTGGCAACCCTGTGAGGAGACAGCAGAACAGGGTAAGTATAATGGATGAGATTGAGAAAATAATACTGTACATTGGACATTTACAGGTCCGCTGGGGAGACGTCTCTGAACAAGGGTAGCTGATCCTCTTCAGCTGGAGAGCTGGTGACAGGGAAGGGGCACACCAGTGTTGGGGAGTGGTGGTGGTATTCTGGGGGAGGAGCTGCAGTCAGGCTGGCTAGGCCTGGATGAAGGGAAAGGAGTGAAGGAGGCAGTGCAGGGAAAACGGTGGTAAGTCGACTTACTTTGGGAGTGTGAAGGGGAATGTGCACAGTCCGGGTAATCCAGTGCAGTCCATAATGTGAGCCCAGAATCCTAGGGTAGACAGGGGTCAGAGCACAGCAGGCAAATGGGGCACACTAAGGTCCAAAACTTCAGGCAGGCAACAGGGTCTAAAGCAAGCAGAGGTCAGAACACAGCAGGCAAGACGCAGGCAAGGCAAGTATATGATCAGGTTGAGGGTCTAACATGACCAGACAGAGCAGTGGGAGAGCTTCCTTTCTAAAGGGCTCCTCTGATTAGCAACAGGTGGTGATCAAGGCTGCAGGGAGAGTGCTAATCAGAGGCGAGAGAGAGAGAGAGAGAGGCAGACACACAGAGCAGGCATAAATGCCTTAGAACTGCAGTATCCATATGAACATTCCCAAAGACAATTCTGCCTACTTACAGATAGTACAACTTATATTTTACTCTTTATATTTTAAATTATCCTAAGATTTCACTGAATTAGGTCACTTGTTATAAACTGAGCGACCATCTTAAGGTTGACTGCTGAGATCCATTTCGGCTCTAGGTGTTGGTAAAATTTCCTGTTTAGTTTGGTTTGTCTGATTGCGCTTGACTGGAGAAGGCTCAGGACCTCATAAACTTATGGCAAGAAAAGTAAGATATTGTGGAGAATGTGCTCAAGGATGAGACTGAGTTTATTCCTCAGATTCAGCTTTATTCACAGATCACATACTCCAACAATCTCAAAGCAAGAAAAGAGGAAGTATCATCTCACGTCTGGGTTTTGTACCCCGGACACCAAACAGCAGTCACATGGTGTTTAATCAAACATACAGTCACATGGTACTTAATCCCAATCACAAAGTAACCCCTTTGATCTCACACCATTGTCCTTTAGTCTCTGGTGGTCCAGAAATCTCCCGAGGTCGTCTCCCTGAAACAAAGGCCGAATCTCACACTCTTCCGTTGTCTCTCAGAGGCTCAGTCCCTTTTGTTCCATGAGACGTGTAGCACACAATAAACATACAGCAATACATTTGTGGAGAATATGTAACCAACATATGTGCCACAATATTGCCAATGATTGAAATTTGAGAAGTTTTTTTTTTTTTTTGGTATTTCCAAAACTGTACCCATTTTGACCACTAAAAGAAAGTCGTACTAAAAACTGATATTTGAAACAATGATGCAATGTGTGAGTGAAATGTAATGCAATCTGAGAGTAATATAATTACATATCAAACAAATCTTCAGTCAGAAATAAACAGCCAAAGGCAAACATGCTCTTAATTTTACAATGTCTCTTTCCTAAAAATGTTTCTGCTCTTCAGATGTTAACAACATTACTCATGGTTCCTGGATATGAATGGCATCCAGCTCTTGAGTGCTCAGAGATCCCATTAGCCATGTTGTCAGACCCGGCAATCCATGAATGTGAAGAGTTTTGTGGACTGAAAAAAAAGTGACAGCACAATGCAGTAGCATAGCAACATGCCATCTGGAGACGCAAAACATCTTTTGGTGCTTCTTTTTTGTGCTTGACCATAATGAGTAACCCAAGACTCTCAGGTGTAACCAGCCTTCCCCTTTCATAGCTTTCCGTCATGAGGTATTGTAGTGTGCTGGAGGGCAAAACAGTGTTCCAACATACCAAGCAACACAAAACAGTCCATGGCAGAGAAGAACTTGTTTAGCTCTCGGCATATCATTATTCTTACACTGCCACCAAGAGAAAAGTGTGCAAAGGTGATGAAGGTTAATAATTATATTTAATTTTGGTCATTAACTATGAACTCTGGGAGCACAATTTTATATTCTTTTATGTATTTGGAAGTATAAAATTAAGGCATTAAGCTTGTTTTTCAGTGTTATCGTGAAACAAAAGGGAGAAAAGGCAATGACCAACGTGGACAACTGAGAATATTGGCTATTACCTCATGTCAACATCATCATCGTCATCAAACAAGCATTATTACTCTTTTCTTGCAATAAGTCCTCCAACAAATTCAGAGAAAATGACTATAAGCTCCTCACCTAATAATATTATGTGACATCTCAACTGCTTGTGTCAAAACAGCTTAAAGATGAAAAATTGTATTTTTGTAGGTTTTAACCTTCTGAAAGGTGTCTATTGTTCATGTGATTATTGAAACAATATCAAAATGCTCACTTCCCTTACTGGCCAAGGGTGTAATGAAGATTGTGTGAGCAGCAATATGGGTTCAGACACAAGAGGACAACTGCATTTGCTCTAATGGAATTTATAGAAAAAATATCAACTGCTGTTGAAAATAAAGAGTATTCAGTTGGGGTATTCCTGGATCTTAAAAAAGCATTTGATACAGTGGATCATAATTTATTATTAAAGAAACTACAAAATAGTGGTATTAGGGGAGTAGCACTGTCCTGGTTATGTAGTTACTTAAAGAATACATATCAGTATGTATGTGTTGGTAACAAAATCTCACAGTTACTGAAGGTTACTTGTGGAGTCCCACAGGGTTCAGTTTTGGGGCCATTGTTATTCAATATGTATGTAAATGATAAATGTAAAGTTTCAGAAAAAAATGGATTTAATATTGTTTGCCGATGACACTAATTTATTATGCAGTGGAAGCAATTTGGAACAACTTTTGGATACACTCGGAAAGGAATTAGGAAAGCTTAAACTGTGGTTTGATTCAAACAAATTAACGCTCAATTTAAGTAAGACAAAATTTATAGTTTTTAACAACCATCACAACAACTTAGTATCTAAACTCAGTGTAAATGGTGTAGAGATTGAAAGGGTATCCGAAACTAAATTTCTTGGTGTAATAATTGATAATAAACTGTGTTGGAAGTCACATATTAATTATATTAAAGGTAAAATATCCAAATCAATTGCAATACTACACAGAGTGAAATATTTGCTGAATCAACCCACACTATATACCTTGTATCATTCATTAATACTCCCATACATGACATATTGTACTGAAATATGGGGAAATACATATAAAACAAACATATATCCAGTCTTTATACTTCAGAAGAGAGCTATTAGAATAATAAACAAAGCTGCTTACAGGGAACCAACAAACCCAATTTTTCTTAAATTAAAAGCTCTCAAGTTGAATGAAAGATCTGGTTGATGTTAAAACTGCAGTAATAATGTTTAAAGTGAAGAATCTATCACTGCCAGCAAATATCCAAAAGCTGTTCCAAATAAGGGAGAAACAATATCATTTCAGAGGAACATGTATATTTCAAAAACCTTCAGTGAGAACTACCACCAAGCAACACTGTGTTTCAGTGCAAGGAGTCAGATTATGGAACGATTTTGGACCTGAATTAAAATCATGTACAACGCTTGGACAATTTAAACAAAAACTAAAGGAAGAAATACTCCAAACATATATACAAGATGACATATAAAATCACATAAGGATTGTCATATCCAGTCTGCGTTGTGTTGTTGCTTAGTTTTTTTTGTCACATTTTGTCTTAGCTTTGTTCTGAATTGTAATCGCTCTTGTTTGTTTTTCTTTTGAATTTTTGGATGGAATATGGGTGGGCAATATAAGCTGCGGCTTCAGCCATCACCCATTTCGGATAACTTATGTTGAACTGTATAATCAGAGGAGTTATTGTCTAATTTGACCTTGTTGGATTTTCTTTCCCCCTTTGTTATATTATTCTGTTTCTTTTAATCTGTACTTTTAATCTATCCGAAATAAAGATTGATTGATTGATTGACTGATTGATTGATTGATAATTGCCCATTTTTTTACTACTTTTGAGTTTACCTTTATACTTCACATTGAAAACTATTTGTCTTTCCTTGTTTTGTGTCATGTTTTTCTGCACAACCTGGAATTTGTGAATTTATTGTTCATTTTGATATACTGTATTAACACACTGGACCTAAAATCACAAAATATATAGCCATGTGAAAAAAATTTGGGCATCCCTTTAAATATTCAGTTCTTTATTAAGAAATGTTCACATATCTATGTCTAATCTTGTTTTTGTTTTTATTTGCATTTTTTAAATTTATTTTAGCTATTGTAAGTGGGAATGAATGTGGGGGTGTCCTAAAAAAGATGGGGGGGTGTCCTAATTTATTCCTCACTATTTCTTTAGAATTACATTTTACAGAAAATTTGAAAAAGTCTTTCATTCATTTTTAATTATTTAGTTGTATTACGTGAATCTCCCAGTATTTTTACCATTGATATTAAATATCCATATGTCGAAATGTGTTCAAAAACACAAGCTTATACAGGGTGTGCTAATTTTTTCACATGACTGCAAAAACACGAGTTGGAAGAAGTTGGATTTTTTTTTTACAGTGAAAACCACACACATGTTTAACAAACCACTTTTTATAACTTGGAATGCAAATATATATTGTAAATTTGAAAAAGTTACGTTACAATTCAGCAAACAACTCTTCCACTCTTTCGGACCTGGTAGGTGCATCACGCCATTCCTTTCTACCTTCGAGTAGTTATGCACATGTCAGAGGCTCCTGTTCCTGTTTTTTAGCACACCACCGGAACATCAAGTCAGACCTCTGGTATGTTCATCATGTAGAGCAGGCCTATTCAATTAGCGGCCCGCGGGCTACATGCGGCCCAGAACTAGCCTCTGAGTGACCCAGGCTACGCTAAGGAAGCATAAATTTAAGAAAAAAATATGAAGGAATGAAGGAACGGTCCACAAGCGCACACACGAACAACACGCATGACTGTCATCCGCACAGAATTCAGAAGCTCCCTGCCCACGTGAGCGTTGCAGTCGGGCAGGCAGAGGTTTTCTAGCGTTGCAGTCCGAGACAAACATGAGCTTATTAAAGTACTTTAAATGCGGAAAAAAGCAAAAGAGATATGTAAGCAGTAGAGGTATTTATGGTGGTTTTAACCCGCTGGAATAATGAATAATAATGAAATAATAACAATGAAGCGTCGCTTAGCAAACGTATGGTGAGGCTTCATATTGTATGCAGGGAAAGGCAAGTGAGACTGAATCGCTTAGGATTGACTTCACCAGCTACTACAATATCCATCCATCCATCCATCCATCCATGGATGGATATTATGTACCTGGCAAATTAAGATGACCGAAATTCATGAAGTCAATGACTCATCTGAGAGATATAAACTGTGCATTTGTTTCCACTGACTGGAATAATTAAGATGCAAACTTTTATAGGAAACGACCTCATTTTTAAAGTGTACGAATATACTGAGCATAAGCCAGTGTTGAATATGAAACTGATCCTGAAAATCATTTTTTCAACAGTATAAAACATCAGTGTAAATACTTTAGCTCAGACCAACTAAAATATACTATTTCTGACCAATCATTGTCAATAATGATTGGTCTGTTTGTAAACTGTCACGATGCTGTCAAAGCGTTATCTTGGCTGTTTTTGTTTGTTGTATTAGCTCTGTGTTATATTTTTATCTCTTTTACTGATATTAACTTTTTACTTAGTGTTAGCTTAGTAAATACAACAGCCCAATCAGGCACACAGGTGAATCAGACCCCGGGCAGGGCTGTTCACCAGGTTAGGCTAACCTGTTTTAGCTAGCTAGCTAGCTAGCCACTTCTGGCCTGGAAAGCCATGGCTCCATCCCCAACTTGTGTCGGCCATGTTTCCCTCTCAAAGAAGGTTTCAGAGTTGGAATTGAGACTCTCTAACCTTTTTAAGATTCGGGAGGCTGAAAACCACCTGGACACTATAATTTTTGGACAGACACCAGCCCCAGCGACGGACTCGCAGCTACATTGCCATCCACTTCCACCCCTGCTCCGGTCACCTCAGCTGTCCAGGACTCCAGCATCAAACACTGGCTTCAGCTCGGAGCTAAACCCAAAGCCCCGGGTGGTTCCTCACAGCCTTAATGCACGCTCTGGACCATGGTTGGTCCAAATAGCAAACGTCGGAGATTGACCAGACATGCCGCGCCTCCTCCCTTCCCCTTTTGCTGGAAAACAGATTCGACATCCTTTCCCTGGAAGATTTCCCCCACCTAGACGTGGGTCCAGGTGGGGGAAGCCCCGGATCAAAACTACCTTAGGTGTGCCAAACTATACACCAGCTCCAAAAAGAAGAGAGTGCAGCCCCCTGCATCACCCCCGCATCGGCTCCCCACCGCCACTGCAGCAACTACGGCAAAATTATCCACCATTTCACAAGCCACCAACAAAGCCCCCCCAGACGACGCTGGTAATTGGTGATTCAATAATGAGGAATGTCAGAAGCAGGTACTGTGTTACAAAGTTTTTTCCTGGGGCTAAAGTATCAGACATTGAGGCTGTTATCCCTGACCTATTAAATGAATACCACCATGCAAAAACTGTTATTTTACATGTCGGATGCAACAACATCCCAGATGAAACGTCGGAGATCTTAAAGAGTGACTTCAGGAGCCTTCTGTCCACTCTTATGAACTGTGGCAGACGTGTTTATTTCTGGGCCACTTGCTCCTTTTAGAAGAGGTTGCAATTATGTTAGCAGAACTCTCAGCCTTAATACCTGGTTGTGTTCAACATGTCCTACTTTTAACATTGGTTTTATAGACAATTTCAACCTGTTTTGGAACCGCCCATCATTTATGAGGCCAGATGGCATCCATCCAAATAGACTCAGTGCATGTGTTCTAAGGGACAATCTGTTTTATTCCATTCAGCATTTTTTAGTACGTTGACTGAAAGCTGGTATGTTAACTCACCCTGAAGTACCTGGGTCTGCCAACCAGCCCTTTTTTGCTTCCGCTTCTCATATTAATCCTATTAATCCAAATACTGTAATTCTCACAGTTTAGATCAGTCTTCAATTCATAATCCCATAGAGATTGTCTGTCTCCCATTACCCAAAACATTATAACCCAAGACAAATACAACATAACTTGATAAATACACGCCTCTCTGCAGCTCCTCTTCATCCACCACCCCTCAACTTAGCCCGTCTTCCCCATCAGAGAATAATTGTCTGCTCCCTCCAAAGTTAATAAAAATATAATGTGTAAGCATCCCAAAATGATTAAACAAAAAGTTGGTAAAACTCAAATTAAACATCAAGTCTCTAAATTTAATGATTTGGCCTCTGTTCCTCCTCATAATTTAAAAATTAAATGTGGTTTGTTAAATATTAGGTCTCTAACTCCCAAGTCTCTGCTAGTCCATGATCTGTTAATTGATCATCAGATTGATTTCATATCCCTTACAGAGACTTGGTTAGGGCAAGAAGATTATGTTGGTTTAACCTCTTGCACTCTGGTCAATTTCCCTAAAAACGCCTAAAAATAACATACCCAAAGTAAATCAAAAGCTGTTCTTCAACCCTTTGCAGCATCTTCATGGGGTTGGTCTCATTTAAAAGAAAACACTTTGAATTTTTTGGCAAAACAGTCATAACCTCTCTAAGTGCTCCTGCCACTGAGTAACAGTCATCTAAACATACTGAACTTGAAGAAAATAAAGTTCGCCAGGGTGTTTTTTTGGATACAAATGCTTGCAAATAACACACAGCTGTCAGATCCGGGCTGGAAAATGCAACAGAAATGTAGAACCAAATGTTATCCAGCTGAGGTCAAAATTTTGTAACAATACCACAAAAAATGAATATATTACACAGCTTTTTTGTCAGGTTGTTCCCAGGCGTTTTTGAACTGTGCCAAATTGTGCCAAATGGCACAGTTTGGAAAAACGTCTGTAACTTTTGAATGATTCAATATAGAAGCTTGATCTTGGGCTCTAATGAAAGGTGACACTCAGGGCTGTGTGTGTGTGTGTGGGGGGGGGTTATTTATTCATTCATGAATGAATGAATGAACAAACAAGCCCCCACACACAAAGAAGCATGCCACATAAAAAATGTGTGGCTTTTTTTTACAAGAAAAAATAACCTACAGTGCACTAAAAATTATACTAAAATATCTGTAATGTAGAGGATAACAACTCCCCCCCCCACTACAGAGGATGGACATCGTCCATCGCCACATGACGGACAGCGGGGACGGTGCGCCACGGTCTACTACGCACAGTTGTACTAAAATATCTGCAATATATCTGCAATCCGCTACAGAAGAGTAGCGGGGGGGAAGGGGCGTTCACGGTCCGGACGCGGCGCACGGACCGGTCCGTCCTGTGGCGATGACGCACAGTTGTAATTTACCGATCAGTCAAAAGTCATTTTGATTACAATTTTCAGGGATAAAGAATAATTTAGCTTATAACACTTACCTGTCCACAACAGCAGTGTCGCTGGCGAACTTCTCTTCCTCATTGTCAGACGAACATGACGCTGGTCCGCTTGTTACGACTCGTGGTTCTGGTCACGCGACCTGGTCAAACCATGATTCCATTATTGCGGTTTTGCACTTCCATGATTGCGGTTTTGGCGAACGATTTTTCAAAACAAATAAGAACAGTAGTAAGAAAAAAAGACTGGCAAACGCGTGTGTGTCACCCAGCGGCTTACACAAAACAGATTTTACGCACGGGACGCACGCTTTCAATCGTGGAACTTCTCTGCTTCAATTGGCTCGCTGTATTTGCAGCCGTTGGTAGGCGGGTCCTTCTTGCTAGGTTTTCAGTCATTGGTTCTTCAAGGTTTCAGAAACCCATTTCAAGGCTCTTATTAGTCGAATGAGAGGTCAGTCAAATCTAAACCAATCAAAGCACTCTTTTGGCTTTCTGTTTGCGGCTGTGTCTGTAGTGGAAGAACGGAAATGCAGCTTTTTTTTTTCAGTGCGCTCTGAGATGCACAGTGTGCGTCCTAGTGCGCACGAGGGCGCGCTAGGACGCAGAGACGTGACTGCCCGTGGTATCCCGGAGTGCAAGAGGTTAAATGAATCAACTCCCTCTAGTTATTTAAACTATCAAAATCCCAGAAGTTCTGGTTGTGGAGGAGGAGTAGCGACATTTTACCATTCTAAATTACTAGTTAATGCAACACTCTCCCTCTTTCCATGCACACCAGCATTCACTCCCGTTATTATGTGTGGCATTATTTTAGGCCTGTGGCCGTGGGAGTGAATTGCTGGATTATTGTTGGACCTGTGTGTACTTCACAGTGTTAATCCTGCTGTCTTCGATGCATGCATGACTAGCCGCCCTGCCTGTTTTTGGTACCGCTTCCCTCTGCATGACATCTGTGTCCTCCTCTTCTTCTTCTCGTCTCTGTTCCCGGCTCCAGTGAGTATTCCTGTGCCCGCCGCTTCCAGTCCCATGTTGGAAGCACTCAGGTGTCCAGGCTGCTTTCCTCCCGCTATCAGTCCTGCCTGAAGTACTTTGGGTTCCCTGAGCTTACTCACTGGCGAGCTGAGGAGCATCCGGTGAGCTTCCCAGAGCCTCCTCGCCATTTTGGTATTTTCTGTTGTTGCTGGACTGTTTGCCTCCTTATTTTGCACAATAAATTGCACATAACATCTCCTGCGTTTGGATTTGTCTCTTTCCTCCGTGCGCTGTGTAAAAGCACATGGGGAATCACAACAGAATAATCCGGCCAGTTTAGGAGGCCGATCAGGTAGTTTGTCATTGATAGGTAGTGATGAGCGCGTGCCAATTAAAATGTTGCGGGACACAGGTGCCAAACACTCGTTTGTTGCAGAGTCAGTGCTGCCTTTTTCTGCTGACTCAGAAACTGGGGAGTTTGTGTTAATGCAGGGGATGAAGCTGGGATTAGTGCCAGTGTCACGCCATAAGATTAAGTTGGAGAGTGAGTTGGTGAATGGCATCGTACCTGTTGGTGTGCGTCCAGCACTGCCTCTTGAGGGGATTGTGATGGTTTTGGGTAATGACCTTGAGGGCAGTGCTGTGTGGGCAGCTGGGCCGCCATCTCCGGTAGTGGTGGAGAAGCTGTTGCGTTCAGTGACACCAGATATGAAGGTTCTGGGGCTTTAGGGGGGTTTTCCAGCATGTGTTGTAACACGGGCACAAGCGCGTCAGGAAAATGTGGCTGACTGGGTTCAAGGCCTGTGGACAGTTTTATTTTTCCTGAACTTCCTCCTGCAGTGTCACGTGAAGACTGGGTTGAGAGTCAGTCTGTCTGATCCGTCTCTGTCTGCATTGTGGACTGACTCTG
Organism: Pholidichthys leucotaenia; assembly: GCA_020510985.1. NCBI lineage: Eukaryota > Metazoa > Chordata > Actinopteri > Cichliformes > Pholidichthyidae > Pholidichthys > Pholidichthys leucotaenia. Next base: position 142,404,690 of record CM035840.1, read on the forward strand.
TGTCAGTTGAGAAAATTAGAGATGTGGCACACGGTTATTTTGTCCAGGGTGGTCTGCTGGCACGTAAGTGGGTGCCCTGTGACGGAGAGGTTTTGGGAGATCCTATTTTTCAGGTTGTGGTGTCGAGCAAGTTTTGCAAACTGGTGTTAGAAACAGTGCATGATTGCGATGGTCATATGGGGGTCAATAAGACTTATGACAGAGTTTTGCATTATTTCTTTTGGTTTCGTTTGAAGCACGATGTAGTGGACTTTGTTAAATCATGTCATACTTGTCAGCTGGTGGGGAAACCCAATCAAGTTATTAAGCCTGCACCTCTTTGTCCTTTTCCTGCTGTTAGCCAACCATTTGAACATTTAATAATTGACTGCGTGGGGCCTTTGCCTCCATCCAAGTCTGGGTGTGCCTATTTGTTGACAGTTATATGTCAGTTTAGTAGGTATCCTGCTGTGTTTCTCTTGCGCTCAATTTCTGTGAAATCTGTGCTGAAAGCGTTGACCCAATTTATTTCAATCTTTGGTATTCCGCGAGTGATCCAAAGTGATCAGGGGTCGAATTTCACTTCCCAAATGTTTCAACAGATTTTGAAGCAGCTAAGCGTGAAGCACAATTGTGGTCAGCATACCAAGCTCAGAGTCAAGGGGTTTTGGAACGTTTTCACCAGACACTGAAATCTATGTTACGCGCTTATAGTGTGGAACTGGGGAAGGACTGGGAGGAAGGTCTGCCATGCCTCATGCTGGCAGCCAGGGAGGTTGTCCAGGAGAGCACAGGATTTAGTCCCAATGAGTTGATTTTTGGCCATAAAGTTCATGGGCCTTTAGCGGTCTTGCAGGATGGTTTGGTGGTCGAGGAGCCGCCCAAGAATCTGGCAGATTAATGTTAATGGCTTTTGCCGTCTGCTTTATATGGCTGTGGAAATGGTGAGGGAGAATTTGACCGAAGCACAAAGTTCAATGAAAAGCCATTATGATCACCGCAGTGAATGCCACCAGTTTAGCCCAGGGGACCAGGTGCTGGCGCTAGTGCCACTGAGAGTATCACCATTTCAGGCAAAGTTTGCTGGCCCTTATTGTGTTGAGAAGCAGGTGTCAGATGTAAACTATCTTATTTCGACTCCTAATAGGAGAAAATCATCTCAGTTGTCATGAACTTGGGTTTGTTGTCTCAAACCCAGTTCTGACGCTGTGGCTATTTTGACGGTGTTGTGTATTTTATGCCTATTTTTCATCAGGCGCGCTCAGGGAACCATTGGGGTCCATTCGACTCGGACAGCTCAGCCACATCTTCTTCCTCCTGTCAGTGTCACCAGCTGTTTCCACTCACTCTCTTTCACGCCCACTTGCTCATTACTCACACCGGTGATCTCTTCTCTGATTAGGTTTGACATTATTTAAGCCCTGTTTGAGTGGGAAGAGATCTCCAGATCATTGTGGACTTACACTGTAGCTTATCCCCTCAGTGTATGTTATTCCGCCTCACAAGTTAGATGCTCTGCCAGTTCCTGGTACCACATTACTCTGTGTAGTGTGGATTTTTCCCTCCTGTTTTTTTTTTGTTTGCCTGGACTAAAACTTGGACTTACTCAGACTGCTTCAGATTTGTGAGTACACACTTTTTGCCCCTGTCGTCTAGCTGTCCTAGCGGTTCTTTCCCAGGCTCCTAACCTGTTCCTCCCCTGCAGTCCTGTCTGCCTTGGAACCTTTCTCAGTGTTTTACTCACCAGTCCTGTTGAGCATCCTGGAGGGCATCCATGTATTTTCTGTGCAGGTTCACCCTTTATGTTGTACTGTTTTTGTCATTAAAATGCACACAGTCATCTCCTGCATGTGGGTTTTAATTCCTTCCTCCGTGCGCTGCGTAAAAGCACACGGGGAATCATAACATCATTTGTGCCATGTGAACCTGCTTAAGCCTTATTATGATAATGGTGCTGCTGATAATGGGGTTTCTGTATCTCCAGCACTGAGTGTGGGTTCAGGCCTGGAGGTTGGGGGAGGATATTAAAACACTGGATATGGCGATGACAAGTGGTAGGCTTAAAAATTCAGAGTCTTTAAGTAATTTAGATAACTTACTAGGCCACTTGTCTGTGTCGCAGAGAGCGGAAATGATTTCACTGTTAAGGGAGTTTTTGTCACTGTTTGGGGATACGCCATCATGTACAAATCTTATACAGCACGTTATAGATGTTGGGGATTCTCCTCTAATTAAACAACGTTTTTATCATTGTTCATTGGATAAGTGTAAGATCTTGGAGGCAGAGGTGAAGTATATGTTGGATAATCATATTCCTGTGCCATCATCTTCTAGCCGGGTATCCCCAAGTTTGATAGTGACTAAATCAGATGGATCACCAAGGTTCTGTAATGACTACCATAAGGTGAATAAAGTCACCAAGGCTGATTGTTTTCCATTACCACGCATGGAAGATTGTACTAATGACGTAGCATCAGCTTGGTTTGTAAGTAAATTTAATTTGCTGAAAGGATATTGGCAGGTGCCTTTGACAGCTCGGGCAAGGGAGATATCTTCCTTTGTGACACCCTTTGGTCTGTTTGAGTATACGGTTATGAGTTTAGGTCTTAGCAATGCTCCAGCAACATTCCAGTGTCTCATGAACCTGGTAACATCAGGTCTTGATGGCTGTTCTGTGTATCTGGATGATGTTGTTTTCAGTGACATGTGAGAGGAGCATGTTCAACTTGTCAGGGCCTTGTTCCAGCGCTTGACTGAAGCAGGTTTGATGGTGAACTTGGCAAAATGTGAGTTTTCCAGGGCAATGGTTACGTACCTGGGTCGAGTAGTTGGGCAAGGGCATATTCGTCCGCTGGAGGCCAAGGTTCAAGCGGTGTCACAATATCCAGTACCAACTACAAAAAAAGAGCTGATGCGTTTTTGGGGACTGGTAGGTTATTACAGAGCTTTTTGTAAGAATTTTTCTTCTGTGGTTGCTCCCTTGACTGATTTGTTGAAGGGTAAAGCTAAGTTTGTGTGGTCAGCTGTATGTCAAGAGACATTTCAAAATGTGAAGTCTTTGTTGAGTGTGGCGCAACTTCTTGCTGCACCTTGTTTAGACAAAGTGTTCAAATTGAAGGTGGATGCTAGTCATGCGGGGGCTGGTGCAGTGTTGCTTCAGGAAGTGCATGAGGTTGATGGGCCGGTATGTTTCTTCTCTAAGAAGTTTAATTCATATCAACGTAACTATTCTGTCACTGAGAAGGAAACGCTGGCCCTTGGTCTGGGCACTCCAGCATTTTGAAGTGTATGTTGGTTCTATGGGTAACCCTTTGATTGTATCGTCGTCAGCCTCCGTCGGTCTATGATGACCATGGAAGAGAATCCTAAACGTCTACTCTGCTGGAACAGCACCGCCTGTGGCTGAACAGGCCGATGCGCGAATGGCAGTCCCTGTCACACAGGTCGCACTTGTGGGTGGTCTCCGTGCTGCTGGGTCTATGGCAGTTCTTCCTGCGGGTCCTTTTTTCATCTGCTGCAGCAATCAGTCTCTCTTCACCCGCCTTGAGCTGTCTGGTCAGGGTGCCTCTCCATTTGGAGCAGTCCGTTGCAAGGTCCTCTCAGCGCTCTGTGTTGATCTCCAGGGCCTTCATGTCTCTCTTGCAGACATCTCTAAAGCGCAGCTGTGGGCGGCCAACGTCTCTCCTGCCAGTCGCCAGTTCTCCGTAGAGAACGTCTTTGGGGATTCTGCCATCCTCCATACGGTGAACGTGGCCTAGCCAGCGGAGCCTGTGCTGCCTGAGTAGAGTGAACATGGAGGGAAGGCCGGCGCGGGACAGAACTTCTGTGTTGGGCACTTTGTCCTGCCAGGATATGTCCAGGATGTGGCGAATGCAGCGCAAGTGGAAGGAGTTCAGTCTCTTTTCCTGCCGGGCGTATGTTGTCCACGTCTCACTCCCATAGAGCAGTGTGCTGATGACGCAGGCGTTGTACACTGCCATCTTCGTCTTGACAGAGAGTTTGGGATTCTCCCACACTCGTGTGGTGAGGCGAGCGAGTGTGAAGGCTGATTTTCCAATCCTCTTGTCGATCTCTGTATCAAGGGAGAGGTTGTTGCTGATCGTGGACCCCAGGTACGTGAACTGATTCACAACCTCCAGCTTGTAGTCATTGATGGTGATGGTTGGTGGTGCTTCCGTGCCTTGCGCCAAGACGTTAGTCTTCTTCAAGCTGATGGTAAGCCCGAAGTCCTTGGATGTCTAGGAGAAGCGGTCCATCAGGGTCTGAAGCTCCTGCTGTGTGTGGGTTGCGACTGCAGCGTCGTCTGCGAACAGCATGTCTCTGATTAGAGCCTCGCGTACTTTGGTTCTGGCTTTCAGGCGGGCGAGGTTGAAAAGCCTGCCGTCAGATCCTGTGTGCAGGTAGATTCCCTCTGTTGCTGTGCTGAAGGCATGCCTCAGGAGCATAGCAAAGAAAATCCCAAAGAGGGTTGGCACAAGTACACAGCCCTGTTTCACTCCGCTGCGTATGTTGAATGGCTCTGAGACGCTGCTGTCGTGCTGCATTATCCCCTGCATGTTGGTGTGAAACGATTCAATGAGGCTTTGCAACTTTGGTGGGCATCCTATCTTTGGCAGGATCTTGAAAAGGCCCTCTCTGCTGACCAGATCGAACGCTTTGGTGAGGTCGATGAAGGTGACGTACAGGGGCATGTTCTGTTCTCTGCATTTCTCCTGGAGTTGGCAGATGGAGAATATCATGTCTACCATCGATCGCTCAGCGCGGAAGCCACACTGAGACTCGGGGTAGACACGTTCGGCAAGCTTCTGTAGACGAACGAGAACAACTCGTGCGTAGACTTTGCCAACAACGCTGAGGAGGGAGATGCCCCTGTAGTTGTTGCAGTCACTTCTCTCCCCTTTGTTTTTGTAGAGAGTGATGATCTTGGCGTCCCTCATGTCCTGTGGTACAGCACCTTCCTTCCAGCACTGGCAGAGGATGTCATGCAATGGCAGCAGAAGGGCGGTCTTGCAGTGCTTGATCAGGTCGGGGGGTATGCCGTCGTTGCCGGGTGCCTTGCCAGTGGCCAAGCTATCAATGGCCTTGCTGAGTTCGTCGATGGTTGGCTCGGCGTCAAGTTCGTCCATGGATGGCAGGCAGTCGATGGCATCAAGGGCTGACGGTGTCACAGTGTTCTGTCTGGAGTAGAGGTTGGAGTAGTGTTCCACCCATCTCTCCATCTGCTTGTTCTTTTCTGTGATCATCTCCCCAGTGGAGGATTTGAGGGGGGCCGTCTTGCTCTGAGCCGGACCAAGTGCTTTCTTGATGCCATCGTACATACCACGGATGTTCCCTGTTATGGCAGCGGTTTGAATGTCTTGGCTGAGCTGAGTCCAGTACTCGTTGGCACAGCGCCGAGCAGTCTGCTGAACTTTGCTTCTCGCAGCCCTGAGAATCTGGAGATTCTTCTCGTTTGGGTACTTCTTGTACTCAGCAAGTACTGAGTGCTTGGCTTCAATGACGGGGGTCATCTCGGTCAACTTGGCATCAAACCAGTCCTGTGACTTCGAGGTCTTCCTCCCAAAGGTAGCCAAGGCTATGCGGTGGATGGTGTTTCGCAGCTCTTCCCACTTCTGCTGTGCAGATTCTCCTTCTTGTGGTACACCAAGTTCCTTCTCAAAGGTGGAGGCAAACTGCTCAACAAGTTCTGGTTGGGTCATCTTGCTGGTGTCAATCCGTGCCTTTCCAGGCTGTCTAGCACGATTGAATTTCTTCAGCTGCAGCTTGACCTTGCAACACACCAATGAATGGTCTGTGTTGAAATCTGCACTCTGGAACGAACGGGTGATTAGCACGTTCTTCAGTGAGGTGCGCCTGGTCAGGATCAAGTCCAGCTGGTGCCAGTGCTTTGAGCGCGGATGTCGCCAGGAAACCTTGTGTTGGGGCTTGGTCTTGAAGAACGAGTTTGTGATGCACAGATCGTGATATGTGCAGAACTCAAGCAGCCGCTGTCCGTTGTCGTTCATTCTGCCCACGCCAAATGGTCCAAGACAGGAGGGCCAGGAGTCGTGGTCAGCACCCACTCTGGCGTTGAAGTCTCCAAGGAGAATGAGTTGTTCAGAGTTTGGGATGATCCTGACAGTTGTTGCGAGATTCTCGTAGAACTCGTCTTTTGCCTCTGGTGTGGCTGTCAGTGTTGGTGCATACACACTGACGAGGGTGACTGGGCCTTGAGTGGTGTTGAGGCAGAGGGTGAGGAGTCGTGCAGAGCCATTGCTGCTCGGTTCCACCATCTTCAGCAAGGTGTTCTTCACTGCAAAGCCCACTCCGTGTTCTCTGTGTTCGTCACTGCCCTTTCCCTGCCAGTAGAACGTGTAGTCCTTCTCTCTCAGTGTGCCTGCGTCAGCCAACCGTGTTTCCTGGAGAGTGGCGATATCCACTCCCAGTCTCTTCAGCTCATTATTGATGATGGCAGTCTTCCTGGTGTCGTTGATGTCCTTGAGGTTAGCAGCGAGTCCTGTCATCATAGTGCGGACGTTCCAAGTTCCCAGTTTTAGAGTTGGTCTCTCTTGTTTTTTTGTCTTGCCTGGTGCGAAGGTTCTCAGCCTGCTGTTCGGACTTCTTCTCATCCCCATGCACTCAATGAGGAAAGCAAGCTGTGGCGGGACAACACTTTATTGGCTGGGGCCTGCCCAGCTTGAGGCGGACGGTAGCTGTCCAGTGAGATCCGATGATCCCTCCCACCGTTGGGAACAACCACTGGCGCTGCGCTCTACGCCAATTGAGCGGTGGCTTATAACCGGTAACTGTCATTCCCTGTGTTTTGTCTACGCCAAAGGCGAAGCTGGAGTGTCCTCTCCAGTGATCCGGTGTTCTACCTTCCAGCGTTGGGCGTTGGTAGGATTCAAGCCTGGGCAGGAAGATTATGGAGGACAAGATGTTGCCCATGCAGCATGTCCCCCCTCTCCACGTCACTGATGAATCCAAAGGAACAGCAGGGCTGCTACAGTTTGGCACCAGCGCCGTCGCAGGAGCTGCCAGAACAATGTTGAGCACAACAGAGAACTGCCTTAGGGGCTCCGACTCCGGATTTTTCCTCAGGGTTGACTCCCGAAGCCTTTCCCGTGACCGGGTGTGCCGCAAGGCAGCGGAGGTTTGAAATCAGGGTTTACCTTCCCTAGATGGGCTACCTTCCCAGGTTGACGAGCCACCATCTACCCGAAGCATCTGGTTTTAAGGTGCCAGAGATCCGCCCTCGCTCCTTCTCCTATTAGTAAAAGCAGTTCCGCCGGGCTTAGAGACTAAACCACATGGGCAGGCTAGGAGTTGGACTTAGTTGTCAGAGGCTTTTCGAGACGCATGCCGTAAGGAGTATTTTATGAGCACTGAGAGCTTAACCCCAGTGCCGCTCCTGGCTATGACAACCTTGGAACCACCAACACTGACCACAACCCCTTAATATTTCTTTGCTCTCTGCATAGTCTAAATCATCGATTGTTGAGATGGGCTCTGTTCCTGCGGTCCTATACGTTGGATATTTGACATATTAGGAGTAAAGATAATATTGTGGCAGATGCGCTGTCTCGTGTGCCAATTAGATAGTTTGGAACTTTTTTAGCTGTTCTAGGATTGCCTTATTGGGGAGTTATTTATTACAGTAACCCCTTTGGTGACCCCGTCTTAAGGCGGGGGGGGGGGGGGGGTGACCCCCCCTTGGGTCCTATAGGGGGTGCTGTGCTGTAATTTCATGCTGGTGAGTGATTGCCAAGTGGGTTCACCTATGGTACCCAGGTGACCCAGGGCATTTAAGCCTGGCGGTGAAGTCAGCATGGAGACCATTCCATTTGGGTTGCTCTCTCCCATCACTGGAGGTTGGAGACCAGGCCTCGCACCTCTTCACCCCTCTAACCATTGTTTGTGCTTTTTCCCCTACAGGCAATCCTCTGTCCTGACTTGGTTTGGTTATGTTTGATTTCCTTGGTTATGTTCGGTTGAGTTGATTAGGTTTTTGCACTGCTTAACACCACTACACCATATTTTACACTCACTCACACCCTACACTACTGATGTTACTGATGAAACACTTACACATTGTAAATACTTCAGTTATTTCTTTTTCCTAATTTGGTCTGATTTGGTTTAATTTGGTTTAATAAAGTTATGTTTAACTCCAACTCCACTTGGTGCGTCCTTTTGTTTGTTGTGGCCCTTGAGCCAGTTCATAACAGGGGACATGAATGCCACCCGGGGCCCTGACAGGAGCGGCTTGTAACACATCATCAAACTGTTCCTGTCTGACGTCACAACGACAATGGTGACCGCATCCTGGAGGAGTGCACCACACACAACCTTAAGATCCTGGGAACCTGGTTCCAGCATTGTCAAATCCACTGCACCACCAGCGCTACATCCAAGACCATTGACCACATCTTTGTCAGTGGGCACTGGAGAATTGCCACTGACTGTCGTGTCTTCCACAGTGCTGAGCTGGAGCGGACCGACCACCGACTCCTCGTCACCACTGTCCGCCTGCATCTCCGCTGCAATACCCCTCTTGGCCCTGCCCACCACCGCCCCCCAGACATGAGAAGCTTTACACCCGTCGGTTTGCAAACTGCTACTCCATCGAGGTCACGAACCGTTTTGCTGCCCTTAACCACCCACAGAGCCTTGAGGCTGCCTGGGAGCAAATTACCACCACTCTCACTCTGGCTGCCACAAACATCCTAGCGATTGCCACCAGAGGATTCGACCATGGATCTCTGACACCTCCTGGGAGCTGGTCAATTGATGCCATGAAGCCAGACTCCAGGGGCAGGACAATTACCACAAGCTGAACATAGAGAGATGCTGCAGCTTTCGGCACAATGAAGCTGCTTGGCTCCACTGTATCGCTGATAAGGCCAACAACAGCTTCCAAGCAGGAAACCTCCAGTCTGCCTACCAGTCTATCAAGGAGCTGTGCCACACCAGCAAGAAACTACAGTTGTCATCCCCCCTGCTAGCCACCATTGGCATAAACCTCGTCATGGATCCGATGACCAAACGCCAACGATGGCAGAAGCACTATGCAAGCATCCTCTGCAAGACCCCTCCTCCCACCTCAGATAAGCTGCAGCAGTATGCCGATGCCGGTGTTGAAGACATCTCCATCACCCTTGCCCCACCCTCAATCAGTGAGCTGTCAGACACCATCAAGAAGCTCCTCTCGGGGCAAGCCCCCAGCGTTGATGGACTTACAGCAGAGAAGTCCCGATTACCTCTGTCACCCCTCGGCAGGAACACCTGTGTCATTTCATCTGGGCAGAAGAACTAGTCCCTGGGGAGTGCAGGGATGGGGTCATTCTGTCCTTCTACAAGAACAAGGGTGACCGTCGGAGCACAGCCAGCTATCATCCCATCACACTGCTTTTCATCCCCGGTAAGGTAATTACCACTGTCATCCTGAGCTGCATCCACCCCCTGCTCTTCGCCAACTGCCACCGCCAGCAGGCTGGCTTCACCCCTCACCAGTCCACAGCGGACTGCATTCTTGCCTTGAGTGTCCTGGTGCAGCAATGGAGGGAGTATCACTAACCTCTTTATGTGGCCTACGTTGACCTCAAAGCTGCCTTCAACTCCCTAGACATGAACGCCCTCTGGCAACTCCTCCGTGGCATTGGAGTCCCGTCCAAGTACATCAACATTCTCCAGGACCTCTACTCCAACACCACGTGCAGAGTCTGCGCTGAGGGTGACGTGTCAGACCATTTTGTCACCACCTCAGAAGTCCAGCAGGGATGTGTTGCCGCACCAAACCTCTTTAATGTTGCGGTTGACTACTAGGTCAAGAACACAACAGAACACTGCCCCAATCTCGCAGTTGATTTCCACTCCCACTTCACAGACCTGTGCTATGCGGATGTGGTGCTTTTCTCCACGCATATGGACATAATCGCGGAGGCACTGGAGCTGCTTGGAGAGGAAGCAACGCCCTTGGGCCTCACCATCAGCTGGGCAAAGACAAGGATCCAGTTGCTGTCAGACTTCTTGCCACCACCAGCAGAAGTCATCACCATCAACAACGAGCCAGTTGAGATTGTCAATGACTTTGTCTACCTCGGATCTAGGATCACCAGCTCCTGCTCGTCACACCCAGAGATCACTTGCTGCCTCGCAGTGCTTTCGGCTGCCTCCAGAGAGTCTGGAGAAGTGGGAAGATCCACACATCCACAAAGCTGCGACTCTTTAAAACTTGTGTGATCCTAGTCCTCCTTTACGGGTCCGAGACCTGGACTCTCTCCACCACAACCACCCACCACCTGGATACATTCCATCAGACCTGCCTCCATAACATCCTCAGCATCCTCAGCATCCGATGGTTCCACCACACCACAACGATGTGGTTTACAGGGGTCTGGCTGCCCCATCCCCATCTCCACCATCATCAGAAGAGGGAAGCTGCGGCTCCTCGGCCACATGGCCAGGTTGGAAGACAGGACACTGGCCAAGCAGGCCCTCTCCGCCAGCACTCGTCCGACCCCCAGGGCTGGCAGCGCCCCTGAGGTCAGACCAGACTGTCCTGGACGACCCAGGTCACAATGATAAGACCTCTGGCTGACCTCATTGCCCTAGCCCAAGATTGCCTTGCCTTCAGACAATTGGCCGCAATGGTCACTTAAGTGACCAGGAGAGGATTAAGTTAAGTAAGCCCGGAGGAGCACCCACAATTTCGTTGTACTATACAACTGTACAATGACAATAAAGCCTATCCTATTCTATTCTGTTCTTTTTATTCTATTCTATTCTATTCTATAATTACCCAATACTCACCTGTACAGAAGGAAGTACTGGTGTGAGTTGTCCACAGCATTTTACATCATAATCTTTGGTAGTAAACTAGCCTCCTTTTTCCTTCAAGACTGGTGTTACTATAATGATTTCATGTTGTATAAAAATAAAACATGAATACATAAGAAAGGCAAGCTGGTAACACTCTGTTGCTTCTTCTCCATGCCATTTTCAGGAAGTGCATTCTGCTGTGATTACGGAAGCTACTGCAATCATGAGCATTCTTTGTGGACCAGCAGGGCGGAAGAGGCAACTGGGTGGCTCTAATTGGCAGAGAACAGCAGGGTTTCTCCTCCAGCAAAGTCACAGCCTCCATGGTTGTGGGCTGCCGTTCATTACCCCTGTGCAAACCCTGAATAGCCAGGCTGCCAGGCCATTGCTGAGCAAAAGAATAACAAAGCAAATCAATGCATGGTTGGAAACACTAGGAGCAATTCACTGCTGAGAAACCAGTCTTTAATATTTTAGTTTTTGATTTATGAAGCTAATTTAGATTGTCTATAGAGGAGCAAATACTTAATTAATGTTAACCCTTTATGTATTAAGATTTCAAGTGATTAAGTGGTCCAACGCAATTCAATTTAAGTGTATGGTTTAGAAATGCTGTAATCAAACTTTCATCATGTTATTACCCACTAATGATCCTCTCAACTTTGACATACAGGGATCTGTGTGGAGTGTGCATGTTCTCCTCGTGTCTGCGTGGGTTTACTCCGGGATTTCTCTGGTTTCCTCCTACATGCCAAAAACATGCAAGTTAGGTTAATTGACATCAACTGGGGATTCTAAATTGTCCTTAGGTATGGATGTGAGAGTGAATGGTTTTCTGTCTCTCTGTGTTGGCCCTGCGATGGACTGGCGATCTGTCCAGGGTGTACCTTGCATCTCGACTAAGACACTGGGATAGCTCCCCCCCCCCCCCCCGGGACCAGAAAAGGATTAAGCGGAAGAAGATGGATGGATGGTTTATGTTTTGGTTTCTAGAATGTGCTCTATAAAACAGGTTCATCATTCCCATGATCTATTAACCTTTACAAGTTTTCCTTATTAACCTATTATGGCAACATGTGTCTAATCACAACTTGTACTAGAAGCAGTAAAAGAAGAGTGAACCAGGATTAAAAAAAAAAAAACATTTTAAGAACTTAAACAGCAATGAACAAAGAATGAAAATACAATATAAAGTATCTGTTATGATCGGGGCATGGCCAGGGACCATGCCCATGCCTTATGTTCATTTTGGTCTTTGTTTTTCCATAAGTATTGTCATTATTATTATCAAGTGTCCTTGTGTTCTCTGATCAGCTGTGTGAAAGTTATGCATATGACTGCTAATTCAATGTGATGTATAAGGTGCATTCTCATTGCACTTAATAGAATGGTAGTTAAATATCAAGAGCAAATTAACAAAACCCAATCAGATAAGCTAACTAACTTGCAAATGATAAGTCTAGAGGAGTCTGTTACTTTTGTTGATATCTAGAAAATTTAAAAAAAAATCTAGACTAACAGCAACTACCTCTGTTAGATATTGACATATTAACAATAGGCAGCACGGATGTGAGGATGCAGGCAGGGTGATGTCATCACACCATGCTTACTTAAGGGGACTGTTTGCTGGAGTTGTCCTCTTTGGCACTCCGCCTCTAGCCAACACACCAGCCTCCATCTCTGCATTGTTAGCTTGCTAACTATATACTGTAACAAGTGTTGTTAGCACTGGTTGTTTAATAAACCATTGTTCAGTTCAGCCACGGCCTCCATAGTCACTCATTTACAGACATAACAAATGGCGATGAGGAGAAAAATTGATCTTTTGGAGGAAAACTCAACGTTTTTCCTGAAGATGGACGCGTGTCTGGCACCCTGGTCGGAGAGTAACGTGGCGGGACAAGCCAGACTCCGCTGTCTGGCGAGCTGGTGCAGTTTTGGGCAACTAAGGGAGGAAATGTGTGGGACCAACTAGCGGAGCACACCAGCAACCTGCGGCTGTGGGCAAAAATAATTACGGTGCCCAAAGACCTACCGCTGGTGAAGGCCGTGGAGTTGGTGTTCCAGTTGGAGGCCGCCAACAAGCTCACACCACAACTAGGTGAACCACAACAACAAATCTCACTAGCTTATGCAGTTACCTCAGTAGAAGCACCTGTTAACAATGCAACTCACTTGGAGGATGCCGAGGTGAACATTACGGGGCAACGGAACATCATGGGACACCATTCATGCAGTAACTACGGCTCCCCGAGGCACCAAGAGCGAGTGCAATCCTGTCCAGCCAGGGGGCAGCGATCCAAATGCTGCGCAAGCTCAATCACTTCACCAAGGTGTGCCAATCATCACGACGGACATCAGACCAGCCACCCAGCCAAAAAACCCCATTGGTGACCGCCATCCAAGCTGTGAAATCCCGAGACTCGGTGTACATGTAGTGCACAGTAAAACTGGACGACACCAACTTGCCATTGCTGCTGGACACCGCCGTCAAGAAGTCAGTGCTGAATTGGGTTACTGTTAAGAGATTTTTCCCTAACCATCCTATTGAGAAGAATCCGGCGGAGTTGTAAGGCTACGGGCACGTACACTTCCGCTTGGTAGGGACCATGTCGCTGGCGGTTCGTTATAGGTCAAGAGTCCTCCCGGTGCTCATTTTCCAGGTGGCTGCACATGGGGATAATATCCTGGGTTGTGACCTGTTTTATAAACTGGGTTTTACCATCTGCGACAACCTTGGGCTCTGTTGGAACGCTGATGTTGAGAGCGTAACATACCCGTATGGGGATACAGTCGATAAGAGCTTGAAACTGCAAAGAGAGGGCAGTGAGGAAAAAGGGCAGAAACCGGACTCATCCATTATCCACGCCCAGTGTCAGCAGCAAGGAGCCACAGGATAGAGAGTTCATGGCCCAGCAGGATCCAGCAGGACAATGCCAACTGGGGGCACATCCTGCCACCAGCGTGAGAGTCGCACCGCCACAGCAGCAACCAGCATCAGAGGGAGAGAGCAGCAGCACCGAGTGCAGCCAAACAGATCATCGCTCACAGTACTTGATTAGGTTCAGGTCTGTCGATCCGAATGCCCAGACGTCTGCAGATGTTCCTGTCCGCGCCAATGCAGATCGCTGCGCGGTTGCGGCCAACCACTTTCCAGATGACCGATGATTTGGCATCCAGGCCTGCCGCAGCTGGCTTCTCCAGTGCCGCGCCCACCGCGGGCTCACCAAAGGCCCCCCTGAATTCAAACCACAACAGTGACTCTGTTTTAATGTGTTTAGCAGAACATGACTGATTCACCGTGGCAGAATAATCCACCCAGTCGTCCAGACTCAACCGGTGGTCTACCCGGTGCCCCAGGTTCTGTTTTTCCAGTGCTTGTTTTTAAAAAAAGGGAGCTGTTGTGATGTGAAATGTTCATGTTTTTGGCTTTTTCAATGGGGAGGTAAGTGTTAGATATTGACATATTAACAACAGGCAGCACAGACGTGAGGACGCAGGCAGGGTGATGTCATCACGCCTTGCTTACTTAAGGGGACTGTTGGCAGGAGTCGTCCTCTTTGCTTCCGCCTCTGCCTCTAGCCAACATACCAGCCTGTATCTCTACATTGCTGACTTGCTAACTATATACTGTATGACACACACTGTTGTTATAAGTGTGTGTTTAATAAACCATCGTTCAGTTCAGTCACCGCCTCCGTGGTCACTCATTTAAAGACATAACACTATCCTGTCAATTTGTGGGGTTTTATGTTATTATATTGCCATGGAAATTGTCGAAACCCTCTTGTACTCTTTTTATATGATGCAACTGATTTAATAATTGTCTTGAAATAGAACAAAGCAGAGAATGGACCAGTCAGTAGTAGAGGATAAAAATGCTGGTCTTTGTAACTTTATTCACCCCACATGTTTGATAACAATGAATTACAGAAATATCTAAATGAACACTTAATTTATATTAATATCTGCTTGAAATTGGAGTGTAAATGATGGCTGGATTGTGCAGTTTGAGTTGTTCATTTAGTTTCCACAGTGAATTGTTTGTCAGGTTTCTTGACAGAAGGGTCAGTCGATAATGACAAAGCACTGCATACCACCCCGAATCAATGCTGCTTTCTTAAGTTCCCTCAGGGTGAGCAGATTTTTTTAATAGCTCCTAAAAATGTTGCATATTAAATTGTGCTGTTAAATATAGCTGTCATGCTGTCAGATGGTGAGGGATGATAAATATTACTGGCTACATCAACGTTCCCCTTTTGGATTTGCAGACTGATTCGGTGCGCAGATTAAACACTGAAGCACCACAGGGAAGAATGAAATGATATTAAAGTTTTTTTTCCCTCCCCCCAAAATCTCAATATTTTATTGCTCTTCTATTTTTGGTTCTTTTTTATATTCATGCTCCAAAAGGCAGTGCAGTGTTAAAGCCTGTAGACATGAAATATTAGGCAGTGTTCACATATTCAACCCAAGTAGTTCTTAATATTTCATCTGTATATTGTGTTTTTCCACTTTGTACATGGTATAGTTTAAACGAGAGGACATTCAAAGAATACATACTTCTGCCAAGGCTTTGTCTATCCCTCCCTTTGTCTGTCCATCCATTCCTCCGTCTGATCATCCGTATGTATATCCGTACATTGGTCCTTGTCTGAGGTGTGCGCTCATAGATCAAATCTGATGGATTCATTCATTGCCCAAAGGTCACCTCTGGTAAAAAAAATTTCCTCAAAATCCATTGAGTAGATTTTGCGTAATCCTGCTAAAACATTGAGAGAAGATAGGGCCTCGGTGGAGGTATGCACTCATGGATCACCCCCAAAATCTAGTTGGTTAATGCTTAGGCAAAAGGGCCACCTCTACTGAAAATTCATCAAAATCCATTCAGTAGGTTTTGCGTAATCCTGCTGGCATTCAAAAAAATAAACCGCCCCGATTACACTACCTCCTTGGCAGAGGTAATAAGGTATTAACATCCATGGAAGGACTCAACAATAGTCCGTTATTTCAGCAAGTCTGCCAACTAACATGTGAACGGAGGTTGTCCGTTCCAATCCTCTCAATACGATCTTGTGACCCATTTCAAATAGAGTGATATCCTTGTTTCAGAATCACACACATCCTTATATGGAGACAGCCACAGGAAGCGAAGGGATGTGTCAAAAAAAAAGTGCTCTCCCATGCATGAAAGTTGCATTCCAACTCTGTTGTTTCCTTTTTTCCAGTCCTGTCAGTGTTTATTTTACTTTCCATGTTCATATTTCACTTACTTTCCACCATGATTTGAATGGCCAAGGTTAGTGTAATTAAGGTTAAGGTGAGGGTCTACTTTTAACATCACAGATTTAACCTGTGGTATATGTGAAACGGCGCGACACACAACGCTGCGGCAACATGTATGCACGTGTGACGTCGTGACGCTACAGGGTATTTAAGACGGTCGCCAAGGGCTAGCCATCCTCTCTTTGGCCCTCCACCCTTCCATGTTACACCTGTATTGTGTACCCTGTTTAGCCAACATCCAATAAAGCTAATCTCAACATGTGGACGTGTCCGCACTCATATTTCCAGACATAACAATTGGCGACGAGGATAATGGAAATGCTGCTGACACCTCTACCATTGTTCCTCACTTTGCCTGGTGAGCCACCCATTCCTTGGTCTCATTGGCACGAGTCATTCAAGACGTTTCTATCCGCCATCAACCTAGCTAAAGCTAGCAAGCTTAGGCTGTGCACCATGCTAATTCATTGCCTCGGCAGCAACGGACAGTATGTCTTTCGGACGCTTGGACCTGCGGACACCTACGATGAGTGTGCTGCTTTTTTGGGTGGACATCTTGCCACCCCTGACAGCGTTTTAGTCAGAAGCGTCAAGTTTCGCCAACGTTGACAGCGTGTGGATGAGTCGGTCCAGCAATATGTTGACAACCTCCGCTGTTTTGTTAGTACGTGTAGGTTTGCGCAACTGGAAGACAGT
Source organism: Pholidichthys leucotaenia (assembly GCA_020510985.1). Lineage (NCBI taxonomy): Eukaryota > Metazoa > Chordata > Actinopteri > Cichliformes > Pholidichthyidae > Pholidichthys > Pholidichthys leucotaenia. The sequence continues at coordinate 142,421,451 of CM035840.1, forward strand.
TGCGCAAACTGTCCATGGCTCAACAGAGGCCCCGCTGAGTGTTACTGACTCTAAGTTCATAAGTACATGTTCAGTGCATGGTCCATTCAAAGTGGCAGAATAACCCACACGACCATGCGGGCACACCGTTATGTATGGGAATGTTAGTATTAGTAAGATGGTGGCTAGGTTGGATGGGGAATAGGCAGAGGTGGCGAACTACCGGTTTCCAGTGGTGATGCCACCCAGGGTATAAAGGATGGGAGCGGAAGAGCCTAGTTCTCTTTCGTCGCTGAACACCTGGCTTGCTGGAGAGTGCTGATTGTCTGTGGGTATTGTCACCGTGGTTACTATGTACGTATGTATATTCACTGCTCTTATTTTCTTATCTTCTAAATTATTGCTCTGAATGTTGCTATCCCTGTGCTGTTGCAATCCTGGAATTTCCCCATTGTGGGACTAATAAAGGCTTATCTTATCTTATCTTATCTTACTATAATAAAGCTCTGTTAATAGAGACTACGCTCTGCTCATCATTGCCTGAATATGGACACAACATTTGGCGACGAGGTAAAAGCAGTCATGGAGAGGTCAGTTGCCAACTTTTGGCCTTTTCTGGAAACCCTGGGCGAGCCGCCCATGCCTCGGCCTAATTGGTTCGCCGCATTTACAAATTATCTGGTGGCTTTGAACCGAGAAGCTTGGCATGAGGGCTGTCCTGGTTCATAATTTGGGCATGGAGGGGCAGAGGATTTTGGGAATGTTAGGAGGAGCCGATAGCTTTGATGAAGTAGTGGAGCTAATCATCATAATCATCATCATCATCATCATAGTAGTCTGTCATGGGCGACAATGACTGTTTCATTTAGGTCTGATCAGATTCCTCCACACAGCTCTGTGCTTAGCCTTCCGCTGCCAGGAACTCCTGTCTATGTCCAACTTCTTCAAATTTCTTTTTACAGTGTCTTTAAATCTGAGCCTTGGTCTACCCTGATTGCATTTTCCCTCGCATAACTGTGAGTAGAGTAACTACCGAGGGAGATGCTGGTGGTCCATCCTCTCAACATGTCCGAGCCATCTCAGGTTCATCTGTATTAGCATGTCCTCCATTGATGGTAGACCAGCTCGTTTCAACACTTCTACGTTGGTTATCTTGTCTTTCCATGAGATGTTCATTATGGCTCGAAGGTTTCTCAGCATGTAAGCGTGGAGTTTCTTCACCTGCACTCTGTAGACAGTCCAAGTTTCCGCACCGTACAATAGAGTAGCCAGTTGTACGGTGGAGCTAATGGCGTGCTATTTTCGCACCCCGGAAAACGTCACTGCCTGGCGCATTCAATTTTGACAGCGCCGACAGCGGTCGAGGGAACCGGTGAGAAGATTTATCGCAGACCTCTGTGAGCTGCCGAGGGAATGCAATTTTGGAAACCTGGAAGATGAGATGATACGGGACCAGCTTGCGGAGCATGTTCGCTGCCCTGCCGCCTGGTCCAGACTTCTGACCCACCCAGGTGAGCTGACGTTGACCACCACTATCAAGTTCGCTCAGCAATTTGAGGCAGCTGAGACAATAGCGAGGGGCCTTAGTGCAGGAACCGCTCCAACCCAGGACAAGCCTCGTTTCAAGGCACTGTCATTGGACCCTGGTGACGAAGATAGCGGAGAGGACAAGTATGCCTCCATGGTGAAGATAAGGTCTGCCCCAGAAACGCCGCATTGTTATGGCTGTGGGTCCCCAAAACACTGCTAGAAGTCCAGAGAATGTCCGGTGAAGGGCAAGCGCTGTGGGAAGTGTGGGCTATTGAACCACTTTTCCAGAGTGTGCAATTACTTTGACCATAGGGGCTGACAGCGTGAGGTGGGTCCCTCGCAGAAGGCTCCCATGACTGTCCATGTGGTTTCCCCAAAAACTACGGGATGGATCAGCTGTGAAGTGTCGCTAGATGGCATTGAGGTTGCTCTGTTGGTGGATATGGGAGCTGTGATCTCCGTGCTAAACCTGACAACCATGAAGAATTTATTTCCCCACCACCAGATTCAGGAACAGCAAAGCCCCTATTATGGATACAGCATGAGCAAATTGGCCATCCTAGGATTTGTGGAGATGGAAGCGAGATATAGAACTGTGGTGGTGCCAATGGCCCGTATCTACATCACCGCTGAGGGGGCCAACATAATGGGGTGTAACTTTTACTATGGACTGGGATTCTCCATTGCGAATGTCACCAGTGAGGAGTGGTCGGGCTGTGGGTTATGGGGCCGATCCGCTCCAGTGGTGGAGAATGAGGAGGTGTGGGACCCGGACTGGCTGGATTCCACAGGTGGAGTTCATGCTCGGCACCACGTGACGCCGCCCCGGGATGGACCTGATGCCAGTGTCCACGTTACCCTTGGTGTGGGAACTGGACGGAACGCCGGGACCCCCGGGATGGCCAATAAGAACGAGGCGCCCATGCTGAGGACTGAGGGGGCGAGACCAGAAAGCGCAGCGCTGAAGCGCTCCAAACGACGACCTGCCAAGAAAACTTCGAACAGGACCTGCGAGTCAACCGGTTTCGTGAAGGGGGACTGTCTACACCAGAGTGATCCCAAGAAGGGAGAAAAGGCTTCCCTGTGGGTTGGAGATGTCGTCCAGCCCAGGATCAAGGCCCGGATGAGAGGGGATCACAGGTCACGCGAGCGGTGTGATGACCAGAGGCGGTTCCAGGTGGAGGCTGCCCAGAGCAATGGGTGCTTAGACCTATCGGACAAAACATGGAGGCACCCAAACGAGCTGTGCCGTGTGGTGGAGAAGAAGAGACGGCGCAACCCCAGAGGGCAAGAGACGGAGGCACTCAGGGAGGGACCCATTGAGTGACTGAGGGTGTATTATTCATGGGTCTTTTAGTTCCAGCCCAGGTTATGTTGTACATAGTTTACGCTATTGTGTCTGTGCTCCAAATATTATATCTGTTTGAGTAATATGATGGTTTTATGAGACAAGTTTTGTAGCACAAGTAAGAGATTTTATAGTATAGTTTGGTAAATTGGATGTGTTGTATGCATTTTAAAAGAGCACACTTACTAAGTGGTTTGAGATTTACACACACACACACACAAAAACTATATATATATATATATATATATATATATATATATATATATATATATATATACATATATAAAAGGGAAAAGAAAGTAGAGGAAGAGAAAATTTTGCTGATTTCATAGTAAAATGTGATCACTGAGTTGATCGGGTGACAATAAGTATGGGTACATACTCTTACTATGTGGGGTAACTAAATAGACGGTTATGCTGTTTATTCCGTCTAGCTACAATGCTCCGCACTGTGTACTGTATATATATTTATGTGTTCATATGTATATTCACTGCTCTTATTTTCTTATCCCCCCCTACAGCTGAAAGTGCAATGAGATGACTGTTGTTGTGAAATGGCGCTATATAAATAAAGTTGAATTGAATTATCTTCTAAATTATATATGTATATATGTATACATATATACATATATACATATACATATATACATATATACATGTATACATACATGTATATATGTATACATATATACATATATGTATATATGTATATAAAATATATGTATATATATTTTATAGTAATATGTACATATGTATATTAGCTGCTCTCGCTTGCTTGGTTTTTTTTCTTGCCTTCTGATTGTTGCTCTGAGTGTTGCTATCCCTGTGCTGTTGCAATCCTGGAATTTCCCCGTTGTGGGACTAATAAAGGCTTATCTTATCTTATTATTGCTCTGAGTGTTGCTATCCCTGTGCTGTTGCAATCCTGGAATTTCCCCATTACGGGACTAATAAAGGCTTATCTTATCGTTTGGCAAGTGTATAAGAGAGTAAGATTTGGTCTTATGATGTGAAGTAAAAGAAAAGTAATTGTATTTCATATTGCCTAACATGCTGAATTGTTTTATGATGCCCAGATGTGTGGGTGGTTGTGTTGGGGAGGGGGCCGCCAATGAGTGTTGCTGCTGTTAGTTTTACTTGTATTAACTGTTGTTTGTTGTGTATGTTGAGGAGCTTTTGGGGGGACTAATTTAATTGGAAACACGGCTTTCTTTATTTTGGACTGTTCTAGGATGTGGCGGCAGAATAACCATCCTAGCCATGTAGGGGGCGCTGGCGGTCTACCCAGCACCCCGGCCTTGGTTGTGTAAATGGATAGGTTTGTTTATTTATTTTGTACATAAAGTTTTATATGTTAGCGTGTGACTCGGGTAACATATTGGGGTTGGTCAATCTGTGTGCATGATTTTTTTTGAAGGGGGGGAAATGTTATGTCTGGGAATGTTGGTATTAGTAAGATGGCAACTGGGTTGGATGGGGAATAGGCAGAGGTGGCGAACTACCGATTTCCAGTGGTGACGCCACCCAGGGTATAAAGGATGGGAACGGAAGAGGCTAGTTCTCTTTCGTCCTTGAACACCTGGCTTGCTGGAGAGTGCGGATCGTCTGTGGGTATTGTCACAGTGGTTACTATAATAAAGCTCCTTTAATAGTGACTACACTCTGCTCATCATTGCCTGAATATGGACACAACACACACCAGCAGTCTATCTGGTTGCCCAGTTTTTAAAAAAAAAAAAAAAGAAAGAAAGGTTGTGGTTGGAAATATGCCTTAGGTGGTTCTTTATATCAGCCCAGTCATGCATGCTCAATTTTACATTAGCCAACACGCTAGCATGTACAGTATATTCTTATTACTTGCTGCGCTTGCTAAGGCTAATTCACAGAAATATTGGTCCTAAGCTTTTCAAGGGGGGAGTAAATGTGGTATATAGAAAACAGTGTGACGTACTACGCTGTGGCAGCATGTAGGCACATGTGAAGTCATGACGCCACAGAGCACTTAAGACAGTCACCCAGGGCTAGCTGTCCTCTCTTTGGCATTCCACCCTTCCATGTTACACCTGCACTGTATACCCTGTTTAGCCAACATCCAGTAAAGCTAAGCTCAACATGTGGACATGTCCGCATTCATATTTCCAGACATAACATAACCCATTGTGTTTCTTTATGTATTTTCACAACCGCTAGAGGTTGCTATTTTCACAATGTTACCAGTACCTGCTAGTAAAAACATCTACTATTGTTGTTTTCCATTAGAGCAGGGGTGTCCAATCATGTCCCATGGATGGCCAAGACCTTGCAGGTTTTCTCTTCTACCCAGTCTCTTCAGCAGGTGTTTTCAATTATCAGCAATCAGTGGGAAGAAATTCAATGAAATCTGCTGTTGAAGACACTGGTTGGAGGTAAAGCCTGCAGGGTCTTGGCCCTCCATGGTACATGATTGGACACCCTTGCATTAGGGGATAGTGTGGTTTCCCAGCCTCTCAAAATGGAAGATTCACACTGATAACAAGAGAGGCAAATTGTCAGTTCTCACAACAGATTATTTTATTTTACAAATTATTCAGTAAATGAAGCTTTCTCAAGCACTGAAGCAGGCACATTTTTATGTACAGTAACTTATAGGTATTTTTTTTTTTTTTACCTGGGGGTAGAAGTGCTTGTGTAAATGCTTATGAACTGATAACATGAACACATAATGTAGATATGGTTATTCTGTTTGGTTTTATTCAAGAAAAGGATTTGTTCCACGGTGCGTGGGCTGAGTCTGTTTCTGTTCTTGGAGATGATTTCTCCTGCCTCAGAAAATCCTGTCACATGGAACTGACGATGCAGGAGTGCATAGAAATTGCAGTGCAAGTTTATACAGATGTATTATGCAGTCTTCCTCGTTGCCCAGAAGTGGAGTGGATCCTCCATCCGGTGCTACATCAGTTCATTCATTCTTGGCAGAGACTAATTTTCACGTCGCAAATGTACTGCCCTGTCATCAAGTTATTTAAAGATTATTTTTTCACATTAATGTGGCCTTGTAATGTGCTCACCTAGAGAGAGAGTGGGGGCGAGGAAGAGAGAGATAATATTCTTCAGATAACATAAAAACATACAAAACAAACAACAACAGAAAGGTACCAAACCTACCTGACTGACTGAAATCAATTCAAAATATTGCCACACAGCAGAACGTCCTCTTTTCCTTGCTGGCTCCATCTCTCATGCAAATTCTCCACCAAAACACACCACGAGCCCTGCCAATACTTCACTTCCTTAAAATCATTGCGTCACTGATCACGTGACTGGCCAAACGAATCAAGCCTCAGAAGCAGTGTTTCTGAACAACTGTGCTGTTTTTTTGACACATGCTCCAGAGCTTCGGGTTCATCCAGACCATCACTACTTTCAATAACTTTGCACTTTGCCTGCACCAAAAACAAACAACTGCACAATGTACGTTAGTCCTCCATTTTCACCACACGTTTACTTTCTTGCAGGTGTTGCCAATCAAGGTACCTGCCAGCCTGGAAAACAGAACGTTTTAAAACTCTTTAAATGTTAAGTAAATAATTAGGACAACTGTGGTGTAAGTGTTCTTATCCACCTTATTCCTGGGGGTGCCGCTGTAGGAACGATTATGGGCGAGACTTCCGGTTTTGGCAGGGGTAGTGTTAAATCAGTCAGCAAGAGTGGAGTAGCAGGGGCATTTAAAATAGCATTTTTAAAAGTTTTTCAAATTAATTTTAATGTATAGCCTACATATGTGTTTTGCACTCAAGTGGCAGCTAGTTTCAGCACTTGTAGTTCTGTATTTTTTGAATGTTTTGGCGTAGTTCTGGTACTTGTTGTTGGTGTTTGTGGTTGTGCCATAGACTGTATAAATGGAGGCTTCTTTGTGGCTCTGACTAGATTCTACGTCTGCTCTGAGGTAAATCTGACTATGTTCAACATATTTTAACATAATGCAGCTGACTTTATTGCGGTGGAGACATTGATATATATGACCCGTGCTGGCAAAATGAGTCAGAATGTGCACCGCGTCATTACGAGCTACAGGCACGAGAAGTCATAAATCATGACTCTTTCTTTGTTTCCTAGCGGCAAGTTCCAGGAAAGCCCCTGTAAGTACCTGGTATAATTGTAAAGCTTAGAAATCGTACTTTCTAAAAATACATATGTTTTGGCTGAAGGTGTAACTGCCAACCAATTGAACAAGAGTTTTAAACCTAGCCAAAATATAAACAAATCAGCCTTTTCCGGGTCCGTTTTTGTGCACTTCCTACATATTAAATATAATTTTGAAGGTCTTTCAATACAGAATATGGAAAAAAATGTTACCTCAGTTTTGATCATTTCCTCAAAATGACTCATTTTGCCAGCACAGATCACATATCCCAGAGCTTTTATTTGTTTACAGTGTTAGCATCTTAGGAGCGGTGCTAACAAATGGAGCTACTGTCTGCCAGGCCACTTTTTAAGGTCATCTTCCTCTCCCTAGATAGTCGTGGGAAGTGGTATGATTATATTACTGTTTTTGAGGTGCAAAAAGCTGTGTTCCTGCATTTCTGATGCCAAAATCACTGTTTTTTTTAAAAGGAAAAGTGTCCCGTTTCAGTGACAACCATACATTCTAAGCTACCATAATTCACGCAAGACATCATGAGGCCTAGGAATAAGGTGGATAAAAATATCAAATAATTCAGACCTGTTGTGTTAAAGTTGTATATTGTGAAATAAGGGTTTACTGTGAAGTGCGGTGTGATAATGCCACCTTCCGGTTGCATCATCACACCGCCCTGTAAGAAGGGGTGTCCACCATTTTGGGACTCTCTTGTCTAGACAACTCCACGTGCATAAGATGTAGTGTGTCGTTAACCATATATTCATTAAAGCTGAGTACCAGTGCAACCCCCTCGTCCATCCCCTTTGTACTAGGTTTGTGGACATAACATTTGGCTACTGAGAATTAACTCATAAAGGCGTGCATTGTACCATTGCGGTCTTTCCTGGAGCTCCCCGGTGAACTACCAGTGCCATGGCCTCGCTGGTTGGAGGCTTTCGAAACCTACATCACAGCGCTGGACCTGGGGAAGCTGGATATGGTGAGGACGTGAGAGCTGCTTGTCCACAACCTAGGCACAGAAGGTCAGAGAGTTTTTCAAATGCTTGGTCCGACAGACTGTTATGAGGAGGCTATCGAGATGCTAACTAGCTACTTTACGAAGCCCAAAAACATGGCCCTATAATAAGGGGTGTCCACCATTTTGGGGATGTCTTGTCCAGACAACTCCACGTGCATAAGATGTAGTGTGTCGTTAACCATATCTTCATTAAAGCTGAGTTCCAGTGCAACCTCCTTGTCCATCTCCTTCGTACCAGGTTTGTGGAGATAACATTTGGCAACTGAGAATTAACTCATGAAGGCGTGCATTGTACCACTGCGGTCTTTCCTGGAGCTCCCCAGTGAACCACCAGTGCCATGGCCTCACTGGTTGGAGGCTTTTAAAACCTACATCACAGCATTGGACCTGGGGAAGCTGGATATGGTGAGGATGTGAGCGCTGCTTGTCCACAACCTAGGCACAGAAGGTCAGAGAGTTTTTCAAATGCTTGGCCCAACAGACTGTTATGAGGAGGCTATCGAGATGCTAACTAGCTACTTTACTAAGCCCAAAAACATGGCACGGCGTGCAAAAACTCGCCGCCGTCGACAAGAAGCTAAGCTAACTAGCCCCACACCCTACGGAGATGGCATAAACATCGTGGGCCCCGAAGGTTGGTCAGGACTGTAACGTGTAGTGAAGTTAGATGGCGTGAGTGTGCCCATGATGGTGGTCACTGCCACGACGCAGTCCATAGTGAGTGAGGCCATAGTTCGGAGGCTCACCCCCTGGCGCCCTGATACAATGGAACTACCAGATGACGGGAGCTCCGGTGCTGGCAGGAACGTGACATTTGCAGTGCAGTATGGCGGAAAAGTGATTCCAGCGTTCCGGTTCCAGGTGACATGCAGGGGTTGAAATGTTAATGGGGTGGAATTTATTCAGCAAGCTGGGTTTCACTCTCACAATTGGCAGACAGACAGTCAGTGGTCCAGGCCCAGTTTGCCCAGGCTTCACGGACATGGGTGCAGCCAAAGAGCACAGTGTGGATGGCGAACATAACGCAGAGAATGGATATGGTACGGATGGTGAAAATGACATGGAGAAAGAGCAGAGACCAGATTCGCCTCCGTCCTTTGCACAGCCAGAACCGAAGCTGGAGGAGAGGGAGCCCGGGTATAATGAGACCAATGCTGATGTATTTATGGACAGCACCGACATTGAAGCACCCACTCTGTGCTCTCAGGGGGAGAGCTGCCTGGAGGGGGGGCCCGAGTATGCAGGGGGCCATGATGCAGAACAGCAGAGCACTTTGGACAGCTCAGTGGAGGAACTGGATGGCTTCAGTGCCCCCGCTCGGCCGGCTGCAGTGGGAGCGACCGAGTTAACAGGTGGAGGGTTCATTCCAACGAGCGACAACAGGGAGGCACTAGACACCTTCAGTGCTCAGGTCGAGTTTCAGCCAGCGACGGGTGAGTGGTCCATTGTGACAACGGTGACTGCTGAACCACCACAGAGTAATGAAGGCGCCAGACCGAAGGAGAGCACAGGGCTGGCAAATGCACAGCAGCACATCAAACCAAGTAAGGCAAGTAATACTACGCTACAAGTAATGTTACTGGGTTCGGGTTTGCGCCGGCGGGACACCAGGACAGCGACTGACTGGGCTGCAGCTGGCGGAACAATGGGCGCCGCTAAGGATCGTGACGAAGCTGGGAACAGTGTGTTTTCAGCTGACAGATGATTTGGTTTGGCACGTGAACAAACTGCGACATGTCTGGGTGGCGGCTCCAGGCGGCGGGGCTCCGTGGGAGTCGGCTGCTGCAGTGTAGGACCCTGGCCCTGGTGTCATGAAGATTGGCCCCGGGGGTCCGACAGGGAGACGGTCACCACAAGCGTGTTTCAAAGCTCCAGGGAGGAGTCCACCACGAGCTCATTTCAAAGATCCAGGGAGGAGGCCACCACGAGCCTGCTCCAAAGCTACGGGGAGGAGGCCACCACAGGTCTGCCTCAAGACCCCCCAGGCAGGAATGTTCCTCCCGTGGAAGACTGAAAGAAAAAATAAAAACTGAAAGACTTTGTAGGTAGGAGCACAGTCGGACAATCTAAAGTGGCAAAATAACCTACTTTGCCATGCGGGGTCATATGGCAGTCTACCCACGGGCCCTAGTTTTAGTTTGGTTTGTTGTTCTGAAGTTCTTTATGATTTTAGGTTTGCTATTTTACTTTAGTGTGTTTGTTGCTCTTATTATTTTACTATGTGTATTGGGGGTTCTTGTGTGCTAAATTTGGGTGGGTTTTGATTGGACGTGTGTTTTTATTTTGTAAAGGTGGGGGGTGGGGAATATAAGATAAGGGTTTTACTGTGAAGTGCGGTGTGATGATGCCACCTTCCAGTTGTGTCATCACACCACCCTATAATAAGGGGTGTCAGCTATTTTGGGGTTCTCTTGCCCGGACGACTCCACACGCCTGACGTGTAGTGTGCCGTTAACCATATATTCATTAAAGCTGAGTTCCAGTGCAACCTCCTCATCTGTCTCCTTTGTACCAGGTTTGTGGACATAACATATATGTGCAAATGCTTATTTAAAGTGCACAGTGCCAGTCAAAGTGCAAATGCATACAGTATATAAGTGCTCAAATATATAAAACCCCAATTTCTATAAGTATCGAAGGACCTCTTTGTTACAGATAGTCTCAATTATTTCAGCTAGAACAAAAGAGAAGAAACACAAACAGGATGCTCTCTTTCTTTGTGTCTTTTTTCACACAAGTATTTTTTTTCCTGTGGATTCACACGCTTACATTTGGGTCGCAGTCATTTTGTTATCCCGTTACAGACAGTTGCTCTAATTCAAAGAGATAGTTCAAAAATGTGATTGTTCTGATAAGCCAGTAAATGCTCCTTCGTCAGTTTAGTTCCCAAATCCATTAAAGAACCACTCTTCTTAGAAAAGTTTTAAAAAGACAGAGTGCAAGCAGCACTTCAAAAGACACTCATTGATCTGGGGAAACTGAGAAATAAGCTTCTACGTCTCGGTGAATGTCAGTGACTGACTCTCAAACAGAGGAAATCTAATACAGAGGGTTTTTTTTATTATTTTTATTTTTGCAAGTCATGGAAAATATATCAAACAGAAACTTTGAAACAACTTCCTACTTTTTTGTGGCAACTTCTGTCTGGTATTGTGGCCTTGATTTGGAGCCGGGAAAACCCAGGCTCAGGTGGGTGTACAGAGCATATTTAATTAATGTTGTAAAGTGAGCCCAACAGACTGACTGGAAACTCCTCTGGGTTCCAGCAACACAGGACATCCTCAGGGTTTCCAGGCCTAAACTGCCTGTGAGAGGCACACAAAAAGAGCACACATTAATTAAATCTGCCATATGTCAGCGCTCTCATCACACCCCTATCTGCATGTCCCAAACCACAGTGGATGTGACAAACTATCAATTGTTTGGAAAATGAAATCTATCAGGACTCGAACATGAGAGGGTGAGTGAATCAACCAGTCGCCGCTCGGTGCCTCTTGACAGGCTTTTTTTTTTGCATTTTGGCAGACATCACAGTCGTAAGAATCCTTTCCAAAGGGAGCCTACGACACCTGGTCATCTGTGCTGCTATTTGCTGCTTTGATCTTTGTATGATTGTGTTGCTCAAAATAAAAATATGATGAAGTGATTGGTATATAGTAGATTATTTTTTCAGTGTTAACTGATGCCATGATAGCTTCAGATGGATCAAATCAAGCAAAGACAATTTCGAAATGGGATAACTTAAAATAATATTGCACATAGAATATGCTTATAGTGGCAATAAGGGAATCCTGAGCTCTGCTCTCTTCACTTGGGAAGTGAGATAATCTCTGCTGGGTTCATTATTTCAAAGTTTCTGAGATCTTATTGCTACTAATTAGTTTGCCGTCTTTGAGAACCCCTGAAGGCCTTGTCAGCTCGCTCTTTGTTGTAATCATCTACGTGTGGATTGTTTGTTTTTTTATTCTCTGTTGTAGGCTTATACTTTGAGTGGAAGGACTATCCAGCTGCTCTGGTCAATAGCATCCTCACGGAGTAAAGCTTGATGGGCCTTTGAATCAATAATTCCTCAACCTGCATCAACGGGGATTAACTCCCCCTCTGAGGGAGCTTCTCAGGTCAAAGCTCGGCCCATTTAACAGCTAATTAGATGCTTTCTTTTGAGCATATGGTTCTTGTGAAGCATCTGTTTCAGCAGAACACACCATTAATGCTGAATCTGCACATGCTGGTCAGTGGGAACATTGTAGCTCTGCATTGGTTAAAAATAAGTAGCTTCTATGATTCTGAATCCACGTGTCCTTAGTAGCTTCGGAGTCTTCTGTTTTATTCTTGCTGTGATCAATAGTGGTGGCTTGCCTGCAGTGCATCCATTCACTTGAGTGATGCCAAATTGTCTAGTGGAGTTTTTAAGCACAATTCTTTTTAAAAGGAGAGCAAATCATCAGGATGCCAGAGTGTCCCTCCTTCATTCGATCAGTCATGCCGAAATGCAACTGGTACCTTCCTCTTCCTATTAGATTTCAAGACAAATAGTGTAGCTGATTCATTACTCGTCAGATACCAAGATAAATTCTATCCTTGTTCAGTGGTTATCTTGCTCACGCGTCTTCCTGTTAATCTGGCTGCAGACGGTGTCTGTTGTCTGCAGGATAATACAGCGCCATGTTGCAGAGGAGACCAGAGTACAGGTCTCTTCATAACAGACCCCTCTGATTATATTTATGAAATTCAATTACTCTGACACAGACAGATGGACTTACTGTCAGTGGGGACGTTCATCATTTGTTAGCATCAGCAGACATGTCAGCCCGGAGGAACTGATAGGACTGATGCTGTGTGTCTGGAAACACAAGGAGGAAAGAAAAGAAATGGACAGAAAAAAAAATTGAAAAGAGGAAGGAGTGGTGATAGAGGATTAAGTATGCCAATGTAATATTGTCCTGAAGACACCCCAGTCAGGAAAGGCAAAGAAAGAAACATTTTTATGCAAAACTAAAGGGACAGTGTGCAACACTATGGTAGAATTGTGTGACTGACTGTGACTGTCTGATGTACTGTATGTTTATAATAGAAATTTCTAAAAACACAAATGGAAACAATAGAGTGCATTGCAATCGTACGTGCACAGGCTCATCACAGGATGTTATTGTGACTTCAAGAGATATGCACATGGTGTTGTTACAGGTAGTATCTCACTGGGCAGCGACAGTTCGCGACTAGTTGGAGAACAGCATTCAAAAGGAAGTTTCCAAAATCTCTCCAAACCTTCATAAGGGTTCACAATTTCCTCTCGTCACAGGACCTTCCTCTCATGTTGCTGGAATTTTGAACATGCTAATTTTCTCTCAAAATAGTCACAGAGTCATCACAGGTGTCTCAAACCCTTCTCAATTCAGTTTCCATGAGTGAGAAAGCGTATCCAAAGTTAGACAACTTTGCGAGGGGTTGGGGGACCTATGAAACTAAATTGTGACTGATGGGAGAAGAAAAGGCAAGGCAAGTTTATTTGCATAGCACATTTCATGTAAAAGACAATTCAAAGCGCTTTACATAAAAACATTAAAGCATTACAGCAAGTTGCAAAAGGAATACATAAGAATTTAAAAGCAAACGAAAAAGTAAATTAAAGAGAAACAAAAACAAGCCAAAATAGAAAAAAACATGTCATGATCCGGGGCACAGTTGGGCACCGTGCCCAGTCTCCAGTTTTAGTTAATCTTTTCTATCTGTTTGTTTCATTGTTTTCCTGTTTACTGTATTTGGTTCCTGTGTTATTATTGCCCTTCTGTATTTGTTGTTATTATTTACCTGTTGGGGTTGCATTGCTCTTATGGCATTATGGTTTTTCTGGTTAGTGTTTTATTTTGACAGCGCTGCGCAGCTCCCAGCTGTCAAACTGGCTCACAGGCTGCACAGCTGCCATTGATTGTAATTCTGTTCGCCACTCATGTTCCACACCTGCTGCCCATTTTGTACACGGTATTTAAGGGCACGATTCTATTGTCATGTCCATCTATACTGTGGGATGTCCTCAGTCGAATCAAACTCTGAGTGTTTTGGGCTGCTGTCGAGGAGAATGGGAGAGCTCCATCCAGGTCAGTGTTTTTCCCTTTTCTGTTTTCCCTAGGCTTCTACCTGCCTGTTGATGTCAAGCCCCCGCTCTCCTCCAGCGCCCTTACCATCCGTTATTTGTATGTGTAGTGAGTTTTTGTCTGTATTTACTTTAATAAATGTGCAAAACACAGTGAGTGTTTGGTGTCCTTCAACAGCCCTTAAAGGGCAGTTTATGACAGAAGGACACAACCAGGGCATGGACACCAGCCACTGTATGTTTTTGCTGTTTTTTTTTCTCTTTCTCCCTTTTCTGTCTCCCGCCTTAAGTTCAGTTTTTTTCTTTCGGCATGCCTGGCCACACAGACTGTAGGAGAGTCGGGTTGGATGAGGAGGAGTGTTGGGCAGTTGGTCTGATATGGGACATCGTATCAGATGTTCATATAATCCAAACTCCTGAGGAGGAGCTGCAGGTTTGGGACAGCAGGGCACAGGTGACTGAGGCATTCCCCAGCCTGTGGAGCTACCCGAAACTGGCAGACCTCCTCGCATTTGTCTGCAACACTCAACACCAGCTTCGCGGGCTGGGGAGAGCCCCTCTGCCTCCTGAACCTGTGCCACAGAGGAGACACTCCCAGGGATGGGAGCTCTGAGCTCTGGACCACTATCCAGCTGCAGTCCCGTCTCCCGCAATCTAACTGAGTCCCGTAGCCAGCTGCATTAAATATGCTGCACTCAATGGGCGGAGAAGCTGGAGCCAATGGGTGGTTGCAGTTGAGAGAGAGCTTATCTTGGACTACAAGCCCTAGCTCCTCCCCGAGCTTCTGCCACAGCTGGAGGGTGAGTCACCAGCCCAAATGGAGTCTGAGCCAATGGCAGAATGTCCTCTGACTCTGGTGCTCCGCCCATCGCACCAGACGACCTTCGCAGCTCCCGGGGAGCCGTCGTCCAGCCTAACAGCAGCCACCACCAAGCCCCGGGAATTAAGGCAAGTGTCTTTTCATTTTTCAACACCTCATAATGAAATGTCTTGCCTTATTCCCGGTGGTGAAGCTCGGCAGCAGCAGCCCGCCTTGGCTGAGCTTTCACCATCAGCTGCTGTATTTCTCTCCCTACCTGTTTCTCCCACTCCTCCTCCTACATCCCCTGAGGGTCCGTTGTTTCTGGGAGAGAGCTGTCATCTGAGAGAGAGGCCTAGCCCAGCCCCAGCCCTGCAGCCACGCTCAGGATGGGAGGAAAGCACCACTTATGCTCCAGAGCTTGAGCTGACAGTGGAGTATCCCCTGGTCCTGGCAGCATGGGAGGTGGCGTCAGTGGTCGGAGGGTCTCCTGTTGCAGCTGATGTGTCAGGTGGTGCAACATCCCCGTCTGAGGCCACCGTCAGTGCGATGCCTCCATCTGAGTCCACCCTGAGTGTAATGCCTCTGTCTGAGGCCACCACGGGTGCTACACCCCAGTCCAAGGTCTCCGTGGGTGCTGCACCCCAGTCTGGGGCCTCCGTGGGTGCTGCACCCCCTTCATCCAAGGTTTCCGTGGGTGCTGCCTCCCCTCCGTCCGAGGTCTTCATGGGTGCTGCTTCCACTCTGTCCAAGGTCTCCGTGGGTGCTGCTTCCCCTCTGTCCGAGGTCTCCGTGGGTGCTGATCCCCCTCCGTCTGAGGTCTCTGTTGGTGCTGCGCCCCCTAAGTCCCACATCTCCATGGGTGCTGCTGACTCTCCGTCTGAGAGCTTCATGGGTGCTGCTCCCTCTCTGTCTGAGAGCTTCATGGGTGCTGCTCCCCCACCATCCAAGGGCTCCGTGGGTGCTGCACCCCAGCCCGGGACCTACGTGGGTGCTACGCCTCAGTCCAAGGCCGCCGGGCCCCCCCTTCCTTGCCCTCAGCTGTTGCTCCGCTGGTCGATTGCCTCCTTGGCCCGGTGCTCTCGCAGGTCAGCCTGTTTGTCGTGGGCATTATGCTCCAGTCCAGGGTCACCGTTGGTGCTACGCCCCATTCTGGGGCCACTGTGGGTGCTACGCCCCAGACCAGGGCCGCCGTGGGTGCTGTGCCCCAGTCCGGGGCTGCAACAGGAGCTGCGCCCCAGTCTGGGGCCTCCATGGGTGCTGCACCCCCATTCATCTGAGGTTTCTGTGGGTGCTGCTTCCCCTCCATCTGAGGTCTTCATGGGTGCTGCTTCCACTCTGTCCAAGGTCTCCGTGGGTGCTGCTTCCCCTCTGTCCGAGGTCTCCGTGGGTGCTGATTCCCCTCTGTCCGAGGTCTCTGTTGGTGCTGCGCCTCTAAGTCCCACATCTCCATGGGTGCGGCTCCCTCTCCGTTTGAGGGCTCCATGGGTGCTGCTCCCCCGCCATCCAAGGGCTCTGTGGGTGCTGCACCCCATTCTGGGGCCTCCGTGGGTGCTGCACCCCAGCCCGGGGCCTCCGTGGGTGCTACGCCTCAGTCCAAGGTCGCTGGGCCCCCCCTTCCTTGCCCTCAGCTGTTGCTCCGCTGGTCGATTGCCTCCTTGGCCCAGTGCTCTTGCAGGTCAGCCTGTTTGTTGTGGGCATTATGCTCCAGTCCAGGGTCACTGTTGGTGCTGTGCCCCAGTCTGGGGCTGCTGTGGGTGCTACGCCCCAGACCAGGGCCACCGTGGGTGCTACACCCCAGTCCGGGGCTGCCATGGGCGCTGGGCCCCAGTCTGGGGCCGCAACGGGTGTTGCGCCCCAGTCCGGGGCTGCCACAGGTGCTTTGCCCCAGTCCAGGGCCTCCGCGGGTGCTACGCCCCAGCTCGGGGCCTCCGCGAATGCTGCGCCTCAGCCCAAGGCCACCGTGGGTGCTGCATCCCTGCCCAAGGCAGCCAGAGGTGCTACACCTTCATCTGAGGTCATCTTGGATCCCCTCTCCTTGTCGAAGGTCCCCGCTAAGCAGCCTGTTCCCTCATCTGATTCCTCTGCTGGCCAACCACCATCATCATTGGGCACTACTGTTGGCCAGCAGTCGTGGTTGGGGGCTAACCTGCCGCCTCTGGGGGGGAGGAACGCATTGGGCTCTCTCTGGGAGGCCACCCGATGGGCTGTACCATCTGTGCAGCAGGTTCTAGAACCCAGGGAGACCGCCAGACGGACTGCGTTGTGGGGCCACCCGAGCTGCCGCTGCGGTCAGCCAGGAGTCCATGAGTCCTGGGCCACCACATTGGCTCAGGTTGAGAATCATGAGCGTTTTTTTGGTTTCTTTTGTCTTTTTGTTGTGTCTGCCCCCCCCGCCCCCCCCTGGGGTAGGTTGTTTTTTTTGTTGGGGGGTCTGCTTTGTGGAGGGAGGGTTCTTTTTCTTTTTGTTGTTGCCCTGGGGTGTCTGGGCTCTACCCCTTGGGTTGGGGGCCTCTGTTATGATCCAGGGCATGGGTGGGCACCGTGCCTAGTCTCCAGTTTTGGTTAGTCTTTTTCTGTCTGTTTGTTTCATTATTTTCCTGTTTACTGTATTTGGTTCCTGTTTTATTATTGCCATTCTGTATTTGTTAGACTTAGACTTAGACTTAACTTTATTAATCCCTTTGGGATGACTCCCTCTGGGAAATTTAAAATTTCCAGCAGCACATAAAAGGAGCATACAGATCAAAAAAGCAAAAAAGAAAAAAATAAACACTTAACATAATATACACAATATAAATACAAGGCTAAATATGGCTTGTACAAGTATGGTTAAGTTAAGGTTATTGCACTATGAATGCCCTACTGTCCTCTGTACTCTATGTCCCCCCTCCCAAGTGAGGAGTTATAGAGTGTGATGGCATGGTGGACAAAAGAGTTCTTGAGCCTGTTGGTCCGACACTTGGAAGGAGCAGTCTTTCACTGAACAAGCTCCTCTGGTCACTGATGACAGTGTGCAGAGGGTGGCTGACGTTGTCCATTATATCCAACAGTTTATCCAGAGTCCTCATCTCTGCCACCGTCACCAGGGTGTCCGGCTTCGCGCCGACCACAGAGCCGGCCCGCCTGATCAGTTTATCCAGTCTGGACGCATCCTTCTTGGATATACTGCCCCCCCCCCCAGCACACCACAGAGTAAAAGAGGACCCTGGCAACCACCGACTGATAAAACATCCACAGAAGTTGTTGTTATTATTTACATCTTGGTGTCATGACTGATACAGGAATTCAGCCCACCTGCAAGATGCAACGACAAAGAGACAATCAAACAATAACACACGTTTGAGTTTCTTTATTAAATAGCAAAAAACCCTTGCACAGCTACAGAAACAGTCACTCGCCAGAGGAAGGAGCCTGTGGAGAGAAGATGAAAGCTGTGAGAGGAGGAATGGAGTAAGGGAAAATGAGCAAGCCAAATTTCCACTTACGTGGGCTCCAAGGGAGCACTGGCAGGACTCCAGCAGGGAATAGATGAACCAGCAGGGTGGGGAATGACCTGGTGGCGCCTGACCGGGAGGAGGTCGACTGTCGGGGAGTGGAGATGTGGCAGGAGAGCGCGCACAGTCCCAGCGACACACCCGCATGATGGCAGCAATCTGAACAAGGAGAAAAAGCACACAGGTTAGTAATTCCTTCACCAGTGTGAACACGACTTGCTGTCTTTTATGTCAGTATGCCCAGTTGAGCCAGCGTTGGATCACTGAAGGATGCCTCCTTAAGAACACTGGCTGATGAGAGGACGCAGATATGTCCTCTCACACAGGTGTGCTGATGAGCTGAGGAGAGATGAACGGGAAGGAGGGGGCGCACTCTCACTGCCCATGACACTTGGGGTTGTGTTGCTCTCGTGTCATGATGGTTTCTGGTTAGTGTTTTATTTTGACAGCGCTGCGCAGCTCCCAGCTGTCAAACTGGCTCGCAGGCTGCGCAGCTGTCATTGATTGTAATTCTGTTCAGCACTCATGTTCCACACCTGCTGCCCATTTTGTACATAGTATTTAAAGGCATGATGACCCGTTCCTGTTGTCGTGTCCTTCTGTACCGTGGGATGTCCTCAGTTGAATCAAACTCTGAGTGTTTTGGGCTGCTGTCAAGGAGAATTGGAGAGCTCTGTCCAGGTCAGTGTTTTCCCCTTTTTGCCCGGCATTCCCAGGCTTCTACCTGCCTGTTGACGTCGAGCCCCCACTGTCCTCCAGCACCCTTACCATCCATTATTTGTATGTGTAGTGAGTTTTTGTTTGTCTTTACTTTAATAAATGTGCAAAACACACAGTGTGTTTGGTGTCCTTCAACAGCCCTTAAAGGGCAGTTTATGACAAGACAGAAAACATGAGAAAGGATGAGACATTCCATGCGTGAGGCTGCACGAATGGCCCAGTCTTTTCCTAGCACACGCTGACACAACTTTGACTGACAGTGTCACCATGCCACAAAAGAGCAAGTTTCAAGTTTGTTTGTCAGTGTCTATGATTGGCATCCTCTTTGAGACCTTGTACAACTTGATTTTTCACCGATTTGTTCATTTTTTTTCTTTTACTTTCCCTTCCATGTTAGAAACAAACACTGATTGATTGTGTTTTGGAAAAAAAAAACTGCAATTTGGAAAAGAGTTCAATGCACAAATAGGAGAAGAAGGGAATAAACTGAGGGTTATTCCGTGTACGTTCTTAATGAATATTGGAGTATATCCTGTCATGAACTTGAGTTTGATGGTCTTAAACCCAGTTCTGACACTGTGGCTATTTTGACCGTTTTGAGTATTGTATGCTTATTTTCCATCAGGCACTTCAGGGAGCCCTTTGGGTCCTTCGCTCCCTGACAGCTCGGCCACACCTCCTCCTCCTGTCAGTGACACCAGCTGGTTCTCGTTATTGGTTTTCACTTCCACACACACACACACACACACACACACACACATTCACATGCACTCTCCCACACACATACACACACACGCTTCCATTCATCTTCATTCATACGCTCAGACACTCACTCATGCACACCTGTTTCCATTCAGTTCAGCCTACGCACTCCTCTGATTACTCCTCTCATTAAGCACACCAGCGGTCGCTTTCCTCATTAGTGTTGTCATTACTTAAGTGCTGTATTTTGGGAAAGAGATCGCCAGATCATTGTGAATCAACACAGTCACTATTCCCCTCTGTGTTGTTGCCACCACTCACCTCTAGTAGCCCTGCCAAGTGTTATTCGGTACCGCTTCGCACTGGGTGGCATGCGTCTTTTTCCACTCCCTGCATTGTTTATTCAGCCTGGCTGTTAAGTCTTTTTCTACCATTACCTGACGCCAGTTCGTTGACTAATGTTAGCGGCTGTTCCTGATTACCTGCCCTTCGGACAACACGGACTGCCCCGGACCGCTCCAGCCCGTAAGTTTCACTTGCCTTTCTCCCCGTGCCGTTCAACGGCACTAAGCATTCTCTCCCTGGGGCTGTTGAGCGTCCGAGGGGCATCCCTGTTCTCCTGGAGCCTCCATGACTGTTTAGCTCATCACTCTGTTTATTCTTCATAATTGTTGCTGGACTAAACTCTTTATTTTTGTTGTTCAATAAATTGCACTCAACTATCTCTGCATGTGGGTTTTTCTCTCCTTTCTTCCATGCGCTACGTAAAAGCGCACGGGGACATTACAATATCCATTGAATAAATCAATATAAGCACTTTATATTGTGTCTCTCTTTTGTTTCTCAGTCAAGTACATACAGCGGGGAAAATAAGTATTGAACACATCAACATTTTCCTCATTAAACATACGTATTTCTCATGGAGCCACTGACCTGAGATTTTCAACAGATACCAATAACAACCCACGTAATCCATACAAATCAAGGGAAATGTGTTCGCAAAACAAGCTATATTTAATAAAGTGGAATGACACGGGGAATAAGTATTGAACAAGCTTTGTGAAATTTATTTAATATGTAGAAAAGCCTTTGTTGGTAATAACAGCTTCCAGATGCCTCCTGTATGGAGAAACTAGGCGCAGGCATTGCTTAGTAGTGATTTTAGCCCATTCTTCCACACAAACTCTCTTCAAATCTTGACGGTTCCGTGGATGTCTTCTTGAACTCTGATCTTCAGTTTGTTCCACAGATTTTCGATTGGATTCAGGTCAGGTGACTGACTGGGCCATTCTAGCAGCTTTATTTTTCTTTTCTGGAGCCAGTTGAGAGTTTCCTTGGTTGTGTGTTTGGGATCATTGTCTTGCTGAAATGGCCACCGTCATTTCACTCATTTCATCTTCAGCATCTTGCCAGATGGCAACAGGTTCGTATCAAGGATGTCTCTGTACATTTGCCCATTCATCTTTACTTCAGTTACAGTGGTGTGAAAAAGTGCTTGCCCCCTTCCTGATTTCTCATTTTTTTGTATGTTTGTCACATTTAAATGTTTCAGATCTTCAAACAAATTTAAATATTAGACAAAGATAGCACAAGTAAACACAAAATGCAGTTGTTAAATGAAGGTGTTTATTATTTAGGGGAAAAAAATCCAAACCTACATGACCCTGTGTGAAAAAGTGATTGCCCCCTAAACCTAATAGCTGGTTGGGCCACCCTTAGCAGCAACAACTGCAATCAAGCGTTTGCAAGCTGACAGTGAGTCTTTTACAGTGCTGTGGAGGAATTTTGGCCCACTCATCTTTTCAGAATTGTAATTCAGCCACGTTGGAGGGTTTTTGAGCATGAACTGTCTTTTTAAGGTCATACCACAGCATCTCAATTGGATTCAGGTCAGGACTTTGACTAGGCCACTCCAAAGTCTTCATTTTGTTTTTCTTAAGCCATTCAGAGGTGGACTTGCTGGTGTGTTTTGGATCATTGTCCTGCTGCAGGACCCAAGTGCGTTTCAGCTTGAGGTCACGAACAGATGGCTGGACATTCTCCTTTAGGATTTTTAGTAGACAGCAGAATTCATGGTTCCATTTACCACAACAAGTCTTCCAGGTCCTGAAGCAGCAATACAACCCCAGACCATCACACTACCACCACCATATTTTACTGGTGGCTTGATGTTCCTTTTCTGAAATGCTGTGTTACTTTTACGCCGAATGTAATGAGACACACATCTTCCAAAAAGTTCAACTTTTGTTTTGTCAGTCCACAAAGTATTTTCCCAAAAGTCTTGGGGATCATCAGGATGTTTTCTGGCAAAACTGAGACAAGCCTTTATGTTCTTTTTGCTCAGCAGTGGTTTTCATCTTGGAACTCTGCCATGCAGACCATTTTTGTCCAGTCTCTTTCTTATGGTGGAGTCATGAACACTGACCTTAACTGAGGCAAATGAGGCCTGCAGTTCTTTGGTGGTGTTGTGGGGTCTTTTGTGACCTCTTGGATGAGTCGTTGCTGTGATCTTGGGGTAATTTTGGTCGGCCGGCCACTCCTGAGAAGGTTCACTACTGTTCAGTGTTTTTGCCATTTGTGGATAGTGGCTCTCACTGTGGTTCGCTGGAGTCCCAAAGCTTTAGAAATGGTTTTGTAACCTTTTTCCAGACTGATAGATCTCAATTATTATATTTCTCATTTGTTCCTGAATTTCTTTGAATCACAGCATGATGTCTAGCTTTTGAGGATCTTTTGGTCTACTTCACTTTGTCAGACAGGTCCTTTTTAAGTGATTTCTTGATTGAGAACAGGTGTGGCAGTAATCAGGCCTTGGTGTGGCTAGAGAAATTGAACTCAGCTTTCCAAAGATGTGATAAACCACAGTTAATTTATGTTTTAACAGGGGCGGGGCAATCACTTTTTCACACAGGCCCATGTAGGTTTGGATTTTTTTTACCCTTAATAATAAACACTTCATTTAAAAACTGCATTTTGTGTTTACTTGTGTTATCTTTGTCTAATATTTAAATTTGTTTGATGGTCTGAAATATTTAAGTGTGACAAACATACAAAAAAATGAGAAATCAGGAAGGGGGCAAACATTTTTTCACACCACTGTATATGAAGTCTGCCTGTACCATGTGCTGGAAAAACACCCCCACAACATGATACTCCCACTCCAAACTTCACTCTTGGTATGGTGTTTTTGGGTTGATGTGCAGTGACATTTCTCCTCCAAACATGCTGTGTGTTGTGGCATCCAAAATGTTCAATTTTGGTCTCATCTGACCAGACTATTCTCACACTATTTTACTGGCTTGCCCAAATGTTGTGCAGCAAACTTTAAACTTTAAATGAGCTTCAGCATGCTTTTTCTTCAGCAATGGAGTCTTTCCAGGAGACTCCTGGTCATGGCCGGTTTATGGTAAAACAATGTTCTTTCCACTTCCGAATGATGGCTCCAACAGTGCTCACTGGAACATTCAGCAGTTAAGAAATGTGCCTGTAATCAATGCCATCATTATGTTTTGCAACAATAAGGTTGAGAAGGTCTAGAGAGCTCTTTGCTTCTACCCATCATGAGTTCTTTGTGGTGTGACTATCTGATATTCACAGACCTTTTTAAAGAGTATCAGTCAGGACTTAACCAGCTGAAATTAATTTGCACTGATGGGAGGTGGGATGGCTTGCTAAATTCTGATAGATTTCAGCTGGTTTCTTGGCTTTCTATGCCTTTTGCACCTCTTTTTCTTCATGTGTTCAATACTTATTCCATGTGTCATTCCACTTTATTAAATATAACTAGTTTTATGAACACAGTTGCCTTGATTTCTTTGTATGTATGGATTACTTGGGTTGTTACTGATATCTGGTGAAAATCTCAGGTCAATGGCTCCATCAGAAATATGTTAAATGTGAAAAATATTGACGTGTTCAATACTTATTTTCCCCACTGTATATGTGATACTACACCTGCATAATCAGGATGGCTATATTGTGGGGTACTTAAAGTAGTTTTTTTTTTTTTCAACATTTTTTGAGCCACAGAGCCCTTTTTACATTGAAAAAAATCCCACAGAGCCCTAGAAATTTAAAATGACACATTGCAGCCTATTACGGCATATCTAATGGCAATTTAGTTTTGTAGTTTGTTTATACTCAATTACACACAAAGTCAGTGGAAAGATGTAAACACGTGCATTTGCTCTGGGCAACACAAGTGCATAAGAGTTTGCATTGGCAAAGTTGGATTTTGATCAACTCAGGCCAGGAGTACACTTTATGCTTTAAGCATTAGTGTTGGAATTAGCAATGAGACACCCACTTACTGGAGATGTCTCTCATGAGACACACACTTCTGCAAAGGGGATTGTTTGCATGGCAGATGTACTTTTCTCGATGAACACCGGTGGACCTCTACAATATATCCACTGCTTGTTTGGTGCCGGACGCAGCAGACATTGAGATGCACTTTCTGGGGGAAGTTGTGACATTTTCCCACTCTAGATAGTGTTGTGTGCTCAGCAATAGTAAACCTGAGGGTCCTGAAACTACTGCGGACCTGAAATTGCTGCCTCCAATTTGTCACACAGCAATACCCAACTCAGTCTCAGCCTATGTCAAGACGAGGAGGAAAGGGAAGAAGAGTAGGAGAGATTGCATTCATGCTGCCGCTCACTGACATGGAGAAGCCACTGCAGGCACCAATGCATAACAACGGCCAGTTGTTTGAATTTTTTTTTTTTTTTGGACCAGTTAAAAAGTGAAATTGTCATGTTCTGAGCTCAGATTCCTCTGAGCTCAGACCCTTACTTTATGTTTCAGTATTATTTATCTGTAAAGTCTGTTTTTTGTAATGTTCTGTACTTGTGTTTTGGTTTACTTTCTTGGTTCTTGTCAGAGAACCAAGAAAGCAGAGTGTTAGGCCACTCCCGTCGGTGTCTCTCCCTGCTGACGAGAAGGTGTTTTATTTTTCCACCGGCTACTCCTGTTCCAGTGGCTACAGGGGCGGTTCCTCAACAATCCACAGAGGGGCCCAAGACCACTTTAACCACACAGAGGGACAGTGCTCAACGTACAGCAGCAGAAAACATCAAGATCTGGGAAAACAGGCAAGTTTTGTTTCATTCTACCTCTATTCATGATGAAATGTCTTGCCTGATTCCCGGTAGGGAGACTCAGGTAGAGCAGTCTCCTGACCTCTCCCCACCTGCTGCTGTAATGAACTGTCCACCTACCTTCTCTGTGTCCCCTCCTTCTCCTGAGTGCCTGCTGACTCCAGCTCCACGCCGACAGAAGCATCCCACCTCAGACCGTTGTCGGACAGCTTCTTCGACCACTTCAGCAGCTCTTCCCCTGGCACCAAGGCAGAAGCCTCCCATACCGCCCTCTTCACTTCCGCCCTCCCAAGAGAGTAGACGCTTTTTTCTCCTCTCCTGCTCTGACTTTTCCTCCCCTCCTAACTACTGGATCCCAGCTTGCTGTCGTCTGTCTGCGTCTAACTGCGACCGCCGAAAAGAAATTATGGAGTTAATAAGCTGGGCTTTGAACACAATTGACACCATTTTTTCAACAAGGAAAAGTGCTCCGGGGGAAGCTGTCTGCCCCGCAGGAACGGCTCCAGCGGGCTATTTACGAGACACAGGTATTTGGAGAATGCTGTGTCTCTCTAATCTCTCTATCGAAGATATTGAAGATTTGTTTATCTTCGTAATCTTGGTGATTGGGATAATTCTGATTGGGACGGGAATTGTCTTGGTTTACCGCAAATTGCTGAAGATGGATTCAACCTATCAAAATGCTGGCCAGGCGAGGTGCATCCAACAAATTGAAAAACTGGAGAAGACCCTGATAGCGACTACTGGAGAACTGTCTCGTAAGGTGGATTACATCATGGGTTCGCTCAGGTCTTTCCACGACGAATTCAAAGCTGCGCAATGAAGGATTAATGTACTGAATCTACAGAAGAAATACAAGTCTTCTCTGTGATCAGTCCTATTTGGCATTATTATTCCCCATGAAAATTCCTCCTGGCTGTCTGCAGACTGTGTTTTTTCAAAATCATGAGCACAAGGCCTTGGACAGCCAGCTGCAGCGCCAGATAAGACTGGCGCCAGACAGACAAAACATCTTCTGCCAAGGGTCCTTGGGTCTCTCTTATTATCATCAACACTGCTCAACACCGCACACACATTGATCCATGAACTGAATAAAGATAACACTGCTCTCTTGTGTCCTGTGAATTCTGTGTGTAGCGAATATATGTGCATTGAGCTTTTTTTTTTCCCTTGAACTCTTAATATTGATTAAGTATGTAACCAGTATTTTGAATCAATGATTTTTTTGCTCCTTCCTATTGTATCATCTTTATGCGACCTGTACCCTCCTGCTGACAGGCGCGTTGCAGATGCGCCGCGGCACGGAAATGCAGGTTCATTACTGTGTCAAGTCAAATTCTCTCGTATGTTATCAGTGATCTGTTAATGTACTTGGCAATAAATCTTTTTCTGATTCTGATTCTGATTCTGATTCTACCGGTACAGCCTTCGGTTCTTTTTTCTCAGCTGTTCCGTCAGCTATTCTCCGCCCTGTACCAGCTTCTCCGTGCTTCCCTTTGGTGCACTCTGTTGCTGCTGAGAGGTCTTCCACCTGTTCCCCGACGCCGCCCACTTCCGCGCTGGCAGAGCCGGCTCCTCCACAATCCAATGAGAGAGTCAGGATCGCCAATGACATGGAGAGGGATTACTGCCAGTCACCTGCAGCTGTTAACATCAAATACCGGGATGACAGGCAAGTGTTTTTTCATTCTATTCAGCATTATAATGAGAAACCTTGTCTGTCTCCCGGGAGAGAGGCTCAGTTTCAGCAGTCCGCTGGGCTATGTCATCCAGCTGCAGCTATTATCTCTTGTCCTATGTTCTCCATGTCTCCCTCATCTTTTTCTGAGTGTCCATCGGTCCCTGAACAGAGCCATCGGATGGTGGAGCTGCCGGTGGCCCTGGAGGACCCTGCTCCAGAGCCCGCAGAGAGCCAACCCTCAGCTTCCTCGCCGGATCAGCCACCAGCGTTGGAATGTTTGCCTGGGGGCAGTAGGACTGCCGTTTCCATCATGCCTGCTGCAGAAGCCACCTTAGCAGAGTGGGAGCCAGAACTGGACCTCCTAGAGGCCAGGCCCGAGACGTCATCGCCAGGATCGACAGAGTCCTGGACAGTGGTGGAGCTCAAGCTCAGGCACATAATCTGTCTTGTGTTTCTCATGTCTGTTTTGGAGAGATCTTGCCTGGCTCTTGGTGAAGAGAGTTGGATACAGCCCCCAGTAGCATCTAAACTCACTTCACCGGGCTCCGCCGCTGCCGGCGACCCTAACTACATCTCTTCTCCTGTTATTCCTGAGCCTTCTCCTAGAGTCGCCGGAGAGCATCCACCATCGCCAGGGGTCTCCGTGGGTTCGGTTCAACCAGCGGATGACACCGTGGGTCCAGCCTTCCCTGCTCAGGTTGTCCCGGATCCAGCTCCTCCCCTGCCCAAAGCTGTCGTGTGGGTCCCGCCTCGGGTTGAGTCTCCGTGGGTGCTGTGTCCAGGTCAGGGACCCTCGTGGAGGCTATGCCCAAGTGTTAGCCCAACGTGGGTGCTGCGCTCCTGCATGGGCGCTACACTCCAGCCTGGGTTCCATCAAGGGTGCAGCGTTGGCCCAGCCAGGGTCCACTGAGGGTGTAGCACTGGCCCAGCCGGAGTTCACTGTGGGTGCAACTATGACCCAGTCGGGGTCCACCGAGGGTGCTACAGTGCTCCAGCCCGGAGTAGCCAAGGATGCTGCAGGATTCCTGCCCGGGATCATCAAGGGTGCTGCTGGTCATATATATATATATATATATATATATATATATATATATATATACACACAGACACACAGTGCGGAGCATTGTAGCTGGATGGAATAAATATATGAGTATATATGATGATGTCATGGTTCCCCTCCTTTGGCCCTGCTTTCCATCCTTGGGCCTTCCTGTTGGGCAACTGCCTCCTGGGTCATCCCTGCAACCCTGGTGGCTAAAGCACTCAGGCTGGCCGCCTGAGAGACTGAGTCTTTGGGTCAGGTGGCCCATTTTCTCCCTGCCGGACTCTTTTCATCGGGCGGTCTGGATGGTCTTTGGCCGGCCACCTGAACTCTGGTGCCTTGGGACTGTGGGGGGTTTTGGGGTCTGAGTGCAGGTACGATTGATGTGCTGTGTTGTTTTTGCCCTCCTTAGCCTGTTCCCCCTTCCTCCCACCCGGGGTAGTTCTTTTGTTTTTGGTAACCAAACCAAAAATCTACCCCGGGTGGTTTGGTTTGTTTGGTAGAACTGTTTTTCAATTCACATATTAAATTTGTTTCTAAGACTGCCTTCTATCATTTGCGTAATATTGCCAAGATTAGGAGCATCTTGTCTCAGAGTGATGCCGATTAGCTGATCCACGCTTTTGTTAGCTCTAAATTAGATTATTGTAACTCTTTATTATCAGGTTGTCCTAAAACATCTTTAAAGAGTCTTCAACTGATCCAAAATGCTGCAGCAAGATTTTTAACAGGTACTAGAAAGAGAGATCATATTTCTCAAGTTCTGGCCTCCCTTCATTGGCTTCCCATAGAGTTTAGAATTAAGTTTAAAATCCTTCTTCTCACTTACAAAGCTCTAAACAATCAGGCCCCTTTTTATTTAAAAGATCTGATACTTCCCTATTATCCTAACAGAGCACTACGCTCCCAAAATGCTGGATTACTTGTAATATCTAGAATCTCCAAAAGTACAATGAGGGGGCAGAGCCTTCAGTTATCAAGCTCCTCTCCTGTGGAACCAGCTGCCAATCTGGATTTGGGAGTGAGACTCGATCTCTGTTTTTAAGAATAGGGTTAAAACCTTCCTTTTTGATATAGCCTGTAGCCCATGTATTTTTGCCTACATATGCATAAGCATAAAGGGGATGCTGGAGATTGCATGTGTGGATTGACTTCACGTCCTGAATGGAACAATGTGTCTGGACCACTTGTGGTTAATAACAAGAGGACGGAGGTACAGCGACAAGGGGCTGAAAGGACTTCCCAACCTCCTGGGAGACAGGTGGAGGACTGAGAGACTGGAGGGGGAGTTAATGTCAATAGGGGGTTTTGACAGGGATATGTGATTCTTCCTTTGTGTGAGATGTATAAATGTGAAGGTCTGATGCAGCTCACTCTCATGTGTTCTTGAGAGAAGGCTGGGGATGAAGTGCATGAATAAAACCTGAATTAAGAACCAATTCAGCTTCGTTATTTCACGCTCCCCACATTGGTGACCAGTGACGTGTGAGAATGCCTGGAAATGCTCTCCACGATCAGGACTCATTGGAGTCTGCCCTAGCGAGCACCATCGCCGTCAAACTGCCGGAATTCTGGCAGGACAACCCAGACTCGTGGTTCCTCCAGGCGGAGGCACAGTTCACGCTCGCAGGCATAACGGCGGATGACACTAAGTTCTACCATGTCATCGCTAAACTCAACATAGTAGCAGACTGCCTCTCTCGCGCGGCCACAGCACTGGCGCGCGCAGGGGCAGATTATACTACGGCAGCCGCGAAGCAAAATAGCAGTGCGGAAGCGCACGCGGCCCCAGTTCACGTGGGGATAGATTACGCAGCCATGGCAGCGGAGCAGGGCAGAGATGCGGACGTGTGCGCGCTCCAGTCTGGACCAACGGGGTTAAGGCTGGAGAGCAGGTGTTTGCAAACCGGTATGCCCCCCCTTAATCTGCGATGTGTCAACCGGGCGGCTATGCCCAGTAGTTCCGGCCGCGTGGCGCCGCCGTGTTTTCGACTCGGTTCACTCCCTGGCACACCCAGGGGTGCGCGCTTCTGTGAAAATGGTAGCGGAGAAGTTTGTTTGGCCGTGCCTGCACAAGCACGTGAAAGAGTGGGCAAGGACCTGCATGGCTTGTCAGCGGGCCAAAATTCATAAGCACACAAGAGCCCCTTTAGAACCGTTCCACATTCCAGCCAAGAGATTCGATCACGTGCACGTCAACCTCATGGGCCCCCTACCGTCGTTGCAGGGGTTCACACATCTTTTGACAATGGCGGACCGAACCACACGCTGGCCGGAACTGGTTCCACTGGCATCGACCACGGCCGCAGAGGTGGCTCGCGTTTTTTTGACGGCCTGGTTAGCGCGTTTCGGGGTCCCGACGGATATTACGTCCGACAGAGGGCCTCAATTTGTCTCTGAGCTGTGGTCAGCAATGGCCAGCAGCTTAGGAGCGAAAATTCACCGCACTACCGCTTATCACCCTCAGGCTAATGGTTTATGCGAGCGTTTTCATAGGTCTTTGAAGGCAGCCCTCAGAGCATCGCTTACGAATGCAGATTGGGTAAACAAACTACCATGGGTTTTATTAGGGTTGCGCTCTGCGCCTAAGGAGGATTTAAATGCCTCCCCAGCGGAGTTAGTTTTTGCACCTCTCAGGCTGCCCGGTGAGTTTCTACCAGAGCATCCGGAACCGGGACGCCTCCCGGCTCTTGGACCACCAATCAGCACGGGAGCGGACATGCTCCCGGGCCCCGTTCATCACACTTTTCCGCGCGTTTTTGTTCCCAAAGCTTTAAAAAATGCTGAGTTCGTTTTTGTCAGGCACGAGGCTCTAAGACCAACCCTCCGACCGCCATATGATGGGCCATATAGGGTGCTGGAGACAGGTGATAAGCATTTTGTGCTAGATTTGGGAGACAGAAAAGAGACAGTCAGTATTGACAGACTAAAGCCTGCTTTTGTGATGAACGACGAGTCTGTACGGGTAGCAAGGGCACCTCGACGTGGCAGACCCCCCAGGGAACGGGTCCCGGAGCCCCCGCAGAGATCAAATAACCACTCTCTTCCTCAGTCAGCAGATTCTTTGCAGGACGGCGCCACAGGGACGCCGAGACCTGCTTACAGAAGATTCGGAAGACGGTTGAAGCCCAGACGGCGTACGGACTGACTGTTTGATGTTTGATGTTTGATGTGATCATGTGGTATAGACTATGCTATTGATGTTATCACTGATTTTTGATGTGGTCATGTGGTATAGACTGTGCTGTTGATATTAACATGTTCTCTGAATTTTAATATATTGTCCATTCTTCGACATTTGGGGGGGGGTTATGTAGCCCATGTATTTTTGCCTACATATGCATAAGCATTAAGGGGATGCTGGAGATTGCATGTGTGGATTGACTTCATGTCCTGAATGGAACAATGTGTCTGGACCACCTGCGGTTAACAACAGGAGGACGGAGGTACGGTGACAAGGGGCTGAAAGGACTTCCCGACCTCCTGGGAGACAGGTGGAGGACTGAGAGACTGGAGGGGGAGTTAATGTCAATAGGGGGTTTTGACAGGGATATGTGATTCTTCCTTTGTGTGAGATGTATAAATGTGAAGGTCTGATGCAGCTCACTCTCATGTGTTCTTGAGAGAAGGCTGGGGATGAAGTGCATGAATAAAACCTGAATTAAGAACCAATTCAGCTTCGTTATTTCACGCTCCCCACATAGCCTATAATTAGGGAGGGATCATGTTTCTCTTAACCCTCCCTTAGTTAGGCTGCTAATAGGTTTAGACAGCCGGGGGACCTCCAACGATGCACTGGACTTCACTCCTTTCTTCATTCTCAATGAAATATTTTTACTGGTCATAAACATCTGTTTTTTCTCTCCCATAGATTGAGTCCCCATCGTGC
Source organism: Pholidichthys leucotaenia (assembly GCA_020510985.1). NCBI lineage: Eukaryota > Metazoa > Chordata > Actinopteri > Cichliformes > Pholidichthyidae > Pholidichthys > Pholidichthys leucotaenia. Next base: position 142,452,969 of record CM035840.1, read on the forward strand.
TGTTTGCTCTCTACATGTCTGTTCTTTTTGTCTTCTCTATCCCCTCACCCCCCTAGCCAGTCGCAGCAGATGACTGCCCCTCCCTGAGCCTGGTTCTGCTGGAGGTTTCTTCCTGTAAAAAGGGAGTTTTCCTCTCCACCGTCACCAAGCACTTGCTCACAGGGGATCGCCTGATTGCTGGGGTCTTTCTGCAATTGTGGGGGTTTCCCCTGCAGTTGAAAGTGCTATGAGATGACTGCTGTTGTGAAATGGCACTATATAAATAAAGTTGAATTGAATTGGTTGTATTCCTTCTCTGGGGGGGGGGGATCTCTTTGGGCTGTCTGGTATCCACCCCTTGAGGGGCTCTGCATGTTCCTTACTTTATGTTTCAGTATTATTTATCTGTAAAGTCTATTTTTGGTTATGTTCTGTACTTGTGTTTTGTTTTACTTTCTTGGTTCTTGTCAGAGCTCTGCTGTCATCTCTCTGACACACTTACCAGCTGATTGCTGTGTTTTAGGTTTCCTCAGCTGCAATCAGTTGGTAATTAGGCCACCCTGCCACTGGCACCTGCAGCTTGTTAGTGCCCCACTATTTATTTGTCTGTTGCATTCTCCTCCAGTGCGGCAGCCAACCATAAAGTTTGGACTGGACTAATTCCTCAGTGTTCAGTTATTCCCTCTGCTTCTCCAGATTTTTCTGTAACTCTGGAGACTCATCTGTGTGTAAGTTTTCTGTTGCCTTTTTTGTATGTGACTACACAGTTATTTTTGGACTGTCTTGTTTTTCTGTTAATAAATGTTCCTCACTGCAGTTAAAGCATTTGAGTTTGTCTTTTGCCCTGGAGGGGTTTTGTCTTCCCTGCCTCAGGGAGGCAGGCATTCCTGACAGTAATTTGACAAATTAGACAATTTCACATTCTCTGACTGACCCCCCCCCTGGGGTCTGAGGACCACTGGTTGAAAAACATGGGCTTAGGTTACATTATGTGAAGGAGTGAATAAAAGCATCCTACTTGGCTTGCCATGTGAGTGGACCCTCATGGTGACACAAGTAAAGTGCTGGACTTCAGAGCAGGAGGTTGTGGGTTCAAACCCCAGTTGGGTGTCACCAGATAGGCTTTACCATCTGTCTCCCTGGCTACAATTACTTGAAAACCTAGAGTTTAGTGTTTCTTTGTATTTTAAAATCTGATACTGCTGGTTCTTCACTGTGGTACATTTCTTCATCTTTACCATCAGAGATAGTTGCCTGTTTACAACTAGCTCTAAATATACCAACATAAAAAAGAAGAAACAACTAGTTGTGATGCTTTTCTGCAGAGAGATTTAATACAAGTTCATTAAGGCGCATGCTAATATACATATTTATGTTCAACAGAACTGAACATTAAAAACTGCTGACTTAATACTGCCACTATTTAAAGCTATCCATGCTAATTTGTTTTAGCATTCAAATGCCATCATCCTGTAATCCTCTTCTTTATATCTTCTCTTTCTTCTCCTTTTTCATATGGCATTTTGATAAATATAAAATCAGTAAAAATTAAATTAAAAGGGAAGGACACAGTTGGACCTTTAATCCAGCTAGATGGTGCTCTGTTAGATGCCCGGTGTTGGTGAATTATGGATGAGTCTGAAAATTAAAGCTAGTCTGGAATTCACTGCAGAACTGCTGACAGTGTTGGTATACCTTTTCTAGATGGTGAGAGCTGTGGGAAAAACAGAGAAGGGGTGACAGTCCTCTGCAAAGGATGCTAGGTAAAGGCTGGATGAAGAAAGAATAAAATGAGTCTTAGTGTTTTAAACTTGCTCCAAATGGTTGATGAGTAGAAGAACGTGGGCCAAACTGACAGACCAGGTCTGGGAACTGACATGAGCCCACCGGGTTGTGATCACACCTTCCTCTTTTTGCCTCTGTGATACTGCTCCCCATGTGTCATTTCATGCTTTTCATGTCTTATTTTTTCTTGTGTAAAATACTTCTATAGGAGAGAAAAATGCAAACCAAAATCCTACAGATCTTTGGCACCTACTGTCCTCTGAAATTGGAGCTGGGGGTGACCAGCACCCACATCTAAAACATCTGAAGGATGCTTATTTGAAACAAATTTGGACTGGGTTTTTCAAAATCCCTTTGGAAGACAAACTCTCCTCAGGGTAAGATCCCACAGAAAAGCTCATTCTCTGGCTGGTGAGGGGCATCATTGAATGTCGGTATTGACGCTGATCTGCTGTATTCCACTGAGAGCACCTGTAGAGATGAGGGAGGAAAGAAAAAACAGGGTTTTTCTCCCAGAGAAAATGAGAAAAAACATTTTAACCAAACGTTCACATTATTTTTATAATTACAGAAAAAAAAAACCTGTAATTTCTTTCAGCCTGTTGTTTTCCTCACCTGTTTAAAAATGAAGCCCAAAGACAAAACCTAACATGGTCAGACTACAAAACTGCAGTGCAGTTTTAAGGGTCATCGGGGGGAGGGGGGTTGTCAAACAAGCTAGTAAATATCAATTATTGATTTTGACCGGTGTTACCCATGGATGGCCGCTAATTACAAGGTCAGTGACTCGATTCTTTCGTCCTCCCATCCCATGTCAGTTTAACCTTGAAGACGTTGAATTCTTGGCAAAATCTGCTTGACACATTGTGTAGTGTGTTACAGATGTGGGCATTTTGAGTGATCAAGTTGAAAGTGTGGATCCACTGGAGAGTTCTTCCTGTGGTGTTTTTCCTTTCCACCGTCACCTGCTTGGGGTTCACTTGATTGTTGGAGTTTCTCTGTTTCTTTGTGTTATTCATTACCTGATTCAGGCCTTTTATGTATTTAGTACCTAGATATAACTTTTTGTTGTAATTTGGCACTGTAAAGGTGAGTTGAACTGAATTATGCATGTCTGAGCATATTTAATGAAACACAAGAAAGAGATGGAAGAGCTACTCAGAGATGTTGCAAGAGAATGAAAAGGAGAGTCACTGGTCTGCAGCTCTGTTGAGCGCAATTCAAGTGACCAAATTATTATCTTGTGCATACAAGATACTAACTTGTGTACACAAGATGAAAAAATAATCACTATTCAGGACTTTACAGTCTCTGTGTCAAGGAATTAAAAGACTAAAAAAACTCATCCTATAAAAACAAGGCAGCAGTCCAAGCAGAAGACAGACTGCCACCCAGGCACACAGCACCATGATCTCGATGATCCCTCCTACAAGTGGCGAGCCCACTGGAGGGTGGACCCATGTGGCTGCTATACGCTGGCTCCTTGTAAGTTTTTCTACTGGACCACTAGTCTGGCCCTTCACCCAGGACCAGTTTGCCTTGGGACACCCTTCCAGGGGCAAGTTGCCCCTGACAGCATAGCTCTTAGGATCATTAGGGCACACAAACCCCTCCACCATGATAAAGTGGCAATCCACTGAGGAGTTTTTTACATTAACACCCACAGCGGTCGACATGGTGCTTCGCTGCGCTCTTTGTTTGTTTTTGTTTGTCAATTGTGTGTCTGCTTGCACTTATACCCGTGAAGAACTTTTAAATATCAGGACTTTGACCCCCACGGACCTCCTCCCAGTTTTTCTAGCCCCTGCCGCCGATCTGGTTTATTGTTTGGCTCGGAAAGTGAGACGGCGGAAGAGAGGAAGACGAGCGGGCGCTCTCGTACGACTTCGCAGGAGAGGCTCGCGAACGGCGCTGCCTGGCATATTTCTGTCCAATACCAACTCTCTCTCTAACAAGGTGGATGAACTGAGACTGCTGATGCGTTTTAAGGACCTCGCCTCCTCAGCTGTCCTCTGCTTTACTGAGACCTGGCTCCGGGAAAATATACCGGACAGCGCGCTGCGCCTCGACGGCTTCCAGCTCTTCCGTGCTGATCGTGACACAGAGCTTTCCGGCAAGACCACAGGAGGCGGTGTCTGCTTCTACATCAACTGCAGCTGGTGCTCTGATGTAACGGTAATTTCCAAACACTGTTCTCCTGCCTTGGAATTTCTTGTTATCAATTGCAAGCCCTTCTATTCCCCGCGGGAGTTTGCTTCTTTCATAATGATCGCTGTGTACGCCCCTCCCGACGCGGACACGCGCGAAGCTCAGCGCGTGCTCGCGGATCACATTCAACACACAGAGCGGAGTTTTCCAGACTCGCTGATTATTGTGGCTGGCGACTTTAATCAGTGCAATCTGAGCCACGATCTCCCCCGCTACAAACAGTTTATTAAATGCCCCACCAGAGGATTAAACACACTGGATCACTGTTACACCACAGTGAAAGACGCATATCGCGCTGTCCCTCGAGCTGCGCTGGGATTATCTGATCACGTGATGGTTCACCTCATTCCCACATACAGACAGAGATTGAAGCTCACTAAACCTGTTGTGAGCACTACGAAGATACGGACCAGTGATGCTGAGGAGAAGCTGGAAACGTGCATGGAAATATCTGACTGGGGCATGCTTAAAGGAGCCACGCATGATCTGGATGAGTACACGGACACTGTGAACTCATATATCCACTTTTGTGAAGAGAACATTCTTCCATCACGCACCAGGGTGAGTTACTCTAATGACAAACCCTGGTTCACAGCTAAGCTCAGACAGATCAGGAAGGAGAAGGAAGCAGCGCTGAAAAGTGGAGACAGGGACTGCTACAGGGAGGTTAAATACCGGTTTAACAGAGAGCTGAAGAGGGCTAAATCTGTGTACTCAGAGAGACTCCAGCAGCAGTTCACTGCTAATGATTCGGCTTCCGTGTGGAGAGGACTGAGGCAGATCACCAACTATCGGCCTCAGGCTCCTAAAGGTCAGGATGACAAAGCCCTTTGTCAGAGACTGTCCCAACACTATGCCCGTTTTGACACCTCGTCATCTGTGTCCAACTCCCCCCCTCCCTCCAGCTCCACAGCCTCCACATTCCCTACTTCATTTAAGGCACCCCCCCCCTCCTCCCCCCCTCCCCTTATCATCAGTGAGCAGGATGTGCTCAAACAGTTCTCCAGACTGAACCCGCGCAAGGCCCCCGGCCCAGACGGCGTGTCTCCCTCCACCCTGAGACTCTGTGCGAAACAGCTGGCTCCTGTATTCACAGACATTTTTAACACCTCCCTTAAGTTATGCCACGTGCCATCCTGCCTCAAATCCTCCACCATCATCCCTGTCCCCAAGAAGCCACGGATCACTGGACTTAATGACTACAGACCTGTAGCGCTCACCTCTGTAGTCATGAAGTCCTTTGAGCGCCTGGTCCTGTCCCACCTCAAGTCCATCACCACCCCTCTCCTGGACCCGCTGCAGTTTGCCTACCGAGCCAACAGGTCTGTAGACGATGCAGTCAACCTGGCCCTCCACTCCATCCTGCAGCACCTGGACTCCCCGGGAACCTACGCCAGGATCCTGTTTGTGGACTTCAGCTCCGCATTCAACACCATCCACCCCGCTCTGCTCCGGGACAAGCTGTCCCTGCTCAACGTGCCTGACTCCCTCTGCAGGTGGATCATCGACTTCCTGACGGACCGGAGGCAGCATGTGCGGCTGGGAAAGACTGTCTCAGACTATACTAGCATCAGCACCGGATCACCCCAGGGCTGTGTACTTTCCCCCCTACTCTTCTCCCTTTACACCAACTCCTGCACCTCCAGCCACCAGTCTGTCAAGTTGATCAAGTTTGCGGACGACACCACCCTCATCGGGCTCATCTCCAACGGCGACGAGTCCGCCTACAGGAGAGAGGTGGCCCAGCTGGCGTCCTGGTGCAGCAATAACAACCTGCAGCTGAACGCTCTGAAGACAGTGGAGATGATTGTAGACTTCAGGAAAGTCACTACTCCTCTGCCCCCCCTCACCCTCTCAGGCTCTCCCATCACCACTGCTGATTCCATCCGCTTCCTAGGCACTACCATCACCAGGGACCTCAAATGGGAGCTGACCATCAGCTCACTCATCAAAAAAGCCCAGCAGAGGATGTTCTTCCTGCGGCAGCTGAGGAAGCTCAAGCTACCCACCAAGATGTTAGTGCAGTTCTACACAGCCATCATCGAGTCCATCCTCACCACCTCCATAACCGTGTGGTACGCAGGAGCCACTGCCAGGGACAGACTAAGGCTGCAGCGCGTCGTGCGCACTGCTGAGAAGGTGATCGGCTGCAAGCTCCCATCTCTCCAGGATCTGTACATCTCCAGGACCCGGAGGCGTGCTGGCCGGATCATAGCCGATCCCTCACACCCTGGTCACGTACTGTTTGCCCCCCTCCCCTCTGGTAGAAGACTTCGGTCCATCCAGACTAAAACCTCCCGTCACATGAACAGCTTCTTCCCCTCTGCCATTAGACTGCTGAACACTAAGTGACTCTCGTGCACCATGTACAGCAGCTCAACCAGACTCATGTCAATCATCACTGTTTTCTTCCTGCATTACCGACTGCACTATATAGTTCTCCACAGTATCTGCTGCTGGCTAATATATATTTTAACTGTTGACCAGTATCACTTAATCTTATCCTACACTTTATTACATGTATAGTTTATTTCTCTTATCTTATCATGTTTAATGTTGCAGCATTGTACCGAGACAAATTCCTAGTTTGTGTACTACATGAACAATGGCAATAAACCTGATTCTGATTCTGATTCTGATTCTGATTTTACTGTAATGAGTCATGTCTCATATGGCTGGATCGAGTATTTTATATAGTGTGCAACAACAGTGGAATGTAGATAATTTAGAAATCAGAGAGCATATTTCTGAAATAAATATTAGCCTGCTTGCGTAGTGGCATTAGCTTTCTAAAAACAAACTAGCTATACAAAAACATTCCTGTAATGCGGCCACTGATTGAAAATTTGGGGTATACTGTATTCTTCTTCTTTAGGCTGCTACCTTATCAGGGGTCACCACAGCAGACCATGGTCTGCACATTTGATTTGGAGAGGATTTTTACACCAGCTGCCCTTCCTGACGTAACCCTCTGCATTTACCCAGACTTGGGACCAGCACTAGGAGTACACTGGCTTGTGCACCCCCATGGCTGAGTAACCAACTTTCCTTTCCCCATTCTGTTAAACTGAGCACCAAGCTAGAAGGCAAAAGGTACCATTTTTATGTATGGATAATTTGGTGATATAATATTACTTACTGTAATTAATATTGATTTATTTGAAAATCATAGAATTGTATTACATTTTTATGCAGGAATACTTGCAAAGCACATGGAAATGCATTCTCTTTACTAGTGGGATTTTGACTGGAGCTGACCAAGTTATTGCTGAATTTATTATAATAATAGACCTAAATAGCTGTTCCAGTTTCATTAGTATCAAGCAAAGGCAGCATAGCAAACAGGCTGACTGTGAATATTCCGTTATTTATCCACTCTGAAGAAGCCTGCTGTTACTTGCCTCATGCATGATGCTGTTATTTCTCATTTTCTCTATCTAAATGAGCTCTCCCTCTCTCCTATGCCCCTGCTTCATTGTGCACCATGAAAAAAGCTCAGCAATTCATAACCAAAAATACATCTTAAAATTAAACCTTACTAATGCCTCTTGCATCAGACTCTAATATACCTAATTACCTTTTGTGGTATTGCATTGCAGTGCTTTTGCCGTCATCATATGCCCCCTTGAAATGTGTTTTCCACCCATTAGGGCATGAAAAGGATGAGATCAACTGAGTATTTAATTATTGTAAAGATCTAAATTTAGGTTTTACGTAAATCCTGCTGACAGTTAATAAATGCACTGCACTGGTTGCTTTCAGTGAAATGCTAATGAGAAGCTTCTCTGATATATGAAATACCTGCTGTTGAGATTCAAAGGCTTGTGTGTGTGTGTGTGTGTGTGTGTGTGTGTGTGTGTGTGTGTGTGTGTGTGTGTGTGCGCGCGCGCGCGCTACTGCTGACGATGCTAAGTTTGACAGAGCCCGGCCTGCCTTTACCTTGAGGAGAACTACCCAAGACGCAGCTCTGCCAGCTGGCCGTTTGATGTTCGCTATGAAGGCCCCTTATTAGGATCAGTGGGGGAAAAAACACAACAAATAATCTGAGTGAACTCACGCTCAAAGTGAAAGCAAGTCATAAAAATGCAGCTTTAGACAAAAAAGATATTGTGGAGAAAGGAGGCAGGCGAGGCAACGAGCTGGACGACAGAAACTTTATTTTTTCTCCATCATGAAGTACAGCAAACAGCGCTCCTGGGTCTCTGTGCATTCCACTTTTATCTCTTTATTTCCATGCATCAAGACCTGGGACTTCTGACCATAACCATTGTTGTTTGAGCAAAGGAATGTGTGGCACATTAACATGACTTTCATCCGACTTCCGGTTATGGCTGCCACGTAGGACGGACATGTTTCGCTCTGCTCTGCTCCTGGAGAAAAAAAATCGGCAAATAACTCTCTCATTTGGGACAGAACGTATCTCAGCATTTGGGCGAGGATATGTCGGCGAAGCCTAAGGCTGGAAAACCAGGAAAAGGAAAAAGCGAGCCGCCGAAACAGTCCAAATTAACGGACTTTCAGGTCTGTGACGCAGCAAACAAAACTCCATATATGGCGGAGGAGGCTGGCAACGGTGCGATGTCTGCGCGGGGAGGCGCAGATGCGCTGATGGCTGCCATGAGTTCAATGAGAGCGGACTTTTCCTCTAGATTTGATGGGATTATGACAGCGTTGGAAGGAATAAGAAAGGAATTGGGTGACTGTGTAGAACGAACGGCACAGATGGAGCTCCGTCTTGCTAGTGCTGAAGATGATGTCACCCGTCTTCCATTAAAGGTGCGCACTTTGGAAAAAAAAAAAAAAATCTCTGGAAGATAATATTTTGGATTTGGAATCTCGGTCGAGACAGAATAATTTGAGGCTGGTGGGTCTTCCAGAGGAATCAGAAGGTCGGGACGTATGTTCCTTTCTGGAAAAGTGGATTCCGGAGGTGCTGGGCAGCAAGGAGTTGCAATCAGCAGTGGTTCTGGAAAAAGCACATCGTATTGGCCCACGGAGAGATAAGGGACCGCCGAGGACCTTAATTATGAAGTTTCTTAGCAACAGAGACAGGATGAAGATCTTCAACGCTGCACGTGCTAAAGGAGAGATTAAACACCAGGACCAGCAGGTGCGGTTCTACCCAGATTTGGCCACAGGAATCCAGCAATTGAGGAAGCAGTTTGATCCCGTACGTAAGGAGCTGCGCAACCTTGGGATTCGTCATGGTGTAATCTATCCTGCGAGACTGCTGACCACGTATGAGGGCAGAACCCACATCTTCAAGACCCCAGAGGAGGCGCAGGGGTTCATCAAGAAGATCAAAGAAGAAGAAGAGACTGGTGGGAGCTAAGCATGAACAAAATATAAGGTAGAATAATTAAGCATTTGCACAGGCATCTGACTGACTTGAAGTAAATAGTAAGTTTACAAAATATAGATTGTATTATATATTAAAAAAACAAAACAAAAACAAAACAAACAAAAAAAAAACTATGATGTACAAAGTTGTTAAAAATTTTGGAGTTAAGTTGGAAAACTACAGAGGAGAGTTAATGTTACGTCATTAAAAGCAGTAGAGTTAGGGTGATTGGGAGGATGAAGAAGGAGTGGCTTAGGCTGTTCCCCGTGGGTGTGGAACGGTCGATGGCTATATCGGGAGACAGAATTTTTCTTTTGATTTTGGGGGGTTTGCCACAAGTGTGGGAAGGGGAAATTTGTTTGTGTGTAGTTTGTAGGATGAATGTTCAACCACTCATGTTTTTGCTTCTCTGTATGAGCATGTTTACACTGCAAGGTAATCCCAAACTCTCTATTGATCATGGACCAAAGTGTTAATCTTAATTTAACTTCATGGAATTGCAGAGGTCTACAAAATTTAAAAAAACTTAAACAAGTTATGAATAAAATAAAGGACATGGGTTCAAGAATTGTGTTTTTACAAGAAACTCATCTGATAGAGGAGGATGTTAAAAGAATTAGGAGTAGATGGCAGGGAAGTGTATTCACCTCTTCATTTTCATCCCGAGCCAGGGGAGTTATGACTCTCATACATAAATCAGTTCCTTTTCAAGTGAAAAATGTAATTGGAGACAAATTTGGAAGATATGTAATCATTCAAGGTTCTTTGCTATTAGAAAATATAAATCTTGTGAACTTATATGGTCCCAATATAGATGATCAGAAGTTCTTTGCTAATTTATTTCTCATCTTATCATCACTAACAGGGCAACATATAATAGCAGGGGATTTTAATTGTACATTGAATCCAGGTGTGGATAGATCAACAGGACTGGATTGTACGCACATTGGATGTAGGATGACTATTAATCATTTTATGAAAGAATTGAGATTGTTAGATATATGGAGAGAAATGAAACCACAAGTTAAAGCCTATTCTTGTTATTCCAGTACCTACAAGACATTCTCACGTATTGATTATTTTTTGATTTCCACAGAATTAAGGTCCAAGATTCAAAACTGCTTTTATGATAACATCGTGATCTCTGATCATGCACCCTGTTGTCTAATATATGTAGATAAAAAATTGACAAAGGAATCAGGCAGATGGCAATTTCAGCATAAATGGCTTCAGGATGAGGAATTTGTCAAGTATATAGAAAAACAGATAGACGAGTTCTTTGACATCAATACTACACAAACATCAGCATGTGTAAAGTGGGAGGCTTTCAAAGCTTTTATTAGGGGACATATTATTAGTTATACAGGATCAAAATCTAAGAAGACTCGAGAGGAGAGAGCTAAATTGGAACATAAAATAAAAAGTCTTCAGGAAAAAGTGTATGCAGGAAGAGATCCAAGGTTGGAGAATGAATTACTGATTTTGAGAGCTGAATACGACAAAAAATCAGCGAATAGAGCTGCCTCGAGTCTTCTAAGATTGAAACAATCTTTTTATGAACAAGGTGAAAAATCAGGAAAATTATTAGCATGGCAGATTAAACAATTGGAAATTAAAACACCAATAACCAGTATTATAAGTAACGGACAGGTAGTTATAGATCCTTTAGAAATTAATAGAGCCTTTAGAGATTACTATGGAAAATTATATGATACCAAAAATGAACCTGATTTAACAAAACTAAATGGGTTTTTGAACAAACTATCTATACCGTGTATTCCAAATGAAAACAGGGAGATATTGGAGTCTAAAATTAGTCAAGAAGAAGTTGGGCTAGCCATTGATAATATGAAATCAGGAAAAAGTGCAGGACCAGATGGTCTTCCAGTTGACCTTTATAAAAAATTTAAGAATAAATTAATAAAACCTTTTTTGGAAATGGTTTTAGAAGCATTTCAAAATAATAATTTACCATCATACATAAATAATGCCTTAATTATACTGCTGCCAAAACCAGGTAAGCCCTCTAATAAATGTGAAAATATGAGACCAATAAGCCTATTAAACGCCGACCTTAAGATAATCTGTAAAATTTTACAAGACGAATACAAGAAATTTTACCAAATATTATTAATCGAGATCAGAATGGCTTTATAAAGGGTAGACAAGGCTTCCATAATGTAAGAAGACTATTTAATATTATTTATTTTAATAAAGAAGCACCGGATACAGCTCTCCTATCATTGGACGCCGAAAAGGCCGTTGATAGAGTTGAATGGCCCTTTCTTTTTGAAGTCCTACAAAGGTTTGGACTTGGAAATAATTTCATAAAATGGGTTCAAATAATATACAATAATGCTACAGCAGAAATCCTAACAAATAACAATATTTCAAAACCAATAAAAATCAATAGAGGATGTCGACAAGGCTGTCCACTTTCACCTTTACTGTTTACTATGGCAATTGAACCTTTAGCGATAGCGATACGTTTACATTCACAAATATATGGAATTAAAGTTGGACCAACAGAACATAAAATCTCCCTGTACGCCGATGATATAATTTTGTTTATGTCGAATCTAAAAAAATCAATTCCAACCTTGTTGAATTTAATAAAGAATTTTGGGGAAATATCAGGATATAAAATAAATAAAACTAAATCTTCAATATTAATGCTAAATGAGACCCAGAGAAATTACCCAGCCCCTGAGGTAAATCAATTCAATGTTGTAAATCAGTTTAAATATTTAGGAATCCAAATTATGCCTAAGCTAGAATCAGTCGCCAGTGTCAACTATGAAGCCTTAATGTCAGATATCAATGAGTTAACTCAGAGATGGATGTCACTACCAATGTCGATGATCGGGAGAATCAATATACTTAAAAGTAATATTTTACCTAAAATACTTTATTTATTTCAATACATTCCCTTATCACCACCTTTAGATCTATTCTCAAGAATAAAAAAAAAGTTAGTGGAATTTATATGGAACAACAGGAGGGCTAGATTACGTCTGTCTTTATTATATTTACCATTTGATCGTGGAGGTCTGAAATGTCCAAATTTTATGTTGTATTATTGGTCGGCACAACTGAGGTCTATGACATATTATTTTTCATCAAATGATCTCCCTCACTGGACTGAAATGGAATCATACAATTTACCTTTACCTCTTCCCATATTCATATACTCAGATTCGGCAAAAAAATTACAAAAACAAGTTAAAAATCCATTTGTAAAGCATATGATCAAAATATGGTGTGAAGCTAAAAACTATTTAAAAGAACCACAGTTATTGTCACAATTTAGTTCAATATGGGGTAATCAATATTTTAAACCAGGGAGAGCGGATGCTGTATTTAAAGTATGGAATTTAAAAGGGATACAAAAGATTCAGGATTTATATTTGCCATGTGCAGACAACATAATGTCTTTTGAAGAGCTGAGGATCAAATTTAATCTCAATAGAACACATTTTTTTAAATATCTTCAACTTAGAAACTTTATTCGATCAAATCAAAATAAAGCTCTCACTCGACCTATTTATTCATCCTTGGAAAAAATGATGATGAAAGATAGTAAAAGAAAGGGTATTATTTCAGAGTTTTATAACTCATTGACACTATCTTCAAGTGAAAATTCACTGAAAAGATTAAACTACTGGAAAGAAGATCTGCAAATTGAAATTTCAGAGGAACAATGGGAATTGGCTTGTACAGAAGCTCAAACCAAATCAATAAATGCACGCCTTAAATTGATACATTTCAAATGGTTAATGCGGATGTATGTTACACCGGAGGAGTTAAATAGATAGAACAAAAATATACCAGATACATGCACAAAATGCATGGAAAGTAAAGGAACCCTATTTCATTTTTATGGGAATGTAGATTAATAAGAATGTTTTGGGAAGAGGTGAGGGTAACAATTGAAAAAATAATCTCAAAACAAATCATATTGAATCCTAAACTGTTTTTGTTGGGTCTGTACCCAGAAAAGCATAATTTTAATAAAAGTGAAAGAACATTCATAGACCTCAGTTTGCTTAATGCCAAAAAATGTATTGCACTATTATGGAAAAAGACTCATAGACCAGATGTGACTCAGTGGTTAAGACAGATGTTAACAAACCTTCCATTAGAAAGAATAACATATATACTGAAATCAAAGGAAATTGTGTTTGAGAATATATGGAGACCTTTTATTGATTATGTAAAAAATTTAAACATAACTCTTGAAGAAGGAGGTGAATGATGTGTGTGGACCTTGTAAATTCCAAACTGGTGAACATAATATGTATACTTATGTATTGGATTGTCTAGACTAAACAGAGGAGCATTGTTGAAGACTTGATTTTGTTGGTGGTTGTTGGTGTTTTTAGTGCATTTTTTTTTTTTTTTGTAGTACTTTAGTGTTAGTGTTTGATTGTTTGTATCATGTTTGTTAAAAAAAAAAAAAAAGGTTCAATAAAGATATTGTGGAAAAAAAAACAACATGACTTTCATCCATCCAGGTGGATGCCCTCAATTTTCCCTCTGGGGATCAATAAAGTATACAAAATCAAATCAAATCAAAAATTACACTGGGGCCACTCTTACACCCTTCTACCCTCATTCTCACTCATAGACCCAACCATCCCGTCTGACACCCCCCGGTGACACCTGCTCATTCAGTCCATTGTTCCCCCTTCCCCTTGCCCTCTCTGGGTGGAGAAACCCCCACTGTACCCCCACACAGCCCCCCCCCGAACATCCAGAAGGGGCACAACCCCCCCCCCCCCCGTCCTTTGTGCTTGAGCTGGTGTCCATAGCGGTTGTAGCGGGGGGTCGCCAGGCCAGTCGAACCCCCCTGCTGGCGAAGTGTACAGGTGGGCACATCAGTCTGTAGAGGGGAAAAGAGGGGGGGGGGGGGAATCGCATTATCTTCGCAAGCACAGGTCCCTGCTGAGGGATCACCAACCTGCGGAGCCACCAACGGTGGGCGTCCACACCGGGGAGCTTGGGCCAACATCACCTGCTTGTCTACCAACACAAAAGCGGGCTTCAGCCTGTCGATGCAGACGGTCTCCCTACGTTCCTCCAAGTCTAACAATAAATGCTTCGCCCCAGGTTCCAACACCCTGAACGGTCCGTTGTATGGTGGGCGCAGCGGGGTCCGGTGCACATCGTGCCTGATGAAAACAAAACGGGTGTTCTGCAAGTTTTTTGGGATGAATGTGCGGGGAAAACAATGGTGGGCCAGGCCCAGTACACTCAAACCTCCATACTGTGTAAATATTGTGCGGGCGGATCAGCCTCGGGTGCGGGGTTTTCCGGTAAAAACTCTCTGGGAATCTGCAGCGGCTGAGAAAAAAACGAGTTCTGCTGGGGAGGCTGCCAAATCTTCCTTAGGTGGGAGCACAACCCTAAAAGAAAAGAAGGTGGTCGACCCAATTTGTGTCCGTGAGCAAAGCTCTGAGCACTGCTTTAAGCGACCTATGAAAACGCTCATATGACCCGTTAGGCTGGGGGTTGTACACAGTAGTGCGGTGAATTTTGACCCCCAGGCTCTGTACCATCATGGACCAGAGTTCTGACATGAATTGTGGACCTCTGTTGGACGTGATGTCCGATGGAGATCCAAAACATGCAACCCAAGCCGACAAAAAAGGCTTGCTCCACGGCCATGGCAGGGAAATCTATTCCCATGTAGACCGGGGTGATTAATGCGCACGACAGGCAATCGGCCATGACGTTGAGCTTACCGGCAACGTGTTGAATGTCGGTTATAAACTCCGAAATTGAGGCCAAATGCCGTTGCTGCCGGGTCAACCACGGTTCTGAGACCTTGGACATTGCGCACATCAGTGGCTTATGGTCTACGAACGTGGTGAACTTGCGCCCCTCCATTCAGAACTGGTCGCCAGGCGGAGAGCCAGTAATTCTCTATTGAACGCGCTGTATTTGCGTTCGTTGTTGTGCAGAGTTTGGCTAAAAAATGCAAGCGGCTGCCAGAAACCTGAGACGCACTGCTCCACCTCTGCCCCATGGCAACATCAGACTCATCTGTAGTGAGCGCTATCTGTGCGGGTGGATCCGGGTGGGCTAGCAATGCAGCATCTGCCAGCACTGTTTTGGTGTTTGTGAAAGCCAGGTCTCGCTCGGGAGTCCAGTCGATGGTTTCCGCAGGTTTCTTTTATTTTAAGCACGGCATACAACAGCTGCATCAGCTGGGCTGCCTGGGGAAGGAAACGGTTATAAAAATGAACCATTCCCAAAAACTCCTGTAGTGCACTCACGGTCTGCGGATGTGGAAAATCTGACAGTGCGCACCTTATTTAGCAATGGGACCGCCCCCTCCCCCCACCGGCGAAAATCGGTGGCCCAAAAAATCAGTCACCGGCACACTGAACTAGCACTTTGTCGGGTTAACTATCAGCCCGTGTGCTTCCAACCTCTGGAAAACTGTCTTGAGATGGGCAATGTGCTCCACCTTGGACGCACTGGCTACCAGAATGTCATCTAAGTAGACAAAAACGAAGGACAAGCCGCAAAGCACCGCATCCATCATCCACTGGAAAGTCTGGGCCGCATGTTTTAATCCAAACATCCATCCATCCATCCATCCATCTTCTACCGCTTTTCCGGAGGTCCGGGTCGCGGAGGCAGCAGTTCAAGCAGAGAAGCCCAGACTTCCCTCTCCCCAGCCACCTGCTCCAGCTCTTCAGAGGGGATACCAAGGCGTTCCCAGACTAGCTGGGAGACATAGTCTCTCCACCGAGTCCTGGGTCTGCCCCGGGGTCTCCTCCCAGTGGGACGTGCCTGAAACACCTCAAGTGGGAGGCGTCCAGGAAGCATCCTAATCAGATGCCCATACCACCTCAACTGACTCCTTTCAATGTGGAGGAGCAGCGGTTCTACTCTGAGCCTCTCCCGGATGACTGAGCTCCTCACCCTATCTCTGAGGGTGAGTCCAGCAATCCTACGGAGAAAGCTCATTTCAGCCGCTTGTATCCGCGATCTCGTTCTTTCGGTCATTACCCAAAGCTCGTGACCATAGGTGAGAGTAGGAACGTAGATTGACTGGTAAATCGACAGCTTTGCCTTAGAACTAAGCTCCCTCTTCACCACAACAGACCGGTACAACGTCCGCATCACTGCAGATGCTGCTCCAATCCGTCTGTCGATCTCTCGCTCCATTTTCCCCTCACTCGTGAACAAGACCCCAAGATACTTAAACTCCTCCACTTGGGGCAGGAGCCTGTCCCCAACCCGGAGAGGACAATCCACCTTTTTCCGGCTGAGGACCATGGACTCGGACTTGGAGGTGCTGATTCTCATCCCAGCCGCTTCACACTCAGCGGCAAACCGTCCCAGCAAGAGCTGTAGGTCATTGCTGGATGAAGCCAACAGGACAACATCATCTGCAAACAACAGAGATGAGATCCTGTGGTCACCAAGCATGACACCCTCCATTCCCTGGCTGCGCCTAGAAATCCTGTCCATAAAAATTATGAACAGGACCGGTGACAAAGGGCAGCCCTGGCGGAGTCCAACTCTCACTGGGAATGACTCCGACCGAGTGTTGGCAATGCGAACTAAACTCTCACAACGGTCGTACAGAGACCGAATAGCTCGTAACAACAAGCCCGATACCCCATACTCCCGAAGCACCCCCCACAAAAATCCACGAGGGACGCGGTCAAATGCCTTCTCCAAGTCCACAAAACACATGTAAACTGGTTGGGCAAACTCCCACGAACCCTCAAGAATTCTCGAGAGGGTAAAGAGCTGGTCCGATGTGCCACGGCCAGGACGAAAACCACAATGCTCCTCCTGAATCCGAGGTTCGACCAACGGCCGGACTCTCCTCTCCAGTACCTTGGCATAGACCTTCCCAGGGAGGCTGAGGAGTGTGATCCCTCTAAAGTTGGAGCACACCCTCCGGTCCCCTTTTTTGAAGAGAGGAACCACCACCCCGGTTTGCCATGCCAAAGGCACTGCCCCCGACCTCCACGCAATGTTGCAGAGGCGTGTCAACCATGACAACCCAACAACATCCAGGGCCTTGAGGTACTCGGGGCGAATCTCGTCCACCCCCGGGGCCCGGCCACCAAGGAGATTTTTAACCACCTTGGCGACCTCAGCCCCTGTGATAGGCGAGTCATCCCCCTCGTCCCCAAACCCTGCTTCCTCTGTGGAAGGCGTATCAGTGGGATTGAGGAGATCCTCGAAGTATTCCTTCCACCGCCCGACGATATCCCCAGTTGAAGTCAACAGTGTCCCATCCGCACCATACACAGTGTGGACGGGGAGCTGCTTTCCCCTCCTGAGCCGCCGAACAGTTTGCCAGAATCTCTTTGAAGCCGACCGAAAGTCTTGTTCCATGGCCTCACCGAACTCCTCCCATACCCGGGTTTTTGCTTCAGCAACCACCCGAGCTGCACTCCGCTTGGCCTGCCGGTACACCTCAGCTGCTTCGGGAGTCCCACAAGCCAACCAAGCTTGATAGGACTCCTTCTTCAGCTTAATGGCCCCCCTCACCACTGGTGTCCACCACTTGGTTCGGGGGTTGCCACCACGAGATGCACCGACCACCTTGCGGCCGCAGCTCTGGGCTGCCGCTTCAACAACAGAGGTGGAGAACATGGCCCATTCAGACTCCATGTCTCCAGACTCCCTCGGAATGTGGTTGAAGTTCTTCCGGAGGTGGGAGTTGAAGACCTCCCGGACAGGGGCCTCAGCCAGACGCTCCCAGCACACCCTCACTATACGTTTGGGTCTACCAGGTCTGAATGGCTTCCTCCCCTGCCATCGGATCCAACTCACCACCAGGTGGTGAGTTGGATCCGATGGCAGGGGAGGAAGCTTGGGATCCGATCCCAAGCTTTCTAAACTGGCTTAATCCAAACATCATGCATAAAAACTCAAAAAGGCCAAAAGGAGTTATTACTGCTGTTTTTGGGACATCTTCCACGCACACTGGGACCTGATGATATCCGTGGACTAGATCCACTTTCGAAAAAATGCGTGCCCTGGCCAAGTGCACAGAAAAATCCTGGATGTGCGGAATTGGATATTGATCGTGTTCCGTGGCGTTATTCAAGAGCCAGAAATCACTGTACAGTCATCACAACCCGTCTGCTTTAGGCATCATGTGTAGCGGAGATGCCCATGAGCTGTTGGAGCGCCTGACGATGCTCAACTGCTCTAATTTGGAAAACTTCTCTCACGCGCTGGCCAGCTTAGCTGCGTCCAAGCACCGAGGTCACACAAACACCAACTGGCCTTTTGTTGTTATGAAGTGTTCAATCCCATGTTTCATTACTGTAGCTGAAAAGGTCGGGACCATGAGTGCCGGGAACTGTGTGGGTAACTGTTGGTACTTACCCCTTGGAGCTATAACATTAGCCAGTGTTGTTGACCCAGCTCCCCGAGCTGTACAGGGCAGTGAGGTGAAAGAGACTGCATCCTTTAATCTCCTATTAGCAACATCGACTAACAACCCATACGCACATAAAAAATCTGCTCCTAGAATGGGGCCAGAACATGCAGCTATCACAAAGTCCCACTGAAAGTTGCGTCCATGTAAGCATATCGACAGTGTCCACTCGCAAAATGTCCTGATGGTGGATCCGTTAGCAGCCATGAGCTCGGGACCGCTGCCTCCTGCCACCCTGTCTGCGTTGACCGGTAGGATGAGGCTCTTCTGGGAGCTGGAGTCCACCAAAAACCATCTCCCCTAACGTGTGTCTGTGACATAAAGCAGTCTGTTCCTGTCGCCATCGGTCGCAGCTGCAGCCGAATTCGTGCCATCTTCCTAGCTCCTTGAATTGGAATGGCGACAGGCAGTATTAGGCATTCGAGCCGAAACGGGGATGATAAAAACAGATCAGCCCATTCCTTTGTCTCCTGGTGTCCGTCCCATCTACCACCCATGGCTCCTCGACCTCGCTGGAGTCCCTTGTGGATGTTGGTGCCAATGCCTGCACGCTGAGAGTTCTGGTCGCCAAAATCATGTGGTCCGCTTCCTGCGCCAAGACTGCCTGCACAGTAGTCTTTGGCAACCAGCCACGGCGAGTTGGCCAAGATCGTCCTCGCTGTAGCCGGTAGGTTCCTGAAGAACAAGTGGGCGAACAGGAAAGATTCATTGTCCTTCCCCCTCAGCGCCAGCATGCTCTCCATGAGCTCCACTGCTGATCTGTCCCCTAACGCCAAACGCATTAGGAGTTTCGCTGCCCTCTCACTGTCAGAGAGGGTGTAATACTGGAAAAGCATCCTCTTGAGCGCTTCATGTTTTCCTTGGGCCGGCGGCTCCTGGAGCAGGCCCGTCACCTGTTGCGTGGCGCGCGCATCCAGCGAAGCGACCACATAGTAATATCTTGTGTCGTCCGTTGTTATCCCGCGGAGTGCAAACTGGGCTTCTATGTGCGGAAACCATGCAGTCGGGTTGTGAAACCAGAAGTCTGGGAGCTTGACTGAGCCAGCGCACACGGCGCCGGTGCTCTCCCGCCAGGTAGTCTCAGGGGCGACGCTCGGCTCACTTTCCATGGCATGTCTTAGGGTCACCAATGTGGAGAAAGGAGGCAGGCGAGGCAACAAGCTGGGCGACACAGAAACTTTATTCTTTCTCCAACATGAAGTACAGCAAACAGCGCTCCCGGGTCTCTGTACATTCCACTTTTATCTCTTTATTTCCATGCATCGAGACCCGGAACTTCCAACCATACACATTGTTGTTTGAGCAAAGAAATATGTGGCACATGAACATGACATTACGCGGGGCCGCTCCTACACCCTTCTACCCTCAGCGGCTCCAGCAGCTCTCACTCTCCCCAGGGGGCGCATAGATCCAACCATCCCATCTGATACCCCCCGGTGACACTTCCTCCTTTGGTCCATTGTTCCCCCTTCCCCCTGCCCTCTCTGGGTGGAGAAGCCCCCACCATGCCCCCACAATACAGCAGATAGACTTTTAAAAAAGAAGAGGAAACAAAGACTGTAGAAAAAAGAGAGAGTAGCTGAGGGGTGAAGATAACCAATGAAGAGCAGGAGTGCAGTGTGTGCGTGTGTGGGGGGGTGCATGCGTGCGTGCGTGCGTGCATGCGTGTGTGTGTGTGTGTGTGTGTGTGTGAGTGTGTTAACTGTACTGTGCACATGGGGGGGGAGGGAGGATAACAGCATTTGAATGATGGGTGTGACAGAGGCTGATGTTTGCTCAGGGCCTGTGTGGCTCCAGTAATAAAGATACTGTGGCTCAAAGTGGTTCCATTCTGTCCTAAATGATCCTCAATCTCTCCATAAATGACATCCTTGGCTCCCAGTATGAAGAGTGAAAAATGCAAGCAGTTCATACCAGTGCTACTGGAATTTTACGACCATGCCGATAGAGAAAGGGAGAGTTTAAATGTCATGATCATGCAAGTTAGTCTTACGATTTTTATATAAAACGTTTAGATCTGATTGTCATGATATACTCTGTGGAAATTGCAGCCCACAGTAGCCTTCAGCAGTCAAGAGGCTATGAGAAATTAAATAGTGCCTGCAGTGAAAATTCATCTTGAAATGCTGAGTGCATTCAGTCTGATTAAAATTAGGGAGTCATTTCCTGGTGATGTTTGTCTGGTCATCAGCTAGTCATGTTTAAAGCGCTGTCGATATGTTCTGTGTCCTGCTCTCAACATCCTCTGACCTTTCTTAAATCAGTGCTTACCTATAAGAAAAGCAATTCATTCAGAGACTGGTTGAAATCTCCTCCATCTCTCTGCAGGGTGTTCTCTTGTCAAGTCTCTGCACACAAGAAATACATGTTTATGTATACATGTTTATGTATGCACACGTGTGCAAAATGAACCAGATTTTGATCAAAGTATGCCATTATGTGTCAGTGCGACAGCGAGAGACCTCATCATTCGCACACTTTCTGGCTGCTTGCCCAGATAAGGACTGTAAAGAATCAACCATGCGATAATGAACCAGTATGAGACACCTGCAGCTGGAAGAGTGTTTCCAAGGACATCTCGCAGCCTTCTTTGCTCCCACATGTCATTATGACCAGGGAATGGTGAAGGCTGCTGATTGCAGACGAGCATGGGGGCACGGCAAAGAAGGGATTTATATGATGGAGCAGATTCCACTGACACTGATTCAGCTGCAGAGCTGGAAGGTCAAGAGGGTTCTTATCAACAGACTTTTTGAAGCTCTGTGCTCCCTTAGGTCTGTGAAATGAAAGGTGTAATATTTGTCTATGAAATAAGCAATAACTGACTTCATGGAAAACAGTCTCAGTTTATCCTGTTTTGTAGTGAGCATGAAAACAAACTATATGTCTGTTAACTCTGAGCTGATGGTAACAGTATTATTATTATTTGCCATATTAATGTGCTTGTGTATTGATCCTTGCTGGAAAATGTGTGTTCACAGTGTAGATAAGAGCATGGCAGGCAAAGCCAACTCATTGTTTGACTTTAAGCCTCTCAGCTTAAGATGCATTTCCTCCTCAGAGATACTTTTGTTCATCACACAGTTTCCTTCGTTAAGTTGGTAACATGGATGGGATACAATATTATTTCATGGCCACAGCTCAGTAAAGCATGGCTGTAAGATAAATATTATTATAAGATAATATTGTAAGATAAATATTAGTGAGATATGGGAGCAACTTATCTTGTGACAATAATTTCATTTAATAATAAACATTAAAGCGATGATTGATTGCATGTTTTTCCACATTTTAACAGCTTACACATCAAAATGAAATGTTTGTGACATATCTTGTTCAAATTTTCTTTAATTATTTAATTATTGTAGCAATTCTGTTTTTTTTGTTTTTTTTTTCCAGCCTTTCTGAAGACGCTTCACTTTAAGAAGATATCCCTGACAGGATTCAACTCCGCCATCTCCATTAGCTAGCTTACTCCTAGCCTTTAGCTCATATAAGTGGCACTGTCTCCAATGTATCTTGAGCTAAATAAAAGTCAAGTCGGGCCCTGACAGTTGTTGTGTTGGAGTTTGGACTATTATTTGTGTGGTATGGCTGGTGGCTTCACCTTCCAGTTCCGCCACCACCTGTGGCTATAAGAGGGCAGTGGGCAGGAGGGGCAGTCTCTTTGCCACCTCTTCTGCCTGACGGTTGTGCCCGTGCTGTAGAGTACTTCTCTAATAAATATGTGTTCAGTTCAACACCTGGCCTCGTCCTTGCCTCCATATACCGACATAACATTTGGCAACAAGGATAAAAGTGGATTAAAACAAGGTATGGAAGTGTGTGGGTTTGAAATTCTGCCATTTTTGGAGCTCTCTGGTGAGCCACCGGTCCCCTGGCCGAGGTGGTGTGCCGTTTTCCAGGTGTACATGGTAGCACTGGACCTTGGGAGGCTGGAGCAGTTGTGGGCACATGAATGGAATGGAGGAATGGCATGTTATAAGCACACTGTGTGGCTGTGATAGCTTTGTTGAAGTGGTTGAGCTGGTGGCGCGCTATTTTCACACCCTGGAAAACATCATTGTTTGCAACATTCGGTTTCAACAGCACCACCAACGGGTAGGTGAGCCTATTCAGTGGTTCATGACAGACTTGGAGCTGTTGGTCAGCGGGTGCCAGCTTGGACTATTGGAGAAGGCAATGATTCGCGACCAGCTGGCAGAGTGTGCTACTGGCACTGCAATGGGGCCGAGGCTGCTGGCATTTTCGGGCAAGCTGGCACTGCACACAGACATCGAGTTGGCTCGATGGTTGGAAGTTGCGGATAAACTGCCGTGGGGCGGAGTGAGTACTTATCACACCGACATCTGGGATCACCGCCGACCGCACATGCACTGGATCCGGTCAACATGGAAAGCGTGGAGGACGACGCTAGCACTGTGAATGTGAGGTCCACCCCGGGAAAGCCCAAAGGTGAGGGCTGTGGGTCCACAAAGCACTGTTTTAGAGCCAAAGATTGTTCAGCAAGAGTGGAGCGCTGCAGCAAGTGTGGCCACTTGCTTTATGTCACCAGGGCATGCCACAGATCCGAGCGAGGATGTCCGTGGCACAAAGAGGACTCTCGCGCCCTCACAATTGTTCATGCTGTGTCTCTGAGCACCAACAGACAAACATACTGCATGATGGAGTTGGACGGGGTGGAAGTGGTTTTGTGGATTGACGCCGGAACGGTGGGCTCCGTGCTGGACTGGACGACCATGAGATGTTTTTCCCTGCACATCAGCATTGAGAGTGACCTAGCGCCTCTTTGTGGTTGTGGAGGAGGACGGCTGGCCACGGTGGGAACGTTGGAACTGCCGACTCGGTGCAAATTGGCCGAGACATGGGACTGTCTGACCCTGAGAGTGGTAGACAGTACGGTGTGGGATGAGGAACTACCTGGCACCCTGGAGAGTGAAAAAGACCAATATCGCTCAGGGTCATCGCGGGAGGGTACCTGTGCCAGAGCTCAAGTCGCCCTGGATGAGGGTACCGGGCAGCACAGCGGGACGCCTGTGACGACAGGCGATGTCGAGAGGCTGGTCTCACCTGTTCCTGGATCTCGGCTGAAACTGGCCAGTGAGCAGGGGGCCACAATGGTGGTGATGGTGGCGATGGCAGCGGCGAAGTTAAAAGAGGTCTGGGCCGGACTGTTTGGCATGGTAGAACAACATGCCAAGCAGAGACCCTGCAAGCCGAAGATAACTCCTCGGGGAGTCACAGACTGGATTCAGGAGGAGAGGTGACCACAGCAGGTACGGACCAGTCAGTGGTCGGAGGAGCACCAGGGACGGTCACGCATCATGGCCAGACAGGGGGACGCTCATCTCCAGCTGTTGGACGGTTCGTGGGGGCACCCGAACGAGCTGCAGCGTGCCCGGGCGGGAACTGAGGGACATGGGCCTGGACGAGCGGAGTGGCCGGTGGTGATGAAGAGGAGGCGCACTGGTGCTGAAGCAACCTACTGCAGCCTGGGAGGCGGACTGATGACAGGGTGGTCCAAGGGGGCCCAGGGACTTGTGTTCTTCAGCCATATGTCTATAGGTTAATTATGGCTGTCTGTCTTTCTGTGTTGGCCCGGCAATGGACTGGCAATCTGTCCAGGGTGTACCCTGCTTCTAGCCCAAAGATGCTGGGATAGGCTCCAGCACCCCCGCGACCCGAAAAGGATTAAGCGGAAGAAGCTGGATGGATGGATGGTGCATGTGTTCAGAGTAGTTTGTTGTTTGTATGTATTTTGGGGATTATTTTGTGTGTTTTGTTTTAGTTTGAGGAACACGGCAGTACTTTTAGTTATAAATGGACTTTTATTTAGTTTAAGCAGCAGAATAATCCGCTTTGTAGTGTAGGGGGGGAAAGCAGTCCACCTGTTCCTCCTAGTTTTAGTTGTTTTGGAGTGAATGAGTTAGGCCGTTGGTTTTGTGATATTCAGTTATCTTAGTGTGTGATTCTGCTTCCAAATTGAAGTGGGTCCGCATTGTGTGTGTGTGTTTTGATTTTTATGAAGGGGGAAGAATATTGTGTTGAAGTTTGGACTCTTATTTGTGTGGTATGGGTGGTGGCGGAACCGGAAGGTGGAGCCACCACCCGTGGCTATAAGAGGGCAGTAGGCAGGAGGGGCGGTCTCTTTGCCACCTTTTCTGCCTGACGCTTGTGCCCGTGCTGTAGAGTGCTTCTCTAATAAACATGTGTTCAGTTCGACACCTGGCCTCGTCCTTGGCTCCATATACCGACATAACAACCGTGTCGGCCCCCGAAGTCAGCCCTGTGATCTTTAAG
Source organism: Pholidichthys leucotaenia (assembly GCA_020510985.1). NCBI lineage: Eukaryota > Metazoa > Chordata > Actinopteri > Cichliformes > Pholidichthyidae > Pholidichthys > Pholidichthys leucotaenia. Next base: position 142,478,003 of record CM035840.1, read on the forward strand.
TGGAACATGAACATTTGTCTTAAAAAAACTGAATGGGATAATGCATCACTGGTTGACAGAGGCGTGTGGTTTTCAACCTGGTCTCAGTAAAAAAAAATGTATCTAATAAATATTTCCCACCCCTCTAAAATCATACATTTGCATGTTAAATCAAAAAATAATGTGCCTCGGCACATATTTACAAGCTGAGTCCCCCAGTCCACGCCTTCACTCACTGCGCATGTGCAAAACACTCCTAAACAGTCCTCACCGCGCATGTACAGAACAATGCCTCTTTTACTTTGGTTTCCCAACACTTATTCGGTTGGTCAGAGGGGGATGGTAGACGTTCAAGAAACGACATAAAAACACACAAGTTTGAGTCCCACTTCTCATCTGTGAGTGACCTTTTTGTTGTTGTTTTTTTTCCTTAGTTTGTTTTTCACTCCACTAATGAAAGGTTAGATTTATGCATTACCTCCTGTGAGGTTAGGGTAAGGGATTAAGGTGTGAGTTAGTTGCTAGATGGTGAAAGACAATAAAAGTGACAGGAACACAAACTGGCAAAGGTGAAGCTGCCGTTAGACACCTTTCCTGAAGCTGTAAATGCTACGTATCCACTGCACGTGAACAATCTTTTTTGCGTGTCTATGCACGATTTCTCTGAGTGACAAAACGTGCAATTTGACGGGGGGTTTTTTGTTTTTTTTTTGGTGAGACTGGGCTGGTGGTTTTAGTGGTTGACAGGAAGTGACCGGTCTCTGGAGTACAAATGTTAGCTTCAGCTAGCAGCTTCAGATCCTGGTTTGAGAAAATAAATCTTTACCTAAGCTAAAATAACATCTTAGAATAAAATATATGGACAATCGTTGTTAGACGAACATGGATTCAAGTGAGGGTGGATAGAATTTATAGAAAACAGTGATCAAAACCAGATGAATCCAGGCAGCCTGTCCATCACCTCTTCCCTGTCAAAATAGGCTGTGTCCCAGTTATGGTGATCGACGTGGACCACTTATGCTAGTGCTAACAGTTCATTGTAGAATCATGGCGAAAATATAACAAAATAAACCAGAATGGCGAGAGATATATTATCGACTGTGGATTAGTGAACAAGGTGGTAGCAGGGATGTCTATTAGGGTGACTGAAATCTAAAAATAACAATATAAAGCACAGTTGGTAGCAATCCAAGTGTCCAGATCCAGGTTGCCTGCCTGTTAGTGAAGCAGGTGGAAACAGGGATGTCTATTAAGGTGACTGAAATCTGAAGAAATTATCAGTATAAGCTGCGCTTGGTGCGAGCTTCTGAGTTAGCTCAGGAACCAACTGACATGATTCAAAGAAAACCCAAGCGCAGACACAGTCTCAATTACTCTCACAATGATCTTTATTGAATGAGTGTGAGTGTGTGAGTGTGGATGTGTGAGAAAGTGCGTGCGGAGCAGGAACAGTCTGGCAACCCTGTGGAGAGAGGGGAGAGATAAGAGTATGAGTTTTCTTGTAAACTGGAGAATTGGCAGAATAATTTGTAATCTTATGGAATTGAGTAGTTGCTGATGCGCCGAGAAGCAGCTTGATCCCTTTATCTAGAAACCACTGTGGTGGAGCAGTGCTAGTGCAGATAATTATAGTGCTGAGAGCAGGTGGGACTCCACTGAGGAGGAAGAGGAGAAGGTTCAGTCCAGAGTGTGGGCACTTACGGAGTAGGTGAGCGTGAAGCCTCCAGCTCACGGGTTATGGTCCGGTCCACCACCTGGAGTTGGAGAAGGTCTGCCTAGAGGTAGGTCCAACTGTGCACAGGGAACAAGGACAGAAAGAGGCAGGAGCAGGAGGAGACCATATCCAAATAGTGCGTAGTTTACAGGAGTGTTGGGGAGACGCAACTCCCAGATGAAGAGGTGCCAGAGATGCAGGTGGGGAGACGACACTCCCACAGAAAAACTCAGGTTCCTTACAGTGAGTTGGGGAGATGAAACTCCCAGTTGCCAAGGTGTGGAATCCTGAAGAGAGGGGGAGGCAAAACTCCCAGTCAAAAAGAAGGGCAAACTCTAAACTAGCACAGATCACCACAGTACCCCCCCCCCCCCCCATCCTTCCCACAGGATGCCTCCAGGCAGCCGGTTCAATATGCCCGGGTGGATCCAATGGAAGTCCCTGATGAGTTGTGAATCAGTGATGAAAGAGGACCGGACCCAAGATCTTGCTTCTGGGCCATACACCGCCCAATCCACCAGATACTGGAGACTTTGCCCCCTGCGTCGAATGTCCATAATGCGGTTGACCTTGAAGTCAGGACCACCATCGATCATCACCAGAGGGGGCGGCGACTTGGGTGGAGGACACAGTGGGCTGGCAGAAAACAGCTTAACCTGGGAAACGTGGAAGGTGGGACAAATACAAAAACATGCAGGTTAGGTTAATTGGAGACTCTAAAGTGGCCCCAGGTGTGAATGTGTGTGTGAATGGTTAAGGGATAGATTGCTTCATCCATTCAGATGGATGCCCTGAATTTCCCCTCTGGGGATTAATAAAATACACAAAATAAAAAAAAAAATACAAAGGGAAGGGGGAAGGGACAGGCGGACAGCAACTGCATTTACAATGTGGGAGATGGAGTAGGGACCAATGAAGCGAGGGGAAAGTTTCTTAGACTAGAGAGCCATACCTTTTGTCCCACCCAGTAGGGTGGAGCCGGGGTCCTGTGACAGCTGGCGATCTTAGAGTTGCGGCCCGCCATGCGCTGAAGAGCAGCCGTGGTAGACCTCCAAACCCGGAGACACCGCCTGATGTGAGCCTGTACTGATGGAATGGCGATCTCACCCTCCTCGTTCAGGAACAGGGGGGGGTTGTAACCCAGAGACACCTCGAAGGGGGAGACACCTGTGGCTGTCGAAATGGCGGAATTGTGCGCATACTCAATCCACGGTAAGTACAAACTCCAAGAGGCAGGGTTAGAGGCAGTGACGCACCTCAGGGCTGCCTCCAGTTCTTGATTGGTGCGCTCACACTGACCGTTACTCTGTGGGTGGTAGCCTGAGGATAAGCTGACTGTAGCCCCAATGGCCTTGCAAAAAGACCACCAAACCTGCGACATGAACTGAGGACCCTGGTCCGACACAATGTCCACAAGGATCCCATGAAGATTGTAAAATTGAACCTGCCAAGGAACAGGGACCAGCGGGCTTGTCTCGAATTCAGTCGTTTAGCTGTCCTGAGGTACTTCAAGTTCTTATGATTGGTCCAAACAATGAATGGCAGCGAAGCGCCATCTAGCCAGTGGTGCCGCTCCTCCAGGGCCAGCTTGATGGCCAGTAACTCCCGATCCCCCACATCATAATTCCTCTTGGCCAGAGACAGGCAACAGGAGAAGAAGGCACAGGGGTGGACCTTGTTGTCAGAGGGAGAACGCTGCAACAAAACTGCCCCTACCCCGAAGTCTGAGGCATCCACCTCCACTAAAAACTGCAGAGAAGGGTCCACCTGGGCAAGGACAGGGAGAGAGGAAAAACTAGACTTCAGTTTGGAGAAAGCTGCCTCAGCCTCTTCGGACCAACGAAAGGGGACCTTAGTGGAAGTGAGGCGGGTGAGCAGCAGAGCAATAACACTATAGTTATGGATGAAATGCCAACGGGAAGAAGGAACTGGCCACTCCACAACAGACTTTACCTTGTCAGGGTCCGCTAGGATCTTTTGGTGAGTGATAACAAACCCCAGGAAGGTGGTGGAGGACGTGTGGAACTCACATTTCTCTGCTTTGACGTAGAGTTGGTTCTCAAGTAAATGCTCAAGGACCCTTCTCACGTGCACCGATGCTCCTCTAAAGACCGAGAAAAGATGAGAATGTCATCGAGGTAAACAAATACAAACGAACCCAGAAAGTCCCTCAGCACATCATTGATGAGCCGCTGGAAAACTGCCGGCGCGTTGGTCAACCCAAATGGCATCACCAGATATTCAAAATGGCCACTAGGAGTGCGGAATGCCATCTTCCACTCATCCCCTTCTCTAATCCAGACCAGGTGGTAGGCATTCTGTAGATCCAGTTTAGTGAAGACAATGGCCCCCTGGAAGATAGTCAAAAGCAGAGTTGATGAGAGGTAGAGTGTATTTGTCTTTCACTGTGATGCTACTGAGCTCCCTAAAATCAATGCAGGGATGAAGGGAGCCATCCTTCTTACCCACAAATAAAAAAACAACCCCCACTGCCAACAAAGAAGGTCTGATAATGCCAGAACTTAAGGACTCTTTGATGTATTTATCCATTGCCTCCCGCTCCTGGGCCGAAAGGCTATAAAGCCGGCTAGATGGTATTGGAGCTCCCGGCAGGAGGTTAACAGCACAATCATATGGGTGGAGGGGGTGAAGAGAGAGTGCCTTCGCCTTGCTGAAAACTGGAGCCAGATCATGGTATTCAGGGGGAACCAGGGAGAGATCAGGCAGGGGAGTGAGCGGGGAACAAATGGACACAGCGGGAGAACAGGCTGCAGACTGTAAACAACCATTTAAACAAAAGGTGCTCCACGAAGTGACCCTTCCTGCCCCCCAATCGATAACAGGATTGTGAAGTCTAAGCCACGGGTAGCCCAGGATGACGGGAGAGGCAGTAACAGATAATACAAAAAAACCCTGATATGCTCCCTATGGTTACCTGACACCAACACAGAAACGGGGGCAGTCTGTTTGGAGACCATAGTGAGAAGCACATTGGAGAGGGTGATCAACTTCAACGGTGTCTTCAGGTTGTGACAGGGGAGCTTCAGTCAGGTTGCCAGACTCTTCGAAATGAAGCTCTGCTCGGCACCTGAGTCAATAAGAGCATTAGTGGAAATTTCAATTTGACCATGTTGAAAATGGATGGGTAGAATGAGTCATGTAAGGGATTTTCTTTTGCCTATGTCCGTTAATCCCCCTACTGTGATGAACGGACCCACCCACCCCCGGCTGAAATGGGACAGAAGGCGACCTTGTGATCGGCGCTGGCACAGTATATGCACAAGCCAAGGTAGCGGCGGCGTTGTCATTCCACAAGAGGCAACTTAGAGCGGCCCACCAGCATGGGCTCTTCGGCCTCAGGAGAAACAGGGAAGGGAAGGGCAGGGAGAGAGGACAGAGGAACGGTGAGGCTGGGAGTCCGAACTATTAGAAAAACAGCGCTTGCTAGCTCACTCCCTCAACCGATTATCAGTGCTAATGGCTAGGGAAATTAATTCATTCAGTGAGGAGGGCTTCTCCAAACGAGCCAATTCATCCCAAAGGCTGGGACTGAGACTACAGGAAAAAATACTATAGAGAGAGGCATCCTCCCACCCAGCCTCTACCGCAACAACCCAGAAGTCAACCGAGTAATTGGCAACAGACCTAACCCCCTGTCTAAGGTTAAGGAGATGGGTGGTGAGGACATTATCCCAGTCCGAATGATCAAAAATGTCAGTGAACTCAGAAACAAATCGGTCATAGGTGTAATTAGGATAATCAGGATGGGCCATCACTGCATAATCCCATGCTAAGGCCTGCCCCTCCAGCAAATTAACAACATAACTGATTTGACTATGATTAGTAGGAAAATCCCCTGGCACCCGTTGAAACACATGACTGGTGTCATGGAACTGGTGTAAGCCGAATGAGCTGCGTCTGGGGGGGGGGTGACCCAGCTGGACCTCCAGTAGCAGACCGGGGCAGCTGCGCTGAAGTGAGCTGGACGAGCCGGGAATTAATTTGGGTCAACTGATTCAAGATCACTTACTGTTGGTAAGATAGGTGATCTAATCAAGCCTTCCTGGTGTTAAGTCTCTGTGTAGTTGCACTGTTTGCTGGGTTTTCTTGACGGAGACGTACTGACATGATTCGCAGACACAGGCTTAATTACTCTCACAATGATCTTTATTGATTGAGCGTGAGTGTGGGTGTGTGAGGAAGTGCATGCGGAGCGGGAGTCGTCTGGCAACCTTGCGGAGAGAGGGGAGAGACAAGAGTAGGAGTTTTCTTGTAAACTGGAGAATTGGCAGAATAATTCGTAATCTTACAGAATTGGGTAGTTGCTGATGCGCCGACAAGCAGCTTGATCCCTTTATCCAGAAACCAGGGTCCTGCTGTGGTGGAGCAGTGCTAGTGCAGATAATTATAGTGCTGACAGCAGGTGGGACTCCGCTGAGGAGGAAGAGGAGAAGGTTCAGTCCAGAGTGTGGGCACTTACGGAGTAGGTGAGCGTGAAGCCTCCACCTCACGGGTTGTGGTCCGGTCCGCTGCCTGGTTGAGACAAAACTCCCAGCTGCTGAGGTGCAGAATCCTGAGGAGAGGGGGAGGTGAAACTCCCTGTCGAAAAGAAGGGCAAACTCTAAACTAGTGGAGTTCTTCACCCTGTTGGAGTGTAGATGTCTCCGTGCAGGAGTGCAGGGCTCCACTCCTAATAAAGGCTGTGTTGACTGGGGGATCCAGGTGTGAGTGAACCCGCAGCTGTGGAGGATAATCAGTGAACTAGAGAAAACACAGCACGGATCACCACACTAATACCCTTAGTTCCCCTTCCATCTACATGACAGACAGCTAGAGAAGCCAATAATAGAACAGCAGGCAGATATCAAGGCTAGTGACTTTTACCTTTTACTGATGCTTCCCATTTCTTGACGTAGAGAAAAAACCCTGGAAGAGTCAAAATGGCTTCTTGGAGAGAAAAACCAGATAGTCTGGGTTTTTTTTTGTTTTTTTAAGAGAAGCAAGTGTTTTGATATGTTTTTTGTTAATCATATGACCAAAAGACACATTTCAGATGGTTAAAACCTACAAACACAATTTTTCAGTCACTGTGTAGCACCTTGGGAGAGTCTGAGCCGTAGACCTCATGGAGAAGATGCTGGCGTTAATGGGCATGGACGACGAGCACTTTCTGTTTGCCCACCTCTTCCTCCGGAACCTTCCGACAGCGGCGAGAGCGGCCCTGGCCAATTCGCCGTTGCTGGCCGCGCGGGACTACCGTGCGCTAGCCCAGGAGGCAGACTGGATCATCATCACCACCAGGGTGATCACAGTTAACGCGGCAGCGGCGGAGCCTAGCGAGACGACCAGAGGAGGCGAGGAGCCACCGATGGTAGCAGCAGCGGGGACCAAGGAGCGCGAGAGAGACACGCTCTGCTTCTGCCACCGCCGCTTCGGAGAGAAGGCACGCAGATGTGCGCCACCGTGCCAATTCAAGCGCTCGGGAAACGCCAAGACTGGGGGTCGGTAACAGCTGCGACCCTCGGGGAAGAGAACAAGCTGCTCTACTTGACGGACGCACGCTCAGGGAGGCGTTTCCTCGTGGACACCGGAGCCCAGAAGAGCTTCATCTGGCTGACCTACGCTGACCGGCTGGCAGGATCTAGCGGCCCCGAGATGTTGGCAGCAAACGGCTCGGATATTAAGACCTTTGGTGAGAGGACTCTGCTCTTATCTCTACACGGCCGTACATATGAGTGGACTTTTGTTGTAGCAGCACTGAATTACAATATACTGGGGGCTGGTTTTCTGTGTGCACATGGTTTACTGGTTGATGTTGCTAACAGGCGCTTGGTTAATGCACTGTCCTTTGACTCTCTCCCCTGTATAGCTCGAGTGACCCAGCCAACAGCACAAGCCAACATCACAGCTACAGGCGGTAAGTTCCACACACTGCTCACTCAGTTCCCAGCACTCACGGTCAAGACGTTTTTGGCGGCCATCGCTAAACACGGGGTGGAGCACTTTATCACCACCACCGGGCCGCCCGTCTTTGCACGACCTCGGCGCTTGGATGCAGCTAAACTGGCCATTGTGCGCGAGGAGTTCGCCAACCTGGAAAGGTTGGGCATCATCAGGCGCTCAAACAGCCCATGGGCATCCCCGCTACACATGGTCCCTAAGGCTGAGGGTTCGTGGCGACCGTGCAGGGATTTCCGCAGGTTGAACAACGCCACAGCGCACGACCGCTACCCAATCCCCCACATACAGGATTTTTCCGTTCACCTTGCCGGAGCGCGCATTTTTTCCAAAATAGACCTGGTCCGTGGTTACCACCAAGTCCAGGTGCGCGCTGAGGACATACCCAAAACAGCGGTAATAACTCCGTTCGGTTTATTCAAGTTCCTGCGCATGCCATTCGGGTTAAAAGGAGCGGCACAGACGTTCCAGCGCACGATGGATGCAGTGCTGTGCGATTTCCCGTTCGTGTTCGTCTACCTGGACGATATCCTGGTAGCCAGTGCGTCCAAAGACGAACACGAAACCCACCTCACGACGGTTTTCTGGAGGTTGGAGGAGCACGGGTTAATAATCAACCCGGCGAAATGCCAGTTCGGCGTGACGGAGATTGATTTTTTGGGGCACCGCGTCTCTCCCGAAGGAGCAATCCCGCTGCCCGACAAAGTGCACGCCGTGGCGGATTTTCCCCGGCCTCAGACGGTCAGGGCGCTGCAGGAATTTTTGGGAATGGTGAACTTTTATAACCGTTTCCTTCCCCGTGCGGCACAGCTCATGCAACCATTATACGCCGCGGTCAAGAAACAGAAACCCGCGGATAGGGTCGAATGGACCCCAGAGCGAGAGCGGGCGTTCTCGGAAGTTAAAGCAGCCCTAGCAAACGCCGCACTGCTGGCGCATCCAGACCCGACGGCCCGCATAGCGCTCACCACCGACGCTTCAGACGTGGCCATAGGGGCTGTCGTGGAGCAGCGCGTTGCCGGGGCTTGGCAGCCGCTGGCTTTTTTCTTCAGAACTTTGCGCGACAGCGAACGTAAATACAGCGCGTTCGACAGAGAGTTGCTAGCCCTTCACCTGGCCATTCACCACTTCCAGTTCTGGCTGGAAGGGCGCAGCTTCACCGCGTTCGTAGACCACAAGCCGCTAACATTCGCAATGGCCAAGGTCTCGGAACCGTGGTCGGGCCGGCAGCAGAGACAGCTGGCCGCGATCTCAGAGTTTACTACCGATATTCAGCAGGTGTCTGATAAACTGAATGTGGTGGCGGATTGCCTCTCGCATGCCGTAGTGGCCCCCATCTGCGTGGGGATGGATTACGCAGCCATGGCCGTGGAGCAGATTAGCAATGCAGACGTGCGCGCGCTCCAGTCTGGACCAACAGGGTTAAGGCTGGAGAGCAGGGTGCTGCAGGATGGCGGCCCCCCCCTAATCTGCAATGTCTCCACAGGTCGCCCGCATCCGGTGGTCCCGGCTGCGTGGCGCCGCCACGTGTTTGAGTCGGTTCACACTCTGGCGCACCCAGGAGTGCGCGCGTCGGTCAAAATGGTGGGAGAGAAATTTGTGTGGCCGAGCCTACGCGAACAAGTGAAAGAGTGGGCTGCAGCCTGCGTGGCGTGCCAACGAGCCAAGGTACACAGACACACGAAGGCTCCCTTGGAGCCGTTTCGTATTCCGGCTAAGAGGTTCGACCATGTTCACGTGGAACTCGTGGGCCCCCTCCCGCCATCACAGGGGTGCACGCACCTCCTGACAATGGTGGACCGCACCACGCGCTGGCCAGAAGTGGTCCCGCTGGCGGCAACCACGTCCGCGGATGTAGCACGCGCTTTTTTAACAGCAAGGGTGGCGCGTTTTGGAGTCCCGTCAGACATTACGTCCGACAGGGGCCTGCAATTTGTTTCCGAACTCTGGTCCGCGATGGCCCGCAGCCTGGGTGTTACAATTCACCGCACAACCGCGTACAACCCACAGGCTAATGGGTTATGCGAGCGTTTTCATCTCGTTTTTGCGCAGCCACTACGGCTGCCCGGGGAATTTCTGCCAGATAATTCCGCGCTGGGCAGCTGCCCGTCTCAGCTTTTGCAGCATAGCGCAAACACAGGCACGCTGCCAGGCCCTGCCCACCACAGTTTTCCGCGTGTTTTTGTGGCTAAAACTTTGAAGAACGCGGAGTTCGTGTTTGTCAGACACGACGCCCACCGCCCTCCATTGCGCCCACCCTATGATGGACTGTTCAGAGTGCTGGAAACAGGGGATAAGCATTTTTTGCTAGACTTGGAGGGTAGGAGGGAAAAAATTGGCATAGACAGACTCAAACCCACTTTTGTTGTGGCGGACGAGCAGGTGCTGTTGGCTAAGGCCCCTCGGCGTGGAAGACTCCCACGGAGAGCTCCCCAGGGAAGCGATTCACCAGAGCAGCCACACGGACAGACCGAAGTGGCTCCCCCCCTAGCAACAGCCCCCCACCGGCACAGCAGCGCCGCGGAGGCGGTAAACCCCAGTTACAGCAGATACGGGAGAAGACGGAAGCCCAAGCAGCATGTGGACTGATGTTCAATTGTTCTATCACAGCATGTGGACTGTTATTCTATTGTCCTATCTAAGATGCTGGGGGTGGGGGGGGGGGTGTAGCACCTTGGGAGAGCCTGATTGTCTAGCATCTCAGACAGGAGACAGTGGATAAGCTTGGGAGAACAAAGAGCAAGGGATTCCTGGTGAACCAGCAGGAAGGTGTCAAGGATGAGGGGGTTGAATGCATTGTGACGCGAAGGTCATGTTGTGTGTGATGAAAATGCCATGAGACTCAAGAGAGGAGTTTTCTGCTGGAGTATTCAATCTGTTCTGTGCTTGAGAAGTGCGAGTGTGTAATAAATCGTCTGAAATAAATCTGCCTCTTCATTTACACGCTCCACAACTGACCCATTTAAATTTACATTAAAAATAACATGCAAGCAATGGGGTACAGCTGACTTTGCCACTATAAAGGGGACATTACATAAAGATCTGAACTGATGAGCTAGATCACATAATGATTTCTAAGCAAAATTTGTATTTTTGGTGTGTAATTGTGTTAACAACTGGCTGTTGATTCCTTTCCCAGTGGCAGCAGACCTGTGTCTGATGGCCAGCAGATGAGCTTTCTTTTATTTTTGAGCGTGCGTGTGCATGTCGAGTGCCATGCATGTCGAGTGCCTCATATTCAACCTAGTCTCACTAAAAATAGCAGAAATGACACACTTTCCGCCCCCTCAAAATATACTACAAACAACATAAAACATACCTGAGATCCTACTAAAGCCTTCAGTCCCAGTGCATGCGCGAGTCGTCACTGCACATGAGCAAAACAACACCCTTTTTTTAGCAAAGCTCAATGCTCATTCGGTAGGCAGGTAGGAGGGGATGGCATTTTTTTTTTTTGTAGTGGATCAGTATAAATATTTATTAATAATAAACAAATAAAAGACCATGTTAAAAACTGGGAAAAACTACTGACTGAGATATTGTAACTACTGGGAAAATAAAGCATAGCACAGGGGCTGAAAAACCAAAAACATTAACTTAAACACCAACAGGAATAAACTAAGTACACAAATAACTGAGTGACAACAAACTGGGGGGAGAACATGAGGAACAAGAAGCACAGAAAAATTCAGGAACATGGCCCAACATGTAGACAATGATGAGAGGAAAGAAAGACTGAGTTTTAAAAGGGTGTCATAGACTAGACATGGTCAGGGATCATGCCCCTGCTTTACGTTCATTTAGGGTTTTCTATATTTTCTCCCTCATTATTATTATTATTATTATTATTATTATTATTATTATTATTACTATCATCGTCTTCTGTGTTTCCCCTCGGCCCTTTGGTTTTGTTTTATTGTGTAAACTCTGAGTTGCTGTTATCATTTGTATTTATGGTCCTCTGTGTCTTTCTTGGTCTTTCATGCATGTCTCATGTGTATCTCCTGTACTTGTCTCTCTATTGTCCCCAGTGTGGTGTTGGTGCTTGACACCTTATTGGCTATGTTTACATGGACACAAGTAACTGGATTAAAAGCCTGATCGGACCTGCCTTAGTTAGTGGTTGTTGGTGTTTTTAGTATAATTTTTTTTATTATTACTTTAGTGTTAGTGTTTGATTGTTTGTGTTATGTTTGTAAAAAAAAAAAGGTTCAATAAAAATATTGTGGAAAAAAAGATGCTTCATGTAAACACGCCAATCTGAATATTCTAACCCGATCATGCTCATTAGGATCAAAATTTCATTCCGATTGAGAGGGGTGGGTTATGCCGATTGTTAATCCGAATTGTGCGCATAAAAACACTTATTCCGAACGTAGGGCAGAAAATATGTTTACTGCACGTCTGTACACCAGCTGCACATCGACGTGACGTATTTCCGCCTTAGCAGCAGCTAGCGGAAAACATAGCAGGAGTAAAACAAAACTGGTCTGTATCGTCCGTCAATTTCGACATGAAGCGGGGCTTGCTAACACCGGAAGTTGCTTCCTCTTCTACTTTTTTCGGAATGTCGAAATGTTGACGTGCGCATGTCAAAATGATTTATTCCATTCAAACGTGTGACACATGGAAACATACATCCTAATCGGATCAGCTTTTTCAGGATCCATGTAAACAGTAAAATTCTGATCTGAATTGTAATCAGATTGATGAAATTTTGCCCATGTAACCGTGGCAAGTGAAGTGCGGTGTAGTGGCGGGCACTTCCTGTTCCACCACTGCACCGCTCTATAAATAGCAGAGGGCATCCATGATGCGGCCTCTTCTACTGGTGCCCTCTGCCTGCTGTCTACTATGTGTCTGCTGTTATTACCAACGTTCAATAAAGCTGTGTTCGTCCAGCCATCTGGCCTCATCCTTTATAGAGGTATTTTACCATACATAACACCCAGCTCCTCATGTTTCCATACCCATAGCCACTTCCCAGCTTTGACATGAGGTCCTGGAGTTCCCACTGAGTGTCCTGACTTGCTGACTCCATGTCTGACGGCATCATTCTGTTGTGGATCAACAAGGCAGGCAGGCAAGGGAGGACCCAGGTGCAGACCAAGTTCAGGGTAGAGCAAATATTTATTAATAACTAGCAGCAATACCCGGTGAATAAAACATGCAGTCTTTAGTCCTGATGATACAACAGTGATATGAAGGACCTGCTGACCAACCTCTGCTCCTTCCAGAGTCCAGCTGGGCTGCAATCAATATATAGCTTATGTTGACATGACGTGTCTCTACAGAAATATAACTACACATCACAATAACGTTTTGAATGGGATGACCTTCCGTACAATTGGTCCCTTTCCCAGACAGCGCCCTACATGTGACAATGTCGGCATTACATAATGTTGTGTGTCAGCGTGACTTAAAAAGCTGATGTTTCCAAACCTTGCTAATGCATTGTTGTTTTTTTCTGTAACATTCAGGGGGATTTATTCCTCCACATTCCTACATTGTCAATGGTATATAAAACAATAAAAAAGAATTATTTTTTTCATTCAATTTTTATTGCACAAAGTAAAATGCACCATGGGATGATAATAGCATGTAGGTATAATTTACATTTATTTACTTCATTTACTTAATGCATCACTTTATTCTTCAGACATGATATAGTGTTTTACTCTTGTGTGAACTTTAATTTTTACTACTGTTTCACTTTAGTGAAATTAATGTCTTTTCTGAAGTTTCCTACTTCTTTCTTGTAAATTTGTTGCTTTTGTCTCAAAAAATTGACTTTCCCATTTACATTCAGTTTGTGACTGTCATAAATGTGTAACATTTTTTCCTCAAATTTGAATTTTTCTTGTAAATTTGCAATTTTTGTTATAGAATTGAAACTTCTGTCACAAGCTTGCAGGTTTTTTCTCCAATTAGATTTTTTTTTTCTTGTAAATTAAAAACTTTGTCAAACTTACCAGTTTTTTCCTCATAAATCTGTTACTTTTTCATGTAAATCTGTAATGTTCATAGGGATGCCAGTTAAATTTTTGTTCCATGTAATGATTTGTTTTTTCTGCAGATGTGGACAGTGATCCAATTTTATTTTTTTTTAATGCTTTTGTTTGAAGAGAAGTTTTGTTGTTGTTGTTTTGTTTTGTTTTCTGGTCCATTTTAAGATTTTGGTGATAGATGGATATTCAAAAACAAAACTTTTCCTAGGTGTTTTTACAAACATTTTTAATCCACTGTATTTCACACTTTCTATCAGTTTGCTCTTAATATTTTCTGCACTTACAAAGCAAGTGGGATACAACAGTCTGAATTCAAAAGAATATTGAGGGAGTTGGCAAACACAGAACATTTGTATGAGTCCTCCTAATGCTAATAATTACACTGTTAAATGACATGACGGCAGTGGGTGTACATACTGATTGAATTAGAAGTTATTCTCCGCTCTTGACATGATTTGAACAGAAGTAACTGGACACAGCAGAAAGGTGTTTTAGTAACGCACAAACACATCCAGCTCCCTGTCAGCCTACACCACCTGTATTGTGGAGAGAGACCTGCGGAGCCTAAAGTCTGCCAACTGTGTCAGGTGTGCTTGATTCTCCCCCGGCCTACACCTCCACCAGAAAAGGTTGGTTAAAAAAGGTCACTTTTGCCCTGTTTTATGGTCAAGCGGTCAGTGAAAGCATGTCAGGTACTGTGGCATCACCATGCAAAAAATTAATGAGTGTATCTTGCTGTTTGGGGAATTGGAAGTCTTTGGGTGCAATTGTAGAGAAGAGTCTCCAGGGGGAGACATAGCACAGTGGAAGTTGATGGCAAAATCTCCAGATTATTGTGTTTTTGAGTGGAAAATTAGCATTTTTCAGTGAAGCGGTCAGTGAAACTTGTCAGGTGCACTCTTCAGGTATTGTAGCATTGCCATGCAAGAGATGAGAGCCCACAGTCAAGTGGCTTCTGAGTTAGTAGGGGGACAAAGTTTCTGTCACATACACATCCACACCATAGAATCTCTTTTATATATATATATATATATAGATAGATAAATAATAAATCACACCCACCTAACAGTTTTGGTCAGATGGTTTGGGAGCATTGGGTGTTGTGGTCAGAATTCAATCTTTCAATGTGGACGAGAAGCAGTTCTACTCTGAGCCTCTTCCAGTTAACTGACCTCCTCACCCAAGTCATTCTCACTTTACTAACTTGTTTGAGTTGTTTTTCTTGTGGCCATGCATCATCTTATGGCCCAGAGATTATATTTTCCACCATCTCTGTCATCATACATGGGTAAATTATTTAATGAAAAAAATTCTCACTTCCTGTAACCACAGCCTGTGCAGAGAACATTTTATCTCTCTACACAGGCTGATGTAAGAGAACCTCACAGTTAGATGTAGAAGGGATAACAAAAAAATTGAAAAGGGGAACTTTTGCTCAACTCAAAAAACAGCAGAAAGAAGGGAGTCATGCCGTTGCCCTTCATACTAGCAGGGACCAGTGGGTATGACAGATGTCAGCGTGCCCTCTCCCTGCATGATCACAAACCATTTGCAGAATAAAAATCTCTGTTTCACCTTTTAACACTTTGCCTGGAGTGAATTTTTTTATTCCATCAATGTGTGTGAACTCATGCATCTGATCTGACCTTTGTATCACAGTATTGTAGATAAAAATTTCTATAAGATTTAGACATTTGGAATTTGGGGCACTTTTACACTACACCACATTCTAAATTGCTATGCAAATAGGATTTTAGTGTCATAAACATTAATTTTTTGTTGTTTTTCAATTAAACTCATGGATGGCATTGTGTCTCAGGGCTCTGGATCACTAATATCAATCTCAGACACCTGTCAGAATTAGTTTGTCAGGTGAGCCCAGTTAAAGGAAAAGTACTTAAGGATGTTCCACATTATTAAAGGCCAAATGTCACGTAACAGGGTACTTTAAATATCTTGAAACTAGATATAAAAGGGAACCGATCCGTTCGGGTCTTGGTGCATATGCTTCAGTAACAACGGAATATTCGTTAATTTAAAACTGCCGCGCTTGGCCTGACACGGCCCCTGGAATCGCCTGGGGAAGAAGGCGGAAGTGACGAAATCGATTGTACCCTAGTTTGATGCTTGGGGTATTTCAATTGATTGTTTATATGGAGACTGGAAGGTTGAAGTGAGCAACAAGAAAGAAAAAATTGGATATTTCACCCATACCTTAAAACGGGACTATCAGGGACAGCTGGGTAATAACGGACACTTCTCTGGGAAATGTTTTCATACCTGTCAAGTGAGACGTTTTCGCCGTACTTCAACACCGTAAAAAGCGGCTATAAGGAACGGCGGAGCAACAAGGGACACCTCTCTGGGAAATGCCCCAAATGCAACTCGTGTTGTTATTGTCAAATATTTTAAGGATTCATGGATATTTGACAATAACAACACAACTCAGCGTCCGGCGCCAAATAAAAAAAAAAAGCAGAATTCTGTATTTGTCAGGCGATCTCTGTCTGTTCCGCAACCGCTGCACAGCTCAACGTGTTAAACCATTGTCCTAATGACTTCTCATTGTAGTGAGAATAGCTCAAGCTGAGCGATCAGCCCGCTCAGACAATTAAACTAATGAGTGACTCCACACTTCTCATGGTAGTGCGAATAGCTGACGCTGAGCGATCTGCCAGCACCAGCTGTGGCTGATCACACACAGGACGTGCTCCGCAAAACACTCAATTTTTTTTCCAGTATATTTTTCCTTTTGGGCGTACAGAAATGGCAATATGCCCGTTTTTGCTAAAATTGCATTTTCCCCGTATTTTCCTTAAAATATTTGACAATAACAACACGAACTACATTTAAAACATTTCCCAGAAAAGTGTCCCCCACAGCCGCGCTTGGCACCAAAATGCGTCTCACTTGAATGAATGAATGAATGAATGAATGAATTTATTTTATTTCGGATAGTACATTACAGGTTAAAAGAAACTGTATAATATAACAACAAGGTCAAATTAGACAAAGACTCCTTCTACTATACAATTCCACGTGAGTTATCCGAAATGGGTGATGGCTGAAGCCGCAGCTTATATTGCCCACCCATATTCCATCCAAGAATTCAAAGGAGAAAAAAGAGAAAACAAGACAAGAGTGATTACAATTTAAAAAAGGCTAAGACAAAATGTGACTGAGAGAAAAAGAAAAACTGAGCTAGTCTAAGTTAAGCGGTTACTATTCAAAAACAAATCTAAGACATAGTGTCACAAAGAAAAAAAGAAAAAAACTAAGCTACAACACAACACAGGCTGGAAATGTCAATCCTTATGTGAGTTTACATGTCGTCTTGTAAATATGTTTGGAGTATTTCTTCCTTTAGTTTTTGTTTAAATTGTCCAAGCTTTGTACATGATTTTAATTCAGGTCCAAAATCGTTCCATAATCTGACTCCTTGCACTGAAATACAGTGTTGCTTGGTGGTTGTTCTCACTGTAGGCTTTTGAAATATACATGTTCCTCTGAAGTGATATCGTTTCTCCCTTGTTTGGAACAACTTTTGGATATTTGCGGGCAGTGATAGATTCTTCACTTTGAACATTATTATTGCGGTTTTAAAGTCAATCAGATCTTTCAACTTGAGAGTTTTTTGTTTAAGAAAAAGTGGGTTTGTTGGTTCCCTGTAAGCTGCTTTGTTGATTATTCTAATAGCTCTCTTTTGAAGCATAAAGAGTGGATATATGTTTGTTTTATATGTATTTCCCCATACTTCATTACAATATGTCATGTATGGGAGTATTAATGAATGATACAAGGTGTATAGTGTGGGTTGATTCAGCAAATTTTTCACTCTGTGTAATATTGCAATTGATTTGGATACTTTACCTTTTATATAATTAATATGTGGCTTCCAACACAGTTTGTTATCAATTATTACTCCAAGGAATTTAGTTTCGGATACCCTTTCAATCTCTACACCATTTACACTGAGTTTGGGTACTGGGTAGTTGTGATGGTTGTTAAAGACTATAAATTTTGTCTTGCTTAAATTGAGCATTAATTTGTTTGAATCAAACCACAGTTTCAGCTTTCCTAATTCCTTTCCGAGTGTATCCAGAAGTTGTTCCAAATTGTTTCCACTGCATAGCAGATTAGTGTCATCAGCAAACAATATTAAGTCCATTTTTTCTGAAACTTTACATATATCATTTATATACATATTGAATAATAATGGTCCCAAAACTGAACCCTGTGGGACTCCACAGGTGACCTTCAGTAACTCTGAGTTTTTGCTGTTAACACATGCAAACTGATATCTATTCTTTAAGTAACTACTTAACCAGGACAGTGCTACCCCTCTAACACCACAATTTTGTAGTTTCTTTAATAATAGATTGTGATCTACTGTATCAAATGCTTTTTTAAGATCCAGGAATACTCCAACTGAATACTCTTTATTTTCAATGGCTGTTGATATTTTTTCTGTAAATTCCATTAAGGCATATGCTGTTGTCCTTTTGTGTCTGAACCCATATTGCTGCTCACACAATAAATCATTCTTCAGTAGGAAGTTGTCAATTCTCTCATAGAATATTTTTTCAAGTATCTTGGAAAATTGCGGTAATAGTGAAATTGGTCTGTAGTTGGAGAGTTCCCCTCTGTCGCCTGTCTTGTAAATCGGAATTACTTTAGCTATTTTCATTGCATTGGGAAATATACCTGATTGGAGAGACAGGTTACAGATATACGTCAGTGGTTTCACTATGCATTCGATAACAGTTTTGACTAGTAGCATGTCAATACCATCGCAGTCAGTAGATGTTTTACTTTTGAACGATTTAACAATTTCAATGACCTCTCTTTCGTCTGTGTTCTTTACGAAGATGGTGTCTTTTACAGCAGTGTTATTGCATATTGTATCACCTGTAGGCGCCATAGTGGGTATTTCTCGGGCCAGTTTAGGTCCAATGTTAACAAAAAAGTTATTAAATTCATCTGCAGGTGAAGCTATATTCACATTCGGAGTCGATTTATTATTTTTTGGAATATTAGTTGGGTAGCTAG
Organism: Pholidichthys leucotaenia; assembly: GCA_020510985.1. Taxonomy (NCBI): domain Eukaryota; kingdom Metazoa; phylum Chordata; class Actinopteri; order Cichliformes; family Pholidichthyidae; genus Pholidichthys; species Pholidichthys leucotaenia. Next base: position 142,496,711 of record CM035840.1, read on the forward strand.
TATTTCTGCTTTTATTTCCAAGGATACTGTTGATTATTGTCCATGTATTTTTAATATTGTCTTTGTTTTTTTCCAGTTCTTTACTGTAATAGTCTCTTTTACTGCATCTTATTATATATGTTAACTTATTTTTGTATGTTTTATACCGTTGCTCTGCTTCTTTTGTCCTTTTCTTTATGAAAGCTTTATATAATAAATTTTTCTTTTTACACGCCTTTTGTAGTCCTTTGGTTAACCATGGTTTGTCAGCAAATTTGTGTTTAAGCTTTTTTTTAACTAATGGGCAGTTTTTTTCATAAAGAGTGGTTACAATGTTTATAAATGTGTCATAGGCTTCATGACACTGTCACCATGGGTTGAGATGCCGTCTCGGCACTCAGCCCATGTTTTCCCTCATCCCTGCTTCCCATTGAGCAGCGTCTCAGCTGGCCCCCAGCTGGCAGCATTATGGACGGCTGGGGCCAATTAGTCTTCATCAGCTGGGGCGCTGCCAATGAGGATAAATAGGAGCAGCCTCAATGACTCGGGGCTGCGACATAAACACATTGCTAAGCTGAAGCCCCTTCGTCTGGTGTCAGCTTATACTCCTCTTGCAGCATTCCTGTGTTTGTATCCCGCTGTGAGGATGTACGTCTTGCTACCCCCACGTCCGGTACGAGCTGCTTACCTCTGCGCTGTGCAACCTGTGAGTGTACATCTGCATGAGTATCTGTGCTCTCCTCATCCCTTCCCCTTTACCCTGAATAAAATATCACGACTCACTGGCTTGTCCCTGGCTCTGATTGCCCGGCTCCCTAGAGCCGGATATGACAGTATGTCGCAGCCAGAAGAGTTGCCGGCGGCCGTGGGTCGCTGTGGAAACGTACCTTTCTGTCGGGGTGTCAGCGCTGCTAGCATGCCGTTTCCCAGGAGTCACTTCCGGCGCCAGGGCGACGAGCTGAGGTCCATCTCGGAGGCTGTCGATGGGACGCTCTTCACCCTGCATGACGCCTCCAACGCGAGACGCTGGCATCCGGGCCGTGCTGAGGAACTCCTGGACTGTCACCCTCACTCTCTGTACCATCTGGAGGACAGTGCCAGGATAGACGCTGCAGGTACACAGCGAGAGAAGCTCCACGGGGTGGATGGAAATCCCGGCAGGGAGTCGAAGTGGGCGACGTCTTTCCCCACTTCGGAGTCCCGTTCCTGCCGCCATTCCAGTCCGGGAGTTTGCGCCAACCAGAGGACTTCCCCCGACCTGCGCCACGTCACTCGGGATTCCCTTCAAGGAGCCGCAGCTGACAGCAGTTATGTCCGGGGTCGAGTGGCTGTCGCGAGCTCTACTGTGTTTCCTGTCACCACCTTCAGGCATGTGGCGGCGGCAATGAGATTGATGGTGAGGACTTCAGGGCTACGAAGCTTTCCCGTGCTCGACGCCTTCCTCGTCTCGATCTCCGATCTGGAGCGGCGAATCCTGGGTTTCCCCCTCGCTTCGTCCCCTGGGAGTAGTCGTCATCACATCGCCGAGTCACCTCTGCACGAACCTCGTCCGGATCCAGTTCTGGGTCATCGTCAGGACCGTTCCTCCCACGCAGCTGTCATCCCTTCGCCTCGTCAGTGTGGAGATTCTACAGCCTCGTCCCCTGAGCCTCGTTCCCCCGCTGTCATTCCTGGACATTCGGGCTGGCTCACCCCGGCTGTTTCCCCCTCCTCCTCGACGCGCTTCCTGACCGCTGTGTGTGCCTGGAATCCCGGCCTGGTGAGCTCTCTGCTGGAGACAACGCGAGCGACCCTCAGACGAATTCCCGGGGGGTCCTCCGTTATCGCCGGGCGGGGAGAGGAAGAAGCAGATTCCACTACAGCAGGCGATACTCAACCTCCAGGGGGCAGGCAAGTCATTGTTTTTTCACACCTGCTTAATGATTTGCTCTGTCACATCCCTGGAGGAGAAGTTCAGGGTTCGCAGCTCCCTGAACTCTCCCCACCTGCTGTAACCTGTATGCCTAATCCCGCATCCTCTGTGTCTCTCTCCGCCGAGCGGTCCCCGGCTCCGGGTCAACGTGGTGGGATATGGAGAGGGCCTGTGGTTCCGCAGCTACGTTGCGGACGGAGGAGGGGGACTGACTGCTGCGTGGAGTCTACGCCGACGACTGAGCGTCCCCGGGTCTCCACGGAGGAGCGGTTCGGTCCGGCGGGACGAGATTCTTCTGGCTTCACGCCGAGTAGATCATCGGCGGGGTTACCTGAGCTGGAGGAATCTCAAGCTGCGCTGACCATCGTGCTGGCTGTGGGGCCCGACGCGGCTAGATGGGAGCCTGACAACGACCTCCTGACGACGGATCCTGGATCTTCGCAGTCCTGGACGGCGTCAGAACCCGAGATCAGGCGAGTGCTCTCCTTTCTTTTCTCTCTTTTTATCCCCGAGCACTTCAGCCTATCTCCAGGGGAGACGAGCCGGGTGCAGCCGTCCGCTGCGTCTGAGCTCGTCTCGCCGGGTTCTGGCGCTGCCGGTGATCCTGATCCCGGTTCTGTTTTCTCTTCTGAGCCTTCTTCCAGGGTCACCGGCAAGGAGTTGCTGTTCCTCGTGGTGCTGGAGGGTCCGGGTTCAACGTTGGAGGTCGGTTCTGGTGCAGTATTCAACGTGGGTTCGCCCGAGACCCAGTCGGGGTCCAACGTGGGTTCGCCTGAGGCCCGATCGGGGTCCGACGTGGGTGCTGCCCCAGTATTGTCCAGGTCCGGTGAGGAGGTGGCCGTTTTCCTGCGGCCTGACGCCCGCCGCCCTCGTCATCGGCTCTCCCCTGAGCCTCTTCCACCGGGATCCGCTCTGATCCTTCGCCCGTCTCAACGGTCCTGGTGGTTGAGTGATGCGGGTCGACGACCCGACCCACAGAACTTTCGGTTCGGTGATCTGGTTCCCCCCACTGGTCTGTTTCCCTCTGGGCAGCCTGGTTCGGCTGCCGGTGGACTGGATTCCTGGGATCTGGGTCCAGAGTTCGCCGTCCGAACACTTCTCTTTCCCTGATTCACCAGCTGGACAATGGGCGGGGAGATCTCCGGAGCCATCTCGGCCATTTTTGGACTCTGCCTGCCATTCACCTCGGGTGTCACTTTTTCTTTTGTTATTAAGGTCACTCGGGTGTAATGTGTTGTCCTGTTGGTGGATTCGTTTTTATAGTGCTGTGTTTTCCATCGCTCATGCTCAGCATTTTACTTTTTGTGCCATGTTTTTAGCCTCGTTTTTTGTATTGTAGAGTTATGTTTTGTTTTCCGTAACACCATGCTCTGCAGTTATCCATTTATTCCAGTCACTTTCATTTCTTTAGGTGACTGGGTATTTATATATTCGTGTGTGTGGGTTTTTCTTTGCCTGCACTCAGTATTTCTTTTTTGTCCTGTTGGTTCATTATAGAGTCATGTGCCTTGTTTTCCGTAACACCATGCTCTATAATTGTCATTTGTTCCAGTCACCCTCACTTTTCTTGGTGACTGTGTGTGTATGTACTTAAATTAGCGCTGTGTATAGGTTCCCCTTTATTTAACCGTACTCAGCATTTTTTGCCCTGTACCTTTTTGGTGGTTCTTTTTTTCCTTGCTCTGGGTCACGCATGGTTGGTACTCTCTGGGTAGTATGTAACCGGCGTGCTGACCCAGTTCTTCTCCCCATCTGTACCTGGGTTAATTATTCTGTTTTGTCAGTATTGTATTTGGGTTTTTCTTTCCCGCTACCCTACATTGCCCCATTGGTGTTGTCCTTCCCTTGGCTTCTTCCCCTCCGGTCCGCCTCCCTTCCTCCCACCCTAGGTGGGGGGGGGGGGGGGCTGGGATGTTCCTGGTCGTTCAGGAGCCCGACCTTGAGGGAGGGGCTCTGTCACCATGGGTTGAGATGCCGTCTCGGCACTCAGCCCATGTTTTCCCTCATCCCTGCTTCCCATTGAGCAGCGTCTCAGCTGGCCCCCAGCTGGCAGCATTATGGACGGCTGGGGCCAATTAGTCTTCATCAGCTGGGGCGCTGCCAATGACGATAAATAGGAGCAGCCTCGATGACTCGGGGCTGCGACATAAACACATTGCTAAGCTGAAGCCCCTTCGTCTGGTGTCAGCTTATACTCCTCTTGCAGCATTCCTGTGTTTGTATCCCGCTGTGAGGATGTACGTCTTGCTACCCCCACGTCCGGTACGAGCTGCTTACCTCTGCGCTGTGCAACCTGTGAGTGTACGTCTGCATGAGTATCTGTGCTCTCCTCATCCCTTCCCCTTTACCCTGAATAAAATATCACGACTCACTGGCTTGTCCCTGGCTCTGATTGCCCGGCTCCCTAGAGCCGGATATGACAGACACCAGGTGAAGGCCCCACCTTGCTTGCTGGCTTGTGACAGCCAGTCCAGACCACGCCCATGTTTTTGACATCACCAGTTGTACCCTGGCTGCCCTGCCTATCCACATTCACACTTATCAACATTGGACAATCATGACGGAAAGTGACAGCGATTGTGAACAATCATGACTTGACAGGTATGCGCCTCCATTTTCATATTGATCTGGTCAATTTCTTGACAGCAGCGGCTCTCCTCCACTGTAATAATAATGGCTTCCGAAAAATCAATATTTATGGGGCGCCCTCGACAGACCCCCTTCGGCTTCGCAATTCTGGAGGCGATTAATGTCCAGTTCAATGACATTTTCCACTGGTTCTGCTCTCTGATCATCGGTGGAACTGTTGTCATCAGACAAAGCATCTGATTCCGTCTCGGACGGCTCAAACCTGTAAGGCTCTATGCCTCTGTCACTGTCTGAACCACTGACAAAAAAAAAGACAAAAAAAAAAAAAAAAGACAAAACTAAACTAATTTGTTCACAATCGCTGTCACTTTCCGTCATGATTGTCCAATGTTGATAAGTGTGAATGTGGATAGGCAGGGCAGCCAGGGTACAACTGGTGATGTCAAAAACATGGGCGTGGTCTGGACTGGCTGTCACAAGCCAGCAAGCAAGGTGGGGCCTTCACCTGGTGTATTTTGTGCAATTATGTAAATACAGGTGGGTGATATGGTCTCCGGTATGAATATTTGGTTTAAGCTATGTGTATTTTATCTAAATTCGTTGTCATTTAGAAAAAAAAATTACGTGACATTTGGCCTTTAAGCATGCCACAGGTTTTGTTATGAAGGGATTTAGGGCAGTGAGCGGAGTGGTGACATGGCTGGCTGGTGTTGTCATTGCGCCGACCTTTATAAAGAGGGGTCGGCCATGTTATGGTCTCTTTGCCGACTTGCCCTCAGTAGGAATAGTTAGGAGCCGAGCGCTCACATAAATGTATGGTATTTACTAAAGAGTTTGTAATAAAGTTCAGTTCCAGCACAGCATCCTCGTCAGTCTTCATTACCAGGTTTGTGGATATAACATTTGGCAACAAGCATTAATGAACCATGGAAGCGTACCTAAGACCTGTGAGGCCTTTCCTCGAGTCCCAGGTGAACCACCCATCCTTTGGCCACGTTGGCTGGACGCGTTCAGACCTACGTTGCAGCATTGGACCTGGGAAAGCTGGATAAAGGAAGGAAGCAGGCACTGCTTGTCCACAACCTGAGCTTAGAAGGTCAGAGGATTTTTCACAAGCTTGGTCCGATGGACTCGTATGTAGATGCTGTGGAGCTACTAGCTAGCTACTTTGCTACACTGGACAACGTGCTAGCACACCGTACAAGATTCTGGCAGAGGCAACAGGGAATTGGTGAGTCCACCCAAAAATTTGTCGCTGATTTGAGACAACTGGATAGCATGTGCCGATTTGGACTGATAGAGGACGAGATGGTGCCGGACCAATTGGTCGAGCACACACACAAGCTAAGGCTAAGGGCTAAGATGCTAACTGCGCCAAACGGCATGACACTAGCTAATACCATCGAGCTAGCATTCCAATTGGAGTCAGCGGACAGGTTAGCATTAGAGCTATGGGTGCCCCAACAACAATGACAGCTAGGACAGTCACTGCTATCCAATGTTGTGGGCGTGGAGGAATATGGAGACACGGCAGAGGAGCTCGAGGCAAACACCGTGAACCAGAGAACCGCTCAGAGAGGCCCCGCATGTGGTAACTGTGGTCCCCTGACGCACGATGAAAGAGCATGTTTTTGCTCAGCAAGAGAACAACAATGTGACAAGTGTGGGAGGTACAACCATTTTCCCAAAATGTGCTGGTCGCCGATGCATGGGGTCTTCCAAGCAAGCAAAGCTGCCTGCCAACAACCACCATCCACGTGGTAAGACCTGAAATTAATTCATACACATACGGTATGGCTGAATTGGATGACATGACTGTGCCACTGCTACTCAACACTGCGGTGGTTAAGTCGATCCTGAATTGGGCCACGGGAAAGAAATTTTTCCCCAACCACCCGATTAGAAAAAACCCAGTGGCACTGTATGGATATGGTGGTCACAGAGTTAGCAACTTTGGGACAATCAAGCTAATGGTCTACTACAAGTGGAAGATTGTTTATGATTTCGATTTTCAAGTGACTACACATGGTAAAAACATTATGGGATGTGACCTCTTCTACCGACTAGGCTTCACCATCCATGACGGCAATGGGCTCGACTTGTCTGGCTACAGTAATTGGGACACAAGGGACATTGATGATGTAGTATGGGACAAGAGTGTAAAGGGCGACGCTGACAAGAAACCAACAGTCCCGAATGCCCAGGAGGAGAGCTGCATGGAGGGAGGGGGCAGCAGCCAAGCTCGCTTCAGATCCTTGCCCAGCCGGAGACTATGGAGGCCACTGCGGAGTTGCAGGAGAGGGAGCCCGTGCACGCAGATAATCTCCGGGCACAACAGCTGGGCATGGACATTATTCAGGACATGGAACAACAACAAGAAAGCACATCAGGGAAAGGAGAGGAGGAGCCAGACTGCTTCAGCATTCTTGCTCATCACCAGTCTAAGGGAACCACAGCTGAGCCAACGTGACGGTGAGCAACACAGGTGAGATGCTGGATGTCTTCAGTACCCATGACCAGCTTTGGACCCCAGAGACTGCTGCGGGGGCATTGGGTGAAGAGTCCATCACCAACACAATGACAGAGGTAAACGAAGCATCACCATGACCTCAAGGGCATGTGAGACCAAGTAAAGCACCTCTTCAGGTGATAGACTGGGTACATGTATGCACGGAGGATCGACTGGGTCTGTGGCCGTTAAAGTCACCTTCTACAAGACCGCGGCCGCCTTTGAGGATCGTGGCGCAGCTGGGATCAGCGTGCTTCAGACTGACGGATGGTTTGGTACAATATGCAAACCATCTCCGGTGCATTTGAGTGACTACTCCAGACAGTGAGGCTTTGTGGGAGTCAGTTGATGCAGCGCGGGACCCGGGGTGCAGCATTAAGAAGATTGGTTCCGGTCCGCGGGACCCAGCATCTCCAGGGGCGCGTCCACTGCGGGCCCGCTACAAGGCCCCTCCAGCAGCTCCTTCCCCATGGAAGACTGTCAGAAAGAAGTGACTGTTTAGTTAGGAGCACAGCTAAAGAAAAATGGCAGAATAATCCGCTTAGCCGCGTCGGGTCCAGTGGCGGTCCACCCGCTGACCCTAGCTCAGAAGTTTTGATATATGCTAAATTTGGGAAGGTTTGAATTGATAATGTGTTTTGCGTTTTTCCAAGGGTGGGGGGATGAATGTTATGAAGGGATTTAGAGTAATGAGCAGCGTGGTGACGTGGCCAGCTGGTGTTGTCATCGTGCCAACCTTTATAAAGGGGAGTTGGCAATGTTATGGTCTCTTTGCCGACTCACCCTCAATAGGAATAGTTATGAGCCGAGCACTCACATAAGTATATGGTATTTACTAAAGAGTTTGTAGTAAATTTTATTTCCAGCACAGCATCCTCGTCTGTCTTCATTACCAGGTTTGTGGACATAACAGGTTTCAAGCAATATGGGAAAGAAAAAGGATCTCTCTACTGCCAAAAAGCATCAAATAGTGCAATGCCTTGGACAACGTATGAAAACATTAGATATTTCACGAAAACTTAAGCTTGATCATCGTACTGTGAAGAAATTTGTGGCTGATTCAGAGCACAGATGGGTTTGTGCAGATAAAGGCATCATGAAAAAGGTTTCTGCCAGACAAATTCATCGGATTAAGAGAGCAGCTGCTAAAATGCCATTACAAAGCAGCAAACAGGTATTTGAAGCTGCTAGTGCCTCTGGAGTCCCACGAACCTCAAGGTGCAGGATCCCCCAGAGGCTTGCAGTTGTGCATATAACTACTATTCGGCCACCCTTAACCAATGCTTACAAGCAGAAATGTTTGCAGTGGGTCCGGAAACACATGAAAACTAATTTTAGTCTTAGACTAATCTTGTTTATTGATGAGTGCCGTGCAACCCTGGACAGTCTAGATGGACTAGTCCTCTTTTCCTCCCATCCCTCCATCTCAAACAGCGTGGGTGGTGTCATCTTCTTCCACAGGACGCTCTATCAGAAGTCGGACTGTGGCAAGCTCTTCCCTCAGAACGGTTGGTGGATGGCCACCATGTCCCAACAAGGCTGCGATGTCAGCAAGGAGGTGACAGAGTCATGTTTTGGGCCGGAATCATGAGGAGAGAGCTGATAGGCCCCTTTAGGGTCCCTGAAGGTGTGAAAATGACCTTGGCAAAGTATATAGTTTCTTTTTTTTTTTTTTTTTAAATTTAAGTTTTTGTAAAGGGTATACATGTCATTACAGCATTGCATTGTTTACATTTTCATCACATGTTCCCTTTTTTTGTTTTTTGACAACATTGGAAGAATAATTATTACAACACCCTTTTTTTAAGTGAAAGAAAAAGAGAAATTAAAGAGAAAACAAAAAAACAAACAAAAAACAAAACAAGAAAAAACAAAAAACAAAAACAAAACAAAAGAACAAAAAAAATAAATAAAAATAAAAAATAAAATAAAAATAAAAGAGCATCTGAGTAGCGTTGGAACAAAGAGAGGTGCCATTATTGAAATGGTATTTGTCAAAGATTAGATCTAATGGAAGACACATATGCGTTCTAGGGTTGCCAAAAGTTCAAGAACCCATCCATGTCTTGTGTCAGTGTGAATGTCAACTTTTCCATCGAGTAAATGTCTTGAATCACGTTAATCCAATCTTCAGGTGTAGGACAATCTTTCAACATCCATTTTTTAGTTAGAGCTTTTTTACTTGCCAATATTAAAACAGTGAATAAGTATTTTTCTCCTCGTCTTTCCAGTGATTCTGGTAGTAAACCCAAATACAAAGTTACAAAAGAAAAGGGGTTATTTTGAATATTTTCCCCAATATTGTCTGTACATTGGTCCAATATTGGTGGATAACTGGGCATGACCAAAACACATGAAAATGATTTGCAGTCTCTTCACCACACAAGCGCCAACAATTCAACCCCTTACAAGTAAATTTGATTTGTGCAGGTGTTCTGAAAAATCTTACCAAATTTTTCCATCCAAATTCTCTCCACTGCAGGGATGAGGTACTTTTCCATTGTTGTTTATTTAGCTTTTCCCATATTTCCAGTTGTAAAGTGAAATTCCCTTCTTTTTCCCATCTCTCTTTTATATATGATGTGTTGTCTCCTTTTAAGTCTTGAAGACCTTGGTATATTTTAGAGATGTATCTGATCCCTGGGATCCCTTTATATGCCATTAAGAAGACCTTCAGAACACCTGATTGGGCCCTTTCCAAATCCTCCTTTTTAAGTATTTTGTTTATGTGGTGTCTAAGCTGAAAGAACCTGTAAAGGTCTTGATTTATTAGACCTCAAATCTTCAAAACTTCTTAAAATTTGCCCTTTAAAAAAATCGTAATATTTTATCAGTCCGTTCTCTTTCCACTTTTTAAATCTAGTGTCTGTTTTATTAGGAGTAAAGTCTTGATCACAGGCAATCCATTGCAGTAATCGATAGGGTTCTTTAGTTTGATTCTCTCTGACTATCTTAAACCAAATTTTTAGCGGGGTCTCTATCCACGGGTTAGTGTTATTCAGAAGTTTAGGTAAGGCATTGTTTGTAGGGAGTTAGAAATGAAGAAGCGATGTGACTTTATAAATCAAATTTTAATATCAGCTTCACCTCCCTAACACGTCTCATCTCGGTGCAGAAGCAGAATAAGAGGTCGAGCGCAGTCAGACCTTCATACTTATACCCACACTCAACAAAAGACATTGCATATCAAAGCTGACATCCCGCATTAACATAATCCCCCCTCCATTGTCCTCCGTCTCCTCCACCTGACCCTGGGTGGTCAGGGAGATCGATCCGGTCTCCACCGCTGCGACTCTGTCTGCTCTTTGATCCTCGCTGGCGGTTGAGACCTCTTTGTCCTGTTCATAGGCGTGAGGTCATTCCACATATGTAATCACTAAACATTCTAATATGTCTATACATATGTAGGTATGGAATATATGACTAATATAAGCCACAGCCCCCCCCCCCAAACGACTAAGAAAAGGACAATCAAATTAAGTTTACAGTTTAAGATAATCTCTATGACATATTATACTGTTAACCTCTTGACAGGGAAAACGAGGAAAAATCTTTCCAGCAGTCATGCTCCTGTAGAGAATTCAGTGGTAACAACAACAGTATAGTAATATCACAAATCATCCTTAGAACTGTCACGGCACAATCTGATAACACAGTTAACAACTCTTGGTCAATTTGTATCAGTCCCTGTGCCGTCTGGGTTTTAATCTTCTCCCGAATCTGCTGTGGGTCCGCTTTGGCATCGTGGTGGGACCCTCCTGTAAGGAATCTGCAGCTTGGGGAGGAGAGTGGTTATTTGTTCCCTGCAGGGGGGCTGAGTTTTTTTTCTTGGGGGGTCTACCCCGCCGAGGTGCTCTCGCCACCCGTGCAGGTTCGTCTCTCAACAAGAAGGCAGGTTTAAGCCTGTCAATGTTGACTGTTTCTTTTCTGTCCCCTAAATCAAGCACAAAATGCTTATCACCAGGTTCCAGCACTCTGAATGGTCCGTCGTATGGTGGACGGAGGGTTGATTTTAAAGCTTCGTGTCAAACAAAAACGAACTCGGCGTTTTTTAAAGCTTGGGGGACAAAAACCCGTGGAAAAGAGTCATGTGCCGGTCCGGGGAGAGTGTCCGGTCCGGTGCTGCCTAAAGGCCTCAGGGCTGGAAGATGCCCAGGCTCTGGATTCTCTGGTAAAAATTCACCTGGGAGTCTGAGAGGTTGTGCAAAAACTAATTCTGCTGGGGAGGCGTCTAGATCCTCTTTAGGCGCAGAACGCAACCCTAATAAAACCCAGGGAAGTTTATTCACCCAATCTGTATCCGTTAGTGAAGCCCTGAGGGCGGCCTTTAAAGATCTGTGAAAACGCTCGCATAACCCATTAGCCTGAGGGTGATATGCGGTGGTGCGGTGAATTGTCGCCCCTAAGCTGCTAGCCATGGCTGACCAAAGCTCTGAGACAAATTGAGGCCCCCTATCGGACGTGATGTCCGATGGGACGCCGAAACGTGCCACCCAGTTTGTTAAAAAAACGCGAGCGACTTCCGCAGCTGTGGTTGACGCCAAAGGGACCGCCTCAGGCCAGCGCGTAGTACGGTCTATCATCGTTAACAGGTGTGTGAAACCCTGAGACGAAGGTAGTGGTCCCACGAGGTCGACATGAACGTGGTCAAACCTTCTGGCTGGGATTCGAAAAGGCTCTAGATGAGCTTTTGTGTGGTTGTGTATTTTGGCGCGCTGACAAGACATGCAAGTTTTTGCCCATTCCTTTACATTTTTGCGCAGGCCCGGCCAAACAAACTTTACTGCGACCATTTTAACCGAGGCGCGCACCCCTGGGTGTGCGAGGGAGTGAACCGAGTCGAAAATGCGGCAGCACCATGCAGCTGGGACTACCGGGCGAGGTCGGCCGGTTGAAACGTCGCAGATTAGGGGGGGTACACCGTCCCGTAAACCCCTTTCCTCCAGTCTTAACCCTGTTGGTCCAGACAGGAGCGCGCGCACGTCCGCGTCGCTGCTTTGTTCCTCTGCCATGGCTGCGTAATCTATCCCTACGTGAATTGGGGCCACGTACGCGTCCACGTTGGCGAAGAGTTCTGCGGCTGAGGTAGTATAATCTGTCTCCTCGTGCTCTGGCGATGTCACAGCGCGAGAGAGGCAGTTTGCTACCACGTTAAGTTTGCCTGCCACATGTCGAATGTCTGTGGTGAACTCTGAAATTGCAGCTAGCTGTCTTTGTTGCCTGCCTGACCATGGTTCTGAAATTTTAGCCATCGCAAAAGTGAGCGGTTTGTGGTCTACAAAAGCCGTGAAGCGCCGCCCTTCTAACCAGAACTGGAAGTGGCAGATGGATAAATGAAGCGCTAGCAGCTCCCTGTCAAAAGTGCTGTATTTATGCTCGGTTTGGTTTAAAGATTTGCTAAAAAATGCTAAAGGTTGCCAGGTTCCGCCAACATGTTGCTCCACGACTGCCCCTATGGCCAGGTCTGAAGCGTCTGTGGTTAACGCTATGCGGGCCGAGGGATCGGGGTGAACCAACAATGTGGCATTCGCTAGAGCACTTTTTACTTCCGCGAAGGCGTGTTCGCGCTCCGGGGTCCATTCGACCGCGTTGGAAGGCTTTTGTTTTCTGAGCGCGGCATACAGGGTCTGCATGAGTTGAGCTGCGCGGGGGAGGAAACGGTTGTAAAAATTCACCATTCCCAAAAATTCTTGCAGCGATTTGACCGTTTGTGGTCGTGGAAAATTTTTTACCGCGCGGACTTTGTCTGGCAATGGGACTGCCCCCTTCGGTGAAACTCTGTGTCCCAAAAAATCAATTTGTGACACGCCGAATTTGCATTTGGCTGGGTTGATTATTAACCCGTGCTCTTCTAGTCTCTGAAAAACTGTAGTGAGGTGTTGTTCGTGCTCTTCCTCTGATGGGCTGGCTACCAGCATATCGTCGAGGTAGACGAATACGAAGGGGAGGTCGCGTAATACCGCGTCCATCATACGCTGAAAGGTTTGAGCAGCGCCTTTGAGGCCGAACGGCATCCGCAAAAATTCAAAAAGACCGAAAGGGGTTATTACAGCCGTTTTAGGAATGTCTTCTGCTCGAACGGGGACTTGGTGGTAGCCGCGGACCAGGTCTATTTTAGAAAAAATGCGCGCACCCGCCAGATGTAGTGAAAAATCTTGGATGTGGGGAATTGGGTAGCGGTCATGCGCTGTCGCATTGTTTAGTCTGCGGTAATCGCCGCAAGGTCTCCAAGAACCGTCGGTTTTCGGGACCATGTGGAGTGGCGATGCCCAGGGGCTCTTCGAGCGTCTAATAATGCCTAATTTTTCAAGGGTGGCAAACTCGTCCCGTGCTATGGCGAGCTTGGTCACGTCTAAGCGCCGAGCTTTGGCAAACATGGGTGGGCCTGTTGTGGGGATGAAGTGTTCAACCCCGTGTTTCGTTACTGTCGTTGAAAATTTTGGAACTGTGAGTGCTGGAAATTGGGTGAGGAGTTGGTCAAACTTACCTCCTGCTGTTGTGACGCTGGCCTGCACGGGCGGTGGAGAAACTCGAGCTGAGCAGGGGATAGAAGAAAATTAACCAAGCGCCTATTTACTAGATCGACTAACAACCCATGTGCACACAAAAAGTCAGCGCCCAACAAGTTAAAACTCCCCGCCGCTACAATAAATGTCCATCTATAGTTGCGGCCGTGGATGCAAAGAGGCAGGTTCCTTTCACCGAAGGTGTTGATGATTGAGCCGTTGGCTGCCATCGCTCCATTTCCCCGGGGACCCATGGCCCGGTCTGCGTGGGAAGGGGTGATAAAACTCAGCTGAGCTCCGGTGTTGATCAGGAACTGTCTCCCGGTGTGTCCGTCAGTCACATAAAGCAGCTTATTTTTTTCGCCGAGAGCCGCAGCTGTTAACAGTTCTCGGTTTTGGCGTTTCCCGAACTTTTGAATTTGCAGGGGGGCACGCATTTGTATGCCCTCTTGGCGAAACGGTGGTGGTAATAGCAGATGTCGTTCCGCCTGCTGCGCCTTGGTCGTGTTGCCGCCATGGTGGGCGAGCTCTGCTCGGTTGTCTGTGGTTCTCCGCTGCTCTGGGCTTCCGCGCTGAGATCTGCGGATGCTGCTGTGGCCATCTGATCCCCGCAGGCGTTGATGAGCCTCTGCGCTTCTCGGGCCAGCGCGCGGAAGTCCTGCTGGGTGCTGCACTGCATGTTGACCAGCGTCCCTCTCATGTGTGGCCGCAGAGTGCTGAGGAAGATGTGTTGGAAGAGGAAGTTGTCGTTGTCCTCTTCCTTGAGCTGCAGCATGTCCTCCATGAGGGCCTTGGGTCTGCATCCTCTGTGGCTGTAGATCGGCAGGATCTTCTCTGCTCTCTCCTCGGCTGAGGGGACGAAGTTCTCGACGATGGTTGCCTTAAGTTCTCTGTATTTGTCATGGGCGGGCGGCTGTTGGATTATGCTCTGCGCCCATCTTGACGTGGCAGCGTCAAGTTTGGCGACGATGTGATAAAACTTCGTCTCGTCCGCCGTTATGCCCGCCAGTGCAAACTGAGCCTCAGCTTGCTGGAACCACGAGCTCGGGTCTTCTTGCCAGAATTCTGGCAGCTTGACGGTGACGGCGCTTGTGTGGACCGTCCCTGATGTGTCCGCCGGGTGAGAGCGCCTTTCTTCTGCTCTCACGGCAGGGCTGGGGATGGTGCTCGGTTGAGCCCTCTCTGTAGCTTCTGCCGTGGGGGAACGTCTTCCATCCGTTCCCCTGTCTGCATGGGCGCCGGTGCTTGCCTGGGTCGCCTCTGATGAGTTAATCGCGGGAGAACGTCTCTGTTCCATCCTCACGTCTAGTCACCAGTGTAGGGAGTTAGAAATGAAGAAGCGATGTGACTTTATAAATCAAAGTTTAATATCAGCTTCACCTCCCTAACATGTATCATCTCGGTGCAGAAGCAGAATAAGAGGTCGAGCTCAGTCAGACCTTCATACTTATACCCACACTCAACAAAAGACATTGCATATCAAAGCTGACATCCCGCATTAACATAATCCCCCCTCCATTGTCCTCTGTCTCCTCCACCTGACCCTGGGTGGTCAGGGAGATCGATCCGGTCTCCACCGCTGCGACTCTGTCTGCTCTTTGATCCTCGCTGGCGGTTGAGACCTCTTTGTCCTGTTCATAGACGTGAGGTCATTCCACATATGTAATCACTAAACATTCTAATATGTCTATACATATGTAGGTATGGAATATATGATTAATATAAGCCACATTGTTCCTTATTATCGCCTGTAGGGGGATGTCACTTGTTATTTGGCATTCCATCTCCTTCCATTGTGCAGTGTAGACTGGGTTACATATTTCTACTAAAGTTTTAATTTGTGCGGCTTTAAAATAGTCCCTGATATTTGGCAGCGCTAGCCCACCTTTGTCTTTGTTTAGCTGTAGGGTTCTATATCTGATTCTAGGTCTCTTGCCCTGCCATATGAATCTTGAGATCCTTCTGTCCAGTTCTTGCCATGTTTTTTTGGGAGGTTCTACCGGTATTGTTTGGAAAAGGTATAGAAGACATGGAAGTATATTCATTTTGACTGCTTCAGTTCTTTGTGCGGTACCCAAGAATGGTGTCATATTCCATCTTGCTAGATCGGATTTTATTTTTGTCATCAGTGGATCATAGTTTAGTGTTATAATTTTGTTGAGTTGTTTCGGGATATTGACCCCCAGATATTTCATAGATTCCATCTCCCAGTTAGTTTTGAGTTTGCTTAGTAAATATTGATTTGGGTCATAGTTGAATGTTAAAACTTGGGTTTTATGCATGTTTAATTCGTACCCCGATAAATCTCCAAACTCTGAAAAAACTGAGATTAGTTCTGGAAAAGAGGTGTCCGGCTGCCCCAGGTATATTAAAATGTTATCAGCAAAGAGTGCTATTTTGTGTTCCTTCTGACCAAGTGTAATACCTTGAATTTTTTGATTCTGTCTTATCCATTGGCTCAGAGGTTCTATGAAGATTGCAAAGAGCAGTGGAGACAAGGGGCAGCCCTGACGACATCCTCTTTCCAGTTCAAAAGATGATGATATTTTACCGTTAATCCTTATTTTAGCTGTTGGTTTTTTATATAATGCCTGGATAGTTCTAATGAAGTTGTTATGAAAATTTAAACTGGATAAGATTCTATATAGGAAAGACCAGTCAACCGAATCAAATGCTTTTTCAGCATCTAATCCCAATATGGCTGCATTTAAGTTATATTTTTTTATACGATGAATTATGTGTAAAGTGCGTCTAATGTTGTCTTGTGTCTGTCTTTGTCTTATAAAACCTGTTTGGTCTAAATGAATTAAGTCTGTCAGTATACTGTATGTTCTAACCTTTTGGCAAGGATAGTGGTAAAAAGCTTATAGTCCTGATTTAACACACTGATTGGTCTGTAGTTGGAGCAGTCTAGTTTATCCTTTTCAGGTTTAGGTATGACTGCAATGACCCCTTCTCTCCAGGAGGGGGGGATTTCCCCTGTGTGGAGGACATAGTTAAATGTTTTCAGGAGGAGAGGAGATAGTTGCTGTTTAAAGGTTTTGTACCACTCTGCTGTATAGCCATCTGCTCCTGGGGATTTGTTAGCTTTAAGTTTCATAATTGCTTTTTTCTAATTCTTTAGGTTGTATTTCTGACAGTAGTGTTTTATTTTGTGACTCAGTAAGTTGGGGAAGGTTTAATGTGTTTAGGAATGCTTCGGATGTGTTTTTATGTTTTTTGAGGGAGTACAAGTTCTTATAGTAGTTCTTGAAGCTTTTAAGAATATCCTGAATTCTAAATTTTATTTCCTTTGATACTGGGTCTCTGATTTTGTAGATTGCTCTCTCCGTTTGTTGTTTCCTCACTTTATAGGCTAGCAATTTTGCCGATTTGCTGCCTGCTTCATAGTATTTTTGTTTCAGGAATATAAGTTTCTTCTGGATTTCTATTGTGTAGATCTCATTTATTTGTTTTTTAATTTCCTTAATTTTGAGCGAGTCAGTAGAATGAGTGTTATCTTTGTGCTCTTTTTCTAGGTTCTTAAGTTCTGACTCTAATGTGATTAGTTTTTTTTTTGTCTCAGTTTCTTTTGGATTGCCAGTTTTGCGATAATCTTTCCCCTTATTACAGCTTTGCATGCGTCCCACAGTATTAAAGGGGATACTTCTCCATTATCATTTTCTTCCGAATATCTGATTCCAATTCATCTTTCAATGGTCCTTTCAGCACATTTGAATTTAACCTCCAAGAAAATGTATTATTTTGCGGCGGTTGGGTGTAAACCCCCACAAACAGACTGGACAGACACAGCGCTCGGCTCTGTTTGTGGGGGTTTACACCCAACCGCCACAATTTGTGTATTTTTGGATACTTAAGTCCATATAGATCGGACTGTGGTCAGAGAGATCCATCAGTCCTATTTTACATGTTTTTACTCTTCCAATGTCTCTATTAAACATAAAAAAAATAGTCAGTCCTTGAGAATGATGAATGTGGTGCTGAGTAAAATGTATAATCTTTTACACTGGGGTTGAATTCCCGCCACACGTCACAGATTCCCATTTCTTTTAGTAGCATCCGAGTTTTTCTACTTTGAGTGTTATTTTGATGTGGAGAATTACCTGATGCATCCCAGTATGGATTCAGTCTTAGACTGAAGTCTCCACCACATATCACTAAACCTTGGGCTTTAGTTATCATTAGGTCAAATACATTTTTATAAAATTTCCAGTTAGCCCCTGGAGGTGCATATACATTCAGCAGGGTGATATCTTCTCCCTCTAGCCGCCCAAGTACCATACTGAATCTCCCTTCTTTATCTTTGTGTTCTGATTTTTTTTTCAAATATAATTTTGGTTGAGATCAATGTCGCTACCCCCCTCCTCCTCCCTGACTTATATGAAGATGAAGAGATCATTTTAAACCCTTGTCTATTGAGTTTAGTGTGCTCCACGTCTGTTAGGTGGGTTTCCTGTAAAAATATTATTCCTGCTTTGTCTTTTTTCATTTTGCCTAGAATCTTGGATCTTTTAACTGGATTCAGGATCCCTTTTACATTATATGAGATTATTTTGGTTACACCCTGTTTCTCCATTGTGTTGTCTTATTTAGTATAACAGTGTGGTGGCCCTCTTTTATGCTACTCAGAAACTGAAAGAACATTAAGAACATAAAAAACATTAAGAACATAGTATATAAAACTTTAAAACAAAAAACTGACAAAAGATCTTCCTGAGCTGAGGTCTTTTTAGTGACGTTAGAAGAGCCTTGATGGTGTGTTGGCTCTGAGGGAAATTCCTCAGATTCCGTTACGTGCTGAGGGCCCTCTCTTACCCCTGTAAGTTGTCCCATGTTTTTAACGTGAATTTCAGATCCCAATCCGAACTTGTAATGATTTTTTTTTTTTTTTTATGCCTATACCCTATGAAATTGTGCGCAACCTCCCACCACCATCACAGCAAACAGTCACGTTAATACAGTATTTGTTAGTGTGGAGAGATCATGTGGTTCATTGTCACATTTCTATTTTAACAAGTTTTTTTTTTTTTAAAGACTTATTTGTTTCTAATATGATGTCTGTTCCATGAAATGTTTTACCACTTGCTGATTCTGCATCTCCTTTAATGTTTGTTACCTTGTAGGAGGAGGGTTGGACGCGCAGATTGACTAAAAATATCCTTATTCCCTCCTGTAAACGGCCAGTTTTTCCTTATAGCTCTGGCGCTGGGTTTCCCGCTGCTGGCTCATGGATTTTGAGGGTCTCTGTGTGGACCACTATTGAGCCTTGATTCTTTCGATCGGGTCTGCTGCGGGTTTATACACCGTTACCGGGAGTCCTCTTCTCGCCATATCCGTGGTTGCTTCTTCCGCCGAGTTGTAGAGACACGTCTCTTCCCCATAAAAAACCCACAGCTTCGCCGGAAATGGAGTCTGAAAGCGCAGTTTCTTCTCTCGTAGTACCTTTTTAGCGTCGTTGAATTCCCGATGCT
Organism: Pholidichthys leucotaenia; assembly: GCA_020510985.1. Taxonomy (NCBI): domain Eukaryota; kingdom Metazoa; phylum Chordata; class Actinopteri; order Cichliformes; family Pholidichthyidae; genus Pholidichthys; species Pholidichthys leucotaenia. Next base: position 142,515,677 of record CM035840.1, read on the forward strand.
TTTTAAGGACCTCCGGGGCGTAGTCGTGTTCCACGAAAACTTTTCTCTCTTGGTGCATAAATCCTTTTTTCTGCCAAGCCAGTCTTACAACCTCTTCTTTTATTCTGGAGTTGGAGAACTTCACCACCACCGAGCTTGGTGGCGCTTCCGCCGCCGGCCTAGGGGCTAATGTACGGTGCGCCCTTTCTATCTTCAAGTCGGTGGTTTGGGGAATATCCAACTTCTCTCTCAGTAAGGATTCCACGCATGCCACCATTGTGGTGAAACCGTCCTCGACTCCTTCTTTCAGACCATGAATTCTTATGTTGTCTCTTCTAAGTCTTCCTTCTTGGTAGGTTAGCTTAGCCTCCAGTCTAGACTGTCGTTTGTGTAGTTCCAGCACGGTATCTTCCAGCCCTTTTATTCTTTCCTCTGCTTCCATGATTCGGTCCTCGGCCTGGTCCACTCTGCTGTTTGTCCTTTTTATTTCGTCTTTGATTTCACGAAATTCGGCCCAACACTCTCGGCGAAATCGTCTTAATTCTTTAAGTACCATTTTTAAGCTAACCTTGTTGCTAGCTTCATTCAGCTCCTTGTCTTCTGAATGGAAATCATCCGGATCAGATTCTCCGGCCGATGCGTGTCCTGGCATGGTAAATGTCGATTTCTTCTGTTTTCCTTTAGGCATGATGACTTTGTCTTTTGATTTTCACTCTTCCAAAAATCCGTTAAATATGATTTTCAAGGTATTTTCCTGGATCGGGTCTGGGAGCTTCAGCGTTAAGCTGCTATCACCATGGTGTCCAGACCGGAAGTCAGCAAAGTATATAGTTTCTGACTGACCACTTTCTTCCAGGGTACAAAATAAAAGAACCGTGCCTTCCGTAGCAAAATTATTTTGATGCATGACAATGCACCATCTCATGTTGCAAAGAATACCTCTGTGTCATTGGCTACTATGGACATAAAAGGAGAGAATCTCATGGTGTGGCCCCCATCTTCCCCTAACCTCAACCCTACTGAGAACCTTTGGAGTAGGGGTCACCAACACTGTGCCCACAGGCACCAGGTCACCCGCAGGGATTGCATGAGTTACTTGTGAGTAGGGGTGGGTTCAAAAGATCAATACAATGATCTGGCTCGTTCCATGTTTGACTGAGCCGATATCAAACTACAAAATCCACGGATCAATTTTTAATATAATAAGATAAGATAAGATAAGCCTTTATTAGTCCCACAACGGGGAAATTCCAGTATTGCAACAGCACAGGGATAGCAACACTCAGAGCAACAATCAGAAGGCAAGAAAAAAAAAAAGCAAGCAAGCACGAGCAGCTAATATACATATGTACATATTACATAATGCTTTAACATCTGTGAACGTCTGCCGAGTCTGATCAGGTCGAAACCGAGTCAGTGAGTTAGGAACAGCGGCAAAGAACCAGAAACACCCGGAGTGCTAACGGAGCTAACAGCTAACAAGCTAATGGATATGCTAGTTGTTCTTCTGTGGTGCTAAAACGGTTCGCATCCAGCAAGAGTTCCCTGCGGCGCATGCACACATCTTTACATGAGCGGAGTTGTTAACATGCATGTCTCTAAATCTATCAACAAAATCACCGTAAAGACTGTCCTCAACAGCTTCCAAATATTTTTCATAAAGCAGGGATAAATGGTTTTGTACTGCGTGCAGCACTGAATTGGAACATAAAGTCGACGATTGATAAACACTTCAAAACGCATGGAGACTGGCTGAAAAGTGAACAGAGGAAGTCTTGGAGGGGCTGAGATTGTAAATAAAATATCATTTGTTTGTTTTAACATTTGTGTTGTAAGCTAATAATTTATCCGGCATGATGGTGCTTTCTTTTACAAACTATGGATACAGTAGTTAACTGTTGGTTAAGCACTGTGAATAAATGCAGAATAAAGGTATATTTTATGAGATTATGGACTTCTAGCACTTAAGTGAGAGATTTGAAGATAATGATAAATCACAATAAAATGAAAATGACAGAATTAATAAAGGCTCCAGTACAAGCCATTTTTACTCAGTAGAACTAAACTGAAATTATCAGATCTTCCCAGGAAATGAATTGAAACCCTTTTCAAAAATTGAAAGTTAATTTGTAGTTAAAATATAAACAACACAAAATAAAAGAAACTAAATTATTAAACCGTACTGTGGTGTGGAGATTTAAAAATATTTGACTGAGCAGCTGGACCAGGATCTGGCAAAGTGCCAATGGTTTAGCATCCAGTGTGACAAGTCTGTGGACAGCAGCAGTACAGCGCAGCTGATGATCTTCATTCGGCTGGTGTTTGATGATTTATCCACAAAAGAAGAACTCCTGACACTACTGCCTCTTAAAACAACTACAAGGAGAGTAGAAATCTATAATGCGGTGGAGTTTTTAGTGGAGAAAAAGGTGCCATTGGAAAAGCTGGTATCAGTGACTACAGATGGGCTCCTGCTATGACCGGCCGACATGCAGGATTCATCGTGCAGTGTAAAGGTGACAGACTTCCCACCATTCCTGCATTACCACTGCATCATTCATCAGCAGGCCATATGTGCAAAAGTGACTGGATTTGAGCATGTGATGACTCTGGTCATGAAAATCATAAACAGCATCCGCTCCAAACCCAAACAACACAGGATATTCAAGGTGCTATTGGAGAAGCTCTCAGCTGAATATGGTGATCTTTTATCATACACAGAAAACCGATGGCTAAGCAGGGGATGAGTTTTGCAGAATTTTGTTGTCATTTTATGTGAAATCAAAGCGTTCATGCAATCCAAAGGCAAAGACATCTCACTGCTGGAGGACTCTGAGTGGATATTTGATCTTGCATTTTTAACGGACATCACCGGAAAACTAAACCTTTTGAACTGTGAGCTGCAAGGCAAAGGTAAGACTGTTGCTGACATGTTTTGTGCTGTAAATGCATTCAAAGCCAAGATGAACATTTTCCTTGTGCAATTACAGAGAAAAAAAGTGCTGCACTTTCCCAACATACAGTCAGTGCTGAAAGACAATGCTTGTGCATTTGACACTTTTTGACAAAGTTGCAGAAAAGTACTCTCAAGAGTTCTTAAAAGTTTGAGAACAGGTTTTGTGACTTTGATCAGCTTGAGCCATGTGTGTCATTCATTTCCAATCCTTTCATGCAAGTGGACATAACATACACTGCTGAACAACTAAGTGCAACATTCAACTTGGATGCTGGACAGCTGGAGATTGAAGTTGCAACACTGCAAAACAGCCTCCACCTCAAAGCCTGGCAGGCTGCACCAAACTTTTGATGCCTTGTGGACACAGAAAAGTACAATGGTATATGCACAGCAGCTATGAAGATTGCCAGACTGTTTGGTTCAACCCATCTCTGTGAATCAGCCTTTTCTGACATGAACTTCATCAAAAATAAACACAAAACATGCCTCACTGATGCACATCTGCAAGACTCATTCAGACTTGCAGTGTCAAACTACACCCCAGATTACAGCACGCAATGCCAGTCTTCTCACTAACTGACAAACAGAACAGATGATGGTAGTGGCATGGAAAGATTAAATTTAAATGTTAAAAAAAATTGTTTCAAATATTTTCATAAAGTGTGAGAGATATAATTTTGTTAAAATGCTGTAGATTTGGTGATTAATACAAAATGTGATAAGATTTAAAAACCTGAAAGAGTTTATTTTTGTAGTCTTACATAATTGATAACTTGTACAAACATGGTTCAAAATTTGTTAAAAATGGAACATGAAGATTTCCTACGAAATGTTGTAGAAGTGATCATTTGAAAATGAGACATTTACAGAGATTAGAAATAAAGTGTTGTATGTTGAAATGTATCTCTTTCCTAATTTGTTTAATCATTTTTAATAATTATTGTGGGAATTTATTAATGTGATCAGTATCTTCACATAGATGAATATCAGTAATCATTAATAATAATATATAAACTTAAATGGTGCAACTTTTTATCATTTGTATAAAACTGGTAGCCCTTCGTAGTACTTGGTACCCTTGAAGTAGCTCTCAGTTTCAAAAAGGTTGGTGACCCCTGCTTTGGAGCATCCTCAAGCAAAATATCTATGAGGGTGGGAGGCAGTTTACATCAGAACAGCAGCAATGAGAAGCTATTCTGACATCCTGCAAAGAAATTTAAGCAGAAACTCCAAAAACTCACAAGTTCAATGGATGCAAGAATTGTGAAGGTTATATTTTCAAAGAAGGGGTCCAATGTTAACATGTAACTTGGCCTGTTAAGATGTTTTTGATTGAAATAGCCTTTGATTTCAGTAAATATGACCTCCTAATGCTGAACATTCAACAAATGACCATTTTCAGTTCTTTACATCCAATAAAACTAGTGCATTGCCCATAGAAGTCAAGTATTTTTGTGTGAAAACAGGTACGTACTCAGGTCTTTTGGTGTACAAGGGGCGCTGCTGAAGACATTCTATGACACGGTGGTGGCATCAGCCATCACTTTTGGAGTGGTCTGCTGGGGCAGTGGCATTACAGCAGCCGATAGGAAGAGACTGAACAAACTGATCAAGAAAGCTAACTCTGTCCTGGGGCAGCGCCTTGACCCAGTGGAGGAGATAGGAGAGAGAAGGACGGTGGCTAAGCTGTCATCTCTGCTGGAGTCCGAGTTCCACCCTATGCAGGACATACTGAATGCACTGAGGAGCTCATTTAGCAGCAGACTACATCATCCTAGGTGTACAACCGAGAGGTTTCGCAGGTCCTTCCTACCTACGGCTGTCAGACTGTACAACCTAAGCAGGGCTGCACGCAGAGATAGCAAAAAGACGTGACAACCTAATAGTATTGAATGCAAAAAGACGCAATAGACTTAGACAATGGTCCCCTCCGGTATACAACTAGGAAAATACCGGTCGCTATGGAGGGTGAGAATATGTATGGGTACATAATCATACCACGTAGGATAACTAAGTAGACGGTTGTGCTGTTTTATTCCATCTAGCTACAGTGCTCCACACTGTGTGTGTTTATATATTTATATATTTATTCCATCTAGCAACAATGCTCCACACTGTGTGTGTTTATATATTTACATATTTATTCCATCTAGCTACAATGCTCCGCACTGTGTGTGTTTATATATATATTTATATATTTATTCCATCTAGCAACAATGCTCCACACTGTGTGTTTATATATTTACATATTTATTCCATCTAGCTACAATGCTCCGCGCTGTGTTTATATATTCATATATTTATTCCATCTAGCTACAATGCTCCGCACTGTGTGTTTATATATCTACATATTATTCCATCTAGCTACAATGCTCCGCACTGTGTGTGTTTATATATTCACATATTCATTCCATCTAGCTACAATACTCCGCACTGTGTTTATATACTCATATATTTATCCCATCTAGCTACAATGCTCCGTACTGTGTGTCTGTATATATATATATATATATATATATATATATTTATATGTACATATGTATACTCGCTGCTCTTGTTTTTTTTTCTCTTGCCTTCTGATTGTTGCTCTGAGTGTTGCTATCCCTGTGCTGTTGCAATCCTGGAATTTCCCCATTGTGGGACTAATAAAGGCTTATCTTATCTTATCTTATCTTAAAACACCCAAAATTTGTTATGAATCCACCCGGTTTTGACTTATTGTTGTGAAATGCCTTAGTTTCCTCCTGATAGCTCGGGCACGCCCCCTCCTCCTGTCAAGTGCCATCAGCTGCACTGTCACGGGTGTCCACACACATGCACACACCCACATGCACACACACAGATTCACACGCTCTCTCTCACACCAGGTGCCAATCAGTCCTACCCATGCATTCTCACACCGGTAATCTCTTTCCTCGTTAGCTTCAGGAGTATTTGTTTGCCACTTCAGAGGAAAGAGATTGTAGGGGCATTTGCTTCTATACGCGACAGCTAGTTCTCCCCGTATATTGTCCACTCCCTTCGTTGTTCTCCAGCCTGTCACTTCACTCGGATTATTTACCTTGGTGGTTCGGCTGGCCCTGCTCTCCGCTTCTTCCACCAGACTGCATGATTCCGCCCCCGGATTAGCTCCAGACCTGTGAGTGTCTTTTTGCCTTTTCTCTTGTGCTAGCAGCCCTGCAGCACTAGGCTGCTTGTTTTTCCTGTTTCGTGTGTAACGCAGCACTGCAGCACTAGGCTCCATATTCACCAGGCTGTAGAGCATTCGGCAGATGCCCTGTATGTTTGGTGGCTCTACTTCTATCATTACATCTCTTTGTATTTTTGTGGTTGAACTGAACTGTTTACTTTGTGGTGAACTTCAATAAACATGGCACTCTCTACTCCTGCGATTGGGATTTTCATTCTCTCCCTCATGCGCCATGTTATGGCACACGGGGGTTTGTGACAGAATGCCCCGACCATAAAAAAAAAACAAAAAAAAAAACCCCAGCAGAGTAGGGTTGTGGTTTTTTTTTCCCCTTCTCCTTTTTCTCCTCATACGTGGACACAATGATCTGGATGACTGAGGAGCTGGAAGCCCAGGAGTTGCTGGAGGAGGCGATTTTCACCTTTCAGTGGCTTCCCGAGGACCGGGAGTGGGCACGATTCATCGCAGAGGATGTCGAGCGGTGCCATCCTAACCTCCAGGCCATTCATAGGGTGGACGCCATCCTATCCGCCATCCTCCCCACTCCTGACATAGAGCCGGAGTATGCCTCTCCATGATCAGAGCCGGCCCCTCGCTAGAAGAAATGCTCCCGTCAGAGGAAGACTTCCTCCTTCCTCGGATCCCCTTCATCTCCCGGGCCAGCGTCCACCCAGTCTTCAGATGAGAAGACAAAGGTGGAGCACCACGAGAAAGAGACACGAGGACACGCTTCTCCGGCAGAGAGGGTCCCCGCCCCCGTGTCTACCCAATCCACGGACTCGACTAAGGAGGAGTGGCAGGCCCTGTTTGCTCTGATAGATCACCGGGTGAAGGAGGAACGCCGGATGAAGGAGGAGCAGAGACTGACCCAGCTCGACAGCTGGACGGAGGAAGGACTGAATAAGGATCCCCTAGTGCTCGAACTCTTCGTGGCCACTCCGCCTCCCTCTCCGGAGGAGACGGAGTCTCTCTGTGTGGGTGATCCACTGCCTGGCACTGCGTGGATGGTGCTCTGCGTCCCGGATTACCTCATCCCCTTGTCACCTAAGCGGAGGAGAGGGAGGAAGCCCCACAGTAAGAAGCGTCCCGTCCCACGTACTGCGGCCTCACCTTCTGGCTTTGGGCTATGCTCCGCCCCTTCACAGGAAGAGATGGAGGAACGTAGGCAGGCTCTCCTGGCAGAAATGGACCTCATCTCGGAGGTGAAGCCGTGGCTCCTCCCGGAGATGGCTGAAAGACTGATGGAACTTTCCCCGAGGGAGGAGGAGCCTCAACCTGACGAGGAACGCCAGGAGAGCAGAGAGGACGCCTCGGAGGCCACTGGAGACCTCCAGTGCCAGGAGAACAGGCAATTTTCCTTTCATTTGATTTCCACAGTCAGTGATCAATTTTGCCTGCCTCCTGGCAAAGAGACTCGGGGTGTGCAGTCCCCTGAGTTCTCTGCCCCAGCGGCATACAGTGCTCTCGTGCCTGGTCTCAATGACCCTTTTCTATCCGAGCCCATCGGTCCCGGATCCAGGTCGCTTGGGAGAGGAGTAGCCAGAGGACCAGGAGGGTCCAGCACATGGGCCAGCGAAGGGGTCGTCCACGGCCGCCACGCCAGAGGAATCAGAGGCATGGAGGATGGCGCATGAGAATTCCACTCCTGCTACCATCATCACGCCCGCTGCAGGGGCCGCCACAGTGGAGTCATCCCCTGAACCAGACCTCCAGCTGATGGGACCCGGGGCGACGTCGTCGGAGTCCTGGACGGCAGTAGAACTTAAGCACAGGCAAGTAGTCTCTCTTGTAGTGCATTTGTTGATGGTGGAGGGATCTTGCCTGGCTTTTGGGGAGAGGAGTCGGGTGCGGCCCCCAGCCACATATGGACCCCCCTCGCCGGGCTCTGCAGCTGCCGGCGACCCTAATCGCTCTCCTTCTCCTATCCCCTTTGAGCTCCATCCTAGGGTCGCCGGAGAGGAGCTGCCACCACCTGGGCAGCCCACAGATGACAAGGTGGGTCCAGCCTTCACGGAGGAGGCCGACGGGGATGAAGCACCTGATGGACTGGAGGAACCGGCGCACCCAAAATTGTCGGAAAATTGAACGATGGTGGAGCCAGAGTTCAGGCAAGTGTGCTCCATTATGTCAGGAATTTCAAAATGTCACACTGCCCGACTCATGGTGAGGTGGACCCGGGACAGCTCACAGTAGCCCTTGGGACCGCTACACTGGGCTCCGCCGCTGCCAGTGACCCTGACCCGGTTTTTCTTTTTCTCCCTTCGGGCTCGGAGCCTTCAGCCAGGGTCACTGGAGAGCTGTTCGAGGCAACCGAGGATCGGGGTTCAATTCCTGAGGACGTTAGGAGCATCATCTCCCTCACTGGGGAGGCCACCGTGGGAGCAATGAGGTCCCCAATGGGGTCACCACAGGTGCAACGGTGCTCCAACCGGAGCCCACCGTGGGTGCAACAGAGCCCCAGCTGGGGTCCATCGCAGGTGCAGCCACGTCCCAGACCGGGACCATAGCGGGTGCTATGGTGCCCCTGCCCCTAGCCTTGAATGGCAGGGGGGCTCCTGTTCCTTGGCTTAGCAGCCGATGTTCCCGAATATGGAGGCTGCCACTCCACCTTCCTTGCAGGTCCTGGTGGCTCCACCATGCTGGTCAGCCACCTGAGGGACTTGGTTTATGGGTCGGGTGGTCCATCGGCCTGGGCAAGCCGCCGGACACTATCACACGGGCCACCTGCTCAACTTGGGACTTGGGTAGGCCACCCAATCTGCCACTCCTCACCATGCTGGGGGCCTGGGACTCAGGTCGACCCCCCCGAACTTTGGACTTCTGGAGAGGGGGGTTAGGGCTCCAGGTTGGGGGTTCGTTAGGAGGGGTTGTTCTTTATTCTGTTTTTGTACTATTGTGTTTTCACTGGTTGCTTCCCTCCTAAACGGTTTTCCCCCACCTCCCACCCTGGGTTAGTGTTTGTTGCCAGGGGGGAGGGGTTCCCTTGAGGGGTGCTGTTTCTTTTCTTTTTTGGCTGATGGTACTGGGGTGTCTGGTTACCGCCCCTGGGGGAGGGGGGGGAGTCATGAATATGGGTTTGTTCTGACTTATTGTTGTGAATTGCCCTAGTTTCCTCCTGACAGCTCGGGCACGCCCCCTCCTCCTGTCAAGTGCCATCAGCTGCACTGTCACGGGTGTCCACACACATACACACACCCACACGCACACACACATGCACACGCTCCATTCACTCTCATTCACACATTCTCTCTCACACTGGGTGCCAATCAGTCCTACCCACGCATTCTCGCACCAGCAATCTCTTTCCTCGTTAGCTTCAGGAGTATTTGTTTGCGGCTTCAGAGGAAAGAGATTGTCGGGGCATTCGCCTCCATATGCGGCAGCTAGTTCTCCCCGTATATTGTCCACTCCCTTTGTTGTTCTCCAGCCTGTCACTTCACTCGGATTATTTCCCTTGGTGGTTCGGCTGCCCCTGCTCTCCGCTTCTTCCACCAGACTGCATGATTTCACCCCAGATTAGCTCCAGGCCTGTAAGTGTCTTTTTGCCTTTTCTCTTGTGCTAGCAGCCCTGCAGCACTAGGCTGCTCGCCTTTCCTGTTTCATGCGTAACGCAGCACTGCAGCACTAGGCTCCATATTCACCAGGCTGTAGAGCATTCGGCAGAGCCCTGTGTGTTTGGTGGCCCTACTTCCATCATTACATCTCTTTGTATTTTTGTGGTTGAACTGAACTGTTTACTTTGTTTTGAACTTCAATAAAAATGGCACTCTCTACTCCCGCAATTGGGTTTTTCATTATCTCCCTCGTGCGCCATAACACAGTGCACGGGGGTTTGTGACAAAAATTATTATACACAGCAGAAGGACCTGTTTGACTACAACCGTTGCATCAGTGTTGCCCATTTGTCAGTAAATATTTAATTAAAAATGATTTATTTCATTATTTGGGCATTTTTGTGTCCTGCGTTTGGTCGTTAAGTCATTCCAGCCATTCCGTTCCACAATCATGGCTGTATTATTATTAAGTTTTTAATTTTTAGATACTCGCGAGGGAGGGGGGACTTGCAGTCCTGCAAAGTACAGTGGTACCACATGGGTCAAGCAGGAGCAGGGACTCCCGTCTACTACTGACCGGGCAGGCTGGGTGTACCTCCCCACGAAGGACCGTGGTCCACCCGGTCAGGCCGTTGCTTCTTCCAGCATGTTCTGTGTTGATACACCAGTGTTCTTTGTCAGACCCGGTCCCCGCTGACACTCCACCCAGTCTGTTCATGTGCTTCATGTTCTCCACATATGGCGAATTATCCTTTAGACCTATGCAATCACAGCAACTTTGTGGTATCATTTTTGTAAGCGTTAAATCTTCAGTATTATCATTTTCTAGTCAGATTTGTTGTTTTTCACTTCCTTATTTTGTCCAGTGAATGCTGTGGTGACTGACAGGTCATGATGCCGTGTATTATACCATCAGCATGGTCATGATGCCGCATATTATCCAATCAGCACGGAGTCAATCTGAAACCTCGCCCACACTTCCCGAAGCCAAGGCATGAAGACATGGAGCAGTGACAGAGCGGTGGCTAAACTTTTATTGATAAAAATCACATATTTTGACTGAGCGACTTCATACTCAGGGATGCACACCCTCGTAACCTCGGCAAAGCATGTGTAAAATCTTAGGTCAGTCTGATGAGTGGTTCACGAGATATGCGTGGAACAGACACTAGAAACACGCACACACAGATACGCTGCATTTATAGATAGATGTTTTTAAACTCTGGTGTGCATAATAATTTGGAACAGTGCATTTTGAGGGTTTTTTTATTTTTGCAAAAAAATAGTTATCATTGGGAGGTTTGTTCAATAAAATTTGAATTATGCTCTAACGGTTAATGACTGGAAAATTATAGACTGTCATTTGCATCAACTGTTTAGAAAAATCAGAGACGAATATCATTTGCATAATAATTTGGAACACGGTGTATGAGGAGATATGTTGCAAGATTGTCAGTTAGTTTACTCAGCTGAATAAAAGACTAAAAACTTGACTACTCAGAGTTGGGACAAGGAAGCAGCGTCGCAGTCTTACATGCTTCTCTGCAGATCTTTCCATCTTCCACCCCTCAACTTAGCCCCTGAATCACTTTCTGCCTCTAAAGTAAATAAAAATATAATGCATAAGCATCCAAAAGTAATCAAACAAAAAGTTGATAAAATCCAAATTAAAGGCCAAAATAAAGGCTATGAGCTAGCCAGTCATTGTGGGTAATAGTGATATAAAAGGGAGGGTGGAGCTAAATGTATCAGGATTTCTAAAAGTGATAGTACTGAAATGAAGCATTCTTAGAAAGGCTGGGAAAAATTTGCTGCAATAATTAAATAATTAAACACAAACATTTCATTAAGGCATGTGTGAGCTCTTTAAAATGTAGGGGGGGGGGGAGTGCAATCAGTGACCCTTTTAAGTGCATTCCTTTGAATTGGTACTTCTGTTACTCCAACGCCAAATTGTCAATAACTCACCCTTCAGGGCATGGGCGAACAGAAGACACCAAATGCGAGCTGTGAGTTTTGCACATTTAATAACAGAACACACAAAAAATAACAAACACAAACATTTACAGAAACAAGCAGGGAGAAGAGGATAGCCCTGAGGCTGAACTCACGAATAAGCAGGAACTACGAACTCCCAGCTCAGGGGCTGAGCATACGGGTAAGACAGGGAACTACCGAATCTCAGCACGAAGGCTGAGCATACGACTGGATCGGAGATGAAGGAGATGTAAGATACACGTCTGCACTTCAGGAGAAGGGCGCTGCAATGAGGAGCGCTGCAAAGCCATTTTTATAAGGCACGGGGAAAATGATAACCATGAATGACAGGTGTGGGTCACATGAATGAGAGTAATTAAAACAACCAAAGACAGCTGTCAAAGCCCAGTTTTGACAGGCAGAAATAAACAAAGACTGTCAAAATAATAGCACAACCCATGAGGAGAGAAAATCAAGAAACAAATACATGAACAGGAATACACTGAATTAGAAACTGAGGAAAGCTAATAATACAAAACTAATAAAAACTAAGACTACAACAGGAGACAAGGACAAGTATAAACAGGAAGATAAGTACAAGATAACAGAAATATATAAAACCCAAACTAAGATAAAATAACAAGAAACTAGGAACAGAAACAAAAGGACAAACTCAGATACCAAATACAACTAAACCATACTAAATACAAAATACACAGAGATACAGAAATACAGAAAATGGCTTAAATAAACTTGAAGGCTGAGCACGGTTCCCCACCCGTGCTCAGTATTGTGACACAAACTCTAACAGACTCCTTTGGTAAAATGTATATCTTTGTAATAGCTATTCAGGTATTGATGTGGTTAAAGTAATTACTGAAAGTTTTTTTTTTTTTAAATGAATTCATACTGTTGGAATAATGGTTGAATATTTGATAAAAAAAAAAAATTCTTGCAATCTGATTGATATGACTGAATTTTGAAGAAAATTCTGTCAGTGAAGTGTCGTTGAATATGTCTTTTTTTCTGTGAGGAGTTTGGGAACCACAGCTTTGCATTTGCAAATAACTGCATCCACATCATATTTATTTCCAGTGATAAGACCTGAATTTGTCAGCACAAGTTATGGGGACAGAGAGGGGTTGTAGGTATTGAGTGCAGAAGAAATGGATAATTAGCTGACGGCTGACTCAGGCCGCTTGCAGCTTTGTGTGTCAGGGTGAGGATGTAAAAACCGATGAAGCACATCTCCCTGGGTGTCATAAAGCATTGCTTTATGGCGAGTTTGTGTAGCTTTGCAGATTAAGTTCAAAGAAAGGCGGCCACTCTTTTCTCCATGCATCTTAAATCCTGTTTCTCCTCAGCTCCATCTGTAGATCAATTCTCTGGGCTGAAATATCCCTGATGTCAGCAGCTATAGGGCAGCTTCAGGGAGGATGATGAGTGTGTGTCTAAAAATATGTATTTTCAGGGACAATTTTATTTCAAATTTAATAGTGCTCTCTGAACAACATGACCATTACAATAAAATTGCACAGTTTTATTTAGCCATCTTCAGCAGCATGAACATGAAAGCTTATAGCTCCCGGTAGGATTCAGTTGCGGCCTCTTTAAGTAGAGGCAGTGTTTGCATTTAAAAGAGAAGGAAATCAGAGTCAAACAGTGGTTTGGCTGTGATTTGTGCAATGAGTTCTTTCTCAAAAACTACTTTATGCTTTTATCTCAAGAGAACAGCTTTACAGAGAAACACATGGGATGCTGTGAGGAGATGGTCCTCTTCCTTTCTCTGTTGGGACATAAAGACCAATTTCAAATGGCAGAAAACCTGCAGCTCTCTAATCTCTTTGCGAGAGAAGTTGGATCTGAATGATCCTGGAAATATACTTATTAGCTTCAAAGTTAGATGAAACTGTTTTTTCTTGAAGCACATCAGCAGGATTAAATTGGTCTGAAAGACCCTCTAAAGATGGAGGGATTACAAGATGAAAGACAACACATTTCAACATTCTGCGTTTAAGTGCTGAAGCTCAGACACTTATTCATTTCCTCTCATGATTAAATGAATTTAAAAGATTAAGATCTCGGCAGCATGGAGGATACTGTATGTATTATTTAAAAAAACATTAAAACCATATAGTTACACAAGCAGAAAACTATATAAACACACATAGCACATATTGTTTTGCACATGTGCATTGCCACACTGAGCTGGGTTTAAGTATTTAAATATTCACAGGCAAACAACAAAATATATATACATATTAAAATATGTGTAAGATTCTGAGCTGCTGTTCACTGCAGAAGATTGCACCACTAAAGATTCTCAACCTGCAATATGTGACTTGTTAATCCCTTTCTAAAATGCATTAGAGACACTTGGAAGCTAAGCCCTATAATTTCTTTTCCTTTCCTTTCTCTCCCCTACTCTTCCACAGTTAAATCCTCTCCCTTTTTGTTTGCCTCACCTTCAGGAACATTCAGGGACATGTTTTGAGAGAATAAAGACAGATCTACGCTGAAATGATGCCTTGACTCCAATGCATCGCTTTTTGCAATTACAGTAATTTTAGCATTTCAGTAAAAAAAAGAGAGATTCTAAATTGTTGGTAAAACAACCGAAAAACTGAATCCTGTCAGTGTTTGTTTTGCAATTCCATAAGCGCATTTGGCACCTTTAGAGCAAGACAGACTTTATTTTGGCTCATAAATGTTTTTTCAGCTCCATACACACATATAAATTGGCACTTCTGATAATAACAAAACCAACAAAGGTGGAAAAAATACAGTTGATAGATATAAGATAAATTACATTCATTTCATTTACATCCAACAGTAAGGGAACCTGTAATAAATGCACAAATAAATAAATAAATAACAGAAAGAGATTTTGAAAGTCTTTAGTCAAATGTGCTATGTGACTGGTTGAAATGTTCTGTGCTCCACTAAACTATGTGATAAGTTTCTGAGTTCGGCTGCCGAATGAACCTGCTTGTATCCCAGCAGAGCCAGCGTGTCATTGCACAGATTCTGAACCGCTCTCACAATGTCAAAGCCGAGATGAAGCCTCCAGCTCTCCGCTGTCACTCTGGAGTCTCTGGTGGTGGAGTATCTGTAGTTCAACTCAGACGGAGATGAGATGTTGCTGTTGGTGTTCTTGGCAATCCACGTCCTCACCCTGTCCTCCATCTCCAGCCCCACGAACCTGTATATCTCAGTGGCCTTGTCCTTTGGGTTAAACGCCAAGTCCTCATACCGCACCAGCAGGTAGCGCCCGTGCAGCCATGCCGGCCCCTGCTTTCCTGTCTCTGCGGAGGCCAGCATGTCTTTGCAGGTGCTGGTAATCTGTGACAGGTCCACATATCGAGGCTGCCTTCCTGTCGCGTTCCATATTTTCCAAGCACGAAACTGGTCAGAAAATGCCATCATGCGTGAGGCGAGGATGGCCCTGGGGTCTCTCACCAGGTGGATAATCTTCAGGTCCAGACGTGGATCTTCTGTCAGAGTGCGCAGGTCCCCCACCTCAGGAACCCGCACAGTCTTTACGGCTACATGCCCTCTCGACAGACATGACACCGAGGCTAAAGTGAGGTTCAGAGCCCCACACTTCTTAGGACACCAGCTTTCGTCAGGAGAATCGGCGGCGGCGGCGGCGGTTGCATCCACCGCCTCTAAACACACGGGAGGGGAACAGAGGGCGCGGCTGGAGCTCCGGCGGAAGAACGAGCTCGTGATGTGATCTTGAGGCTCGGGGCGGATGTAATTCTCTAAGAAGTGAAGGTCACACGTGTACAGATTGAGGAGGAGGTCCCTGTACGCTCCCAGGAGTGCGCGGCGGTCCAGGGTGTGACGCAGCCGGCTGCTGGAGTTGGTGAAGGCCTGCTGGACGTGGTAGAGAGGCTCGTACACGTAGAAGATCCTGGGATGCTGGTTGAGGAGCTGCCCGGTGAAGGAGGAGCCGCTGCGTGTGGTGGCAAACAACAGGATGTGCTTTCGAGGTGACTCCATGGGCAACCAGCTGTCATCACACCAGGCTCTCCACCTGGAGTCTTGGGGGAAGAAGACAAAATAAAAAGCCATATGGTTTACTGTCTAATTAATATTACGTGATACTGACATCACTTTCACAGTGGCTGCTCACAATAAGAAGGTTTAATTAATTCACTGCATTACATGTTACTTTATATTTCAAGCTGTAGGTTAAAAATAGCTTTCATGGGAATTATTTCAGCTCATAAAAATGAACCAGTCTGCCCTCAGTAGGGAGAACTACTGAATCAAGCCAATAAAGTGTAAATAATTCAGTGGGTAAACATGCATGAGTAAGTTGCTTGTCTGCTGGTGGTTATCGAGGGTGTTTATGAAATGGCGGATCTCTAAATATAGCGCAAATAGCTAATGTGTAATTACTGCTGATGAGGAGCTGATTGCAAAGAGGATGCTACTTTTGCGCACAGGCGCTCTGCAGCAGCGAGCCACAGTACATCTGTGAGAGAGGATTAATGGAGATGGATCAGAGGATGATTGTTAACTTAATCACGCATCATTCCATTTCTCTATTCCCTCCACTTACAGGGAATCCCCTCACTTAATGATCCACTTGACTTTTTCTTTTAAGAGCGTTGTTGCTGCAGCCTAATTATGATACTGGATTAATATTAGCAATCAAGAGAAGGGGGTGTATGTACTTTTTTTTTTCCTTCTGCATTAATTATGAGCATATACCTAAAATCTAGTACAGTATGTGGGGCAGTCTTAATTGGCCATCTGCTTGTACCTCTGTGGTGCCTGCCCTGGCAGCGGTAGGCCCCCTGACAAGGCCCAGACAGCGAGTCCCTCAGGGTGCGTATGGCTGTGTACTGGACCCCCAGAGACGCGCATACAAGCAGCAGCACCGTCTTCCAGGAGCACTCCATCCTGCCCTCACCTCTGACTCTACATCCTTCACGCTGACACACACACACACACACACACACACACACACACACACACACACACACACACACACACACACGGTTAGATTTAATTTTGTTTCCATTCTAAAATACAGTTTCAGCTTCTGCACACGAACGCCTACAGGTTCCTGCTGACGGGTTTTCTAAGCAGCAGTGGTTGGAGCAGAGGGGAGTCTAGCTCGAGGTTGCTTTGGGAGCCGTCGGCGTTATTTACGTTCTCCATACAGGTGTCCCCATGCGTCTGCGTAACATAAGCCTTCGTCCTTCTACGCGTGCAACAGCAGTTTCTGCTGAGGTAATGTGAGTCAATAGGGAAATAGTTTATCACTCTCTTGCATTGAACGCCCTCATATCTTTGCTGTAAATGTGGAAAAAGCGGCTAATTACTGAGCACATAATGTTTGTCTTTAGTACCCACAGATTGTGCCTCAGAAAAAAAACCCATATGACTCAAAGGTTACACCTTTCCAAGGAAAAGTGGCACTAATGTCCCCATCTACAATGGCTCCACTTTACAGGAAACAGGGCTCCGTGTTGCATAATTACATTTCATTTTCTTTCTTCTCTTCTGGGTAATTAGGCCTCTGAGAGCAGAGAGCTACATACCCTGATATATATAGCTGTCTTCACATGGGTGAGCCAAGGAGTTTTCTTTGTACACTTCCGTCTTCTTTGCCAGTGGGCACGAAAGTGCAAAGGCAGAAGTAGAAGGGAAAAAAAAAAATCAGGCGCTGCCATCCATTTCTCCCTATGAGTCCACACTGATGGCTGGTAATGGCAGAAGTTCCCTGAGTGCAACCTGCCGCTCCATCACTTCAGAGTGTCTGCATGTAGGCAACCCATCATGAAAATCACAGATAAATATGAATCATATAACCGACAAGAATAAATATCAGCTTCCTGTTTGCTCCCTCAGCCCTCTCGCTGTCATTCCGTCTCTCTCCAGTCTGCCTCTTGTTCATTAATGGTGTTTATGTGTCCCTGGCAGACTTGTATCCTCAGGAATGTATCACACTGAGCTTTTGATGTTCCATTAATCACAAACTGCGCCAAACCAAAGACGTTTACTCTGTGGGTGAGGTTGGGGGAGGAAATCGAGCTGACATCATGAGCCATTCTGTTTGAATACAGCTAAAAAACAGCGGCACAAAATGAGCACGTCGGGGAGAGAAAGTTTGTTTCTAGACTGGCAGTAGCAGACAGGATGACAGAAACAGGGACGAGGTGTTTGTCTCTTGCCTTCAAAGCAACTTTAAAGCTGCTCCTCTATTTGTTGGAGAGGAGATGGCAGAAAGAAAAGGGGTGTAATGACTTTCCAAATGACTGAAGATAATGGGAACTTTTGACCAAGCTTATTACCATATTTTGAAAAAGAATCTGTCAGCTTGACAGTCCTCCCATCCATACCCCTTCTGCACAGTTGGCTGACCGAGGCACATCATATAACTCTTCGGCGACAGGTTTTGTTTTCCTTTGCAGTCATGATTAGGGCTCAGCGCTCCTCAGCTGCACACCCCGCTGCCCTCTGGAGAATGAAGACAGATGCTTCAATGGATTAAAGCAATTTGATTTGCAAGTCCTTTCTCCCCGGTTTATAGCTCCTCCTGCATTGGGACTCACAACTAGCAGCAACAGACACTCAGTCAACAGCTGGAAGGGGACCGCGGGCTTCAGTTCATCTCATCCTTTTGTGTCCCTCATACAATAACCGGGGGACAAGTAAACTGAGGATTACACTGTGTGGGGCATGCTCCTCTGGCAGGTTTTGAGTAGTAAATTCAGTGAGGCAGCATAGCAACATAGCTAGCAGCAAAAAGTCTAAGTGCAAGGTGGAGAGAGAGGTAATTCCCTCTGTGGAAAATAAAGACAGCAAATGAGGTTAGAAGACAGTGATGAAGGTGGGACTGAGGGATTTGGGACGCAGGTGATTGAGGGATGTGACAGTGCCAAAGAGTTTTCTATTAAGTCACCTCGACATGCTCACGGATCCTCGGAGGGAGGCTGTTTATTGGAAAAGCCAGGTGATCAATCCTAGAAGACGCACGGAGACGAGCAACAGTAGCACCACCAGTTTCCAGCCTCCAGTTGGCCTTTCTCCCTCTTCCCCGCATCTATCTTTCTCCGTGTAAGCCCACGCACACTCGCAGATCCACAGAGAACAGCTCTGCGGTGCTCAGAAGAGATGCATCTGACCCGGGGCTATGGAGGAGCTCCTGTGATAGGAGAGAAGATGAATCTTGTCCTACACGATTCCCCGGCACACACGGGCAAAATGAGAGAGGAAAAAAAGCACGAAGAGGAAGGGAGGGTGAATTGATGAACAGTCAACGCTCCAGCTAATCCTGTCCAAAGTGAAGGTAGTGGTTGCTTTATATCATGATGGCAGTAGGTTGTAAAAACAAAAGGAACATTTTCTTCTCTTATTTCTTAGGTGCCTGCTATCAGAGTAGACCACATTATGTCATCAAACCTGTTGGAATTGGCAAAAAAGTCTAAATTTGCATCTTTAAAAAAGAAAAGATGCCATTGCTATTAAACTATTTCTAAAATTTAAACAAATGTTTGACTTTTCCTTTCAGTTGGTGATGATTTTGAAGAAATTTAGCCTATAAAACAGCTGATAAAGTAAGTCCAGAGCACTTCAAACTCCCCACCGGGTCACTCAGATTTAACCCCAGTATAGAAGTGTGATAAACAGACAAGCTTGTTTTTAACATCCCCACTATTACCGAAACGATGTCACCCACACTTATGCCGACACGCTCTGCGAATAAAAGACATCAAAAGCTGCAGGGAAAAAAACGCCAAAAACAAACAAAAACCTTACCATCAACGCTGTCGATCAAATCAGATTTCTCCCGGCGGTCCAGCTCCATTTGTAAAAGTGCATTTGCGTGTGAGGTGGACGGAGCCGCTGCCGCTGCCGGCGCCCACAACCAAAGTGAATTCAGAGCAGGAGATGCGCCATGGATGGAGAGCGGAGAGGAGGAGGAGGAGGAGGAGGAGGAGGAGGCAGGTCTCACTCCTCCAGAGACCACACAGACTACCGGAGCTGAGACGCTAAATTGGATGCGAGATTGCCTGGTCGGGCATTACGCGTTTGATGCCGTAGGGCACACATGTCGTTGCGCCTTGCAAATGCATGCCATTTTAAGGAGGGGGAGTTAAATAATCCGCACAGTGAGGTACACTAACTGTAACTCCGTTCATCCATTTTTATTTTTTAGATTGGCATAAAATAAGCACATTTCTTTGTATTTTTTAAGTTATTTTTTAATCATGCTTGATAGACTCAGGCTTCATCAGCTTCATGCAGGCATCAAACACCCCCATCGTCCCTCCACTGTGACTCTCAGCAGGGAGTCTCACGCCCTGAAATGGAGCAACATACGCACACACACACACACACACACACACATGCACAAAAACGTCCACACACTCTCATCAGATCACAGAGTGACACGGCGACCCCCATTTTTCCTCATCCTGGCGAGGATGGCTGCTATTATCAGATGCGTGCTGCTCTTCAGCCTGCCGGCCCCTCCTGTGCAGATATGGGTGCCGCATCACTGCCCCACGGGGAGTTATTCTGGGGTCAGAGTGGGCCGGTGACAGCCCCATCGCTTCTGGGACTTGGGCTGGGGTTGATTCTGTTTTATGGTCTTTCGGCTTTATCTCCCTCTGTGTTGTTGGTTAAGATGTGTCTGAGCAAAGACAGCCTGGTGAAGTAATGTGCTGTTTCTGAAGAAGTTACCCTCTCACATCTGCTGCTGAGACAAGCTGCCGAATTATCAGAAGCTTTAAACTTCACATTAGTTAGTCCAACTTTTCTGCCCGGATGTATTTCAGGCAGTACAGTAGACCAAAGCAAAGGCGGGCAGAATTTCCAAGGGGGATGGAAACCTACCTACGCAGACGCATAACAAGCTTTTTCTGATGCCCCTGGGTTGAGGCGTATCACCAGTCGAAGGCTTTAGTATACAAAGGACAGCACGCTGCCAAAAACACCTTGTGAGTGATACAAGCGTGGCTCGTCCTCGGGTCTGCTGAGTGCTGATCTCGCCTCCCTACAGCATTGATTTCCCAGCTCTGAACAGCCAAACGCCCCCACAGCTTCTTGGTGAGTTCTGAAACAGGCATAAAGAAAAAGTTGAATATTCTCTGTGTGAAAATTGAAAATTGGCCTCCTCCTCTAGCTTTGCCCACTCATACATGCAAAGAGTGCATCGGCGCACATGCTTGCATCAAAGATTCATTTTGTCTCCCATTTTTCTTTTCCGGATCTCACAGGCTCCTGTTTCAATAATCTGCACCCTTTCTTCTGCACAAATCTGTGATTCACATCTTTATCTGATCTCTAAAGTGAGAGCAGCATTTCATCATAAAGTGAAATACTCTGTCGAAATGGGCCAACTCTGTCTCCTTAGGTTGCTCACAGCTTTCTGGCATCTGGGCTTGCTTGTCAATGTCTCCATCCTCCATTCCATTGAAAAGACATGGCCTGTCGGTATTGTCCGTCAGTCAGCTTGTCTCAGGGGGAAACCTCGCATACTCATAAAGTTTGCCTGTGGGAGAGAGCTGGGGTTTCTGTACCGTGTCCTGTTTGAGAACTTGAAAACAGCCCCCTAAAATTTAGACCTCCATGGCTGATTGTGCAATAAGCAGGTGAAAAGGAATCTAATTTTATCCATGAGCATGCAGGCAGAGAAGGCTAAATTTAATTTAGCAAACAACCACACAGGGCACATCGGCAGGCTGTCTCTGTTTCTCTCTTGTCTGCGTACTCCAACATACTTCTCAACAGGTTACTGTCACTTGGTCGCTTATATAGTTTTGCCACTATGGAGAAACACAAAAATTTAATTTAAAGGAGGAATTCAACACTTTGATCCACTTTTCTGAGGCAGAAGATCAGTGTAAAAGCTTTATAGCACCAGTGACTGGCTAGCTTGGTGCCAGTGTGGGAATGACAGCGGGCACATTCAGGTTCAGTAAGAAAAATTTCTTGTGTGATTTCGGGAGAAGAACACTGCATCAACACATACATTATTGTGTCCTTAATCCTAAAATTTATAAAAAGTACATTGTTCACTTGTAAATGAAACAATTTGTGCTAAGTAGTGTCATATAGCACTGTGTGTCTGCAGAAAAGATTATGTAATGCAGCTGTGTTCTTCCCGTAGGGCAGTAATAAGTGAGTCCTACTGTCCTGTTGTTTAGAAATCATGGACACATACAGCAGCTCTGCTTTTCACTCAACTTATAACCTCACTCAGTGCCGACCAGAGGCATAGGCCACATAGGCAGTTGCCTAGGGCACCACCTGCTGGAGGGGGTGCAGCTGCAAGCCCTCAATTGTTTTTAAATTAATAAAATAAAATTCCTAATAGTCAGAAGCACTGTGTCGGCAGACAAGGCAGACAAATACTCGGACCCCCAGGCCAGTAGGGGGCCTTCGACGGCTGACCAACTTTGAATCACTTCGGCAGTGCAGTTTGGTGTTGCGGCCCCACCCACGCCACTCCTGTGACAGTGTTATGTAAACAAATTGTGGAGAGGAACTTGTTGAGATTTGTAAAATTAAATGAATATGCAGGTTGACTAAAGACAGAAGAGTCCAGCTTTGCTTATCCTCCACCTGCCAAATGACTGCTGTGACAAGCTCTGCTTTAACAGCAGAACCAGTGCAAATTCTGTAAGCGGTCATTTCACCTCCGACTGGCCGATCCTACTAACAACTCCAACTACGGTCCTGTGTGTTGCCTATCAAATATGATTTATAACGACAAAACAGCAAAAGTAGGACAAAATTTATTGTAGTGGCTGTTTGTTTTTGCTTTTGTATGTGTGCAGACTTGTAGTTTTTATTTGATGAGGACGTGTGTTTGTGTGTTGCATTTCATTTAGAGCACCATGGAAGGTGGGGTACATTTTATTTTGGAGGGGGCTGTCACGACAAAAGCAAATAGGAGGATAAATTAATGCGAGGTGAAATGGGATGCATGAACGGGCACAGAGTAGAACTAAACAGAGATTTTCCCTTGCTGGAACAGGATAGGCTTGTATCTGCTCCACAGCAACCGGGGGACAGACAGAGATGCAGGAGGCACTGACCTTTGGCTGAGGCTCTCACTAGCCGCTGTGATATTTGTGGCACACACAGATGTCTGCTGCAGCTTTGAAAGGAACACAATATGTAAGAATGATTCATTTCCACTCTTTGTCTCTGCCTGTTTATCTATTTCCTATTCAAATGTCTGCTGAACTGAGGTGAGGTGGTCAGTGACCCATGCTGCCTGTGTCATCTGGCGTGGGTAACCCTATTCAGATAATAGCGGCAAGCCTCAATTGAAAGGGGCTTATGCGATTTTTTTTTTTATGAGCAGTGACGTGAGTTCCCTGCTGTTGCTGGTATTGGGACCTGCAAGGGTATAATGTTTGGGTGCGTGCTTGTGTGCATGCATATGCGGGGGTACCCAAATCTCACCTACGGCACCAAAATGGCAAGGGCCGGCCCTGACCTCACAGTTTGTTGTTTTATATAGGCTCACAGTCTAGACCACAGGTGTCAATAACAAGGGCCTGGGGCCCAGATATGGCCCTCCATTTATATTTTGACTGTCCTACTAACAGATATATGACTTTTTCTCTGACTCTCATAAATTGATGACTTTGCCCCAATCCTGTAAATCTTTCATAAATTTAAGACTTTTTCTCCATCAGTCTCATAAATTTTTGACTTTTCCCCTAACATCTGCAACCTTGACCCCCCCCCCCCCAAAAAAAATAAATGCTGTTTTTGTACCTTTGCTTTTCCCACTGTAGTGAAATGGAAACTT
This sequence comes from Pholidichthys leucotaenia, assembly GCA_020510985.1. NCBI lineage: Eukaryota > Metazoa > Chordata > Actinopteri > Cichliformes > Pholidichthyidae > Pholidichthys > Pholidichthys leucotaenia. The sequence continues at coordinate 142,539,124 of CM035840.1, forward strand.
TATTCTGCGTGCATCCTTTTTTTTTTTTCAATTCTAACTTACAATTTTTTTTCTTTAGAGAAATGAATGGCTGGCCTCCTGTTTTTTTTTTTTTTTCCATTACCCTCTTATTGACACTCATTAAAATTGAATTTGATACCCCTGGTCTAGACAGTTAAGTTTGGAATTTTTTAAGTGACATCTTATATATATATATAAATTATGCGCTCACCTGTTGCTCACCAGTTGTTTAATTTAATACAAAACTAAACAACTGAATGGACATCCTCCAACAGTGGTGATTCCATAATTTTCCAGGGGTTGTAGAAAAATGGCCCAGGTTTGCGCAGCTTTTCGTTGTGCTAAGAGATAGCTAAGAAAACAAAGCATGAGGGTCTGCTTTGTAAGAAAGTGAATTTTTACTGTTTTTTCAGCTGAGTTATTCGGTCAACACAAGATGTCTCTTTATATTATCCTGAAAATCAACACAAAGGAGCACTAATGGAAAATGGTAATATGATTTCTGCTTTTATAATGCATTTTGAGATTTTTTTAGCAGGGGTAGCTCGCTGTTATTATTGGATACACAAGGTTAAATTAAATTAATAGGTCATTATTTACTTTAAGTGCATTTGGTGATGCTATTCATAGGTTGCCTAATTTTTAAATGACCCCGTTTTTGTCAAAGCTTGTAATATTTTTTAAGAGTTGTTGAACCCGGCCATTGAAAATGATGGAGAATTATGTCATGATACAAAGCTCATCACAGTTAACCCACAGCAAATGAATTTAACTTCATTAAGTACGTGGTTTACTGGTTGATTCATCATGCATAAACACGACAAATCTGGGTCATTTTAAAGGGCGATACAATAGATTTTGTTGAAGGATGATTCATTTCTCAGTGCTGCTGTATTGATTTTCAGCTGTTCCTCTCCTCCTCAACAGGGAGACTGTCAGTAGAGAACAGCGGCCAATGCAGCATCTCCATGTAGATTTCTATGAGAAGGTGTGAAATTGGTTTTATTACACTAAATAAAATCAGAGTTACAAAAGTTTGCAGAATACCTTTAATGCTGCTTGATAAGTACAGTGGGGCAAAAAAGTATTTAGTCAGCTACCAATTGTGCAAGTTCTCCCACTTAAAAGATGAGAGAGGTCTCCAATTTTCATCATAGGTATACCTCAACTATGAGAGACAAAATGAGAAAAAAAAAATCCAGAAAATCACATTGAAGGATTTTTAATGAATTAATTGGTAAATTCCTCGGTAAAATAAGTATTTGGTCACCTACAAACAAGCAAGATTTCTGGCTCTCACAGACCTGTAACTTCTTCTTTAAGAGGCTCCTCTGTCCTCCATTCGTTACCTGTATTAATGGCACCTGTTTGAACTCGTTATCAGTATAAAAGACACCTGTCCACAACCTGAAACAGTCAGACTCCAAACTCCACTATGGCCAAGACCAAAGAGCTGTCAAAGGACACCAGAAACAAAATTGTAGACCTGCACCAGGCTGGGAAGACTTAATCTGCAATAGGTAAGCAGCTTGGTGTGAAGAAATCAACTGTGGGAGCAATTATTAGAAAATGGAAGACATACAAGACCACTGATAATCTCCCTCGATCTGGGGCTCCACGCAAGATCTCACCCTGTGTGGTCAAAATGATCACAAGAACGGTGAGCAAAAATCTCAGAACCACACGGGGGGACCTAGTGAATGACCTGCAGAGAGCTGGGACCAAAGTAACAAAGGGTACATCAGTAACACACTACGCCGCCAGGGACTCAAATCCTGCAGTGCCAGACGTGTCCCCCTGCTTAAGCCAGTATGTGTCCAGGCCTGTCTGAAGTTTGCTAGAGAGCATTTGGATGATCCAGAAGAGGATTGGGAGAATGTCATATGGTCAGATGAAACCAAAATAGAACTTTTTGGTAAAAACTCAACTTGTCGTGTTTGGAGGAGAAAGAACACCATACCTACTGTGAAGCATGGGGGTGGAAACATCATACTTTGGGGCTGTTTTTCTGCAAAGGGACCAGGACGACTGATCCATGTAAAGGAAGGAATGAATGGGGCCATGTATTGTGAGATTTTGAGTGAAAACCTCCTTCCACCAGCAAGGGCATTGAAGATGAAACGTGGCTGGGTCTTTCAGCATGACAATGATCCCAAACACACCACCCGGGCAACGAAGGAGTGGCTTTGTAAGAAGCATTTCAAGGTCCTGGAGCGGCCTAGCCAGTCTCCAGATCTCAACCCCATTGAAAATCTTTGGAGGGAGTTGAAAGTCTGTGTTGCCCAGCGACAGCCCCAAAACATCACTGCTCCAGAGGAGATCTGCATGGAGGAATGGGGCAAAATACCAGCAACAGTGTGTGAAAACCTTGTGAAGACTTACAGAACACATTTGACCTCTGTCATTGCCAACAAAGGGTGTATAACAAAGTATTGAGATGAACTTTTGTTATTGACCAAATACTTATTTTACCGAGGAATTTACCAATTAATTCATTAAAAATCCTTCAGTGTGATTTTCTGGATTTTCTTTTTCTCATTTTGTCTCTCATAGTTGAGGTATACCTATGATGAAAATTGGAGACCTCTCTCATCTTTTAAGTGGGAGAACTTGTACAATTGGTGGCTGACTAACTACTTTTTTGCCCCACTGTATTTGGTGCATTATGAATCATTCTGGGTAAAATGATGTTAAGATGCAGTAAATGCCAGTGTGGCCTTGTTTTCTAACTTCTTATTATGCAGGGGGTGAAAAAAAACAAAAACTCCAAACTGCCTAAAAGGGCTTAAGAGGTGTTAAAGCTTATCAGAAAACACATGTTCTGAGCTGATTGCATGTAAGTGGCCTTTTAATGTGTTTCTCCACGCTGCATGTGTGATGTCTTTGTCATGACTGTCAAATGGGAAGCTCACATGCAAAGCAACTACACCAGAGAAGACACTGAGACACCGAATTAAAACGTTTAACACAACTTTACTGAACACAGACAACAGTAGGAAAAAGCGGAGCACGCAGGGAGATACACAGCCTGTGGAGAGAGAGAGATGAGAGCTGGTGAGAGGAGAGAGCAAGACAGGGGAAAATATAACTGAACAGGGTTACTCTTACTGCAGATGAACAGAGAACCCGGCAGAGGAACTCAGCACGGGGGGAGATGAGCCAGCAGGACTGAGCTGGTCGGGAACGTGGAGCGGTGAGGAGCAAGGTGGTGTCTGACCGGAAGGAAGGAGCAGTCCGGAGAGAAGAGGAAGAAGTGGCAGGTGAGAGCACAGCAATCCCGGAGACGCACCACAGAGATGGCAGCAACCTGGGGAGAGAAGAGGAAAGGAGAGATTAGGCTGAGTTCCTCATGAGTCAGTATTAAACCTTAAAGTCAGGCAGCAATACCCAACGAGCCAGTGCCGAAGTGTTCACAAGCAGGTCCTTTTAAGCGCTGGCAGTGAAGAGGCAGCAGGTGCATCCACTCACGCAGTTGTGATGATGATCAGCGGAGCCGGGAACTGAATGAAGAACCTCCCACAGAAAGAGAGGGGGAGTGCGCGCACCCGATCATCACAGTGCCCCCCCCCCCCCAAGGGGCGCCTCCTAGCTGCCCACCCGGCTTATTGGGATGGGCCCGGCGGAAGGCGCGGACTATCCCCTTGTCATGGAAGTTGGAGCCAGTGATTCATGACCTCTTTTCTGGTCCGTAGCCTTTCCAGTGGACCAAGTATTGCAAGCCCCGGCCCCGACGACGAATGTCCAGAAACTTCTGTACGGTGTAGGTGGTCTGGCCATCAAGGATCCAGGGAGGAGGAGGCAGCTTCGTGGGGGGGGGGGGGGCAGAGAGGACTGGCAGAGAGGGGCTTGATCTTGGAGATATGGAATGTGGGGTGGATGTGGAGTGTCGGCAGTAGTTTCAGACAGACTGTCACGTCGTTAATGATCCTGGAGATGGGAAAGGGGCCGAGTAAGCGAGGTGACAGCTTCCTAGACTCCATCTTCAAAGGAACCTGGTCCGCCGACAGCCACACCTCTTAACCAACCACATATTTGGCTGCCGGAACCCGCCTGCGGTCCCCGTATCGGCGATTCTGTTCAGCTGAACGGAGAAGGGCCACCCGGGTGGACCTCCACAACCAGTGGCAGCAGCGAGCGTGGAACCCTACAGATGGCACAGCGATGTCTCTCTCCGCCATGGGCAGCAGGGGGGGTATAGCCCATCGAGGACTCGAATGGCATCAACCCGGTGGCAGAGGAGATGGACGAATTATGGGCATACTCCACCCAAGTCAGATGAGAGCTCCAGGTGGTGGGGTTGCAGGAAGCCACGCATCTGAGGGCAGCCTCCAGGGATTGGTTAGCCCGCTCAGCCTGCCCGTTACTCTGGGGATGATAGCCGGAGGTGAAACTGACTGCAGTGCTGAGGGAATGACAAAAGGATTTCCAAACTTGTGAGGTGAATTGGGGACCCCGGTCAGACACAATGTCCAAGGGAATACCATGAAGGCGGATGACATGAATGGTGAGCAGGTTGGCAGTCTCGGTGGCAGAGGGTAACTTGGGAAGGGGCACCAGATGAATAGCCTTAGAAAATCAAATTAAGTCAAAATCAAATCAACCTTTATTGTCATATTGCTGTACATACAACTGTAGTGCAGGCAAGATGAAATTGCGTTTCTCTCGGCATCCATATAAGTAAAAAGAACATAATTTAAGACACACTCACACACACCCTCATCCCCCACCCCAACACAGCCATTCACACTTCCCTGAGACATACTTGAAAACTAACCAGAACTATAATATACAAATAATATACATAATGTCCATAGGTACAGTAGTATGTATGAGAGATTCCGGATCAACTGTTCAGCATCCTAACAGCTTGTGGAAGGAAGCTGTTAATCAGTCTGGTGGTTCTGCCTCTGATGCTCCGGAATCGTTTGCCAGATGGCAGCAGTTCAAAGTGTTTATGCAGAGGGTGAGAGTGGTCCTTGACAATGTTCAGTGCCCTGCTCCTACAACGGTTCTGAAAAAGTTCTTGGACTGAGGGGAGGGAAACTCCAATTACCCTCTCAGCTCCCTTAACTATCCTCTGCGGGGCTTTTTTGTCTGACATACTGCAGCTGGAGTACCATGTTGCAATGCAGTACATCAGAACACTCTCCACCACACCTCTGTAGAAGGTCCTGAGGATGCAGCAGCCGGAGTGGTGGCTCAGTTGGTAGAGCATCCGCCCCACACCCGGGAGACAGGGGTTCAAATCCCGGCCGGGTCATGCCGAAGACCATATAAAAGTCGACCTTCCTGCTGTCCAGCTTGGTGCTCGAAAATCATCTCCTTCGTTTTGTCCACGTTGAGCACCAGATTGTTCTCCCTGCACCAGCCCTCCAGGTCTCTCACTTCTTCCCTGTACATTGATTCCTCATCCCTCTGAATAAGTCCCACCACTGTGGTGTCGTCTGCAAACTTAATAATCTGGTTCCCCTTGTGTCTGGATACACAGTCATGTGTTAGAAGTGTAAACAACAGTGGACTGAGTACGCAGCCTTGAGGGGATCCGGTGCTCAGTGTGATAGAGTTGGAGATGTTATTTCCAACCCGGACAGACTGAGGTCTCTCAGTCAGGAAATCCAGGATCCAGAGACATGTGGCGGTGTTCAGACCAAGAAGGAGTAATTTCTCCATCAGTCTCTGGGGAATAATGGTGTTGAATGCTGAACTGAAATCGATGTGCAGGAGTCTGGCGTAGGTGTCTTTCTGGTCCAGGTGGGTGATGACAGAGTGCAGGGTGGTGACTATAGCATCCTCCGTGGAGCGGTTTGAACGATATGCAAACTGGAGCAGGTCATGTGATGCAGGGAGGCAGGCTGTGATGTGTGGTTTGACAAGCCGTTCAAAACACTTCATCACAATTGGTGTCAATGCAACAGGACGATAGTCATTCAGACAGGACACAACTGGTTTCTTTGCCACCGGTACTATGGTAGAGGTCTTAAAGCATCTGGGAACGATGGCCTGACTCAGGGAGATGTTATAAATGTCAGTCAGGACATCCGCCAACTCGCTCGCTCAGTCTCGGAGCACACGTCCCGGGATGTTGTCCGGACCTGCAGTTTTACATGGGTTGACCCTGGTTATGGTCCTCCGTGTGTCCGCTGTGTTGATGGTGATAGCTGGCCCAACCAATGGTGGAGATGGGCCAGCCCTCCCTCTGATTGTCGGGTTTGATGCTTCAAAATGTACAAAGAAGTTGTTGAGCCTGTCTGGAAGCGAAGCGTCGTCATCATCGACCCCCTGCCTAGACTTATAGTCCGTCAGCACCCGAACTCCCTGCCACATCCGCTTGGTGTTCCTAGTGTCACAGAGGTGTCCCTGAATTTTCTCCGCATAGGTGCGCTTCGCCGTCTTAATTCCCTTTGAGAGCGCAGACCTAGCTGAGCGGAGGGTGATCCTGTCCTTTGCTCTGAAGGCTGCATCTCTGGCTGTGAGCAGCGAGTGCACCTCTGCAGTCATCCAGGGCTTATGGTTGCCCCGTGCAGTGATAGTCTTCACTATAGTGACATCCTCTGTGCACTTCGCAATGTAGCTGGTGACCATTTCAACATACTCCTCCATATCTGTCCTGTCTTTCTGGGAGGCTGCTATTTTGATGACCTCCCAGTCTGTGTGCAGAAAACAGTCTTTAAGTGCTGAGGTTGCACTCTCTGGCCAAATCCTGATTTGTTTCACTATGCAATCAACTATGGTGAGGATGACTGTGTTGCCCTGGGAAGGAGGGAATCCCGTAACAAAGTCCATGGCAATATGAGACCAGGGGCGACTGGGAACCAGCAGGGGATGCAGGAGACCGGCTGGTGGAGATGAGTCTGATTTATTAGTGGCACACACTTGGCAGGCTTTGACATAGTCCCGCACATCAGTCTGCAGCGTGGGCCACCACAACACTCGCCTCACCAGATCGATGGTATGGGAGATCCCGGGGTGACAGGCAAAGTGGCTGGTGTGCCCCCAGTGGATGACGTCACTGCGCAGACTGTGCGGGACGAACAGGAAATTGGCCAGGACCCCCTCGGGTTTGGGATCAGTGGACTGGGCCTGCCGGACTCTCTGCTCGATCTCCCACGAGAGGGCACCCAGAATGCAGGAGGAGGGCACAATGGGCTCAGGAGGAGAGGATGAGGATGAGGGATCTGAGGGGAGCTGGTGGGAGAGAGCATCAGGCTTGATGTTACGAGAGCCAGGCCGATAAGTGATAATTAAATTAAATCTGAGGAAAAATAGGACCCAGCGAGCCTGCCTGGAATTCAATATGCGGGCTGACCTAAGGTACTCTAAATTTTTATGGTTGGTCCACACAATGATGGGATGAGCGGCTCCCTCCAGCCAGTGCCTCCACTCCTCGAGAGCCAACTTAATGGCTAACAGCTCTGGGTCTCCTTCGTCATAATTCCTCTCGGCCGGAGTTAACCACTGAGAGAAATATACGCATGGGTGGAGCTTTTGATCGGAGGCTGAACGCTGCGAAAGGACAGCGCCCACCCCTGAGTCAGAAGCGTCCACCTCAACTATGAACTGAAGCTGAGGGTTGACCTGGGCCAAGATGGGTGTGTTAGGAAAAAAGGGCTTTCAGCTCAGCGAAAGCCTGCTCAGCTGCCTCGGACTACTTAAAGGACACTTTGAACAAGGTCAGCTGAGTGAGAGGCTCTGCCACCCTGCTGTAGTTTCTAATGAACCTACGATAAAAGTTAGCAAAGCCTAAGAAATGTTGGAGATGTTTGCAGGTGTGCAAGGTAGGCCAGTCAAGCACAGCCTTCACCTTGGCCGTATCGGCCCTCAGCTCTCCTTCAGTGACAATAAAGCCCAGGAAGACAGTGGATCGAGTGGAAAACTCACACTTCTCAGCCTTCACAAAGAGCTGGTTTTCCAGAAGCTGCTGTAACACGGCCCGGATGTGGACTGTGTGTTCCTCCTGCGTGTGGAAAAAATCAAATTATCATCGCTATATATGAACACAAATTGGTTGATCATGTTGTGGAGGACGTCACTGATCATGCGTTGGAAGACGGCTGGGGCATTAGTGAGGCCAAACGGCATCACGAGATATTCAAAATGCCCCAAGTGTGTTTTGAAGGCCGTCTTCCACTCGTCCCCTTCGCGTATGCAGACCAAATGATAAGCGTTGCGTAGGTCGAGTTTGGAGAAAACCTGCGTGGGCTGAAGGAGCTCGAATGTGGAATTGATTAGGGGCAGTGAATATTTATCTTTGACAGTTATCGCATTGAGATCGCGGTAGTCAATGCACAGACGCAGAGATCCATCCTTCTTTCTGACAAAGAAAAACCACGCCCCAAGAGGAGCCAAAAAAGGCCGAATGAGGCCGGTGTTCAGAGAATCCTTAATATAGCCTTCCATCGCCTCCCTCTCCGGCCCCGAGAGACTGTAGAGTCGACTGGATGGCAGCCGCGCACCCGGGAGGAGGTCAATAGCACAGTCATAGGAGTGGTGTGGAGGCAAAGAGAGAGCTCTTGACTTGCTAAAGACCTCCCCAAGGTCATGATAGACTTCAGGTATGAGGCTGAGGTCTGACGGCTTTGCCAAGGAAGAGGAGATGGGAAGGGTCGGTGAACACACGGCCGGACTGAGGTAGGAGGCTATATAAAAGGTTCTCCAAGAAGAAACTGAGTTTTGCACCCAATTGATAATAGGATTATGCCTCTGGAGCCAGGGGAACCCCAGAACCACTGGGGAGGACAAACTAGGGAGAATGAAGAACGAAAGTGACTCCCAGTGGTTCCTGGAAAAAAGAACGGAGACGGCTCCGTGCACTCGGTGACGGTAGCTAGGCTACAACTGGATATTGCTACCACGTTTAATGCAGCTGGCAATTTGACAGTGGGTATGCCTATCTCCCGCAAGAGTCGCAATGAAATAAAATTCTGCTCCGCCCCAGAATCAATTAATGCCGAGACCTTTCTCTCTGCCCCCGGTAACTGGATAAGAGCCGGGATAGAGAAGTTACCAGGGGGATTAGTGGATTTCTGACCGCCAGACCCCCCACAGCTACTGACGGGCTACGTCTTTTGGGTTTCAAGGGGCAAGTAAACAATTTATGCCCCAGAGAGTCGCAATACATACATGCACCGGCCCTCTTCCGTCGCTGGTGTTCCTCCGGAGTCAGACAGACTCAGCCAAACACCATAGCTTCGGAGGAAGTGTCGGACTTAGCTGTGCTGGTAGCCGGAGGGGGTGTATGCAAGACGAACGGACCGGAGAAGGCCCTTTGCTCCTTCGCGCGCTCGCGGTACCGGTTATCCAAACTGACAGCTTGATCGATAAGCTCATCCAAAGAGGAGGGAGTCGCATGAACCGCCAGATCATCATGGAGGTTGGTATTTAGATCCAAGAGGAAGGCGCCGTGTAAGGCAATGTCTGCCGCGGCGACCTGGAACTCCACAGAGAAATCGGCCGCAGACCGACTCCCCTGCCGGAGCAACGTTACACAACTCATAATATTCCCCTCACTCTCCGAATGGTCAAAGGCCCGAGAAAATTCCTGAACAAATCGTTCAAAGTTATAATTGGGGTCCTCTGTGCTGTCGAGGACAGACTGGGCCCAATTAAGGGCCCAATCTCGGAGCAGGAAGGTCAAAAAATGGATTTTAGAAGTGTTGTCCAGGTATTCCCCACCCACCTGCCGCAGACAGAGGCGAACATGAAGCAAAAACCCCTTGCATCCCCCCACCTCCCCCACGTACGGGGCAGGTGAAGGCACGGAAGTGGTGCGGCAAATGATAGCAGCTGCTGGGGTGACAGGTGGAGAGGAAGGACCTAGGCGAGACATCTGACAAAGGTGGTCGGTAACCATGATCAGCTGCTGAGTAATAGTTTGCAGCTGCTCGGTTAGAACGGCCACCTGCCGCTCAGTAGTGTCTAACCGATAAAGAGCAGAGTGTTCTGCTGATGCAGCGCCTGCTGAGCTTCGGTCATGACTGGCTCGTTCGGTCATGACTGTCAAATGGGAAGCTCATGTGCAAAGCAATTACACCAGAGAAGACACTGAGACACTGAATTAAAATGTTTAACATAACTTTATTGAACACAGGCAACAGTAGGAAAAAGCGGAGCACGCAGGGAGACACATAGCCTGTGGAGAGAGAGAGATGAGAGCTGGTTAGAGGAGAGAGCAAGACAGGGGAAAATATAACTGAACGGGGTTACTCTTACTGCAGACGAACAGAGAGCCCGGCAGAGGAACTCAGCATGGGGGGAGACGAGCCAGCAGGACTGAGCTGGCCGGAAACGTGGAGAGGTGAGGAGCAAGGTGGAGTGTGACCGGGAGGAAGGAGCAGTCCGGAGAGAAGAGGACGAAGTGGCAGGTGAGCGAACAGCAATCCTGAAGACGCACCGCAGAGATGGCAGCAACCTGGGGAGAGAAGAGGAAAAGAGAGATTAGGCTGAGTTCCTCACGAGTCAATATTAAACCTTAAAGTCAGGCAGCAGTACCCAACGAGCCAGTGCTGAAGTGTTCACAAGCAGGTCCTTTTAAGGGCTGGCAGTGAAGAGGCAGCAGGTGTGTCCACTCACGCAGGTGTGATGATGATCAGCGGAGCCAGGAACTGAATGAAGAACCTCCCACAGAAAGAGAGGGGGAGTGCACTCACCCGATCATTACAGTCTTCACTGATTGGATCAAGAGAATTTTGTTTGACATTTGTATACAGTATGTCACCTCGTGAATGAACCATTTCCTACTTGACTAAGTGGGTTAGCCCTGGTCATGGTAGAAGGGTGTAACAAGCAGTGTTGAGAGTAACGTGTTACTGTAATGCCACTACTTTTGCAGTAACGTGCTGTGTAACGGAATTACTGTTTAAAAATTCAGTAATGCATTACAGTTCCTGAAATTTGATCAGATGCGTTACTCGTTATTCATTTTTTTTAATATGGATAGACATTTTTAGTGCGAATAAATGAATACGTGGCGTCCTGGGCAGCCTCTGAGACGTGATTGGTTGAATAGAGGGGGAGTGTTCTCATGAGGCCTGCACTGGAGGATTGTGGGAAATGTTGATAAGGGATTTTATGCAGATTCTGGTGTTCTGTTTTATGTCCTTTATTTTTCATGTGGTAGTAGTTAGTTAGTAGTGTGGTGTAACATTACCTAGTGCTGGTGTATTATTGTTTGGGGGAACCATCACTGAGAGTGCAGGTCGAATTAATGATCTTGGCCATTGTAGAATATTTTAGTGTGTTAAAAAATAAATGCTGACTGAGCAATAGATGCCTCTTGATTGCCTGAAACCCACTGCTCATTACAATACAAACTGACCCTACGCAGCTGACACAGCCATCAGTCGATGTGACCTGTTGCAGAGAGCCTGAGTCTTAATTATTGACTGGAGGAAAAGATGAAGCTACTTTGTTTTTGTAGAACTAGACAGATTATTTCTCCTTTGTCACAGTTAAAGACAAAAGCATATTGGTGGGTTGCAAACTAAAGTACAATTGAGACCTGCAGTCTTCAACTCCAACACAGCTAGTGCTATGCTATGCTAACAACACTGTGAAGTGGATCTATTGTATTCTGAAGAGCCATGGCTGGATGTAAAGTGGAAATACTCGTCTCAACACCCATGGCTGGATTTCAAGCACAGGTATGCATCTGGACAGTTTGTGACCCAGCAAGAATTAAACCGATTGATTCCCAGATACGTTGTTCCAGACTGAAGACATGATAACACTTTCCATCAGACAACTGGATTGTGATCCACTGAAATTAAAATGCATTTGCTTGCTACCTGGATAAAGATTATTCAAAAATGGATTTTGCTCTCCAAAAGGAATTTGAGGGACTGGATCATGTCTCTGTCACAGCAGACATTTGAACTGTGGATAATGGACATTTTCTTTGGATCACTGCACATCAGATTAAATCCATATCATAAAGGTAAGATAAACATGAATAGCTTTATGCATTATTGCCAACTCTCACTCCAAAATGAGGAAATTACTGGCAATTTTTTGTTGATTTTCTTCAGATTTTTCCACATTAAAAGCTCTCAAGGCAGGATAAAGCAGAATGAACATGTTCTAAAAGCTGAAACACTCTTTAGCCTGACATTAATAAGCCCACAATGTAATCCATTAATAAAATTATTTTGCGATGTATGCAAGATGTCCCACCTGTGGAACGTTTTACATTGGCTGGACACTGGCTAAAATGGTGAGGGATTTAAAGCTAGAGCTTTAAATCAGGTATGTGTCTGTTAGTATATTACCAGTTTTCTCCAAAGTTAAAAAACAAAACAAAACTGTTGCTACACAATTATTGGAGTATATGAAGTCGAATAATTACTTACATCTTCTCTGTGGCTTCTGACCAAATTATTCAGCTGAGAGTGCTAACTCCTACTTGATTGAACAAATTAAAAACAAAAAAAGTCAATAGATCAAGGTCAGGTTGTGGGAGCTGTTTTACTGGACTTAAAAAAAAAAACTTTTGATGCAGTGAATCATTACATTTTATTCATTCATCTTCTACCGCTTAATCCTTGTCAGGTCGCGGGGGGGCTGGAGCCTAACCCAGCATCTTTGGACGAGAGGCAGGGTACACCCTGGACAGATCGCCAGTCCATTGCAGGGCCAACACAAAGAGACAGACAACCATTCACTCTCACAGTCATACCTAAGGACAATTCAGAATCCCCAGTTTGATGCCAATTAACCTAACTTGCATGTTTTTGGCATGTGGGAGGAAACCGGAGAAATCCCGGAGTAAACCCACGCAGACACGGGGAGGACATGCAAACTCCACACAGATCACTGTTGGTCGGGGGCTGGGATCGAACCCAGGATCCCCCGGCCAAGGGTGAGTTGCTGTGCTGCCGCAGTGCTAACCACTGCGCCACCGTGCCGCCCTCATTACATTTTAGTTACAAAAAAATATTTTTGATCAATTTTTCTAATCTGGCCATGCAATGTTTTCATCTTATCTGTGTGGCAGACAACAATGTGTAAAGGTGAATAATGAAAGATCTTCTTTCTTAGCCTCTTAAAACTCTAGTTTTCCACCAGCAGAACATTTCATATTGGCTGGAAATTGGCAGGAATGCTAAGGGGTTAAATATGCATTTAAAAGTAACATGAAAGTTACTTTTCTAAGTAACTAGTTACTTTAATCATACAGTAATTGGTAAAGTAACTCAGTTACTTTTGAAAAGAAGTAACTAGTAACTGTAATTAGTTACTATTTTTTAGTAACTTGCCCAACACTAGTAACAAGATGCGGGAGTTTGTGGGTTTGATTCTTGTCAGATGGCACCAGTGTTTCTCCCTGTTTCATGTATATGTGACGGAGTCAATAAAAAGCATACTTGGCTTGCCAAGTGGGTCTTGGTGACACAAGTGGGAGTGCCGGACTCTAGTGCAAGAGGTTGTGAGTTCAAACCCCCAGTTTGATGTCACCAGTTGGGCTTCACCGCCCATCCACTTGGTCTCATACACGGCAAGTCACAGAGCTGCTGATAACAAGGAAAAGCCAAAAGTTTCATACTTAACTCAGAGACAATATGGGCTCCAATTGATTATTTTTCATAAGAAAATATAGCATATTTCTGCTGGTAATAGAAAAACATCTAGTTTTTATACTAAGAATACCAAATTCTAGCAAGCAGAGTTTTTCCTGCTCTATTCCAGTCGAATTTTCTTTGAATATTATTTCAGTTAATGAGAGGTCATGATTGAATTCAACAAGTTGACCCCAATCAGACTGAGAGTCTGAGCTGGTTTGATTGCTTGTTATTCTAAAGCTGGCAGGTTTCCTGACCCAGCTCGAATCAGTTGTCTGTCTGCTGTCCTGTTCAGTGAGCCATTTACCAAGATGAGGATAATCTGGCATAAATTTGTCTCACCAGCAGACAACCCCAGCCCCGTCATTTCAAGCCTCCAACAGTGCAGAAGGAGCGGGGTCTTGATAAACCATGGCTTTCAGCTAACATTTACGCAGCCACGGTGTTCCCACTCCGCCTGCCAAATTTGCAAGGCTTTATTTATTAAATTCAGGTGGGATGGGATGCAAGCCGAGGCACTTTGCAGGCAGCAGAATGGTAGAAATCCACTGGGTGACACACAGGATGATGAGAGGAAGGAAAATGTGGGACACGAGGGATGAGGGAGTCAGAGAGAGAGAGGTAACAGAGGAGAGGAGGAGAGAAAGAGCAGAAGGCAGAACGAGTGAGTTTACACACTCCATCTGTGCATCAAAGGTGTGGCTGTGCCAGCGCTGTGTTCACGACACTTGTCTATGTGATTGTTTTTGATTGAGAGATCTCTTGAATATAGATGGTCTCATTTCGTCTTTCCTCGTCTAGAGCTCTCCCATATATATTTCGGCTTTAATCTAACAGTATCTGCACGATAGAACCAGTCGGCTTTGCTGTTTTGTTGTTGAACCCTGCTGTGTGCAAAAACACCCCCTGTGCCTCCGAGAACATACTTGTAATTATCTGCTGTATGGATGAGGGCAGCTCAACAGCACTCAGTTAAATTAAAAGTTTTCTCCTGCCAGCGATCAAAACTTTCACAGACACCTCTTTACATGCTAAATTTACAACAAAAATAAATGACTGTTCTCTAGTCTATAATTCTTTTTCTGCATGCATTCTGCATTCTTAGTTATATATTAAAAAAGTAAATGGACAAATTTTTGCTTGAAAACATTACAGTGTGAGCAGGGAAATGGATGTGATTTTGGCTCTCCAGCTCTGGTCCCACAAAAGAAATTTTACAACCCGACAGAGAGTGAGCTTCACAGCACCAGCCTTACGCCCACTAGTTTCTAGGTTATAGACTTCAAATCAAATTTACTGAAAGCCTTTGTGACTTCCTGGGGGAAGACGGTTTTATTGAAACCATTTGATTGGTCCTGGTTTGGTTTGGATCACCCCTCTGAAACAACATGTATAAATTCCTGCGCGGCTGCGATCCAAGCAGACACCTCCACACGTCTGAGTAGTGAACAGACCGCTATTGGGAGAGTAAAGCCCCAAGTGGCTCATCTCCATCCTGTCTGTTGCCTCTTTTTCCAGTTTTAGGAACCAAAGGCCTCCCTCTGCAACCATTTTCCCTCCAGTACTTTTTGCTGTAAAACCAGCCCATCAGCAGAGCTCTCTGGTGCATAATTGGTGCCATTAGTACAAAGCATAGCACACTCTCAGACTCAGAGGCGAGACAGCAGCTACAGAGAGGTATTGCTCTCTCACTCCCTCTCTCTCTCCTTTCTTCTTTCTCTTTATCTCACCAACTGTTTCACACTCACAGGCTTGCGGCCATCACATTGGTGGGAGTAATGGTCCTGGCAAATTATAGCAGATCGGCCTCAGCAGGCTCAGCCTGGCAGCCGCCAGGGAGCACCGAGCAGGCCTGCTGATTCTACTGAACAGGGCCTCCTGATCAGACAGAGAAAGCAGTCTTTGAGGGGGATAGATCTGAACATCGGCAGGCTGAGGCCTTTACTTCATTGGTGATAGAAATGGACCTGTGAAAATACATGTGTGTTAGACAGAGAAAACCTGAAATAATCTTCAAATCAGGAGTTGAGTCACACATCTGTGTGTTCTGCTGAAGCTGAATGATCCCGGGTGAACACAAGAGACTTTGAATAACAATCTTTCTAAATACAATTTCCTGGCTGATTTCATTGATTATTTTTCTAACTTTAGCTCTGCTCTGTTGCTCCATGTCTCAGTTTGCTTAAATTCAAATTTCAAATTCACAGGCGGCATAGGCTCAGACAGGCGTGCACTGGCAGTCAAACACGCCTTCCCACACACACAGATGGTCTGAGAGATGCCGCTGTGATTAAGCCGATCCATTTAAAGTTTCTGACTGTAACAAGCTAAAGGAAGCCTACTGCTCTCTGAGGCATGAATCCTCAGAGCTCTGTCTTGGGCCCCTCGGCGGCCTTTCTGTGTGACTGAGTCATTTCTTAATTACACCTGGGAAATCTGAACAGCTGCTTCTCTGCCACATTTGTGCCTCTATCACTCATCCCTAAAAAGAGATATACATAAAGAAAATTGGTGATGATGGAAAACCCTTTTCTCCTTCACAACTAAAACACTTGTTTTGACTACAACATAAAGCAAACATTCTGAGCACTATTACAACAATCTAAAGTGGGCATTTGCACAAAGATTTGCACCTTGCGTCGGTGGTTTTGTTTGTTTCTGTCAGAGCATCGTCTGTTTTTCCACTGTGCACCCTTGACACCTAATTACAAATTGACTGCGGGCTGGAACTCATTTGAAGTGGGTGAGGCTCGGCATGAAGTTCAGCAAGTTTGAATTATTCTCTGTCAATGTACCTTTAATCAACCAAAGACATGTCTATAGTCAGTGGCACATTATCAGCCACTATTTTACCAGTGTGTCTAAATGGCATGAAGGCGCATGTATGACTGTTCCTATACTGTGGCTACAATTTCTCAGCAGCCCTTATTTTGATGGAGTGATTTTGTAAAAATCTGTCGTAAGCCCTTACCTGAGCTTTCATTCATTTATTCATTGGCAATGCTCCACATCTCACCCAAAGATGCGAGGATAGGCTCCAGCCCCGCCTGCAACCCATTAGGACTGTTAAGAAAATGAATGAATGAATTGTAAACCTATAGATCAGTACACACATTAAGCTGTCATTTATTTATTTATCCTCTCCTTAAGTGAACAAAATGTGGATCACTTTTTTTAAAATAAACAACTGGACTTTACTGTGCTGTTGTGCAGCAATGTGCTCTACACTGGGAGACAGCTGTCACCTGGGGCTGGAATAGAGATGGCCTGCCCACATTCTACAATCCACCAGAACATCAAAGCATGCAATGCTGATATCTAGTATTACCTAATTTAAGACAGTTTTTTTTAAAGATTTTCTCCTCATTCACTGTCATTCTTTTGAAAGAGTGATTCAAAATCAAAGTAGAAGCAGTTATTGTAACGTATAGGCCAAGGGTAGTTAATTAAAACCATAACTTACCAGGTTCTTTAAAACCAGGTGAAGAGTCAAAGGTAGCAATCAAAGGGGAAACTTATGAGGATGTTCAAAGGAATTTTATTACAATAAAATATGTACAAATAAATGTCCACTTAAATAAAAAGCCTAACCTAAAGCCTAATTAAAATTACATTAAATTAAGCTAAAATAGAATAAAATACTGACTGAAAAACTTAAGCTAATAAAAGACTAAAAGTGGGCAAAAACAAACAATAAAAGTCCTTGAAAGCTGAGGAGGAGGGTCCACTCTTCCAGGCCAGGCTCCATCTGCCACCATGACACCAACACCCTCAGAAAACCTGTACAGGGGAGGACACCTGCCAGAAGTATATCCAGATTTGTATCATCATAAACATCATCATCATCATCGTCATGGGGTGCTGCTGTCTGGGAACCAGATACTTACAGCCCAGGCAGAGCTCCTCACTCTGCCTCTTGCTGTCCTTCACCTGCAGCACCTCCACCTGCTCCACACAGAAGTGTCCTTCCCCAAATGGCGGCATCATGGTGGTCCTGGCCGTTACTGCTCCTCCTCCTCAGTCATGCCCTCTCGCAGCCATCTTCCTGGGACCAGAACCCTCCTCTTGTCCTGGCAGGGCTCTCCTCCGGCTGGGACCACTCTTCCAGGCAAAGCTTTCTCTCAAGCAGGCCCTCATCCAGCCGGGCTCCCGTCAGTAGTGATGTTACACTCGACACCTCCCACTCAACATTGATTTGAGCAATATAAAGCAGAAGTGTCATGAGCAGTGCATCGAGCAAAGTTTCAGCACACCCACAGTCACGTGACCATAGCAAGCGAGGCCTCGTTATGTCGGTTGCATCATGTGACTTGAGGGCTCACGGGAAGTTTGAGAAGGAATTAGGTTTTTTTTTTGTTTGCTTTGTATTGTTTGTTCTTGCCATCCAATTTTGAATAGACCTCGGATGGCCAAATGCTCAAAAAAAGTATTTTCAGGTTTTCCACTGAGATGCAGTTCTGACAGTCAGTCACCAGATGGCAGTCTTTATTAGATGTTTCATAGCACTGTGTCACTCATGTCTCAAAGTTGCTCATTGTTTCGTAAGGCCTCAGTTTCAACATTACTACCCCTCAGGCAGGGCTCTCTCTTCCCCAGGCAGGGCTTCTTCCTCATGACAAAAGCTTTCCTCTGGACTGCCAGAGCACCTCTTATCTCATGTGCAGCCACAGGTACTGCATATCCCCAATCAACACAGGTGCTGCTGATCAGTAATTAGGGGAAGTACAGGGTGGAAGTAGACAAATATTTCCAACTAAAAGCACATGGATTAAAATATAAAAGCTACAAAGCATGCAAACTAAAACATGCAACATAAACTTAAAATTATATAAAACCCCAAAAAACACAATAAAATACTTCCACCCTGTGACATCATGGATGACTGAAAGGACTGTATTAAGTTAGGCGGTCCTCAAAACTGTGTCCATCCTGGGGCATCAGTCAGAATGCATTGACAACAAGCCAAGATGTTATTTGGAAATTTAATGAACAGCGCTTCTTGAAGTTTATCTGTTTCAGTATACTGCATGTGGGTGGTTTTGTAAATACAAAAAAATAACCCAAAAGAAATTAAATAACCTACTATGAATATACAGTTATACAATAAAAATACAATTATTTTGTATATATCACTTGTAGTAACCAAATATATCAAACAGTAGCAAACAAACACCAGCATAAAACAACTGAGGTAAAGAAATATAAATGTCCACTTCAATAGGCATTAACTGTACAGACATTGGTGATTTATAAAGCCACAATTAAAAAAATAAATAAAGATAATGTTACATGTACATCAGGCCTGAACACTAATAAACACATCTTAATTAGTTACTTAATTAATTACAGTAAAATATAAGCTAACTTATCAGTGTGAAATAAAGTAACGGTTATGTGACTAATGGCTATCTGGGAATATTATTACTGCACAATAATGGTAGAGAAATATTACATTAAATCTCTTGAAATTGCACCACAATATTAAAACAAAAATATATGTCAATAAATATTAGCTGTACTTGCAAGTATCTGAACACACACACCTGATGACACCAAAAACTAACTTTTAACATCTAACCAAAAACTCAACTTCTCCGATGATAACATATGGTTACAAAAATAGCTTTTTTGTAAGTTTGTCTGTGTTTTTTCAACTGATTTAAGACAATTTTGCACCGCTGAATCCAAAATGATATCCATTTCTCTCAATCAGGTGCTAAGTAAAAACCTGTACTTACTTAGTACTTACTTAGTACTGTGCATGTACTTACCTTTATATAAAGGTAAAGGTAAGTACATGTAAATTGAATGTTTTATCATCATTGTTCAAAATTCAGAGAATTTTAAGACATAAAAAGAATTTTGCATCAAATAAAGCGAAAATACCCATACATGTAAACAAAAACGTATAAAACAGCATGTGGCCATAATTCAAAAAGTTGACCTGACTGAGCAAAACCAATGTGATTTTTGGATTCAGCACATCAAAACTGTCCTAAATCAGCTAAAAAAAACTTAGACAATATATTTGATGTTGACCAGCGTAATCTATCTCCCTTCTAAACCGCAGCGCAGACTGACTAGCAGCTATATTCATTCGCCCGCAGAGGGTGCAGTTCAGCCGCTACTCATCAGTTATTTTGCACTATGAAAAAGTAATCCTTCATTACAAGCAGGCTTTGTTTGATCTTGTCAAGGAATATCCAGACAGTTTTTTTTTTAGTTGAAATACAACAATTTTGCATTCAGCAGAGAAAGGTACATTAATGGACCTCAGGCCAAGATCTTTTGGAGGAACAACTTGCTTTTTGTGGTTCCATGGAGGAGTTTGGGTGACAGCGCCGTGCATGATCCCAGGTCCTGTGATAATAACTGAAGAAATTTTTACCACTCTGTCCGCCAAAATCATGGACAAAGAGAAAGACTGGCAAAACCTCTGATTGGCACAGCTCTCATCTGTGCGGAATTATAATAATCTGTCTTTATGGGCTGCATACTGATTTATTTATTTCCACAGGGAATCTTGGGTGATGTCAGTGTTATTTGAAAAACACAATGAATTATACTATATAATTTAAAGCCTATTTTATGAACCTTGATCCCCAGTGCTAGAAGGGCTGTAGACAGCCCTTAATAAGATAAGATAAGATAAGATAAGATAAACTTTATCGTCCCTCAAGGAGAAATTTGTCTTGGGCTTGTCACCTGTGCTGCAACCACACAATCCACACATACACAATGGATGCAGTACATAATAAATGAAATAAAACCCAATAAATAATACAAGTACATACATACATAAATATATAACAGCAGTCATTAAGAACAGGCGTTATAAGTGTCCCTGACCTATTTATCTGAGTTTAAAAGTTTTACTGACGTCGGGATAAATGAGTTCTTATATCTAGTGAGCCTGCACTTGGGGACTCTGTATCTCCTACCTGAGGGCAGCCGCACATATTCATTGTTTAGTACATGGCTCATGTCACTGATTATTTTTTGAGCTTGTCTACAGGCTGCCTGGTCGTGTAAGATCTGCATGGGTAAATACTCTTTAACCCCAATAATTTTCCATGCTGTATGAATTAAACGCAACACTCTGTTCTTTAGTTTCACAGAGAGGTTGCCAAACCAAGCTGTAATGCTGTATCTAATACAGCTCTCCAACACAGCCTGGTAAAATATTAACATAATCCTTTTATCAACGCCATGTATTCTTAATCTACGCAAGAAATGCAGCCGCTGTTGTAGTCTACTACAGAGGTAATCAATATGTGTGCTCCAGGTTAATGAATTGTCAATAAATACTCCCAAATATTTATAGGAACTAACCTGTGTTATAGTGTGGTTGTGGATGACCACAGGCCTGTGGTCACCAACTCCCCGAGGGTCAAACACCGTCTCCTTTGTTTTATCAGTATTCAAAATGAGATGACTGTCATCACACCAATTGACAAACCTCTGAATTTCTATAAAATAGCTTGACAGATCATGAGTCTTTTGAAGTAGTGACAAAATAGCAGTGTCATCAGAAAATTTAATAATTCGATTGCCTGGATAGACACTTCTGCACTCATCAGTGTACAAGGTGAACAAAAATGGTGAACTAACACAGCCTTGGGGAGCCCCTGTGCTGAGGGTTCTAAATTTAGATAAAGTTCCATTTACACTAACTTGCTGTTTACGATAAGTTAAAAATGAGTGGTACCATTTAATAATGACAGGATGCACTTTAAAATCATTTAACCTCTTAATTAAAAGGTGTGGCTGCAATGTGTTAAAAGCTGAACTAAAATCAACCAATAAAAGGCGTGCATATGAGGTTGTCTCCTCCAAATGTTTAAGCACAGAATGAGTTAAGGTTAAAATGGCATCCTCAGTACTTCTATTATTTTTATAAGCAAACTGCAGAGGATCCAAAAGTCCTCCAAAATCAGTTTTCAGAATGTCAATGACAATCTTCTCGAGGCACTTCATTACCAGTGAGGTCAGTGCAACAGGACGATAGTCATTATTCTCTTTGCAGCTTGCTTTTTTTGGTACAGGAATTATAATAGAGCTTTTCCAAATTACTGGTACAGAACACGTATCTAAAGACTTCTGGTAGATGGGACTCCAGGCTTCTGCTAGCTCCTCACTACATGACTTCAGTAAGCGCCCAGAGATCCCGTCTGGTCCGGATGCCTTCCTGGGGCACATACGTGAGAAAAATCTTTCCACAACATGCTGGTCAACTATAATTTTTGCAGAGCCTGAAACTGATATAGCGTCCAGAGCAGCTTTTTGTTCATGAGAAAAATCTCTAGTCTCAAATCTGCAAAAGAAATTATTCAACTCATTTGCCTTTTCTTCCTCATTCATTACATTAATGCAGCTTTTGGATGGAGTCATCTTTGTCATTACTTTAACTGAGTCCCACAGTTTCCTAGAACTTTTTCCTAGGCATTCAGATTCAGATTTCTTCCTTGTCTCATCTCTAGCTGTTCTTAGTTTGTAATTAATTTCTTTCTGTATATTTTTCATACTTAACATGTCCCCATTCTTAAAAGCAATCTTTTTCTGTACTATCCACCGTTTTAATTCCTTGGAAATATAAGACTTATTATTGGGGTACATAGTGATTACTTTCTGAGGTAAAACATTTTCTTTACAGAATTTTATGTACTCAGTTATGGTATCTGTGGCCTCCTCCAACTCCAAGTTATGGAAGAGTCCCCAGTCGGTACAAGAAAAACAACCTCTCAAAGTTTCTATACCTTCATTGTCCCATATGAAGATTGTCTTTGTCTGTGGTTTGCTGCTTTTAAGCAAAGACTTGTAAGTAGGAATCAGATGAACAGCATTATGGTCTGAGGACCCCAAGGGGGACTTAACCCTTGCTATATAGGCATATTTGACATCTCCATAGCATTTGTCCAAAATATTTTCCCCCCTTGTACTGCAGTTCATATATTGGCTGAAGCCAGGCAGTGCCGCATCCAGTTTGCAGTGATTAAAATCCCCTAAAATCAAACAAGGTGCTTCAGGTGTGCGTTCCAGTTGTCTGTGTACACAGTCCATGATAGCGTTCGCCGCATTGAAAGCATTCCCACTGGGCGGGATATAAACAGTGCATAATAAAATGTTTCCAAATTTGCGGGGGAGATAAAAGGGTCTCAGGCTTAAGCTCAGCAGTTTTATGTCCGGGGTACAAACCGACTCTCTTGTGGTGAACTGTGAGCACCATTTGTTCTTAACGTACACACAAATACCTCCTCCTTTGATCTTACCGGAGAGCACGTCCCTGTCCTGCCGCACTAGGGAGAAGCCATCCATGGATAGGAGCGAGTCAGGTACGTCCTCCTGAAGCCACGATTCCGTGAAAACGAGCAGGCGTGACTCCCGGTACTCATATAGGAACCTGGCGCTGATTTTGAGTTCCTCCATTTTGCTCTTCAGTGAGCGGACATTACAGAGCAACATGGATGGCAGTGGCGGCCTGTTATCTCTCCTCCGCAGTCTCTGTCGTACTCTGCCACGTTTCCCTCTCTTCCGCGACCGGCTTCTACGTCCTCCCGTCGGATTTCGTAAGAGCTCCCTAGGCAGGAGGGGTACCGAGAAGTGGCTGGAACGAAGAAGCAGGAGCTGGTCTCGCGTATAGCTCAGGAGCATGGTCGGCCTCATGTCCCGATCCACTTGGGTACAGTGGCATATTATCCCGAGCAACCAGATCACAAGCAGTCTCTTTAGCAAAAACATCATTATGATACTTCAGACTGAGCACTAAAAACTAAGTACTACAAACTAAGTACTACAACCATACACACACAGTAGCAGCACAGGGTAGCCCAGGTCGCAGCAGAGCAGCGCCACCAGCAGCGTCCCCCCTTAAACACATTTCCACTTTGTGAACGAGCCCCCATTGTCCCTATCACAAAATGGATTTGTCCTCCCATTTAAACGGTGTCATATGATTATGAGAAATGAGAGCAAAGACAGTCGTTGGTTTATTGCACATTATGCCCCAATAATTAAGAGCATAAGGAGAGCTTCTTCATCCTTCCCACCTGGCAGAAAATTCACTTTTTTGCTGCTGTAATAGCGAAATGGACTTAGACATGCTCATAAATGCACTCTGTGCCTTAGATAATAGACTGTTGACTAGATCGTTGTAATATAGCCCACTGACCCCAGACAGAACTTATGCTGCCCTGAAGAGTATTTAAGACTTTAATAAAATTACTATGAAAAGGTCAGCAGTCCTAATGTTTCTCACTTCTGTTGTGGTTTATTAATAGCTTGACTCTGAATATCACACCTTTAATTTAAATGGCTGATGCATTTTTAATAAAATGCCTCTTTGGAATGTGGTAAATTGTGGGCTAGAGAAAATGTGAGCAAATCGCAGAGAGAGGAAATATCAAGAAAAGTCAGGCTTCATAAATGACACAATCTATTTGCATTTAAATAATAATAGAAGATGTATTTTTCCTGGACAGGTTAATGATTTCCTCCAGTAACTCCACCTGATCACTGTAACTGCTTCCTGAGATATTAGCCTGATGTCAACACTGAGAACAAAACAAAATAACATTCAGTCTTTATGTACCAGCTGAGCAGATATTTCCTAACAGAAATCATATTTTTTTTTATTTAGATTTATTGGCAGTGTTGAGGATCATAAATATTTATCAGTGTTGTTAAAGGTTAAGTGTGTGGGAGTGATATGATCTAGCAGCTGAAAATATGGCTAAAACAAAAACATCTCCAGATGGTTTTATAAGATGCAAAGCCTGAAGAAAACATCAGAGATATTAACTGTGTTTTTTTTACTCCGCAAATATTGCTTTTTGTCTAAAGAAGCAAAACTGTCCATCTAATGCAGCTGACAAGCAAGTGATGAATATGAAGTAAGTTTATTTAAAGTATAGGACACTGCTGCATCTATGATAAAACATAACAAGCAGGAGGAGAACTTGAACAAAATCTGACTTTAGGGAAAAATTAAGATTGTTAAAGGTGAATATATTTTGGCATACAACTACTGATACATGACTGAGAAGCAGTGATGGGGTTTTATCACCCCCAGAGTTTGCTTTTATCTCAGAGCGTAAAACTGTTCAGCAAATACACTACCGTTCAAAAGTTTGGGGTCACCCAGACAATTATTTTGTGTTTTCCATGAAAAGTCACACTTATTTACCACCATGAGTTGTAAAATGAATAGAAAATATAGTCAAGACATTGACAAGGTTAGAAATAATGATTTGTATTTGAAATAATAATTTTTTCCAGATACTCAACCTGCTCAAAGGAAGGTCAGTTTTATAGCTTCTCTAACCAGCTAAACTGTTTTCAGCTGTGCTAACATGATTGCACAAGGGTTTTCTAATCATCCATTAGCCTTCTGACGCAGTGAGCAAACACATTAGAATCCATTAGAACACTGGAGTGATAGTTGCTGGAAATGGGCCTCTATACACCTATGTAGATATTGCACCAAAAACCAGACATTTGCAGCTAGAATAGTCATTTACCACATTAGCAATGTATATTAGATATTAGAGTGTATTTCTGATTAATTTAAAGTTATCTTTATTGAAAAAAACAGTGCTTTTCTTTCAAAAATAAGGAAATTTCTAAGTGACCCCAAACTTTTGAACGGTAGTGTATATACTTTCTATCCACCTTATTCCTAGGCCCCATGATGCCTTGCGTGAATTATGGTAGCAACTTCCAGTACTAGTTTAGAATGTATGGTTGTCACTGAAACAGGACACTTTTCCTTTTTAAAAAACAATGACTTTGGCATCAAAAATGCGGGAACTCGGCCTTTTGCGCCCCAAAAACAGTAATATAATCATACCACTTTCCAAGACTATCTAGGGAGAGGAAGATGACCTTAAAAGTGGCCTGGCAGACAGTAGCTCCGTTTGTTTGTGCCACTGCTAAGATGCTAATGCTGTAAACAAATAAAAGCTCTGAGATATGTGACCCATGCTGGCAAAATGAGTCACTTTGATGAAATTATCAAAACTGATGTAAAGTTTTTTCCATATTCTGTATTGCAAGACCTTCAAAATGATATTTAATTTGTACGAAGTGCACAAAAATGGACTCGGAAAAAGCCAATTTGTTTATATTTTGGCTAGGTTTAAAACTCGTTCTATCGGTTGGGAGTTATGTCTTTTACCAAAACATTTGTATTTTTAGAAAGTACAACAATGATACCAGGCACTCACAGGAGTTTTCCTGGGACTTGCTGCTAGCAAACAAAGAAAGAGTTGTAGGAGTCAAGAATTGAGGAGACTGGATAATTTTCCAGAATCTGCTTTAATTCTCATCCATCCTACGTCCTCTCTCGATCGGAGTGAAAAGAGACAGGACGCAGTCACACACATACATTTATACACTCATCTCTACAAATACATCACACAAAAGTCACAATACTCAGCTACATCCTTTCATCTGTAATAGAACACCCAGAGTCCTTCTGTTCTCCTCTCTGACCCCCAAAGGTCAGGCCGGGTAATCTTCTCCTCTCTCCTGAGTCCCCAGGGGGTGCAGACACATCTTCCTCTTGAGGTGTGAAGTCAATACACATGGCTAGCTCAAAGTCTCTCTTGGCTGAATTCAGCCAGCCACATGTGAGTCACATAGGTTATAATTATGGGCTCCACATCACTCCCCCCTTCCACGCAAAAGACTGGGCACCCACATACAGTCATACAACAGTCATACAGCACGTCACCTCCCCAACAGAATCTCACAGCAACCTAAACAACCTGACCAAAAAACACATCATCCTGCATGCAGCTTAGGTTTCAATCTTCTCCCGAATCTGCTGTATGCAGGTCTCCTGCTCTGTGTTGGGCCGTCCTGCTGTGCATCTGTGGAGTGAGGGGGAGAAGGGTTATTTGCCCCCCGTGGGGGGTCCCGGGGCCACCCCTTCGGAAGCCTGCCGCATCGAGGCACGCCCGCCGGCCGTACAGACTTGTTATGCAACACAAAAGCAGGTTTTAATCTATCGATACTGATCGTCTCCCTCCTGCCCCCCAAATCTAGCACAAAATATTTCTCCCCGGTTTCCAGCACTCGAAATGGACCGTCATAAGGTGGGCGGAGACTATGCCGCTGAGCATCGTGCCTGACAAAAACAAACTCTGCGTCTCGTAAAGCCTGGGGCACGAACACACGCGGGAAAGAGTGATGAGCGGGGCCCGGGAGCATTTCTGCTCCCATGTTACTCAGAGACCCCCGGATCGGGGAGGGCCCTGGTGCCGTGTGGTCGGGTAAAAACTCGCCTGGCAGCCTGAGCGGTTGTGCAAAGACCAATTCTGCTGGTGAGGCATCTAGATCCTCTTTGGGGTGCCGAACGCAACCCCAATAAAACCCATGGTAGTTTGTTTACCCAATCTGTGTCCGTCAGTGACGCTCTGAGGGCTGCCTTCAAAGACCTGTGAAAACGCTCGCATAAACCGTTGGCCTGGGGATGATAAGCGGTCGTGCGATGTACCGCCGCTCCTAAGCCGCTGGCCACTGCTGACCACAGTTGCGAGGCAAATTGAGGTTCCCTATCAGACGTAATATCTGACGGGACCCCGAACCGCGCTACCCAGGCTGTTAAAAAAGCGCATGCCACCTCTGCCGCTGTGGTCGATGTTAACGGGACCACTTCCAGCCAACGAGTGGTTCGGTCTACCATCGTCAAGAGGTGCATGAACCCTTGTGATGTGGGTAGGGGGCCCACGAGGTCCACGTGCACGTGATCGAACCTTTTAGCAGGAATGTGGAATGGTTCTAAGGGCGCTTTAGTGTGCCTGTGAATTTTAGCCCGCTGGCAAGCCATGCAGGCCTTAGCCCACTCTTTTATGTGCTTGCGCAGGCTCGGCCAAACAAACTTCTCCGCCACCATTTTCACCGAAGCGCGCACCCCCGGGTGCGCTAGGGAGTGCACGGCGTCAAAAACGCGACGGCGCCATGCGGCTGGCACCTCCGGGCGCGGTCGCCCTGTGGATACATTGCAGATAAGCGGGGGGAAACCGGTTTGTAGATTTTTGCGTTCCAGCCTTAACCCTGTTGGTCCAGACAGGAGCGCGCGCACGTCCGCGTCCTCGGTCTGCTCCGCCACCATGGCTGCATAATCTATTCCCACGTGGACCGGAGCCGCGCGCGTGTCCGCGCTGTTACCGCGCTCTGGGTAAGCGGCCGCGCAATCCGTTTCCGCGCGGACGGGTGCTGTTACTGCGCGTGACAGACAGTCTGCCACCACATTGATTTTACCGGCTACGTGCTGAATATCGGTGGTAAATTCAGAAATTGCGGCCAGCTGTCTCTGCTGCCGCCCTGACCACGGTTCTGAAGTTTTGGACATTGCAAAAGTGAGCGGTTTGTGGTCGACAAACGCGGTGAAACACCGCCCTTCCAGCCAGAACTGGAAATGTCGAATGGCTAAGTGGAGCACCAGGAGTTCCCTGTCAAATGCGCTGTATTTCCGCTCGGGCTTGCGCAGAGACCTGCTGAAAAAGGCGAGAGGTTGCCAAACTCCAGCGACCTGCTGCTCTACCACAGCCCCTATTGCTACCTCTGACGCGTCTGTGGTTAGTGCTATGCGAGCTGCCAGGTCTGGGTGCACCAGCAGTGCTGCGTCAGCGAGTGCTTTTTTTACCGCTGTGAACGCGCGCTCCCGCTCCGGGGACCACTCGATCACATTGGCAGGCTTCTGTTTTTTAAGTGCGGTGTATAACGGCTGCATGAGTTGTGCTGCGCGGGGTATGAAACGGTTATAAAAATTCACCATCCCCCAAAATTCCTGCAACGCTTTCACTGTCTGTGACTGGGGAAACTCAGCCACCACGCGCACTTTTGCCGGCAGAGGAATTGCTCCCTCTGATGAGACACGGTGCCCCAGAAAATCAATTTGCGCTGCACCAAACTGGCACTTGGCCGGGTTGATTATCAACCCGTGTGCTTCCAACTTTTGAAAAACTGTAGTGAGGTGCTTCTCGTGTTCCTCCTCTGAGGCGCTGGCTACTAAAATATCGTCCAAGTAGACAAAAACAAATGGAAGGTCGCGCAGCACTGCGTCCATCATCCGTTGAAAGGTTTGCGCGGCGCCTTTAAGGCCAAAAGGCATGCGTAGAAACTCAAAAAGTCCGAACGGGGTTATTACCGCTGTTTTGGGAATATCCTCTGGTCGAACCGGGACCTGATGATAACCACGGACCAGGTCTATTTTAGAAAAAATGCGCGCTTTTGCCAGGTGCACTGAGAAATCCTGGATATGCGGAATCGGGTAGCGATCCTGAGCTGTGGCATTGTTCAACCTGCGATAATCACCGCAAGGTCTCCACGAGCCGTCAGCTTTAGGCACCATAAGCAGGGGGGAAGCCCAAGCGGACTTAGAGCGGCGAATTATGCCCAACCTTTCCAGGTTGGCAAACTCCTCCTGTGCCACGGAGAGCTTAGCTGCATCCAAGCGCCGAGCTTTAGCAAAAACTGGTGGGCCACTCGTGGTTATGAAGTGCTCCACCCCATGTTTCGCCACCTTAGCTGAAAAAGTGGGAACTGTGAGTGCTGGAAACTGGTGTAGAAGGGTGTGAAACTTACCACCTGCTGCGGCGACGTTGGTCTGTACTGGCGGCGGGCACACCCGAGCTGCACAAGGGATAGAACAGAAAGAGAGTGCATTTACTAGGCGTTTGTTGGCCAGATCAACTAACAAACCATGTGAACACAGAAAATCAGCACCTAACATATTGAAGCTCACTGCCGCTACGATGAAGGTCCACTCGTAAGCGCGGCCGTGGAAGGACAGAGACAAGGTTCTCTCTCCGTAAGTCTTGATGCTGGAGCCGTTGGCCACTGTTGCTCCGCCTCCGCGGGGTCCAGCCACCCGATCTGCATAAGTTGCAGTGATGAAGCTCCTCTGGGCTCCGGTGTCCACGAGGAATTGCCGCCCGGAGCCCGCATCTGTCAAATAAAGCAGCTTGTTCCGTTCGCCGAGAGTGGAAGCTGCTAACGACTCCCGGCCCGGTCGTTTCCCCGCTTTTTGAAACTGCACGGTGGGATGCATCTGTGCGCCTTCTCGGCAAAGCGACGGTGGTAATAGCAGGGGTTGTTATGCCCCCTGGCTCGGGATCTCGTCGCCGCCGTCGTCGCTGGGGTGGGATCTGCTGCCTCTGGCTCCACACTGCCCCCGGCCGTCGTGCCGAGGTCTGCCACTGCCACGGAGGTCTCTTGCTCGTCGCAGGCGTTGAGGAGCCGCTCTGCCTCCTGGGCCAGCTCGCGGAAGTCCTGCTGGTTCACACACCGTCTGCTGGACAGGGAACCTCTCGTGTGCGCTGGGAGGGTTCTCAGGAAAATATGCTTGAAAAGGAACGTGTCGTTGTCCGTCCCGATCATCTATAGCATGTCCTCCATGAGGACAGTCGGCCTGCGTCCACCTCTGTCGCGCAGGTCCAGTAGCTGCCTGGCTCTTGCCTCCGCCGACGGCATGAAGCTCCTGATGAGGGTGGCTTTCAGCGCGTCGTATTTGCCGGCAGCGGGTGGTTGCTGCACCAGGCTCCGCACACACCGAGCCGTGCAGCTGTCGAGCGTCGCGATGACATTATGGAATTTAATGTCATCCGCTGAAACTCCCCCGAGCAGGAACCGTGACTCCACATGCTGGAACCACGAGTGCCGGTCGCTTTGCCAGAACTCGGGGAGCTTAATCAGTCTTGTGCCCCTGCTGGCATTCCCCCGTGAATCCGGGTCTGAGTGGCTGTCTCCCAGCTCTTCCATATCGATCACGAGGCTGTCCTCCAGCCTCGGCGTGCTCAGATTCATGTGTAGGTCACCAATTGTAGGAGTCAAGAATTGAGGAGACTGGATAATTTTCCAGAATCTGCTTTAATCCTCATCCATCCTACGTCCTCTCTCGATCGGAGTGAAAAGAGACAGGACGCAGTCACACACATACATTTATACACTCATCTCTACAAATACATCACACAAAAGTCACAATACTCAGCTACATCCTTTCATCTGTAATAGAACACCCAGAGTCCTTCTGTTCTCCTCTCTGACCCCCAAAGGTCAGGCCGGGTAATCTTCTCCTCTCTCCTGAGTCCCCAGGGGGTGCAGACACATCATCCTCTTGAGGTGTGAAGTCAATACACATGGCTAGCTCAAAGTCTCTCTTGGCTGAATTCAGCCAGCCACATGTGAGTCACATAGGTTGTAATTATGGGCTCCACAGAGTCATGATTTATGACTTCTCGTGCCTGTAGCTCGTAATGACGCAGTGCGCATTCCGACTCATTTTGCCAACACAGGTCACATATATCAATGTCTCCACCGCAATAAAGTCAGCTGCATTTTGTTAAAATATGTTGGACATAGTCAGATTTACCTCAGAGCAGACGTAGAATCTAGTCAGAGCCACAAAGAAGTCTCCATTTATACAGTCTATGGCACAACCACAAACACCAGCAACAAGTACACGGTACGCACGGTGGCGCAGTGGTTTAGCACTGTGGCAGCACAGTTTTACCCTCGGCCGGGGGACCGCGGGGATCATGAGATCGTGGGTTCGATCCCAGCCCCCGACCAACAGTGAGCTGTGTGGAGTTTGCATGTTCTCCCCGTGTTGCGCGGGTTTTCTCCGGGATTCCTCCGGTTTCCTCCCGCATACCAAAAACATGTAGGTTTAGGGCGCTCGCGCACGCAGCGACCAGCAGCCGGTGGCTTGTCACCAGACTGCAAACCAAGTCTACCTACGGGTACAAATAAGTAACAAAAAAAAAAAAAAAAAAGTACCAGAACTATGCCAAAACATTCAAAAAATACAAAACTACAAGTGCTGAAATTAGCTGCCCCTTGAGTGCAAAACACGTATGTGGACTATACATTAAAATGTAGTTGAAAAACTTTTAAAAACGCTATATTAAATGCTCCCGCTACTCCACTCTTGCTGACTGATTTAACACTATCCCAGCTGAAACCGGAAGCTGCCCCATAATCGTTCCTACAGCGGCACCCCCAGGAATAAGGTGGATAGGTACAGATTTTTGGACATGTAAGATGGCTGTCCTCACCCTGTTAAAACTATTTTGACAATGTAAAGGCAGGCATGAAGGCCTATTATGGGGTAATGTACCAAAAAACACTGAATTCCATTCGGTGTTTTTTGGTACAGTGACTGGGACCTGGCATGTTTACCCGCTCTGAAGCTTCTGGGTTTGCTAAACTGCCCTTTTCTGGTTCTGTTCCCGCGTATTGTATCGATCCCATTAACTCAGGTGGTCTTTACCGTTTGGATCAGCCTTTGATTTATAATCCTACAGAGACTGAGTCTGTCTCCCGTTGCCCTAAATATTCTAACCCTGAACAAATACAACACAACCTGAAAAACACACGCACTTCTGCAGCTCCTTCTCATCCACCACCTTTCAACTTTGCCCCTCTCTCCTCCCTTAGAGAACTTTTTTCTGCTCCCTCTAAAGTTAATAAAAAGTTAAAAAAAAATAGAATGCATAAACTTCCCAGATCGATTAAACAAAATGTTGGTAAAATTCTAATCCAGTCTCAAGTCCCTAAAATTAATAAAATTAATAATTTGGCCTCTGTTCCTCCCCAAAGTTTAAAAATTAAATGTGGCTTACTAAACATTAGGTCTCTATCTTCTAAGTCTCTTCTGGTCCATGATCTATTAATCCAGGGGTGTCCAACCATGTGCCATGGAGAGCCAAGACCCTGCAGGTTTTACCTCCAACCAGTGTCTTCAACAGCAGATTTCTGTGAACTTCTTCCCACTGATTGCTGATAAGTGAAAACACCTGCTGAAGAGACTGGGTAGAAGAGAAAACCTGCAGGGTCTTGGCTCTCCATGGCACATGGTTGGACACCCCTGTATTAATCGATCACCAGATCGATCTACTATCCCTCACAGAGACCTGGCTCGGGCATGATGATTATGTTGGTTTGAATGAATCAACTGTCTCTGGGTATTTAAACTGTCATAACCCCAGAGGTTCTGGTTGTGGTGGTGGAGTGGCGGCAATTTTCCATTCAAAATTACTAGTTAATGTTAAGCAGAAATTATGTTTTAATTCCTTTGAAGGTTTGGTCCTCAGTGTGGGGCCTGTTGGCAATCTTGGCTTAAACCCAATTCTCTTTGCCATAGTTTATTGTCCTCCCACGGCTTATTCAGAGTTTCTATTGGAATTTGCCAAATTTTTAGCTGATTTAGTGCTGAAAACCGATAGAATAATTATTGTAGGGGACTTTAATATACATGTTGATGTTGAGAGTGACTGTCTTAATAAGGCATTCAATTCAATTTTAGACTCAATGGGGTTTTCCCAAAAAGTAAAAAATTCTACCCATTATTTCCACCATACATTGGACCTTTTTTTGACTTATGGTATAGATATCGAAAATCTGGTAGTGTCTCCTCATAATCCTGTACTGTCTGACCATTGTCTGTTAATTTTTGATTTCATTATCTCTGATCACTTATTTCCTAAAGAAAAATACTACTACAGCAGATGTCTTTCTGATGACATTGTTGCTAAACTTTTGCAGATTGTCTCCTCTATGCCATGGGTCAACACTACAGAAACACCAGAAATAAATGATGGAGAGTCTGCTCCATTTGTAATTGATAGCATGGCTGATGGTGTTACTGCCTCTCTGCATCGGACTCTAGATTTGGTAGCCCCTTTAAAAAAGAAAAAGTCTAACCAGAGATTTCTTACCCCTTGGTTTAACTCAGAAACTCGTGGCTTAAAACAGAAAACTCGTCAATTGGAAAGGAAATGGCGTTCAACTAATTCAGATGAATTCTACTTAGAGTGGAGAAATCATTTTTTAATCTATAAAAAATCTCTTAGAAAAGCTAGATCAAGCTATTATTCTGCATTAATAGAAGCAAACAAGAATAACCCCAGGTTTCTCTTTAACACTATAGCCAGGATTGCAAAGAGCCAGGACTCGGTCAATCCTCGCATCCCCCCTAAGCTTTCTAGTCAGGACTTCCTGAACTATTTCAATCTTAAAATTTTATCTATTAGAGATGAAATCAGTCAGACTCTTCCTACCGTAAACTCTAGTACATTAACTACTGCAACTCCCTCAATTGATATCTGCTTAGATAAGTTTACTCCAATCGACCTCTTAGAGTTGGATAAAATAATTTATCTTGCCTTCTGGACCCTATTCCTTCCAGGTTATTTAAAATTATCTTCCCAGTTATTGGTAGCTGTATTCTTCTTATCATTAATTCTTCTTTAACTCTGGGTTATGTTCCACTGGTTTTTAAAACTGTTGTAATTAAACCCTTACTTAAAAATCCGACGCTCAGTCCTGGAGTTTTGGCCAATTATCGACCAATGTCTAATTTGCCTTTCATTTCAAAAATCTTGGAAAAACTTGTTGCTGTGCAATTATCTGACCATTTGCAGGGAGTTGGTCTGTTTGAGGTGTTTCAATCTGGGTTCAGAGCTCATCACAGCACTGAAACTGCCTTAGTGAAGGTCTGTAATGACCTCCTGACTGCATCTGATAATGGACTTGTCTCTGTTCTTGTTCTTTTAGATCTCAGTGCAGCCTTTGACACTATCGATCATGCCATTCTACTTGATAGATTGGAACACTTTGTTGGACTCAGTGGAACTCCATTGCAGTGGTTTAGATCTTATTTGTCTGCTAGATTTCAGTTTGTCCATGTCAATGATGGATTTTCTTCCAGCTCTAAGCTCAGTCATGGAGTTCCACAGGGATCTGTGTTGGGCCCTACTCTTTTTAGTCTATATATGCTCCCGTTGGGCAATATCATCAGAAAGCACTGTATACATTTTCACTGTTACGCAGACGACACACAACTATGTATATCTGTCAATGAAGCCCGATGATTGTGATCAGTTGGCCAAGTTAGATGCCTGTCTTAAGGACATCAAAGCTTGGATGACTTGTAATTTTTTACTATTGAACTCTGATAAGACTGAATTAATTTTTGTTGGCCCAAAACATCTTAGAAATTCCTTTTCAGATTATGCCCTTAATTTAGATGCTGCCACTCTCACTCTGAACAGTTGTGTGAGGAACCTTGGAGTTATTTTTGATCAGGATTTGTCCTTTAATTCACATATTAAAACTGTTTCTAGGACTGCCTTCTATCATCTGCGCAATATTGCCAAGATCAGGAGCATCTTGTCTCCGAATGATGCTGAGAAACTGATTCACGCCTTTGTCAGCTCTCGATTAGATTATTGTAATTCGCTATTTTCTGGTTGTCCTAAAGTATCTTTAAAAATCTTCAGTTGATTCAAAATGCTGCTGCTAGAGTTTTAACTGGTTCTAGAAAAAGAGATCATATTTCCCCGGTTCTGTCCTCCCTCCATTGGCTTCCCATAGAATTTAGAATCAAGTTTAAAATCCTTCTTCTTACTTTCAAAGCTCTTAACAATCTGGCCCCCCAATACAAAAAAGATCTGATATTACCTTACCATCCTAATAGAACATTACGCAAATGCTGGTTTACTTGTGGTGCCCAGAATCTCCAAAAGTACAGTGGGAGGCAGAGTCTTCTGCTACCAAGCCCCTTCTCTCTGGAACCAGTTACCACTCTGGGTCCGGGAGTCTGACTCGGTCTCTGTTTTTAAGAACAGGGTAAAATCCTTCCTTTTTTAATATAGCTTACGTTTAAGGAGGGTTTTTGTGTCTCTTAACCCCACTTTTGTTCTATTGTTATCTGATCCATACTGCTGGTTGACCTCCAACAATGTACTTGGCATCTTTCTGTTATTTAGTTTATTTAGTTGAAAGGCTCCTGCAACAATTTGATTTAAGCAATAATCTGGTGGGTTGGATTCAGGATTTCTTAACCAACAGGACGCAGAGAGTAAGGGTCAATGGCACATTGTCTGACCTAAAGTGCTCTTCTACTGGCTCTCCTCAGGGGTGTGTGTTGTCACCACTACTCTTCATCCTGTACACAAACATGTGTCGGAGCAGACATGACAACAGACACATTATAAAGTATGCTGATGACTCAGTCATTGTCAGTCTCCTCCAGGATGGTGAGAGTGGCCACGGCCCAGTAGTTGATGACTTTGTTCACTGGTGTGAGGATTCCTACCTGCAGCTGAATACAACAAAAACGAAAGATATGATTATTGACTTTAGGAGGAAAACTCCCAGGCACAAAGTCACCATACTAAAAGGCCAGACCACCGAATGTGTACAATCATACAAATATCTTAGGACGATTATTGATAGTGGATTGAACTTTGAGGTGAACTGTGAAAGGGTGTGCAAAAAGGGTCAGCAAAATTTGCATTGTTTGAGGAAACTTGCACGCTTCCAAATTGACTGAACCATAATGACTATGTTCTATCGGGCTTTTATTGAATCTGTTTTATCCTTTTCTTTAATGTCATGGTTTGGTCAGATAAAACTGAAACAGAGGAAATCCTTGGATCAGGTAGTCAGATGGTCCAGTCGTTTGCTTGGTGAGTCACAGCTGAGCCTGACATCCCTGTACACCAGACAAGTACAGAGGATGGCCGACTCGATTTTAAATGATGACTCCCACCCTTTGCACTGCAACTTTCAGCTTCTTCCCTCCAGACGGAGGTTTGCTGTCCCAAAAAGTAGAACCCAGCGCTACAAAAACAGCTTTGTCCCTGCTGCTGTCAAAGAGTTGAACAAGCTATAAAAATTATATTGTACATATTTTATATTTACCTATTTTGTAAGATGTGTGCCTGTGTTTGTGTCTATGTTGAATGTAATTAGTGGCTTGTAAATATGGATGTCACCAACTGCAAAACAAATCTACCTACGGGTACAAATAAAGTAACCTGAACCTGAACCTGTTATGTTTTTTATGTCTGTCCTTTCCATCCTCCCTATCCCCTCATCCCCAGCCAGTCGCAGCTGATGACTGCCCCTCCCTGAGCCTGGTTCTGCTAGAGGTTTCTTCCTTCAAAATGGGAGTTTTTCCTCTCCACTGTCACTTAGTGCTTGCTCATAGGGGATCGTCTGATTGCTGGGTCTTTCTGTGACTGTGTGTTTTTTTTTTTTTTTCCTGTACTGTGGCGCCACGAGACGGCTTTTGTTGTGATGTGGTGCATTATAAATAAAGCTGAATTGAATTGAATTAATGTAACCTATTTCAGAACTATAATGTATATTAATCATAATGGATTTTTGCCCAGCAAAAGAAAAAAATAAAAGAAGAAGAAGAACAGGTCCCTGGTTGTAACCCTCAGGGACAAAAATAAAGTCAAAAATACTGGGGGCTGCCAGTGGTACACCTAAGCCTGCTGGCATTGAGAATGCAGGCTGGCTGAATTTTTGTACAGTCACACAAAATTGTAATTTTCCCAGATTTGTCATAGATGCAACTATGGGATCAATATGAAAAGCCTACATCATTTCATTGGCAAATAATCACATTTATAAGGTTTTCTGAGAGTTGACGTCTGCCGTTGACCTGAGGTCGAGTTCGCCAAAATTCAAACTCATCCCAGATTTTTCAAAGATAGAACTATGCTGTCAATGTCAAGCATGTATGTCATTTCCTTTGTGAGTTATCATATTTACAATGTTTGAAATGAAACTCAGTAACCTTGACTTTTGACCATTTGACACCAGACCCGTAGTTTAAGGTCAAGATCCCAAGGTGAACCTCTTTACAGCTTGGTGCCCCTACCCTTACTTGTTCTTGAGAAATAGTTTATATGGCATTTTGACTTTGACCTTGAGACCTTGACATAAAGGTTAGAGGTCACCCAAATTTGAACTCGTCCAAGATTTTTCTTAGATACAACTATGGTATTGATTTGAAAAGTCTACACCCATCCTTTATTTCACAAGGTAGGTGTTGACGTTGCCACTGATGGTGCCAATGACACCGACACCCATCCACCTGGTTGGGATGACATTAATACCCTTTCATCCTTTTGGAACATGGATATCAAGCTCATTATCATCCCATGTAATTCTACATTTTTTGTACTCTTGATAGAGAAAGTTAAATATTATATATGCCTACATAAAAAACTATTATACTATATATAACTATTGTATGTAAATAAAAACATAAAACTGCAAAAAATATATAAAAAGAAGAAAAGATTCAGCGCATTAAACATATGTACATTATTTTTTTAAAGTATGAAAATATAAAAATGGGGAAGCATGAATAAGTTTTGAGTCATGAATTGCAGAAAATGTATATATAAAAAAGAAAAGATACAGAAAGCTAATAATATATGCATTAAAATTTTTAAGCTAAGAAAATATAAAAATGTGGAAACAACAATAAGTCTTGAATTTTAAAAAAAAATTGATTCAGAAAGTACATAAAATAAAAATAACTAAAAACAGTGTTTCTTGACAGGCTGACTTTGTTGAAAGTCTGTTTCTGATCAGGGTACACCTTTTACAATACACCGATAAAAATATGCCTTCTGAAAAACATTTGGACGCTTGAGTAAAGCTGATCCCTACAGTGACATCATTTTTCGCTGCAAC
Organism: Pholidichthys leucotaenia; assembly: GCA_020510985.1. Taxonomy (NCBI): domain Eukaryota; kingdom Metazoa; phylum Chordata; class Actinopteri; order Cichliformes; family Pholidichthyidae; genus Pholidichthys; species Pholidichthys leucotaenia. Next base: position 142,577,181 of record CM035840.1, read on the forward strand.
TTTTGCAAGTCTGCTTGCAGTCTGCTATTTAATTCTTGGGATCTTTTGCTGTTTTTCTTGGTGGTTAATACATACCTGGTCTTATAATGCTGGCATAGGCCGGGAGCAGAGACACCGCCTCATTGTAAAGAAGATATACTGGTTTGTCTCCTTCAACACAAACATGCATTCACTTTCCGGTCTTTAACTTGCCTTCCCTCTGCAGTAATATTTCTTTTCTTGCACATTTTTCCAACCCAATAACTCAAATGACCAAAAAAAAAACCCCACCTTATTATCTTAATGGTAATGACAGCTGTCAATCACTGGAATGGCCTGGTGATAAAGCATCCACCCCGTTGCTGGGAGGTTGTGGGTTCAAGCCCCAGCCAGATTATACCAAAGACCATGTTGAAAATAGTACTTTTTTAGTTTGATGCTGCATAAATAGAATGGAGAAAGAAAAGTTGGCTGCCCAGCAATGGGGGAAGCACAAAACTAGTGTGCTCTTAATGCTGTTCCCAAGCCCGGATGAAAGGGGAGGGTTGTGTCAGGAGGGGCATCCGGTGAAAAAATTCCTGCCAAATCAAACATACGGACCAATGATCTGCTGTGGTGACCCCAAATTGGTGTTTGTGTGTGTGCATGCGTGTGTGTGTAATGAATGGTGTTGAAACACTGCCATCTGTGGTTCCATGCCTTCATTGAACTGATGACAAAACCACAGTGCATTGTGGGACAGCTAGCTCATGATGCTGTGCTCTGTAATGTGGCACAAAAGTGTTCATCTTCATTCATCTTCTTCCGCTTAATCCTTTTCAGGTCGCGGGGGGGCTGGAGCCTATCCCAGCATCTCTGGGCTAGAGGCAGGGTACACCCTGGACAGATTGCCAGTCCATCGCAGGGCCAACACAGAGAGACACACAACCATTCACTCTCACAGTCATACCTAAGGACAATTCAGAATCTCCAGTTTGATGACTGGCGCCTAGCGGCTGCCCCGGCCTTGGATGCACTCTGCAGAGCGTGCCCAAATGCCAAGTCACGTTTCGTTACCTTGTATTCATACATGTGTAATGACAATAAAGTTGAATCTCAATCTCAATCTGATGCCTATTAACCTAACTTGCATGTTTTTGGCATGTGGGAGGAAACCGGAGAAATCCCGGAGTAAACCCACGCAGACACGGGGAGAACATGCAAACTCCACACAGATCATTGTTGGTTGGGGGCTGGGATCGAACCCAGGATCCCCCGGCCAATGGTGAGTTGCTGTGCTGCCGTAGTGCTAACCACTCCACCACCGCGCCGCCCCTGGCACAAAAGTGTATTTTAGGAAAATCCTATTCTTTTTAAGCCTCTGCAAGTCACAAAAAAATGACACATTTTAGAGGCTGAGGGGTAAAAAAAAAAATGCACTTCCTAGAATGGCCACTGATTGGCTCTAAAAGCATATCTGTATTGACTCTCATGTCCAGTGATAGTGGTGTCTCAGTTTTACAGCAGAAATTACTTTATAGCTTACTGACAAATACTGGTTTTGTTCTGTAGGAGCTTTTTTCATCTTGTAACTAAGCTTTAAGTGCAATAATGTAGTTACCAAGTATGTGAGTGTCAGATTGAGTTTTATGGTGAGTCTAACTAGGGTCCTGAAAAAGGACTGTAAAATTCAAATTTGGTTTCCACACACGCTGCTATGTCAAGGAGCCAAAATTTTGTGTAAACTAACAATAAGTCAGTCATGTAATGGCGTAATGCCAAATATGACTGTTCTTAACCGCGATCCTCAAACCAGTGACTAACATCAGAATTATGTCTGACATGTCTGAAATGTAGCACACATGATGGACAGCTGGGATGGTTGCAACATGACTCCAAACAGGAATGTGTTTTGAGTTATGCTAAAAAAAAATTGTGATCAAATGTTTAGTCATGTTGTGTATCGATTGATGTATCGATCATGACATTCTACTTGATAGATTAGAACACTATGTTGGACTAAATGGAACTTCGCTGCAGTGGTTTAGATCTTATTTGTCCGATAGACTTCAGTTTGTTCACATCAATAATGAGTTTTTTTCCAACTCTAAACTCAGTCATGGAGTTCCACAGGGATCTGTGTTAGGCCCTACTCTTTATAGTTTATATATGCTTCCATTTTTTTGGGGGGGTGGGGGGCGCATGTGCATGCATCAACCGGCAGCTGGTGAAAAAAGTTCGATGTCTGTGTCTCTGTTTTATGCACTTTAATGTGTTTTAATGAAATTCTCTGTGTTGTTTTTGTTCTTGAATGTTTGTGGACTATATAACGAAGAGCTCCCTGGTTCCATCAGTATGGATTTCCTCCTTATTTTTGCACTCTTGTTTTTTTTCCCACCGGCTCTTTGTCTCTGAGGTCAGCGCAATCACGATAATGCCGGGAAGAATCCAGTATTCCAGAGACATGTTACTGCATTTAAACACGGATAATGCAGCGTCTGTGTTTGAGTCTGTGCCGCAACTGCTGGACTTTATTTTAAGAGATTTTCACGGACACAGCGATGAAAAGAGAGACAAGAGGAGGAAACGCGGAAAGCGTGGAGGCGTAAAATTAAATCTGAGAAGGTGTCAGCTTAACCGCATTCCTCTTCCTTCCATCATCATGGGGAACGTACAATCCCTGAGAAATAAAGTGGATGAAATTCAAGAGAATGTATGATATCAGAAGGACTTCAAGAACTGCTGTGTCATGGCTTACACAGAGACGTGGCTTACGGCGCAAGACCCGGATGCGGACCTGTGTATTGACGGCTTTGGAGCCCCACTTTGCTCGGATCGGCAGGAAGAGGTAACAGGGAAACGTCAGGGGGGGTGGCATATGTTTATACATTAACGAACAGTACTGTACATCTGTCACGGTCAGAGAGCACATCTGTACACCCGATGTGGAGCTGCTGTCCGTATCGCTACGCCCCTTTTATCTGCCCCGCGAGTTCCCCCAACTTTTCATAACGACTGTGTACATTCACCCGAGGGCGGACGCTGACTCCGCCTCCAGCACCGTCTTTGATGTGGTCCAGCAGTTGCAGTCGATTTCCCCAGAGGCTCCAAACTTTATTCTTGGGGATTTTAACCATGTTTCTTTAAAGAAGACACTTAAAAACTTTTATCAGTATGTCTCCTGCCCAACCAGGCGAAAAAAGACATTGGACCTGTGCTATGGATCCATAGAAAGGGCTTATAAATCACTTCCCCTTCCTCCTTTAGGATCCTCTGATCACAACTGTGTACATTTGCTGCCCACATATAAAACTGCTCTCAAAAGAGACAAGGTGAAGACCAGAGTCATAGATGTGTGGACAGAGGATTCAGTGCACTGCCTCCAGGAATGCTTTAACTGTACGGACTGGGAGGTGTTCACACTGGCCTGCGGAGATGATTTGGACTCTTTGGTGGATGTCACATGCTCATACATGGCTTTCTGTAGAGACATGATCGTTCCACGTAAACGTGTCAAAATATACCCCAACAACAAGCCATGGGTTACAAAATCAGTTAAATCCTGCTTACAGAGGAAAGCACTTGCCATTAAACGGGGGTCTGTTTCTGAGCTACAGGTTGCCACAAAAGAGCTGAAGTCCGAAATTTTAAGAGCAAAACAGAATTATAAATCCGAGTTGGAGAGCAAGATGGCAACAAAGAAACTTGGTTCAGCCTGGGCCAGTATGAAAACTATTGCAGGCCTTCAGAGCACAGAGCGCAGTAATCGTGTGTTTTTAGATGGTTTTAATTCAGACACAGAGCTGGCTAATGCTCTTAATTGTTTTTATGGTCATTTTGATTCCTTTGACTTTAGCACAGAAACCCAAGATTTGAAACAGAAACTCAAAGACAATCAGCACTTTAATATTGAGGTGCAGGATATTAAAAGGGCATTCTGTGCTGTAAAAGTGAACAAAAGTCAGGGCCCTGATAATATATGTGGGCGATTGGTAAAGTCCTGTGCACATGAATTGAGTCCTGTATTTCACTACATTTTCAATAAGTCCGTACAGACACAACATGTGCCTAAGATCTGGAAAGATGCCGTGGTTGTCCCCGTTCCAAAATCCAGCTGTCCTAAAATGGTAAACGACTTTAGACCAGTTGCTTTGACTTCAATTTTAATGAAAATTTTTGAAAAACTGGTCAGATTTGAGGTTGTAAAGCAGACTGAGCATGCATTGGATCCTCTGCAGTTTGCCTACAGGCCTCACAGAGGAGTGGAGGATGCCACTGTCACTCTGTTTAACATGCTTTTTAAACATCTGGATTTTAATGGGACACACGCCAGGCTTTTATTTGTGGACTTTTCTTCCGCCTTTAATACAATCCAACCTCATATTTTAGTTGAAAGGTTCCTGCAACAATTTGATTTGAGCAATAATCTGGTGGGTTGGATTCTGGATTTTTTAACCAACAGGACACAGAGAGTAAGGGTCAATGGTACATTGTCTGACCAAAAGTGTTTTTCTACTGGCTCTCCTCAGGGGTGTGTGTTGTCACCACTACTCTTCATCCTGTACACAAACGTGTCGGAGCAGACATGACAACAGACACATTATAATAGACACATTAGACAATAGACACATTATAAAGACACATACTTTATAATAGACACATTATAAAGTATGCTGATGATTCAGTTGTTGTCAGTCTCCTACAGGATGGTGAGAGTGGCCACGGCCCAGTAGTTGATGATTTTGTTTACTGGTGTGAGGATTCCTACCTGCAGCTGAATACAACAAAACCTAAAGATATGATTATTGACTTTAGGAGGAAAACTCCCAGGCACGAAATCACTGTACTAAAAGGCCAGACCATTGAATGTATGCAATCCTACAAATATCTTGGGACGATTATTGAGAGTAATTTAAACTTTGAAGAGAACTGTGAAAGGGTGTGCAAAAAGGGTCAGCAACATTTGCATTGTATAAGGAAACTTGCACGCTTCCAAATTGACCGAACCATAATGATTATGTTTTATCGGGCTTTTATTGAATCTGTTTTATCCTTTTCTTTAGTGTCATGGTTTGGTCAGATAAAACTGAAACAGAGGAAATCCTTGGATCAGGTAGTTAGATGGTCCAGTCGTTTGCTTGGTGAGTCACAGCTGAGCCTGACATCCCTGTACACCAGACAGGTACAGAGGATTGCTACCGCCATTTTAAAAGAGTGACTCCCACCCTTTGCACGGCCACTTTCAGCTTCTTCTCTCCAGACGGAGGTTTGCTGTCCCAAAAAGCAAAACCCAGCGCTACAAAAACAGCTTTGTTCCTGCTGCTGTCAAAGAGTTGAACAAGACGTAACAATATATTGCACATAATCTAGTTATCTATTTATTAATTTCATTTTATATTTTCTTATTTTTGTAGGTTTTTTATTTGGGTTCTAAATCTTGTATTGGGTTTTAGACTTTGGAGTTTTTAACCTCTTTGACTAGTCTTTAACTTTTTAATATGACCTTTCTCTCTTATCTCTGTTTTTTCTCTCATCTCTTTGTCTTATATCCTGATTGATGGAGCCTTGAGTATTTTTATCATGTTTATAGTCAGCTTCATGTGTGCCTGTGTTTGTGTTTATGTTGAATGTAATTGTGGTTTGTAAATATGGATGTCACCTGACTGCAAAACAAATCTACCTACAGGTAAAGTAACCTGAACCTGAACCTGAACCATTAGGCAATATCATTAGAAAGCACTGTATACATTTTCACGACACACAATTATACCTGTCAATGAAGCCCGATGATTGTAATCAATTAGCCAAGTTAGATGCCTGTCTTAAGGAAATCAAAACCTGGATGACTTGTAATTTTCTGCTATTAAACCCTGATAAGACTGAAGTCATTTTTGTTGGTCCAAAAAACCTTAGAAATTCCTTTCCAAATCAAACTCTTAATTTGGATGCCGCTACTCTCACTCTGAATAGTTCTGTGAGGAACCTTGGAGTTATTTTTCAAGATCTGTTCTTTAATTCACATATTAAACTTGTTTCTAAGACTGCCTTCTATCATCTGCACAATATTGCCAAGATTAGGAGCATCTTGTTTCTGAATGATGCTGAGAAACTGATCCACACCTTTGTCAGTTCTAGATTAGATTATTGTAACTCGTTATTGTCAGGTTGTCCTAAAATATCTTTCAAAAGTCTTCAGTTGATCCAAAATGCTGATACTGTGGGTGACCCCCACAACAGACTGGGACAAGCAGAGCACTCAGCTGGAGCAATTGGCAGAACAATGAGATGTGTGTATTGATATCAATAGGCAGCCTCCCTTTGTCTAGCTTTTTCCTGCCAGTAATCTTCCTATTGTTATGGGTGACTCTCAAATGCAAATGTCTTCCTGTCAGTAATCCTCCTATTGATGTGGGTGACTCTCAAATGCAAATGTCCATGCCTACTGCTGTGAATGCATTGTCTGTAGTGGGGTATTTAAACTGCATTGCTCTGTAACTCTCTCTCTCTCTCTCTGACTACTGCTCAACTGACCACACGATTGCCTGACAGCCTGAGAGCTCGCTCTAGCCCGCACCCACAGGGCTGGGGTGAGTTCTGTGATGGTGGTATGATTAATAAAATCCCTCAAAAACTATCAGTTCACCGCTTATTATTTCATGCCGCCACACTGGTGACCCCGAAAGAAAGCACACGCTTTGTGCAACGCAACCTTCTGATCTGGACCGCCACACTGGTGACCCGACGGAGAAAAGAACACGCTGACAACGAACGCAGCACCCGGCGGTGATTCTCCGACGACAAGCGAACGCAGCAGCCTGACGCAAATGGACTGCCCTCCCTTCTGCTACAGGGAGACCTCGACGCAGAGTCACCACCAGGCGAACTCTCCAGAGATCATCCACGACCGGGAAAGCGGCAGAAAGCTTCATGGTTCGTCCTTCGCCTGAGATCTGCACATCCACGCTGGGACCGGCCACTCTCACAGCTCCTCCACACGAGAGCGCACGCACCTTGTCCTCTCTCCACGACGGCGACCTCCAGGGCCGACGGAGAACGCAGCGCGTGGACCTGAACGCACCATGACCGAACTACAGCAACAACCTGAACAGGGATGACCATCGGCGCCGACTACGCTGATCTCCAGCAAGCTCCCTGACCCTCACTCGCCTCTACAGCGGACCTGCCAAGCACCGAACCCCGCACGCACACCGGGGGGTTATGAGGATAGCGCACCCCGCACGGGACGATACCGGCTCCACACAGACCGCCATCGTCCTTCACTGCTGCACACAGAACCTTCAGGGCTGCTCACACACCTGAAGCACAGCTCGCTCACAGGATTTTGTAATGGTCTCAGCCACAGCGCACAAGGGAATTCAGTCGTCAGCTGCCCCCGAGGGCTTTAGGGCTGCGCGCGCGCACCTAAAGCCAACACGCCAAGTCCCTCACACTGCTGCAGCTCCTTTTTTCTCACAACCGCTACGCAGCCTTGCAGCTCCTGTTTTTCTTCATAGCCACGAGAGGAGTCAGAGACAAATTTTTCTTCGCACAGCCGCTGTGGACCTCCGCCACGTTCAACGGGACAGCCCCTCAACATCGCGGATCCACAGGCAATTTTTGCGCGGCCCAAACAATTTCGCCGTCCTGGGCCGGCACTTGCTACCCCCACCCCCCTCCCTCCACCTCCTCGGCACAGAGCCTTCCCCGCAGCTCGCTTCCAAAGCCGGACAATCAAGGCCTCAGCTCCCCGCTGAGCCCTCTGGGGGGGGAGTACTGTGGGTGACCCCCACAACAGACTGGGACAAGCAGAGCACTCAGCTGGAGCAATTGGCAGAACAATGAGATGTGTGTATTGATATCAATAGGCAGCCTCCCTTTGTCTAGCTTTTTCCTGCCAGTAATCTTCCTATTGTTATGGGTGACTCTCAAATGCAAATGTCTTCCTGTCAGTAATCCTCCTATTGATGTGGATGACTCTCAAATGCAAATGTCCATGCCTACTGCTGTGAATGCATTGTCTGTAGTGGGGTATTTAAACTGCATCGCTCTGTAACTCTCTCTCTCTCTCTCTGACTACTGCTCAACTGACCACACGATTGCCTGACAGCCTGAGAGCTCGCTCTAGCCCGCACCCACAGGGCTGGGGTGAGTTCTGTGATGGCGGTATGATTAATAAAATCCCTCAAAAACTCTCAGTTCACCGCTTATTATTTCATGCCGCCACAATGCAAGAGTTTTAACTGGTTCTAGAAAGAGAGATCATATCTCTCCGGTTCTGGCCTCCCTTCATTGGCTTGCTATAGAGTTTAGAATTAAGTTTAAAATCCTTCTTCTCACTTGCAAAGCTCTTAATAATCAGGCCCCCTTATATACAAAAGATCTGATATTACCCTATCATCCTAACAGAGCACTACGCTCCCAAAATGCTGGATTACTTGTAATACCCAGAATCTGAATTGTTCTTTTGTGTGTTCTTATTGTATTGTATGTGTTTATTATTATTATCACCAAATAAAATAAATTCATTCATTCATTCATTCATACCCAGAATCTCCAAAAGTACAATGGGAGGCAGAGCCTTCTGCTATCAAGCTCCTTTTCTGTGGAACCAGTTATCACTCTGGATCCGGGAGTCAGACTCGATCTCTGTTTTTAAGAATATAGGATAAAATCCTTCCTTTTCAATATAGCCTACGATTAGGGAGGGATCTTGTGTCTCTTAACCCCCCTTTTGTTTTGCTGTTAATAGATTCAGACTGCCGGGTGACCTCCAATAATGTACTTGGCTTCTCATTGTTCCTGTTCTTTATGTCTGTTCTCTTCATCCTCTCTATCCCCTCACCCCCAGCCAGTCGCAGCAGATGACTACCCCTCCCTGAGCCTGGTTCTGTTTGAGGTTTCTTCCTGTTAAATGGGAGTTTTTCCTCTCCACCATCGCTAAGTGCTTGCTCACAGGGGATCATCTGATTGCTGGATCTTTCTGCAATTGTGGGGTTTTCCCTGCATTTGGTAGTGCTATGAAATGACTTTTGTTGTGATATGGCGCTATATAAATAAAGCTGAATTGAACTGAATTGAATTGGATTAAAAAGTTTGGGTGAAGCACTGTAAAGTAATATCTTCATCACTCTTTTCTTAGCTTCTAGGCAGCTTCAGACATAGTGATTATGCGTCTAAGCTATCATGTCAAGCCAGCTTAGCAACTATTGTCATGGCTGTTACCAGCAGAAAAGCTTGTCATAACAAAACTTTAGAAACCTTTCAATGGTTTGAAAGGTTTCTACATGAAGGTTTCTACAGAAATGGAAGGTGTTAGCTTTTGAGATCTTGTTTTATCCAGGAACATAGTTTTATAAAAATCAGTCTAAGCCAGCAATGTAGAACACGTTTTATCATTTTTTTTTCTCCACTATTTGCCACAACTGCTGATGGACTAATTTCCTTCACTCTGTCACACAGAAATGAACACTTAAATACATTTATGTACATTTACTTAAACACACCCACACAAATTTTAGTTCAGTAAACTTTCACAAAAGTATTATAATTTTTTTTTCTTGATTTTGATTAAAAATAAAACAATTTTGTAGTACAACTGTAGATTGTTATAATCAAAACAACTAATCAAACATGGTTGCTTCTTTAAAATACATTTTTTTCATTTACTATAGTCTTTTCTAAAGTCATTTTAACTTAATGAAGACCCTGTCTGCACACAAATAGGATAAATAAATTCAAAATGATGTGACAGAATGGTTTGGTACATTTTAATGACTGTTACATCCGCTCGGTATTATGGGATCAGTTGCAACATTTCACTTTGTCTAATAAAGTATCAGTTTTATGTATATTATATGTATCCTACACAAGTTAGTGATTTAAGATGCATCTGCCAGCTGTGAGTGGGCAGCTGGCAGATGTGGACATAATGAATTAAAAATTGTTTGTCCAATGCAAACAATCTGTGACAAAGTGATGGAAATGAAAACAGTGCTGTAACTGTTCACACTCTCCCCTGCTGTTTTAATTTATTTTCTATTAAGATAATGACAATGATTATGATTTTTCACATTCAATTTAAAAGTACAACAGAAAATTGATTCTCCATTGTAACTGCAGAATACCATGACTTTTTAATTTTCTGTTCAATGGGATAGTTTTCCATTCAATCATATCTGTGTTTTGGTATTTTAGATTCAAATTTAAGCTAATGCAACACATTTACACTGTAATTTTATCATGTCTACCCATTGAACTGCTGTGAAGAGATAAAATCAATTGTTGAATAGTTAAAAACTTTATGGTATAATCATAGATATTTCCTTTCCCTGTTGGGGAGACAATAAACAGAACATTTTATTGTCATTTTATTGTATGACAATCACAAAAATGCCTACTTATGGGGAAAAAAGCTGCAAATTTACAAGAAAATGTTGGAAATTTACAAAAATTCAAATTTACTTGAAAAAAGTTGCAAATTTATGAGGAAAAAAAATCCAAATTTAAGATGCAAAAAGTAGTGGATTTATGAGAAAAAGGTTGCAAATTTATGAGAAAATCAAGAATTTACAAGAAAAAAGTTTCAAATTTGCAAATAAATGTAGTAAATTACTGAGAAAAAGTTGTTAAAAATTATGATAAAAGCTGTAAATTTTTTGTAAAAAAAATGCTTTTACACTTGGTATCTGTACTTCAAATGCATCTTATTCAATTATGTCAGATGATATATGTTGTATGTAGAAGGTGGAGTGTGTGTGTCTTGCCATACCCGCCCTGGGTGTGGCATCAGGTGGGCTACGGCGCCTGTGTATATATTTCTGTATTCCTCAATAAAGTTCAGTTCGCTGAGTTTGTTACATGGCATAAAAGGACTCCCAACTATTATTATAGACATAACGTTTTGCCGACGAGAGAAAAACTATGGTGGCATATGGGTTACTTCCACCTCTGCTGTCGTTTTTGGAGTGTCCCGGAGAGCCAGCGATTCTGTGGCCGGATTGGGCAGCACTGCTTGGGGGATACATCACTGGGCTAGGCCTGGGTAGACTCCACGGAATTTGAAGACAGGCGCTGCTGGTCCGTCGTCTCGGCACAGAGGGTTGGAGAATTCTCGGCATATTGGAAGAGACGGAGCATTATGTGGATGCTGTTGGGTGGCTGGCTGGAGATTTTGCCAAACATCCAAGGGACAAGAAGCTGGGGCTGTGGATAACGAGACTGTTGGCGCCTAGAGGAGCTAAGCTAGTTAGCTTGGAGGAGCTAAAGGCTCAGTCTGTGGCAATGGGATGGTTAGCCACAACATTTGGTTTGCGCCAAAACTGAGCTGCAAGCTACCAGCTGGGTATTAAATTAATTAAATTAAATTAAATTAAATTAAATTAAATCACCCTTATTGTCATTCAACCGTACAACCAATCATGTACAGTAGAACAAGATTGTGCTTTATCTATCTACTGTGTTAATCACACACACCCCAGTGCAGAATCAGAGGGCCGCTGCCATGCAAGGCGCCACCAGAGATTTCCCTCCTCCATTCCATTATTGCTGAGCACCAAGCTGGATGGCAGGAAGTTCCACTTTTATATGGTCTTCGGCATGACCCGGCCAGGATTTGAACCCCTGCCTCCCGGGTGTGGGGCGGGTGCTCTACCAACTGAGCCACCACCCCGGTATCCAGCGGGGACCAGAGCCCCTGGTTACCGACGATGGCGAGCCAGCCAAGGAGCACAGCATGGTACTTGACCATAGCGCTGGTGATGTTGACGGAGTGGTGACCAACGGCAGCATGAAGGGAGAGCAGCGACCGGATGCAACTGAGTCTTCCCAGCAGCTGGAGTCCGGGCAGCGGGAGAGCGAGAGCAAGCAGGCTGAAAACCCCGGGAAGCAGCAGCGACAGCCAGGCACAGAGGCAGCGCAGCGGAGTGCCTTGGACGAGGGTGCTGGGCGCAGCGGCAAAGCACCTGGGTCGATAGGTGACGCTGACGAGAGTGACACTGGGAGTCCGGGGAAGCAGCAGCGACAACCAGGCGCAGAGGCAGTGCAGTGGAGTGCCTTGGACAAGGGTGCTGGGAGCAGCAGCAAGGCGCCTGGGTCGAGGAACAGCGCTGACAAGTGAGCTTTGGTTTTCCCCAGAGTTCGGCCACAGGGGTCCAGAGTGTTTGGGGTTACAACGGCGACAGCTGCAGCGATGGTGAAGGCGGTCGGGGGCGGACTGACGGGCACAGAGGGACAGCATGACAGGCAGCAGCACTGTGGGTCCTAACAAGAAAAGCAGTCGGTAGTGAGAGGAGACATCCTCACCGGGGATGTCAGCTTCAACCCCAGGGGTAGGCAGCTGCCAGGGGTGCACATGCCATGGTGCTGCCCTGACCCTCGAGCCGATTTTATCCATGGCTGCCCATGGACATTGGCATAACTTGAACAAGTTTAATGTAAATATGCTCATATGGTGTGCATGTGAATGCATGTGTATTATTTGGGGATTATTTTGTTTATTTAGCATAAAAAACACTGATTTTAGTTGTTTTGTGTGAATGTGTTAGGTCATTCTTGTTCACTGTCTCCTGTTATTTCCCTTAGTGCATGATTCGGTTCCTAAATTGGGGTGGGTCTGAATTGCGTGTATGTGTTTTGCACTTTTGTAAGGGGGAGGGGAATGTTGTGTGTAGAAGGTGGAGTGTGTGTGTCTTGCTGTACCCGCCCTGGGTGTGATGTTAGGCGGGCTACGGCGCCTGTGTATATACAGTGGTGTGAGAAAGTGTTTGCCCCCTTCCTGATTTCTCTTTTTTTTTTTTTGTATGTCACACAAATGTTTCAGATCATCAAACAAATTTAAATGTTAGACAAAGATAACACAAGTAAACACAAAATGCTGTTTTTAAATGAAGGTGTTTATTATTAAGGGTAAAAAAAAATCCAAACCTACATGGCCCTGCATGAAAAAATGATTGCCCCTGTTAAAACATAAATTAACTGTGGTTTATCACATCTTTGGAAAGCTGAGTTAAATTTCTCTAGCCACACTCAGGCCTGATTGCTGCCACACCTGTTCTCAATCAAGAAATCACTTAAATAGGACCTGCCTGGCAAACTGAAGAAGACCAAAAGATCCTCAAAAGCTAGACATCATGCTGCAATACAAAAACATTCAGGAACAAATGAGAAACAAAGTAATTGAGATCTATCAGTCTGGAAAAGGTTATAAAGCCATTTCTAAAGCTTTGGGACTCCAGCAAACCACAGTGAGAGCCATTATCCACAAATGGTGAAAACATGGAACAGTGGTGAACCTTCCCAGGTGTAGCATCATCTGGCTTTGGCTCATCAATAAAATAGACTCAATCAAGGATGGGGAACACCACAAAACAACACAATGGCAACACACTCCCCAACCCCAAAACTAACTAACCCACCCCACCCACAAGGATCCCACAGTTCAGGGGGGCCAACCACAGTCCAAGGCCCAGCAGGTTGCCATAAGTTCGGGGGGCTGGCCAAAATCCCAGGGCCAGCGGGTGGCCTGCATACGGGTATACGGACCACCCGGTGAGGAAACCCTGTTTTTTGGGTGGCCTGCCCACATGATTAGGCCACCAGGACCGGAAGGGCAAATGAGGCGGTGGCCTATGGCCGGGCAGAGGATGAGGAACCCCTGTGGTCGCTGGCAGCAGAAGGGAAAGGACCCTGATGGTGCCCAGCAGAAGGAGGAGGAACACCCACAGGGCCTCCAAAAGGGAACGGATGGCCCCGGGATCCCCAAACTGTCCTGTGGCACCCCCGGTGGTCCCGACATAGGACAGGAATTTAGTAGCACCCGTGGTGGACCCGGGCTGGGCCATGGCTGCTTCCGCGGTGGTCCCAACCTGGGACAATGTTGCACCCACGGTGGACCCCGACCGAGCCATGGTTGCACCCATGATGAAGTCCAGCTGGACCCCTGCTGCACCCACAGTGGGACCTGGCTGGGCCACTGCTGACCCCAACTACATCTTAGCCATGGGCCAGCCGACCCATGTGAGCACCCAAGCAAGGAGGCGATCAATCACGGGCACCCTGGACTGGGACTGGGTGCCCCCGACAACCACCTCGTCCGGAACCTCAGTGGCCTCCGGTTGCGAACCTGGATCCACAGACTCATCTGGCAATGGAAGACTCTCTCCAACGACTCTGGAAATGGACTCAGAAAGAGAGGGGGAAGGGTCAGAGTCGCCGGCAGTGGCAGAGCCTGGCGAGGCGAGCTCAGGTGCAGCGTTTGGCTGCAGCTGGCTCTCCTCACCTAAAGCTAGGCAAAAATGCTCAATTATGGAAAAGAGAAAGTCAAAAAAGAGCACTTGCCTTAGCTCAAGCTCTTCCGCCGTCCAGGACTTCGGCGAGCTGGGCGATGTCTCCTCAGGTTCAGCCTCCACAAGGTTCTGCTCGGGTGCTGACTCTGCTGTGGCGACCTCCAAAGCAGGCGTGATGGTCTCTGCAGTCTTAATTCTCTCAGCTGCCATGATCCACGCCAGTGACTCCTCTGGCGTGGCAGCTGGGATCTGGTTCACCATGGCTGCGAGAGGACATCCCCCCGGACCTCTGGCTCCTCCTGATCCAGACTGCTCAGCTCTGGCTCCAGCAGGCACACCAAGAGAAGAGGAGAGAGGGCTGGTGAACAGTTATAAACAGCAGCAGGTGGCGAAAGCTCAGGAGACTGCTTTCCCTGAGTCTCCCCACCGGGAATCATGCAAGACATTTCATTGTTAATATGAGTCAAACAAAAATGTACTCACCTGCTCTCCCGGTTTGCAGTGTGAATTGCAGCTGCTGCTGTTTGGACGTCTCCACCCGTCCATCCGGGAAAGGCGGTGCGAGGCTCCTCTACAGAAGGTATGGGAGCCGCCCCTCTCACCAGAGGAACAGGAGATCCTGGCTAAAAAAAAATGGCACCCCACTGCTGCCGATGAACAAACTGAGGAAGAAGACCTTGCAGCGGATACGGAGGGAGATCCTGCAGACGGGACTGCTCGGGACAGATGATCCACTGTGGAGGCGACTGGGCTCGGTGTCGGAGCGGGAGCAGATCGTGGGGCAAAATCATTCTTCCGGGGTTCCGGGTGATGTCGACGATGCCAACCTGCTGACTGCCATCTTGGAACGGTGGATGGAGGAGAGGAGAAGATGTCCACCGATGGAGGAGAGCATCTTGGTTTGAGCTTTGTCCGGAGAGCCCTCCTCTTCAGGTCGGGTAAAGCCTGCTCGAGCATGCAGATGGAGGACAGTAATTTGGCGTACTGGGGATAATTCCAGAGGCCCAGGTGAACTGCCAGAATATCCTGAGCCTCAATGAGGCAGTCCCACTGTTCTCCGGGGCCATAGGCATCCTTGGCGAGCCTGGATGTGTGGAGTTGACATTGCAAAGTTGCCACGCCGGCTGGTCATACTGCCCTGCCATTAATACCAAGCGCTAATGACAGCAAGTATGACCAGCCGTGTCGCAGCAGGTGCGTGACTGATTGAACTAGTGTGTGTGTGTGCATGCGTGATTGTGAATGTGAGTGTGTGTGTATGTGTGTGTGTGTGCATGAATGTGTGTGTGTGCATGAGTGTGTGAGTGTATATGTGGTGAACCATACCGCTGGTGGAGGAGGAGGCATGGCTTTGCTCAATCCATCAGCTGGAATTAATAAGTAATAATTAAACCCAACAGCCACAAGTCATGCTCGGGGTGAGGACCCCGAACATGACAGAACATTAAACTCTTCAAGTTTCACTTCTTAGAATAATTTCCAGGACACCATGGAAAAGCAAATGGACTCTGATGTTCATTGTGGACAACCATCTGGGTTTAAAATGTTTATTAATCCTTGATTTTGTAATTAATAACAACCAGCCACTCCTGTGTAACAATATTTGATTTATAATTCTGATCAGGTATAAAGATTATTTAATTTGTATTAGTGTATCAGGACCTGAGATTTACTCCGGGTCCACACACAGAAAAAGTTGATAGTAAACACTCGTTTGGGGGCATCAGCTCACCTCTTTCTCTGTGAACAATTTATTAATTAATTTCACTTTATACCTGTTTAATCACTCAATAAATTAATTAATAATCAGTCTCAAAATATTAGTGAAGTCGATACTGGGGCTTCAAAACCAGACTCACAAGGGAATAAATTCCCAACAACTTCTCTCATTTTACAGATTTATTTAAATGAAATGATGATTAAAGGACATTGAAATGATTTGCAAGCAGGTGAAATGACCAACATTGACCATCACATTAAATTTGTAACTGAGGATAGAGTAACAATATGACAACATTTGCAGAACCAGGGTGAAGATGTAAGCTGAATTTAGATCAGTTTGAAGTTGGCAGATTATGAAAAACTGAACGCAAATTTATTGAGAAAATTTAACTAATTATATGGAAAATTCTGGACTACTCTTAAGAAAGTAAAAATGGAATTTTAATAAGAAAAATTAGCTTGAGTTGATGGAGCGGATCCGGAAGTTGATGCTGTGATCACAAGAGACAATTGCACAATAATTTGAACGGCGACTGCTGTCACCAAGATTAAAACAAACTTCTCCACAGGTAGTTTTTTTTTTTTTTTGTAATTAATTCATTAATTAATTGTCTGTGTCTTTCTTTTTTTTTTATGGAGCTGGAGGATTTAGAAAGTTATATCGACGCATTTTACGACCGTTTTTGTGTCATGGAGCAGGCAAGTGTGTGTTCTGCTGCTGCCTCTGCCGCTGCTTCTCAGTCTAAGCGACCAAGACCCGCAGATTCACCCAAAATAACGCCGGAGAAATCACAGCAGGGCACCGAGGTCAGTGATATCCTTTTCTCTATTGAGAATAAACTTACCAGCATGGATGGTAGACTGGCGCTGTTTGAGCTTCTTCATAAAGAATTCCAAAATTTGCGGGAGAGCCTTGAGTTTAGTCAAACGCAGCTCGTCTCTCTCGTGGAGGAAAATAACAGCCTGAAAAAGTTAGTCACCACACTAACCACGCAGCTTGGCGTTGTTGAGGGAGAAAATAGGAAAATGAAGGAGACAGTTCTCAGTTTGCAGTCACGCAGCATGAGAGATAACCTCATTTTTTCTGGAATTGTTGAAAAAAATAATGAAAATCCAGAACAGCTGGTCCGAGAATTTATGTCATCACAACTAAAACTATCCCCCGAAGTCACAAACTCAATTACCTTCCACCGAGTCCACCGAATAGGGCAAAAAAATTCCCAGAATAAACGTCCCAGACCTATTGTTGCCAAATTTGAACATTGTAAGCAAAAAATTTTGGTACAGAGGTAGGGCAAGCAGCTTAAAAACACCAATTATGGTCTAAATGATCAATTTCCACAGGAAATCTTGGAAAGGAGAAGAAAGCTTTTTCCCATTAGGAAACAAAACATCAAAGAAGGTAAACGAGCTATTGTTTCTGTGGATAGATTGTATATAGATGGCAAGCTGTTTATGGATGAAACTATAACTCCCTGGTTATTCTAGAGCCCATTTTTTTAATTTTTTCTTTTGTTATTTTTTTTTATTCACCATTTTATATATTTCTTTTTCTTTTAGCTACAGGTGGAAAAAAGAGTGGGATTGTGCGCAGGTCTCTTACTCGATTTCAGTTTAATTTGTTAACATTTGTCAAAATGTTTATTTCTTTGTTGTTGAGGTTGTTGTTTGTTTGTTTGTCTGTTGTAGGGTTTTTTTTTAAGTTTTTAGGTCATTGTTGTATGTTGTCTGCATTTTTCCACCACTTACTAACCTTCATGTCTGTTTTGTCTCATACTTCTGGTTTATAGGAAATAACTTGAAATACATGTACCCCATTTGCTTGCAATTGCAGGCAAATGGCACAGAGACATCTGTGCACACCCAATTATATATGCATAGGTGTATACACACAACATATATATACAAACACTACCGTTCAAAAGTTTGGGGTCACTTAGAAATTTCCTTATTTTTGAAAGAAAAGCACTTTTTTTCAATGAAGATAACTTTAAACTAATCAGAAATACACTCTATACATTGCTAATGTGATAAATGACTATTATAGCTGCAAATGTCTGGTTTTTGGTGCAATATCTACATAGGTGTATAGAGGCCCATTTCCAACAATTATCACTCCAGTGTTCTAATGGTGCAGTGTGTTTGCTCAGAAGGCTAATGGACGATTAGAAAACCCTTGTGCAATCATGTTAGGTCTGCAATGCTGTAATTGCTGCAAATGGAGGATTCTTTGATGAAAGCAAAGTTTGAAGGAAAAAATTATTATTTCAAATACAAATCATTATTTCTAACCTTGTCAATGTCTTGACTATATTTTCTATTCATTTTACAACTCATGGTGGTAAATAAGTGTGACTTTTCATGGAAAACACAAAATAATTGTCTGGGTGACCCCAAACTTTTGAACGGTAGTGTATATATGCATACATTACAGACATATCACATAGGCACATTTAGTTTACACATTTAGCTAGTCTTTAGTACACAACCAGTTAGTGAAAACATGTCTACATTTAAGTTTGTCACGTGGAACATACGTGGAATTGGAAACGGGGAGAAGAGGCTAAAAGTTTTTAATCGATTGAACGATCTACAGGCAGACTTTGTTTTATTGCAGGAGACACATGTCTCTAAGTCGTCTGTAGATGCGCTCACCTCCCCGGAATTCCCCCATATGTACTCAGCCGGCTTTAATTCTAAGCAAAGGGGGGTAGCTATACTGGTAAATAGAAGAGTACACTTTGTTATGAATAACACCACAATAGATCCAGAAGGTAGATTTATAATACTAAAAATTTCAGTCCAAAATTTGGATCTATGTATTGCAAGCGTTTATGGCCCAAATGTTGACGACCCATCCTTTTTTCACACTTTTTTCACTTCTCTTTCTGAGCACTTGGACACCACACTTATAATAGGAGGGGACTTCAACTTGGTATTAAACCCTGCAATCGACAGGCTCAGTACATCGAGGATTTACCGAAAATGGCTGGCTACTGACACTCTCAAACAGTACATGAATGATTTTGGTCTTTGCGATGAATGGCGATCTCTTCACCCAACTCTTCGGGAATATACCTTTTTTTCATCAGTTCATAGTTCATATTCGCGTCTAGATTTCTTCTTAGCCAGTAACTCTATTGTGAGGGACATCATAGACACTGAAATATGTTCAAATCAAGCTATTAGCGATCACCATCCAGTTTCACTTACACTAGTAAATAGGGAAACTACAAGGGAAACTAGGAGCTGGAAATTTAATATATCACTACTGAAAGATGAAGACTTTATTAACTATTTTAATAAAGATTGGGAATCATATCTGGAATATAATGATGTGCCAGGAATATCCCCAGGTGTTTTTTGGGAAGCAGCAAAAGTGGTCATGCGAGGTAAAATAATCTCTTACTGTTCATATAAGAATAAAAAAGAAAAAGCACTGATACTGGATTTAGAACAGAAGATTAAATCACTGGAGACAACCTGTGCCGTTTCCCCACAGGAACAGGCACTTAACGATTTGAGAAAATTAAAGCTGGAATTAAAAGAAATTACAAACAAAAGAGCACAGTTTTTAATACAAAGACTGCATCTTGAGAACTTTGAACACAGTAATAAATCGGGGTGATATCTTGCGAACCAGCTTAGATTGAATAAAGAAAAAACAACTATCCATTCTATCAAGGACATGACTGGAAATATTACCCATGTGCCTGAAGAAATAAATAACTCCTTCAGAAAGTTTTATGAAAATCTCTACTCATCACAGGTTAACCCATCAGACTCAGAGATAAATACATTTTTGGACAATATAAATTTACTGTGGAAGCGTGAGAATGACGAGACAGAGTTCTCTCTCGAGTCAGCTTTATTTCACATCTCCAACATCACGAAGCAGAAAAGAGAGCGAAACAGGGAACTCTCATCCTTAAATAACAGGACTCTTACAGTTCACAAGTCACATGTCTCACAAACCATATTGCATTAAAATGACAATAACAATGCATCTTCTCTCCATGATATCACCCCCACTGTCTACAATGCATCCCCTCTTTAATCCTTTAATTATGCCCCACAGTCTCAAGCTTTGCATACCAAAGCTAACACTCTTGCAGCTTCCTGTCATCACCGAGGAAGCTCTGCCATTGTTCTGGTCTAAAATGTGAGTCCAAAAGCAGGTCACGAATGTGTGTCCACCACACAAAGCCCCCCCAGCATTTTAGAACAAACAAGTGAATAACAAAATGCATACCATGATAGTATCAATACACATCAGTCCACATGCTGTCTGGGCTTCCGTCTCCTGCCGTATCTGCTGTAGCTGGGGTTCGACGTCTCCGTGGCGCTGCCACGCTGGGGGTTTGCCGTCTGGGGGTGGAAACCTTTTGTCAGCACCTGTGGGAGTTCTGGGGAAACATTACTCTTTGAAGCCCTCCACGGGGGTCGGCCTTGCCGCGGGGTCTTCGCCAACAGCACTTGCTCATCTGCCACCACAAAAGCGGGTTTGAGTCTGTTTATGCCCACTTTCTCTTTCCTACCCCCCCAAATCTAGCAAAAACTGCTTGTCCCCTGTTTCTAACACTCTGAAGGGTCCGTCATAAGGCGGTCGCAGTGTGGTTCGATGCGCATCGTGTCTGACAAAAACAAACTCTGCGTTCTTCAAAGTTTTAGGCACAAAAACGCGTGGAAAACTGTGGTGCGCGGGGCCGGGCAGCGTGCTTGATTCTATGTTACTCCGCAACAGCTGAGATGGGGAGGCGTCTGGCACAGGGTTATCTGGGAGAAACTCCCCAGGGAGCCGGAGTGGCTGCGCAAACACGAGCTCCGCTGGGAAGGCTTCTAAGTCCTCTTTAGGCGCAGAACGCAACCCCAATAACACCCATGGTAACTTGTCTACCCAATTTGCACCCGTCAGTGACGCCCTGAGAGCTGCTTTCAATGACCTATGAAAACGTTCGTATAACCCGTTAGCCTGCGGATTGTACGCGGTTGTGCGGTGAATTGTGACACCCAGGCTGCGGGCCATTGTCGACCGTAGCTCCGACACAAATTGAGGGCCTCTGTCGGACATAACGTCCGATGGAACGCCGAAGCGCGCCACCCAAGCTGTTAAAAATGCGCACGTAACCTCCTCGGCCGTGGTTGATGCCAGCGGGACCACTTCAGGCCAGCGCGTGGTGCGGTCCACCATTGTGAGAAGGTGTGTGCACCCTTGTGACAGCGGGAGGGGGCCCACGAGATCCACATGAACGTGATCGAACCTCTTGGCTGGAATGTGAAACGGCTCCAAAGGAGCCCTCGTGTGCCTGTGTACTTTGGCTCGTTGACACGCCATGCAGGCTGCTGCCCACTCTTTAACTTGTTTGCGGAGGCTCGGTCACACAAATTTTTCTCCTACCATTTTGACCGACGCGCGCACTCCTGGGTGCGCCAAAGAATGAATCGAGTCAAAAACTCGGCGGCGCCACGCAGCTGGTACTACTGGACGCGGCCGTCCTGTGGAGACATCGCAGATTAGGGGGGGCATACCGTCTTGCAGCACCCTGTTCTCCAGCCTTAACCCTGTTGGTCCAGACTGGAGTGCGCGCACATCCGCGTCACTAACCTGCTCCGCGGCCATGGCTGCGTAATCTATTCCTACGCTGACTGGGGCCACTACGGCGCACGAGAGGCAATCTGCCACTACATTGAGCTTGCCCGCCACATGCTGGATATCAGTGGTAAACTCTGATATCGCGGCCAGCTGTCTCTGCTGCCGGCCTGACCATGGTTCGGAAACCTTGGCCATCGCGAATGTTAGCGGTTTGTGGTCAACGAATGCGGTGAAAGAGCGTCCTTCTAGCCAGAACTGAAAGTGGCGAATGGCCAAATGGAGAGCAAGCAGCTCCCTGTCAAACGCGCTGTATTTACGTTTGCTATTGCACAAGGTCCTGCTGAAAAAGGCGAGGGGCTGCCAAACCCCGGCTACATGTTGCTCCACGACCGCCCCTATGGCCACCTCTGAAGCGTCAGTGGTGAGCACTATGTGGGCCGTTGGGTCTGGGTGTGCCAACCACGCAGCCTTTGCCAAGGCTGCTTTCACCTCCGAGAACGCTTGGTCCCGCTCTGGGGACCACTCGACCCTATCCGCGGGTTTCCTTTTTTTGAGCGCAGCATACAGCGGCTGCATGAGTTGCGCCGTGCGGGGGAGAAAACGGTTATAAAAATTCACCATTCCCAAAAACTCCTGCAACGCCCTGACCGTCTGCGGCCGGGGAAAATCTGCCACCGCGCGCACTTTGTCAGGAAGCGGAACTGCTCCTTCGGGGGAGACGCGGTGTCCTAAAAAATCGATCTGCGCCACCCCAAACTGACACTTTGCTGGGTTGATTATTAACCCATGATCTCCCAACCTTCGGAAAACTGTGGCCAGGTGTTTTTCGTGTTCATCTTCGGACGCGCTGGCTACTAAAATATCGTCCAAGTAAACGTACACGAAAGAGAGATCGCGAAGCACCGCGTCCATCATGCGCTGGAACGTCTGAGCAGCCCCTTTAAGTCCGAATGGCATGCGTAAAAACTCAAATAGGCCAAACGGAGTTATTACCGCTGTTTTGGGTATGTTCTCAGTGCGCACTGGGACTTGGTGGTAACCGCGGACTAAGTCTATTTTAGAAAAAACGCGCGCTCCTGTCAAATGAACGGAAAAATCTTGGATATGTGGGATTGGTTAACGGTCGCGCACTGTAGCGTTGTTTAACCTGCGGAAATCCCCGCAAGGTCGCCATGATCCGTCAGCTTTTGGGACCATGTGCAGCGGAGAAGCCCACGGACTGTTTGAACGTCTGATAATGCCCAACCTCTCCAGGTTGGCAAACTCCTCGCGCACTATGGCCAGCTTAACTGCTTCCAAGCGCCTGTCACCACGGGTTGAGATGCCGTCTCGGCACTCAGCCCATGTTTTCCCTCATCCCTGCTTCCCATTGAGCAGCGTCTCAGCTGGCCCCCAGCTGGCAGCATTATGGACGGCTGGGGCCAATTAGTCTTCATCAGCTGGGGCGCTGCCAATGAGGATAAATAGGAGCAGCCTCGATGACTCGGGGCTGCGACATAAACACATTGCTAAGCTGAAGCCCCTTCGTCTGGTGTCAGCTTATACTCCTCTTGCAGCATTCCTGTGTTTGTATCCCGCTGTGAGTATGTACGTCTTGCTACCCCCACGTCCGGTACGAGCTGCTTACCTCTGCGCTGTGCAACCTGTGAGTGTACCTCTGCATGAGTATCTGAGCTCTCCTCATCCCTTCCCCTTTACCCTGAATAAAATATCACGACTCACTGGCTTGCCCCTGGCTCTGATTGCCCGGCTCCCTAGAGCCGGATATGACAGTATGTCTCAGCCAGAAGAGTTGCCGGCGGCCGTGAGTCGCTGTGGAAATGTACCTTTCTGTCCGGGTGTCAGCGCTGCTAGCATGCCGTTTCCCAGGAGTCACTTCCGGCGCCAGGGCGACGAGCTGAGGTCCATCTCGGAGGCTGTCGACGGGACATTCTTCACCCTGCACGACGCCTCCAACGCGAGACGCTGGCATCCGGGCCGTGCTGAGGAACTCCTGGACTGTCACCCTCACTCTCTGTACCATCTGGAGGACAGTGCCAGGATAGACGCTGCAGGTACACAGCGAGAGAAGCTCCACGGGGTGGATGGAAATCCCGGCAGGGAGTCGAAGTGGGCGACGTCTTTCCCCGCTTCGGAGTCCCGTTCCTGCCGCTATTCCAGTCCGGGAGTTCGCGCCAACCAGAGGACTTCCCCCGACCTGCGCCACGTCACTCGGGATTCCCTTCAAGGAGCCGCAGCTGACAGCAGTTATGTCTGGGGTCGAGTGGCTGTCGCGAGCTCCACTGTGTTTCCTGTCACCACCTTCAGGCATGTGGCGGCGGCAGTGAGGTTGATGGAGAGGACTTCAGGGCTACGAAGCTTTCCCGTGCTCGGCGCCTTCCTCGCCTCGATCTCCAATCTGGAGCGGCGAATCCTGGGTTTCCCCCTCGCTTCGTTCCCCGGGAATAGCCGCCATCACATCGCCGAGTCACCTCTGCACGAACCTCGTCCGGATCCAGTTCTGAGCCATCGTCAGGACAGTTCCTCCCACGCAGCTGTCACCTCTTCGCCTCGTCTGTGTGGAGATTCTACAGCCCCGTTCCCTGAGCCTCATTTCCCCGCTGTCATTCCTGGACATTCGGGCTGGCTCACCCCGGCTGTTTTCCCCTCCTCCTCGACGCGCTTTCTGACTGCTGTGTGTGCCTGGAATTCCGGCCTGGTGAGCTCTCTGCTGGAGACAACGCGAGCGATCCTCAGACGAACTCCCGGGGGGTCCTCCGTTATCGCCGGGCGGGGAGAGGAAGAAGCAGAATCCACTACAGCAGGCGATACTCAACCTCCAGGGGGCAGGCAAGTCATTGTTTTTTCACACCTGCTTAATGATTTGCTCTGTCACATCCCTGGAGGAGAAGTTCAGGGTTCGCAGCTCCCTGAACTCTCCCCACCTGCTGTAACCTGTATTCCTAATCCCACATCCTCTGTGTCTCTCTCCGCTGAGCGGTCCCCGGCTCCGGGTCAACGTGGTGGGATATGGAGAGGGCCTGTGGTTCCGCAGCTACATTGCGGATGGAGGAGGGGGACTGACTGCTGCGTGGAGTCTACGCCGACGATTGAGCGTCCCCGGGTCTCCACGGAGGAGCAGTTTGGTCCAGCGGGACGAGATTCTTCTGGCTTCACGCCGAGTGGATCGTCGGCGGGGTTACCTGAGCTGGAGGAATCTCAAGCTGCGCTGACCATCATGCTGGCTGCGGGGCCCGACGCGGCTAGATGGGAGCCTGACAACGACCTGACGACGGATCCTGGATCTTCGCAGTCCTGGACGGCGTCAGAACCCGAGATCAGGCGAGTGCTCTCCTTTCTTTTCTCTCTTTTTATCTTTGAGCACTTCAGCCTATCTCCAGGGGAGACGAGCAGGGTGCAGCCGCCCGCTGCGTCTGAGCTCGTCTCGCCGGGTTCTGGCGCTGCCGGTGATCCTGATCCCGGTTCTGTTTTCTCTTCTGAGCCTTCTTCCAGGGTCACCGGCGAGGAGTTGCTGTTCCTCGTGGTGCTGGAGGGTCCGGGTTCAACGTTGGAGGTCGGTTCTGGTGCAGTGTCCAACGTGGGTTCGCCCGAGACCCAATCGGGGTCCAACGTGGGTTCGCCCGAGACCCAATCGGGGTCCAACGTGGGTTCGCCTGAGGCCCGATCGGGGTCCGACGTGGGTGCTGCCCCAGTATTGTCCAGGTCCGGTGAGGAGGTGGCCGTTTCCCTGCGGCCTGACGCCCGCTGCCCTCGTCATCGGCTCTCCCCAGAGCCTCTTCCACCGGGATCCGCTCTGATCCTTCGCCCGTCTCAACGGTCCTGGTGGTTGAGTGATGCGGGTCGACGACCCGACCCACAGAACTTTCGGTTCAGTGATCTGGTTCCCCCCACTGGTCTGTTTCCCTCTGAGCAGCCTGGTTCGGCTGCCGGTGGACTGGATTCCTGGGATCTGGGTCCCGAGTTCGCCGTCCGAACACTTCTCTTCCCCTGATTCGCCAGCTGGACAATGGGCGGGGAGATCTCCGGAGCCATCTCGGCTATTTTTGGACTCTGCCTGCCATGCACCTCGGGTGTCACTTTCTTTTATCGTTATTAAGGTCACTTGGGTGTAGTATTTTGTCCTGTTGGTGGATTCGTATTTATAGTGCTGTGTTTTCCATCGCTCATGCTCAGCATTTTACTTTTTGTGCCATGTTTTTAGCCTCGTTTTTTGTATTGTAGAGTTATGTTTTGTTTTCCGTAACACCATGCTCTGCAGTTATCCATTTATTCCAGTCACTCATTTCTTTAGGTGACTGGGTATTTATATATTCGTGTGTGTGGGTTTTTCTTTGCCTGCACTCAGTATTTCTTTTTTGTCCTGTTGGTTCATTATAGAGTCATGTGCCTTGTTTTCCGTAACACCATGCTCTATAATTGTCATTTGTTCCAGTCACCCTCACTTTTCTTGGTGACTGTGTGTGTATGTACTTAAATTAGCGCTGTGTATAGGTTCCCCTTTATTTAACCGTACTCAGCATTTTTTGCCCTGTACCTTTTTGGTGGTTCTTTTTTCCTTGTTCTGGGTCACGCATGGTTGGTACTCTCTGGGTAGTATGTAACCGGCGTGCTGACCCAGTTCTTCTCCCCATCTGTACCTGGGTTAATTATTCTGTTTGGTCAGTATTGTATTTGGGTTTTTCTTTCCCGCTACCCTACATTGCCCTATTGGTGTGGTCCTTCCCTTGGCTTCTTCCCCTCCGGTCCACCTCCCTTCCTCCCACCCTAGGTGGTGGTGGTGGTGGTGGTGGTGGGGGGGGGCTGGGATGTTCCTGGTCGTTCAGGAGCCCGACCTTGAGGGGGGGGCTCTGTCACCACGGGTTGAGATGCCGTCTCGGCACTCAGCCCATGTTTTCCCTCATCCCTGCTTCCCATTGAGCAGCGTCTCAGCTGGCCCCCAGCTGGCAGCATTATGGACGGCTGGGGCCAATTAGTCTTCATCAGCTGGGGCGCTGCCAATGAGGATAAATAGGAGCAGCCTCGATGACTCGGGGCTGCGACATAAACACATTGCTAAGCTGAAGCCCCTTCGTCTGGTGTCAGCTTATACTCCTCTTGCAGCATTCCTGTGTTTGTATCCCGCTGTGAGTATGTACGTCTTGCTACCCCCACGTCCGGTACGAGCTGCTTACCTCTGCGCTGTGCAACCTGTGAGTGTACCTCTGCATGAGTATCTGAGCTCTCCTCATCCCTTCCCCTTTACCCTGAATAAAATATCACGACTCACTGGCTTGCCCCTGGCTCTGATTGCCCGGCTCCCTAGAGCCGGATATGACAGCGCCGAGCTTTTGCAAAAACGGGCAGTCCGGTAGTGGTAATAAAATGCTCCACCCCGTGCTTAGCGACTGTTGCCGAAAATGTGGGGACCATGAGTGCTGGGAACTGAGTGAGCAGTGTGTGAAACTTACCGCTTGCAGCTGTGACGTTGGCTTGTGCTGTTGGCGGGGCCACTCGCGCTGTGCAGGGGATAGAATCAAAAGAAAGTGCATTAACCAGGCGCCTGTTAGCAAGATCAACCAACAAACCATGTGAGCACAGAAAATCATCCCCCAACATATTGAAATTTACTGCTGCTACAACAAAAGTCCACTCAATTGTACGGCCGTGTAGAGACAGAAGCAGAGTCTTCTCACCAAAGGTCTTAATCTCCGAGCCGTTCGCTGCTGTCACCCGGGGACCTCCGGAACCAGCTAGTCTGTCCGCGTAGGAAGGTGTGATGAAACTCAACTGGGAGCCTGTGTCGACGAGGAACTGCCTCCCCGAGCGTGCGTCCGACAAGTAGAGCAGCTTGTTCTCCTCCCCGAGAGCCGTGGCTGCTACCGACCCCCGGTCTTGGCATTTCCCGAACGCCCGAACTGGCACGGTGGTACACATTTGCGTGCCCTCTCTGCAAAGCGGTGATGGTAGAAACAAAGGACGTCCGATCCGCGTTCCCTGGCCCCTGCCGCCGCCGTCGTCGGTGGGTCTGGTACCGCTGCCTCTGGCCTCCTGTCGTCTCCGGTTGCCGCGTTGAGTTCTGCTGCAGCGGCCGCGGCTGCGCGCCGCTTGGTTGCGTTGACAATCCACTGCGCTTCTCGGCCTAGCGTGCGGTAGTCCCGTTAGGCCAACAGTGGCGAACTGGCCAGGGTCGCTCTTGCTGCTGACGGTATAGTCCTGAGGAAGAGGTGGGGGAAAATGAAGTGATCATCGTCAGAGTCTTTCAACCTCAACAACTTCTCCATCAGGTTCGTGGGCATGTCATTTTCCAACTTCGTCAGCGCCAGGAGCCTCTCTGCTCGTTCCTCCGCCGAGGGGGTGAATTGCTGGATGAGTGCAGCCTTCAACGTGTCGTATTTGTCGATGTCCGGCAGCTGGTCGATCAGGCTCTCCACATGCTGGGCTGTGTTGTTGTCCAGCTTTGCGACTACGTGGTAGAATTTTGTGGCATCTACCGATATCCCCCAGAGGTTGAACTGCGCCTCAACCGCGTTGAACCAGGAGCGTGGATTGTTCTGCCAGAAGTCCGGTAGCTGGACTGTAGCGGCATTCACTTGGCTGGGGGCTCCTGATGAGGCTGGCCCGGGGGAATTCTCCTCTTGCATGATACGTCTTAGGGTCACCAGTGTGGAAGTGTGAGAATGACGAGACAGAGTTCTCTCTCGAGTCAGCTTTATTTCACATCTCCAACATCACGAAGCAGAAAAGAGAGCGAAACAGGGAACTCTCATCCTTAAATAACAGGACTCTTACAGTTCACAAGTCACATGTCTCACAAACCACATTGCAATAAAATGACAGTAACAATGCATCTTCTCTCCATGATATCACTCCCACTGTCTACAATGCATCCCCTCTTTAATCCTTTAATTATGCCCCACAGTCTCAAGTTTTGCATACCAAAGCTAACACTCTTGCAGCTTCCTGTCATCACCAAGGAAGTTCTGCCATTGTTCTGGTCGAAAATGTGAGTCCAAAAGCAGGTCACGAATGTGTGTCCACCACATTACCACAATTAAATAATGAACAGGTTGCGGCTCTGGATGCACCTCTTCAGGTGTTTGAACTCCAGGAGGCACTTAAGCACATCCCAAACAACAAAGCCCCGGGACCAGATGGTTTTCCAGTAGAATTTTATAAGGAATTTTGGCCCGTGATGGCACCTACTTTTTTTAAAATGGTGAACCAGATCAAAGAAGATAATGTAATTCCTCCGAATATGAATTTGGCTAGTATTATCCTGCTCCTTAAACCTGGAAAAGAACCTACGCTTCCATCCAGCTACCGTCCCATCTCGCTTATGAATGTCGATCTCAAAATAATTTGCAAAGCTCTCGCCAAAAGACTGGAAAGGATAATCCCTTTTATTATACACCCAGATCAAACAGGTTTTATCAAGGGTAGGCACTCGGCTGATAATACACGCAGGCTATTTAATTTAATAGACTACTGCAAGATCAATAATGTAGAAACTACAATCTTGTCCCTGGATGCAGAGAAAGCCTTTGACCGGGTTAACTGGAAATTTCTTTTTATGGTCTTAAACAAGTTTGGGTTTGGTTCATCTTTCATAAACTGGGTTAAAACACTATATAGCTGTCCAGTTGTGTCTGTCCGAACAAATGATCAGACTTCCCGAAGCTTTACACAGTATTCAAAATCAGTTTACCCAAGTAAAGTGAGTCATGGAGTATTGATGTCTGTTGTGAATCTGAACCCATTGTTCCTGAGAACTTAAAGAAAGCCCTGAATGTTTGGTGGCCTTGTTGTGCAGGAGCTCAGGGCTTACAGCCTGCCAAAGGTTACATATTAACTCCCAGCATGTTACTGATTAAGTGAATAATCAAGGTCTCAATGAAACTGGCATTTGTTGTTTTCATTTCAGAGGTTTTTTTTTTAATGGGCAGAATGTGACAATGATGATGATGAACCGTGTCTCACATCTTGGTTTAAAAATATTTATTCACATTTGTGTAACAAAAGAGTCTCTTTTTCCTGAGAATGACACAATGACACTAGCAGCAGCACCTCATGTTTTCTCAGAATATAAAACACAGATTCCACTCTGTGTTATCATGGATAACAAAATACACATTTGGATCAATACAAACCCAACCAGCTATGCCAATAACATATATAATAATTTTATATAGTGTATCTCATTTTGTGTTTCCCAAACAATAACCTGCAATATTGAATCAATACCGATGTTACCCTGTGCAGCAGTGTGCCTCTAAACTTGTTAAGGAGCTGCAGCTGATATTGATTCAATATTGTGGTTCTACGTTGGAGAGCTCATCAGTATATTAGCAGAACTTGTATACAGAAATGAAAGTTATTTGACCACAGGTTTGTTAGAAAACGTGCCCGGAACCATCCAGTCTGTGATAATGCTTCAAAAACATTTTGAAAAAGCAAAATAAATCCACAACATATGTGCAATTTTAGTAACATCTAATTGTTTAAACTTCACAGTCTGCAGCTCTCATCGGCCACTCTCTGTCATGAATTGCCCCTCGGGCAGAGAGGAGAGACCCAAATACTGAACTGCAGTTTGTGATATTTATTGAAAACAACACAAAAGTCCAAACAGTGCACAAACACAAAAATCCAAACAGTGCACAAAGCAAAACTTATGAACTGGAAAAGAAGAAAGCAGGATACACGCAGATAACAAACGTCAGAATGGGGACAGGGTTCTGACACAAAATGACTTTTTGACTCCAGCAAAAAGGGAGAGAAATAACGGCCCTTAAATAGAGCCAGAAACAACTGAACACAAAGGATAGCTGGTGTGGGTCACATGAGCGGGCAGGCTGACCTAATTACAAAACAGCTCACAGCTGTGATGAGAACTGATGATGATGACAACTGAAACTAAATACACAGCCCATGTGGGATGATGACAGTGTGGGAGTGTCTGGACAAGAAGGTAAAGAACTCGTATCACAAAGAAACAAAATATAAATCCTAAGCTACAGAGACTGACAAAATAATAATAATAATAATAATAAGGACATGAATAACCAACAGAACAAATAACCACCAAAAACACATCTTAAATCAACACACAGGAAAATAACACACAACACTGGAAAAATACAGAAAATACTCAGATATAAATTAAGAGCCTGAGCTCGGTGCCACACCTTGCTCCTCCTGGACTTTGTCAGAATAAAAGATAGCAGTATCAGATGCACTGTAGTGTCACACACATTGGTTCATTTAGCACATTAAAGGTTAACATTGGTTATAGCCACTATCTCATAAGCACCCAAATGAAAGTCCCTGTGTGTTGCAATGGGAAAACTTTTTCGTCATTAGACTTGCAGGTATCTAGGGAGTACTCTGTCTAGCTGGTTCCAGTCTGTTGACAGGGGAGTTACCGGACTGGTTTTCAATCATCTTTTATTGCATTTTTCATGCCATCAAGAAAGTTTCAAAATACACACACACACACACACACACACACACAAAGCAATGGTTTGTACAGTTAGCACATTTGGTATTCCAGTCAAAGGGGTAATGCTTTATATTTTCAGTCACCAGAGACAACTGGATTTTAAAAAAAGAAATTACGTGCAGTCAGATCACACTGAATGAAATCCATTGTGATTAGCGCCTACAAAGAAGGGAAATGATACACAGAGAACTGGCATAGGAAACCTTTTTTTTATATAAAACCAACCACAGAAGCACATATTTTAGAGGAGGAAGTGGATGTTAAAATATCTTTAAGCTGATAGATTTAACATCTCTGTACATCCATCATTCACATTGATGTTTGATTTTGTCCTTTTCCTCCTCATTATTAAAATAACAGCAACAGCAACCACACCTCCCACTGCTAGCAGTAGCACCACTACAACCACACTCGCAACACATGCCGTAACATTAAAGTTAGACATTTGGGTCAGAAGAGTTTCATGTTTAAAGATGCACTTCTCTGTGTCCCAGTAATTTTCATCACTGGGTTCACCATCCCCATTTTCACCATTCCCGGTCTCTTCCTCATCATAATCATTGTCATAATCATCACTGCCTTCCAGGAACACAGGGTCTTTTAAAATAACACACCTGTACCGCCCTTCATCTTTCTTCTCGACACGTGAGATGGTCAGTGTAGAGTCATTCTCCGTCAAAGTCACTCTGCCCCTCAGGTCTTCAGGTACTGGAATGGTCCTGTCATCTGAGTCATGTATGAGCTCATACTGCCCTGATGGTTCAAGTCGCTGCCACAGAACTCTTTGGAAACCATCGAGATCAAAGCTGCATTCCAGTGAGACTGTCTCATTTATAATAATGTTTTGTTCTTGGAATTTCTCTTTGGGGCAAAGAACCAGAGAATAATGCAGCTCAAGTGAAGAGGAATGACATGAGTAGTCCCCACTGTGGTTTTCAGAGACAGCAGGTATGACCAGAGAGAAGCCACCGACTGGGATGTGCATCTGGTTGCTGTTTATGCTGTCACCATCAATTGTCCCCAGTGGTGTGTTCCATTGCTGGTCATTACCATCGGCAGGACAATTTAGAACCACTCTGTCCCCCAGTGAGGGAAAAATAGAAGTGCTTACAGTGTCATCTGGTAGATTGATGTTTTGGAAACTGAGACAAGTCATACCCCTTACCACAACACAGTAAAATGAGCTAATATTCTTTAACACTTTGTTGTTGATTACCAGCACTGCCCCACTGTCTTTGACTTCCACAGCCTTCGTGAACTCCTCCATCAGTGGCTTTAGAGAAATGCTGCTATCCAGGAAGAGAGCGGGGATGTAAGTTAGCATTGTTTCATGGTACCAGCATATGGAGGTTCCCTCCTGCCCAATGGAAGTGCTGTTGCACCGGAGCTCAGTCCCTTCCCCTCCCTGATTCATAGCAATCTCCTCAGGTTCAGTCTCCTCATTGCACACCATGAGCTGCAGCCTTTGTTGCTTCACCCGGGTCTGATTCACCCAGCATTCAGTCCTATAAATCCCAGAGTCCAGAAGAGTGAGGTTAGTGATCAGCAGCCCAAGCATAGAGAATTCCTCGCTGATAGAGGTGCGACCCTGTAGGTCAAGGGGAGGTGTGTTGATCACATTCAGGTTTGAAGAGCTGCCAATCAGCTGGTCTCCTTTTGGAGTTGATCTATACACAACAAGAAATTGCTCTCCGAAACAAAAACCCATTTCAATAGCTTTGCCCTCTGCCCTGAAGACAAGCTTTGGCTCCTCACTGTGCACCCAGTGGAAGAGGAGAAGAAGGAGGAGGAACAATATAAATCTGTTGTGGGTCATGTTGCTTGTCTCTTCTCTTCTTGAAAGTGTAGTCTAGCCAGATCGTTCTGTTATCTAACTTTATTTTTCACCTTTGGTTCCGCCTTCTGTAAAGATCAGTTTCCTCCTTTTCCACATTCCTATAATCTCTCTCTCTCTCTCTCTCTCTCTCTCTCTCTCTCTCTTCTCTCACTCACTCACTCACTCACTCACTCACTCACTCACTCACACACACACACACACACACACACACACACACACACCTTTTCATATGCAACAGAAACAGGTGTAAAAGGACTTAAGTCGTCAAAGCCACTTATTTAATCTTGATGAGTCAGAGATAACCATTACTCAGGTGAACTCAAAAAACTGAAAATTAAATAACGTGCTCCATGTTGTGCATTACCAGCACCAATGTGCAGTTGGACAGGTTTTCCCCGAGGGCGTGGTCACTATTAAGGACATGTTTATGTGAAAGTATGGGCTTTTTGTGGAATTTCCAAGCTTGCTGTCATGCTTACAAACACATGCAGGACAGGCTTTGTGTATCATCTTGCTTGCAGTCTAGTCTGAGTTAAATCTACATGGATCAGGTGATCTGTAGTGACAGATAATGTCCCAGAGCTGTCATGTTGTTCCTTTTGTTGCAATCTCATTTATCTAACATAAATATGAGCTCGCCTCACCGGGCTCCGCCGCTGCCGGTGATCCTGACCCCGTGTTTTCCTCTGTCTTGGAGCCTCCTTCCAGGGTCACCGGAAATGATCTAGCGTCACCCGCCATCTCCATGGGTCCGGGGTGGTCTCGTGAGGTCATCCCAGGCACAGCGCTGGCTCAGTCGGAGTCCACCGTGGGTGCAGCGCTGGCTCAGTTGGAGTCTACCGAGGGTGCAGCATTGTCCCTGCTGGAGTCCACCGCGGGGGCTTTAGGGCTCCTGTCAGAGGCTGTGGTGGGAGCTGCTGATCCCCCACTGCCTGACACCATTGTGGTCCCCCTTCCTCCCCCTTTTCTCCTCCACCAGACGCCGTTGGGGTCCCCTCCATCCGGTCCGGCTCCCTGCCATTGAGTCTCCCGGTGGGAAAGCTGCCTCCGGGTTCGCTCCTCTGCTCCTGGTGGCTTAAAGATGCTGGCCGACCACCCGAGAGACTTAATTACCGGAGCTGGGATTTCGGTCCGCCGCCTGAACGTTGTCTCTTTATTTGGAGTCAGGATGCCGGTAGGCCACAAGAACTGCCTTACATGCCGGTATTCCTTGTAGTTCATTTGCTGTGTTTTTCTTGCTTTGATAAATTTTTTATATAGATGCCTCTGAGTTTAAGGTATTTTTTTTTTAGTTTGCCTTGTAGCAGGGTTACTTGTGGTTATATTTTTGTGTCTGCAGTCTATGATTACTTTGCTCCTTGGCATTTCTGTAAAAAAAAAAGAAAAAAGAAAGGGGGGAGGTCTCATTTTGAATTCATTGTATTGTAGTTAGCCATCTATATTGATAGTGTTGGGCTACGCATATCTTTATGTTTGGACTTTTTTGATTATTGCCGTTGGCATTTCTGTAAGAAGAGGAAGGAGAAAAGAAAATGTATTTGGACGATATTCTTGAGTTCTTCATGATTTTTTTTTTCTTTGTCCTTCATTCTGGGTGTTTAGTTGCATCTCTTTTGACCTCGAAGTGGTGTAGTCAGCTATTTCCCTTTGTTAATAAAGCAATTGTGTTATTTTGGTAATTTGTAGCCCTTGATGTCATGAATCTGGGTTTGGCTGTTCCAAACCCAGTTCTGACTTATTGCTATGTTTTGCTCTATTTTTTCCACCTGGTGCTTCAGGAAGCCATTGGGCCTCCGCTCCCTGACAGCTTGGGCACGCCCCCTCCTCCTGTCAAGTGCCATGAGCCGTACTGTCACAGCTGTTCACACACATACACATGCTTCATTCATTCCCATTCACACGCTTATACACGCTCTCTCACACACCAGGTCCAATCACGTTCAGCCCACGCTTTCTCGCACTGGCAATCTCTTTCCTTGTTAGCATCAGGAGTATTTCTTCGCTGCGTTTGTGGAAAGAGATTGTTAGAGCATTCACCTCCATACGCGGCAGCTAGCTCTCCACGTATGAGTTTCCATTACCTGCTATTATTCAGCCAAGCACTTGAAGTTCGGTTAATCCCTTGGTGTAATCGGCTGACCCTGCTCACCCTCTTCGTCTTCCAGACTGCACGGCTCGCCCCGGGATCGTTCCAGCCCCATAAGTGTCATGTTCGCCTTTCTCTTTGTGCTGACAGCAGTCCTGCGGCACTAGGCTTCCCCTTGACTGGGCTGTAGAGCATCCGGCAGACGCCCTGTATGTCTGATGGCCTTAATGTCATCATTTGCATTTCTCTGTATTTTTGTGGACAACTGGACTTGTTATTTTGTGGCTAAGTTTAATAAAATGGCACTTTCTACTCACGCAGTTGAATTTTCCATTCCTTCCCTCGTACACCGTGTAATGGCGCACGAGGGATTATGACACCTTGATGCATTTCTTGAAGTTTTTTTTTTTTTTTAGTATTTTGCTGTTTAGTTTTTTTTGAGTATTTTCCATTTTTTGTGTCATGCCTTCCTGGCCTGTATCCCCCCTCCGCTCCTCCCGTGGTTGAGCTAATAGTTTTTCTGGTTGGGGCTGGGGGGGGGGGGGGGTCCTTTTTTTCCTGGATGTCACAGTGGGACACTGGGAATGCATCCCTTAAACGGGGGGCACTGTGGTGATCCAAGCATGGACCTGCTCCGCGCTCGAGTCACTCAGTATTCTCCCTTTTTCTTTGTATTTCTTGTCCTGGTTAGTATTTGTAATATTATTTGCTGGTGCTTTTATTGTGACAGCGCCACGGCCAGACTTCCGGCTGTCAAACCGGCCTGCGGGGTGCCACAGCTGATTGCTGTTTTGTGATTACGTTTTTCCCCTCACCTGTTGGTCATTAGACTTTGCACTATTTAAGATCGCAGTGGAGTTTCATTCTTCACTGCGATCTCACACTAATTCAGGCTGGAGTCCCCACGCCCGGCTCCAGTCTGTGTCAGGTTCCACGCTCGCTGTTTAAAGTGTAAGTGTCTTTTTGACTCTTTGTATTTGTTTAGTTACTTATTTTGACCCTTCATGGTCGAGTGTCATAGCTTATGTGTTCTGCCCCTCGAGGCTCTTAATTTTGTACTTTGTAATAGAAACAACAAAACTCACTGTTGGCATTTGGCGTCTCATCTTTGCCCTGCAAAGGGCAAATCATGACACTTTGATCTGGTATTAAACAATTAAAATCACACCTATGATCTACATGTAACTCCTTCACTAGATGAATGCTGAAACATTGCTATGCTATGAATCAGTACTCATTTCTCTAGTACAACAAGGGGAATAAGTGTTGAACACAACATTTTTTTCAGTACATACATGTGACTTGCATGAAATTTTTAGACTTTGACTCTAGAAATCCACACAATAGAAAGAAATCAAGCATTCAAAGTAATGTGGAATCAAAAGTTATGTGTAATAAAGTAGAATGAAACAGAAAAAAGTATTAAGCTAAATAACTAAAATTTATTTAATAGGAGGGGGGCTGAAAAGCTCATAGGCTGAAAAGTTCATAGTGGTCAAATTTGATCAAATGTGGTTTATTTTTAACCATAGTCTCCCCTTCAGTCCACACACTTCTTCCAATGGTGTTGCAGCACTTGGTTCCCTGTGGTTGAAAAATAAACCACATTTGGTCAAATTTGGCCTACTATGAACTTTTCAGTTTCCTTTCATACATAATGGAAAAGCCTTTGTTTTTTTTAATTATTTCTTTATTATTTTTCCCCACAAAGAAAGCAAAAACATACAAACATAAAACATAGACATTAAATTCATTCATTCATCTTCTTCCGCTTAATCCTTTTCGGGTCGCGGGGGGCTGGAGCCTATCCCAGCATCTTTGGGCGAGAGGCAGGGTACACCCTGGACAGATTGCCAGTCCATTGCAGGGACAACACAGAGAGACAGACAACCATTCACTCTCACAGTCATACCTAAGGACAATTTAGAATCCCCAGTTTTGATGCCAATTAACCCAACTTGCATGTTTTTGGCACAAGGGAGGAAACCGGAGAAATCCCAGCGTAAACCCACGCAAACACGGGTAGAACATGCAAACTCCACACAGATCACTGTTGGTCGGGGGCTGGGATCGAACCCAGGATCCCCAGGCCAAGGGTGAGTTGCTGTGCTGCCGCAGTGCTAACCACTCCGCCACCGCGCCGCCCTAGACATTAAATTCATTTTAAATAAATAAATATATTGTGGAGGAGGATGAAAGCAGATGAAACACGAGCTGACGGCACAGAACTTTATTTCTCCTCCAACACAGAACAAACTGAGTGCCAAAGCGAAATGCTTTATACATTTTCTTCCCACCTCTGGTACTCAGGGTAAACACATTAACATACCAGTTACGAAGCATGAACATACATCAACATACACATTAACATACACGTCACAGAGCAAGGCTTAGTACAATATATTCACACCGCTGCGTCCTCAGGTGTTAGCCTG
Organism: Pholidichthys leucotaenia; assembly: GCA_020510985.1. Classification (NCBI taxonomy): domain Eukaryota; kingdom Metazoa; phylum Chordata; class Actinopteri; order Cichliformes; family Pholidichthyidae; genus Pholidichthys; species Pholidichthys leucotaenia. The sequence continues at coordinate 142,614,572 of CM035840.1, forward strand.
GCACGGCGGGGGCGAAAGGCACATCTTTATTTACTTCATACCCACAGCGCTCTGGCGCCTTGGCTGGCCCTCCAACACCCAAAGTACTGGGTGGAGTGTCATCTCCTTTGTGTCACCACACAGCCCCCCTCCAAACATCCAGAAGGAGTCCTAACCCTCTGGACCTTTGGGCTTGAGCAAGCGTCCATAGCGGCTGTAATGTGGACCGGTTGAAGTGCCTTCCTGTCAAGGCAGGTAGGAGAAAGACAGTCTCTGGAGGGGGAAAGGGTGGGGAGGCTGAAAAAGTTAGTTTCTTGAAAGCAGTCCTCTGTGGGGGGAACACTAACCTGTGGACCCACTGTAGGTGGGCGCCCACGCTGGGGAGCTTGAACCAACACCACCTGCTTGTCTGCCAACACGTAAGTGGGCTTCAGCCTGTCTATGCAGACGGTTTCCTTATGCCCCCCTAAGTCTAACAAAAAATGTTTCTCCCCAGTTTCCAACACTCTGAACAGGCCGTCGCACGGCAGATGCAGCGGGGTTCTGTGGGAGTCGTGCCTGACAAAAATGAATTCAGCGTTCTCTAAGCGCTTTGGAAAAAAAGTTTTGGGAAAACAATGGTGTGCCGGGACCAGAACACTGGCAGCCCCTGTACCGGAAAAAAGATGCACGGGTGGCTCGGTATCGGGCGCAGGGCCCTCTGGCCAAAATTCCCCCAGGATCCACAACAGCTGAGAAAAAAAAGGAGTTCTGCCGGGGAAGCTACCAAATCTTCCTTAGGTGCAGAGCACAACCCCAATAGGACCCAAGGCAGGCAGTCGACCCAATTTGTATCCATTAGCGAGGCTCTGAGCACTACTTTAAGCAACCTGTGAAAGCGCTCGCACAAACCGTTAGCCTGTGGGTTGTACGCGGTGGTGTGGTGGATTTTGACCCCCAGGCTGTCGGCCATCGGGGACCAAAGTTCCAAACCAAATTGCGGACCCGTCGGAAGTGATGTCCGATGGGGATCCGAACTGTGTGACCCAAGCTGACAAAAATGCACGGGCTACCTCAGCAGATGTGGTGGAACTCAGTGGAACCAACTCTGGCCAATGCGTAGTATGGTCCACGATTGTTAATAGGTGTGTGAACCCCTGTGATGGCAGAAGGGGACCCACTAAGTCCATGTGTACATGGTCGAACCTCCTGGCTGGAATTTGAAAAGGCTCGAGAGGGGCTTTGGTGCGCTTGTGCACCTTAGCCCGTTGGCACGTGACGCACGCTGCAGCCCATTCTTTCACATCTCTGCGTAAGTGAGGCCAGACGAATTTGGACCCCACTAGTTTAACCGAGCCTCGCACACCGGGATGTGAAAGGGAGATGACGGACTCAAAAACGCGGAGGCACCAAGATCTCGGAACCACGGGGTGGGTGCGGCCAGTAGAGATGTCACAGAGCAAGGGGGGCACCCTTCTTGTACCACCCTGCTCTCAAGTTTTAACCCAGTAGCTGCGGACTGGATGTCTGCGCCTCCAGTTTGGTCGGCGGCCATTGCGGAAAAACCAATGCCCATGTATACCGGAGAGACCAGTGCATGTGACAAGCAGTTTTCCACAACGTTCAATTTACCGGTTACATGTTGGATGTCGGTCGTGAACTCCGAAATTGCAGCCAAGTGCCGTTGTTGCCAAGCCGACCACAGTTCTGAGACTTTGGACATTGCGTAGGTCAGTGGTTTATGATCGACAAACGCAGTAAACTTGCGACTCTCGAGCCAGAACTGAAAATGATGCACAGCGAGGTGGAGAGCCAACAACTCTCTGTCGAAAGTGCTATAGTTACACTCGTTGTAGCGCAAAGTACGGCTGAAAAAGGCAAGGGACTGCCACGAACCGGAGACATACTTCTCCACTACGGCTCCTTCCACGACGTCAGACGCTTCTGTGGTGAGCGCTATCTGTGCTGATGGGGCTGGGTGGGCCAACAAAGCTGTGTTAGTGAGCGTCTTTTTGGCATTTGTGAAAGCCTGAGTCTGCTTGGGGGTTCAGTTGATGCTATCCGTGGGCTTCTTTTTTTTGAGCGCGCCATACAGCTGTTGCAACAGCTGTGCTGCCCAGGGCAGAAAACGGTTGTAAAAATTAACCATCCCCCAAAATTCCTGCAGCACCCTGACAGTCTGAGGATGTGGAAAATCTGACACTGTATGCACTTTATCACTTTAGACTGACGGAGGCCGACGACTTTAGTCACAGAGCACCGCGTCCATCATCCTTTGGAAAGCTTGTGATGCACCCTTTAACCCGAACGGCATGTGCAAAAACTCGAAAAGACCGAAGGGAGTTATTACTGCCATTTTGGGGATGACCTCTGCGTGCACTGGGACCTTGTGGTAACCGCAGACCAGATCCACTTTTTAAAAAATGCGCGTCCCAGCCAGGTGCATGGAAAAATCCTGGCTGTGCGGGATGGGGTAATGATTGTGTTCCGTGGTATTGTTTAAGCGTCGGAACTCACCGCACAGCCAATACGGCCCATCAAACTTGGGAACCATGCGCAGCGGGGATGCTCAAGGGCTGTTGGAGTGCCTAACGATGCCTAAGCGTTCTAAGTTAGCAAACTCCTCACGCGCAATGGCTAGTTTAGCCACATCCAGGCGCTGAGGGCATGCAAACATGGGCAGACCTTTTGTGGTGATAAAATGCTTGTCCGTGTGCTTGGTTACCGTAGCAGAAAAAGTGGGCACCGTAAGTGCTGGGAACTCGGAAAGCAAACACTGGTACTTACCCCCTGGAGCTAGAATATTTGTGTGTTGGTGGACCAACTCCCCGAGCTGTGCAGGGCAAGGAGGAAAAAGATACAGCGTCCCCTAAACGCCTGTTGGCAACATCAACAAGTAGTCCATGAGCACACAGAAAATCAGCAGCTAAGATGTTGACCGAACATGCAGCTACCACAAAGTTCCACTGGTAATTGTGTCCATGTAAACATACAGTCACCGTCCTTTCTCCAAATGTCCTGATTCATTTGTGGCCGTTAAAGTTGGCCCACAGCCTTCTGCCAAAATGAGGCTCTTCTGAGAGCCAGAGTCTACCAGAAAATGTCTCCCCGAACATGTCTCCGTGATGAAAAGCAGCTTCTCCCGGTCACCAGCAGCCACAGCTGCTACTGACCACTGGCTGTCCCACTTCCCGGCTTCTTGAAGTGGCATGGCGGCAGACAACATTGCGTTTCCTTGCCAAAATGGCAGTGATAAAAACACAGCATCTTAGTCCTGTTTCTACGGGTGGCCGTCCCGGCCACCACCATCAACTCCTCGACTTCACTGGACTCCGCTGGAGATCCCAGTCTCACTGCCTGAACGCTGAAAGCCTTGTTTGCCAGGATGATTCTATCTGCCTCCTATGGCAGCTCACGGTAGTCCCTGGCCGCCAGCAGCGGTGAGTTAGCAAGAATCGCTCTCAAAGAAGCCTGTAGGTTTCTCAGGAAGAGGTGGGCGAAAAGGAAAGATCCGTCATCCGTGTCCATCAATGCAAGCATGCTCTCCATCAGGTCCACAGCCGATCTGTCTCCTAGCTCCGAGCGGGTGAGGAGCTTTTCTGCCCTCTCTGCATCTGAAAGGGTATAACGGCGCAGCAGCAGTCACTTGAGAGCGTCGGATTTTCCTTGGGCTGGCGGGGCGCGGAGTAGACTCATGGCGTGCTGTGTGGTGCACGCGTCCAGTGATGCTACCACATGGTGGTACTTTGTGTCGTCTCCCACAACTCCGCGGAGGGCAAACTGGGCTTCCACATGAATAAAGCAAGCGGCCGGGTCGTGAAGCCAAAAGTCCGGGAGTCTGACTGCAACGGCGCATGCAGCAGTGGGAGACTCCAGTGGGAGTATCTCCGTGGTGGTGCTCAATCTGTTTCCCATTTCACGTCTCTAGGTCACCAATGTGGAGGATTAGAGCAGACGAGACACGAGCTGACAACACAGAACTTTATTTCTCCTCCAACACAGACCAGACTAACTCTGAGTGCCAAAGCAAACTGCTTTATACATTTTCTTCCTGCCTCTGGTACTCAGGGTAAACACATTAACAAACCAGTTACAAAGCGTGAACACACATCAACATACACATTAACATACATGTCACAGAGCAAGGCTTAGTACAATACATTCGCGCCTCTGCGTCCTCAGGTGTGAGCCTGGCACGGCAGAGGCGAAAGGCACATCTTTATTTACTTCATACCCCACAGCACTCTGGCGCTCTTGGCTGGCCCCCCAACACCCCGAAGTACTGGGTGAAATGTCATCTCCTTTGTGTCACCACAATATATACAAAAAAAAATTTCTTTGAGATCAGTTACATAAAACAAAAGTAAATTCCAGTATATCATGATTTAACATATAAAACAATGAAAAAAAAAATAAACATGGTCACAGTTTGATTTAAAAATAGTACCATACAACCAAATATTTCACCAAGTACGTAGCTGTCATGATCCTGGGCACGGATGGGGCTGTGCCCAGTCCCCTGTTAGAGGTCAGTCTGTTCCTGTTTGTTTATTTCCTTATTTGTTATCTGTTGTATTTGGTCGCTGTTTGGTTATGGGGTTTATATTCTTAGTCGCATCCTTATTGTCCTGTTTGTTTATTGTGTCATTTTGTATCTTATTCTTGTTTTATGTTGGGTCCTGGTCGGTACTTTTATTTTGATAGTGCTGTGCAGCTTCCACCTGTCAAACTTTCCCTCGGGGGTTGCACAGCTGTCACTAGTTACTTTGATTACTTTCTCCACTCATGTATCCACACCTGGTTGACAACTAGCACAGTATTTATAGGGCATAACAACCATTTCCCATTGTCGTGTCCTACTTCATGGCTACACAGTCTATCACTGTTACCCGTCCTCAGTAGCTGTACAAGTCACTGAGTGTTTTTGGGTCTCACTGTCAAGGAGAGAGGAGAGCTCCATCCAGTTTAGTTTTTTCCCTTTATTTCCAGCTGTGAGCCCAGCTGCCTTCGGGAGTGCTCCGGCTGGATTCTGCCCCTGTGCCCGGTGTTCCCAGGCTTCTGTCCCCCTGTGATGTTGAGCCCCGCTCTCCTCCAGCGCGTTTAGTCCCTTTTCCACTAGTACCTATATCGCACAGAACACCACGATATGGTGTTATTCAATTCAGTTCACTTTTGTTTCCATTACACCAGAGTACCGCTTGAGGTGGGTGGAATTTTTTACAGGAAGGCAGCGTAACCCTCCCATGACATAAAACAAGTGACAAAGGCAAACACAAGATGGTGGAATACGAGACGACTGCTCCGTCTCTGGCTTTTTTTCCAGAGTAAAGGTATAAAAGGAGAGTCAGAGAAGGCTATAGGTGGTAAGACGACACACTCTGGAAAAGTACTGAAGTGTTTAGGAAGCTAAACAGGAGCAGTATGAAGCGGAAGACATGAGGATACGAACTAGATCAAATATGAAGGTAAGCTAATGATAGCAAATGCTACTTTGCTTTAAGTCCGGCGTACTACATTGTAATGTCGGCAAGTTATCGCTATTAGGTACTAAAATATGTATGCTGCGTGTGTTTCAGATGGCTCTCTTGTGGCAAAATTATCGCTTCAAACCGTTGGTCTGGGCATTCAACACAGGCTCTCGGTGATGTCACCCCAGCTTCACGGACGAGCAGTGGTTACAGAACTTCAGAATGTCTGAAGAAACGTTTAGCTTTCTGTGCAACAAATTGCTTTGATCTGTGTGAAAATCCCAGAGAGACTGTTGAGACATCATGGGATGTATTTGCTCCAACCAGTAGTGTTGTGGCAAAAAGTGATCAGCTGCCAAAAATTGATTGTCAGGTGCCATATTGTAGTTATGTGGTTATATTATCTGTAAAGATAAGATAAGATAAGATAAGCCTTTATTAGTCCCACAATGGGGAAATTCCAGGATTGCAACAGCACAGGGATAGCAACACTCAGAGCAACAATCAGAAGGCAAGAAAAAACAAGAGCAGCTAGTATACATATGTACATATTAATATATATATATATATATATATATATATATATATATATATATATATATATACACACAGTGCGGAGCATTGTGGTTGGTGGATGTGCAGCAGAAAGTCTAAGCTCTCTCTCCGCGGATGCGGCGGGCCAGCTCGATGTCTTTGGGCATGATGGTGACCCTCTTGGCGTGGATGGCGCACAGGTTGGTGTCCTCGAAGAGACCCACCAGGTAGGCCTCGCTGGCCTCCTGCAGAGCCATGACGGCGGAGCTCTGGAAGCACAGATCGGTCTTGAAGTCCTAAGCGATCTCCCTCACCAGGCGCTGGAAGGGCAGCTTACGGATGAGCAGCTCCGTGGATTTCTGGTAGCGACGGATCTCTCTCAGAGCCACGGTACCGGGCCTGTAACGGTGAGGCTTCTTCACTCCGCCGTTGGCCGGAGCGCTTTTCCGAGCAGCTTGGTGGCCAGCTGCTTCCTGGGGGCTTTTCCTCCAGTAGATTTACGGGTGGTCTGCTTGGTTCTTGCCATCGCTCTTTATTATTCTGTCTTATATTTCTTGCACGCCGCCTAAACTCCAGCCCGGCACCCGCGTCGTTTTCGCTTCAGTTCTCCCGGTATGTCGAGTTTCTCCGTTAGCACCGGGTGGCGGTTGAGTGCTAGCTAGCTCTTCCCTGCTGTATCGTCTCCTGCTGTAAACAGAGGCTCCGTCCGCCGACTCGGGAGACCTTTGGGGCGATCTGTGTGTCCGTGATATGTATAGAGTGAAAGGTGTAAAATATATATTTCAACAGATAAACAGTAATGAATCAGAATCAGAATCAGAAAAAGATTTATTGCCAAGTACATTAGCAGATCACTGATAACATACGAGAGAATTTGACTTGACACAGAAAATGAACCTGCATTTCCGTGCCGCGGCGCATCTGAAACGCGCCTGTCAGCAGGAGGGTACAGGTAGCATAAGAAATAATACAATAGGAAGGAGCAAAAAAATCATTGATTCAGAATACTGGTCACATGATCAATATTATGATTACAAGGAAAAAAAAAGCCCTCAATGCACATCAGCGGACCAAGATTTCACAGGACACAAAGAGAGCAGTGAGTGGATCTTATTTGTCAGTTCGTGGATCAATATGAGTGCACTGTTGAAGCAAGTGTTGTATCAATAAGAACAACAAGGACACTTTGGCAAGAGATGTTTTGTCTGGCTACTGGCAATCGTCCTTGCAATTATCCGAGCAGCTGCTGTCCAAGGCCTTGTGCTCAATGTTTTGAAAAAACAGACTGCAGACAATCAGGAGGAATTTTTGTAGGGAAATTGAGCCAAATAGAACTGATCACAGAGAAGGAGCTTTATTTTCTTCTGTAGATTCAGTACTTAATCCTTCATTGCGGGGCGTTGAGTCCGTCGTGGATAGACCTAAGCGTAATCATGATGTAATCCACCTTCCGAGACAGTTCTCCATTTGTCGCTATCAGGGTCTTCTCCAATTTTTCAATTTGATGGATGCACCTCGCCTGGCCAGCATTTTGATAGGTAGTATCCATCTTCAGCAATTTGCAGTACACCAGGACAATCCCAGTTCCAATCAGAACGATCCCAATCACCATTATTACGAAGACATACAAATCTTCAATATCTTCGATAGAGAGATTAGTCAGGCACAAGATCCTCCAATTACTTGTGTCCCGTAAATAAGTTAGGTATAATAAGATATATTTAACATTTTAAGCCAAAACAAACTTGATCTAGGATTAAAAGCAATTAAAATAATGCAGTCAGAAGGTTACATGAAAAGTACATGGATTTACTGGATATACACATGTAGATACTGTATAAATATTGTTCTGGCTCCTTAAGAGCCATCCAGAGAGTATTGTTGTGTTTGGGTACATTTTTGCAGCACTTAGATTTATTTTGTAAGAATACTGTATTACTACATTTCATTTTGAAAGCAAATCGGCAGTCCAGCGTTAGTCCCTTCCTGTCCAGTGCTGTGAGAAATGAGGTCTCAAAAAGTGTCTACAGCTCTGTGTCCTGAGCCAAGCACAGCCTGTATGTTGGTATAAACGTAATATTTTGCATGTTAACTCTTAGATGTAAGTGCTACGTTTATTTTGTTAGAAATTGTGTGAGAAAACATTGCTAAATTTGTTTACCTTGAGATTAGCATTTTAGCTAACATTCGCGTACTAGCCCGCTAGCATTAGCATGTTTTAGCTCTTTTGAAAAGTAGATAAATCAACATGAAAAACCAATGTTGTATGATTTGTCTGTTACAGTTTTACTCCTTCCACACATGATTCATCAGTAAAATTCATCTAAAGCACTACTGGTGTCGTCATTTGGAGGAGTTATCTATCTGCCTAGCTGCACACTGGGCAAGTAGTGAGGGCAGAACAGTAAAAAGGCTAGTGAAATGGCTACGTCAGGAGGAACAGCACGTACTCTGCAGACTTCAGGACCAGATGCAATGATGCAGCCAGGAGAAGAGAACAACCTGGAGGTCCTGTCCATCTGCTCCAGCTCATCCAGCACATCAGTCAGATCCAGCAGCTCCCTCGCCAAGGCAGTAGTAGAAGCATGTGCAAAGGCCCAAGCTGCACATGCCAGAGCAGAGTTTGCATGTAAGGAAATTGAAATAAAAATGAAACAAGCAGAATTAAGTGCCACATTAGGTGCACTCAAAGAAGAGAAGGAAGCAGAGGCTGCTCTGTCTGAAGCAAATGTGTTTGAAGCTGTTATAGCTGAGGAGGTAATATACATTGAAACACTGTCAACACACTCACAAGAAAAACAACATGAGGGCTCAAAACAAAGTCAAGACAAGACACAAGTAAAATTGACCCCTCACAAGCTAAGCCAACTTCCAGCCCCAACATATTCAGACAATTATGGCCTGCATGCCTATCTCAAATACTCACCAGATCATCGCACTGAAGATCTACCAGACACTAAACATGTCTCGCCTATCCAGCGAGGTGCCATGAGCCCAATCTCAGGTCCAACTGCCCCACTTCAATATGTCTCAAAAACTTATCACCAGGACATTAAAGATTACTATGGTAGCCCCCTGTCACAAGCTGTCATTCACCCAGGGCTACATCACTACAAGCATGTGAGTGCTACTCCGCAGCCAACAAGCTCCTCCCCTTACAGTCCACCCTTCCAGCCAAAACAATACAGCATTGAGGACAGTGACTTTACTAGTCTTGCTAAATATCTGGCTAAAAGAGATTTAGTTACAGAGGGTCTAACAAAGTTTACAGACAGGGCTGAGGACTATTGGGCAAGGAGAGCTTCCTTTAATAACACTATAGCGAGGTTAAGCTTTAAACCAAGTGAAAAGTTAGATCTGCTCACTCAATGACTCAGACAGGAGTCTTTCAAACACGCCAAACGTATACACTCTGTCCATCTTAACAATCAAGCAGAGGGCCTGTGCCAAGTCTGGACATGGCTACAAGATTGTTATGGCACACCAGAGGCTATAGAAAAGTCACTCTTAGACAGATTATTTTTAACCCCACTCTTGTTCTATTGTTATCTGATCCATACTGCTGGTTGACCTCCAATATTGTACTTGGCATCTTACTGCTATGTTCTTTATGTCTGACCTTTCCATCCTCCCTATCCCCTCATCCCCAGCCAGTCGCAGAAGACGACTGCCCCTCCCTGAGCCTGGTTCTGCTAGAGGTTTCTTCCTTCCAAATGGGAGTTTTTCCTCTCCACTGTCGCCTAATGCTTGCTCATAGGGGATCGTCTGATTGCTGGGTCTTTCTGTGACTGTGTGATTTTTTTATCTGCACTGTGGTGCCACGAGACGGCTTTTGTTGTGATGTGGTGCATTATAAATAAAGCTGAATTGAATTGAATTGAATTGAATTGGAACACTTTCCCAGAGTTTCAAATAAAGAGCCCCAAAAACTCAAAGAACTTGGTGACCTGCTGTCCGAGATAAAGACAGCAAAATCTGACGGCTTGTTACCTGGCCTAGTGTATTTAGACACCTCACATGGTATCGCCCCAGTTGTCGATAAGTTGCCATTCAATCTTCAAGACAAGTGAATGTCAGAGGGAACAAAATACAAGCAAAGAAACAAAGTGAGCTTCCCTCCCTTTTCATTTTTCTGTCGTTTCATACAAGAGGAAGCGAGAATGAGAAATGGCCCCAGTTTTAAGTCTGCCACATCAGCCCCAACGTCCACCCCAGCAACTCATGACAACCACTACTCAAGATCTGCTAAGTCTAGAGTTTCTGTCACAGTCCACAAAACTGAGGTAAACAAAATGCAGAAAACAAGCTCAAACAATGCAAATGAGTTCACTAACAAAGAGTGTCCCATTCACAAGAAACCACACTCACTAAAGAAGTATCGGGGGTTTAGAGAAAAGACACTAGAAGAGCACAAAGCATATCTCAAAGAACACAATATTTGCTTTAGATGCTGTGATTCTTCCACTCACCAAGCAAAAGATTGCAAGGCAGAAATCACATGCTCAGAGTGGAACAGCAATAGGCACATTGCTACACTGCATGCGGGTCCGGCTCCTTGGTTGGCACCAAAAATGCAAGTCCAAAACATTACTCCAGACCAGGGCAGGGAGAGTAGTATAGGCAGCCTAGAGACCACCTCAGCATGCACTCAAATATGTGGGGACTATAGTGGGGGGCGTTCTTGCTCAAAAGTATGTCAGGCTTACGTCTATCCACAGGGGCAACCAGAAAAACAGGTCAAGGTTTACGCTATCATAGCTGACCAGGGCAATAGGTCATTAGCCAAGTCAGTCCTTTTCGACACCTTTGACATTCCAATGGACAACATTGCACCATACACTCTTAAGACATGTACCGGGGTCACCATGACAAATGGCCGCATAGCTGAGAATCTAGTCATACACTCCGTTGGTGGTCAGTTCAGCTCTCTTCTGCCTTCCTTGCTTGAGTGCAACTTTCTGCCAGACAGTAAGACAGAAATCCCAACACCTGAGGTTGTTCTAGCACATCCCCACCTCAAACATCTGGCAGGTGAATTCCAACCCCTTGATCGAAATGCCAAGATCATGTTGCTGCTAGGCCGAGACATAATACAAGTGCATAAAGTAAATGAACGTGTTAATGGCTCAGTTAATTCTCCGTTTGCTCAGAGACTTGCACTTGGGTGGGTCATCGTAGGGGACGTATGCCTAGGGGGAGCTCATAAGCCAGCCGTCGTGGGCTCGTACAAAACTAGTGTTCTAGAAAACGGGCGTCCGAGTTTTCTCCCACCTTGCCAGAATGGTTTGCAAGTTAAAGAGCAGCTCCAGTCACAAATGGAGCCATGGGACACTCATAGTTCATGTTAAATGGGGCAACACATATTTCTACAAAGTGAGAAAGATGAAAAGCTTGCTCCTTCTCTCGACGACCAAGCCTTTCTGCAGATTATGGAAAGAGACGTTTATCAAGATGACACAAACAGTTGGATAGCACCACTTATTTTCTGCATGCCGAGGCCTCGCCTCCCAAACAATCATAGCCTGGCTGTCAGCCGCTTAGAGTCACTGTGCCGCACACTAAAGAAACATCCTGAAATGGAGAAACACTTCATGGACTTCATGCAGGGGTTATTTGACAAGGATCATGCAGAACCAGCTGCAGCTCTAGGGGAAGAAGATGAATGCTGGTATTTGCCCTTTTCTGGGGTTTATCACCCTCAGAAACAGGGGAACAATAGGGTGGTGTTTGACTCGAGTGCTGAGTTTCAGGGGGTATTGTTAAACGACGTGCTACTCACAGGTCCAAACATGAGCAACAGTCTTGTCAGGGTGCTTGTCCACTTCAGAGAAGAGGCTGTGGCCATTACAGCGAATATACAACAAATGTTCCATTGTTTCCACATGCAAGAGGACCACAGGAACTTCCTCCGGTTCCTCTGGTACCGCAAAAATGACCCAAAAGAGCCAATCATTGAGTACAGGATGAAGGTGTTCGTGTTTCGAAATAGCCCATCCTTGGCTGTTGCAGTATTCGGCCTGAGAAATGCAGCACATCAACCAGACACGCAACAGTCTCCCAAAACCAAGCAGTTCGTACAAAGACATTTCTACGCCAACAAGGGTTTAACATCTGTCCCCACAGAGTCCGAGACAGTCAAGCTCCTCAAAGACACCCAAGAACTGCTCGCTATTTCCAACCTGAGGCTTCAAAAAATAGCCTCAAACAGCCCAAAGGTCATGACAGCATTCCTCACAGAAAATTTGACAAGTGGGCTCAAAGACATAGACCTTAACAATGAGTTCCCACCAATGCAGAGAAGTTTAGGAGTATGTTGGGACATTGAAAGAGACACTTTCACGTTTAGGGTCTCCCAAAGTGAAAAACCCTACACAAAAAGAGGGGTTCTGTCCACAATCAACAGCCTTTTTGACCCGCTGGGATTTGCAGTGCCAGTAAGCATCCAGAGGAGGGTGCTACTACGGGAACTGACCAAAGAGACTTGTGGGTGGGATGAGACATTACCACAAGCCATGTTTAAAGAGTGGCTGGAATGGAAAATGCTTTCAAATAACTCAAACAGATTTACATCCCAAGACCCTATTGCTCCTTTTCCTTCGCGAATGCAGACAACAAAGAAATCTGCATCTTCTGTGACATGTCGACCCAAGCAATCGCGGCTGAGGCTTACTTAAGAGTGACCAACAAAGATGGTGAGACAGAACTAGCGTTTATATTTGGAAAAGCCAAACTCGCTCCTAAGCCCAAACTTAATATCCCCAGACTCTAGCTGTGGACAGCAGTGTTAGCAGTGGAAGTTGCAGAGCTAATAAGAGATGAAATGGACATTCAGATCAGTTCCATGTGTTTCTTCTCAGACAGCAGAGTTGTTCTTGGCTATATTTAAAATGAATCAAGGAGGTTTCATGTTTTTGTGAACAACCGAGTGCAATGCATCCGACGAGCGGCTGAGCCAACTCAATGGAGCTATGTGGCCTCAGAGCGCAACCCGGCTGATCATGGGTCTAGATCCCTTCCAGCTGGCAAACTGGCATCCAGCACATGGTAAATGGGGCCAGATTTCCTTTTAAAGCCCACAGAGAGCAGCTCACATGACACGTTCCAACTTCAAGACCCTGACACAAACCTGGAGGTCCGTCCCTTGCTTACATCAGCCTCCTAGACAGCAAACCCCTGTTTAAAGGTTGAAAACTAAGTCCTTCTCCAGCTGCCAGTCCCTTACCAAAGCCTTTGCCTGGTTGATACACATTGCTCGTACATTCAAACTAAAGCAACCAGATGGACAATGTAAGGGATGGCACATGTGTCATGAGCTCACTACTTCAGATTTTCAACGAGCAACAGATACATTTATCAAAGCGGCCTAACATAAAAGCTTCCCTGAGGAGATCAAACTAATAGAGACAGGAAAGGACATTCCAAGGTCAAGCCCTCTTACAAAGCTCTCCCCATACCTTGACAAATCAGATCTCCTCAGGGTCGGAGGACGCCTCCTCCACTCTAACGTCGACACTGCAGAGAAACACCCTCTACTCATGCCCGGCAAACACCACGTCACCAGTGTGTTAATTCGCTACTACCACGAAAAGATCAGACACCAAGGCCGTCACCTTACAGAGGGCGCGGTACAATCTCCGGGTTACTGGGTCTTGGGGGGCAAACGCCAGATCAGCAGTTTCATTTACTCATGCGTAGTTTGTCACAAACTCAGGGTGTCAACTCAGTCTCAGAAAATGAATGACCTCCCCACAGAACTCCTGAGTACTGAGCTGTCATTCTGTTATATAGGCGTTGATGTGTTTGGGCCATGGTCCGTTACCTCTCGTCGTACCCGGGGTGGGCTCGCTAGCAGCAAACGGTGGGCAGTGATGTTCACTTGCATGAGCACAAGGGCAGTTCACCTAGAAGTCATAGAGGGTATGGACACATCTAGCTTCATCAATGCTCTCCGCAGGTTCTTTTCAGTCAGGGGACCAGCAAAACAACTGAGATCAGACTGTGGGACTAATTTCACAGGGGCCTGTAAAGAGCTAGGTTTTGACACCACCAACCCAAACGTCAGGACCTTCCTAAACGATAGTGGTTGCACGTGGGCCTTAAATCATCCACACTCTTCATACATGGGGGGCAGTTGGGAATGGATGATTGGGGTGGCACATAAGATCTTAGACTCCCAGCTTGCAGAACTTGGATCCCGATATCTCACACATGACATCCTGATCACCTTCTTAGCAGAGGTGGCCGCAATTATGAACGCAAGGCCGCTGATTCCAGTGTCAAGTGATCCAGACTCCCCATTCATCCTCACTCCGGCTCCACTCCTCACACAGAAGATTGGCATTCTCTCTGCACCACAAGGCAACTTCGAGGAGAAGGACCTCTACAAGCAGCAGTGGAGAAGAGTCCAGAGGCTGGCCAACTCCTTCTGGCATCGTTGGCGGAAGGAATATCTCTCGACTCTGCAATGTCGTCGCAAGTGGTATTCCACAAGACCCAACCTACAACAGGGGGACGTCGTCCTTCTGAAAGATCCTCTGGCAAAGAGAAACAAATGGCCTATGGGCGTCATTGAAAAGGTTTACTCTAGTAATGACAGACTTGTTAGGAAAGTAGAAGTTAAAGTGATTAAAGATGGTACTCCTAGAGTTTATTTGAGACCAGTTACAGATGTTGTTCTTCTATTATCTGACACTGTGTAAGTTTGTTTTAAGTGTGGCATCTTCTGATGTCAGGCAGGGAGTGTTATGGCTCCATAAGAGCCATCCAGAGAGTATTGTTGTGTTTGGGTACATTTTTGCAGCACTTTGATTAATTTTGTAAGAGCACTCTATTACTACATTTTATTTTGAAAGCAAACCGGAAGTCCAGCATTAGTCCCTTCCTGTCCAGCACTGTGAGAAACGAGGTCTCACAAAGTGTCTACAGCTCTGTGTCCTGAGCCAAGCACAGCCTGTATGTTGGTATAAACTTAATATTTTGCATGTTAACCCTTAGATGTAAGTGCTATATTTATTTTGTTAGAAGTTGTGTGAGAAAACATTGCTAAATTTGTTTACTTTGAGATTAGCATTTTAGCTAACGCTCAAGCACTAGTCCACTAGCATTAGCATGTTAGCTCTTATGAAAAGTAGATAAATCCATCCATCCATCTTTTTCCACTTAATCCTTTTCGGGTAGCGGGGGGGCTGGAGCCTATCCCAGCATTTTTGGGCGAGAGGCAGGGTACACCCTGGGCAAGATCGCCAGTCCATCGCAGGGCCAACACAGTGAGACAGACAACCATTCACTCTCACAATCATACCTAAGGACAATTTAGAATCCCCAGTTGATGCCAATTAACCTAACTTGCATGTTTTTGAAATGTGGGAGGAAACCGGAGAAATCCTGGCGTAAACCCACACAGACACGGGGAGAACATGCAAACTCCACACAGATCACTGTTGATCAGGGCTGGGATCGAACCCAGGATCTCCCAGCCTAGGGTGAGTTGCTGTGCTGTCGCAGTGCTAACCACTCCACCACCACGCTGCCCGAAAAGTAGATAAATCGATATGAAAAACCAATGTTGTATGGTTTGTCTGTTACAGTTTTACTCCTTCCACACATGATTCATCAGTAAAATTCATCTAAAGCACTACTGGTGTCGTCATTTGGAGGAGTTATCTATCTGCCTAGCTGCACACTAGGGAAGTAGTGAGGGCAGAACAAATATATATTCTCTGCATCAGCGATGTACTATACATGTATTCATTTAGTATTGCACTTGGAATTTTGACAATAAACCTTTGTACTTTTGCAGATGTGTCTCCACTTTTGTTTTATTTGTGAAGGTTACCACCAAGTGACATAAATTGAATACTAAAAGATTGGAAAAGCTGTCTAAGAACAATCCACCTGTTTGAGAAATCACTTTTGGTTTGTTGTAAGTCTGTCAACATAATTATGAGCCATAAAGCAGTTTGTGTTAAAATGTTAAATCCCATTAAACCCTAACCCAGGGGTGTCCAATCATGTGCCATAGAGGGCCAAGACTCTGCAGGTTCTGACTTCTACCCAGTCTCTTCAGCAGGTGTTTTCACTGATCAGCAGTCAGTGGAAGAAATTCAGTGGAATCTGCTGTTGAAGATACTGGTTGGAGGTAAAGCCTGCAGGGTCTTGGCCCTCCATGGCACATGATTAAACACCCCCGCCCTAACCCATTACTAGGAAATACAGATGCTAATATGGCCCAGAATTCCTCCATATACTGGTGCTATCACTAAAGTGTGCAGTGTCTCCTGCACTGGCACATCCAACAATACAACCTTCAGTAAATAAAATAATTGCTTTTGGTTACTTTTTCTTAAAAATGAGCCATTATTTTCAACATCACTGATAAATGGTTTGTACTGTTGACTCTTTTCCCACCAGTGTCTTAACAGACAAAATAGAAAATCATGATGCAAACACATAAGTCACTGAATTGTTTATTACAATCAGCAGCAAAATCCACATTATTTAGAATGTGCAAAATTCAAACTGTAAAAAAAAAATTAGGATGGGTCACACACGCTGGCCACACTGCCTCACTGAGAAGCAACTGGATATGCCACTCACACTGGTCCTGGTTCACCGGATCTTCACCAGATCTTCATCCTGCATCTCTGTAAATAGTGATGCAATGTCCTGTTTGGGTGGATTGTTCTCATCTTGCCTAGATGAAAGACAGAAATGGGTGGTGGTTAATTAAAGCAAGTTTGAAACATATTTGGGAAATACACTTGTTGCTAAAAGCCAGTGGTGGAATGTGACAAAAAAGTACTTTGTTGTTGTATTTAACCACAATTTTCATGTAGCTGCATTTCAGTAAAGTAGATTTTACAAGGGCTGGGTTACATTTAAAATCTTTTTTTTTTTTTTTTTTTTTTTTTTTTTTGACTGAGGCCTCATCAATCAGAATGAGTTGATACTGTCTGTTGAATGGAATCTAGTACTTTTAACTGAGGGTGTGCATCCCCGAGTATGGAGTTGTTCAGTCAAAATATGTAATTTTTATCAATAAAAGTTTAGCCACCGCTCTTGTCACCGCTGTGTTTCTTCTTGCCCCGGCTTCAAGTGTGGGCAGTGTTTTGTACTTGTATTGCTAAAATATAAAAGGATGCACTACAATGGGTCTCAAATATTTGTAATGTGTCCTGTTATAGTACTGCATGTGTTTATTGACGATAGACTATAAACTACACATATAAACTAAATTATAATGGTGACTGAACACCTGCAATTCCCCAAAGTGCAAGATACACTATTATGAATAGACAGACGTGGACAAAATTGTTGGTACCCCTCTGTTAATGAAAGAAAAACCCACAGTGGTCACAGAAATAACTTGAATCTGACAAAAGTGGTAATAAATAAAAATTTTATGAAAATTAACCAATGAAAATCACACAATGCTTTTGAATTGTGGTTTAACAGAATTATTTTAAAGAACAAACTCATGAAACAGGCCTGGACAAAAATGATGGTACCCCTAGAAAAGATTGAAAATAATGTGACCATAGGGACATGTTCAACCAAGATGTGTCCTCTAATTAACATCACAGGTGTCTACAAACTTGTAATCAGTCAGTCGGCCTATTTAAAGGGTGACAAGTAGTCACTGTGCTGTTTGGTGACATGGTGTGTACCACACTAAACATGGACCAGAGGAAGCAAAGGAGAGAGTTGTCTCAGGAGATTAGAAAGAAAATTATAGACAAGCATGTTAAAGGTGACGGACAGTGACATTTTTTTATTGAACCAATCAAATGATTGTATGAAAATATTCCATTCTGCCCATTCCCCTGATTTAATATGTGTCACCATCCTCCATAAATGGCATTATTTGGTCATAGCCCATCTTTCACTCAGTGATGCTGCAGTACCGCCATCTCCCGATAGGTGCGGGCAGTCGTGACGTCATTTCGGTTTGGCCGAGAAAATGTCTGAACGAGAGCAAAGTGATTCCGACAGCGATTACTTTCTCGACTTTGACGACCACAATATAAATGATGACATTGACAACGAAGAATCTGATGATGAAGTAGTTTTGGGTGGTGCTGAGAGGGGTATTCAGCCTTATTTGTTCGAGCCAGAGGGAGAGGAGGAAGACGAAACGGCGACGGGAACAGACCACGTTGACCAGGATCGGCTTGAAGTTTTATCTTGGTAAACTACGCTTAGAAATATTTTTCTTTGGCGACATGCATGGTCACACACTTAATTTTCAAACTAAAACTACCCATTGGTCACTCGCTGCCTGATGACATGTTGTTAATCATCATCTTCTCAATACTTTTAACAGCCGCTGATTAGCACCTGCTGGTCTGTGCGCAGCTGGAGCTGATGAGACAGATGACGTCGTCCACACGAGTGAGTTTATAAACAATATTTATTCATTTGATTTAATTTCCCAGATGAATTATGAAGAAATCATTCAATACATTCAATAATCAATGCAAACGGAATAATCAATGCCAACCCCATATTTTTCAGGCGATACAGATTCATAGCCTACACGCAACTGGTCCGTTGGTGTTGGGGATTTTTTTGGGGAAGAAGTGAGGGTTATGTTGCCTGCCTGTGCGGTGAGCCTCATCAGAGAAACCTTCCCATCTCATCACTACAAGGGATTTTGCCTACCAAGATTAGATTTGTGAACAATGTTATTTAAATAAAGTTTTGTAAAATCATATATTGAGTTTCTTAATGTTCATGTCAATGTTATAATTCTCATAGTTCAGCATTCATCAAAGTCGCATGTCATATACATTTCAAGAATTTTTCTACCATTTTATGGTATAAATTTGGATTTACATAAAAGTCCTGTTCATCAGCTTCCTCTGCTTGGTCAGAAACATCAACACTATTTTAAGGTTGAGTGACAGTTGATAAAATCTGCAAAAAAAGTAGATCATCATAATTTTATCCCAGAGGTCTCAAATTGGATTACATACATAGAAATATAAATTGATCAAACAGGCACAACCACCTCCCTATACAGCACTGAATATTTCATATTTGATGAGTATGAACACCCTAATATGCTAATATTTGATAAGTTGGTAAGGCAATGCAAACCATGGCTTGGAATTCATTTAAGATGTTTAGTAAACATTTGCAGTGAATATTAAAAATAAAAAAACTTACCCTGTTTACTTCTCGTGTTCTGACAGTTGATTGCATCGGTAGATCACCCGTGCTTTTCACGCCACTGTCACTGACCCCTTTCTCAGAGTCACACTTGGAAATCGAGGCATATATAGTTGGAATAGTCGTTTTCTTTATCAGCAATCTTTTTGCAAATTTCATTTCAAATTGACATAATGTCTGGCCCAGGAAACACGCACGCAGGCTCAGGATAGATTTAACAGCTTTATTCAACAAGCAGGTGTGTGTGAATGGATGTATGCAGTATGGGGATGTGCTGACGAGGTGCAGGTGTGCGCGCAGCTGAAGCCGCTGAGGAGCGGCGAGTCGTGACACAAATTGCATCTTATTCTCGAAATCGCTGTCAACGAAATGTCTACTGCACGTTGGGTGTTTTACCGACATCAGTCCATTTTTTTTCGCGTTTTCTGAACGAATTTCACCCATGCCGTTCTGATTTTCCCAGGGACGGGAAATTCAAAAACACTCACAGCATGCTCCTCTGGTATAACGTCGCACCCGTAGACAACACAACGACAAACCATAATTAATTCGATTCCTGAAATCCTAATGTTAATAAATAATCTATTTGTAATCCACAAGTATTCCGAGAAATATCGGAATACTTGGCCACTGACCGTGTGCCTAACCGAAATGACATCACACAGTCAGTGGCCATTTTAGCCGCTGATCTCTTGGCTGGGTCAGACAGCTCTCCACAACAGCGTACTTCAAGAGCGCATTGTCACCTTATGCGACATACGTTGACACCAAAACATGTGGAGTTCAAATTAGCTCGTCTCAGACAACAATTTGAGATATGATTTAGCGATATTGAATTTTCGTCTGTCCGTCGCCTTTAAAGGTAAAGGCTATAAGACCATCTCCAAGCAGCTTGATGTTCCTGTGACTACAGTTGCACATATTATTCAGAAATTTAAGATCCACGGGACTGTAGCCAGCCTCCCTGGATGTGGCCGCAGGAGGAGACGGATAATACGAATGGTAACAAAAGAGCCCAGAACAACCTCTAAACACATTCATGGTGAACTCCAAGGTCAAGGTACATCAGTGTCTGATCGCACCATCCGTCATTGTTTGAGCCAAAGTGGACTTCATGGGAGACGACCAAGGAGGACACCACTGTTGAAAACAAATTATAAAAAAGCCAAACTGGAATTTGCCAAACTGCATGTTGACAAGCCACAAAGCTTCTGGGAGAATGTCCTATGGACAGACCAGACAAAACTGCAACTTTTTGGCAAGGCACATCAGCTCTATGTTCACAGACGGAAAAATGAAGCATACCAAGAAAAGAACACTGTCCCTACTGTGAAACATGGAGGAGGTTCTGTTATGTTCTGGGGCTGCTTTGCTGCATCTGGCCCAGGGTGTCTTGAATCTGTGCAGGGTACAATGAAATCTCAAGACTATCAAGGTATTCTAGAGAGAAATGTGCTGCCCAGTGTCAGACAGCTTGGTCTCAGTCGCAGGTCATGGGTCTTGCAACAGGATAATGACCCAAAACACATAGCTAAAAACACCCAAAAATGGCTAAGAGCAAAACATTGGACTATTCTAAAGTGGCCTTCTATGAGCCCTGATGTAAATCCTATTGAACATCTGTGGAAGGAGCTAAAACATGCCTTCTGGAGAAGGCACCCTTCAAACCTGAGACAACTGGAGCAGTTTGCTCATGAGGAGTGGGCCAAAATACCTGCTGAGAGGTGCAAAAGTCTCACTGACAGTTACAGAAATTGTTTGATTGCAGTGATTGCCTCAAAAGGTTGTGCAACAAAATATTAAGTTAAGGGTACCATCATTTTTGTCCAGGCCTGTTTCATGAGTTTGTTTTTTAAAATAATTCTGTTGAACCACAATTCAAAAGCACTGTCTGATTTTCATTGGTTAATTTTCATAGAATTTTTATTTATTACCACTTTTGTCAGATTCAAGTTATTTCTGTGACCATTGTGGGTTTTTCTTTCATTAACAGAGGGGTACCAACAATTTTGTCCACGTCTGTAACTCATAAAAGATCACACAAGTGATCTGACAAAAAAATAAACAAGCGGTTCTTAAACAGTGGCTAATATTGGATGTCCCATTCATTTTAAATTATTCTGTAATTAATATTCACACAATCAAATAAATTTCAGTTCAGTCCCTTTCATATTAAGTGGAAATTGTGCTACTTTAGTTTTGGCACTTTGTCAATACTTTAACTTAAAACGCAAAGGATTTGAGTACTTTGTCCACCACTACTAAAAACAACGGGGTGTGCAACTTTGGTGTGCAACCACTCATAACACATTGCTGTGTCGTGCTGCATTGCCAGTGTCAAAGCAGATGCTGGTCGGACTCCAGAACAAAAATACACACAACTTAAGTACATGCACAGCACAAAAGTGCAACATGTAAAAAAAACACCTTTTTAACCAGGATTACCACTAGCTTATTTCATCAGATGTTGTCAACACAAGCGCAAAATACAAGGAGAGCACAGAGCATGGAGTTAGCATTGGTGGCTAACTAGCTAGCTCATTGTTTGCATACAAGAGACAATGCTGTTGTTTGTTCAAAGTGATCTTTCCACCGCTGGGATAAATAATGTAAAAGATGCATAATATCACATCATATCACATCACTCACCATCCTCTATATCACACAGCTTTCAACTGCTGAGGTCGGGAGCTCCCAGTATTTGCTGGTCTGTGGCCGTAAATTAATTTCGGGTGGCTCTGTCTAGTTCTCTCTGGATTCTCTCATCAGCCAAAAGGCACAGAAAACTGTGCTCCACTCCTGAGCTGTCCCAAAATTTCGGGACCGAAACCGTTACAGTTCTTAATGGAAAAGCCTACAAAGCATGCCAAATCGAAGTGAATAGGGCTAAACAAGTACTAGTGGAAAAAGGGCTAAAAGCCCCTTTTCCACTCGTACCTACTCAGCCCGACTCGCCTCAACTCTACTCGACTCTACTCAGCTCGACACAGTGTGATTGGTTTTCCATTTCAACTGAGTACTAGCTCAAGTGGGTGGGGCTGGGTTCAGTACAGGAAGGCTGCCCATTATCCCATTAAGTTGTTTACATGCTGAAGTTTTCACTGATTAATAATGTAAAAGATGCTTAAAATCATAAAACACTCACCATCTTCCCCGTGAGCAGCCATCAGCTCGGAGACCTCCTGGTATACTTTTTCACATCGGCTCGCTCCACCACAGCAGGGCCAACAGGGCTGAAAAGTTCACAATTGTCAAATTTGACCAAATGTAGTTTATTTTTCAAGCACAGGGATCCAAGCACTGCAACACCGATGGAAGAACTGCACACTGTCATATAATGTGATATTTATATGTGGTGTGTCTTTAAGACTGTGGTGACGTCACAGGTCAGAGTTGACCTTCACCGAGTAATATAGATATGAAAATGGCGATGTGTTGATGTTGCCGCCTGTTAATGTTTCCCGCTCCTAGTTTTAAAAGAGAACTTTGTTGAAACCACTATTCGTGTGGACCTCAGTTCTTTACATGGTGTCAGAAGTGCTTGACGGACGCTCTGCTTCAGTAAGATGGCCTTGTTTAATCCCCCGGAAAGTTTTCCTTTTCATCGTCCAAATGAATGGGCGGGCTGGAAAGAGCGCTTTCTGCGTTTCCGGACGGCTACAAAACTGAATAAAGAGGACGGCGAAATTCAGGTCAGTTCACTGATTTACGCCATGGGCCCCGAAGCTGAAAACATCTTCAAATCATTCTCATTTACTGAGGAAGCGGATCAAAAGAAGTTTGACGTTGTGTTAGGAAAATACGACGAGTACTTCTGTCCCAAACGGAACGTGATCCATGAGCGCGCTTGTTTTCACCAGAGGCTGCAGCGGCCCGGTGAGAAAGTGGAAATGTTTATCAGAGCCCTTCATGAGATGTCAGAACACTGTGACTTTGGTGTAAAGAGAGATGAACATATCTGTGACCGAATTGTTGTGGGCATCCTTGATAAAGAGCTGTCACGTAAACTGCAGATGATGGCTGATCTAACGCTTGCCCAAACCATTCAAACAGTTCGCCAGTCTGAGGAGGTTGTCCTCCAGGTTCACCAGCAGGGGGAGGCACACGCCACGGTGCAGGAGATCCAGGGTAAAGCAGCAGGCAGAGGAAGATCTCCATTTAAACCAAAGAAGGAAAAAAGTGGAGAGCAAAAAGACTCATGGTGTGGAAGATGTGGAAAATTAAAACACAGAGATACTGAAAAGTGCTCAGCCATGAAGTCAACATGCAACAAGTGTAAAAAGGTGGGTCACTGGGAAAAGAAATGTCACAGTAAATCAGTCAGAGAAGTCACTGAAGAGACAGTTTCCCAGACACCATTTTTTTTGGGCGCAGTCACAAAAACAGACAGAAACAATGACCCATGGACCATACAGCTTACAATTGGAACAACACCAGTCAATTTTAAAATTGATACGGGTGCAGATGCAAACATTATGGGACAAAAGACATTTAACAAACTAGTTCCTAAGAAGGAATTAGAGCCATCTAATGTCACACTGTGCAGCCCGGGTGGTCAATTGGACTGTATAGGAAAATTTCAAGCCTTCACAGAATACAAAGAACAACCATATACTTTTCCTGTGTATGTCATCAGTGGCAATAATGCAAACAATTTGCTGGGCAGAGATACAGCAATGTCGATGGGGCTTGTGAAGCGTGTTGAAGAAGTTCACAAAGCATTTGGTGAGCATGGAACACTTAAAACAGAACCAGTTAAAATCCTGTTAAAAGAGAATGCTCAGCCATACACAGTGCACACTGCCCGTCGTGTCCCTTTGCCACTTTTGCAGAAGGTTAAAGAGGAATTGCAGCGTATGGAGGAGAATAATGTGATTGAAGCTGTGATTGATCCTACAGATTGGTGCGCGCCAATGGTACCAGTCCCAAGGAAAAATGGAAAAGTGCGGATCTGTGGCGATTTAAAGAGGTTAAATGAAGCTGTACGAAGAGAGAGGTATGTTCTTCCTACTGCAGAGGAAATCACTGCAAAACTTAGTGGAGCAACCACATTCACATCATTGGATGCTGCCTCCGGGTTTTGGCAGATTCCTCTCCATCCAGAAAGCAGTAAATTAACAACCTTTATCACACCCTTTGGGAGATATGCATTCAAACGTCTTCCATTTGGGATCACAAGCGCTCCTGAAATTTTTCAGCGCAAAATGACAGAAACCCTCAACGGCCTGGAAGGCGTGGCTATCTACATGGATGACATACTGGTGTACGGCGACACTCCTGAATAGCACGACCAGCGTCTCAGCAAGGTACTGGAAAGGATCGAGTCAGCCGGACTTAAACTGAATAGAGAAAAATGTAAGTTTAGACAAAACAAGCTTCACTTCTTGGGCCAAGAAATCGACAAATCAGGCGTGAGACCCGACCCTGATAAAGTCAAGGCAATCCGCGAGCTCCCTCCACCACAGAACGTGCATGACCTCAAGCGTGTCCTGGGCATGTTTAACTACCTAGGGAAATATATCCCAAATCTGTCGACAGTGGGCCAGCCACTATATGAACTGTTGAAATCCAAGTCAGTGTGGATGTGGGACCATTCTCAGCAGGAGGCATTTCAACGCATCAAAGACATTCTGTCTACTTCTCCAGTTCTGAAATTCTATGATGTGAATCGACCTACTGCCGTATCAGCCGATGCCAGCAGCTATGGTATAGGTGGAGTACTACTGCAACTGCACGATGGAAACTGGAAACCTGTGGCATACTGCTCACGTCGTCTGTCAGAGGCCGAGACTAGATATGCACAGATAGAGAAGGAGTGTTTGGCGAGTGTCTGGGCATGTGAGAGATTCGAGAAGTACCTCTGTGGTCTGGAAGATTTTAAGTTGGTTACAGATCACAAACCCTTGGTGCCTCTCATGAACAAAAAGGACCTGGACAATGTGCCAATACGGTGCCAAAGGCTACTTATGAGACTTATGAGGTTCAAACCGACAGCCGAATATGCTCCGGGAAAGACCTTGGTAGTAGCTGATACACTCTCAAGAAGTCCACTACAGTGCGTAGAAAACGAGACTGATACTCACTCTGATGTAGCGTGCTACATAGCAGCAGTTATTGATAACTTGCCAGCTACTACACATAAAATAGACACTGTAAAGACCGCTACAGCAGCCGACTGTAACCTACAGTTGGTGTTGTGGTACATCAAGTCAGGATGGCCAGAATACATAGGCAATGTCCCAGCAGCTATCAGAGACTATTTTCCCATTAAAAATGAACTGTCTGAATGCGATGGAATTATCACCAGAGGAAGCCGCATGTTGATTCCGGATGTGCTCAGAGCAGACATCTTGGATCGAATACATGATGGACATCAAGGTCTGACAAAATGCAGAGAGCGGGCCTGCACATCTGTGTGGTGGCCTGGCATCTCATCTGAAATCAAACGCAAAGTCCAGTCCTGTCAGGTGTGTCGTGAGATGAGACCAGCTCAGCGAAAAGAGCCTCTCTTGTCAACCCCTCTACCTGATCGACCCTGGAAGAGACTTGCTGTTGACCTGTGTGAGCATAACAAGCACACTTACCTTGTTGTGTCAGACTATTTCTCTCGGTTCCTCGAGATACTTCATCTGCCAGTAACCACTGCTTCTCAGATGATCTTAAAGCTGAAGGCAGTGTTCGCGAGGTTTGGTTGTCCAGATGTGGTTGTATCTGACAATGGGCCTCAATTCTCATGCCAAGAATTTAAAAAGTTTGCAAGGGAGTTTGACTTTTTGCACATCACCTCAAGTCCACATAACCCCCAAGGAAACGGACATGCAGAGAGGGGAGTTCAAACAGCAAAAAGAATCTTAAAGCAGCAAGATCCTTTGCTCGCCCTCATGTGCTTTCGATCAACGCCCTGTACCACCACAGGCGTGAGTCCCGCAGAGCTACTTATGGGTCGAAAGATCAAAACAACTCTTCCTACACTGGAAGTGAATCTTCAGCCCCGATGGCCTGATCTGGAAGTCGTCAGGTATAAGGATGCAATGGAGAAACAGAAACAAGCATTCTACTTCAATCAGCGCCATGGAGCTAAACCCCTACCTTCGTTGAAGCCAGGAGATTCAGTCCTCACAAAGCTGGACCATCAGAAATCCTGGAAAACACCCGCTGTTGTCACAGGAGAAAGCAGCACACCTCGCTCCTTTCTTATTGAAACACCCCAGGGAGCAACTTTGCGACGCAACCGCCGTCACTTGCAACATGATCCTGAATCAGCCAGAGAGATACCCTCTTCAGCTCCAAATGACCTGCAGCCAGAGATTGTCGATCAGCAGCCTGAAACTGCAGCTGCCGCTGACACTATTTTACCAGAATCCAGTGTCAAACCGCCAGACCCAAAGCAAGGATTGTTGTTTACCCGGTCTGGTAGAATGATTAAACCTGTGCAAAGACTAGATTTGTAGAGAAAAAAAAAATGAAAAATGAAAAGAGAGAAATTCACGTGTTCACTGTGATAAGTGTGGTTATATGTGGTTCAATAATTAAGCCATGGGCTGTGGGGAAGGGTGAAATGGAAATAAAAAATGTGTGAATTGAAAACTGTTTTGTTCTGAAAAAAAAAAGCTAAAAAAGGGGGAGATGTCATATAATGTGATATTTATATGTGGTGTGTCTTTAAGACTGTGGTGACGTCACAGGTCAGAGTTGACCTTCACCGAGTAATATAGATATGAAAATGGCGATGTGTTGATGTTGCCGCCTGTTAATGTTTCCCGCTCCTAGTTTTAAAAGAGAACTTTGTTGAAACCACTATTCGTGTGGACCTCAGTTCTTTACACGCACCAATGGGGAGACTGTTGAAAAATAACCACATTTGGTCAAATTTAACCACTACAGTATATGAACTTTTCAGTCTATGAACTTTTCAGCCCCAGCGCTGGCAGAGTGTTCCAAAATGAAATACCAGGAGGTCTCCGAGCTGATGACTGCTCACGGGGAAGGTGAGTGTTTTGTCACGGTGTTGATTTGTGTGTACACATTTATTTCGTTATCACAGAAATATTAAAAGATCACAGCCAAGTTTACAAATGGTGGTTTTGAATGTTGTGAAGACGTCGATCTCACCCACTTACGTTATGCCCTGGCCAATCAGTGGCTTGCAATCTGTTGGCGTCACATTTTCAGGTCGACTCAGCACAGTTGGAACCTCACTGAAGTAGGTCCCAAAAAAGCACCTGGCACCAGGTACCAGGTATTAATGGAAAACCCTACAGACCGAGTAGAGTCAAAGCGAGTAGGGCTGAGTAGGTACTAGTGGAAAAGGGGCTTTTGTGTTTTATGTTGATTGTGTACTGTGTGTGGATTTTTGGTTCACCCGTTCTGTTAATAAATGTGCCAAACCACAGTGTGCGCTTGGTGTTGTTCCTCAGCCCTTTAAAGGACAGACTCATGACAGTAGCAGTAGTTAATTGCAGTATTATTCAGGCACATTAAAGTTGGAAAGCTTTTTCTACATAGTCAAAAAAGGGTTGCCAGGTTTTATAGAATTTCAAGGTGGAGCCATGCAAAGTAGACCTGATACGTTCAAGTGTAGCATTAAGTAAAACTTCCTTAATCCACAGGGAGTGCATTGGAGCTATGGGTGACTTCCATTTCAACAATGTTAACCATCTCACCAGTAATTTAAGGAATGCTATAAAGTTGGGAAAACTGGATTGCAATTGGCAGCGTAGTAGGAGGGATTCCAAACAAAGCTGTAATTGTATTTGGTTTACATTGAATTTTTAATACTTCTGATATTGTTGTAAAAACTTCAGACCAAAACCTATATAGAGATGGACAAGACCACATCATAAGAACAAGTGAAGCAGAGGCTGAGTGGCAGTGATCACAAGTTGGGTTCACTTCAGTATATATTTCTTTTAGTCTACTCTTGGTCCATTAAATTCTGTGAATAAGTTTACATTGGATAATGCCATGCTTAGCACAGATAGAGGAAGAGTGAACCCTTCAAAGAATCTGATCCCATTCATTGTCTGTGAAATTAAGAAGCAAATCTTTCTCCCACAGAGATTTGATCCTCTCCACGAGGTCAGGCTGTATAGACTGAATTTGGTTATATAACTGAGAAATTAGCAAGCAAGCAAAGTTTATTTATATAGCACTTTTCACAGATATATATCACAAAGTGCTTCACAGCAAGTTAAAATTTACAAATACCCAGAAAGTAAAATCAATAGAAATAAGATACAATATACATATTAATAGGGATAAAAAGAGAAAACAGTGAAGAAATAAAAGCCATTTGTAGCAGAGTCAGTAAAAGGATTCCTACTTGGCTTGCCCCTATTGGTGACACAGGTGGACTCTGAAGCTTGTGAGTTCAAATCCTTTGGTTGGATGTTGCCAGTTGGGGCTTGGTAACCGCCCTCCACTTAGTTGCATTTGGTGTTGTCAGCAGGATATACTGTACTAAGCCCCAACTGGTGATGTCCAACAGGAGGATTTGAACCCATGACCTCTAGCTTCAGAGTCCAGCACTCTACCTGTGTTGCCAAGTAGGAATGCGTTTGCTGACTCTGCTACATATTCAATGAGAGCTAAAAGCCTGTCTAAACAAGTTTTTAACTCCTTCTTAAAAGAGTCAACAGACTCAAGGCAGCACAAGGACAGAGGAAGTGCGTTCCAAAGCCGTGGTCGAGTGGTCTGGAAAGATCAATCTCCACGGGTTCTGAACTTGGTCCGAGGGACCACCAGGAGTCTCTGGTCTGAGGATCTTAGTGATTGTGTGGTGGCATAAGGAGTCAAGAGGGCTGAGATGTATGAGGGGGCTTGGCCATTAAGAGCTCTAAAAGTCAAAATTAAAATGAAATCTAAAAGCAACTGGTGTAGCAATATTTAATAAAATATAGTGTAATAAGGTACAGGAATTATTTATTTTATTTAGAAGTGAGTGTGCATGGGGACAGAGTTACACAGTCACCCCGACACTCACTAAATAAGAGAGAAAAGCACTTGTAAATAAGGGCACCAGTTCCAAAAGAACTAATTATCAATTCATTATTATTAATTAATTAATTTCCGTACCTTCAACTACTTAATGAATCAGTCTCAAAAATTACTGAGTTCTTTTCTGCCATGACCAGGAAAGCATTTATGCAAAAAAAAAAAACAATTCAACTTCTCTCATTTACAAGTTTATTAATGAAACTAATTCAGGTTGCATGACATTGCATTCAAATGATTTGTAAACAGGTTCAAATGATCAACAGGTGTCAAATATCACATCAACTATTAATGGATTCCTGAGCATCAAATCTATAGTTAAACCTTTGTGGAACCAAGAGGAAATCAGATCTTATATTTCAACTGTAATGTGATGGAAGGCTGAGGTAACTAACAAAATCAGAACACAACTTTATGGGGAAAAATTACATAAACAGATTATCTGAAAAGGAACTTCTGAATTAATCTACAAAAATGAAAGGAGGTTACTGAAAAAAAATAAGAATTTTCCTTCAGTTTATAGCTGTGTCCTACAGCTGAGGGACTAATTGTACCATGAAATATCGGTTATGTTCAATTATAATTGATATTTAGGACATCTCGTTTAGACCCAGCAGATAGGAAAGTGGGAGTCTCACTTACAAACACAGCTGATTTCCAGCGGCGATCACAAACCAGTAAAATGGCAAAACAGGGGAAAGCGACGGTGAAGTCGTCTTTCAGGTCGTTCACAGCTGTGAGAAGCGTAGGCTCGGCTGGGGGCTCCCCGGAGTGGGTGACGCTTAGCCAGCAGCAGGATGAATGGCGATCCAGGAGCAGACGTGACGTCTTTTGGCAACCAGTCCGAAATTTAGGATGTCCCTGGCCCACAGGACAGCTAAAGGCTGGAGGAAAAGCGAATTTAGGCAGTTCCACCCATGAGGTCTGAATTCTTCTCTGTGGGACAACAGAAAAGTCCAAAATCTCTATTAGTTTACTTAAAGGCAGGAAAATTAAAAGTCCACTTTAACGGCAAGAAAAGTCAAAGAGTCCAAGAAAAAAACGTTCAACAGAATAAGCATGGCTTCTGAGGTGAAGAAGAAAAGGGTTTGAGAGTTTCACTCTCTTTTAAAGGTGAGCTCACAGAAAAAAGGGATGGTTTCCCCTCAGTTGCCAAAAAAAAAAACCCAGGCAAAAGCTTATCAAATGACAATTTAAGAAAGCTAGCGCAGGACTTGACAAGATTCAGACACACACAAAAGACTAAACAATTTACAGAACTGACTAGACTGCAGAACACACAGAACACTGAAAAACTTACAGAAAACTTAGAGAAAAACTGAGCTGCCGGGGCGGCTCTGTTGGCATTTAACTGAAGCGCGCTGCTGGGTCAAAAACATAGGACTGGCAGCAACATGGACCAATTATCTTCCATAAAGAGGAGTTTGAATGGGCTTTTGTCCAATGAGGGAATAGTTTTTTGTCTGTGAACAGCCAATCAAATGCAAGGGAGTTATCCAACAAAGAGGCAGCCTAGGGATTGGCTAGAAATAGCTGACTCAAGTTTTCAGAAAATGTTCATTCAGTTCCTATGAAATTCATTATATACTCAATGTAAAATCTAACTAAATTAAGTCACTCAAGGCTAATATTCAGTGACCATGCATTTATACTATTACTAATAAGTTTAACATTCATTTGAATAACATTCATTAAAAAAAAAAAATCCCAAGACATGCCCTCACATTTAAATCAAGGATTAATGAATTATTGCAAACCATTATTGTCCATCACAAAGGGTGATTATCTTCACAGTGTCCAGAGTTATCCTGTGGAATGTAAACTATAAAAAGTGTTATTGTTCAGTCAGAAATAAAGTTCCAGATTGTAATGAACATATTCCGTAGATGTCCATTAGGAGGTACTGTTGAGCTGTAGATAATTCTTAGGTTTTGGTATGTGAAGAGGGGGCAGCCTAGAGAGTTTTATGGGGCTTCTGGAAAGGCTTCAAGAGTTTATCAGCATAACCTGACGGGTTGAGTGAAATTTGGAAGTTTATGACATTTTTAAGAGTATCTGTGACATGAATTCCCCTTTCAGGGCATTAATGAGGTGCCAGAAGCCAGCTGTAAGTTTGTCTGTTTATTTAACAAAGGATAAAGTTAAAAAAAATCACGAACAGCTGTCACGGTGCCGGCTCGGCTTTGACAGCTGGAAGTTCAGCCATGACGCTGTCACAATAAAAGCCCTGGAAAGGCACTAAAAACAAACCCGAAATAATATGGGAGAAAAAGGAAAATACTGAGTAACCGCTGATCCCGGTTACTCAGCGCTGATCCCATCCGCGCTCGGATCACCACAGTACCCCCCGTTCAAAGGGCGCATTCCAGGCATTTAACGTAACACCCAAAGAGCCCCCCCCCCCCCAACCAGAAGGCTACCAGGACCGACCCAGGCAGGGCGGAGGGGGAAACAGGCTAGGAGGGAGAGAAACAAAAACCCAAAAATGTCTAAAGTGACACACACTGAGAGAGAGGGGAGAAGAAAAAAAACCCCACCAAGAACAAATAATAACATGGGTCAAACATAAAATGGCATGGCTTAAACACAGAAATGTCCAAAACTGGATAACACTTCAACCAGAAACATACTCAAGTACAATAGAATAAGTAAACAAAAAACATGTATAAAGTACTGCCCGGTAAGAAAAACAAGAGAAAACAAAAATACAGGTACACTTCACCTTAGGAAATACATCCGTACCAAAAAATAGGCAAACAAAAAATATATACACAGTAATCCAGGCAAAGAAAAGAGAATCCCTTCAATAACACATGAAAACACAACTTCAGGGACGTCGTCAGGTAGAGAGCAGAGAGGGGGAAAAAAGGCAGTTCAGGCGGTCTACCCGCATCCAGATTCCACATAACAAAAGGGAAAAAAAGCAGTTTGGGCGGTCTACCCAAGTCCCAGACCCGGGGAAACAGTACCTCAGGCGGCCAGCCCAGGTCGCCGAACCAGCGAAGCAGTCTTTCGGGCAGCCGACCCAGGAGACAGAATTGGCAAAATAGTCTTTCAGGCGGTCAACCCGCGTCCTTAGACCACCAGGACCGGAGGGGGGAGCTCAGAGGCAGCTTCCCCACCGAGAGGCACAGCGAGGGGAAGCCGACCCAACTAAAGGAGACCCCAGCGGCGTCCAGTGGAGGAGAATGGGGGGAAGACGAGGAACCAGTCCAGTGTCAGGCAGAAGGGGATCTGCAGCTCCCTCACCGACCTCGAACCAAACCGGCGCAACACCCTCGGTGAACCCGGACCGAGCCCGAGCAGCACCCACGATGGACCCGGATTGGATCAGTGCAGCACCCACGATGGGCCCAGATTGGGCCAGCGCAACACCCACGATGGACCCAGATTGGGCCAGTGCAGCACCTGGGATGACCTCCAAACACAAACCTGGAGCCTCGACAACCACTACCGTAGCTGACTCCTCTCCGGTGACCCTGGTAGAAGGCTTGGACAGACAGGGAGAACAGGTGTCAGGATCACCGGCAGTGGCAGAGACCGGCGAGAAGAGCTCAAATGCAGCGGTCGGCTGCAAACGGCTCTTCTCCCCAAGAGACATGTTCCAGAACAGAAAGCAAGAAGACAAAATAGAGCACTTGCCTGATCTCGGGCTCTACTGCCGTCCAGGACTCCAACGATCCAGGCTTGATGATCTGGGGGTCCATTTCCAGTTTCAACTAGACTGCGGTGGGCTCCGCAGCCGGCATGATGGTCTCCACAGCCCGGGAACTCCCTGGCATAGAAACCCACGCCAATGGCACACACGGTGTGGTGGCAGGGGATTTGTAGCCTGCTGGGACTGACCGCTGCTCCACGGAGACCCAGGGACACTTTATCATCGGCTCAGGCTCCAAATGACGGTCAGCCCTCCTTCTCTGCCCGTGACGCAGCTGCGGGACTGAAACCAGGCTCTCCAGGCCCGCAGGCTCCTCCTCCATCCGACGGTCTACTCCTGACACCGGGGGACGCTCGGAGAGAAGGGGAGGAAACACAGAGGTAGCAGGTTCAATGTTTATGGCTGCAGCAGATGGTGGGAGCTCAGAGGACTGTGAACCCTGAGCTCCACCCCCAGGAATCAGACAAGGCAATTCATAATACTGAGATTTGGAAAGAAAAAACACTTGCCTGTTCTCCCGAGGACCGATGGTGACTGCTGCAGCGGGGTTGGTTCTCCCCTTTCCCCTAAGGATGGTGATGGAGGGCCTCCCGGGAAGACGAGGAGGAGCCGCTTTCACAGGATCGATAACGGGTGCAGCCAGAGCAGGACTCACTGGGCTCACAGCAGCTGAAGGGAGTGCCGAGGAGGAGGAAGGAGCAGCCGAGGCAGTCCAGGGACGAGGAGTTGACAGAACAGTGGGGAAGGATGACTCGGAGGCTGAGGCTGCTGTCTTTCCCTTCCGTCGTGACGCGGGGAAAACAGCTGGCTGGGAGGAGGAATTCCAATGGTGTCCCAGAACAGGATCCAGACGGGAACCTTGCGGAGGAACGGCGATGAGTGGAGCCAGATAGGGACTTGTGGGGCTCACTGCAGCTGAGAGGCGCGCCGAAGAGGAGGGAGGAGCAGTCGGGGCAGTCCGGAGATGTGGAGCTGACGGAACAGCGAAACGAGATGACCTGGAGGCTGGGGCTGCTGTCCTCACCTTTCGTTGTGGCACAAAAGAAGCAGCTGGCTGGGAGGTGGAGTTCTCTTGACAACCTGGGACAGGGTCGAGAGGACCGGCCAGCTCAGGAGACTTCCCTCTCACTGGGACGACAGTGTCCCGGGGAAGAAGTGGAGGCTTCTTGGTCGCATTCTCCATCAGTTCCCGCAATGCCACTATCACCGACACTCTCCTTGCCCTCCGGAAATGAGGTCAGGTGGTAGCGCTTTTGCGTCCTTTGTGCAAGGTCCAGGTACCAACATGCGGTGTTGGAGGGAATGGCCAGACAGGCGTTAGACAAGAGGTCATCAACCTCACACAGCCACTCAGGGCAAAACCCACAATCGGATGATGCCATCTTACCCAAAACACTGGCACCCAGAGAAGGGAAAAAACTCAAGCCAAAACCAAACTTACTGTGGCTGGCACCTCTCTCGACTGCGACCTACTGACATGAATGCCCCTTTCAGGACATTAATGAGGTGCCAGAAGTCAGCAGTAAGTTTGTCTGTTTATTTAACAAAGGATAAAGTAAAGAGCCATGTGGAGCAAAACACATACAGAAAACTAGAACACAAAATAATAAACACTGACATAGAATGTAAGGGTTAAGCAAGGATGGAACCTAATACTATAAAACACGCAAGTGCTGAAGCGAAGATGAATCAGAACACAGAGGAAAGACTGGAGCTGGGGTTAGGGACTCCAGTCCTGGTACACGAATGCAGGTCGCAGTGAGGAGTGAGCCTCAGCTGCGCCCTTAAATACTAAACACAAAAGTAAAGGAACCACACAGGAAGGGGGAACGTAATTAACGAAATCACAAATAGCTGCCGGCTCGGCTTTGACAGCCGGAAGTTTGGCCGTGATGCTGTCACAATAAAAGCCCTGGAAAGGCACTAATAACAAACCCAAAATAATATGGGAGAAAAGGGAAAATACTGAGTAACCCGAGCATGGATGGGATCAGTGCTTGGATCACCACACCCAGTTCCTGGTACGAACAGATGCTATCAGTATGAACTGTCTGGTTGCAGGTTGACTCCAGAAGTTTTATAGCGCACTTAATCCTTTAAAAACAAGTCCTTATCAGGTTTCTCTACAAAAGGGAAATTGTTTACACTGGGGTCCTGATGATGAAGAAACAGCAATTCTTGACCAGACCTTGAGCGAGAGTTTCTATAAGATGAAGAATGTTCTCCTGAATTGGCCTGAGGAGAAGCTGGTGCTACACTGGCAACCAATGAAGGGACGATAAAACTGGGGAAATGTGTTCCCTTTTCTTCGTCCAGGTTAAAAGCCAAGCTGCTGCATTTTGCACTGTCTGAAGGTGGGCAACAGCAGTTTTGTTAAAACACATAAAAAGGGCATTACAAAAATTTAAGCAAGACGAGATAATGAATGATCATTTCCAGTTCAGGTATTGAGACCATAGGTCTGTTTTGCTATATTCCTCAGATGAAAAAAGCAATTTCTGACTAGTTGCCGACCATAGCAGTCCAGTGGCATAGCATTGTCAAAAACAACACCCAGGTTACACAGGTTAGACTGGACAGAAGAGTCTAGGTGACCTAAGCATTGCTTTATCAGAGGAATTTTACTGTCTGGAGTGATGATCAGTGTTTGTGTCTTGTTAAGATTTAATTGTAGGAAGTTATTGTTTAACCATTTGTTAATGGCAGACAGGCAAGAGATTAAGTTTGATAAAATGTTCAACTCATTTTCTTTAAAAGAGCAGTAAAGCTGAATGTCATCTGTGTAAAAATGGTAAGAAACACCCTTAAACTGACTAATAATCTGGCCAAGTGGGGTTAAATACAATAAAAACTGACATAATGTCGGGCCCAGGGAACACACACACAGGCTCGAGTGAGATTCAAAGACTTTATTCAACAACAACAGGTGTTTGGATGCGTGAGTGTGAGGTGTGAATGGACTGCTGGAGGACAGGGGGCGCCGAGGGCGGAACAGTGCGCCGTCCAGCCAGGCAACCCTAAGGGCAGAGCAAAGACAGGGGTGAGTAATGATCTTCACCACGCAGGGTTAACACACAAAGTGCTGCTTACTTGCAGATGTCGAGGTGGCTGGCGTTGGCAAGTTGCAGACTCCTGCCTGGAGGACAGCGCCCAGGTGCGCACTCGGCGAAGCAAGGATCGGACGGACGAGGATGAAGCGAAGGAGGGAGTAATCCGCCGCCTGGAGGATCCACCTGTGCACAGGGGAGATAACTGGAGAGCAGGTGAGGAAAAACACAGCTTACGTGCGTGAGGAACAAGGGCACAGGCCGGGAAGGAACGGTCATGCGCTGGAGTTGGGAGCGAAGGAGAACAAACGGCTCCAGGCCGAGGCTCCAGGCAGAGCGGGTTAAATAGTTGGAGGCTGATGAGGCGCAGGTGTGCGCGCAGCTGAAACAGATGACAGGCGACAGCGAGTTGTGACAGTACCCCCCCCCCCCGAGCAGCACCTCCTGGCGCTGGCTTACCTGGGTGCACCCGGTGGAACTCCGCGATAAGTTGCTTATCCAGCACAAAGGAAGGGTGTACCCAGGATCTCCACTCCGGGCCATACCCCTCCCAGTCCACCAGATATTGTAGCCCACGACCCTAGCGTCGGGTCGCCGTCGATCATCACGGGAGGGGGAGGCGCCCTAGGAGGAGGACAGAGTGGGTCAGAGATCACAGGTTTAACTTGGGAGGCGTGGAGTGTAGGGCAGACATGGAGGGAGGGGGGAGAGCCAAACGCACAGCCACCGGATTAATTACCTTAGTCACCAGGTAGGGACCGATAAAGCGTTGAGCCAGCTTCTTCTTCTCCGCCTTCAAGTTGATGTCATGGGTCGATAACCACACCTGCTGGCCCACCTGGTAACGAGGAGCGGCTCTCCTGTGGCGATTAGCGGCATTGGAGTTGTGTGCCGCCGTGCGTAATAGCGCTTGGCGCATCTTGGTCCGCAGGCACCGGCAGCGTCTGAGATGCACCTGGATGGAGGGAACTGCCACCTCACCCTCTTCTTCGGGGAACAACGGGGGGTCGTACCCTAGAGACGCCCGAAAAGGGGACATCCCGATGGCCGATGATAAGGTAGAGTTATGGGCGTACTCCACCCAGGGCAGATGGGTGCTCCAAGAAGAGGGAGTTGAGAAGGTGACGCAGCGCAAAGCAGCCTCCAGCATCTGATTGGTGCGCTCGCACTGCCCATTGGACTGTGGGTGGTGACCGGAGGACAGACTCACCGTGGCCCCCAGGGCGTTGCAAAAGCACCTCCAGACCTTGGACGCGAACTGAGGCCCCCGGTCAGAGACCATGACAACCGGGACCCCATGTAGCCTGACCACATGCTGGAACAATAGGTCAGCTGTTTCCTGTGCCATAGGGAGGCCGTGGAGCGGCACAAAATGGGCAGCGTTAGAAAACCGGTCCATGATGGTCAGGATGGTGTTGTAAGAGTTGGAAGTGGGGAGACCGGTGATGAAATCTAGGGCTACATGAGACCAGGGCCTACCGGGGACCGGCAGGGAATGGAGAAGCCCCGCTGGGGGGTTGTTCGAGGTCTTGTTCGTTGCGCATTGGGGGCAGGCACGGACGTAGTTGGCGGCGTCCTTCCGAAGTCCAGGCCACCGGAAGGATCGTTGGAGGAGCTCCACCAGCCGGGAAATTCCAGGGTGACAGGCGAGCTTAGACGTGTGTGCCCAGTGGATGACGTCACCCCGGACAGATGATGGCATGAACAGCTTCCCAGCTGGGCCGCCACCAGGATCAGGTTCGGCCTCCTGTGCTCTCCGGATCTTGTCCCTGATGGACCATGAAACGGCCCCCACGACGCACGAAGTCAGCAGGATGGTGTGGTCTTGCTCCTCCGGGACTTCTGCAGCAAACTGTCTGGACAGCACGTCCGGTTTGCCATTCTTGGAGCCAGGGCGATAGGTGATCGTGAATCTGAAGCGGCTGAAGAACAGAGACCAGCGCGCCTGGCGGGCATTCAGACGCTTGGCCGTCCTAAGGTACTTCAAATTTTTGTTGTGCGTCCAGACCACAAAAGGCTGCGCTGCCCCCTCCAGCCAATGACGCCACTCTTGCAGCGCGAGTTTCACTGCCAGGAGTTCCCTGTCACCGACGTCATAATTCCGCTCCACTGCAGACAGGCGTCGGGAGAAGAAGGCGCAGGGGCGCACCACCCCATCCACCGGAAAGCGCTGAGACAAAACTGCCCCCACCCCCGTGTCGGACGCATCCACCTCGACCAGGCACTGTAGTGTTGGGTCAACCTGGGTCAGGACCCGGGAGGAGGAGAACTCCATCTTCAGCATCTCAAAGGCCGATGCCCTTTCCTCTGTCCACCGGAACGGCACCTTGGGGGAGGTGACGCGGGTCAGGGGAGAGGCGATGGAGCTGTACTTCGGTACAAAATAGCGGTAGAAGTTGGCGAATCCTAGGAATTGTTGCACCTGTTTCCTGGATGAGGGAGTGGGCCACTCGACCACCGCTTTGACCTTGGCGGGGTCGGGGAGAAGCTGGTTGTGGGACACGACGAAGCCCAGGAAGGAGGTCTTATTGGCGTAGAATTCGCACTTCTCCGCCTTCATGTACAACCTGTTCTCGAGGAGCCACTGGAGGACCCGCCTCATGTGGGCCTGATGCTCCTCCCAAGATCGGGAGAAGATCAGGATGTCGTCCAGGTAGACGAATACGAAGACCCCCAGGAAATCACGAAGGACATCGTTTATGAGTCGTTGGAAGATGGCCGGCGCGTTGGTGAGTCCAAACGGCATGACCAAATACTCAAAATGGCTGCTGGGCATCCAGAACCCCGTCTTCCACCCGTCGCCCTCCCGGATCCAAACGAGGTGGTACGCGCTGCGGAGGTCCAGCTTGGTAAACCAGGAGGCCCCCTGGAGGGAGTTGAAAGCAGAGTCCATGAGGGGCAGCGTGTATTTATCTTTCACTGTGATGTCGTTTAAGGCCCGAAAGTCAATACACGGCCGCAGGGACCCATCCTTCTTAGACACGAAGAAGAATCCGGCTCCGAGTGGGGATGAGGAAGGCGGATGATGCCTGTGCTGAATGACTCTCTTATACATATATGCGTCCATGGATTCCCGCTCCGGGGCAGACAGGCTGTAAAGACAACCAGATGGCAAGGGCGCCCCCGGGCGGAGATTTATGGCGCAGTCATATGGGCGGTGGGGGGGAAGAGACAGCGCTTTGGACTTACAGAAGACGAGCCCCAGTTCGTGGAACTCCAGGGGCACCAAGGAGAGGTCCGGCGGGGGTGAGTCAGAGGAAGGGAGAGGAACAGACGGGGCACAGGCAGCGGACTGGAGGCAGGTTCCCATGCAGAAGGTGTTCCAGGAGAGGACGCTGCCGGACTGCCAATCAAAAACTGGGTTGTGGAGGCGCAGCCATGGGTAGCCCAGAATGATGGGAGAAGCCGAGGTGGGCAGGACGAACAGGCTTAAATCCTCCCTGTGATTGCCAGAGATGATGACGGAGACGGGTTTAGTCCGATGAGAGACCCTCTCCAGAGGTGTGCGGGAGAGAGTGACAAGGTTAAGGGGGGCTGGCAACGCTTGGCACGGGATGCCCAGGCGGGTTGCCAGGCCAAGCAACTCAGACTCGCAGTGCTGGGTTGGGTTCAGATCCGGCATCCCAACTGCACCCACAATCTGCAGTCCTTTTGGACAATGCCGATTTAGATCACAGCGCAGCTGGGCCCAGCCACCTTTCGCCTCGCTGATGGGTTGCAATGGCACGCCAGCCGCCTCAGGAGATGGCTGCGGACACAACGAGATCGGGGGGACACAGGACTGGCAGCTCTTGAGGCAACAGCACAGCTCGAGCGCTGTTCGATCCAGATTCAGCAGAGACACCGCCACCTAAAGGACTTTGTGACTGATTTTTGAGTGTAGCCAGTATATGACCG
This sequence comes from Pholidichthys leucotaenia, assembly GCA_020510985.1. Lineage (NCBI taxonomy): Eukaryota > Metazoa > Chordata > Actinopteri > Cichliformes > Pholidichthyidae > Pholidichthys > Pholidichthys leucotaenia. The sequence goes on from CM035840.1 coordinate 142,654,297, forward strand.
AAAACAGTGGCAGAATAATCCACTCAGTCATGTGGGCATACCGGTAGTCTACCCAAATACCCAGGTAATCACGTAAAGTTTTGGGGGGCTTTTCGGGGGGGGGGGGGTGTAAATGTGGTGATTTGCTCGCCGTAGGTGATGTCATCACATGACGAACTGGCCATGGCGCCATACGGCATCACCCTTCTGTATATACTAGTTAGTTGTGTGTTGAATAAAGTTCGGTTCACGTCTCTTGTCAGCGCCTCATTTCCAGACATAACAGTGGGGTCAGTATTTGAACTGCCATGATAACCATAAAACACCTCTCAATGATATTTTTATTCTGTGCAGAGAATAGCACATTTTAAAATAGTCACATCTGAGTGATGATCAGTCTAACAGGCAGTTAATAAAATAAGATATCTTAAGACAGTTAAGTACAATCTCAGTTTTTTTCTTTTGTCAGGTCACAGAATTTACAGATCCCAGAAACTCTTCAATACAACAAAAGCCTTCATGGTAGTGTTTTGGAAAATAAAATAGCCATATTTAATGTCTATGGCATTTTTCTTTGTATAAGATTTTCTTTCTTTTAGAGTTTCAATGCTACCAATATTAGAAAGCACACATACACTTAACAAAGCAACATTGTTCTGCAGGTTAGGTGCCAGCGTTGTGACTTGAAGCTGGTTACTGTCGTGTTTGGTGCCAACTTTGTAAAGATGCATCAAAACCTCAGGCAGTGTGTGACAGTGTGTTTTTAAGTCTAGGTATCTAAACATTGTTTTAAAAAAGAGCTCCACTAGAATCCATTGATTCCATCCACATTCAGTATGTTTTATTTTGACATTAATAATGTGACATTTCAAGGGTTCACACAATGAGAGAGGATTTGATATGGATGGCCCTCATGGGCCATTAATGAGACGCTATAGGCCAGCCGATGAGTTTGCATATTTATTAACAAAAGGTACAAGTGACAAAATAAACAGCCACGTGGGGCAAAAACACGAACTTTTCAGCTGTCACGACGCAGCTCAGCTCTGACAGCTGGAAGTCCCGCCGTGACACTGTCACAATAAAAGCCCTGAAAGGCCATATGACAACACAGAAGGGAGAAAATACCGGGCAGCCCGAGCGCGGATAGAATCAGCGCTCAGACCATGACAGGATTTGGAACATTGTAGGCATTTATTTCATTACTGCCAAATTACGCAGAACAGAAGAGAGGTCATCCACACACACACTCACTTCACTCTGGGTGACACAGACACATAATCTCTCACACGCAGGGAAAACAACACTATCACAATCAGACTGATAATACCATTATAACACAACAACAATAACGCGCAGAACACAAGAATTAAAACCATCTATGAATCCCCCGCAGCGCAAAGCATGCTGGGAGAATTCCTTGCCCCTTATCAGAGCCCTGACATTACACTGTCCCCCCCGGACTGGTTTTTGTCCCCAGAACAATAAGTCCAACTCAAAAGTCCAATACAGACCCATCCAGGCATCAGGACGCCCGCTGTCATTGGCAGCTGGCATGCACGGGCCCGTTAGTGTCCATTTGAGTCTCAACCGGGGTCTCTGATCAGGATAGAGCCTCTGGCTAGGCCACCTGCAGGGCAGCTGGCTGGTACGGGATGAGGCAGTCGCAGTGAAGCACCACCACCCGCTTCCTCTTCTGCAGCCTCACCCTGTACACTGCGTCCGACAGTATCTGTAGGCCCACACATGGTCCCAACCAGTGGCTTGCCAGCTTTGGTAACAGTCCCTTCTTCCGGTCCAGGCAGAAAACCCAGACTTGATCTCCGGGTGCAAAGTCTCTCCCCTGGCAGCGGGAGCCGTACGCTCACTTCTGTCGACTCCTCGCCGCTACCAGGGCCTCCCGAGCCAGTTATTGCATCATGTGAAGATGTTCTCTCCAGCAAAACAAATAATCCAACCCCGGTTTGCTCTACACCTCCACACACTCCATGGGTGCCTCACCTGATACTGATGTAATGGGACGTGGGAGTGCTGAGTCTGTCCTTTTTGAGCCATGCAGGTGTCACATGGACATGGAGCTCCACGTCTCGACGACACCCCGGCCAGTAGAACCGGGCCCGAAGATGCTGCAGAGTCTTCATCACCCCGAAGTGGCCCAGCCCCACCAACTCGTGGACCAGCTGAAGCACCTTGGGACGGAGCCGTCGGTGGACATGATGCTGCCCAGTTGGAGACTGCCACTGCCAGTAGACAACACCCTCATGACAGCAGAGGTTGAACCACTGAGAATGCAGGGTCTTGGTCTCTGGGTCCAGCGCAGACACAGCCTCCCAGGTGGGCCGCCAGTCCATGTCCAGCCACTTCCGGACCCGGGAGATGACAGGGTCTCTGTTGTGCTTGACCCAAAGCTGCTGCGTGCCGAGGGCCTCTGTGACATCATTGCTGGGGAGAGCTGGCTGATGATCTGAGGATGAGCTGTGAGCATCTGCACTATCCCCGGCCACAGCGGTCTGGAGAGCAGCTGCCCGTGAGACTGCTGGGTCACAATCCTTGACCCTCTAGCAGCAACGACAGTCCTCCACAGCACAGCACCGCGGGGTAGGTGCCGGGCAGTGGCAAGCGACGTGGCCTGGCTCCCCACAGCGGAAGCACCCCTCCTCGCGTTGCCGTCACACTCTTGCCGGCTGTGCAGCTGTGGCCTGGCGCACCTCCTCCTCCTCCTCCTCCTCGCTCTCAGCTGCGCCCTGGAAAACTCTCTGCCTTGGTGATGAAATGTTAGTCACTGGCTCCAGCATGGGCTCTACACACTCCACCTCTGCCCCAGCAAACTCCCAGCTGGTTGCGGCATGAATCTGGATGTGCTCTCAGAACCGGGCCAGGCGGAGCCCTCAGATGAAATGCTGGGAGGCGAGCTTCTTCACTGCCTCTGGCTCAAAATCCAGGTAGTCACACCGTGTCAGCAGCCAGACATCTGCTGCATAGGTCCCCAGACTTTCTTGATCATGTCGCCGGTGATTGGCTAGCTGTTCCCAGATGTGGTCAGCGTGGCTCAGCCTCCCTCCCGAACCACCTCCAGAGTGCTCCCTGTAGCGCTGGCCAGCTGTGACATTCCTCAGGCCAGAGATCGGATAGCGTACACAGAACTCCGCCCTCCAGAGCCAGTGTGACCTGCACAGCTGTCTCTTCAGGTGTCCACCTGTTGAACGTGGCAGCCAGTTCAACCTGGACAAGATAGTCATTGAGTGAGGTTTCGCCACTAAAGCGGGGAAGCTTGACCAGTTGGCAGGTTGGCGGTGCTGGAGTTGAGATGATCACCTCCGTGCTGATCACTGCCCTCAGCTACAGTGGGATCACTGGCTCGTAGTTCCCCCGCTGGCGCTTCACTGCCCTTGGCTGCAGTGGGATCGCTGGGTCGTAGTTCCCCTGCTGGCATTCCTGCTTGTGCCTTGAAAAAGGCGGAACACGGGACACACTTGCTCCATCCGGTCCGTTTCCCCATTCTTTGGGGCGAGCAGCTCTGGCAAATGACGTGTATGCTCTGCCATCAGTTTCCACCTGAGTGATGAGCTGTTCAAGCCATTGAATCTCTGCCTTGATTCTTGCTTCCATCTATCAACATCTCACTTCTGACACCAGTGTGAAGTTTCAAGGGTTTACACAATGATGAGAGCAAGCAAGCAAGCAAAGTTTATTTGTATAGCACTTTTCACAGATATATATCACAAAGTGCTTCACAGCAAATTAAAATTTACAAATACACAGAAATTAAAATCAATAGAAATAAGATAAAAGATTCATATAAATTGGAATAATAAGAGTAAACAGTGAGGGAATAAAAGCCATTCAATGAGAGCTAAAAGCCTGTCTAAACAAATGAGTTTTTAATTCCTTCTTAAAGGAGTCAATAGACTCATGGCAGCGCAAGGACAGGGGAAGTGCATTCCAAAGCCGTGGTGCAGCGGCCTGGAAAGACCGATCTCCACGGGTTTTAAATTTGGTCCGCGGGATCACCAGGAGTCTTTGGTCTAAGGATCTTAGTGATCGTGTCGTTGCATATGGAGTCAAGAGGGCTGAGATGGATTTGGATTTGGAACATACTAGGCATTTATTTCATCAATGCCGAATTACGCATAATAGAGGGGAGGTCATCCACACACACACTCACTTCACTCTGTGTGACACAGACACATAATCTCTCACACGCAGGGAAAACAACACTATCACAATCAGATTGATAACACCATTATAACACTACAACAATAATGCGCAGAACACAAGAATTATAACCGTCTATGAATCCCTCGCTGTGCAAAGTATGCCGGGAGAATTCCCCGCCCCTTATCACAGCCCCGATGTTACACTAGCTTTGTGCTGTTTGGGTTTTAAATTCCTGTTGAAACAAGAGAAGAAAAGTACACGAAGAGGAAAATAATAACTGCATAAAACCCAACAAGCTGACTAGAAAAACAAACAGTGAATGACGTTGTTTTTTTTCTGCAGGGGCTTTCAATGTTTTGATTCTGTGCCCAGAAAAGTTGCATCCCATGAAGCCAATGCAACAATTTCAAATTTAAACTGCATCTCTTCTTTGTTGTTTAGATATCTCTACTGCATTTGAATGACCAGCCTACCCCCCATCAACATGCAACTATGCTCCTTTGAGGCCTATCATGAGTTTACTGCTATATAAACTCTAATGAACCCAGATACTCGCACAGCAGCAGCTCCTGTACTGCTGAGGGAACAGCTTGCAGAGCTGGTGATCAAGCATCATGATTAAGCACCAACTGCGAGGAAACTCTCCGTGTGTTCAGTCCAATTCAGCCCAGCGCTGATTACACTCATCAGGGCCCGTATGCTGCAGGGTTTGGAGGCGCACCAACTGCTGTTTGAGATACAGATTTTTGCCAAAAGTATTTAATTACCGGACATATGGGCTGCAATAAACAAGCAGAGTTTGAAAATAACAAATAAAAAGTGAGGAAAATAGGAACATAAAATCAAAAGAATAGTTTTGGACATGCACTTTTCATCTATGCCTGAGTTTATGTTTGTGCTTCAGGGTCACATTGGGATTGTCTAGGCTGCAGTACCAACGTCCACCTTTGTGTCGCTGTGATAAACACTCACACTGTAGAAGAAGAAATCCTTTCATAACAAAACGTCACTTCCTCTGACCGCTGCCGAAGGTAATTCATTTTATTGTGAATTTTATTCGCTAAAATTTTTTGCAAGGCAGTGTCTACTAATAGCTGATAATTTAACAAAATGCCGATGAGCTTTAAGGTGATTACTAAGTGCTTTGTCTGAAATATAGCGAAGATTTTTGCTGTTCTGGTTATTATTAGTTGACAAGCTTAACTTGAAGCTAGTTTTTAGTTTGAAATCAGCTCATTGCAAGAAGTCTTATTTTGTTTGCAACGTCGTGAGGTGGGGAACTTTTCGTGAAGAAAGTAGGAAATATACAGGAAAATAGGGGCAAATTTACCAGAAAACAATGGCAACTCTTCAAAAAATGTGACAAGTTTACAAGAAAAATAGTAGCCAATGTTTTTGAAAAAGACTCGCCAATTTATTGCGAAAATGTTTGAAATTTGTGAAGAAAATTGGCAGTTTTACAAATAAAGTGAAGCTATACTCATATTCCCTCATCTAGATATTCGTTCATTACACAGGAAAAAAAAATGTGGCTGCAAATTTATGATAAAAAAAACTGAAAAAAGTTGGCAGTGGCTATGGGTAGAAAACCGTACCATTGCACCATTGCGCAGTGTTTTCTCTGGCTTAGACTTTGGTGTGGTGGCAACATTTTTTTATTTTTTTGGGTGGGGGAATGAGCGTAAGGCATCTTTAAAAATGAGAAAACAATGACACTCGTAGGGAAAAAAATAATCATAATACTATAGGAATTAACTGACGCATACTTACATTATTTGACCAGAGGTGGGTATAGTAGCCAGAAATTGCACTCGCTATTTTACGAAATTAATAATTAAGAGTAGGCACCCCAAAAATTACTAGTTGAGTAAGTACAAAAGCACCCACTTAAAAATACTTAATGGCTTTAGTCTTGAAGGTTTGAAGTTTTTCTCCTAAATTGATAACCATTTTCTTGTAGTTTTCTACTTTTTTCTCTGTAAATTTGTTTTTACCTAAATTTGCAACTACTTTTTTCTCATAAATTTGTAATTTCCTCTTGTAAAATTACTCTTCTTGTATATTTGAGACCTTGTCATTAATTTGTGGATTACCTTATGGCTAATTTTTTGTCTATTTTTCTTTCTTTTCTTTTTTTTTTTTTGTATACTTTATTGATCCCCAGAGGGAAATTCAGAGCATCCACCTGGATGGATGCGGCAGCCACGGTATGCGCCAGTCCCTTTACCATTCACACCTATGGCCTCTTTAGAGCCTCCAGTTAACCCAACTTGAATGTTTTGGGCCTGTGAGAGGAAACTGGAGTACCCGGGATAAACCCACACAGACACGGGGAGAACATGCAAACTCCACACAGAAGGGTCATCGATGGTCAGGGGGTGGGATCGATCCCGTGACCTTCTTACTGTGTTGCCACAGTGCTAACTACTGTTCCACCAAGCTGCTCCTTTTTTAAATGTTTTTTATAATGAAATTACTGTTTTACTTACTTGTAAGTACGGCTGTCAGACTGTACAACCTAAGCAGGGCTGCTCGCAGAGATAGCAAAAAGACGTAACAACCTAATAGTTTTTGAATGCAAAAGATGCAATAGATTTACACAATGGTCCCCTCCGGCATACAACTAGGAAAATACCGGTCGCTATGGAGGGTGAGAATATGTATGGGCACATAATCATACCATGTAGGATAACTAAGTAGACGGTTGTGCTGTTTCATCCCATCTAGCAACAATGCTCTGCACTGTGTGTGTTTATATATTTACATATTTATTCCATCTAGCTACAATGCTCTGCACTGGGTGTGTTTATATTTATATATCTATATATTTATTCCATCTAGCTACAATGCTCCGCACTGTGTGTTTATATATCTACATATTATTCCATCTAGCTACATTGCTCCGCACTGTGTGTGTTTATATATTTACATATTTATTCCACCTAGCTGCAATGCTCCGTACTGTGTGTTTATATACTCGTATATTTATTCCTTCCGGCTACAATGCTCTGCACTGTGTGTATATACTGTATATATATATTTATAGTAATATGTACATATGTATATTAGCTGCTCTTGCTTTTTTTTTTTTTTCCTTGCCTTCTGATTACTAACTAACTAACTAACCTGCACTTATATAGCGCTTTTCTAGTCACAAAGACCACTCAAAGCGCTTTCATTAATACTAACCCTCTATTCTAAGGGCCTATAGGAAACAGATATCTAGGGACAATTTAGAACAGCCAATTAACCTAACATGCATGTTTTTGGCATGTGGGAGGAAACCGGAGAAATCCCGGAGTAAACCCACGCAACACGGGGAGAACATGCAAACTCCACACAGATCACTGTTGGTCGGGGGCTGGGATCGAACCCACGATCCCACGATCCCCACAATCCCCCGGCCAAGGGTAAACTGTGCTGCCGCAGTGCTAACCACTGTGCCACCGTGCAGCCCATTATTGCTCTGAGTGTTGCTATCCCTGTGCTGTTGCAATCCTGGAATTTCCCCATTGTGGGACTAATAAAGGCTTAGCTTATCTTATCTTATCTTAAGTACTTACTGGTTTTTATGCCTCGGTGAAACGGAGGCATACAATAATTGGTTAGTGCGTCTGTTTGTGGCTGTATGTATCTGTCTGTCTGTCTGTCCGCCTCTCTGTTTCAGCTCACCTGGTCAAAATTAACTTGAACTAAAGGCTTGTATCATTGTATCACTATATTTTCTTGACTTTTCATTTGCCAGAATTTCAAAATAACACTTTGTTTTTGAAATAAACACAAATTTAACTCACTATTTCTGTCAATGCTGCAGCAAAAAAAAAAAAAAAGTATTGTAATAATTATTACAATACTTTTTTTTTCAGTAGAGGTTGGAGTGCCACATTTTTATAGCCACCCATGCTACCATGCCACAGGCACCGAGGCACAGCACCTTGGTGCTTTCATTAATTACTGGTAAAATTTTGACTTTTTTCTCATAATTGAAACTTTTGATCACAATTTTGCAGAGCCAGAATAGAACAATGATTTCAACTCTGATTTCAAAGAAACAAAACTATTAATAAAATGATATTTAATGAAATAAAATTAACTAAAAATACAGCAGTGCGGTGGCGGAGTGGTTAGCACTGCGGCAGCACAGCAACTCACCCTTAGTCGGGGGATCCTGGGTTCGATCCCAGACCCCGACCAACAGTGATCTGTGTGGAGTTTGCATGTTCTCCTTGTGTCTGCGTGGGTTTACTCCGGGATTTCTCCGGTTTCCTCCCACATGCCAAAAACATGCAAGTTAGGTTAACTGACATCAATTGAGGATTCTAAATTGTCCTTAGGTTTGATTGTGAGGGTGAATGGTTGTCTGTCTCTCTGTGTTGGCCCTGCGATGGATTGGCCATCTGTCCAGGGTGTACCCTGCCTCTCACCCAAAGATGCTGGGATAGGCTCCAGCACCCCCCCACCCACCCCACGACCCGAAAAGGATTAAGCAGAAGAAGATGGATGGACTAAAGATAGTTATTTCTGTTATAATATTTCTGTATATTTAAAAATTTTTAGAACACTCCTCACCAACCAAATGACAGGAAAAACCTCCCTTACTTTGAAATCCAAATGTTGGCACATTTAGTTTGTCTGAAGGATGGATGATGTTAATGGATTTAAGTAAATAAATAAATGGATTTAAGTAACTGACTTTGTGAATTTCAATCTTTTTAACTTGTCGGGTACATAATAATGAACATAAATTAGTTAATATTGTAGTGGTTGGTGAAGTAAATCCTCAAGAATTCAGTCATTCTCGCCTCTTTCTCAGTTAGCCTGCATATCAAGCCTTACCACACCTGTTAGCTTAGCGACTCATTATTGTCCCTGTTAGTGGGTTGAAACCACAATAAATGCCTCCACTTAGTGATGGGCAGGTGAAAAAAGGTTCAAAGATTCAAAGCTTCAGTCTAAGAACAGTGACATCTAGTGGCCAACTGAAGTAATAGCAACATCTCAAGAGCACTACTGAAGCACTGACATTTGCATCCAAAGACTGTGTGATTGTTTTAATCTGCTGATGCGTTTGTTCATTTATACCAGTAGTTCTTAAACTTTTTTTTAATTCCCCACTGTAGGGAAGCAGGTGATTACTGAGCCCACCTACACACAAACGCAGAGGTCCAAAAGCAAGCTAAACCTTGAATTTCCTTTTGTTCCTGGCTTTTTGGTTAATTACCATCAGGAATTTCTCTTTGCCTCATTTTGATGGAGAGAGTTTTAAAAATTAGGTCATGATTGGATTTTATCAGTCATCTTAATTCTAATATGGTAAAACACTGAGTAGATTTTATTGTCATTTGCATTTTCAGTTTTAATTGTAAATTTACCAGATGGACACATAAATTATACATTTATTTTTTGTTAAACGTAACTCAGATCCATGTGATACTAGCGGGGACACAACCTTCCCAGCACAAGCCGTACGTGTAATTTAGACCAGTGTTTCCTCTGGCTTAAAGACCTTGGCGCGGTGGCAACATATTTTTCGGGGGGAGTGGGGGGCATAAAACACATGACACTACTGTAACCGGAATACGTAAATTTTATACTATTTCTTTCTTTTTTTTATTTTGCACGGTAACTTGGCATAAGGAACTTACCATTTGAAGTATTGTACAACCGAGACTTGAATGTTGGAATATTGGGCCAGTTGGGGTCCCACCCAGACGTCCTATGTTTGGGCTTTTTACTGGTGTCATCCTTCTCTCTTTCCTCTGCTCTCACCTCTACTGGACCGTCTGCCTGAACACTTTCCACTCCTTGGCTCCTCTCTTCTGTCTCATCTTGCCCTCTCTGAACTCTGTCTGCTTCAGGTTCTCTCTCTGTCTATGGTGGTATACAAACAAGTTAGAAAATATCAAGTGTCTTGTTTTGTCCTGCAGGATTTTTTTTTTTTTTGTCATGGTTTACATAAATGTCAAAAAATGTGTATTTTTTTGTATTTTTATTCTAGTGTTTCTTTTTTCCATTGAGAGAGTAGGGAAGGGAAAAAACATTCATTATAGTAATTTACTCATGCATAAATTATATGATCAGAGGTGGGTATAGTAGCCAGAAATTCTACTCATGTAAAAGCAGTGCTTTGAAGTTAATAATTAAAAGTTGACAAATTTCTAGTTGAGTTAAGGGTACAAAGAGCACCCACTTAAAAACTTGAGTGTTGAGGTTTTTCTCCAAAATTTATAACAATTTTCTTATAGTTTTCTACGTTTCGCTGTAAATTTATCTAAATTTGAAACCCTTTTCCTCAAACTTGTAATTTCCTCTTGTAAAATTGACTTTTCTTGTACATTTGAGACTTTATTATAAATTTGTGGATTATTTTATGGCTAATTTTTGTCTATTTTTTTTAAATAAAACTACTGTTTTTTTTAATAAATTTGAAAGAGACTGTGGTAATTTTTTTACTTTTTCCTTATAACAATTTTTGACCATAATTTTGCAGAGCCAGAACAGAACAATAATTTAACTCTGATTTCAAAGAAAAAATATTAATAAAATTGTATTTAATGAAATAAATTAACTTAAATGACAAAAGATGCAGTTATTTCTGTTATACTATTTCTATATAGTTATAGTATTTTTTAGAAATCTCCTCACCACCCAGACAGCAGGAAAAACCTCCCTTATTTTAAAATCCAAACATTTAGTTTGTCTGAAGGCTGCTGATGGATAAAAGTCATTGACTATGTGAATTTCGGTCATCTTAGCTTGCCAGGTACATAATAATGAGCATAAATTAGTTGATATTAACTAAGGTGAAGGTAAAATCATCTCCTTTTTATTGTTGTCTGAAATAAGATAAACAAAAATCTAACAGTTAAAAAGAAGACAAAATGAACCTGCTTGAGCTCCTAACCACATCTGTTAGCTAAGCGACTCTTCCATTATTGCTCCTGTTACCAGCGGGTTAAAACTATGATAAATGCCTCCAGTGCTTACATACCTCTTCTGATTTTTTTCCACATTTAAAGTACTTCAGTAAGCTCACGTTTCTCTTGGACAGTGACGCTAACGAGACACTCTGCCTGGCAACTGGAGTGGTCACGCGGATGGGGGCTTCTGAACTCCACGCGGATGACAGTCGCGTGTGTTGTTCGTGTGCCCACTTGAGGACTGTAATTCCTTCATATTTTTTTCTTAAATTTATATTTCCTCTTAGAGTGGCAGAATAAATTCAAGTGTGGCAGGCTGCCAGAGGAAACCCTGTAGACGTTGTATTTTGGGCTAAATCAGGTCTGTCAGTCCAAGCCTTAATTTAGCCCACAAATAGACACTGAAAATCGGGCTGTGTTTAGTCCGTATGGACCACATTTAACCCAAAAATACAGTTAGGCCCAGAAGTATTTGGACAGTGACACAATCTTCATGATTTGGGCTCTGCATGCCACCACATTGGATTTGAAATGAAACAACTACAACGGAATTGAAGTGCAGACTTTAAGGTTTAATTCAAGGGGTTGAACAAAAATATATGATTAAACATGTAGGAATTGTAGCTATTTTTATACAAACGCTCCTCATTTCAGGGGCTCAAAAGTAATTGGACAAATAAACATAACCCTAAGTAAAATGTTACTTTTCAATATTTTGTTGAGAATCCTGTGCAGGCAATGACTGCCTGAAGTCTGGAACCCATGGACATCACCAAATGCTGGGTTTCCTCCTTTGTGATGCTTTGCCAGGCCTTTACTGCAGCTGTCTTCAGTTGTTAATAATAATAATAACAATACATCAGTCTTATATAGCGCTTTTCTAAATACTCAAAGACGCTTTACAAAGCAGCATAGGGACAAACATACAGAGAACGGGTAAACAGACAAGGTAGGTACACATAAGTAGAAGAAGAGGCAGTCAGTTTTTATAGGTAGATTTGAAAAGATGGGTTTTGAGTTGACTTTTGAAAGAAGCAAGTGTGTTGGCAGACCGGATGTGAAGGGGCAAGGAATTCCAGAGGGTTGGTGCGGCGATGGCGAATGATCTATCACCCAGGGTGCTGAATTTTGTCTTGGTGATGGGGGTAAGAAGGTGAGCGTCAGCAGAGCGGAGTAGACGAGTGGGAGAATGACGAGACAGAAGGTCATTTAGGTATGAGGGGGCGAGGTTATGAAGAGATTTATAGGTGATGAGGAGGATCTTGAAGTTGATGCGCTGTTGAATGGGGAGCCAGTGGAGCTGACGGAGGAGAGGAGTGATGTGATCTCTGGAGCGGGAGTGAGTAAGTAGGCGGGCGGCTGAGTTTTGGATATACTGTAGTTTTTGGAGGATGGTGGAAGGAAGTCCATACAGAATGCTGTTACAGTAATCAAGTCTGGAGGTGATGAAGGTGTGGATGAGTATTTCAGCAGCAGAGGGTGAGAGGGTGGGACGGAGGCGTGCAATATTACGAAGATGAAAAAATGATGTTTTGGTGATATGGTTGATGTGAGATTTGAAGGAGAGGGTGGGGTCCATGATAATGCCGAGGTTTCTGGCCAGGGGGGAGGGGGTGACTGAGTGACCATCGATTTGGAATGAAAAGTTCTGGGAAGAGGGTAAAAGAGATTTTGGTCCAAAAATGATGATTTCTGTTTTATTGCTGTTTAGCTTGAGAAAGTTGTTAGTCATCCAGGTTTTTATGTCTGTAAGGCAGTTGGTGATGGTGGAGAGAATGGTGGGGGTGATGGATTTAGAGGAGATGTACAGCTGGGTGTCGTCAGCGTAGCAGTGAAAGTGAAGACCATGTTGACGGATGATGTGACCAAGCGGAAGCATGTAGAGAGTGAAAAGGGTTGGACCGAGCACAGAGCCTTGAGGGACACCGTGTGAGACAGGGGTGGTGCGTGATTTATGATTGTTGATGGAGATGTACTGGAATCTCTCAGACAGGTAGGAGGTGAACCAAGAGAGGGCGGAGTCAGTGATGCCAATAGAAAGCAGACGACAGAGCAGGATGGAATGATTGATGGTATCGAAAGCAGCGCTGAGATCGAGGAGGAGAAGAATGGTGAGGGAGCCAGAGTCAGAGGCGAGCAGGAGGTCATTGGTGACCCTGAGGAGGGTGGTTTCAGTGCTGTGGTGAGAACAGAATCCAGATTGAAATGTTTCGTAGAGTTTGTTGGAGAGGAGGTTTTTCTTGAGTTGGGTGGGGACAGCTTTTTCCAATATTTTAGCCAGAAATGGGAGGTTGGAGATAGGTCTGAAATTGTTGGGGTCGTCAGAGTCCAGGCCAGGTTTCTTAAGGAGGGGGGTGATGGCAGCAATCTTAAGTGATGGGGGGACAGTGCCAGTGGTGAGGGAGGAGTTGATGGTGTCGATGATAAGGGGGGCAAGAGGGGTGAGACAGGCTTTGATAAGGGGGGAGGGGATGGGGTCCAGGGGGCATGTAGATGATTTCATGCTGGAGAGTATTTCGGAAAGTTCATCAGTGGTTATGGGTGAGAAAAGGGAGAGCTGTTTATCTATGGGTGGAGAAAAAGTGGGTTCTGAGTCATGGGTGATGGCTGGGGAGGAGGCAAGCTGGTTGTGAATATTGTCAATTTTGGAATGGAAAAATGATAGAAAGCTATTGCATTTTTCATAGGTGAAGGATGATGAAATGATGTCCTGGGGTTTGAGGAGTTTGTTGATGGTAGAGAACAGAGTGCGGGGGTTGGAGGATCCAGAGTGAATGATGCTGGAGTAGTAGGCAGAGCGAGCTTCATTGAGTGAGGATTGATATAGGTGCATCAGTTCTATGTGAGCGAGGGTGTGTACAGTCAGACCAGTTTTGCAGCTCAGGCGTTCAAACTGTCGCAGTTGTTGTTGACCCACAAACAAGTTGTTGCTTGTTTGTGGGTCTTTCTGCCTTAAGTTTTGTGTTGAGCAAGGGAAACGCATGCTCGATTGGGTTGAGATCTGATGATTGACTCAGCCATTGCACAATATTCCACTTCTTTGCTTTAAAAAACTCCTGGGTTGCTTTTGCAGTATGTTTTGGATCATTGTCCATCTGTACTGTGAAGCGCCGTCCAATCAGCTTTGCTGCATTTGGCTGAATCTGAGCAGAAAGCATATCCCTATACACTTCAGAATTCATCCGGCTGCTTCTGTCTTTTGTCACATCATCAGTAAACACAAGTGACCCAGTGCCATTGGAAACCATGCATGCCCATGCCATCACACTGCCTCCACCATGTTTTACAGAAGATGTGGTGTGCTTTGGATCATGAGCTGTTCCAATTCTTCTCCAAACTTTCTTCTTCCCATCATTCTAGTACAGGTTGATCTTAGTCTCATCTGTCCAAAGAATGCTGTTCCAGAACTGGGCTGGCTTCTTCAGGTGTTTTTTGGCAAAGTCAATTCTGGCCTTTCTATTTTTGAGGCTGATTAATGGTTTACACCTTGTGGTGAATCCTTTGTATTTACTCTCATGAAGTCTTATCTTTATGGTAGACTTAGATACTGATACACCTACTTCCTGGAGAGTGTGCTTCACTTGAGTGGATGTTGTGAAGGGTTGTTCTTCACCATGGAAAGGATTCTGTGATCATCCACCACGGTTGTCTTCCGTGGACGTCCAGGCCTTTTTGGGTTCCCAAGCTCACCAGTGCACTCTTTTTTTCTCAGAATGTACCAAACTGTTGATTTGGCCACTCCTAACATTTCTGCTATCTCTCTGATGGATTTCTTCTTTTTTTTCCAGCCTCAGGATGGTCTGTTTCACCTCCATTGAGAGCTCCTTTGACCGCATGTTGTGTGTTCACAGCAACAGCTTCCAAATGCAAACGCCACACCTGGAATCAACTCCAGACCTTTTAACTGCTTAATTGATGACAGGTTAACGAGGGAAGAGCCCATGCAGCCTTGTTATTTATTTTTTTTTTTTTTTGCAGCCTTCTGAGTCAACTGTCCAATTACTTTTGGTCCCTTGAAAAAGAGGCGGCTACGTATTAAAGAGCTGTAATTCCTAAACCCTTGCTCCAATTTGGATGTGAATACTCTCAAATTACAGCTGAGAGTCTGCACTTTAAGCCCATATTGATTATATAATTATATCCTGAATATGTTTTCGTAAACAGCTAAAATAACAAAACTTGTGTCACTGTCCAAATATTTTTGGGCCTAACTGTAGATGTTGAAAATTGGGCTCTGTTAAGTCCATCTACCAAAGACCATATTTAATCAGAAATAAGTTGTTGAAAATTGTGCAAAAAAATAGTTCAATAGTTGTGCTGTTTAGTCCACAGGATTTGGCCCAAATTTATCCTCAAAATAGTTTTTGGCATTTGGTGATGGTGGTGGGGGTCTGTCTCTCAAAAATCAAATATACTTTTACAACCACTGGGAGTCTTTGTTAAAAGTGCTTTATAAAAATGCATATTTTTAACAGCTTTATTTAAAAGTTCAACATCTAGCATACTGCTTGTTACATAATATCTGGAACAATCTTACCAACCAAATTTAGACCATACAGAGACATGTATAGGAAGATGCCCTTTCAACGACCTTAAAAAGACAGCTTTTCATCTTTGACTTTTCAACCAAATTCGTACATTTTTTAGAAGGTTTTTTTAGATGTCTTTTCAACATTTTTTCAACCAATTTGTGCTGGGAGGGAAGAGCTCTGCTCTCTGGTGCAGAGGAAAACAGGGGCCCTCCTCCAAACTCCTTTAAACTTTTTAAACTGAGGGCGGAAAAAAGAAAAGACTCGAGTTCAGTGAATGTGATCAAATAACTCCTGTTTCTGTTACAGTTTGGTTGTAAATCATCCTGTTTTATGTAACGGGAGACCTTGGTGTGAACTGTTAGGGAGCGTCGTCTGACACCTGAAGTGGCTGCTGATTTTATCTAACTCTTACGCAACACTCCCCCAGTTATTTTATCTGCGTCCTGTGATTTTATTGTTGATAATTTTAACAGTAAACTAAGATCTACCATTGACAGAGTTGCCCCAATAATCTCAAGGACATTTAAAAGTAAACCAAAGCCTCCATGGAGAAATAACCAAATCCAACAGCTGAAAAGAGAGTGCAGGATGGCTGAGAGGAAATGGAGGAAAAACAAGTTAACTATCAATTTCCAAATACTACAGAATAAATTAAAAATGTACAATAATACGGTCAAAAAATAGAGAACGGAGTAATTTTCTCAACCCATAACAGTAACCCTAAAGTCCTTTTTGCAGCCATTGATCACTTAAATCAATCCAGATTTTAATAAACACACAAACCTGCCATCCAACTCGCTATGTGAGAGTTTTGCAGACCACTTCAGGTACAAGGTTGATTCCCTTAGATCCAACATTTTATCTGACCAGAAGACTACTTTCAGTGGAATCTTAGACTCGCTTTTAGCTGAGGAAAAACTGAACTGTTTCACCCTGGTTGATGCTAAGATGCTTGATAGAGTTTTCTCACAGGTAAACAAGACCTCCTGCCTTTTATGTAGGTCCGATTCCTACATCACTTTTTGAAACATTTTATGGATTGTTTGAACACGAGATTTTAAATATTGTAAATTGCTCTCTTTGGACTGGTGTTTTCCCCACAGCCTTTAAAGCGGCTGTGGTGAAGCCCCTTTTGAAGAAGAGTAATTTAGATCCTGATATTCTCAGTAACTATTGACCTGTATCCAATTTACCGCTTTCAAGTAAAGTTTTGCAAAAAATCGTTTTTATCCAGCTAAACAATTTTCTTATTGACCACAATATTTTTGAAAAATTTCAATCTGGTTTTAGGACTAACCACAGTACCGAGATAGCCCTTTTAAAAATCGTTAATGATTTCAGGTGTAACATGGACTCTCACAAACTGTCAGTCCTGGTGCTGCTGGATCTCAGCATTGCCTTTGATACAGTAGATCACCACATTTTATTAAGCAGATTCAAACACCTGGTGGGCCTCTCGGGTACTGTTCTTGAATGGTTTCATTCCTATCTCACAGATCGTCGCTATTTTGTAAGTATGGATACAAGTTCTTCGGCAATCCACAAAATCAAGTGTGGGGTACCCCAAGGTTCAATTTAGGCCCAATACCTTTTAATCTTTATATGTTACCACTTGGGGATGTTATCAGGAGGCACGGCATCAATATTCATAGCTTTGCTGATGATACAAAGCTGACACAAAACCAATTAATACCCTTTTGAACTGCATTTTAGATATAAAGTCATGGATGGCAGACAACTTCCTACAGCTCAACCAGGACAGAACAGAAGTTTTAATCATTGGTCCTGAAGACAAGAGAGAGAAACTTTTACCCAAATTGCTAGGTTTAAAACATACACATTGTGTCAAAAACCTGGGTGTTCTTCTAGACTCTGGCTTTAATTTTATTTCACACATTAAAAATATAACAAAAACTGGATTTTACCATCTTAGCATAGAGTAGTAGTAGTAGATTAGTTTATTTGACAGGGACAGTGCAATAAACATAGACAATTAATCAAAGACAATCAATCTGATGTGTTGCACATAGAGTGTATAGCTATTAGCTAATTTGCAACTCTTGTCCCTGGATGGGCTTTAGAAAAAAGAATCAAGATAAAAAATATACACAATAACCACATACATCAATGCAGAAAAATTATAAATACACAATTATAAATATTATAAATATTATAAATACACAAATATAACAGCCTGACTCACATTTAACATAAATATTATAAATATTATAAATACACAAATATAACAGCCTGACTCACATTTAACACATATAACATAACTCACATTTGCCTATTTCAGGCCTTCCTCCCTCCGTCACTCACTATAAACAAACACATTTATTCCTTCCCTTCATTCACTCTCACTTTGCAGACAATTAATTCATACATGAGTACATTCTTGTTTATTTTTCAGCCAGTTTTTAACATTTTTAGTGAATGTTTTAAAGTCCGTTATTATTTTAATTTCATTTGGCATTGTGTTCCAGATGTGACTGCCCTTTATAGAGAAAGCTGTTTGTCCAAATGTGGTTCTGCGGTGGAATATTTTACAGTTATTGTTAACAGAACTCCTGGTGGCTCTGCTGCTGTCCTGTCTTTGGACAAAACCAGCAAGTGGCTCGGGTGCTGATTTATGGAAACATTTGAACGTTAATTTCAGAAGACAGAGGTCAATGAAGCTCTCAAAACTCAATAGGTTGTATTTTTTTAAAACATTACAGTGATGCCACCTAATGGGCTTTTTGTCCAAGATTTTTAGGGTTTGATTATATAATGAACCTATATGTCTTATTGTGGAAGGGGCTGCTTGAGCCCAGACTGTCAAACAGTATGATATATGAGAAAAAACCATAGAATGCATATACAGTGCAGCTGCTTCGTAAGGTATGTAATATCTAATTAATTTAAAGCAGTTCAGATTTTTTTTTACTGTTTTTGAAATTTTCTTTATATGAAGATTAAATTTGAGTTGAGGATCTAGTACAATGCCAAGGTATTTGAATTCTGTAGCTAAACTGATGTCATGATCATGTATATTAACTTTAAAATGTTGCAGGTTACATTTTTTGATTGAAAAGCACATTGAGACTGTTTTCTGAAGGTTCAGCAATAGATGGTTCTGGAGGAGCCACTCTTGGACATCAACCATACTTGTAGACAGTACATCTGCAGCCTGTGCTGGAGTCTTGGCAGCTGTGTAAATAACTGCATCATCTGCATAAAGTTGGCATGTTGCAGCTGAGCAGTGTAACGGCAGGTCATTAATAAAAATGCTGAAAAGTAAAGGACCAAGAATGGACCCTTGTGGGATACCCATGCGGTTGTTTAAAAATGAGGATTTATCCTGGTGAACTTTTACACACTGTTCTCTATTCTGGAGATAAGATGCAAACCATTCTAATGTATTTGGGGAGAAGTTAAAAGATACCATTTTGGATAAAAGCAAACTGTGGTTTACAGTATCGAAAGCCTTTTTGAGATCTAGAAAAACAGCTCCTACCACATTACCCCTGTCCAAGGACTGTTTGACGTTTTCAATAAGGCAACAATTTGCTGTTTCTGTTGAGTATCCTGGTCTAAAACCAAATTGATGTGGATGAAGAAGTTGACTGTCTTGTAAGTAGTCTATCAGCTGTGTAGCTACAACTTTTTCAAGAACCTTAGATAGGACTGGTAAGATAGAGATTGGGCGGTAATTGCATATATCGTCTTTACTGCCTGATTTATGAACTGGTATGACGACAGCTTTTTTCCAGCCAGATGGAAATGTACTAGACCTAATGGAGAGATTAATGAGATGAGTCAGTGGTTTGATTAATATTTTGCTGTGCATTTTGAGAAAGGAGGTG
Source organism: Pholidichthys leucotaenia (assembly GCA_020510985.1). Classification (NCBI taxonomy): domain Eukaryota; kingdom Metazoa; phylum Chordata; class Actinopteri; order Cichliformes; family Pholidichthyidae; genus Pholidichthys; species Pholidichthys leucotaenia. The sequence goes on from CM035840.1 coordinate 142,673,734, forward strand.
CTCATATTGTAGATATCATTAGTTTTTGAGTTTGACAGTGTTTTAACAATACCAGCAATTAACTTCTCATTTACCTCATCGATGTGAAAAGTATCTGTTGGAAGTATGGAATTTGTGTTGTTGAGCACATTTGGCAGCACAAAAATTTTTGTTAAGTCTTCCACAGAGCCCACAAAGTGTGAATTAAATTCATTTGCCAAAGTAGCCTTGTCACTGACGGTCTTGCCATTGATTCTAAGTTCCTTTACCCCCTTCTGATCGTTTTTTTTATTAGTTAAGTTATTTAAATGCCTCCATAGGGAACTGTTGTTACCCTTTGCATGATCTATCAGTTTATTGTAATAAGATATTTTTGATTTTCGCAGCTCATGTACCACTTTATTTCTTAAACTTTTGTACACAAGGTGATCATTTTGTAGTTTGGAGGTTAGTGATGTTTTCAGTGCATAGTCTCGCCTCTTCATAAGTTTTCTTATTTCATTATTTAACCATGGTAGGCTAATCTTCTGTTGTCTACTTTTAATTTGCTTTGAAAATTTTTCTATAGACTTTGTGATTGTTGCAGTTATAAAATTACAACAATCATCTACTTCACATGTTGACATGAGCTGCTCCCAATTTTGATTCTCTAAGTAATGTTCAAACTCCTCATTTTTTGATTTGGGGATAATAAAATTTGATTTGTCAATATCGACTCCCCCAAAATACTGTAGTCGCTTTTTAGTAAGTTTCCTGACAGCAAGAACCATGTTATGATCTGAGAGACCAGTTACAAGATTATAGGTTCTGGTTATTCGTTCTGGTTTATTAGTAAATACCATGTCAATAAGTGTTCTGGATTGTTTGGTTATCCTGGTGGGTCCTTTGATGATTTGCTGGTAATTAAATTTAGTCATGAGGCTTTTCAGTTTTTGTTTGTCTTTTTTATCAGACCAGTTGATATTAAAGTCACCATGAATTATTGTTTCTCTGTTCTTCTCAAGTTGTTTAACCAGATCACTTAATTCATTATAAAAGGAAGAGTTGTGTGACGGTGGGTTGTACACTACTGCAATGTTGAAATTCATTACCGGAGAGAGACATACATTAACAGCTAAACATTCAAGTGAAGTATTCAAATCAACCAGTTGACATTTATATTTGTCTTTGATGTAAATTAAAACACCTCCTCCCCTCCCTACCTGCCTGTCTTTTCTAAAACACTGGTAGCCCACAATATCGATCATATTAGTGTCTATGTTACTGTGTAGCCAGCTTTCTGAGAGACAAAGGTAGTCCAGATTTGAGTCCAACAGCAACACCGAAATCTCATCTCTTTTGGGGATTATGCTCCGTATGTTTAAATGTCCGCCGAGGATCCCCTTTGGTTTAGCCTTGGTGTCCCAAAGAACTCGTGCATGATTAACAGTTTGGAAAAATAAATGTTGTTTTTGCTTTTGTACAGCTCGGTTTTGTGCTAACCCAGTGGTCTGCTGTTTAATAGTGGCAGGTCCAGGGTTAAGGTGAATATCTCCTGCCAGAAGTAGCAGAACTAACAGAACTTTAATTGTATATCCTCTGCCATATTGTGATTTTTGCTTAACAGCCATGTTTGCCTTAATTTGGAAGTTTTTGCTCAGGGCTTTTAAAGACCACATAGAGTGTAGGGTGAGATGTCCAAGCCCAAATCCATACAGATAAAACTTTTTAACTTCACCTTTGGTTGAGTTTGTCGGAAAATCCTTCTTGTTGCAGGTCCAGACACACAAAGACAAAACGAAGAGGAAGTAGAGAAGTAGAGAAGGCTTATTAGTGGTGCCCATCAGCCCACTTTTTAATCCGGTGGCCGCCATCTTCAGTCTTTCTTGGAAAGAAGGAAAAAGAAAATCTGTGGATAGTAAAATAAATTCTGCTTATATCGCCAGAATCTGATCCGATCGTCCTCGAATCCAGCTGGGCCTCAGCTAGCCAACTAGCCCCTTCCGTTGCTGGTCTCGTTGCTCATAGTCGCCGTAACTGGTCTCCCGTCCCGCTCCTCCAACCGAGTCTCGTCACACACCGCCGCTGCCACCGAGCTCCGCTGAGGTCACGGTAAGTCCTCCGCTAGGCACCGCCACCTACCGTTGTCTGCCTGGGTGAAATCTCTGCTGAGCCCCGTCAACAAATAGCCGCTTGCCTGGTAGTATCTCCGCTGGGCCTCGCAGCTGGGCTTCGATTCCGGCTGGTGTAAGGTGGAATGACTGGCGCCAGCATTAAGCTAACTAGCGTTAGCTTAGCAATCGCTTCGGGTAGTCTCGTCGCACACCGCCGCTGCAGTCACGGTAAGTCCTCCGCTGGGCACCGCCGCCTACCGCCGTCTGCCTGGGTGAAATCTCTGCTGAGCCCCGTCAAGCAAATAGCCGCCTGCCTGGTAGTATCTCCGCTGGGCCTCGCAGCTGGGCTTTGATTCAGGCTGGTGTTAGGTGGAATGGCTGGCGCCAGCATTAAGCTAACTAGCGTTAGCTTAGCAATCGCTTCAGGTAGGGCACATCAGTGAATCACAAGGAAGCGCTGGAATCGCTGGTCAGTTTACTCACAGTGGCCGGATAAAAGCGATCAAAGGGGTAATCCACCGGAGGTATATCCGATCGCTGTAGGTTAGATTTTTAGAGACTGGCGCCAGCATTAAGCTAACTGGCGTTAGCTTAGCAATCGCTTCAGGTAGCATTAAGCTAACTAGTGTTAGCTTAGCAATCGCTTCAGGAAGGCGCAGGAAGTCGCTGGAGAAAGGCGATTAAAGGGCAATCCAACGGAGGTGGCAATTCAGCCCGTGCGTGTTCGCCACGAGCGCCGATCGCTGCAGGCCAGCCACTTTTAATGGCAAAATCAGTGACTTTGTCTCAGCACTGAAAAAGTGTGACCATCCCGGTCGCCATCTTGAGTATCTTCCAGAGCGCTTTGCCTGTGCATTGGAACCGTCAAAACAACACCAAACAATGCAGTTTTAATAGAAGCAGGAGAAATGCCACTGGATTTGAGAAGACATAAACTCACATTTTCATACTGGGTCAAGCTGAAAGGAAATGAGGAAGCAAATATTTCACAGACTTTTGCCAGTCAGTGCATCGTGACATGCACTACACAAAGAGCAGAGATAAACAAACCTATCATCTGGTCAGTTTACTGCAACAGATACTGGAGTCAGTTTGTCTTGGCCTGTCCTTGCCACTGATAATACCTCTATCTGCCAAGAATGTGCTGCTAGTCCAGCAAAATCTAGCGGTACTCAAATACTTTGCAAGCAGTATGTCGCCCGGGTTAACAAGGTCAGGAGTTCCTGGCAGCTGAAGGTGAAGGACAGAGCTGCGTGGAGGAATCTGATCACACCTAAATGAAACAGTCATTGTTGCCCCCAACAGACTGCTATGATGACGATGATGATGATGAGGAGTATAGTCAAAGTCCACCCTTTTCTCTCTCTTGCCAGCGCAGAGGTCTTGATGCATGCTTTTATTACCAGTTGTATAGACTATTGTAATGCCCTGCTCTCTGATCTTCCCCAAAAAAGGATATCACATCTTCAGCTGCTCCAAAATTCAGCAGCACAAGTGCGGGCGCATATTACACCAGTTTTAAAATCGCTACATTGGCTCCCCGTGTGTTTAGGATCAATTTTAAGGTTCTCGTAGGGTGTTTTCACACCTAAATTTGTTTGATTTGGTACAAATCAGTTCATGAGTTTGTTACTTTGTATCATTTTCTGCTTGGTTCGGTCCCCTTTCACACAGGCAAAAATTCAAGCAGACCAAACTGCGTCATATTAAATCCCGCAAGACTTACGTCAGAACCTCTGTTCTTATTGGTCGGATTTTTTTGCCGCAAGAACAGGAAAGATAAATACAGGAAGTAGGATGACTACTGTGTATTTATGGCTTTCTGGAGAGAAAATAATACAAATTGTAGCGTAATCTACGGAGGGTTTTCATCACCCTGGTTATCGTTTATTACATACGTACATGCATACACCATTTTCGGCAAATCGTACAGTTTGAAAATGAAGCGTGGCTATGGATGGAAAATAACATGTTAACGTTCATTAACCCTTCAGAACTGTGACATGCTCAGCCACAGATATTTTCAAAGATCTATCGGGTATGTACAGTGACAGAAAATGTTTTACCATTTGCCGCTGGTCCTGTTTTAGTGCGGTCACTTTCTCACCTGCAGGACCACACCAGAGTTCACCATTTGATTCGAATCAAGACCACCTCTTTCAGGTGGTCTCGGTACATTTGTTTTGATGTGTACTTGAGTGCGATTACCATATTCTCACCAGACAAAATGAATTGCACTAACGGAGAAAATGAACTCGAGTTTGATTGAAACAAACTAAAGCCTGTAGGTGTGAAAGCACCCTTAGTAATTTTTAAACGCCTCAGTGGTCTTGGGCCTTCTTATCTATCTGAGCTGCTTTTACCTTATGAGTCCTTGTGGACCCTGAGGTCCTGTGGTACTGGCTTTTTAATGGTTCCCAAAGTCAAGAGCAAGACCTTTGGTGAAGCCACCTTTCATTATTATGGCCCTCGTCTGTGGAACAGTCTGCCAGAGAGCCTCACGGCTGCAGAGTCAATAGATGTTTTTAAAGCTGGGTTCACACTATAGCGTTTGGACCAACTTTTATTGACATTTTTCAACTTGTGCAAAATGCAGCGGCCCGTCTTTTGACCAGCACACCTAGGCGAGAGCACATTACTCCGATCCTTTATTCACTTCATTGGCTTCCAGTCCATTTTAGAATTAATTTTAAACTTTTGCTTTTTGTTTTTAAAGCTCTTAATGGCCTTGCTCCGGTTTATATGTCTGAGATTTTGACTGTCCGTGACCAAGGCAGAGCTTTGAGGTCATCCAGTCAGCTTTTGCTGGATGTGCCTAGGTCAAGGTATAAACATTGGGGTGACCGAGCCTTTTCTGTTGCCGCCCCCAGGCTGTGGAATAATCTCCCCCCTGACCTACGTGCTATCTCTGACCTGACCCTTTTTAAATCAGAACTTAAGACATATTTGTTTAGGATGGCTTTTAATACCCAGTAGTGGTGATATTTGTCTTGGCATTTGTTTTTATTTTATTTTTAGGTTGTTTTTGTTTATGTTATTTGTTTTTAATGCTCTGTGTGTTTTTAATGCTGTTTATTTTTTGTAAAGCACTTTGGTCACCTACGGGTTGTTTTAAAGGGCTATATAAATAAAGTACATTACATTACATTTTGAAAAATCAGAGAAAGTAGTCCAAACGTTAGTGAAATTATGTTCATGTGCGTTTTTTTTTTTTTTTTTAAATCCAGCGCACACCAACTTTTACGAACTTTTACAAACATTTACGAACATTTGTTAGCATTTGCCAGCATTGCATTCAGCGTTGGCAAACTTTTGACAACTTAGGCTAGTGTATGTGTAGCTGTTGCTAACTTATGTTAACTTAAGCAAACAAATACTCATCGCAGGTCAGCTGGCATCAGCTTCAGGCGATGCTCATATAAAGATAAGCATTTGTGGAGGCGTCCTGCCATTCTGGACTTGCTTTTTCGGGTGGATTCACGCTACAACGTTTGGACTAACTTTTACTGACGGTTTGGCAAACGTTTGGCTCTGCTGGCAAAAGTTGATAAAAGTTAATGATGGTTAGTGTTTGTTGGCAAACGCTGGCAAAAGTTGTATTTCTTGAAAAATTTTCAGCATGCCGAACATTTGCCAACATTGGAAATAAACGTTGGTAAAAGTTGTGCACAGTTTGTAAAAGTTCCTGAGCGGTGGGCTAAGTTATGCAGAGTTTACCTAAGTCAGCCTAAGTTAAGCTCCTCTGGTAAACGTTGACTGAAATGCCAGTGGAAGCAGATGTTTTAAGACTGAAACTCACTTCAGACATGCACGGACAAAAGAGAAATGGAGAGAAGGGGGAATTTAAAAAAAAAATACATATGTAAGAGGACAATGTACAGTATTTGTTCGTTGATAACATGGTATGTATGATGTGTTTTTTAATTTTTTTTTTAAATCTACAGGATATACACTACCGTTCAAAAGTTTGGGGTCACTTAAAAATTTCCTTATTTTTGAAAGAACAGAACTTTTTTTCAATGAAGATAACTTTAATCAGAAATACACTCTATACATTGCTAATGTGGTAAATGACTATTCTAGCTGCAAATGTCTGGTTTTTGGTGCAATATCTAGATAGGTGTATAGAGGCCCATTTCCAGCAACTATCACTCCAGTGTTCTAATGGTACAATGTGTTTGCTCATTGTGTCAGAAGGCTAATGGATGATTAGAAAACCCTTGTGCAATCATGTTAGGTCTGCAATGCTGTAATTGCTGCAAATGGAGGATTCTTTGACGAAAGCAAAGTTTGAAGGAAAAAATTATTATTTCAAATACAAATCATTATTTCTAACCTTGTCAATGTCTTGACTATATTTTCTATTCATTTTACAACTCATGGTGGTAAATAAGTGTGACTTTTCATGGAAAACACAAAATAATTGTCTGGGTGACCCCGAACTTTTGAACGGTAGTGTATGTATATATACAGTATATTACAGGCATTTGATTAGTTTTGAGTTGTTTGTGGGTTTGTTTGCTCAGGTGATGGGTGTGGTTTCGGGTTTTGCTCTTTGCAGTGTTATTTTTCTACCACTAGGCTGTGCTGTTGCACAGACATGTCTTTTACCAGTACAGATTAGTAGTAGTAGTAGATTAGTTTATTTGACAGGGATTACTGGTTGCCTTGGAAACAACAGCCGTTAGAGATGCCAATCTTTTTTTTTTTTTTTTTCTGTCTGAAAAAACATTTTCTTGGTCCGTGGAATGAAGTTTTGTTTTCATTAAATTTTCAGTCAGACAGACGGGATGCCCCGGGATAGCTATCCAAACGCAAATGTCATTACAATTGTTTCCATAATTATTCCAACAGACGGTAAAATAAATAAATAACTCAAAAGAAAAAACAAAGGAATACTGAAACTGAATATCATGATATCCCAGTAGCAAAGTCTGCCCATACATGGCCTTGAATTACATACAAAGAAAATCTTTTTGCCTGACTGATAACAGCAGGCAGGATTTTCCCAGCCTCCCGTGCTGTAGACACCCGTGACCCCTCTGCTGTAAAGCAGCCTTCACATTTGTGATAAACTCGTGGTAAGATAAGCCTTGTTATTGACTTTATTGTGGAATTTCCACCACAGTCCATTTATTGTCTTTATTCTTGCTGAACTTCATAATACAGTTATGCCTCACAAGTTCACCTTTTCCACACATTTAAACTATGTGCCAACATTTTCTTGCTTTTTTCTTTACACAAGTCAAGGTACTTCACAGGATTTTTTTAAACTAAACTTTATTGAGCATCTGTGTGTATGGTTGACTAACAGTATTGCCATTGTCTTAGCTAGGACACCCTCGTAAAATATATTTTTTTTAATCTCAAAAGCAGTTTCCCCATTTAATAAATGTATCAGTGTTATTATTGTCACAAGATAAAACTTTAACCTTGATTTGTGCTTCCAAATTTTATTCAAATAAAGGACTGTACATGTGTCCTTCACATGATAACTGCTGACCCTTTAACCTCTATGTTTGAAGTTTTAAAAGATCTATCAATTTTAAGAGACTTAAGAAATGGGGTTTGGATAATTTTAGATTAGGCTGTACAGTTGTTTGATTGCTGTAAGATTTGGATCGTGTATATAAGTATCACTTCCTCATTTTCCCTTTTCTCCTCTTGTGTTTATTAGTCTCACATCTTTGCCTCAATGTTGCGTTTGATCGCAACAACCCTGTGCCTCCGGTGTCATCATGTCCAGGCTTTTCCTGCAAACCTCAGACCGTGTGTCACACTCGCCACAGTGGAGAACCCGCAAACCGTGGAGGCCCTTTACAGTCTCTCTGTAGACATCCAGAAGGTCCGTAAGCTTAAGGGCTGGGTGCTTCATCAGAGCCCTTCCTACACTAAGGAGGTTGCTGACCTGCTGAAGAACATGGGAGCCTCGGGCCCGACTGTTGCTCATATCTTAGGGGTTCATCCAGAAGCCGTTCTCTGTAGCCCGGAGCAGATGCAGGCTCAGAAGGAGCTGTGGATGTCCGTATGTCCAAATCAGAAGGAGCTGGTTGGCATTATTGAGAAATTTCCAGCCTCGTTTTTCACATCCTCCTGCTCCCATGACAACCAGCAGAAAAACATCTCGTACTTTCAGAGCTTGAACCTGAATAAACGGATCATCACCAAACTCATGGCCAGCGCTCCTCAGAGTTTCAGCCGCCCCATGGAGCAGAATGAACTGATGATTCGGACCCTCCAGCAGGCCTACAAGGAGCTCGGAGGGGAGGAGGTGAACATGAAAGTCTGGCTTCAGAAACTGCTGAGTCAGAATCCCTTTGTTTTTCTCAAGTCCCCGGAGGTGCTGAAGCAGAATCTACTATTTCTGAGAGACAGGGGCTTCAGCACTGCAGAGCTCCTCCACCTCCTCTCCAATCTCAGAGGTTTTGTGACTGAACTGAACCCGGGCAGCATGTGTCACACTCTGACTTTTTCTCAGGAGACCATCGGGTGTACTGAGGCAGAGCTACGGAACATTATCCTCAAGTGCCCGGCACTGCTTTATTACCCTGAATCCACGCTGGCTGAGCGTTTTCAGGGCCTCCTCAGCGCGGGGGTCAGTATGTCTCAGATCATAAAGACTCCGACTGTCTTGGAACTGACCATACAGATAGTCAAGTATCGCATCCAGCGTCTGAAGGCACATGGCTACGATATAAGGACAGGCAGTCTGGAGGTCCTAAATGGCACTAAGAAGGACTTTGAGATAAACTTTGGTAAGCTACAGCTGAGGAGGGCAAGACCACTTTTTAATCCTGTAGCACCTTTAAAAACAGAAAACTGACATGTTTTTGGATTAATGGATGCATGAATGAAACTGTAAATGCATACACTCTGTTCTTCTGAATATTCAAGTTTACAGTGAAGATGGAAATGTCTTAAGTAAGGCTGGATGATGTTCATGGTGCACATTTGATTGAATTTTTAATGTGTATCAATACATTTCCAAAACAGTTATATAACAAGACAATGCCATTTGTATGGATTACTGTATAGTATAATGGTGAGTTGTGGAAACCTCACTTTCCTTCTACACACGAAGCTCACTCTCAGTAATGTAATATCTGCTTTATGCATTAATGCTACAGTTATGTGTATGGAAACCCTTAACACAGTTGGTTGAATTGTGGGAAAAAAGATACAAGGAAAGAGCCATCAGAGTCACTTAAAATACTCTGACGTTAAAATCTTTTTAAAATTTTCGTCAGTGGGATGTATTGGTTTTAACAAAGTGCAGCATCACTTATTCTATTGAAGAAAGAACCAGTGATAATAAAAATATTTTGGTCCTATAAGTGCTTTGTGTTGCTGTCCTCATGGACATGAAACAAGTAGAAAAACAAAACAATCTCCAACAGAGTGAAAACAGTTTAACCAGTATCATGGTTAACATCAGATGGAAGCACCACGGCTCAGGAGGGTCTGTGTTTTGAACCCATGTAACCCCATGTCTGTGTAGGTTTATTGAGGGCACACAATTTCCTCCCATGATTGAAAAGATGTGCATCATTGCAGTAGCCGTCATAGCTGTACATGGTAATTGTTGTGAGAAAAAAACCCCAATAACTGTCAACAAAGTAAGTGTTCTGGTATTTCAGAAGGCTTGACAAAAAACAGATGCAAATGCATAACAGCCTCTGGCTTGTTATGCATTTGACCAAGAATATTAGAGGACAAATTTCTGAAAATGAATTTCTCAGTGCACCAAAATATTGTATTTCCAAAGGTGCTTTTATGTAAAGACCCCATACTGTGTAAAATTATGGGCTTTTTTTTTTTTAAGTTTTAACCTTAGAAAATATGTCCATGGTTCACATGTACAGTTGCCATCAAAATTATTCAACCCCCACTGCATTTTAGGTTTATTGTCAAAAATTTTAACATTTTCAGGTTTTTGCAGTTAACAAATTACACAAGAAGAGTTTAAGTAGTTAAATAAAACTAATATTACAAGGAATTTATCCAAATTAAACACTGAATCCATTTCAATAACTGTTGCAGTCTCAAAATTATTCATTATTATGAATATTATTCATAATATTATTTATTCTATATAAATATATTATTATATTCTATATTCATATTATATTCATTATATTCATTATGAATATTCTATATTCATAATATTATTTATTATAAATAGAATTTCTCATAAGATCACAATTTGCAAATCATGGGTGGTCTCAAGCACATCTGATGCAACCAGTCAAGGGCTTCATTATTTGCATCAGGTGTGCTTGAGATAGAACACCTCAAATACCTGGACTGTTGAGGGTGATGTTTGATTGCATGTTAGAAATATGGTTAAGCCAAGAGAATTGTCCAGAAAAGTTCAGAGGTCATTGCCTTGCACAAACAAGGAAAAGGATACAATGGCATAACAAAGACACTGAATGTTCCTAGAGATACAGTTGGAAGCATAGTTCGCAAGTTAAATGTTAAAGGAACAGTGGCTACACTACCTGGATGTGGCAGAAAGAGGAAACTATCAACAGCTGCCACCAGAGTCTCAAGGAGGCAGGTGGTCCAAAATTCTTGACCAACTGCGAAAGACCTGAGGAAAGGACTTGGTGGCAGCAGGCACTGAGGTTTCAATTTCCACAGTAAGGCGCATACTAAATGCTGAAGGGCTCCATGCCCGAACTTCAAGACATGCATCTCTACTCACCCAAAAACACAAGAAAAGTCAGCTCCAGTCAGTAGTGGCTTGTGGGTGATTCCACTGAGGAGACAAATTAATCATTAACAGACACACACCTATACTTGTGAGGACCCCCGAGTCTTTAGCTCCACAGATATTAAATGCAGCTCTTTCAAAGCCCCAAGAAAACATCACTATACTGACCAACACACTATTCAAGATAACACAACAGCAGCCTCACTCAGCATGATAAAATCTGACCAAGAAAAGTTGACGACACATTCTAACCCCAGCACCAACAACAAACAGGATCAAATGGGACACAAAAAAGCCAAAATAATGACATAAAATTAAAAGAAATGCATTGCAAGTATTTATAAAAGTGTCACAAGTATTTGTAAAAGTGTCCCATTTATTGACTTGATGTCACTTGGTCCTGTTAGATATGATTTATTGCATTATTTAGGAGATGTGTGTCTCGTTAGTTACTGCAGGAATGACCATTTGTTTTGAAATATTAACATAAAAAGGATTTGATTTTTTGGGGAGAGTGCTAGGTGGGCTTTTGGTGTCCCATAAAAATGATTTCATTCATTATTGGTCCCCCTAGGTCCTGTTCGTTAGTCAAACTGAACACCAATGGAAAAAGATGGATGGATACATGCATGCATGGATGCATGGATGGATGCATGGATGTACTTCATTGATCCTAAACTAGGAAATTACAGTGTAACAGCAGCATGACAGAAGATGACTAAAACGACAGAAACAGACAGCATAATAGAAAAAGGAATTACCCAGGTTGTCGTGTTTGCCCCTTTCAGGGCATTAATGAGGCACCAGATGCCAACAGAGAGTTTGCTAGTTTATTTACAGAGAGAACAAAATAAAGAGCCACGTGGGGCAAAACACATACACTAAACTAGAACCCAAAATAAAGAACACTAACATTAATGCAAGAGCGTAGCGAGGGCGGAACCTGACGCTATAGAATAAACACTTATGAATGATGAAGCGAGGACGAACCAAACACAGAAGTAAGACTGGAGCCGGGGATAGGGACTCCAGTCCTGGTAGATGTACTGTAGGTCGCAGTGAGGAGTGAGTCTCAGCTGCTCCCTTAAATACTGATAACAAAAAAGCAATGACCCAAACAGGAGAGGAGGAAATAAGATTGCAAACCAGGATCAGCTGTGACGGTGCTAGCTTGACTTTTGACAGCCGGAAGTCCGGCTGCGGCGCTGTCACAGTAAAAGCCCAGGAAGAACTAATAATAACTACGCAAAAATGAGGGAGAAAAAAGGGAGAATACTGAGAGGCCCGGGCGCAGATAAACTCAGCGCTCGGATCACCATACAGGGAAAGTGAAAAACTGCCTAGATAACTTTATATAGTACATCGAAGATGATGACCCGTGTGGATACATGAATCGTACTCGCTGTACAATACAGGACTATCGGGCACAGGGTGAAATGTGAGGTTGTAGAGAGGTGTAGAGACTGGGTGAATCATCTCAGACTGGATGCAGAGGGTAAAGAGAGGAGAACAATAGCTAGGGAGATCATGGGGAGATAGCAGGAAGAATGAGTTGGGGGGGGGGGAAGGATGAAGGTATTGTGATGTTAAATGTCATGCAATGTGATGTGAAATGTCATGCAAATGTGAGATGAGCGGTTGGGATAAAAGGAGAAACCATGGTGTATTGAGACATGCTTTTTCTGTGTATGACTGTTGAGAGAGTGGAATAAAGTTGTCTGTTCATAAATCTGCCTCCGTTATTCACACTCTTCACAAGGTACCAATTAGACTGCAGTATGGCAGCATTGTTATGACCAGAATTCAACATTAAAGTGAGTTATTGTACATTGAAATTGCATGTGGCAGGAAAGATTTCCTGTACCTGACCATTCGGCAGTGAAGCTGTAGCAGTCTGCTGGAGAAAGTGTTTCGCTGTCTGTCCAGTGTGTGGTGGAGGGAGTGATCAGAATTGTCGATGATGGATACCAGTTTGTTCAGTGTCCTCCTCTCCACCACATTCTCAAAAGTCTCCAGCCTGAGACCAATTACAGAGCCAGCCTTCTTGATAATCTTGTCAAGTCTGTTGGTGTTGCTGGCTCTGATACTGTTACCCCAACAGATGGCAGCAAAGAAGATGGTGCTGGCAACAACGGCCTGGTAGAAAAGCTCCAACATCTTCTTGCACATGTTGAAGGATCTCAGCTTCCTCAGAAAGTAGTCTGCTCATCCCCTTCTTGTACGCAGCATCAGTGTTAGATTTCCAGTCCAGTCCATTGCTGATCACGACACCCAGGTATTTGTAGTCCTCCACTACCTCCACAACCTCTCCCCCTTATCTGCAATGACTGTGAAGGCGTCCTCTTCTTCCTGAAGTCGATCACCATCTCTCTGGTCTTGCTGACGTTCAGCCTCAGGTGATTCTGCTCAGTCCACTCCACAAATCTGTCTACCAATGCCCTGTACTCTCCCTCCTCTCCCCTTCTTATAAACCCAACAACAGCCAAGTCGTCAGAGGATTTCTACAGGTGGCATGACTCGGAGTTGTACTGAAAGTTGGTGGTGTATAAGGTGAAGAGAAAAGGAGAAAGCACAGTCTTCCTGTGGAGCTCCTGTATCACTAACCACCATATCAGACAAGACACTGCCCAGCCGGACAGACTATGGCCTGCCTGTCAGGTAGTCAATAATCCAGGAGATCACAGAGCTGTCAACCCCCATCACCCATATCTTCTCGCCAAGCAGCAGTGGCTGGATGGTGTTAAACGCACTGAAGAAGTCAAAGAATGTGATTCTCACAGTGTCTCCTCCGCCATCCAGATGCAAACGGGCTCATTGCAGCAGGTAGATGACAGCGTCTTCAACTCCTAAATGGGGCTGATTTGCAAACTGCAGAGGGTCCAGCTACATCTTCACCTGTAGCCTCAGGTGGGCTAAGACCAGTCTCTCCAGGACCTTCATCACATGTGATGTGAGGGCAACTGGTCGATAGTCTTGAGGTCAGATGGAAATGACTTCTTGGGGACAGGAACTAAGCAGGATGTCTTCCACAGCACCGGTACTCTCTCCAGGATCAGGCTCAGGTTGTACAGATGTTTCAGTGCCGGAGCTAGCTGGTTGGCGCAGGTCCTCAGGATCCTAGCCAGGATGCCATCAGGGCCCGCAGCCTTCCATTGACTGAGCCTCTCCAGCTGTTTCTTATCCTGGTCTGTAGTCACAGTGATGTGGGGGTTGGTGCTGATGTCCTCGGAGGAGGGGAGGAGAGAGGGGGGAGAGAGAGAGGTGCTGCACAGGAGGGTGAAGGGGGAGGGGTGTGTGAGAGTCTGGCTGTGTTGTAGGGTTGACAGACGGTGAGTTGAACCTATTGAAAAACAGATTCAGCTCATCAGCTCTCTCAAGGCTCCCCGATGTCTGTCTGTCTCCCCCCTTACACTCAGTGATGTTCTTCATTCCCGTCCACACATCCTTCACATTGTTTTGCCTGAGTTTATCCTCCATCTTCCTCCTGTAATTGTCTTTACACCTCCTCAACATCTCTCTCAGTTCACGCCGCACTCTCCTCAGTTCCACCCTGTCTCCAGACCTAAAAACCCTCTCCTTCTTCTTGTTAAGGAGTGCTTTCAGGTGACTGGTGATCCATGGTTTGTTGTTCGGGAAACAGTGCACGATCTGGGCTGGCATGGTTGTGTTTTCACAGAATCTGATGTATTCTGTGATGCAGCCGGGCATATTGTCTATGTCCACCCCATGCAGTTCACAGAGTACATCCCAGTCCGTCGTCTCAAAGCAGTCCTGTAGTGCATCTGCAGCCTCCTGTGTCCACCTCCTCACAGTCCGTGTGTAAGAAGGCTGCTTTTGCACAAGGGGAACGTACTTGGGGGATAACAGTGCCAGGCTGTGATCTGATCTGCCTAGTAGGGGAAGAGCTGTGGCACTGTATGCATATCTGACATTAACAGTATTCCCTTTACGTCCTGACCAGCGCTGTGAGCTCATCCGCCTTGTTTCCCAGCGACCTCACGTTATCCATGATGAACACTGGTGCAGCCAGCTTATGCTTCCTCCTCCTTCTTACATTGGCTCCAGGCCTTCACTTGCAGCTTCTCTTCTTCAGCTCATCCAGGATCAGGAGTTTTGCTCCAGGCAGCAGCGCTGACCTCCCCAGTGCAATCAACTGGTCGCGTGTGTAAACAGTGCGTCCGCCCCCACCTCTATTGCCCCGAGGAAGAAAAATAAAAGAAAGGCCAGGAGAAAAATAGAAAAACTTGGTTTAATCATTAATCTGAGTATTACTAAAGAGCCCTGATGAAAAGAAACACACTATATACAAGAATAAGCTAATAAAGACATAAAGACATGAGAGCTGCTGCTGTTACGGCCACCTCTACTTATGGCGCCGGAAAAAAAAAATCATTTAAATAGTTGAAAATAAAACAGCATTCAGGAGAGAAACGGATTTTAACTCACCAGTTACCATGTCTTTACGTGAATCTGGATAAGTCTTCCTGTTATCAAATCCAGTTTTAATTTAGTGGTTGCAAAATGCAAAGCCAATGCTTGCATTGCTAAGCGGGTTAGCTCTACTCATCCAGGTATCCTGGGCACTGTCCAGCTGCATCCTGGCTTCTTTATAATGTCCAGTTTAAGGGAAGGCCTTGGACTGTTTTTATCTAATGCAGGTGTTCAAATTGTAGTTTCCTAAACTTGTTAGCAAGTAAATACTGCTGGATATGAACACCTGTTGTATTCAGCGCATTGAAATGCACCATACGGGGACGTTGTCAAAAGACGGACTGAGATTGGTTAGAGGTTCACCTCCTTACGTTTTTTTTTCCCCCCAATGCAAGGAGATAGTGAATTTTTTCATAGCAACAAATATAAACTGATTTCTGAATGGCTAAATAATTTCAGAAAGTATTCTCGTCTCTTTAGTTACAAAAACAAACTAACTTCTGATTGACTGATTAACGTTCCCACAGTGGCAAACCCATTTTTAACTCCTGCGGACTTCTGGTAGGATTCTGACTACATGTTCCACAATAATATACATATAATATCAAATACATTTCTTATCACAATGTTTGAATAATTTCTTCTCCTTTTCTTCTCAAATTTCTGAGGAAGCTCTGCCTCCGTTGCCTTCTCCCACGAGCCACCATTGGCTCCAGTTTGCTCAAAAGTATATAAATTAGCCAAAGACATTTTGGGATTCTGTTCTGTGGAGCGATGAAACAAAAGTGGAACTTTTCAGGCCTATGGATCGGCGGTATGTCTGGAGGAGGAAGAATGAAAAGGAAACCCTGAAAAGAAGTGAGAACTGAAAAGAAAACCCTGCCTACAGTGAAGCATGGCGGTAGCTCAGTGATACCCTGGAAATCTGCAGCATGTGGTGGGCAAGATGGAGTCAATCAAGTATCAGGAAATCCTGGGAGAAAATGTCATGTTGTTTGTGAAGAAGCTGAATCTTGGGTGTCATTGGACCTTCCAACAGGACAATGATCCCAAGCATACCTCAAAGTCCATCAAGACTTGGTTTCAGAAGAGGTCCTGGAAGATACTAGAGTGGCCATCACACTTCCCTGACTGGAACCTCGTTGAAAATCTCTGGTGGGATTTGAAAAAGGCAGTTGCAGCATGCAAACTCAAGAATATTAGTGAACTAGAGGCCTTCTTTGCCCATGAGGATGGGTTAAGATTCCTCAGGAATGCTGACAGAAGCTGGTGTCTGGAGATGCATCACGTTTGCACCAGGTCATAACAGCAAAAAGGTGCTCTACTAAGTAGTAGAGATGCTTGTCATGAAGGGGTTGAATAATTCTGAGACTGCAGTAGTCATTAAAAGTGGCATTTTGTGTTTTCACTGTTCATTTGGAGAAATCACTTGTAATATTTATTTAATATATTTATGGGTTCCGGTTCCGCCGGACCGGCGGCGCCACACGAGTCGGCTGCCTGTTGCAACAGCCTTTTTTTTTTTTTTTTTAATCTTCCTTCTTCTTTCTACACCTTTCACTCTGTATATATATCACGGACGCACGGATCGCCCCGGGGGTCTCCCGGGTCGGCGGACGGAGCCACGGTTTGCAGCGGGAGACGTTACAGCGGGGAGGAGCTAGTGCTAGCTAGCACTTGGCCGCCGCCCGGTGCTAATGGGAAACTCGACATACCGGGAGCTGTAGCGAAAACGACGCGGTGCCGGGCTGGAGTTTAGGCGGCGTGAAAGAAATATAAGACAGAATAATAAAGAGCGATGGCAAGAACCAAGCAGACCGCCCGTAAAATCTACTGGAGGAAGAAGCGCCCCCGCCCCCCACCACCACCACCAGGGCTGCTCGGAGAGGCGCCCCGGCCACCGGCAGAGTGAAGAAGCCTCGCCGTTACAGGCCCGTGGCTCAGAGAGATCCGTCGCTGCCAGAGATCCAAGGAGCTGCTCATCCGCAAGCTGCCCGCCCAGCGCCTGGTGAGGGAGATCGCTCAGGACTTCAAGACCGTCCTGCGTTTCCTGAGCTTCGCCGTCATGGCTCTGCAGGAGACCAGCGAGGCCCACCTGATGGTCTCTTCTTCGCTAAGGGGGTCACCATCATGCCCAAAGACTTCCAGCTGGCCCGCTGCATCCGCGGAGAGAGAACTTTGACTTTCTGCTGCACATTCACCAGCCATAATGCTCTGCACTGTGTGTCTATATATATACATTTATAGTAATATGGACATATGTTTACTAGATGTTGTTTTTTCTTGCCTTCTGATTGTTGCTCTGAGTGTTGCTATCCCTATGCTGTTGCAATCCTGGAATTTCCCCATTGTGGGACTAATAAAGGCTTATCTTATCTTATATCAGTTGTATTGAGCTATTTAAATTTTTCTTTTTTGATCTGTACAAACTAGCAAACAGCTGCTAGTTTGTACATTTTGTCAATAAACCTAATTTGCAGTGGGGGTTGAATAAATTTGATTGCAACCATATACCATTAAAACATTAAAACATTAAAACTTTTACTTGACAGAGAAACGCACAATTCCTTTTTGAGTTAAACTCTTAAAGAAACAAGCAGATCAAACATCCTGGGCTTTGTGATGTCACAAACAAGTCCTGCCTTCAGTTCTCTCCCACCTTTTTTACCCAATCCAGTTAAGGTTCCTTACTGAGCAGATTGGAAGCTGTCTGATTCAGAGGGAGCTTTATTGATCACCGTAGAAAAAGTGTTTTGTCTTTAAAACTACATAATGATGTCCTTAAGGATGGAAAAACTCAAATTGAATACACAATATGAGACTTTTAAGGATTCGGGAACTTCAAATAAACACAGTCCATTTTCTGTAGAGGACTGAAACACAGTACCTGGCTTATGGTTTGTTAAACGTGTGGTTTTAAACAGGACTCCAGTCAACATGCTCTATGTCCCATACTGGGATTAAAGCCAAAATGCTGTTTGATGTACTCTATCAGGGGTCTTTCATGTGTAAAAAATTTAGCTGCTATATATTGTATTCTTCATAATGCACACTGAATCTTGGGGAAAAAAACAATCTCATCTTGTGTGCATCTCATATTTTCTGAATGACAAAAGTTTACTTTCATTTTACTTTACTTTTTAAAATTGCCACAAAAACACTTGGGTTTAAATATTTTGTTTAAATACTGAGAACATCTTGAGATGTGATTTTTGTTCTGTTTTACTTGGCCCAATTCAAAAGGTGCTTTCACGTCCAGGAGCTACTCTACAATTCAGTATCCTTACATTTTTCAGTTTAACTGAAAAAAAAATATTGTCTATAAGGCGCCATAGATTTTATACTGAAATGCATCTGAAATCATCTTAAAATGCAAGATTGAATCAGTGGCAGTGATTTTATTTTTCTTGGCGCTTTAAAACTGGGAACACACTCAACTCAAGGTACTAGGGGTGGGAATCACAAAGAACCTCACAATACAATACCCACCATGACACTTGGGTCATGATGCAACACTACCATGATACTATTCCTTATGCACTGCTATTCCATATATACCCCCATTCAGTGTCAAATTTTGTCCCCAAAGTACAACTGTCAATATTTATTTCATATGCATTTATACTCTCTTCAACTCACTGCAGACACTTTTATTTCGGTGACTGGAGGCTTTCAGTCCTTCATAGGATGGTGTTGGTTGATTTTTACCGGACGCTATTTTGGCTATGTGCAGTTTGTGGAGTGTTTTTACATAGCTTGGCTGTCATCCACTGACTCTGCTGTTGCTGGATGGTTCTGAGAAGAGTGAGCCAGCCTACAAGTTCTGGGTGTTTTTTGTTTTGTTTTTTTTTTTTTGGGGGGGGGGACTTCTTGTGGGTTGAAAGTGTCATCTTCCATCTTCATTATAAATTTCCCCCCAAAATGGCCTGATATTTAAGTTAACTTTTCGGTGCACCCAACTGCTTCCTAACATGTACACCTGGCTGCAAATCTCACGGGACAAGCTATGACTTTTTTTTTTTCTATTTTGTATAGTTTATTAATCCCAGAGGGCAATTCAGGGCATCCACCTGGATGGATGAGGCAACCACGGTGCTGCACCAATCCCTTCACCATTCACACACACATTCACACCTAGGGCCACTTTAGAGTCGCCAGTTAACCTAAATTTGCATGTTTTGTGCCTGTGGGAGGAAACTGGAGTACCCGGGGTAAACCCACGTAGCCACAGGGAGAACATGCATACTCCACACAGAAGAGTCACTGATGGTCAGGGGGTGGGATCAAACCCACAATGGTCTCACCTGACAATGGGCGCTTACTTTGTGCCATCTAGTGGGCTGAAAACTCGATTGATTGATAAGGGTTTGCAACATTTACATAAATATATACAATTAATAAAAAATCAGTATGTGCGTTGAGGGATTGGTGCATCATCACGAGTGCCAAGTATCGCAATACTACACTATGCCAAATCAGTGTTTTGTCCCACCCCTACACAGTTCAGAGACAGTTCATATTTAATCAATTACTGGTGGCATTTTATCAAGTTCGTGGAATGTAAATTAATTAAAATCTATCAAACAAATTACTTGTGAGTTGCTACTTTTTACCCCTCAGCATCTAAAGGCTGAAGGATATGGACCTCTTGCACAATGTAGAGGGACTTACTTCCACATTCCGAATCCAGAGCAGCTCCAGTTCTGGTTCCATTACGTTTGCCCATTACTAAATCAAATTTATCACTTTCACTTATTGTACATATTGGAAATAGTGTAAGGGCAGGTCATTTTTTTCTTCATAAAATCTGTGTTTCACATTTTGATTGTTTTTGTAACCATACTGTGCCGTTCAATAGTTTGCCCAGTTTGTACAGGTTCATTCTCTTACCCTGACCTCTGACTATAGTTTTAGGATTACAAGGTTAAAGGTCAAGGTCAAATTGTTATTTAAACTATATCTCAACAACAAAGAAAGCTAGGGTCACCATACTTGATGCAATGGTTCGCCTTTGGACCGCGACCCACAACGATGTATTTGGGGTCCAAAGGTCAAGGCCAAAATTCCCTATAAACTATATCTCAACAACAATGACACCTAGGGTCACCAAATTTTGTACACATCTTCATCCTGACCTCTGACTATGGGTTTGGGATTGCAAAGTCAAAATGCCATATGAACTACATCTAAACAACAAAGAGGCTGAGGGGTAGCACTGACAACCGCCAGTATATTTTTTAAATGGCCTGTTTAATAAAGTTGTAGGAATTCAAGTCAAAATGCAAAATGAATGATCAAAAATAAGTGTCTTATATATTTTGTTTTGCAAGAGAAGCAGTTATTTGTTTTGCAGGAGTAAGTTCATGTGTAAGAGAAGAGTAAGCATAAATGACTTTCCAGAATTGTATCAGAATATGAAACGAATTCAGTGGCATCTTTGTGTATCACATTTTTTTTCCACACATAAAAGATTGCAGCTTATTTACAAGTCACCTCCTCACAGAAACTTCAGATAAATTTCTGCATGACTGCGTACTGACTGGTCTGTCGGGTGTGTTTCTGAGTATAACCAAAGACAAACAAAGCTTTTCAAACCATTTTATTTACTCACTGTGCGACTGTCTCATTTTCACACAATGTTCTTGGCAGCAGGACTGCTCCCCTCGGGGATGAAATCTCGCTCACATTCTTATTGTTACTTTACAGATGGCAACACTTTATTATGAGCTATTTCACCACTAAAATGTCACTTCATTATCATTTCAAATGCACCCACTCCAGATAAAACGAAAACTAAAGCAGTGGTCTTTTGATTTAGATTGGAAGAGGTTTATTTAAATGTACAATTTGGAAGCTTTCCTGCAATCTCCAGAGATAAAAAAAAAAAAGACAAAAACCTGTAGTTTCAGGTCATTTATGCAAAAATCATTTCCGATAATGATTTGCTCTATTAGAGGTGCTTATGTGTGTGTGTGTCATATTGTTCTAAAAGACTGCTCTTGGATGGGGGCCCGTTTGTGCGCATTCCACAAAATCAATATACAATCACACTGAGCATTTTCTAAACCAAGAGAGGGCATGATAAAAATGTCTCATTTTGAATATGCCCTAATGTTTCAAAGCCCGTAAAAGCCCTTAAATCATGCTTAAGAGTGGTTTTTAATGGGAGCAAGCATCACCGCTAATGAAGCCATGACTTTACGCCTGAAGGTCCTCGCACCCTCATAATATGGACGGCGGGGGTCACAACAAAGAAAGAGAGGACTTGTGTGTCCAGGGGGTTGGAGGTAGACGTTAACAACTTCCCCTTCCCATCTGCTGCTGCTGTCTGCATCACTCATCACCGTCTCACAGACAGGGCCGTAGCCACTGGGCAGATGATTCAGAAGTGAGTGCATCTGGTAATGAATTTGAGCTCAGCAGATGGATGCTTGACTACAGTTCATTTTCCAGCCATTCACAACATGGAACCTCCCTCTGAGGGCCTTTAGCTTTACACTGCCAAAGGTTTCTAATTCTGCACAGACATCACTGACATTTGCTTTACTTCATCTTGTTGTAAGGTTACAGGCTGTATCTTTCAACAATGCTTAATACAGGGAAGTTAATCAGGATGTACTTAGGGGAGGTGGATGAGAGAAGGCCTCAGGTGTTCGAGTCAAAGTCACCTCAATTTCTTACCCAGTGTCCCTCTTTTGTGCGAGTGTGTGTTCTCTTTTGGCAGCCGTGTCTTTCTGCTCTTGAATCATGCAGACAAGCCAGGGAGGTTAATAAAAACTAGCATAAATTGTGCCTTTTTCATTTCAAACATGGCAGTTTTTGGTACTACCCACGCTTAACATTCAGGCTTCACGGGTCATATCTCACCAGAAACAGATGACATCTGCAATTAGAAGATATGATTTCCAGCTGAAGCGGCAGCACAGGCGACCACTACTGCTGTAAATATTTTGAAGTCGGTGTGAGTTAAACTCCTGTTCTTCAAAAGCAGCGAAATAAGGTGGGAAATAAGTCCCAACTCGTCTTCAGAAGAAAGCACATTTAGTTGGTTTACTTGCATCATAAACTGAAGATTTAATGCACTCAATTTTTTTTCCCTTTCCTGAAAATGTGTTTTCTGTCATCACTTGTCTCAGCACTCTGGTGACACAACACAAATATACTTTAAATGCTGCAGGAGGAAAATAAATGTCACATTGATGGACGTTCAGTGGCAAAAAAGTAAATAACTTTCTATATTGACTGTTGCATTCAAGAGTCAGTGCTTTGAAACTTGGCCTCATCTGTCACTAGCTGGGGTCTGTTGGGTATCAGTGACATTCATCACTGGTTTTAACATTTCATTCATCGTGAAGCTACAGGTGTCAGTGCTTGTCCCCAAGATGAGTCAACTCTGCTGCCAAAATCAAAAACAATTTTTTTTATTATTTATTTAATCCTCAGGATGTTTTGTGTGTGTACCAAAACATTGCTGTCATTCAATAATGTCATTGTTATTTCGCAGCCCAGTCTCAACAGAATGCATATATACACCACATTTACTTACCCCCAGAAAAGGTAGAGTATATATATGCCTTTTTAAGGAAAATTGATATGTGTTCCACTGGTGCAATACTATTCCATGTTGGCAGAGATAAGGAGTAGTGAAAACAGTGCCATGCAGTGGCTGTGCAAATAATTACATGTAGTGAGAAGGAAGAGAAGAGCAATGTTAGAGTAGTATAATTTGTTTTTAACTGAGCCCCTCACCTTATCCTAACCCCTAAAGGTAGTATCTCACTGGGTTGCAACAGCTGGCAACTACAAGGAGGAAGCTGAAAAGTTCATAGGCTGAAAAGTTCATAGTGGTCAAATTTGACCAAATATGTTTTATTTTTCAACACAGTCTCCCCTTCAGTCCACACACTTCTTCTATCGGTGTTGCAGTGTGTGGATGCCTGCGGTTGAAAAATAAACCACATTTGGTCAAATTTGATCTCCATGAACTTTTCAGCCTATGAACTTTTCAGCCCCCCCCCCCCCCCCCCCATAGTTGGAGATAAAAATCTCATGTAAATTGATGACAATTTTCACTTGGAATTCCACTGAATTGGCACATTTGTGTGTTGCATGAATATTGCTCAAGTGTCAAACAAACTCCCGGTAAATTTTTGGCCAAAATTCATCAGGAGTTTGCATATATTAGTTTAGGTTAGTTTTTCAAGTATGTCTCAGGGATGTGTGAATGGCTGTGGTGGGGTGGGGGGTGAAGGTATGTGTGAGTGTGTCTTAAATCATGTTCTTTTACTTATATGGATGCCGAGAAAAACGCAATTTCATCTTGCCTGCACTACAGTTGTATGTACAGCAATATGACAATAAATGTTGATTTGATTTGATTTGATATATGTCACGAATGTCGTGCAACATGTGCATAATAAAATTGTGCATTTTTTTGACTGACAGCTGTCCCATGGTGGGTGTATAAATCCCCTGCTACACTCACATGACAGTTTGTGGCAATTGCAAAATTGGGACCATATTTCCCCAATCCTGCAGTCATTTTATCATCAGACATCAAGTGAGATCGAGTGCAGAGAACAAGTGTGGAGACTGCTGGATGAGGAGGCTGCTTCTGAGTTCTCTGCATCAAATGCAGCAAGCCCTGGGACTGGCTCCACTTCCTCTATAGGGGCCTGTGAGGCAGGGACAGCAGCCCCCTTATCCCTAGCCTTGCATTTCTTGCCCTTGGGTGGCATAGTGACACTGTCAGTCGCAGCTGTGCCAATGTGTACTAGAAAATGACCGGGCCATTGGCGCCTGTCTAGCGCATGGAATGTCTTGTCCATTTTGTCTCCAATCAGTCAAAATTTAGTTTCATAGGTCTCCAACCCCTCATAAAGTTGTCAAAGGGTAGTATTTTACTAGGCTATGACAGCTTGAGACTAGCTGGAAAACGACATTCTTGAGGGAGTTTCTAAAATTTCTCCAAACATTCTCAGCGGTTCTCATTTTCCTCTTCTGAATCACAGGGGCTCGCACTCATCTCGCAGGAATTTTGAACATGTTCAAAAAATCTGTGCAACAGCTTCTCTCTCAAAGTAGTCTCAAAGTCATCGCAGGTGTGTCAAACTCGTCGACGAGCCCTGCTCAGTTTAGTTTCCGCCAGTTTGAAAGTTCGGGAAAAGTTAGACAACTTTGCAGTGAGATGGGAACCTATGAAACTATATTCTGACTGATTGGAGATAAGCACCTGCAGTAGTTGTTACTGACTGGAGGTACAATGGTTGGCAGTAGGTGCATATTATTACACTAAATCATTGCCCAGACCCTAATACCAAGGAGCCCGTCACCCCCTTGCTTTTTGAATAATACCCTGGTTGGAGAGCTGAGTGTCATTTTCAGTCTAGCCATCATCATGTTGTTTATACTGTATATGTTTGTTATTTACTGATGTTGTGAAAAATGTAGTGTAGAGAGTGAAAGGGAAGGATGTGGAGGCGAGGCACGAGCATAGGTCGACACAGATTCTTTATTGAACCGTCTATCATATGTGCAGCCTGTGACCCCAGCGTGGACACTGGGGCCGTGTCTGGAAAGGCATGCCTCAGTTTCTCTGCGCTCTCTTATAAAGCTTTATTGACCTGCGCGTAGAAACTGAGGCTGGCGCATATTACATAAGGTCTAACGAAGGCCATGATTGGCAAGATTATAATAACACGTTACATACAAAAGCACCGTGAGGCACGATTAACATAACACATGTTACCTTCCTATGATACATTCGCTTCCCTGTGCTGTAGCTTATAGCAGCAGGAGGCAAAGGCGCCTTAAAGTCTGGTGTAATTACTCCCGTGGGGGGCTACCTCCGTCAGTCCATTGTTTAGCCCCTTTGTCTGCTTCTGGGAGCGAGATAATGTCCATCCGCCGTGTGCTGGTGTCACCACAAGAGTCATTATTAGGAGCTTCTTTACTAACCATAAGTTCGGGGGATCAGGCTAAATCCTGGTCTTTTTCCTGTATTGAAGCTTGAGTGGGCAAGTAGTTATATACGGTGTTGCTGTTGTTTCTAGTGATTGCCAGTCATGTTTATTGCATGCAGGTGCATCTCAATAAATTACAATGTCATTGAAAAGTTGATTTATTTCAGTAATTCAATTCAAAAAATGAAACGCATATATGTATATTCATTACACACAGTGATATATTTCAAATGTTTATTTCTTTTAATTTTGATGGTTATGGCTTGTAGCTAATGAAAACCCCAAATTCAGTTTCTCAAAAAAATTGAATATTACTTAAAATGAAATTTTAAAAAAATAATTTTTAATAGAAATGTTGGTCGACTGAAAAGTATGTCCATGTATACACGCAATACTTGGTTGGGGCTCCTTTTGCATGAATTACTGCATTAATGCGGTGTAGCATGAAGGTGATCAGCCTGTGGTACTGATGAAAGACCAGGTTGTTTTGATAGCGGCCTTCAACTTGTGAGCATTGTTGGGTCTGGTGTCTCTCATCTTCCTCTTGACAATACTCCACAGATTCTCTGTGGGGTTTAGGTCAGGAGAGTTGACTGGCCAATAAAGCACAGTGATGCCATGGTCCTTTAGCCAGCTTTTGGCAGTGTGGGCATATGCCAAGTCCTGCTGGAAAATGAAATCAGCATGTCCATAAAGCTTGTCCATAACTTTGTGTTAACACACAGTGGACCAACATCAGCAGATGATCTATTTTCAGATGAAAGTAAAAGTTGCATTTCATTTGGAAATCAAGGTCCCAGAGTCTGGAGAAAGAGTGGAGAGGCACAGAATCCAAGTTGCTTGAGGTCCAGTGTGAAGTTTCTACAGTCAGTGATGATTTGGGGAGCCATGTCATCTGCTGGTGTTGGTCCACTGTGTGTTAACACAATGTTATGGACAAGCTTTATGGACATGCTGATTTCATTTTCCAGCAGGACTTGGCATATGCCCACACTGCCAAAAGCTGGCTAAAGGACCATGGTATCTCTGTGCTTTATTGGCCAGTCAACTCTCCTGACCTAAACCCCACAGAGAGTATTGTCAAGAGGAAGATGAGAGACACCAGACCCAACAATGCTCACAAGTTGAAGGCCGCTATCAAAACAATTTTTAGAGCACTTCATGCTTAACTCTGCTGGCAAGCTTTATGGAGATGCTGATTTCATTTTCCAGCAGGACTTGGCACCAGCCCACATTGCCAGAAGTACCAATTTTATGACCACTGTGCTTTATTGGCCAGCAAACTCTCCTGACCTGAACCCCATAGAGAATCTGAAGGTCGCTATGAAAGCAACCTATCAAAGCAACTTGGTTCTTCATAATACCTCAGCAGTGCCACAGGATGATCACCTTCATGCCATGCAATATTGATGCAGTAATTCCTGCAAAAGGATCCGTGACCAAGAATTCAATGTGTACATGGACATACTTTTCAGTTGTCCAAGATTTCTATTAAAAATCTATTTTTTAATCAATTTTATGTAATATTCAAATTTTTTGAGAAACTGAATTTGGGGTTTTCATAAGCTATAAGCCATAACCAGAGTGATGGTCTAGAGCAGGGGTCGGCAACCCGCGGCTCCGGAGCCGCATGCGGCTCTTTCATCCCTCTGCTGCGGCTCCCTGTGGCTTTGGAAAATAAATAATGAGTATTTGATTAAAATGTATTTTATTTTAGTTCATTAGTTTTTAAAATGTAATTCTAAATTTGAAGATTATGGTGATCTTGTAAAATCTAAAGAAAAAAACGTGTTAAAGTTTAATCATCGTCAGCGAAAATCAACACGATTACATAAGCGCTCGGCGCTTCCCCGGAAGTCGTCTCCCGCGATAACCCGGATGTGTTGTGTTCAAGCTACTGCTGTATTGCAGTAGCTTGACAGCCCTGCGATTGGATAGTTGCAAACGATTGGACCAATCAAATGGCTCGTTGTATGCTTTTTCAAAGATTCATGGCGGCGTGTTCTCAGGGATGTGATTTTCTGCTAATTCGCCGAATTCCACTTTATTTTATCTTCCAGGAAGATAAAGTACGTTAAGTACGTTAGCGGCTTGTGGTCCACGAACGAAGTGAAGCTGCGCCCTTTCAGGCAGGACTGGAAGTGGCGTATGGCCACGTCCGGTAATCGGTATGGCCAGGTGGAGAGTCATTAACTCTGTTACTGGCGGCGAACAACGGCTGTATGAGCTGGGCTGGCGCGAGGGAGGAAACGGTAATAAAAGTTAACCATCCCCTTTTATGATTCCAAACAGTTTGAAATTGACAGTGCACAGTGGACATTGACTCATAACTTTTGAATATTTCTAAGACTTGGCTACATCAGTGATTGTGCAAAATGAACTGCTCAAGTCTCAATGGAGATTGAAACTGGTGATCTGAAATGAATGCTGAAATTATAAAAAATAATGGTATGTTGGAATTTTATTTCTATTATGGAACAGATAAAATTAACTGATTTTGATTTGATCAAGTGTTAAAGCATGTGATGGATAATGCTTGTTGGAATATTTTAGGAATGCTATCTTCTTGGAACATAAGTCAATATTATACATTAATAAGTGGCATTCAGCTGTTTGTTTTATGTCATTTAAGCACAGTTATGGTACTTAAAAATCATAAAAACCCAGAAGCTTCGGGGGGCTTTGCCCCCCTTGTCCCCCACCCCACCCCACCAGGGCTCTGCCCCGGACCCCGGTGGGGGACTGTGTCCCCCAGACCCCCTGCTGAATTTTCAGATAATTTCCCCAAACCCAAATCACATCGCTGGTTCGTGTTGGAATTCTGAGCTTTCGGTATTGTTTTCAGCAGAATTATGAGATTTTTATCGAAGGATCAGGAGTCATCAGTGCTAGAAATAGCACTCTCCTTTCAACCCAATGTCAACCTTCAACCCAATGTCTTTTTTTTTTCGGAGTTCAAAATGTTTTTGTTGCATGCAGAAATGTAATTTTGTTTTCTCTGCAGGAGTTCCCTGATTTCATAAATGCAACACATTATAGTTTGTTTATACATAGCATAAAGGGAAAAAAAAGTTATATGCAGTGTTATTTCATTTTAAGTGTCAAAAGGGTTTTTGTGGCTCCCAGTGTTTTCTTTTCTGTGGGAAACGGGTCCAAATGGCTCTTTGAGTGGTAAAGGTTGCTGACCCCTGGTCTAGAGGTAGAGCATCCGCCCTATAACCGGGAGGTCATGGGTTCAAGCCCCGGCCAGGTCAAACCAGACACCATATATAAATGGTACTTCCCGCCTTCTAGCTTGGTGCTCAGCATAACGGAATGGGGGAAGGAAAGTTGGTTACCAGCCACAGAGGGAGCACAAGCCATTGTATTCCCTGTACTGGTCCCAAGCCCGGATAAATGGACAGGGTTGCCAAATCGACATGCAGATCATCACGATATGAGGGGATGATAGTCTGTGGGGACCTCGAAAGGGAGCAGCCAAAAGACGAAAAACTAAAAAATTAACTGTAAGTGTAATGGTCTCTGTGTGTGATCTGTCTCCCTGCCTCTCTCCCCCTCTAATTAGGCTCATGCTCTGCAGCCTCGCTTGCCACCTGCTGTCAATCAAGAGGCCTTTAAATAGGGTGGTCTCCCTTCACTCTGCCTGGTGGCGTTAATCTGCACACAGCCTGTACCATGCTCTGAGCTCTGCTTCATGTGATTATTCTGCCTTGCCATGTTTTTTGATCTTCTGCTCATCCTAGACCCTGAGACTGCCTGCTTTATTGGCTTTATCTGCCAGCCTGCATCTAGTCTACCATGCCCTGACCCCTGTCTGCCTCTGGATTCTGAAAATAGCCTTGTGAACTGTATTTAGATATTCTCGGATTATGCACATCCTCATCCCCCCAAAATAAGTTGACTTACCACCATATCTTCACTGCTTTTCAATCTCACTCCCCAGCGCTCAGGCCTGGCCAGCCTATCCACAACAATCTCCTGGAATCACACCAGCAGCACCTCTGCACCTCTCTCCCTGGCAACCTGCTTCCCCAGCATGGAGATCCTTCATCTGCTCACACCCGCTCTCCCCTGCAGAAATGTAAACACAAAGAAATTAACTTTAAGACCTCATCATACTGTTTATCAGTTACACTTACATAGCTGCCCCTCTGCTCTGTCCTCTTAGGGTTGCCAAATCCACAGGTTCATCTACGTTGCACATTACCTTGCACAGTTATTGTAATAAATATTATTGTTCACTTTAATTATCGTTTCCTCCTGTGTCTGCTTTTGGGTCATATGCCACACACCTTAACAATAAGCCATAATTATCAAAATTTTAAAAATAAACACTTGAAATACAGTGGGGCAAAAAAGTATTTAGTCAGCCACCAATTGTGCAAGTTCTCCCACTTAAAAGATGAGAGAGGTCTCCAATTTTCATCATAGGTATACCTCAACTATGAGAGACAAAATGAGAAAAAAAAAATCCAGAAAATCACATTGAAGGATTTTTAATGAATTAATTGGTAAATTCCTCAGTAAAATAAGTATTTGGTCACCTACAAACAAGCAAGATTTCTGGCTCTCACAGACGTGTAACTTCTTCTTTAAGAGGCTCCTCTGTCCTCCACTCGTTACCTGTATTAATGGCACCTGTTTGAACTCGTTATCAGTATAAAAGACACCTGTCCACAACCTCAAACAGTCAGACTCCAAACTCCACTATGGCCAAGACCAAAGAGCTGTCAAAGGACACCAGAAACAAAATTGTAGACCTGCACCAGGCTGGGAAGACTGACTCTGCAATAGGTAAGCAGCTTGGTGTGAAGAAATCAACTGTGGGCGCAATTATTAGAAAATGGAAGACATACAAGACCACTGATAATCTCCCTCAATCTGGGGATCCACGCAAGATCTCACCCTGTGGGGTCAAAATTGTCACGAGAACGCTGAGCAAAAATCCCAGAACCACATGGGGGGACCTAGTGAATGACCTGCAGAGAGCTGGGACCAAAGTAACAAAGGCTACATCAGAAACACACTACGCTGCCAGGGACTCAAATCCTGCAGTGCCAGACGTGTCCCCCTGCTTAAGCCAGTACATGTCCAGGCCCGTCTGAAGTTTGCTAGAGAGCATATGGATGATCCAGAAGAGGATTGGGAGAATGTCATATGGTCCGATGAAACCAAAATAGAACTTTCTGGTAAAAACTCAACTTGTCGTGTTTGGAGGAGAAAGAACACCATACCTACTGTGAAGCATGGGGGTGGAAACATCATACTTTGGGGCTGTTTTTCTGCAAAGGGACCAGGACGACTGATCTGTGTAAAGGAAAGAATGAATGGGGCCATGTATCGTGAGATTTTGAGTGAAAACCTCCTTCCACCAGCAAGGGCATTGAAGATGAAACATGGCTGGGTCTTTCGGCATGACAATGATCCCAAACATACCGCCCGGGCAACGAAGGAGTGGCTTCATAAGAAGCATTTCAAGGTCCTGGAGTGGCCTAGCCAGTCTCCAGATCTCAACCCCATAGAAAATCTTTGGAGGGTGTTGAAAGTCC
Source organism: Pholidichthys leucotaenia (assembly GCA_020510985.1). NCBI lineage: Eukaryota > Metazoa > Chordata > Actinopteri > Cichliformes > Pholidichthyidae > Pholidichthys > Pholidichthys leucotaenia. The sequence goes on from CM035840.1 coordinate 142,704,464, forward strand.
ATGTTGCCCAGCGACAGCCCCAAAACATCACTGCTCTAGAGGAGATCTGCATGGAGGAATGGGCCAAAATACCAGCAACAGTGTGTGAAAACCTTGTGAAAACTTACAGAAAACGTTTGACCTCTGTCATTGCCAACAAAGGGTATATAACAAAGTATTGAGATGAACTTTTGTTATTGACCAAATACTTATTTTACCGAGGAATTTACCAATTAATTCATTAAAAATCCTTCAACGTGATTTTCTGGATTTTTTTTTTCTTATTTTGTCTCTCATAGTTGAGGTATACCTATGATGAAAATTGGAGACCTCTCTCATCTTTTAAGTGGGAGAACTTGTACAATTGGTGGCTGACTAAATACTTTTTTACCCCACTGTATATATCACCCCATGTGTCATGGATCTATCTAAAATAGGAGTTTAATTTTTTTTTTATTGAATTACTGAAATAAATAAGCCTTTTGATGACATTCTAACTTATTGAGATGCACCTGTGCAATACTTCGGTGGGAGAGAAGCTGTGGTGGGCAAGCAGTGAAAATGTCATTATTCTATTGTTTGTTGTGATTCCCAGGCATTTGTAATTGTATAGACAGTAAAATGATCGCTGGAATGGAGAGACACCCTGTATTCATAAGATAGAGATCGCGCAATTGGCACAGATACTGTATCTGTCATTTGAGAGGTGGGCAGCCATTGCGGAACTGTCATGAGTGCAAAAAAAACCCAAAATTTTGTCTTGCACATGTTACAAGAATGTTCTGCAGCACTTCCATGACATGTATGCAAGCACCCGGAGAATTATGACCAAAAATTCACTGGGAGTTTGTGCAACATTCATGAGACATTGTGATTCCAAGTGAAAATTGTCACAAATTCTCGGATTTGTGTCACTTCTTTTAATCTCCAACTAGCTGTGAGCTGTCTCAGCTCAGTGAGAAACTACCCTAACTTTTTTTTCACACTTACTGACTCACAGAAATTAAATTGAAAAGGCTTCAAGACCGGTTCCAGACACCCATGATGACTCTGCGACCATTTGGCAAGAAATATTTGTGGCACAAATGTTTTGAACATGTTGAAAATTCCTGCAACAAGACAGTAAGGCCCTGTGACTCATGAGAGGAAATTCTAAACCCCTTCAAACGTTTGAAAACTTTTTGAAAACTCCATAGCAAATGCATTCTACAACTAGTCGCAAGCTGTCACAGGTCAGTGAGCTACTACCTTAACCACTCCTGTAAGGAGTGCCTCACCCTAACCATGTCTCTAACCTTAAATTGTTCCCCTCCAGATCGTCCCTTCCAATACACAACTAGGACAATAACAATTACACTGGTCAATACCAAATTTATTGTCTAAGTTTTTTTTAGCTGATTTAGGACAATTTTGATGTGGCGAATCCAAAAATCACATTGGTTTTGCTCAATCAGGTCAACTTTTTGAATTATGGCCACATGTTGTTTTATATGTTTTTGTTTACATGTACAGGTATTTTCACTTTATATGATGCAAAATTCTTTTTTCTGTCTTGAAATTCTCTGAATTTTGAACAATGATGACATAACATTCAATTTACATGTACTTACCTTTATATAAAGGTAAGTACATGCATAGTACTAAGTAAGTACAGGTTTTTACTTAGCACCTGATCGAGAGAAACGGATGTCATTTTTGGATTCAGCGGTGCAAAATTGTCTTAAATCAGTTGAAAAAACACAGACAACTTACACAAAAAATTATTTCTGTAACCCTGTGTTATTATTGAGGGTGGCAACAGCAATGTTGATTCAAATGCGAAATATACTGTCTGGGTACATATTCATATTCTGCAGGGTAATCTAACAAACCGTGATGCTGTTTATTCCATCTAGCTGCAGTGCTCCTGCACTATGTATACTGTATATCTGTGTACATATGTACAGTGGTGTGAAAAAGTGTTTGCCCCTTCCTGATTTCTCATTTTTTGTATGTTTGTCACACTTAAATGTTTCACATCATCAGACAAATTTAGATATTAGACAAAGATAACACAAACACAAAATGCAGTTTTTAAATGAAGGTGTTTATTATTAAGGGGAAAAAAATCCAAACCTACATGGCCCTGTGTGAAAAAGTGATTGCCCCCTAAACCTAATAACTGTTTGAGCCACCCTTAACAGCAACAATTGCAATCAAGAGTATGTGATAACTGGCAATGAGTCTTTTATAGCACCGAGGAGGAATTTTGGCCCACTCATCTTTGCAGAATTGTTGTAATTCAGCCACACTGGAGGGTTTTTGAGCATGAACTGCCTTTTTAAGGTCATGCCACAGCATCTCAGTTGGATTCAGGTCAGGACTTTGACTAGGCCACTCCAAAGTCTTCATTTTGTTTTTCTTAAGCCATTCAGAGGTGGACTTGCTGGTGTGTTTTGGATCGTTGTCCTGCTGCAGAACCTAAGTGTGCTTCAGCTTAAGGTCACGAACAGATGGCCAGACATTCTTCTTCAGGATTTTTTGGTAAACTGCAGAATTCATGGTTCCTGTGATGATCAGGTGAGTGTGCTCCCCCTCCCCTCCTGTTCCTGTCTTCCTGGCTCCAGAGGATCAGTTTCACCTGCGTGATTACACACCTGCTGCGTCCTGATGACCCAGCATATTTAAGAGCCAGCATGTGGAGAACCCATCGCTGGATTGTTGGGTTTGCAACCACAAGAAAACGTCTAAGCCTTGAACTTTATTATCTTTCAGTTGATCTGTGTTTTCACTCCCTGTCCTTCTGTCTCTCAGATTTGCTGCCACCCATCAGTGTGTACTCCAGAGCTGATCACACTCGCCTGACCAAGAAGAACACCGGACGTCCACCCAGGTCACCGTCTTCCTCCTGTTCCCCTGGTCCATGCAGGAGTTCCCTGCCGGACTCCTCTGCTCACTGAGTAAGAGTGCTCTCTCATTGTTATTCTTCCCTTCGGGAGATTCTGTCCCTAATAATCTCTGTCTGCTCTTTCCCGTAGGCTACGTGCACTCCAGCGGCACCGGTTTTCATGTCTATTTAAGTGTGCGTTTTTATGTTGCAATTTTCTTCAGTTGTGCACTTTTATTTAGAGTTGTGTGTTAGTTTTATTTTACAATAAACTGGTGAACTTTTACATCTGAGTCTGAGTGTTCATTCTGGCAGCTCTGCGTTTGAGCCTCACTTGCACTGACTCATGACAGAATGATCCAGCCAGGGTTGAGGCTCAGTGGGCACTCAGCCAGGCGAACAATCAGTGCTCTCGTGCTTGGATGCCACAGAGCGTCAGGTCATGTTTCTTTCTGAACAGTTACAAACCATCTCCCAGCAACTGGCGACCGTTACCGAGCACCTGTGTCAGCTTCCTGGTACGGGGCCTCTTCCTGCACCTGCTGCCCCGGCAGCGCATGCCATCCGTAGGTATATTTCCATTCCTTTGCCCACCCCCTATGGGGGGGAGGTGGGGGGTGCATAGGGTTCCTGCTGCACTGCCAGTTGTATTTCCAGCAGGTGGATGGGGGAATATAGGGAGGATTTGGCAAAGATTCACTTCATGACCTTGTTGTTACGGGACCGGGCACTCAAGTGGGCTCAGTCCATCTTGAGCAGCCCGGACGGGCCCCTATATTCGTATGAGCGATTTGTGCAAGAGTTCTGTGAGGCTTTCGACCATTCAGAGAGTGAGGGGAATATAGTTAGCCAGCTGGTGGGACTTCGGCAGGGAGATCGGTCTGTGGCCGATTTCTCTGTTGAGTTCCGGGTCGTTGCAGCGGACTCCAGATGGAATGATGTCGCTCTTTGCAGCGCCTTCCTCTGGGGCCTGAATTTGCATCTTTGTGACGAGCTGGCTATCTATGCGTCCCCCTCCTCTTTGGATGAGCTTATCACACAGGCTGTGGCCCTTGACAACCGGTTTAGGGAGTGAGCGAGAGAGCAGAAGGCCACTGCCTCTCTGTTCGCTTCCTGGCCGGCTGCACCCTCCTCTGGCACAGCTCCGCTGGCCTCCTCTGAGCTGATAGCCCTCGGTAGGTCCCATCTGACTCTGGAGGAGCATCGGAATTGAGAGAGGGTGGGGGCGTGTATGTATTGTGGGGTCCCAGGCCACGTAGTCTTGAAATGCTCCATGAGACCAAAAAGATCCGGCCCGTCAGTAACCATGGGGGGTCTGGCGGGTGGCTCCTCGCAAAATCCTCCCAACTGTTTTGAACTCCCAGCCCTCATTCAGTCACTGGGATCCGAGTTCAAACCCTCCACCCTGGTTGATTCTGGGATGGTGCAAAATTTCATTCAACAGGCCATTGTCAGAAAATTGCAGATACCCACCAAGAATGTCTCAACACCCTTGACTGTCTTGGCAGTCTCAGGCAGCAGTATCGTGGCGATTACCGAACAGACTGAGCCCATTTCAGTTATTCTGTCCAGTAACCACCGCAAGACCATTCAGTTTTATGTCCTGCCTCAATCGACCACCACCATGATTCTGGGGTATCCGTGGCTCCGCATACATAACCCAATTATAAACTGGAGTCATGGCTCAATTTCATCCTGGAGCCCTTTCTGTCTTCCATCGTGTCTCCAATCAGCCACATGCTCGCCCTCGCGCCCGATCTCTTCCCCTCCAGCTGAGCCGGTGGATCTCAGCTCCATGCCCGAGGTGTGTCATGACTTAGGGGAGGTGTTTAGCAAGTCCAGCACCCTATTATTACCACCTCACCGGGGCTACGACTGCGCTATCAACTTCCTCCTGGGCACGCGGCTGCCATCCAGCCGGCTTTACAGTTTATTTGGGCTGGAGAGGGAGGCGATGGAGACCTACATAAAAGACTCCCTCAGCGCCGGCATTATTCATCTGTCATCCACCTTTCTCGGCGCTGGGTTCTTTTTTGTAGGGAAAAAGGACGGGTCACTGCGGCCGTGTATTGATTACGTGAGCTTAACACGATTACCCGTAAAGATAAGTATCCACTTCCCCTTATCAACTCAGTGTTTGAGCTACTCCAACAGGCGCATTTTTTTTCACCAAGCTCGACCTCCGTAATGCGTACCACTTGGATTTGTGAGGGAGACGAATGGAAGATGGTATTTAAAACACCGCTGGGCCACTTTGAGTATTTGGTCATGCCATTCAGGCTGACCAACGCCCCTGCCATCTTCCAGTGGTTAATCAATGACGTCTTGCGAGATATGGTGAACCAGTTTGTTTTTGTGTATCTGGACAATATTCTGATTTTTTCCCACATGCTGGAGGAGCACGTAGTCCATGTTTGGTCCGTCCTGCAGCAGCTGCTGGAGAATCAGCTTTTTGGGAATGCGGAGAAGTGCGAATTTTCCACTCGCTCAACTTCGTTCCTGGAGTTCATCATCGCCAAGGGTACGGTAAAGGCTGATCTGGTGAAAATTAAGGCAGTAGTAGACTGGCCTACCACCCCAGTCCAGGAAGGACCTCCAACGCTTCCTGGGCTTTGACAAGTTCTAACGCCGATTTATCTGTGATTATAGTAAGATGGTGCAACCGCTTACGCAGTGGATGTCGACCAAAAGCCTGTTCAAGTGATCTGAGGCCACTGAAGGAGCTTTTGTGACCCTGAAAGGCCTGTTCACCAACGCGCACGTCCTGGCGCAGGTGGATCCCGTGACGCAGTTCGTGGTCGAGGTGGATGCTTCCTACTCAGGGGTGGGCACTGTCCTCTCCCAGTGCTCCTGTTCCGACCAGAAGCTCCATCCGTGTGCGTATTTCTCCCGGCAGCTAATGCCAACTGAGAGGAATTACGATATTGGGGACCGCGAACTGTTGGCCATTAAGCTGGCATTGGAGGAGTGGAGACACTGGCTGGAGTGAGCTAGCCAACCGGTCATTGTCTGGACCGATCATAAAAATTTAGAATATCTTCGATCGGCCAGACAGTTGAATTCACAGCAGGCTCGGTGGGCCCTGTTCTTTATTAGGTTCAATCTGTCCATCTCGTACCAACCAGGGTCCCATAATGCACGGTGATCCTCACCATCGTCGACCGGTTCTCCAAGGCCGTCCATCTGGTCCCTCTCCGCAAACTACCATCTGCCACGGAGACGGCCGACATGGTGACGCAGCATGTCATCTGGTTGCATGGGATTCCAGTGGACATCGTCTCAGACCGGGGGCCACAATTTACATCCCAGGTGTAGAAGGCATTCTGCCGCTTCTTGGGTGCTACTGCCAGCCTGACATCAGGATACCATCCGCAGAGCAATGGTCAGGCTGAGCGTGCCAATCAGTCTCTAGAGGCCACTCTAAGATGCGTAGCATCCCGTAACCCTTCTACCTGGAGTTCCCACCTGACCTGGGTGGAGTATTCCCACAATTAAGCTGCCTCCTCCTCTATTGGGCTCACACCATTTGAGGCCTCGATGGGCTACGTCACCTCTGCTGCCCATGGCGGAGAGGGGCCTCACCGTTCCATCCGTGGAGGCCCACGTGCGCCAATGCTGCCATCTGTGGAGGGCCACAAGAGCTGCCCTCCTCCGCTCTGCGGAGCACAACCAACAATACCCTAACCGCAGATGCGCGCTGGCGCCAAAATACACAGTGGGACAGAAAGTTTGGCTGTCCGCCAAACAGATCCCGCTCAAGACAGAGTCTGGGAAGCTCTCCCTCCGATGTATGGGCCCGTTCACCATCAAGCGGCTGATCAACCACGTCACTGTTCAGTTGGAACTCCCACCTTCAATGTGGATCCACCTGACTTCCCACGTCTCCCACATTAAGCCCCTCTCCGCCAGTCCTGTCTGCCCTCCTCCGGATCCCCCGCCACCCCCCGGGTCATCGACGGCCAGACCACATACACAGTGGAGAAGATCCTGGACGTCCGTCGACAGGGTCGGGGGTGCCAGTACCTCGTGAACTGGAAAGGGTACGGTCCAGAGGAGAGGTCCTGGATTCTGAGGTCCTACATCCTGGACAAAAGGATGGTGCAGGCATTCCACCGGACCCATCCTTGCAAGCCCAGTGGGATGCCAGGAGGCACCCCTTGAGGAGGGGGCACTGTGATAATCAGGCGAGCATGCTCCTCCTCCCCGTTCCTGTCTTCTCGTTCCAGGAGTTCCCTGCCAGACTCCTCTGCTCACTGAGTAAGAGTGCTCTCTCATTATTATTCTCCGCTTCGGGAGATTCTGTCCCTAATAATCACTGCCTGCTCTTTTCCGTAGGCTATGTGAGCTCCAGCAGCACTGGTTTTCATGTCTATTTAAGTGTGCATTTTTGTATTGTGATTTTTTTCAGTTGTGCACTTTTATTTAGAGTTGTGTGTTAGTTTTATTTTACAACAAACTGGTGAACTTTTACATCTGAGTCTGAGTGTTCATTCTGGGTGTCATGATCCTGGAGCACGGGTGGGTACCATGCCCAGTTTCCTGTCAATTTTAGTGTTTTTCTGTCTGCTGTGTTTGGTTTCTGTTCTTGTCTTTTTGTATCTGTAGTATTATTATGTACATTTTGGGGTTCTGTTGTGTTTGTATCATTATGGTTTCTGGTTATGTTTTATTTTGACAGCGCTGTGCAGCTTCCGGCTGTCAGACTGGTAGGAGCTGCACATCTGTTATTCATTCTGTTATTTTCTCCACTCATGCATCCACACCTGTTACTAATTATGTACTGCTTATAAGGGCACGCAAACCTCGGGGGTTTGTCGTGTCCTTCTTCCACGTTATCCCGTCCTCAAGAGCAGAATTGGCTGTCCTGAGTGTGTTTGGGGCCACTGCTGAGGAGTAGGAGAGCTCCGTCCAGGTATGTGTTTCCCTTATTTCCAGCCGTGAGCCCCCGCAGCCTTCAGGAGAGCTCAGGCTGGATTCCACCTCTGGCTTGGTATTCCCGGCTTCATGTCCCCCTGGACATCGAGCTCCACTCTCCTCCAGTGTTTGTTATTGTGTACTTGTTTGTTAGCGCCACGCACTCCATGCTTTAGTTTTTGTATGTTAATGTTCTTGTCTGTTTTTATGTTAATAAGTGTGCGAACTCACAGAGATCATTTGGTGTTCTATTTTTGTCTGTAAAATGGGCGATTCATGACACTGGCAGCTCTGCGTTTGAGCCTCACTTACACTGAATCATGATACTTTCATTTACCACAGCAAGTCTTCCAGGTCCTGAAGCAGCATAACAGCCCCAGACCATCACACTACCACCACCATATTTTACTGTTGGTATGATGTTCCTTTTCTGAAATGCTGTGTTACATTTACGCCAAATGTAATGGGACACACACCTTCCAAAAAGTTCAACTTTTGTCTCATCAGTCCACAGAGTATTTTCCCAAAAGTCTTGGGGATCATCAAGTTTTCTGGCAAAACTGAAATGAGCCTTTATGTTCTTTTTGCTCAGCAGTGGTTTTTGTCTTGGAACTCTACCTTGCAGGTCATTTTTGCCCAGTCTCTTTCTTATGATAGAGTCATGAACACTGACCTTAACTGAGGCAAGTGAGGCCTGTAGTTCTTTGGATGTTGTTGTGGGGTCTTTTGTGACCTCTTAGATGAGTTGTCGCTGCACTCTTGGGATAATTTTGGTTGGCCGGCCACTCCTGGGAAGGTTCACCACTGTTCCATGCTTTTCGCCATTTGGGGATATTGGCTCTCACTGTGGTTCACTGGAGTCCCAAAGCCCTAGAAATGGCTTTATAATCTTTTTTCAGACTGATAGATCTCAATTACTTTGTTTCTTATTTGTTCCTGAATTTCTTTGGATCGTAGGATGATGTCTGGCTTTTGAGGATATTTTGGTCTACTTCACTTCTGTCAGGCAGGTCCTATTTAAGTGATTTCTTGATTGAGAACAGGTGTGGTAGTAATCAGGCCTGGGTGTGGCTAGAGAAATTGAACTCAGCTTTCCAAAGATGTAATAAACCACAGTTAATTTATGTTTTAACATGGGGGGCAATCACTTTTTCACACAGGGCCATGTAGGTTTGGATTTTTTTTACCCTTAATAATAAACACATTAATTTAAAAACTGCATTTTGTGTTTACTTGTGTTAACTTTGTATAATATTTCAATTTGTTTGATGATCTGAAACATTTACGTGTGACAAACATACAAAAAAATGAGAAATCAGAAAGTGGGCAAATACTTTTTCACACCATTGTATATTCATTTACTGCTTTGGCTAACCAGTTCTTATTGTCTTGTTGACTATTGCTCTGAGTGCTGCTATCTCTTTGCTGCTGTAATCCTGGAATTTCCCCATTGTGGGACTATTAAAGGCTTATCTCATCTTATCTTATCTTAATCACATCAAAATGTAGATTACATTTCTAAAATAGTTAAATGCGAAGGGGAATGTGAAGACGAATATAGATGTGACTGGATGCTTGTTGAGTGATGGTTTTTCATACCATCAACCATCCCCTCATCCATCTCCCTATGAGAATTTGAGTACTTTTGAAAAGATGAAAGAGGTGGTGCAACTGAAACAGTTGGATGCACACCTATTAGTGTTGCACACTTGGCCATGATACTGGGTTGCATTTCACCAAGTACAGTGGGGGAAATAATTATTTGATCCCCTGCTGAATTTGTAAGTTTACCCCCTTACAAAGAAATGAACACTCCACAATTTTTATGGTGTAGTGACCCAGCATGCTGCGGACGGACATTATCTCACACTCATCAGGGCTGGAGGAAACAGAGGACAATTTACATACGAACAGAGAGCCCCAGGGGGCAATCAGACGGAACTATTATGTATGGACCCTTGCTCAGAAGCGCCATCAATGATTTCACCTCGTCTGATAAGAATGATTCTGAGAAAGGTGAGGGATCAGCCCAGAATTACACAGGAGGAGCTTGTTAATGATCTCAAGGGAGTTGGGACCATAATCACCAAGAAAACTATTGGTAACACACTTCACCATAATGGATTGGAATCCTGGAGTGTTCACAAGGGCCCCCTGCTCAAGAAAGCACATGTACAGGCTCCTCTGAAGTTTGTCAGTGAACACCTGAATGATTCAGGGAAGGCTTGGGAGATTGTGGTGTGGTAAGATGAGACCAAATTTGAGCTCTTTGGCATCAACTCAACTCACCGTGTTTAGAGGCAGAAAAATGCTGAATATGACCCCAAGAACACCATCCCTATTGTCAAACACGGAGGTGGAAACATTCTGTTTTGGGGCTGTTTCTCTGCTAAGAGTACAGAAAGACTTCACCACATTGAGGGGCCGATGAACGGGACCATGTACGATAGAATTTTAGATGAGAACCTCCTGGCCTCAGCCAGAATACTAAAGATGGGTTGTGGATTCCAGCATGACAATAATCCAAAACATACGGCCAAGGCAACAAATGAGGGGCTCAAGAAGAAGCACATTAAGGTCCTGGAGTGGCATTGCCAGTCTCCGGACCTTAATCCCATAGAAAATCCGGGAAAATCTGAATCTTTGAGTTGCCAAGCAACAGCCTGAAAATCTTCAGGATTTGGAGAGCATCTGTAAAGCGGAGTGGACCAAAATCCTCCTGAGATGTGTGCAAACCTAGTGACTAAATACAAGAAATGTCTCACCTCTGTGATTGCCAACAACGGTTTCTCCATCAAGTACTAAGTCACATTTTGCTTGGGAATCAAATACTTATTTCCCTCAATCAAATGCAAATTAATTATTAAATTTTTTTCTGGATTTTTTTTGTTCATATTCTGTCTCTGTTAAAATAAACCTACCATAAAAAAAATTATGGACTGTCCATTTCTTTGTAGGGGGGTAAACTTACAAATTTAGCAGGGGATCAAATAATTATTTCCCCCACTATATATGATGTATTACAGCAGACTCATATTTCTACTGTTGGTCAAAGATCACAGAGGAGGAGAAGAAGGAAGGCATGTCTAGAGGCAGTGAGAGTAAAGGAAAGGCAGCAGTGTGGAGGTGAGAGTAGGCACTAAATGTAGGGACTGACTGGTAAACAGAGTTTGTGAAGAGTGTCCAGGAGGTGAAGAGGGAGTCAGATAGGCTTGTGAGTTTGAAGCTAGAAATCGAAGAAGTGACGTTGAATGTTATTAGTGCATTATGCCCCTCAAGTTGGATGTCCAGTTAAAGAGAAAGAGGAATTCTGGAGTGAGTTGGATGAAGTGGTAGACAGTATTCCCAGGCGGGAGAGAATGGTGATTGGACCAGATTTTAATGGCCAGGAAGGTGAAGGGAACAGAAGTGATGAGATGCTAGGTATGGTCTTAAGGAGAGAAATGTGGAAGGACAGATGGTTGTGGATTTTGCAAAAAGGATGGAAATGGCTGTAGTGAACAATTTAAAAAATAATAAAGATGATATGCACATCACATGATCCAGATCAGGTGCTGTATGCCCAAAAAGGCTTATTAGAAAAATCAAATAAGATCCATACACCGAAAAGCTCCCATTATTTACTTATTAGTGTAGCGTTTCGGGCCACCTGCCCTTCCTAAGGGCAGGTGGACAATTTCCCACAAAAATCTAAATGTACCAGTGTACCAGGGCACCTAGTTGAAAAACATTGCTCTAGTTGACCTTTTGAATTAGGATCTCAATTATTTATGAAGCCATCATTTGTAAGTCTTTCTAATCTTTTGAAGTTAATTTATAGAACACACTCAAAGAGAATTTCAGAAGTAAGCAAGAAACATCATAGGAGCATAAACAGAGGAAAGTTTTCTGCGTTGTAGTTCAGTGATGTGGCTCCATCTCGTGGCTAAAGCTAAACAACACAAGATTTAAGTAAAACTTTATTTATATTGTGGTGACACTACACACAGCGGGTGGACATTCTTCTCACACCCAGAAGCAGGAAGAGGGGCAGAACAATGGACTGAAGGGGGTAGCCCCCCCAAGGAGTAACTAGACAGACAATGAGGGCAGGGGGATGAATGTATTGTCATGAATGTCGCAAGTGTTATGTTAATGTGTCACACATTCTCTTTGTACACACACAAGCATAATGCACTAGCACAGCTCTTTATGCATATCATTAAAGCTATATAAGGAGAATGCAGAGAGATATGAGGAGTCTCCTACCAGACACTCGGCCCCAGCGGGCAACGCTGAGATCCACCGGCTGTATTTATGTTAGAGGGTCAATAAAGAATCTGTGTCAACCAACGTTCATGCCTCGCCTCCACATCCTTTCATTACACCCCCTACAATATAGCACTTTTTAAAACACACGGTTACAAAGTGCTGACAAGCATAAAAGTATTTCAAGATAAAACCAGACAACACTTCTAACACAACAAAACTGAGCGCATCAAAAGAGACAGACACACACATAAACACACAGATAAAAACACAAACTCAGAATCATAACTGGACTCATTACACACATACTGTATAATGTGAGGTTCTAAAAATGCTTGTCGGTAGAGGTGGGTTTTCAAAAGACGTTTACTCATATATTTATTCCATCCAGCTACAATGCTCTGCACTGTGTGTCTGTGTGTATATATATATATTTATAGTAATATGTACATATGTATATTAGCTGCTCTTGCTTGCTTGCTTTTTTCTTGCCTTCTGATTGTTGTTCTGAGTGTTGCTATCCCTGTGCTGTTGCAATCCTGGAATTTACCCGTTGTGGGACTAATAAAGGCTTATCTTATCTTATCTTAAAACAATTCAGATTTTCAGTGCATCTGATGGATTGGGGTAGCTGATTCCAGAGGGTAGGTACGATAAAGGAGAAGGCATGATCACCTCTTGTGTTGTGAGTAGAACGTGGTATAGATCATTCATTCATTCATTCATTCATCTTCCGCTTAATCCTTTTTGGGTCGCGGGGGGACTGGAGCCTATCCCAGCATCTTTGGGCGAGAGGCAGGGTACACCCTGGACAGATCGCCAGTCCATCGCAGGGCCAACACAGACAGACAACCATTCACTCTCACATTCATACCTAAGAACAATTGAATCAGTGAATTCCAAAAGGGCCCAAGTCCCCATTGAAAAAGTGTGGACTTGGGCCCTTTTTGAATTCACCGATTCAATTTAGAATCCCCAGTTTGATGCCAGTTAACCTAACTTGCATGTTTTTGGCATGTGGGAGGAAACCGGAGAAATCCCAGAGTAAACCCACGTAGACACGGGGAGAACATGCAAACTCCACACAGATCACTGTTGGTCGGGGTCAAGTGGTGGGTGGCAACAGCAGGTCAAAAAATAATATTCTGAAGTTCAGTTACATTTGAAGTCGGACTTGTCTTATTTTGAAAAAACTTCTATTTCGACAGGCATGTGTCAGAGAGGTGCAGCTCTCTGGCACCTTAGGCATGGTATTGTGACATTTCAAGGGTTCACACAATAATGAGAGCGGATTTGGAATGTAACAGGTATTTATTTCCATCCATCCATCCATCCATCCATCCATCCTCTACCACTTTTCCGGAGGTCCGGGTCGCGGAGGCAGCAGTTCAAGCAGAGAAGCCCAGACTTCCCTCTCCCCAGCCACCTGCTCCAGCTCTCCAGAGAGGATACCAAGGTGTTCCCAGACCAGCTGGGAGACATAGTCTCTCCACCGAGTCCTGGGTCTGCCCCGGGGTCTCCTCCCAGTGGGACGTGCCCAAAACACCTCAAGTGGGAGGCGTCCAGGAGGCATCCTAATCAGATGCCCATACCACCTCAACTGACTCCTTTCAATGTGGAGGAGCAGTGGTTCTACTCTGAGCCTCTCCCGGATGACTGAGCTCCTCACCCTATCTCTGAGGGTGAGTCCAGCAATCCTACGGAGAAAGCTCATTTCAGCCGCTTGTATCCGCGATCTTGTTCTTTCAGTCATTACCCAAAGCTCGTGACCATAGGTGAGAGTAGGAACGTAGATTGACTGGTAAATCGACAGCTTTGCTTTAGAACTAAGCTCCCTCTTCACCACAACAGACCGGTACAACGTCCACATCACTGCAGATGCTGCTCCAATCCGTCTGTCAATCTCTCGCTCCATTTTCCCCTCACTCGTGAACAAGACCCCAAGATACTTAAACTCCTCCACTTGGGGCAGGAGTCTGTCCCCAACCCAGAGAGAACAGTCCACCTTTTTCCGGCTGAGGACCATGGACTCGGACTTGGAGGTGCTGATTCTCATCCCAGCCGCTTCACACTCAGCGGCAAACCGTCCCAGCAAGAGCTGTAGGTCATTGCTGGATAAAGCCAACAGGACAACATCATCTGCAAACAACAGAGATGAGATCCTGTGGTCACCAAGCATGACACCCTCCATTCCCTGGCTGCACCTAGAAATCCTGTCCATAAAAATTATGAACAGGATCGGTGACAAAGGGCAGCCCTGGCGGAGTCCCACTCTCACTGGGAATGACTCCGACCGAGTGTTGGCAATACAAACCAAACTCTCACAACGGTCGTACAGAGACCGAATAGCTCGTAACAACAAGCCCGATACCCCATACTCCTGAAGCACCCCCCACAAAAAACCACGAGGGACGCGGTCAAATGCCTTCTCCAAGTCCACAAAACACATGTAAACTGGTTGGGCAAACTCCCACGAACCCTCAAGAATTCTCGAGAGGGTAAAGAGCTGGTCCGATGTGCCACGGCCAGGACGAAAACCATATTGCTCCTCCTGAATCCGAGGTTCGACCAACGGCCGGACTCTCCTCTCCAGTACCTTGGCATAGACTTTCCCAGGGAGGCTGAGGAGTGTGATCCCTCTAAAGTTGGAGCACAACCTCCGGTCCCCTTTTTTGAAGAGAGGAACCACCACCCCAGTTTGCCATGCCAAAGGCACTGCCCCCGACCTCCACGCAATGTGGCAGAGGCGTGTCAACCATGACAGCCCAACAACATCCAGGGCCTTGAGGTACTCAGGGCGAATCTCGTCCACCCCCGGGGCCCGGCCACCAAGGAGATTTTTAACCACCTTGGCGACCTCAGCCCCTGTGATAGGCGAGTCATCCCCCTCGTCCCAAAACCCTGCTTCCTCTGTGGAAGGCGTATCAGTGGGATTGAGGAGATCCTCGAAGTATTCCTTCCACCGCCCGATGATATCCCCAGTCAAAGTCAACAGTGTCCCATCTGCACCATACACAGTGTGGACAGGGAACTGCTTTCCCCTCCTGAGGCGCCGGACAGTTTGCCAGAATTTCTTCGAGGCCGACCGAAAGTCTTGTTCCATGGCCTCACCGAACTCCTCCCATACCCGGGTTTTTGCTTCAGCAACCACCCGAGCTGCACTCCGCTTGGCCTGCCGGTACACCTCAGCTGCTTCGGGAGTCCCACAAGCCAACCAAGCTTGATAGGACTCCTTCTTCAGCTTAATGGCCCCCCTCACCACTGGTGTCCACCACTTGGTTCGGGGGTTGCCAACAGGCATTTATTTCTTCACTGACAAATTACACAGAACAGAGGAGAGGTAATTCACACACACTCACTTAACTCACGGTGACACAGACACGTAATCTCACACGCAGGGAAAACAACACTATCACAATCAGACTTATAACGCAATTATAACGCTACAACAATAATGCTTAGAACACAAGAATTATAACCATCTTTGAATACCCCATGGCGCAAAGCATGCTGGGAGAATCCCCTGCCCCTTATCACAGCCCCAATGTTACACTGTCCCCCCGGACTGGTTTCTGTTCCCAGAGCAATAAGTCCAACTCAAAAGTCCAATACAAACTCGTCCAGGTGTTGAGGCACCCGCCGGCGGTGGCGGCTGGCACGCACAGGCCAGTTAGTGTCCATCCGAGCCTCGGCCAGGATCTCCGGCCAGGATGGGGCCTCTGGCTCAGCCACCTGCGGGGCAGCTGGCTGGTACTGGCTGGTCACGGTGAAGCACCACCACCCAATTCCTCTTCTGCAGCCTCACCCTGTACACTATATCCGGTAGTTTCTGTAGGACCATGCACAGTCCTGACCAGTGGCTCGCCAGCTGTGGTGACAGCTCCTTTTTCCACTCCAGGCAAAAAACCCAGAACTTGATCCCCAGGTGCAAAGTCTCTCCTCTGCCAGTGGGAGCCATATGTATATCACTTCTGTCGACTCCCCACAGCTACCAGGGCCTCCCAAGTCAGTTTGTGCACCATGTGAAGACGTTTTCTCAAGTAAAACAAATAATCCAACTCCTGTTTGCCCTCCACCTCTGGCTCCGGAGGAAGGCCAAACACCAAGTCCACCAGGGTGCACAGCTGGCATCCAAATATCAGCACTGCTGGGGTGCAGTGGGTAGATTCTTGAACTGCTGTCCGGTATGCCCACAGGACCAGGGGCAGGTGCAAGTCCCTGTCTGGCTGTCACTGGTCCACTAGGATGGCAAGCTGGGTGGTCAAGGTCCGGTTAAAATGTTCAACCAGGCCGTCGCTCTGTGGGTGCAATGGGGTGGTCCAGGTCTTCCGGATGCCCACCGCCTGCAGACCTCACTGAAGACCTCTGCCTCGAAGTTCTGTCCCTGGTCACTGTGCAGCTCCTCCGGGATGCAAAACCTACAAAACATCTCATCCACCAGCTTTGATACTGTGGTGGTAGGAAATCCGTGGTCGGAAAAGGGCCCAGAATGCCCCCCCCCCCAATGCTCCATGGGTGTCCCTACCTGGTACTGCTGCAAGTGGGCGTGGGAGCACTGAGTCGGCCCTTTCTGAGCCATGCAAGTGTCACAGCGGTGGACATGGAGCTCCACATCCTGATGACACCCTGGCCAGTAGAACCAGGCTCGAAGACGCTGCAGGGTCTTCATCACCCCAAAGTGGCCCACCCCCACCAACCCATGGACCAACTCAAGCACCTTGGGGCGGAGCTGTCGGAGGACCAGCAGCTGCCAAACATGACACTGCCCAACTGGAGACTGCCACCGCCAATAGACGACACCCTCATGACAGCAAAGGTTGGACCACTGGGAAAGCAGAGCCTTAATTTCTGGGTCCAGCACAAACACAGCCTCCCAGGCAGGCTGCTGGTCCATGTCCAGCCACTGCTGGACCTGGGAGATAACAAGATCCCCATCCTGTTTGAGCCAAAACTGCTGCGTGCCAAGGGCCTCTATGATGTCATTGCTGGAGAGAGCTGGCTGATGATCTGAGAAAAAGCTGTGAGCCGCTGCGCTGTCCCTGGCCACAGCGGTCTGGAGAGCAGCAGCCTGTGAGACTGCTGGGTCACGATCCTCAGCCTGATGGCAGTGCCGACAGTCCTCCACAGCACAGGGGCGCCGAGACAGCGCGTCAGTGTTGGCATGGAGGTGGCCTGCTCGATGTACAATCTGAAAGTCATAATCCTGCAGTGCCTCCAGCCATCTCGCTAACTATCCCTCTGGCTCTTTAAAGTTCAGTAGCCAGGCCAGGGAAGCAGGGTCCATCCTGAGCTGAAACGTCACCCATAAACATACGGGCAGAAATGGCGGAACAACCGCCTGCTCTCCATGTTCTCCCTCCTGGGATAGTACTACCCCAATGCCCTGGTTGCTAGCATCTGTGTCTATGATGAAGGGGTGGTTCGGGTCGGGATACCACAGCATGGGGGCTCTGATGCGCGCCAAGCGGAGCCGGGAAAAAGCAGCAGCACAGTCCTCACTCCACTCGAACGTGCAGCCCTTCTGTATCGGCTGATGCAGCAGATTGGCGATGGTAGTGAAATCCTTCACAAACCTCCTATAATAAGCGACCAGTCCAAGAAAGCTTTGCAGTTCTCCTACGTCCCGCAGGACCGGACAGTTTCTCACTGCTGCCACCTTCTCTGGGTCAGTAGGGATTCCTGCGCGCTGACGACATGGCCCAGGAAGGTGGTTTCTCACTGAAACAGGTGGCATTTCTGAGGGTGGAGCCGCAGCCCGGCCCAGCGGACAGCATCCAACACCACCCGGAGGTTGGACAGAGCACCACCAAAATCAGCTGCATGAGCCAGCAGGCCATCGAGATAAACAATGCAGCGGCTCCGGGGGACGTGAGCCAGCACTTGCTCCATCAGGCCTTCAAAGGTGGCTGGGGCATTGCAAAGTCCAAACGGCATCACCTTGAACTGCTACAGTCCCTGCCCAATGGAGAAGGCTGTTTTCTGGTGGGCCTCTGGTGACAGCTCCACCTGGCAATTGCCACTGCGGCGGTCAAGTGAGCTGAACCAGCTGGAGCCGGCGATGTAATCCAGAGCGTCATCATGCAGGGCAGAGGGTAGGAGTTTTTATGGGTGATTTCATTCTGTTGCCGGTAGACCACACAGAACCACTACGAACCGTTCTACTTCTTGACTAGAACCACTGGCGCCACCCAGGGGCTGCTGGAAGGTTCAGCGACATCCGCTTCCATCATCTTCTGAATCTTTTGCTCTGCTGCCACCCACCTTGAAAAAGACAGACTGCGGGGGCGGAGCCAGATGGGCCCAGTCTCAATTTGGTGCTGCACCTAGCTGGTTCAGGTGCACTCTTCATCCCTGGCGGCAAAGACGTCAATGTAGCAGTCCAGCGGCTCCCGCAGCTGGCCCCTACTCTAACCCCCTGTATCCCCGCTGGAACAGCTCCTCGACCGCCTGCTGGGTTTCTGATGATGTGGCAACTCGTTCTGCTGGCTGCCCCCTCGCTGCTGTCTCTGGTGGTGATGACAATCCCTCTGCTTATGCTGGTGATGCTGCAGCAGTCGGTTCTGATGGTGATCCCCTCCGCTCGGCCTGCGCTGATGGCCCTTTGATCATGCAGGTCCCCTGGTTCCCCGTCTGGCTCTTGCCACACAGTGTGATGGTCTTGGCCCCCAGAAAGACAGAAGAGCTGGCGGTGTCGATCTTTGTGCCCCATGCTGCAAGCAGCTCTAGTCCTATGATGCAGGGCTCTTGGATGTCAGCCAGCCAGAACAGGTGGTTCGTTTTCTGACCAGCCACTCCCACAACAAGGACTTATCGCCCTCCCAATCTGGCATGCTCACCAGTGGCTGTGGTGGCACAGCACCTGGTGGGTTTGCACCCCTGTGGTCTGAGTTCATCTGTACCGGGCAGCGCCCTGGGTTGGACCAGGGAGATGGTGCAACTGGTGTCGATCAGGGCCTGGATTGGAGTGCTGTCCAGGCTGCATTGCAGGTACAGCCCTGGTGAGTGTCCAAGTTGGCCCAGACGTGGTAAGAGTTCGTTGGGGAAAATGTCTGTGAGAGGCAGCAGGTCCTCGTCTGTGCCACCTCGCTCTAGTTTAAAGCTGGGGAGGGGGCTGGTTGTCGCGGGGTAGGTGCAGTGCAGTGGCACGCGACATGGCCTGGCTCCCTGCAGCAGAAGCATCCCTCCTCGTGCTGCTGTCGTATTCTTGCCAACCGTGCAGCTGTGGTCTGGTGCAGCTCCTCCTTGTCCTCGCTCTCAGCCATGGCCTGAAAAGCTCTCTGCCTTGGTGATTTAACATCAGCTGCATGCTCCAGCATCGGCTCCACCCACTCCACCTCTGCCACAGCTGTCTCCCAGCTGCTCGTGGAGTGAATCCAGATGTGTCCTTGGAGCCAGACCAGGTTGAGCCCTTTGATGAAACTCTGAAGGGTAAGCTTCTTCAACACCTCCGGCTTGAAGTCTGGGTAGCTGCACTGTGTCAGCAGCCGGACATCTGCTGCATAAGCCCCCAGTCTCTCTCC
Organism: Pholidichthys leucotaenia; assembly: GCA_020510985.1. Lineage (NCBI taxonomy): Eukaryota > Metazoa > Chordata > Actinopteri > Cichliformes > Pholidichthyidae > Pholidichthys > Pholidichthys leucotaenia. The sequence continues at coordinate 142,723,991 of CM035840.1, forward strand.
GTCACATCACCAGCACCTGGCCAGTTGTTCCCAGGTGTGATCAGTGTGGGTCACCCTCCCAAACCACCTCCGAAGTCATCCCTTTAGCGCTGGCCAGCTGTGCTGTTCCTCAGGCCGGACATCGGACAGCATCCAAAGAGCTCACCTGTGAACTGCACAGCTGTCTCTCCAGGTGTCCAGCCATTAAGCATGGTAGCCAGTTCAACCTGGACGAGGTAGTCATCCAGCGAGGTTTCGCCACCAAAGCGGGAAAGCTTGGCCGGTTGGCGGGTCAGTGGTACTGGGGTCGGGACAGTCGCCTCCATGCTGATCACTACCCTCAGCTGTAGTGGACTCGCTGGCTCATAGTTTCCCTGCTGGCACTCCCCATCCTGCCTTGAAAAAGGTAGGATATGGGGTGCACTTGCTTCGTCTGGCCTGTTTCCCCATTCTTTGTGGTGAGCAGCTCTGGGGACTGGGTGTACCTACTCTGCTGTCCATCTCCATCTGGGTGATGAGCTGTTCACGTTGTTGAATCTCTGCCTTGACCGTCGCTTCCATCTCTCAATAATCCCACTTCTGACACCAGTGTGACATTTCAAGGGTTCACACAATAATAACAGCGGATTTGAAACCTAGCAGGCATTTACAGTTGTTATAAAAAGTCTACACACCCCTGCTCAAATGCCAGGTTTTATGATGTTAAAAAATAAGACCAAGATAAATCATTTCAAAACTTTTTCCACCATTAATGTGACCTATAACCTGTACAACCCAATTGAAAAACAGACTGAAAGCTTTTCAGGGGAAAAATTAAAAACTTACAATAAACTGTTTGCATAAATATGCACACCCTGTTATAACTGGGGATATGGCTGTGTTCAGAATTAACCAGTCACATTCAAACTCGTGTTAAATAGGATTCAGCACACACCTACCACCATTTAAAGTGCTTCTGATTAACCCCAAATAAAGTTCAGCTGTTCTAGTAGGCTTTTCCTGACATTTTTGTAGTCACATCTTACAGCACAAGCCATGGTCCGCAAAGAGCTTCCAAAGTATCAGAAGGATCTCATTGTTAAAAGGTATCAGTCATCAGAAGGGCACAAAAGAACTTCCAAGGCATTAAATATACCATGGAACAGGGGTGGCGGGGGGAGGGGGGTCGGCGCGAGTTGGCGGCCGTGTTTCCATCGGTTTGCCCCAGGGCGGCTGTGGCTGCAGGGTAGCCTGCAGCTGTCAATGTCTGTCTGGGGTGGATGGTTTGTGGGTGGGGCTTTGCGGTGTCACCTGGCATGTGGGTCTGGCCCATTATTCATTATTATTATTATTATTATTATTATTATTATTATTATTATTTTTATTTTTATTATGTATGTTTGTGTGGTCAAGATGTGTGAGAGTAAGTGTGAGTGTGGCTGCTCCATCATGCCTGTGGTGCTGGGGAGCACCGTGGTGCAACACTGGCAGGCCCTGGGCTGCTCAGCTGGGCGGCCCTCGCCCTGAGATGGCCTCTGGGGGCAGTGTGTGGCCTCCAGAGCCAGTTTTGAAGCTGGCTTCTGGGGAAGGGGACAGGCTGTCTTTTGGACTGCCTCCCTCCAAGTCTTACCCCCCCCCCCTTTCCCCAATTCTGGGTGGTAGCTATCTTATCTTATTGGATACACTTAGGGTTTTTAGGGTGGGGGTGAGCCATACTGTGTCAGTGAAGAGGATCCCTCCGTCTACTGCGCAGTGGGGCCATCCTCACCTCAATTTTAATTGCACTGTAGACACTGAGGGCTTGGGGGGATGGGAGTCCCACTGCCTTTAGCAGTAGCTACCAGTGCTCCAACACACCATCTCCCCAATTTTAACTGCACTTTGGTAGTTCACACACCTGCCCACTATCACACCACACAACTAACACTCACTCATCATGATTCGCGCATGGGAGATGGGGGGTGGGGGGTCTTCCACCACCCCTGCTGCCCTCCTTCTGCTGGGGGCCTGGCTGGTGACCTGGGGCCCGTCATGTTGTCAACATCCCTGGGCACTGCCGAATGAATAGGTGTGAGCAAGGGAGTGAGTGAACAGGTGAGTAAGTGAGAGTGACGGAGTGATGAGTGGAGATGATGATGGTGGGTCAGATTTGTGTGGCACTTTGCGTGTTGGGTGGCATCTCGGGGCACTTGCAGTGACTGGTTAATCATTCACTCCAGGTGGACGTTGGGGGTGGTGGTCTGCTTCTGTGGCCGTGACCACCCTGGGGTGGGTTGGTGGGGGTGTGTCTGCTGATCCGTGCCAGCGGTCCCACTGGCCACTGCTGGGCGTTGGTGCGCGTTAATGTCCACTACATCTGCACTGCGGCTGCCCCAAGTAAAATGGGTGAATGAGTGTGGGGGAGTGTGTAGGGGAGAGCACAAGTGGATGTGAGTCGGAAAGCGAGTGAGAGTGTGTGTATGGGTAAGCGTGAGTGGGTGCCAGCGACTCTGAGGGCAAGTGGGAGTGGGAGCGAGATTGAGCAGGTACAGAAATGGGTGAGAGTGGGCGGGTCTGGGAGTGTGAGTGTGGGATGTTAGGTCCTGCTTCAGTCATGTAAATCCTCATAAAGCCTGCGGGCCTGACAGTATCAGTAGCAGGACACTAAAGGTGTGTGCAGATCAGCTAGCACTGTCACCACTCGCCGCTCTCAGGCATCCACCTCAGCTGCACGCACACCTGCGCCTCGTTAGCGCAGAGCTATTTATTCCACCTCACCCTGAGCATCGGTCTGGAGCCGTCTGTCTTACAACGCGCTCAATCCCTCAGCAGAATCCTTTCTTCAGTCCTGCAATTCATCGCTGCGACACGTAAGCTGTCATTTTACTTACCTGCCTTCTCAGCCTTCCCCTGTGCACAGGTGGATTCCCTGGCGGCGGATACCCTCACCTTCGCCATCTTCACCTTCCACAGCTCCACACTCCTCTTGTGCGCAGCAGGGCACTGTCTCCCAGGCCAGGAATCCTCGCCAACGCCAGCCACCACTCTCCCTGCAAGTAAGCATAACTCAGCATCACTTTCCCATATGGTTTTGCCCAGCTCACTCCCTGTTTGTGTTTCCCCCATAGGGTTGCCTGGCCGCACGGCGTGCTGCTCTGTTCCTGTTCTCATCTTCCACCCACAATCCACTACCATATCACATACACGCATCCAAACACACTTTCCTGGTTGAATAAAGCTTTCAAATCTACCTGAGCCTGCGTGCGTGTTTCCTGGGCCGAGAATTATGTCAGTACGGCTCCAGCAAAGCGGCCCAGCGGACAGCGGGCTTGTACGCCGTTTTTCCACCCTCGTGGCTCGGGTGGATATGATAGCGCATCAACAACAGGTCATCTTCAACCAGTTGACTATAATTACTCACCGGTTAGACCGTCTTGACCCCCAGCAGGCGTTCCCCCCGGCTCATCAAGGCGGTTCGGCTTCGGCTGCTTCCACGGCTGGCCAGCCTAGCTCGGGAGCGCCGACCCGGCTCACTCCGATCCCAACCCCCGCTCGCTTCAACGGGAAGCTCGGTGGGGCACGGGGGTTTATTTTACAATGTGAGTCGGTGTTCCTGCGCGTTCCCGGGGATTTCCCCTCAGACCATAGCCGTATCGGCTACATGGCTAATCTCCTGGAGGGGCGAGCGTTAGCTTGGGCTTACACCGTTATGTCAAAGCCCAGCTACGCGAACCTCTCCTATGACCAGTTCGTGCAAGACTTCCTTGAGGTGTTTGATCACTCGCGTCGTGACAGCGTCCTCGCCGATCGGCTCCTTAGCCTTCAACAGGGAAGCCGGTCGGCTGCGGATCACGCTGTTGACTTCCAGGTGGCAGCGGAGGAGGTTGGTTGGGGAGTGGCTTCTCTCTGCAGCATCTTCCTCCGTAGCCTCAATTCAGGTCTGCGGGACGAATTGGCCAGTCGGGACCTCCCAGGGCGGCTGTCCGAGCTAATCTCCCTAACAATTAGTTTGGACAACAGGCTGCAAGAGCGGGCCGTAGAGAGGAAGTCAGTCAGCCGCTCGCGCGGATCTTCCGCCCGCTCTCCTCAGTCTCGCCCCCTGGCGTTACCTGCTCCGGAGTCCGCCGATGAGTCAGAGGCCATGTCGATCGGGCACACCAGGCTCCCTCTTGTGGAGAGACAACGCCGGCGGGAACTGGGTCTCTGCATGTATTACGGAGACGACCAGCATACCGTGGAGCAGTGCCCGGTCAAGCCAAACGGGGGGGTCCGCGAGTCACTGTAGGGGGCCTCGCGGACTCTAACCGGTCAAATCCCCTCTCTAGTTGCACACTGCCCATCAGATTTTGCCATAATTCCATCGGGCACCTCACTCATGCACTGGTGGACTCGGGGGCAGAGCAAAATTTCATTTCCAAGAGCCTGGCAACCCGTTTGAGCATACCCTGTCAGCCATTGTCACCTCCTCTTAATCTGGTCACCCTCTCTCGCTCTCCCCTGGGGGTAGTGACGCATCGCACCAAGCCGGTGCCCATAATAATCTCCAGCAACCACCGTGAGGATCTAACCCTATACGTCTTGTCTTCCTCTTTGGACCGGGTCATTCTGGGCTACCCATGGCTGCGCCTGCACAACCCCGTCTTCGATTGGAGGTCTGGTAATGTCCTTTCGTGGAGCTCCTTCTGCCTGAGCACCTGTCTCCAGCCTGCAGCTTGTTCTCCATCCTCTCCTCTGCCCGCGCCAGTCTCCGAGCCTCCGGACCTCACCCTGGTGCCCCAGGAGTTTCACGACTTGGGGATGGCATTCAGCAAGTCCAAAGCCATGTCTCTTCCCCCTCACCGGCCGTATGACTGCGCCATTAACCTCCGCCCGGGGGCACCCTTACCATCCGGCCGTCTTTACAGCCTTTCAGCTCCTGAACGCGAGGCAATGGATTCTTATATCAGGGAGTCGCTCAGTGCTGGGATCATCTGTCCCTCCTCGTCTCCGCTCGGTGCTGGCTTCTTCTTTGTCTCCAAGAAGGATGGGTCCCTTCGCCCCTGCATTGACTTCAGGGCTCTAAATGACATCACGGTTAAGGACCGCTACACCCTGCCTCTGATGGACACCGCCTTCCACTCCCTCCAGGGGGCAACCTGGTTCATGAAATTAGATCTCCGCAGTGCTTACCACCTTGTTCGGATCCGGGAGGGCGATGAGTGGAAGACGGCCTTTAGGACGCCCAGCGGCCACGTCGAGTACTTAGTGATGCCGTTTGGGCTCACCAACGCACCTGCCGTCTTTCAGCGACTCATTAATGACATCCTACGAGATTTCCTGGGGGTCTTTGTCTTCGTCTACCTGAATGATATACTCATCTTCTCCAGGTCACGGGAGGAGCACCAGGCTCATGTGAGGTGGGTCCTGCAGCGGTTGTTGGAGAACAGGCTCTACATCAAGGCAGAGAAATGCGAATTCTACGCCAAGACCACCTCTTTCCTAGGATTTGTCATCTCTCACAACCAGATCCTCCCCGACCCCGCTAAGGTAAAAGCGGTGGTCGAGTGGCCCACGCCTACCTCCAGGAAACAGGTGCAACAGTTCATCGGCTTCGCCAATTTCTACCGTCGCTTTGTCCCCAACTTCGGTGCCATAGTTACTCCCCTGACTTGCCTCACTTCTTTAAAGGTGCCCTTCCAGTGGTCCGAGGAGGCAGCAACCGCATTCAAGACCCTCAAGACGGAGTTTTCATCCTCCCGGGTCCTAACCCAGGTTGACCCCGCGCTGCAGTGCCTGGTGGAGGTTGACGCGTCTGACACGGGGGTGGGGGTGGTGCTCTCCCAGCGTTCACCAGTGGACGGAGTCAAGCGGCCCTGCACCTTCTTCTCTCGACGGTTGTCAGCAGCCGAGCGAAATTATGACATCGGCGACAGGGAACTCCTTGCTGTCAAGCTCGCGCTGCAAGAGTGGCGTCACTGGCTGGAGGGGGCAGCTCAGCCTTTTGTGGTCTGGATGGACCACAAGAATCTCGAGTATTTGAGGTCAGCGTGGCGTCTGAATGCCCGCCAGGCGCGCTGGTCTCTATTCTTCACTTGATTCCAATTTACCATCACCTACCATCCAGGCTCAAAGAATGGGTTGCCCGACGCCTTGTCAAGACAGTTCGCTCCTGAGGCCCCGGAGGAGTCGGACCACACCATCCTTCCCAGCTCGTGCGTCGTGGGGGCGGTCTCCTGGTCCATCAGGGACAAGATCCGTAAGGCACAGGAGGCGGAACCGGACCCTGGCGGTGGTCCGGGGGGCAGGCTCTTCATTCCTTCAGCTGTTCGGGGGGAGGTTATTCACTGGGCCCACACGTCCAAGCTCGCCTGTCACCCTGGCGTCTCCCGACTGGTGGACCTCCTTCAACGCTCTTTCTGGTGGCCAGGTCTCCAAAGGGATGTCGCCAACTTCGTCCGGGCTTGCCCCCAGTGTGCCACTGGCAAGTCTCAGAACTCTCCACCTGCGGGTCTACTCCAGCCCCTGCCGGTCCCAGGCAGGCCCTGGTCGCACATCGCTCTCGACTTCGTCACTGGTCTCCCTGTCTCTAACACCTACGACACGGTTTTGACGATTGTGGATCGATTCTCTAAGGCCGCCCACTTTGTGCCACTTCGGGGTCTTCCTCCGGCACGAGAGACGGCTGATCTCCTCGTCCAACACGTGGTCAGATTGCATGGGATTCCTTTAGACATCGTATCGGATCGTGGGCCTCAGTTTGTATCCCAAGTGTGGAGGTGCTTCTGTAACGCCCTGGGGGCCACGGTGAGTCTTTCCTCTGGTCATCATCCCCAGTCCAATGGACAGTGTGAACGTACCAATCAGGAGCTGGAGGCTGCCCTGCGCTGTGTGACCTCCTCCAACCCATCCTCCTGGAGCTCCTACTTGGCCTGGGTAGAGTACGCCCACAACACGGCACGGTCTTCGGCCACTGGTATGTCCTCCTTCAAGGCGTCGTTGGGGTACGATCCCCCCTTGTTCCCCGAACAGGAGGGTGAGTTGGCTGTTCCCTCCATTCAGGCACATGTGAGACGCTGCCGGAGTTTGTGGACCAGGGCGAGAGAGGCGCTTTTATGCACGGCGGCGCGCAACAGCACCACTGCCAATCGCCACAGGAGGCCGGCTCCTAGTTACCAGGTGGGTCAACGGGTCTGACTTTCTTCGCAGGACATCAATCTCAAGGCCGAGAAGAGGAAGTTGGCTCCACAGTTTCTCGGTCCCTTCGCTATTACCAAGATTGTCAACCCGGTGGCTGTGTGTTTGGCCCTCCCCCCCTCCCTCCGTGTGTGTCCCACTTTCCATGTTTCCAAGGTCAAGCCTGTTGTCTCTGACCCACTCTGTCCTCCCCCTAGGGTGCCGCCCGCTCCCATGATGATCGACGGTCACCCGGCATGGGGAGTTGCTTCCATCCTGGACTCCCGGCGCCGAGGTCGTGGGCTGCAGTACTTGGTGGATTGGGAGGGATATGGCCCAGAGTGGAGATCCTGGGTGCGCTCATCTTTTGTGCTGGACCACGATCTCATCACGGAGTTCCACCGGGCACATCCGGATAAACCAGCGCCAGGAGGCGCTGTTAGGGGGAGGAGTACTGTCACCACTCACCGCTCTCAGGCATCCACCTCAGCTGCGCGCACACCTGCGCCTCGTTAGCGCAGAGCTATTTATTCCACCTTGCCCTGAGCATCGGTCTGGAGCCGTCTGTCTTACAACGCGCTCAATCCCTCAGCAGAATCCTTTCTTCAGTCCTGCAATTCATCGCTGCGACACGTAAGCTGTCATTTTACTTACCTGCCTTCTCAGCCTTCCCCTGTGCACAGGTGGATTCCCTGGCGGCGGATACCCTCACCTTCACCATCTTCACCTTCCGCAGCTCCACACTCGTCTTGTGCGCAGCAGGGTGCTGTCTCCCAGGCCAGAAATCCTCGCCAACGCCAGCCACCACTCTCCCTGCAAGTAAGCATAACTCAGCATCACTTTCCCGTGTGGTTTTGCCCAGCTCACTCCCTGTTTGTGTTTCCCCCATAGGGTTGCCTGGCCGCACGGCGTGCTGCTCTGTTCCTGTTCTCATCTTCCACCCACAATCCACTACCATATCACATACACGCATCCAAACACACTTTCCTGGTTGAATAAAGCTTTCAAATCTACTTGAGCCTGCGTATGTGTTTCCTGGGCCAAGAATTATGTCAAGCACAGCCCTTCCAGATGCCATTCCAGCTGTCAATACAGACGTGGACAAAATTGTTGGTACCCCTCTGTTAATGAAAGAAAAACCCACAATAGTCACAGAAATAACTTGAATCTGGCAAAAGTGGTAATAAATAAAAATTCTATGAAAATTAACCATTGAAAATCAGACAATGCTTTTGAATTGTGGTTCAACAGAATTATTTTAAAAAACAAACTCATGAAACAGGCCTGGACAAAAATGATGGTACCCTTAACTTAATATTTTGTTGCACAACCTTTTGAGGCAATCACTACAATCAAACAATTTCTGTAACTGTCAATGACACTTCTGCACCTCTCAGCAGGTATTTTGGCCCACTCCTCATGAGCAAACTGCTCCAGTTGTCTCAGGTTTGAAGGGTGCCTTCTCCACAGATGTTCAATAGGATTTAGATCAGGGCTCATAGAAGGCCACTTTAGAATAGTCCAATGTTTCGCTCTTAGCCATTCTTGGGTGTTTTTAGCTGTGTTTTGGGTCATTATCCTATTGCAAGACCCATGATCTGTGACTGAGACCAAGCTGTCTGACACTGGGCAGCACATTTCTGTCACGCCGCGCCATTCATCAGCGGCGCCACCTGCTCACGCACCTGCCAATCATCAGCGGCGAGGGATAAAGGCCGTCTCGCCCGGAGGCTCGGCCTGAAGCCGCCAGACTTCGTCCCTCACCGTTGTGAGCATACTTCCCTTCAGCGTAACCATTTTGGTAAGAAGATCGCTTACCTTTTCTCTTCAGTCTCCTCCCCTGTGCACAGGTGGATTTCCCAGCGGCGGACATCTCCTCTCCATCGCCCAATCCTCGCTGCTGCACGGAGCTCTCCAGGTGGCTGTCTTCCGGGCTTCACCCCCTTGTTGTGCCAGCTGTCCTGACCCACCAAGTAAGTCCTTCTCTCGCCATAAATTCCTCCTGTGTTGGTGTATGCCCGTCACCCTCTCCCTGTGCTCTCTCCATAGGGTTGCTCGGCTGTACGGTCACCTGCCTCTGTGCCTGGAGCAGACACCATCACCAACACATTTACATCCCGCAGACACGCACTCATTCACTCCTGTTGTTAATAAACTCTTTGAACTACTCTAAGCCTGTGTGTGTGCGTCTCCTGAGCCGTGCGTTATGTCAGTACGGCTTCAGCAGAGCGGCTCGGCGGACGGCGGGCTCGCACACCGGTTTTCCACTCTCGAGGCTAGAGTGGATCAAATAGCTTATCAACAACAGGTGATCTTTAATCAATTATTGAATTTAACTAACCGGTTGGGCCGCTTGGATCCTCAACAGCCGTTCCCCCCGGCTCGCCAGGGTGGCGCGGCTCCTGCTGTTCCAGCGGCCGTCCAGCCGGCTCCAGTGGCACCGGTTCGGCTCACACCGATTCCGACCCCCGCCCGCTTTAGCGGTAAGCTCGGCGGAGCGCGGGGGTTCATTATGCAGTGTGAGTCCGTGTTCCACCGTGTGCCCGGAGATTTTCCCTCGGATCACAGTCGGATTGGTTACATAGGGAATCTTCTGGAGGGGCGTGCGTTAACTTGGACCTACGCCGTAATGGCGAGGCCCAGTTATGCCACCCTCACCTATGACCAGTTCGTGAGGCGCTTCCTGGAGGTCTTTGACCATTCTCAAACCGAGACGGTCCAGGTCGATCGGCTCCTCGCTCTCCAGCAGGGAGGCCGGTCGGCAGCGGACTACTCGGTCGACTTCCGGGTAGCGGCGGAGGAATTGGGCTGGGAGGATCGCTCCCTCTGTGGCCTGTTCCTCCGCAGCCTCAATAGTGATCTGAGGGATGAACTGGCTGGACGGGATATCCCTGGGACGCTAGCGGAGCTGACATCCTTAGCGATAAGTTTGGATAACAGGCTGCGCGAGCGCTCCTCGGGGCGGAAGTCTTCTTCTTCTCGCCCTCGTGGAGTCTCGCCGCACCTGTTCCAAGCTCGCCCCCTGGCGGCGCCGCCAGCATTGTGCCCCGAGGAGTCGGAGCCGATGGTGACGGGCTGGACCAAGCTTTCCCCTGCGGAGAAACAACGCCGCCGTGAGTTGGGCCTCTGCATGTATTGCGGAGGTGACCAACACACTGTGGAGCGTTGCCCGCGGAAAGCCAGTCGGCGGGGTCCGCGAATCGCTGTAGGGAGCCTCGCGGATCCCAACCGGTTAGACTCTCTCACCCAATTAAAGCTGCCCATCCGTTTTTGCCACAATCCCACTGGGCACCTCACCCACGCACTGGTGGATTCGGGCGCAGAGGGCAGCTTCATTTCACAAGGCCTGGCAACCCGATTGGGCATCCGCTGTCAGGCATTAAAACACCCCATCTCCCTGGTCCATCTCTCCCGTGCCTCCCTTGGGAGAGTTTCTCACCAGACCATGCCTGTCCCAGTCATCATCTCAGGGAACCACCGGGAGGAGATGGTATTTTACGTCCTGCCCAACTCTGTGTCGCCCGTCATCCTGGGGTATCCCTGGCTACGCCTCCACAACCCTGTCCTGGACTGGAGGTCCGCTGGGGTATCGGCATGGAGTACCTTCTGTATGGGCACCTGCCTTCAGTCCGCTGCCTGCTCCCCATCCGCGGCTCCCCCTGTGGCGGATACAGCACCTCCGGACCTGTCTCTGGTGCCTCCAGAATTTCACGACCTGGGTATGGTATTTAGCAAATCGAAAGCTATGTCTCTTCCCCCGCATCGACCATATGACTGTGCCATCAACCTCCGCCAGGGGGCTCCCCTGCCATCTGGTCGGCTCTACAGCCTGTCGGCGCCGGAGAAGGAGACCATGAATACATACCTAAAGGAATCTCTGAGCGCTGGGATTATTCGCCCATCGTCGTCACCCGTGGGGGCAGGGTTTTTCTTTGTCGGGAAAAAGGACGGATCCCTCCGCCCCTGCATAGACTACCGAGCGCTGAATGACATCACTGAGAGGGACCGTTACACCCTGCCCCTCATGGACACTGCCTTTCACTCCCTCCAGGGGGCGACCTGGTTTACCAAGCTGGATTTACGCAGCGCTTACCACCTCGTCCGGATCCGGGAGGGAGATGAATGGAAGACAGCCTTCCGTACCCCGAACGGCCACTTTGAGTATCTCGTCATGCCGTTCGGGCTGACCAACGCTCCTGCCGTCTTTCAGCGCCTCATTAATGACGTCCTCCGGGATTTCATCGGCCTTTTTGTGTTCGTCTACCTGGATGACATCCTTATCTTCTCCAGGTCCAGGGACGAGCACCAGGTCCATGTGAGGCGGGTCCTCCAAAGACTGCTGGAGAATCGTCTGTACGTGAAGGCTGAGAAATGCGAATTCTACGCTAGGACCACATCCTTCCTGGGATTCATCATCGCTCAAGATCAGGTGCTCCCAGACCCAGAGAAGGTGAAGGCGGTGGTGGAGTGGCCTACTCCCGCATCCCGGAAGCAGGTGCAACAGTTTGTTGGCTTCGCCAATTTTTACCGCCGCTTTGTCCCAAATTTCAGCTCGATCGTCGGACCGCTGACCCGCCTCACGTCCCCGAAGGTCCCGTTCCGGTGGACTGAAGAGGTCGCTGCTGCCTTTAGGGCGCTGAAGGCGGAGTTCTCCTCCTCCCGGGTCCTTCGCCAGGTCGACCCCGCGCTGCAGTGCATTGTGGAGGTGGACGCATCGGACACGGGAGTGGGAGCAGTGTTATCCCAGCGGTCACCTGACGATGGCGCCAAGCGGCCGTGCGCCTTCTTCTCCCGGCGCCTGTCCCCGGCGGAGAGGAACTACGATGTGGGGGACAGAGAGCTCCTGGCCATTAAACTCGCCTTACAGGAGTGGCGCCACTGGCTAGAGGGGGCGGACCTGCCGTTTGTGGTCCTGACGGACCACAAGAACTTAGAGTATTTACGATCTGCCAAGCGCCTGAATGCCCGCCAGGCGCGCTGGTCTTTGTTCTTCGCCAGGTTCCGCTTCTCGATCACCTTCAGGCCGGGCTCCAAAAACGGCCTGCCTGACGCCCTCTCTAGGCAGTTCACCCCCGTGGAGGCTGAGGAGACGCCCCACACTATCCTGCCCAGGTCGTGCGTCCTCGGTGCCATCTCTTGGGACATTGAAGACAAGATCCGGAAGGCGCAGGAGGTGGAACCTGATCCTGGCGGCGGACCGGAGGGAAGACTGTTCGTCCCATCTGCGGTCCGAGGAGAGGTCATCCACTGGCTCCACACCTCCCGGCTCACCTGTCATCCCGGCACCTCTCGGATGATCAGCCTCCTCCAGCGGTCCTTTTGGTGGCCAGGCCTGCGGAGGGATGCAGCCCGCTACGCCCGGGCTTGCCCAATCTGTGCCACCAGCAAGTCGGGAAATGCCCCCCCAGCGGGTCTGCTCCAGCCTCTGCCCGTCCCCGGCAGGCCCTGGTCGCACATCGCACTGGACTTCGTCACCGGACTCCCCGTTTCCAACTCCTTTGACACCGTCCTGACCATTGTGGACCGTTTCTCCAAGGCGGCGCACTTCATTCCCCTGCGGGGTCTCCCTACTGCCCTGGAGACGGCGGGCCTCCTCGTCCAACACGTGGTCAGGCTGCACGGGATTCCGGTGGACGTGGTCTCGGACCGGGGCCCCCAATTTTCGTCCGAGGTTTGGAGATCCTTCTGTAACGCCATCGGAGCCAAGGTGAGCCTCTCCTCCGGCCATCACCCCCAGTCTAACGGGCAGTGTGAGAGGACCAATCAGGAGCTGGAGGCTGCGCTCCGCTGTGTTACCAGATCCAAGCCGACGTCCTGGAGCAACCATCTCGCCTGGGTGGAGTATGCCCACAACACCGCCCGCTCTTCTGCAACGGGGATGTCCCCCTTCAAGGCGTCCCTGGGTTACGACCCCCCGCTGTTTCCAGCGCAGGAGAACGAGGTGACTGTCCCCTCCGTTAGGGCGCACCTTAGGCAGTTCCGCTCCACCTGGGCTGCCGCGCGTCATGCGCTTTTACGCACAGCGGAGCGCAACAGGACCGTGGCGGACCGGCACAGAAGACCTGCCCCGGCGTACAGAGTTGGGCAACTCGTGTATGTGTCTACCCAGGACGTCACATTAAAAGGCGAGAGGAGGAAGCTGGCACAGCGATTCATGGGTCCCTTTCCCGTCACCCGGATCATCAACCCGGTGGCTGTGCGCGTGGCTATCCCCCCCTCCCTCCGCATCCATCCCACTTTCCATGTGTCGAGGGTGAAACTGGCAGTCACTGACCCCCTTTGCCCTCCTCCTGCAGCGCAACCCGCGCCCCGGATGGTTGGTGGCCATCCGGCCTGGTCCGTCTCCTCCATCCTGGACTCCCGGCGCCGAGGCCGTGGGTTGCAATACCTGGTGGACTGGGAGGGCTATGGGCCCGAGCATCGGCAATGGGTGCCCCCGTCGTTTGTGTTGGACCCATCGCTCATCGCGGACTTCCACCGAGCGCACCCGGATAAGCCATCGCCAGGAGGCGCTGCTAGAGGGGGGAGTACTGTCACGCCGCGCCATTCATCAGCGGCGCCACCTGCTCACGCACCTGCCAATCATCAGCGGCGAGGGATAAAGGCCGTCTCGCCCGGAGGCTCGGCCTGAAGCCGCCAGACTTCGTCCCTCACCGTTGTGAGCATACTTCCCTTCAGCGTAACCATTTTGGTAAGAAGATCGCTTACCTTTTCTCTTCAGTCTCCTCCCCTGTGCACAGGTGGATTTCCCAGCGGCGGACATCTCCTCTCCATCGCCCAATCCTCGCTGCTGCACGGAGCTCTCCAGGTGGCTGTCTTCCGGGCTTCACCCCCTTGTTGTGCCAGCTGTCCTGACCCACCAAGTAAGTCCTTCTCTCGCCATAAATTCCTCCTGTGTTGGTGTATGCCCGTCACCCTCTCCCTGTGCTCTCTCCATAGGGTTGCTCGGCTGTACGGTCACCTGCCTCTGTGCCTGGAGCAGACACCATCACCAACACATTTACATCCCGCAGACACGCACTCATTCACTCCTGTTGTTAATAAACTCTTTGAACTACTCTAAGCCTGTGTGTGTGCGTCTCCTGAGCCGTGCGTTATGTCAATTTCTCTCTAGAATACCTTGATAGTCTTGAGATTTCATTGTACCCTGCACAGATTCAAGACACCCTGTGCCAGATGCAGCAAAGCAGCCCCAGAACATAACAGAACCTCCTCCATGTTTCACAGTAGGGACAGTGTTCTTTTCTTGGTATGCTTCATTTTTGCCTCTGTGAACATAGAGCTGATGTGCCTTACCAAAAAGTTCCAGTTTTGTCTCGTCTGTCCATAGGACATTCTCCCAGAAGCTTTGTGGCTTGTCAACATGCAGTTTGGCAAATTCCAGTCTGGCTTTTTTATGATTTGTTTTCAACAGTGGTGTCCTCCTTGGTCGTCTCCCATGAAGTCCACTTTGGCTCAAACAATGACGGATGGTGCGATCTGACAGTGATGTACCTTGACCTTGGAGTTCAACATGAATGTGTTTAGAGGTTGTTCTGGGCTCTTTTGTTACCATTAGTATTATCCGTCTCCTCCTGCACCCATGTCCAGGGAGGTTGGCTACAGTCCCGTCGATCTTAAATTTCTGAATAATATGTGCAACTGTAGTCACAGGAACATCAAGCTGCTTGGAGATGGTCTTATAGCCTTTACCTTTAACATGCTTGTCTATAATTTTCTTTCTAATCTCCTGAGACAACTCTCTCCTTTGCTTCCTCTGGTCCATGTTTAGTGTGGTACACACCATGTCAACAAACAGCACAGTGACTACTTGTCACCCTTTAAATAGGCCGACTGAATGATTACAAGTTTGTAGACACCTGTGATGTTAATTAGAGGACACATCTTGGTTGAGCATGTCCCTATGGCCACATTATTTTCAATCTTTGCTAGGGGTACCCTCATTTTTGTCCAGGCCTGTTTCATGAGTTTGTTTTTTAAAGTAATTCTGTTGAACCACAATTCAAAAGCAGTGTCTGATTTTCATTGGTTAATTTTCATAGAATTTTTATTTATTACCACTTTTGTCAGATTCAAGTTATTTCTGTGACTATTGTGGGTTTTTCTTTCATTAACAGAGGGGTACCAACAATTTTGTCCACATCTATAGATACTGGCGTAGTCCCTAGGCTGTGGAAAAAAAAAATTGATCATACCTGTGCCCATGGACTGAGTTATGCCTTTTCTAGGGGTGCTGTAGCACCCTTAAATTTAAACTCAACACCCCCTAAAAATTGGAGTTAGAAAAGTTGTGATTATAAAATTTTAGTTCGTCTTTGACAAGCTGAAATAACATCCAAAACATATTCACTAGTTTGTTGTTTAAACTTTTTAAAAAAGAAAATGAAAACACCCACCACCACGCAAATGGTATGATCCCTCCTCTCACACACGTTCTCTCCCTTGTACCTGCACGTGCTGCGCTGGAGCCCTGGCGCACACACACAGAGAGGTTTGTCCCTATTCCAACTGCAGGAGGCTGCTGCAGCTTTTCTACAGGTAACAAACTCATAATGATGTATGATGCCAGCCTCAGCTGGAATATTCTCCAAAGTTATGAATAGTTTTTGGGTCTGTCTGAATTTATTTGGCAAGAGTATGACGTATACCTGCAAACATTTAGGTTTCAAAGTATGTGAGGTTTTCAACTGGGATGGGGGTTAGAAAATAGGCTATTAATAGGCTATAAATATACTATAGCAGAAAATACTGCATCTCTGCTCATTTTATTTTTGATTTTTAATTTATGAGGAAAACCCTCACAAATGTATGAGAGTAAAGTTTCAAATGTGCAAGCTCTAAATTGGCACTAAACACAAATTATGAGAAAAAAAGTTGATTCAAGTGGGAAAAAAATCTTTCAAATTTACCGTATTTTTTGGACTATAAGGCGCACTTAAAATCCTTTAATTTTCTCAAAAATCGACAGTGCGCTTTATAATCCGGTGCGCCTTATGTATTAATTCTGGTTGTGCTTACTGACCTCGAACCGATTTTATGTGGTACATGGCGCTCAAAAATCTGTCAAAAATGTTTTAGTATGATTTTGGTAAGTTACGAAGCCGAACCGCTTGATGGATTGTCGGAGCATTACGGTTGTCAGGAGCCTCGCGGAGTAATATGTGCTTCAGCATAATGGCCGGCTGGCTTTTTCCACAAATCTCCATCCCTATGCAGTGGCATTACTGCAGCCGATAGGAAGAGACTGAACAAACTGATTAAGAAAGCTAGCTCTGTCCTGGGGCAGCGCCTTGATCCGATGGAGGAGATAGGAGAGAGAAGGACGGTGGCTAAACTGTCATCTCTGCTGGAGTCCGAGTTCCACCCTATGCAGGACATACTGGATGCACTGAGGAGCTCATTTAGCAGCAGACTACATCATCCCAGGTGCACAACCGAGAGGTTTCGTAGGTCCTTCCTACCAACGGCTGTCAGACTGTACAACCTAAGCAGGGCTGCTCGCAGAGATAGCAAAAAGACATAACAAACTAATAGTTTTTTTGAATGCAAAAGATGCAATAGACTTACACAATGGTCCTCTCCGGCATACAACTAGGAACATACCGGTCGCTATGGAGGGTGAGAATATGTATGGGCACATAATCATACCATGTAGGATAACTAAATAGACGGTTATGCTGTTTCATCCCACCTAGCAACAATGCTCTGCACTGTGTGTGTTTATATATTTACATATTTATTCCATCTAGCTACAATGCTCAGCACTGGGTGTGTTTATATTTATATATCTATATATTTATTCCATCTAGCTACAATGCTCCGCACTGTGTTTTTATATATCTACATATTATTCCATCTAGCTACATTGCTCTGCACTGTGTGTGTTTATATACTTGCATATTTATTCCACCTAGCTACAATGCTCCGTACTGTGGGTGTTTATATATTTACATATTTATTCCATCTAGCTACAATGCTCTGCACTGTGTGTTCATATATTCATATATTTATTTCATCCAGCTACAATGCTCTGCACTGTGTGTGTGTGTGTATATACTGTATATATTTTATAGTAATATGTACATATGTATATTAGCTGCTCTTGCTTGCTTGTTTTTTTTCTTGCCTTCTGATTGTTGCTCTGAGTGTTGCTATCCCTGTGCTGTTGCAATCCTGGAATTTCCCCGTTGTGGGACTAATAAAGGCTTATCTTATCTTATCTGCCACTCCATGCGCGCCCATCTCACCGATACTGTCAAAACCCAAGTGAAGCAAACTAATTCGGAGCTTGCCATCATTCCGGGTGGATTAACCAAAGAACTCCAACCGCTATATTGCTGTCAACAGGTCGTTCAAAGTTAAATTGCTAGCGAGTTACGCCACTACCTGCCAATGCATCGTGGATCGAAATTGCTCCTGCTTAGCTGTAATTAATATTCAAAAATGATATTTTCGGGACGAAAGAATTCAAGCGTCCCGGCATTTGTTTGCATTGTTTACTTCTCAGGGCTGCCGCCGGAGAGCGAGCCGTATCGATTACTGAGCGAGTATCCTGGCGATGTAAACAGCCATGGACCAAAAACGTACATTTGCTCGTGGAACAGGTCATTCACACTCGCAGACAATCGTGCTATATGTGTCTATAATGACTATAGATAGGATTTTCTTTCCATGCACGCAAAAAAAAAAAAAAATTCCCAGATCTGACTACCTCGCGAGGTAGTCGATACGCAAAAGCCGATGGTGTATAGAACACGTATATTAGGATTTGTATGTGAAATTTCGGCATCGAAACTGCTCCCGTTTAGCTGTAAACGGGAGCAGTAAATACAGCTGTAAATACGTATTTATGGCTGTAAATACGTATTTATGGCTGTAAATACGGCTCGCTCTCAGTGAGCCGTATCGATTACCGAGCGAGTACCGAACGAGTATTCTGGCCAATATGGCGATGTAAACAGCCACGGACTAAAAACATTCTGCCTGCTCATGGAACAGGTCATTCACACTCGCAGACAATCGCGCTATATGTGTCTATAATGACTATAGATAGGATTTTCTTTCCATGCACGCAAAAAAAAATTTTTTCCCGGCTCCGACTACCTCGCTTTAATGCGCCTTATAATCCGGTGCACCTTATGTATGAAATTAGACCATCAAATAGACCGTTCATTGATAGTGCGCCTTATAATCCGATGCGCCTTATAGTCCCAAAAATACGGTACAAGGAAAAAGTAGTAAATTTACTATATTTAGAATTTAAATTTAGAATAAAACTGCCATTAAGGAAAAGCCTCAAACTGTCCAGACTAAAGTCTCGTCTTAGTAACTTCGTAACTATTTTGGGGTAACTACTCAAGATTCAAGATTCAAAGGCTTTATTATCATGTGCACAGTTAAGAAATGCAACATTTCCTGAGCAATAAAATTCTTACTCTGCTCTTCCAAATGAATGCCAAGGTAATAGGTGCACAACAATACTAATGAAGTAATAACACAGAACCAAACCACAGAATAACTAGAGGAAACAAGAAGAATGAAATTTGAAATTCCCCGGGTGACTATAATGGACAGTCGTATATTGATATCAGAGATGATATGAACCTGAGATGGCATAAGCCTATGTACAGTGTGCAAATGGGCAGTATACAAATTTCAAATTAGCACCCAGTGTGTGAATTTCTCTGTAATGATAATACCAGTAGACTATACATGATAATTAGCAGCAGAGTTGATATGGACATCAGACAGGGTGAGACTATGTACACTGTAC
Source organism: Pholidichthys leucotaenia (assembly GCA_020510985.1). Classification (NCBI taxonomy): domain Eukaryota; kingdom Metazoa; phylum Chordata; class Actinopteri; order Cichliformes; family Pholidichthyidae; genus Pholidichthys; species Pholidichthys leucotaenia. The sequence goes on from CM035840.1 coordinate 142,742,853, forward strand.
AAATGAGCAATGTGCAAATTTAGCAACCGTCTGATGTCCATATCAACTCTGCTGCTGCTAATTATCATGTACAGTCTAGTGGTATTATCAATACAGAGAAATTAACACCCTGGGTTCCTGCGGAGTTTTGGGAGTTTGTTATTTGTTCAGGAGTTTGATGGCAGTGGGAAAGGAGTTTTTCAGTCTGGTTGTCCTACATTTCACACTTCTGTACCTCTGGCCTGAGGGTAGAAGTGTGAACATTCTGTGCTGGGGGTGGATGGGGTCCCGGAGGATGGCGTCAGCTCTCCTTTGGACTCTGTGGTGGTAGATGCTCTGCAGAGAGGGGAATCCTGATGATCTTCTCCTCTGTCTTCACCACTCTCTGCAGGCATTTGCAGTCCAGGGCAGTAGTGCTGCTGTGCCACGCAGTGATGCAGTTGGTCAGGATGCTCTCGATGATGCAGCTGTAGAAGTTGTTGAGGATCCTGGGGGACATGTCAAACTTCTTCAGCCTCCTCAGAAAGTACAGCCGCTGTTGAGCTCTCTTAATCTTTTATGTATATTTGGGTGATAATATATAAAGATAATCTACATTTACTTGTGTACAGTTTGAGGCTACTCTACCACCTAAATTAGAGATTTTTATTGAGTTCTCATAAATTACTTACTTTTTCTTATGGTTATTTTTATTCTTTTTGAATTACTTTGAAACTTCATGAAATTTGAAACTTTGTAAAATATTTTTGCTCATGGATTGACATTTTTTTCTTGAATTTGTGACTTTTGCATTATAAACTGGCATCTTTTTTCTTTCATCTTAGTATTTTTGCCTCAATAATTTTCCCTGTCTTTCTACTGATTTTTTTCCTTATTTTTTTTAATTATTGCAAATGAGATACATTTCTCTTGTGATTTTCTGACCTTTGTCTCAACAATTTATTAATTTTCTTTTTCTTCGTGAATCTATTAAATCTTTTAAATAACTTCCTGTGTTTACATTCTCAATGACTGAAATTGTACATATGTGAATTTTTTCCTCATAAATTTGCAACTTTTGCCATTTATTTGTAACTTTTGTCTTTCAAATTCAAGGCTGTTTTTCTTGTAATTTTAAATTTTTTTTCTCTCATGAATTTAGTACATATTTTAAATAAATTGCCAATCGCCCCTATAAATTTGTTAAGTTGTTCTAGTAAATTTGAAGCTTTTATTGTATATATGTTTGTGATGTTCTTTTTTTTCCTTGTAATTGTGTAGCTTTTTCTCAAAGTTTTTCACATTTGGAAAATTTTGAGACTTTAAAATTATGACAAAATGTGCTAAATACACAATAAAGTTTCTTTCTTTCTTTCTTTCTTCAAAACCACAGGGATTCACTTGTTAAGGGCAAAAGTGGGATAATTCTGACCTCTGTTAGACCAGGGGTGTCCAATCATGTGCCATGGAGGTCCAAGAGCCTGCAGGCTTTACCTTCAACCAGTGTCTTTGTTGCTCCCCTGGGTAGCGGCCCAGGAGGGGGCAACGTGTATGTAGAAGTCAACTCTCCTGTGATAGAAGAATAGACAGAGCACACGTTTTGTGCCGTTAACTTCACACAGAGGAGTTTATTCTTCATCCAAATCATTCACATGACCAACATCGACTGACTAGTATTTACTATCAAAGACCATAGTTTCTCTCTTATTATCTGATCACATCACCATTAAACAAAACACAATCATGTCCATTTATCACAATTTTCAATGTTCAGGTTCAGGTTCAGGTTACTTTATTTGTACCCGTAGGTAGATTTGTTTTGCAGTCTGGTGGCATCCATATTTACAAGCCACTAATTACATTCAACGTTGCAACATTACTCCAATGTCACATTCAACAACAATGTGACATTAACTGTATACTTAACATTTTTAACAAATTATCTTAACATGAAATGAATTATTGTTTTTATATCTCCTTCCCATGTATATAGCTTTTAACTTGTTCAAATATTTATATTTTCAATCAATCTTTATTTCGGAAGAAAAAGAATAATATAACAAAGGGGGAAAGAAAATTCAGCAACGTCAAATTAGACAATAACTCCTCTGATTATACTGTTCAACATACAGTGGGGTAAAAAAGTATTTAGTCAGCCACCAATTGTGCAAGTTCTCCCACTTAAAAGATGAGAGAGGTCTCCAATTTTCATCATAGGTATACCTCAACTATGAGAGACAAAATGTGAAAAAAAAATCCAGAAAATCACACTGAAGGATTTTTAAAGAATTTATTTGCAAATTATGGTGAAAAATAAGTATTTGGTCAATAACAAAAGTTCATCTCAATACTTTGTTATATACCCTTTGTTGGCAATGACAGAGGTCAAACGTTTTCTGTAAGTCTTCACAAGGTTTTCACACACTGTTGCTGGTATTTTGGCCCATTCCTCCATGCAGATCTCCTCTACAGCAGTGATGTTTTGGGGCTGTCGCTGGGCAACACAGACTTTCAACTCCCTCCAAAGATTTTCTATGGGGTTGAGATCTGGAGACTGGCTAGGCCACTCCAGGACCTTGAAATGCTTCTTACGAAGCCACTCCTTCATTGCCAGGGTGGTATGTTTGGGATCATTGTCATGCTGAAAGACCCAGCCACGTTTCATCTTCAATGCCCTTGCTGATGGAAGGAGGTTTTCACTCAAAATCTTACAATACGGCAAGATGGCGACCAGGATGGTCACACTTTTTCAGCGCTGAGACAAACTCGCTGATTTCCCCATTAAAAGTACCTAAGCAACAGCGATCAGCGATCGTGACGGACACCCACGGGCTGAATTTCCACCTCCGTCAGAATCCCGTTGGAATGCCCCTTTAATCGGGTAGAGCTGCTGCGCTCTACCAGAAGCGATTGCCAAGCTAACGCTAGTTAGCTTAACGCTGGCCCCAGTGCGCCACCTAACTCCGACACGAAGCGGCTCAGTCCCCGGTGAGGGCCTATCGGAGGAACCAATCGAGGCGGCAGTTGGGAGCTCAAGCGCGGTGTTGGTGAGAGACGGGGCCACCTGGACCCAGCAGGACAGTGGCCTGAGTCGGAACCCAGTTGCGCGGTCCAGCTGAGGAACTACCAGACTGACGGCGGTCGGTGACGGGGCCTAGCGGAGGTGCCACCCAGCCAGACGGCGGCGAGCGGCGGCGGTGATCGGTGAAGTTCGGCTGCGCCGGCGGTGTGCGGCATAACCGGCCAGGCAAACGGCGGCAGGTGGTGGCGAATGACGGGGGTGATCTGCGGAGCTGTGCAGCGCTACTTGGCGGAGGAGCTGTGCAGGAGCTGTTGCGGCAAGTTCAGCAGCGACCGGGCTAGTTGAGGCCTAGCCGGATTCTCTGTTTATCTCTACCCACAGGTCAGTAAGATGCCACCAAAGAAAGAGGAAATGGAAGAAATCAAAAAAGCTCTGAGCTTTATGTCAGAAGAATTGGCCAAATTGACTAGCCAACAGGACAAAATAATAGGCCTAATAGAACAGGTACAAGCCCTAAATTTAATAATTCAAGAAAAAGACAAAAAAATTATGGACCTGGAGCAACACAGGCGTCTTTTGGAGCAACGCGTCGAGGATCTTGAACAAGGTTCTCGTATTGATGACCTAGTTATAAGTGGACTAGACATCAGATATCAGTCATACGCCCATGCCACAGTAGGTCTGAGTGGTGAAGATGCACCCATGAGGGAATCATTGTCCTTAGAAAATCAAGTGCTTCAGTTCCTTAATGATAAAGACATTAAGGTAGAAGCCAATGCAATCTCAGCCTGCTATGCTCTACCGAAGAAAGATAACAAAACAAAGAAATCAATTGTGATGCGCTTTGTGAACAGAAGGGTAAAGAATAACATACTGAGGCAGGCCAAAAAGCTAAAGGAAACTCAAGTTTACATAAATGAACACCTGACAAAAAAAACCGCTGAATTAGCACGACAGGCACGGATGCTAAAAAAACAAGATAAGATACAAGCAACCTGGACAAGAAATTGTAGAATTTGGATTAAACTAAATGGATCACCTGAGCAAGCAAAGAGTATAATGATCAGAGATGCCACTGACTTAGATAAATACAGATGAACACTGATTAGAAAATTATGAGCCAATGATAATCCATATTCATACACACGATAAGAATAGTTCTTTTGATACACCATGCCAAAGTACTTTAATAAAAATAACCAAAACAAACAAAAACTTATGACTGACTCAAGTAGACATCAATTATCCCCAGTTGGAGGAAGTCATTTGACACAGAATGAGGAAACTCAAACTCTGAAAACATACTATTATGCTGAACATAAACCACAAGAGATGGAGAATGATATTGATCCTGATAACCACTTTTTCAATAATATTCATAACCACTGTGAATATTACACTTAAAACAATTCAAAAGTCAAATGCAATTAGATGGTAAACTGTCAATAATACACTTCAATAGCAGAAGTCTTAACAAAAACTTTCCACAGATTCAGGACTATTTAAAACAGCTAGACAGAAAATTCACAGCTATTGCAGTCTCTGAAACTTGGCTTAACGAAGAGCAGGCTCCCCTGATGGCAATAGAGGGATATCAGATGTTTTATATTAACAGAACTCAAAAAAAGGGTGGTGGTGTTGCACTGTATATTGATGACCTGTACAGGTGTAAGCTTGTAAATGAAATGTCCTTAGCACTACCAGGGATTTTGGAATGTGTTACTGTTGAGATTGACCTAGACAAAACAAAAAATCTAATCATAAGCTGCATATATAGAACGCCGGGAACTTGCATTGAGACATTCAGAGATAAATTAGTCGAGCTGTACAATAATATTACTAGTAAGAAAATGGTAGCAATTTGTGGAGATTTCAATATTGACTTACTGAATCCTCATCAATAAAATGTAGTTACAGAGTTCATGAACTCTATGTACAGCATGAGTCTATATCCCACAATAACACATCCCAGTAGAATCACAGTTCACTCTGCTACACTTATTGACAACCTGTTTGTCAATGTTTTCGATAAGAAAATAGAAAGTGGATTATTGATAAATGATATAAGTGACCACTTGCCAACCTTTGCACTTATCCATGGCCACACGGGGCCCAACGCAGAAAAAACTTCAAAATCGTTCAGACACAAATCACCAAATGCAATCAGTTCTCTTAAAGAGGACTTGCTGAAGCAAGACTGGACAGAAGTCTATGTATCAGATGTAAATGAAGCCTATGACACATTTATAAACATTGTAACCACTCTTTATGAAAAAAACTGCCCATTAGTAATAAAAAAGCTTAAACACAAATTTGCTAATAAGCCATGGTTAACCAAAGGACTACAAAAGGCGTGTAAAAAGAAAAATTTATTACATAAAGCTTTCCTAAAGAAAAGAACAAAAGAAGCAGAGCAGTGGTATAAAACATACAAAAATAAGTTAACATATATAATAAGATGTAGTAAAAGAGACTATTACAGTAAAGAACTGGAGAAAAACAGAGACAATATTAAAAATACATGGACAATACTCAACAGTATCCTTGGAAATAAAAGCAGAAATACAAGCTACCCAACTAATATTCCAAAAAATAATAAAACGACTCAGAGTGTGAATATTGCTTCACCTGCAGATGAATTTAATAATTTTTTTGTTAACATTGGACCTAAACCCATCTCGGGGCTCCAGAATACCTCCCCCCAGGCCACGGGGGGCAGGGAGTGGGCGAACAACCTGAATCTGTTTTTCAATAGATTTGACCAACCGCCCTCCCCCCTGTCTGCACAACAACCACTGCTGCCTCTAAGAAATCAAGTCCTGCTACCCACTCCCCACTCCACCGACACCCCCCCCACTCCCAACACACAGCCCCCCATCCTGACCCTGACCAAGACCCAGGTGAGGACGGAGCTGAGGAAGATCAAGGCGAGGAAGGCGTCGGGACCGGACGGCATCAGCGCAAAGCTCCTCAAGTCCTGTGCAGACCAGCTGTGTGGGATTGTGACGTATATCTTCAACATGAGCCTGAAACTGGGGAGGGTACCACAGCTGTGGAAAACATCTTGTGTGGTACCTGTACCAAAAACTTCCCACCCCAAAGACCTGAACAGCTTCAGACCGGTGGCCTTGACGTCCCACTTGATGAAGACCCTGGAGAGACTGCTCCTTGCTCATCTCCGCCCCCTGGTGGAACCAGCGATGGATCCACTCCAGTTCGCCTACCAGCATGGCATTGGGGTGGAGGATGCGGTGATCTTCCTCCTTCACCGTTCTCTGTCCCACCTGGAGAAGCCCGGGAATATGGTGAGGATCATGTTCTTTGACTTCTCCAGTGCTTTCAACACCATCCAACCGATGATCCTGAAGGACAAGCTGCTGCGCGCAGGGGTGGACCAGCACCTGTCATCATGGATCCTGGACTACCTCACGAACCGGCCTCAGTTTGTGAGAACCCGGGACTGTGTTTCCGACACGATCATCAGTAGCACGGGGGCCCCCCAGGGAACGGTGCTGGCTCCCTTCCTGTTCACTCTTTATACTGCGGACTTCTCACACAACACAACACATTGCCATCTACAGAAGTTCTCTGATGACTCTGCGATCGTCGGTCTCATCTCCAGCGGAGATGAAGCTGAGTACAGAGGGCTTATCCAGGACTTTGTGGACTGGTGCCATCGGAACTGCCTCCAGATCAACGCGAGGAAAACTAAGGAGCTGGTGGTGGACTGCCGCAGGCATGGGCAGCCCCTCACAGCACCAGTAAATATACAGGGAACAGACATCGAGATGGTGACATCCTACAAGTACCTGGGTATTCATCTGAACAATAAACTAGACTGGTCACACAATACTGACGCACTCTACAAGAAGGGACAGCGCAGGCTGTTCCTGCTGAGGAGACTCAGGTCTTTTGGTGTACAAGGGGCGCTGCTGAAGTCATTCTATGACACGGTGGTGGCATCAGCCATCACTTTTGGAGTGGTCTGCTGGGGCAGTGGCATTACTGCAGCCGATAGGAAGAGACTGAACAAACTGATTAAGAAAGCTAGCTCTGTCCTGGGGCAACGCCTTGATCCGATGGAGGAGATAGGAGAGAGAAGGACGGTGGCTAAACTGTCATCTCTGCTGGAGTCCGAGTTCCACCCTATGCAGGACATACTGGATGCACTGAGGAGCTCATTTAGCAGCAGACTACATCATCCCAGGTGCACAACCGAGAGGTTTCGTAGGTCCTTCCTACCAACGGCTGTCAGACTGTACAACCTAAGCAGGGCTGCTCGCAGAGATAGCAAAAAGACGTAACAAACTAATAGTTGTTTTTTTTTTTTTTTGAATGCAAAAGATGCAATAGACTTACACAATGGTCCTCTCCGGCATACAACTAGGAACATACCGGTCGCTATGGAGGGTGAGAATATGTATGGGCACATAATCATACCATGTAGGATAACTAAATAGACGGTTATGCTGTTTCATCCCACCTAGCAACAATGCTCTGCACTGTGTGTGTTTATATATTTACATATTTATTCCATCTAGCTACAATGCTCTGCACTGGGTGTGTTTATATTTATATTTATATATCTATATATTTATTCCATCTAGCTACAATGCTCAGCACTGGGTGTGTTTATATTTATATATCTATATATTTATTCCATCTAGCTACAATGCTCCGCACTGTGTTTTTATATATCTACATATTATTCCATCTAGCTACATTGCTCCGCACTGTGTGTGTTTATATACTTGCATATTTATTCCACCTAGCTGCAATGCTCCGTACTGTGGGTGTTTATATATTTACATATTTATTCCATCTAGCTACAATGCTCTGCACTGTGTGTTCATATATTCATATATTTATTCCATCCAGCTACAATGCTCTGCACTGTGTGTCTGTGTGTGTGTGTGCTAACCACTGCACGGTGGTGCAGTGGTTAGCACTGTTGCCTTACAGCTAGAAGGTTCCTGGTTCGAATCCCCAGGCTGGCAGGGGTTGGAACCTTTCTGTGTGGAGTTTGCATGTTCTCCCTGTGCTGCGTGGGTTTACTCCGGGGGCTCCGGTTTCCTCCCACAATCCAAAGACATGCATGTTAGGTTAATTGGCTGTTCTAAATTGTCCCTAGATATCTGTTTCCTATAGGCCCTTAGAATAGAGGGTTAGTTCTAGTGAAAGCGCTTTGAGTGGTCTTTGTGACTAGAAAAGCGCTATATAAGTGCAGGTTAGTTAGTTAGTTAGTTAGTGTATATATATATTTTATAGTAATATGTACATATGTATATTAGCTGCTCTTGCTTGCTTTTTTTTTTTTTTTTTTTTTTTTTTTTTTTTTTTTTCTTGCCTTCTGATTGTTGCTCTGAGTGTTGCTATCCCTGTGCTGTTGCAATCCTGGAATTTCCCCGTTGTGGGACTAATAAAGGCTTATCTTATCTTATCTTATCTTAAACTGGCCCCAGAAATACCCACTATGGTGCCAACAGGTGATACAATATGCAATAACACTGCTGTAAAAGACTCCATCTTCATAAAGAACACAGACGAAAGAGAGGTCATTGAAATTGTTAAATCGTTCAAAAGTAAAACATCTACTGACTGTGATGGTATCGACATGCTACTAGTCAAAACTGTTATCGAATGCATAGTAAAACCACTGACGTATATCTGCAACCTGTCTCTCCAATCAGGTATATTTCCCAATGCAATGAAAATAGCTAAAGTAATTCCGATATACAAGACGGGCGACAGAGGAGAACTCTCAAACTATAGACCAATTTCACTATTACCGCAATTTTCCAAGATACTTGAAAAAATATTCTATGAGAGAATTGACAACTTCATACTGAAGAATGATTTATTATGTGAGCAGCAATATGGGTTCAGACACAAGAGGACAACTGCATATGCCCTAATGGAATTTACAGAAAAAATATCAACAGCCATTGAAAATAAAGAGTATTCAGTTGGAGTATTCCTCGATCTTAAAAAAGCATTTGATACAGTAGATCATAATTTATTATTAAAGAAACTACAAAATTCTGGTATTAGAGGGGTAGCACTGTCCTGGTTAAGTAGTTACTTAAAGAATAGATATCAGTATGTATGTGTTAGCAACAAAAACTCAGAGTTGCTGAAGGTCACCTGTGGAGTCCCACAGGGTTCAGTTTTGGGACCATTATTATTCAATATGTATATAAACGATATATGTAAAGTCTCAGAAAAAATGGACTTAATATTGTTTGCCGATGACACTAATCTGCTATGCAGTGGAAACAATTTGGAACAACTTCTGGATACACTCGGGAAGGAATTAGGAAAGCTTAAACTGTGGTTTGATTCAAACAAATTAACGCTCAATTTAAGTAAGACAAAATTTATAGTCTTTAACAACCATCACAACAATCCAGTACCCAAACTCAGTGTAAATGGTGTAGAGATTGAAAGGGTATCTGAAACTAAATTCCTTGGAGTAATAATTGATAACAAACTGTGTTGGAAGTCACATATTAATTATATTAAAGGTAAAGTTTCCAAATCAATTGCAATATTACACAGAGTGAAATATTTGCTGAATCAACCCACACTATACACCTTGTATCATTCATTAATACTCCCATACATGACATATTGTAATGAAGTATGGGGAAATACATACAAAACAAACATATATCCACTCTTTATGCTTCAAAAGAGAGCTATTAGAATAATAAACAAAGCAGCTTACAGGGAACCAACAAACCCACTTTTTCTTAAACAAAAAACTCTCAAGTTGAAAGATCTGGTTGACTTTAAAACCGCAATAATAATGTTCAAAGTGAAGAATTTATCACTGCCCGCAAATATCCAAAAGTTGTTCCAAACAAGGGAGAAACGATATCACTTCAGAGGAACATGTATATTTCAAAAGCCTACAGTGAGAACAACCACCAAGCAACACTGTATTTCAGTGCAAGGAGTCAGATTATGGAACGATTATGGACCTGAATTAAAATCATGTACAACGCTTGGACAATTTAAACAAAAACTAAAGGAAGAAATACTCCAAACATATTTACAAGACGACATGTAAACTCACATAAGGATTGACATATCCAGCCTGTGTTGTGTTGTAGCTTAGTTTTTTTTTTTTTTTCTCTCTGTGACATTCTGTCTTAGATTTGTCTTGAATAGTAACCGCTTAACTTAGCTTAGCTTAGTTTTCTTTTTTTTTTTTTTTCTCTCAGTCACACTTTGTCTTAGCTTTGTTCTAAATTGTAATCACTCTTGTCTTGTTTACTATTTTTTCTTTGAATTCTTGGATGGAATATGGGTGGGCAATATAAGCTGCGGCTTCAGCCATCACCCATTTCGGATAACTCACGTGAAATTGTATAGTAGGAGGAGTCTTTGTCTAATTTGACCTTGTTGTTATATTATACAGTTTCTTTTAACCTGTACTGTATTATCCGAAATAAATTCATTCATTCATTCATTCATTCATACATGGCTCCATTCATTCTTTCCTTTACACGGATCAGTCGTCCTGGTCCCTTTGCACAAAAACAGCCCCAAAGCACGATGTTTCCACCCCCATGCTTCACAGTAGGTATGGTGTTCTTTCTCCTCCAAACACGACAAGTTGAGTTTTTACCAAAAAGTTCTATTTTGGTTTCATCTGACCATATGACATTCTTCCAGTCCTCTTCTGGATCATCCAAATGCTCTCTAGAAAACTTCAGACGGGCCTGGACATGTACTGGCTTAAGCAGGGGGACACGTCTGGCACTGCAGGATTTGAGTCCCTGGCGGCGTAGTGCGTTACTGATGGTAGCCTTTATTACTTTGGTCCCAGCTCTCTGCAGGTCATTCACTAGGTCCCCCGTGTGGTTCTGGGATTTTTGCTCACCATTCTCGTGATCATTTTGACCCCACGGGGTGAGATCTTGCGTGGAGCCCCAGATCGAGGGAGATTATCAGTGGTCTTGTATGTCTTCCATTTTCTAATAATTGCTCCCACAGTTGATTTTTTCAGAACCAAGCTGCTTACCTATTGCAGATTCAGTCTTCCCAGCCTGGTGCAGGTCTACAATTTTGTTTCTGGTGTCCTTTGACAGCTCTTTGGTCTTGGCCATAGTGGAGTTTGGAGTCTGACTGTTTGAGGTTGTGGACAGGTGTCTTTTATACTGATAACCAGTTCAAACAGGTGCCATTAATACAGGTAACGAGTGGAGGACAGAGGAGCCTCTTAAAGAAGAAGTTACAGGTCTGGGAGAGCCAGAAATCTTGCTTGTTTGAAGGTGACCAAATACTTATTTTCTACCATAATTTGCAAATAAATTCTTTAAAAATCAGACAATGTGATCTTCTGGATTTTTTTTTGCTCATTTTGTCTCTCATAGTTGAGATATACCTATGATGAAAATTGGAGACCTCTCTCATCTTTTAAGTGGGAGAACTTGCACAGTTGGTGGCTGACTAAATACTTTTTTGCCCCACTGTAAGTTATCCGAAATGGGTGATGGCTGAAGCCGCAGCTTATATTGATATTTTTATATTGTTATATTTTAAACAATAACCCATGAATTTACATTTAAATTAATCATTTTAAGCACTGTCATAAATGTACAGTATGTGGCGTTGTTCTTAGCAATGCATTAACCTGGCCACTGTGTATCTAATACACTTTTACAATAGTATTCCTGGTATTCAGTAATAAACCCGAAATATGCACACGTGGTGACAAATAAAACCAGTAAATGTCATACTGTATGAAAACCGTTTCATAAATGTCTTTAAATAATCAAATGGTTCCTAACATGTGGGCGGACTTCACCCTTGCTGCATGTCCCATACACTCGATCGTTAGCATTAGCAGGTTAGCTTATACAACACCATATCAACTTTAACAGAAATACCCTTACAAACCCATTTTTCGTCTCACACTTATCACAATATAATCTCGGACATCTTAGGACTCTTACAGTTTATATTGCACTCTTGAATTATTAGTGTTTTCCAACTTGTGATAGAAGAATAGACAGAGCACACGTTTCGTGCCGTTAACTTCACACAGAGGAGTTTATTCTTCGTCCTCCGGTGTGCGAGTCTACTCTCTATCATTGTGCGACATGCGCCACCTATTGGTCGGCGTACAGAACTGCACTCAACTCACATGAGTTATAATGGAACCAGATGAATTACAAATGCATTGTAGAAAAATTAGCAATTAAAGAATAAAATAAAAATTGTAGGGGTGCCTATTTTTTTTTTATCCAAATGTCTTTTTAGCACCTTTTACATAACTATTAACTATTTCCAAGCCTCTACACTCTCCCCCACTTCAAATAAATGTCTCCCAACATTTCATGTTCTAAGGTGACTTAATGCATGGGAGTGTACCAGTTATAACCATAGGACTGAGGTTGGGTGGGGTATGGGAATGGCATATAGTTTTGAGTTAGCGGCACAGGGGTAGGGAGTAAGAGAGGTCTTACGTCTGCAGTCCAAGGCTGGTATGATGGCTGTCCCAGGGCGTCGTAGGTAAGTCTCTCTACTGGTCTTGCTCTCCGCTGTGACCTTCTCAGTTCCTCCTGTTCTCCATTATCTCCATCCATCACCTCCACTTGTCCTTGACGTTCTTCCTGCAGCAAAGCTGGTCCATCCATTTGCTCCTCAGCGTCTCGCTGAACGGGGACCGGTTCCTGTCTTACTGGTGGGCAGAACTCTCTAGCTGTCGCACGAAGCCTTTGCTGATTTTGAGGATTTTGCTCTGGCATGACAGGTACTGATTGCTGAGTGTTTTGGTCTGGGAGATTTGAGGCATTTTGCTGAGGATTTACGAGTCTGTAACATGGGATTTGGCTACGGAGGTTGTAGCAGTAAGTATTTTCCTCTTCTTCCTCTGAGCTGTCATTGTCTGTGTTGTCAGTGTTAGGATTTGTCTCTGTCCTCTTCTTTCATTTCTGTTTTGTCTTTTCTTTTGCAGGCAGTTCTTCTTCTAAAGGTAAGTCATTTACAGGCAACAACAGGTTTCTGTGTAACACTCGCATCACTTTGCTGCCTCTCTCTTCTTGTACTTTATAGACTGGTCCATCTCCCACTCTCTCAACTACGCGATGTACTGCTGACTCCCAGTAAGCGCACAGTTTCCCTGGACCTCCTCTTTCAGAGAGGTTTCTGTCCAACACCCTGTCACCTGGTTGGAGTGTGACACCTTTTAAGCATTTGTCGTACTGCTTTTTGCCTTTATCTGAAGACTTTTGACTGCTGTCTGCAGTGATTTTGTAAGCAACACGCATCCTATCAGCCCACTTTTTAGCGTAGGTTTGATGGTTGTGTGTGTCAGTGTCTTTTGTCTGGTTCAATAGTAGATCTACAGGCAACCTTGGGACTCTGCCATATAAAAGGAAAAATGGAGAATAGCCTGTTGACTCGTGTCTTGTACAATTGTAAGCATGTACAATTTGGGGTAGGTGATCCTTCCATTCACTTTTTTTTTCCTCCTGTATGGTACGAAGCATTTGGAGTAGTGTACGATTCAGGCGCTCCACGGGGTTGCACTGCGGATGGTATGGAGTGGTTCGTGAGTGAGAAATTCCAGACAGTTGTTGTAATCTGTGGAAGAGACTGTTTTCAAACTCACGTCCCTGATCGTGATGCAACTTCTCAGGATACCTGAAACAAGGAATAAAATCCTGAAATATCTTTTCTGCAGCTGTTTTGCCTGATTTATTCCTTGTAGGGTATGCCTGTGCGAAACGAGTAAAATGGTCCACTAGTACGAGGATGTACTCATACCCTCCTTTACTTGGCTCAAGGTGTAAGTAGTCGATGGAGATTAACTCAAAGGGAGCACTGGTTGTGATAGATCCCATTGGAGCTCTCTGGGGAACATTTGGGCGTTTTTGTTTGATGCACAGACATTTTTTTGTTACATAATCTTCAACATCTTGTTCCATATATGGCCAATAGAAACACTCATGGGCCAGATGTATCTCCTTATCACACCCTATGTGACCCATTTCATTGTGTAAACTCTTTAACACCATCGGCCTTAGCTGTTCAGGTAGGACAAGTTGTTTGTTGTGCTCTGTTTTTCTGTACAATAATCCATTGTCAACTTCCAACTTGTTCCACTCATACAGTAGTCTCCGTGTTTGTTTACTCATTGTCCGTTTATCTTTATCGTTTGGTGTCCATCCTTTGAGTTTGAATGAGATTACTTCTCTAATTGACTCATCATCTTGTTGAGCAGCATTGATGTCTTTAGGTGTCATGCTCAAAACACTGTCAGTTGGCACATTGTTGTCATTAGAACTCAGTTGTAACGCAGCTATCCATGGTACATCACTGTTTTGTGCTGCCTTACTCCCTTGCCACACTGCGGACACTACTTCCGGTAAAACTGTCTCTGTGAACTCATTCATTTGCTCTTGCAGATCTAATGGGGGTCTGGACAACATATCTGCATCTGCATTCCTTTTCCCTGGCCTATACTTGATATCAAAATGGAAGTCAGCCAACTCCCCAACCCACCTATGACCCACTGCATTCAACCTGGCTGAACTGAGGACATAGGTTAAAGGATTGTTATCCATATAGACAGTAAAAGTCGGTGCATAATACAGATAGTCGCGGAATTTGTCGCAGATGGCCCACTTGAGAGCTAGAAAATCTAATTTACCGGAATGTAAGTGATAATTCTTCTCGGCAGGTGTGAGAGTTCTGGATCCATAGCCAATCACCTTAAGTTTGTTTTCTTGTTTTTGATATAAGACGGCTCCCAGGCCTTTGTTTGACACATCTGTATGCAATACAAATGGAAGGTCCAAATTGGGATAGGCTAGAATGGGAGGATTAGTCAGAATGTCCACAAATCTTGACACAACTTCCTGATGTTCACTGGTCCAGATTATTGGTGTGCGAGAAGGAAGCTGGTTTTTGTCTCCTTTCTTTGTTTGTCCTTTACTCCTTTTTGGTGCTGGTTTATTGTCATTGCTTGTTTCATTAGTGCTCTGGAGGAGTTCGAACAAGGGTCTCGCCAGACGGGAAAAATCTTGAATAAATGATCGGTAATAACTGAGAAAACCCAGTAACGTTCTGAGTTCTCCGACTGTGCGAGGTTTCTTGTCTTTCAGAGCGAAAACAGCATCCAAGTCTTTTGGGTCAATCTGTACTCCTTCTCCTGACACTAGTCTACCCAGGTAACGTGTTTGGTTTTTGAACAGTTCACATTTGGCTGGCCGAAGTTTTATACCTTGTTGTCGAATTTTGCACAAAACCTGTTTAAGGTGTTCTACGTGCTCATCAAAGGCTTTGGAGTAACACAGTACATCGTCCAAGTAAGGCACACAACACTCGTCTCTGATCCCTTCTAACACCCCCTCCATACACCTTTGGAATGCAGCCGGTGCGTTTGACAACCCGAATGGAACCCGCACCCAACTCGTATAGTCCCCAGGGTGTGCTAAAAGCAGTTAAATGTCTTGACTCCTCACTTACAAAACCCTGATGGTAGGCACTTCCCTGATCCAATATGGAAAACCAGGAGTTACCCCCAAGACTGTCCAGTAGATCTTGTATCCGTGGTAACGGATGCCTGTCAGGTATGGTTTTTCGGTTCAGCTCACGAAAATCAACACACAAGCGCAAAGTATTGTCCTTTTTACACACACACACACTACTGGCGACAAGTTGTTTGACACTGATTTTTTTATCCAGCCCCTGCTTAAAAGGTTTTGATTACACAGTGGTCTTGGAATGGAGTTGTAACTTTTCTACACAGGTGTGTTGTCAGTGGTGTTGATTTTTAGCTGTAGTCCAGGAATACATCCAATGTCTCCTTCATCATAAGCAAACACATCAGACTGTTCATAGAGCATCTGCTGAACCACCTCCCGATCACCCTCTGATCACCCTCTTCTTCCTGCTGCCTTCAGAGAGAGCAGTCGCATTTTTCCTCCCTCCTCCTATCCTGCCTTCCTGACCTAATCCCAGCTTGCTGCGTCTGAGTGAGTGTCTGTGCCGTCTCACCATCTTGCTGATCTCAACCCAAATGGAAAATACGGAAAATGGATATAAGCTGGGCTTTAAACGCAACTGACACCACCTTTTCAAACAGAAAATTGGGCTCAGGGGAGCCCAAATGTGGAGAGACCCATGGATTGGAACTCATGTGTCTGTGTGATTCGACTGAAGATGTAGAAAAACATCTACCTGTTTTGGCTTTACGATCACAGGATTTCTGCTGATTGGGCTTTGGAGTTCTCCTGGTGTATCGAAAATTTAACTGGAAGAGCTAATCAAAATGCGGACCCGGCGGAGCTGCTTCTCAATAATTCGACCAGATGGGGAGTGCACAAAATAGCGGCAAATGACCAACATGGAATTTACCATCTGCATGCACTGTAGAGAGATGGACTCTACCGGACATGTTCATCTGTGTTTAGAAGGGGAAACATCTGGAGTCGCTTCGTGCTCTCCAGGGAATGATATGAATTTAAAGCCAGTGAATGTTAATTTGAATTGTAAGCTCAGAATATGGGAACAGGGAAATCCTATACTCTATCTGTGCAGATTCGGCCTTGAATCGGCGCCCCTGGATAACTCCCTCCTCCAGAGTTGAGATAAGCGGATGTGTCAGCTGGCTCTGCTAACCCAAACACCGCTGCTGTGCGATAAACAGAACTCTTCAGGGACAGCGTTCATGAACTATAACATCTATCGTTGCCTAGGAGACTATTTGTTGTACTCCAGTAACTGATACACTCAACACTGCACACACACACTGACATCATCATCACACTGATATACACACACTGCTCTCCCTCCCTCTGCTGTGTGATTTGTCTACTAAATGTCTGCTAAATATGCATTGAGGGTTTTTTTGCCTGCAATCAAAATTTCGCTTACTCATTAAGTGTCAATTTGATAAAACATGTTTTTTTCTCTCGCCTATTGTGTCATATCCTCTCTCTTTTCTTTTTTGTCCTTTCTTCTTTATGACTGGCGCCTAGCGGCTGCCCCGGCCTTGGATGCGCTCTGCAGAGCGTGCCCAAATGCCAAGTCACGTTTCGTTACCTTGTATTCATACATGTTGTAATGACAATAAAGTTGAATCTCATCTCATCTCATCTCGAAAGATGGTCTAAATTGACATTAGGGTGCCATCTCAGGTGTGAGGGAGCAGTTCTTAATGTTTCTTCACCCTCACCTTGACTGTCACATGTCACTTGAGCAGAGTAACAAAATGGCTTGTCTGTAGTTTTCGTTGCATTTTCAGCACTGGAACAAACATTTACAGGTTTGTATTCAGTGATCTCTAAAATAAGTCCTAAAACAGTCTTTGGATTTAGAAAAATGTTGTGCTTTGTTGCGTTTTGGATTGGGATTTTGACAGTTTTTGAAGCACCAGCGGGTACATCAATAAGAGCTGGGAATAACTTCAATCCATCCGATAAGTTACATTTCACAGCTGGCTCAAACAACATTTCTCCTCCTCCAGGAAATGCTCTGATGTGACATTTTACCATACAGATTTGGTTACTGGGAACAGTGAGTCCTTTTTTTCCAACTCTCACCACTGGACTTTCTGGTTCATTTTCTATTGACTTGGCGTGGACAACAGAGATGAGTGATTCAACATTACCTTTCTGGACCTTTAAAGTCTCTGACAGTAAGTCCACTAAGCTAATATCATCACTTTGTTCACTGTTTGCCATTATTATCTGTTGGATCACATTAAAGCCCAGCAGCGGAGTGCTTAAACGCTGCTGACTGACAAGCATTGGAACATACAAGAATACAGAACCATACTGTGAACTTGTGATCTCGAGCAGGACATCTATCCACCCCTCGAACGGAACATCCGTTCCATTGGCTGCGGTGATTTCGAGTGGATGGTCTGGGAGTAGGCTCTCGAGTGGCTGTATTTTCACATTTGGTAAGGCTGCTTGTACCCATGACTTTTCAACAATGCTTACTTGTGCCCCACTGTCCAATAACATCTGTAGGTTTACTCCATTTAACTGGCAACTGATCATACACCTACCGCCAATGAGCTGTGCCACATGCTTTGTGTTGGGTAACTTTTGGGACTTGGCAGTACTCTGTTCGGAGTTCAGTCTTTTAGTGTTGTGGGACTCTGATGGTGGTTCAGTCACTGGTGGTCCCTCCCCAGCGACCTCCTCCAGTTTCCCGACACATTGCTTTTCTGAAGGCAACCTATAGCTCTGTGCCCCTCCTTTCCACATCGAAAACAGTGTGTGCAGCGCTCAGTCTCTTGGGCGATACACTTTTGGCACTTTCCTTTCACTGCAGGTTTCAGTGCTGGCTGTTTAGGTACAGGTGCTGTGGGACTGGTGTTTACTGTATTTACCATTGGGGTTAGGGCCTTTTCTAAACTCTTGGTTAGGGAGGAGACCTGTGCCGTCAGCTCCTGGATAGCTACACGATTAGCTTGGACTTCAGTGTGCATTTTAATAGAGCTTTGATCTGTCTCTACCTGTGCCGCATTAACACTGGTGACTTTCTGTTTGTGACTTTGTCCCAACCTACTTAATCTCTCTGTCTCTTCACTAACAGAATTTGTTATGAGCTCCAGGATGGAGTCATCTGTGACACTGGTGTTTGAGATGTGAGGTTTAAGGTCTCTCCTGACATAAGAGTATTTTTCATTCAAACCCTGATACAGTGAATGGATAAGCACACCTTGTACCAACTTGTCATAATGAAACCCACTACTGTTTTTAGATGCAATCAACACACGCTGTTTTAGCCCCATTAGTCTATACATAAACTGTTGTGGTGTTTCTTTGTCATTTTGCTTAGCATTACTCAGCTCCTGAAATAATTCAGTGCTGCTTTTCTCATGTAGATGTGTCCTTAAGAAACATTTTAACTCAGCTACAGTAAGGCTATCTTTGGTTACAAGCATATCTTTAAAGGTACCAGGCTTAATTATCTTAAACACCGTTCTGATAATCTCAGCCTCTGTGAACCCTTCATTTAGCCCTTCATCAAGCTGTTTGCACAAGTTATTGTAACTCAAATCAGAATCAAAATCAGAGATTTGACCACCATGAATCTTGTACTCTCTACGTGGCAACAGTGACATAAGTTCAGTCAGTCTGACTAACCCTGGGTCAGGAACTACAGATGGTGATGTTGGATGGTTCTTCCCTGATGGTGCTGCAGCTCCAGTGGTCACAGGAACTACTATGACCGGATCATCATTGGGTGACACCTCTGCATCCACTTCTCCAGCTGCTGTGCGCCATTGCAGTTCAATGATGAGGTCACGGAACGCAAGCAGGTGAGACATCCCCTGGTCCTCAAGGCTCTTCAGTTGTGGGCTTCTCAGCGAGTCAACAATAAAGTCGAAGAGTTCCACTTTGGTCGATTCTGCACCTGGCAAATCTTCTCCCGCCTCATCCTTGAACGACTCAGCCAGCTTGTAAAGAACGTTTCTGCAGCGGGCAATGGTCAGCTGGTGAAGCTCTTGCTGGATTTCCCATTTCTGACATAATGCACGGCCCAGGAGACACACACGCAGGCTCAGGATAGATTCAACAGCTTTATTAGCAACAAGGAAGTGTATGGCTGCGTGTCTGTGGAATAAGAATGTATTGGTGGTGGCGTCTGCGTCAGGCACGGGGGCAGGAGGCCGTACAGCCGGACAACCCTGTGGGAGAGAGCAGAGGGAGAAGGGTAACGGGCACCACACCAATACAGGGAATAATGATGGTAGCTGGCTTACTTGGTTATGACAGGTGGCTGGCGTCGACAAGGGCAAAGCCCGGGAGACAGCAACCTGCGGTACCTGTGGCAGCAGCGTAGAGCCAACGGCGAGGTAATGAAGTCCGCCGCCGGGAATGTCCACCTGTGCACAGGGGAAGGCTAGAGGAGAGAGGTAAGGGGGGCTTACCCAAGATATCTTCACTAGTCGGTTTGAGATCCGTAGTAGCAAAGGGGCCGAAGTAGAGAGACGGCTTCAGGCCGAAGCCCAGGGCAGAGTGGATTAAATACCTCGCCGCTGACAAGGAGCAGGTGTGCGCGCGGCTGGCGCCGCTGATGAGCGGCGAGTCATAACAATTTCAGGTCATGTAGAGCAGACATGGCTGTGGTTTCCTGTAGTCAGTCGCTTAGGTCGATGGCTCAAGAACAGGTGATCAGCATCCCTTGGTTCTTCAATGATTAGTGCCAGACCAGTAGGTGGCGCTAATCTCGGACGAGCCCCCAAAATTGTTGCTCCCCTGGGTAGCGGCCCAGGAGGAGGCAACGTGTATGTAGAAGTCAACTCTCCTGTGATAGAAGAATAGACAGAGCACGTGTTTCGTGCCATTAACTTCACACAGAGGAATTTATTCTTCGTCCAAATCATTCACATAGCCAACATCAACTGACTAGAATTTATTATCAAAGTCCATAGTTTCTCTCTTATTATCTGATCACATCACCATTAAACAAAACACAATCATGTCCATTTATCACAATTTTCAATGTGACATTAACTGTATACTTAACATTTTTAACAAATTATCTTAACATGAAATGAATTATTGTTTTTATATCTCCTTCCCATGTATCTAGCTTTTAACTTGTTCAAATATTTATATTTTAAACAATAACCCATGAATTTACATTTAAATTAAAGGGTACCTGTGGTGGTCGTCTAAACGCATTCAACTTGAAAACATTAGGCAAATTATTCGTTATTTGGTTAAATAATTATTGCCAGCCAAATACCACCAGAGAAATATGCAAATACGACCGCAGGCATGGCCAGCCAATGAAAACTCTGAGCGCAGCCATGACACATGCGGATGTGACGTCACTTCGTTGATAACTCAACAGTCAATGCTCCGCCTGTATGAGAGAATAGGGTGCTTTTGTGTTTTTATTCTATTATGGCTGAATTGTCGGACTCTGGGGAAGAATTCGTCCAACATGGCTACAGGTTTGAGCCAGAAATGTCTTCTGAGGGTTAAAGTGACGAAGTGGTCCTCACACACAATGCAATTTCGTCTGAAAGGATTCATCTGTGCCCTGTTCCGAGATCACTTTTCCGCTCCGATCTTCTGACAAGGTGAGCTGGGTTTGGCTACACAAAAGAAGTGTTTATCTTTGTTTTTTCGCTTATTATTGAGACATCCAAAGGCTTTACATTCCGCCATGTTGCGATATCCATATCGCATTGTATGTTTTTGTTTTTACAAGAGCGCCGAGTGTCTGCTGCTCTGCTCTGCTGCTCTCTCTCTCTCTGCTGCTCCCGCGGCGAGGGAGGAGCCCAGCCCTTCTCGCAGCTGTTACGAGCTCAGATCAGAGGAGACAAGCCGCTGAATTTAAGCATTTATTTATTTATTTTCTAATCATTTTAGTTCTGCATTTAATATGAACCCTGAGTTTGAAATATACGTTTGAATTTGAATATCCCGTAAGCCGCTGCACATCCGGGCACTGCAGGCTCAGCCAATACTGATCCAGATCGCATAGTTTTAGAATCATCGGCCTTTACGAGCTCAGATCACACGAGACGACCCGCTGAATTTAAGCATTTATTTATTTATTTTCTAATCGTTTTAGTTCTGCATTTAATATGAACCCTGAGTTTGAAATAAACGTTTGAATTTGAATTTGAATATCCCGAAAGCCACTGCACATCCGGGCACTGCAGGCTCAGCCAATACTGATCCAAATCGCCGTGTCAACGAAATTACATCACAGGAAGCGTCCTGGAAGGCCATGTAGCCGCTAGTATGGCTGCACTCATGTTTTGCTGACATAGCTGAACGAGAACATCAGCAATGGATTTATATCAAATTGCTTTGAACATGAATTTCAACTTAAACTTGAACTAGAACGTGAGACAGGGGCTCAATATAATATCTTTTTTTTCACGACCACCACAGGTACGCTTTAATCATTTTAAGCACTGTCATAAATGTACAGTATGTGGCGTTGTTCTTAACAATGCATTAACCTGGCCACTGTGTATCTAATACACTTTTACAATAGTATTCCTGGTATTCAGTAATAAACCCGAAATATGCACACTTGGTGACAAATAAAACCAATAAATGTCATACTGTATGAAAAATATCTTGGACATCTTAGGACTCTTACAGTTTATATTGCAATCTTGAATTATTAGTGTTTACCAACCTGTGATAGAAGAATAGTCAGAGCACACGTTTCGTGCCGTTAACTTCACACAGAGGAGTTTATTCTTCGTCCTCCGGTGCGCGAGTCTACTCTCTATCATTGTGCGACATGCGCCACCTATTGGTCGGCGTAAAGAACTGCACTCAACTCACATGAGTTATAATGGAACCAGATGAATTACAAATGCATTGTAGAAAAATTAGCAATTAAAGAATAAAATAAAAATTGTAGGGGTGCCTATTTTTTTTTATCCAAATGTCTTTTTAGCACCTTTTACATAACTATTAACTATTTCCAAGCCTCTACATCTTCAACAGCAGATTTCATTGAACTTCTTCCCACTGATTGCTGATCAGTGAAAACACCTACTGAAAAGACTGAGTAGAAGAGAAAACCTGCAGGGTCTTGGCCCTCCATGGCACATGACTGGCCACCCCTGTGTTAAGATAAGATAAGATAAGCCTTTATTAATCCCACAATGGGGAAATTCCAGGATTGCAACAGCACAGAGATAGCAACACTCAGAGCAATAATTAAGAAGATACGAAAAATATAAATAAGAGCAGTGGATACAGTGGGGCAAAAAAGTATTTAGTCAGCCACCAATTGTGCAAGTTCTCCCACTTAAAAGATGAGAGAGGTCTCCAATTTTCATCATAGGTATACCTCAACTATGAGAGACAAAATGAGAAAAAAAAATAATCCAGAAAATCACATTGAAGGATTTTTAATGAATTAATTGGTAAATTCCTCGGTAAAATAAGTATTTGGTCAATAACAAAAGTTCATCTCAGTACTTTGTTTTACACCCTTTGTTGGCAATGACAGAGGTCAAACGTTTTCTGTAAGTCTTCACAAGGTTTTCACACACTGTTGCTGGTATTTTGGCCCATTCCTCCATGCAGATCTCCTCTAGACCAGTGATGTTTTGGGGCTGTCGCTGGGCAACACGGACTTTCAACTCCCTCCAAAGATTTTCTATGGGATTGAGATCTGGAGACTGGCTAGGCCACTCCAGGACCTTGAAATGCTTCTTACGAAGCCAATCCTTCGTTGCCTGGGCGGTGTGTTTGGGATCATTGTCATGCTGAAAGACCCAGCCACGTTTCATCTTCAATGCCCTTGCTGATGGAAGGAGGTTTTCACTCAAAATCTCACGATACATGGCCCCATTCATTCTTTCCTTTACACGGATCAGTCGTCCTGGTCCCTTTGCAGAAAAACAGCCCCAAAGTATGATGTTTCCACCCCCATGCTTCACAGTAGGTATGGTGTTCTATCTCCTCCAAACACGACAAGTTGAGTTTTTACAATAAAGTTCTATTTTGGTTTCATTTGACCATATAACATTCTCCCAATCCTCTTCTGGATCATCCAAATGCTCTCTAGAAAACTTCAGACGGGCCTGGACACATCTGGTCACTGCAGGATTTGAGTCCCTGGCGGCGTAGTGTGTTACTGATGGTAGCCTTTGTTACTTTGGTCCCAGCTCTCTGCAGGTCATTCACTAGGTCCCCCCGTGTGGTTCTGGGATTTTTGCTCACCGTTCTCATGATCATTTTGACCCCAAGGGGTGAGATCTTGCGTGCAGCCCCAGATCGAGGGAGATTATCAGTGGTCTTGTATGTCTTCCATTTTCTAATAATTGCTCCCACAGTTGATTTTTTCAGAACCAAGCTGCTTACCTATTGCAGATTCAGTCTTCCCAGCCTGGTGCAGGTCTACAATTTTGTTTCTGGTGTCCTTTGACAGCTCTTTGGTCTTGGCCATAGTGGAGTTTGGAGTCTGACTGTTTGAGGTTGTGGACAGGTGTCTTTTACAGGTGTCTTTTGGCTGCACGGTGGCGCAGTGGTTAGCACTGCGGCAGCACAGTTTACCCTTGGCCGGGGGATTGTGGGGATCGTGGGTTCGATCCCAGCCCCCGACCAACAGTGATCTGTGTGGAGTTTGCATGTTCTCCCCGTGTTGCGTGGGTTTACTCCGGGATTTCTCCGGTTTCCTCCCACATGCCAAAGACATGCATGTTAGGTTAATTGGCTGTTCTAAATTGTCCCTAGATATCTGTTTCCTATAGGCCCTTAGAATAGAGGGTTAGTATTAATGAAAGCGCTTTGAGTGGTCTTTGTGACTAGAAAAGCGCTATATAAGTGTAGGTTAGTTAGTTAGTTAGTTAGTTATACTGATAACGAGTTCAAACAGGTGCCATTAATACAGGTAACGAGTGGAGGACAGAGGAGCCTCTTAAAGAAGAAGTTACAGTTCTGGGAGAGCCAGAAATCTTGCTTGTTTGAAGGTGACCAAATACTTATTTTCTACCATAATTTGCAAATAAATTCTTTAAAAATCAGACAATGTGATTTTCTGGATTTTTTTTTTCTCATTTTGTCTCTCATAGTTGAGGTATACCTATGATGAAAATTGGAGACCTCTCTCATCTTTTAAGTGGGAGAACTTGCACAATTGGTGGCTGACTAAATACTTTTTTCCCCACTGTATACGTACGTACACATAAATATATAAATATATATACAAAGTGTGGAGCATTGTAGCAAGATGGAATAAACAGCATAACCGTCTACTTAGTTATCCTAAGTAGCGCGTTAGACCATTAAACGTGATGGCTGAATGTTGCTACTTAACAAATCGGACCAAAAATGCCAGGGCTGATTTTCTTTTGTCCCAGTCCAGCCCTGGCTAAGACAGCTAGTAGCAGATGTTTTTCTTTTATGGTTGTATTGTCAATCAACCACTGTGCGCTGTTTGAATTTGAGAGAAAGAAACTGTTGTTGTTTTGGTATAAGCAAAATAATAAATCCAAGCTGTCACTGTTTTTATGTATCATCACGTGCCATGTTCACTAACTAGAAGCCAGGGGGGAGATGTATGAAAGATGATAATGTTACGTCTGGAAATGAGGAGGAGTCGAGGTGACAGTTTTGTAGTTTTATTAGCACGTGAACAGGAACTCATAGGAGTCACTCCGTCAAGCCTGAGAGTCCACAGCGAAGAGACAGAGAGTCCCTTCCGCTGTGCTCTCTTATACTCCCGTGACGCCACCACCGGAAGGACGGGACGTCACCTCCCACTACACCCAGGGCACCGCCTTATTGGTACACCCTATCTATATACACAATATTCATATCCAACAGATAACTCAATAACAGATATTTGTTATAACAGATAACAAAATAACGTGTGTGTGTGTTTTATATTACATACAGTGGTGTGAAAAAGTGTTTGCCCCCTTCCTGATTTCTCATTTTTTTGTATGTTTGTCACACTTAAATGTTTCAGATCATTAAACAAATTTAAATATGAGACAAAGATAACACAAGTAAACACAAATGCAGTTTTTAAATGAAGGTGTTTATTATTAATGGTAAAAAAAAAATAAAAAATCCTATCCTACACGGCCCTGTGTGGAAAAAGTGATTGCCCCCCCCCTTGTTTAAACATAAATTAATTGTGGTTTATCACACCTTTGGAAGGCTAAGTTCAATTTCTCTAGCCACACCCAGGCCTGATTACTGCCACACCTTTTCTCAATCAAGAAATCACTTAAATAGGACCTGCCTGACAAAGTGAAGTAGACCAAAAGATCCTCAAAGGTTAGACATCATGCTGTGCTCCAAAGAAATTCAGGAACAAATGAGAAACAAAGTAATTGAGATCTATCAGTCTAGAAAATGTTATAAAGCCATTTCTAAAGCTTTGGGACTCCAGCGAACCACAGTGAGAGCCATTATCCACAAATGGTGAAAACACGGAACAGTGGTGAACCTTCCCAGGAGTGGCCGACCAACCAAAATTACTCCAAGAGCACATCCAAGAGGTCACAAAAGACCAAACAAAGTCCCAAGATGAAAACCACTGATGAGCAAAAACAACATAAAGGCTCGTCTCAGTTTTGCCGGAAAACATCTTGATGATTCCCAAGACTTTTGGGAAAATACTCTGCAGAGTGATGAAACAAAAGTTGAACTTTTTGGAAGGTGTGTGTCCCATTACATCCGGTGTAAAAGTAACACAGCATTTCAGAAAAGGAACATCATACCAACAGTAAAATATGGTGGTGGTAGTGTAATGGTCTGGGACTGTTTTGCTGCTGCAAGACCTGGAAGACTTGCTGTGGTAAATGGAACCATGAATTCTGCTCTCTACCAAAAAATCCTGAAGGAGATTGTCCGGCCATCTGTTCAGGACCTCAGGCTGAAACACACTTGGGTTCTGCAGCAGGACAATGATCCAAAACACACCAGCAAGTCCACCTCTGAATGGCTTAAGAAAAACAAAATGAAGAGTTTGGAGTGGCCTAGTCAAAGTCCTGACCTGAATCCAACTGAGATGCTGTGGCATGACCTTAAAAAGGCGGTTCATGCTTGAAAACCCTCCAATGTAGCTGAATTACAACAATTCTGCAAAGATGAGTGGACCAAAATTCCTCCACAGTGCTGTAAAAGGCTCATTGCCAGTTATCGCAAACGCTTGATTGCAGTTGTTGCTGCTAAGGGTGGCCCAACCAGTTATTAGGTTTAGGGGGCAATCACTTTTTCACACAGGGCTATGTAGGTTTGGATTTTTGTTTCTCTTAATAATAAACACCTTCATTTAAAAACTGCATTTTGTCATTTTTTTGTGTTATCTTTGTCTAATATTTAAATTTGTTTGATGATCTGAAACATTTAAGTGTGACAAATGTACAAAAAAATGAGAAATCAGGAAGGGGGCAAACACTTTATCACACCACTGTATATGTCATGGGTGGTGAGAGCGGGCCCCCTCCTTCCTGTTCATCTCTCTGCTGCTCATCATCGCACCTGAGGGAGAGGACACACCTGTGCCCTCTTATCAGCCAGCGTGCTTAAGGAGGGATCCTTCCGTGACTCAATGCTGGCTCGTCTGGGTATACTGCCATGAACAGACAGCAAGTCATCACAACACCGGTAAAGAAGTTATTAACCTATGTGCTTTTTCTCCATTGTGCAGGTTGCTGCCATCCTGCGGGTGTCTCTGAGGGCTGCGCGTGCTCTCCTGCCACAATTTTTCCCACGACGGTAACCTCCACCTGGTCAGGCTCCACCAGCAGTCCCCTACCCTGCTGGTTCGTCTATTCCACGCTGGAGTCCTGCCAGCACTCCCTCGGATCCCACGTAAGTGGTAATTTGGCTCGCCCATTTTCCCTATCTCCACTCCTCTGCTTACAGCTCTCATTCTCTCTCCACAGGCCTATTCCTCTGGCGAGTGACTGTTTTGTAGCAGTGTGATTTTTGCTATTCAATAAAACATTCAAACGTGTGTACTGTTTGATTGTCTCTTTGTTGCTGCACCTTGCACGTGGGCTGAATTATCTTATCAGTCATGACAGTATATATATCCACTTTATTCCTGAGGGTGCTGCTATAAAAATGACTATGTGTGCAATTTCCGCTTTCAACCAGAAGTAGTGTTAAGTCAGTCAGCAATAGTGGAGTAGTGGGGAATTTAAAATAGCGTTTTGTTTTGTTTTTTTTCATTTTAATGTATAGTCCACATATGTGTTTTGCAGTCAAGTGGCAGCTAATTTCCACGCTTGTTGTTTTTGTATTTTTTAGTGTTTTTGCATAGTTCTGGTACTTGTTGCTGCTGCTCGTGGTTGTGCCATAGACTGGATAAATGGAGGCTCCTGACAAATAAGCACAGCTAAATCTGTGGCTTCAACAGCAATGCGTAGATCATGCACCGAAAATTAAAAAGGACTGTTTGTAGTGATCAGTGGTACAGACACAAGAGCACCAGGTACGTTTTCACTTGTATGAATGGCACAGATTGTACAGATATTTTACTTCATGTAAGTAAAATAATAAAAAAAATAAAATAAATGAAAATAGTTCAGTTTGCTGACAACTGATAATGACCGTTCACATGGTCACGAGTAAACCGATTATAATCAGCTTTCTGGAGTTACCTGATTATTCAAACTGTCATGTAAGCAGAGTAATCTGATTACCTTTATCGGTTTACGCCAGTAATCAGTTTACTTGTGACCATGTAAACATGGTCAATGATTAAGGAAAGATATCAAATAGTTTTTGTTGCAATGCTCAATTTTGCAGTGCAACGATGTGGACTTGATATTAGCTGCTTCAGCATGCATTAACTAATTTTAAATTATCACAGAATATAGATCAATAAAATTTTCAACAATTGGCCTGTACATGTTAAGTTAAATAACAAGCATTCACGGCATCATCTTCCCATCCCCCTGATAGTCGTGGGAAGTGGTATGATTATATTACTGTTTCTGAGGTGTAAAAGATCGTGCTCCCACATTTCTGATGTCAAAGTCATTGTTTTTTTTAACAAGGAAAAGCATCCCATTTCAATGACAAATCCACATTTTACACTTTTTAAACTAGTACTGGAAGTTGCGCACATAATTCACGTAAGTCACCATGGGGCTAGGAATAAGGTCGATTTACACACACACACACACACACACACACACACACACATATATATATATATATATATATATATATATATATATATATATATATATATATATATACATATATATATAGTGGGGAAATTAAATATTGAACACGTCAACATTTTTCTCATTAAATATATTTCTGATGGAGCCACTGACCTGAAATTTTCACCAGATATCAGTAACAACCCAAGTAATCCATACGTACAAAGAAATCAAGGCAACTGTGTTCACAAAACAAGTTACATTTAATGAAGTGAATGACACAGGGAATAAGTTTTGAACACGCTTGGTGAAATTAATATTTAGTAGAAAGGTCTTTGCTGGTCATAACAGCTTCCAGATGCCTCCTGTATGGAGAAACTAGACACAGGCATTGCTCAGGAGTGATTTCATCCCATTCTTCCACACAAACCTCACTTCTTTATAGCCTGAAACCTGTCAGATCTACTATGATACATTACCCAGAGAACAGGCTGCCACTGATTTAAACATATTTTCTGTCCAGATGCTATGTACTTGGCAGTGAAACCATTGCCAAGTGGCAGGGAGGCAGGCAAAGGGACATCCTTCAATATATCATAATATGTTTTAAAATACAGAGAGAAACATGAATACTTAGAAAGGTTATCTATCTATAAATGCAAGAAATCTCTGTCTGTTTGTGTGTGTGTGTGTGTGTGTGTGTGTGTGTGTGTGTGTGTGTGTGTGTTCCTCACATATCTCTCAAACCATTCAGCAGACTGGCCTCAGATTTTAAACGTGCTTTCCTGAGGTTACGAGGGTGTGCATCCCCAAATATGGAGTCACTCAGTTAAAATAGGTAATTTTTATCAATAAAAGTCTAGCCACCGCTTTGTGACCGCTCTATGTTTTCATGTCCTGGCTTCAAGAAATGTGGGCAGGGTTTTGGATTGACTCAGTGTTCATTGGATAATACGTTGCATCATGGCCAAGCTGATTGGACAACATGCGGCATCATGACCACGCTGATTGGATAACACAGCATCACAACCTGTCAGTCACCACAGCGCTTCGCAAACAAAGATTTGATTGGACATTACACGGCATCACGACCACGCTGACTGGATAACATACAGCATCACGACCTGTCAGTCACCACAGCGCTTTGCAAAACAAAGATTTTATAAGTGCTATCCCCAAGTATGGAGTCGCTCAGTCAAAATATATACCATAAAGTTGCTGTGATTGCATAGGTCTAATGGATAATTCGGCACTGAGAACACGAAGTGGAGGGGGGAGAGGGTGCTGGTGGGGACCCATGGTTCCGCAAAGGACATCACTGGCACACGAGTAAAGCAGCAGCCGGCACACTCAGCCTGCCCGGTCAGTGGTAGACGACAGTCCCGACTGCTGCTTCATTGTGGAGCGGAATGACCAGATCAACTGCATATTGCATGCTTTGACTAAATGACAGCAAGATGCAAAAATGCCCAAATAATTAAATAAATATTTTTTATCTAAATAGTTACAGACAAATGGGCAACACTGATGCATAAGTTGCAGCCAAATGGCTCATTCTCCTCTGTGTGTGGGTGGGTGGGTGGGGGAGAGACAATGGTGAAGGGATTGGCGCCATATGTGGATGACCTGAATTTCCTCTGGTGATCAATAAAGTATACAAGATACAAATACAAAATAATAATAATAATAAAGTTTGGTGTTTTGTACTTGTATAATATTGCTAAAATATAAAAGGATGCACTACAGTGGGTCTCAAATATCTGGACACATGTCCTGTTATAGTACTGCATGACTTTATTGACTATCTCACATGATGAAGACCCTGGAGAGACTGCTCCTTGCTCACCTCCACCCCCTGGCAGGACCAGCGATGGATCCACTCCAGTTCGCCTACCAGCATGGCATTGGGGTGGAGGATGCAGTGATCTTTCTCCTTCACCGTTCCCTGTCCCACCTGGAGAAGCCTGGGAACGCGGTGAGGATCATGTTCTTTGACTTCTCCAGTGCTTTCAACACCATCCAACCAATGATCCTGGGGGGCAAGCTGCTGTGCGCAGGGGTGGACCAGCACCTGTCATCATGGATCCTGGACTACCTCACTAACCAGTCACAGTTTGTGAGAACCCGGGATTGTGTGTCCGACACGATCATCGGCAGCACGGGGGCCCCCCAGGGAACGGTTTTGGCTTCTTTCCTGTTCACTCTTTATACTGCGGACTTCTCACACAACACAACACACTGCCATCTACAGAAGTTCTCTGACGACTCTGTGATCGTTGGCCTCATCTCCAACGGAGATGAAGCTGAGTACAGAGGACTTATCTAGGACTTCGTGAACCGGTGCCATGGGAACTGCCTCCAGATCAACGCGAGGAAAACTAAGGAGCTGGTGGTGGACTGCCGCAGGCAAGGACAACCCCTCACAGCACCAGTAAATATACAGGGAACAGACATTGAGATGGTGACATCCTACAAGTACCTTGGTGTTCATCTGAACAATAAACTAGACTGGTCACACAATACCGATGCACTCTACAAGAAGGGACAGTGCAGGCTGTTCCTACTGAGGAGGCTCAGGTCTTTTGGTGTACAAGGGGCACTGCTGAAGACATTCTACGACACGGTGGTGGCATCAGCCATCACTTTTGGAGTGGTCTGCTTGGGCAACAGCATTACAGCAGCCGATAGGAAGAGACTGAACAAACTAATCAAGAAAGCTAGCTCTGTCATGGGGCAACGCCTTGACCCAGTGGAGGAGATAGGAGAGAGAAGGATGGCGGCTAAACTGTCATCTCTGCTGGAGTCCGAGTCTCACCCTATGCAGGACATACTGAATGCACTGAGGAGCTCATTTAGCAGTAGACTACATCATCCTAGGTGCACAACTGAGAGGTTTCGCAGGTCCTTCCTACCTACGGCTGTCAGACTGTACAACCTAAGCAGGGCTGCTCGCAGAGATAGCAAAAAAACGTGACGACCTAATAGTATTGAATGCAAAAGACGCAACAGACTTACACAAATGGTCCCCTCCAGTATACAACTAGGACAATATCAGTCGCTATGGAGGGTGACAATATGTATGGGTACATATTAGACTTTCTGCTGCACATTCACCAACCAACCATAATGCTCTGCACTGTGTGTATATATATATACATTTATAGTAATATGGACATATGTTTACTAGATGTTGTTTTTTCTTGCCTTCTGATTGTTGCTCTGAGTGTTGCTATCCCTGTGCTGTTGCAATCCTGGAATTTCCCCATTGTGGGACTAATAAAGGCTTATCTTATCTTATCTTATCTTATATTCATACTATGTAGGGTAACTAAATAGACGGTTATGCTGTTTATTCCATCTAGCTACAATGCTCCGCACTGTGTATATATAGTTATATATTTATGTGTACATATGTATATTCACTGCTCTTATTTTCTTATCTTCTAAATTATTGCTCTGAGTGTTGCTATCCCTGTGCTGTTGCAATCCTGGAATTTCCCCATTGTGAGACTAATAAAGGCTTATCTTATCTTATCTTATTATTATTATTATTATTATATTATTATTAATGACTATAAACTACACATATAAACTAAATTATAATGGTGTCTGAACAACTCCCATTCCCCAAAGTGCAACATACACTGTTATGAATATAAGTCATAAAAGATCACACAAATAAGTGATCTGACAAAAAAAAATAAACAAGCGGTTCTTAAACAGTGGCTAATACTGGATGTCCCATTCATTTTCAATTATTCTGTAATTAATATTCACACAATCAAATAAATCTCAGTTCACTCCCTTTCATATTTGTCAATGTCTAACATGTGTGATTGCCTACATATAGGCTACACCTCTGTATTCCACTTTCAAACACAGCTTACATTTGGGCCTGTAAAGCCTGATTGGGATACCTGTTTCAGACAGGAATACTTGCTTTCTACGGGCATGCACTAGTAAAATAAAAAAGAGTTAAAGTGTCTCACAGTGCTTTGTGCTTTCATGGATTACAAAAACCACAAAGTTGTTATTTACACTGGAAATGTCAACAGCAGCACACCACTCAGGTTAACTCAATCCAATATTCCTTGAATTCATGAAACACAAAAGCACAATATAGGCTGAAGTTTAAACAAAATTTCTCCAGTCCCGTCAGGCGTTGCTTCTGCAATAGCAGTAGACAGATCACAAAGATTCCACAGAAAATCAGTTTTCTGGTCAAGTCCTTAAAAATTAAACAGCTTCATCAGTTTCTCTTTTGT
This sequence comes from Pholidichthys leucotaenia, assembly GCA_020510985.1. NCBI lineage: Eukaryota > Metazoa > Chordata > Actinopteri > Cichliformes > Pholidichthyidae > Pholidichthys > Pholidichthys leucotaenia. Next base: position 142,775,695 of record CM035840.1, read on the forward strand.
AAACTTGGAACTTGTACTTGATGCCATTCTCCTCTTGAACTTCACCTGGCACCCCAGGAAAACTTATTTTGAAACCAAAGGAAGATGAAAAGGGTTTGTTAGTTTACATAATTCAAGGACATAACATGCATATGGAAGTATTTAACCTTTATTTCCCTGCTCCTTTGTGGGGCTGCTGTTATGTGCCTGTGCAGCCCCCGTATCAGGGGCATCAGGGAATAAAAGGTTAAAATGCATTACAGTAAATTTAGGTAGCGCATTTGCATCTTCAAAAATACTCAGATATAAATTAGCTTTTGTGTTTATTTTTCAGTACAATAAGAGAATCAGAGGTAATACTAGGAATGATACTGTCTGAATCTGACCACAATATTTATTCATCTAGTCTATGTACAGCACAGCAGTTCAAAGTTTTTGTGAAGTCAGTGAATGCTTGTGTGCTGAATATGTTAAACCTCTGTTAACATTAGGTTAGTATTAGGTTAACAGTGCTGTTGACTTTGTATCAAAAACAAACAAAAAAAAAGTCACTGTCTCATGCACTGACATTAAAATAACTTTTTCAGTTCCAGTGGCTATACCTGGCCTCTGGATCGGCACATTCCCACTAATTGGTGATTAGAGTGAATAGTTACCTTTCTTGTATTTTGAATAAAGTTTTGTTAAACTCTGGGAAGAAAGCATCACAGTCAAAGTCAGCCATGACATCTGTCAGGTAAAGCAGGTCACACCACGGGTGCTTCAGGGCATCCTGGATCAGAAGCAGGAGGCATAAAAATGACCATTAACAACATTTGAAAAATACTGGCAGCTGCCAGTGGTACCCCTCAGCCTCTTTGTTTGTTGATGAGATGTACAGTGGTTTGAAAAAGTGTTTGCCCCCTTCCTGATTTCTCATTTTTTTGTATGTTTGTCGCACTTAAACGTTTCAGATCATCAAACAAATTTAAATATTAGACAAAGATAACACAAGTAAACACAAAATGCAGTTTAAAAATGAAGGTGTTTATTGTTAAGGGAAAAAAATCCAAACCTTCATGGCCCTGTGTGAAAAAGTGATTGCCCCTAAACCTAGTAACCGGTTGGGCCACCCTTAGCAGCAACAACTGCAATCAAACGTTTGCAATAACTGGCAATGAGCTGCACGGTGGCGCAGTGGTTTAGCACTGCTGTGGCAGCACAGTTTTACCCTCGGCCGGGGGATCGCGGGGATCATGAGATCGTGGGTTCGATCCCAGCCCCCGACCAACAGTGAGCTGTGTGGAGTTTGCATGTTCTCCCCGTGTTGCGTGGGTTTACTCCGGGATTTCTCTGGTTTCCTCCCGCATACCAAAAACATGTAGGTTTAGGGCGCTCGCGCACGCAGCGACCAGCAGCCGGTGGCTTGTCACCAGACTGCAAACCAAATCTACCTACGGGTACAAATAAGTAACCAAAAAAAAAAAAAAGAGTCTTTTACAGTGCTGTGGAGGAATTCTGGCCCACTCATCTTTGCAGAATTGCTGTAATTTAGCCACATTGGAGGGTTTTCGAGCATGAACCACCTTTTTAAGGTCATGCCACAGCATCTCAATCAGATTCAGGTCAGGACTTTGACTAGGCCACTCCACAGTCTTCATTTTGTTTTTCTTAAGCCATTCAGAGGTGGACTTGCTGGTGTGTTCTGGATCACTGTCCTGCTGCAGAACCCAAGTGCGCTTCAGCTTGAGGTCATGAACAGATGGCCGGACATTCTCCTTCAGAATTTTTTGGTAGACAGCAGAATTCATGGTTCCAATTACCACAGCAAGTCTTCCAGGTCCTGAAGCAGCAAAACAGCCCCAGACCATCACACTACCACCACCATATTTTACTGTTGGTATGATGTTCCTTTTCTGAAATGCTGTTACTTTTACACCAGATGTAATGGGACACACACCTTCCAAAAAGTTCAGCTTTTGTCTCGTCAGTCCACAGAGTATTTTCCCAAAAGTCTTGGGGATCATCAAGATGCTTTTTAGAAAACTGAGATGAGCCTTTATGTTCTTTTTCATCAGCAGTGGTTTTCATCTTGGAACTCTGCCATGCAGGCCATTTTTGCCCAGTCTCTTTCTTATGGTGGAGTCACGAACACTGACCCTAACTGAGGCAAGTGAGGCCTGCAGTTCTTTGGATGTTGTTGTGAGGTTTTTTGTGACTTCTTGGATGAGTCATCGCTGCACTCTTGGGGTAATAACTCCTGGGAAGGTTCACCATCGTTCCATGTTTTCGTCGTTTGTGGATAATGTGGTTCGCTGGAGTCCCAAAGCTTTAGAAATGGCTTTGTAACCTTTTCCAGACTGATAAATCTCAATTACTTTGTTTCTCATTTGTTCCTGAATTTCTTTGGATCACAGCATGATGTCTAGTTTTTGAGGATCTTCTGGTCTACTTCACTTTGTCAGGCAGGTCCTATTTAAGTGATTTCTTGATTGAGAACAGATGTGTCAGTAATCAGGCCTGGGTGTGGCTAGAGAAATTGAACTCAGCTTTCCAAAGATGTTATAAACCACAGTTAATTTATGTTTTAACGGGGGTGGGGGGGATCGCTTTTTCACACAGGGCCATGTAGGTTTGGATTTTTTTTACCCTTAATAATAAACACCTTCATTTAAAAACTGCATTTTGTGTTTACTTGTGTTATCTTTGTCTAATATTTAAATTTGGGTGATGATCTGAAACATTTAAGAGTGACAAACATACAGAAAAATGAGAAATCAGGAAGGGGGCAAACACTTTTTCACACTACTGTAATTTATATGGCATTTTGACCTTGACCTTTGACCTTGCAATCCCAACACCACAGTCACACTTGAGCGTCACAGGGTGAACCTGTGTACAAAGTTGGTGACCCTATAGCTTTACTTTTTCTATAGTAATAGGGCATAGTGAATACAATCCTGACTTTTGATCAGAAAACCACAGTCAAGAGGTGTAGATCTCAGGGTGAACCTGTGTACCAAGTTTAGTGACCTAAACTTTCTTTGTTTTTGGCATTTTGACCTTGACCCACCTTGCAATCCCCAAACCATAGTCAGAGGTCAGAGTCTCAGAGTGAACCTGTGTACAAAGTTTGGTGACCCTAGCTTTACTCATTCTACACTAGGAGGGCATAGAGAAAGCGAACTGTGACTTTTGACCTTTTGACCCCAAACCCATGGTCAGAGGTCAGGGTCTAAGCTGTCCAAGGTTTGTCTTAGACACAATGATGTCGATTTCAAAAGGCTACATCATTTCTTTCTCTAGTTCAGGTTTACAAAGTTTAGGGAAAACTGACCTTGACCTTTAGGTGAAGGTTAAAGGTCACCCAAATTCGAACTCCTCAGACATTTTTCATAGATACAACTATGGAATCAATTTGGAAAGTCTATGCATTTTCTTTCTGTAGTTATCGCATTTACAATATTTTGGGAAAACTGATTTCTGAGGTCACTCAAATTCAAACTTCTCCAAGATCTTTTAAAGATAGACACATGGTATCGATTTGAAAAGTGTACATTTCTTTCTCTTGTTTTCATGTTCACAAGGTAGGTGTTGACACTGCCAATGCTGACGCTCCTCTGCCTGGTGGGGTGATGGCAATATTCCTTCAGCCTTTTAGAAGCTGAAGGGTTAAAATATATTTGCACACTGAAACCTTTCTTTTTCCATGAGAACAACAAACACATGCTCTTTTAGGATTCCGTTCTGACATTCATGTAATCAAAATATTTTAAGTGTTCACATATTTGAAATCTGCGGAAACTAGTTTTATAGTTTCATATATTCAGGTTTCTGTTTTGAGAATTTGCAAAACGTTTCAGTGCACTTTTGTAAGAAGGTAATGGCACATTTTGACGTTTGCCACCATGCATTTTGTATGATGACCCAAGTGAACAAGATGATCCATGCAATGGGTCTACAGAGTGGAGGTGTTTACAAGGACCTGGGCTGAAACTGTGGCTTTTCTGTCAGGAGTTTGCATGCTTTACTTTGATTTTGTTTGGATGTTCCACAGTCCAGAGGCATACAGGCGTTGGTGATTGTGTTGGTCCAGTGACGGACTGGTGATCTATCCAGGATGAACCTCACCCTGTGACAGACCTGAGTTGAATGAAAGATTAAAGAAATAGGTTTAAAGGTTTTGTTTTAATTGACCCTGCCACTGTAAGAATATTTAAAGGATCAAATGCAGCTTAGACTTTGGTATGAGGGTCTAACTGCATTCCTGGAGCATACAGTGCATACAAAAAAAAAAAAAAAACACTCCCCCCTCATCTGATCAGAATTAAAATTTGAGTGATTCTGCGAATATGAGGCCTACAACTGCTGTTTATGTGCTAGTATAAATGGAAAAATGTGAGAAAGCTTACCGTAAATGGATTTTTTTAAAGCACAACATTAATATAATACGTATACTCGATACCTCATGTGCACATAAATATATAGCACAATGCCAAACATCAGAATGCTGAAAATTTACTGATTGAAAATTTCCCCAGTGCGGGGCAAATGAAGGCATTCTCATTTTTATGCCTCCTACAGCAATTAAAGAATTCAAACAGATGTTGAAAAAGCTAATCATAATTGAACTTCAATGCTGTATTAAGTCCTAAATTTAAATTATACTACAAGTAAAGACATAGCTTGCTGAATTCCTTATGTTACAGTATACACATTTCAGTTAGAAATACTGAGCAGGTTTCTGAAGATTTGGATGTAATGGTTTACCTTGTAGACCTGAGCCCCACCAACAACCCAGATGGTGTCAATTAAGTCAGAGAGAGGGGGCTCTGCAGCCAGGCAAACAGCGCTCTCAAAGTCTTGACGCAAGAAATGGGCATGATCAGGAACTGTGCTGCGAGAGGAGAGGCATCACAGAAAAGGGTGCAAGTCAAAGAAGACCTGGGTTGGTTTTCTGAATGTCACCAAATTAATGTTTGTCTCTGTGTGTGCTGTAACACTCACTCCAGGGTTTTACTCAACACCACATGCAGGGTATTGGGCAGAGGGAGCATGGAGTCTGGGCGGGAATTCCAGCACAGCCGACCCCACACCATCAAATTCATCCTGCCTGTGATACGTCAAATATCGCAACTCTTATACATCTAATGAGTCCACATGTAGGGCTGGGTACAAAAACATTTAAATTGTATCCTTAGCACATAATATACAACTTCTGGTGAAAATTATGTAGCCCACTCTCGGAGGATGTTGATTTAGCTGTTTATTTTCTTGGGGTGGGGGGGGTCACAGATATGACACAAAACCACAAACCCCAATTCCAATGAAGTTGGGACATTGTATAAAATGTGACTAATAACAGAATACAATCATTTAAAAATCCTTTTCAACTTATATTCAATTGAATACACTACAAAGACAAGATATTTCATGATCAGTTACACTTTATTGTTTTGTTACAAATTTCACTCATTTTAAATTTGATGCCTGTAACTTGTTCCAAAAAAGCTGTGAAATAAAAAAAAGAAAAGTGTGCTGTGGTCTGATGAGTCCACATTTCAAATTGTTTTTGAAAATGGACGTTGTGTCCTCTGGGCTAAAGAGGAAAAGAACCATCCAGATTGTTATCAACGTTTTAATTCAAAAGCCAGCACCTGTGATGGTATGGCGGTGTGTTAGTGCCCACGGCATGGGTAACTTCCCCATCTGTGAAGGCACCATTAAAGCTAAATGGTACATACGAGTTTTGGATCAAAATATGCTGCCATCCAAGCGATGTCTTTTTCAGAGATGTATCTGCTTATTTCTTCCATTGGAAATGTGTGGTGCATTATGAAGCGCAAAATATGACAATGGAGACCCCAGACTGTTGAAGAACTAAAGTTCTATATCAAGCAAGAACGGGAAAGAATTCCATCAACAAAGCTTCAACAATTAGTGTCCTCAGTTCCTAAATGCTTACTAAGTGTTGTTAACGTGTTAAAGTGTTGTTAAAAGATGATATAACAGTGGTAAACATGTGCCTGTCCCAGCTTTTTTAGAACATAATGAAGGCATCAAATTCAAAATGAGTGAATATTTGCCAATTAAAAAAAACAAAGTGTATCAGTTTGAACATTAACTATCTTGCCTTTGTAGTGTATTCATTTGAATATAGGTTGAAAATGTCAAGGTTCGGAGATAATGACCCAAAAGCAGACACGGATGAAGACGATGAGTAAAATGAATTAATGATTTTTATTACAATAACTGTGCAATGATAATGACGATTGTAGAGACGAGGAGAGTATAATACTGTGTTATGCTTACAGGCTCCTCAGGGGAGAACAGCTGGGACAACGTGCTAATCCTCCAAGCTGGGGAGCTGGTTGTCAGCGGTGAAAGTGCAGAGGTGCTATGGGGAATGCTGCGGGGGAGGGGGGGCAGGCTGGCCAGGGCTGAGTGCAGAAGAGAAGATGTAGGAATAGTGATATACAAATGGTGGTAAGTCAAATTACATGGGGGCTAGTGAAATGTGCACAATCCGGGGAGAATCCAAATCCAATCCAAGAGGCTAATCCAAACATCCAGGGCAGGCAGAGGTTCAGTGCGTGACAGGCAGAACAAAGCAGGCTAAGGGTCCAAGGCAACAGGCAGATTCAGGGTCTAGAACAAGCACAAGGTCAAGGCAATACAAGGTCAATAATTCTAGGCAACAGGCAGGATACGGGCAGGTAGCAAGGTTGACGTGGCCAGACAGAGGACAGCATCCTATTTAAAGGGCTCGTCTAATTAGCAGCAGGTGGGGAGCAGGGCTGCAGGGAATGAGTCATTAGTTAGAGAGGGAGAAGCAGAATGCAGAGCACACAGGCACCATTACAGTACTCCCCTCTCAACAAACACCTCCTGGCATCACTCTGGGTTTGTCCGCATGTTGCTGGTGGAAGGTGTTAATAAGGGAGTTGTCCATAATGAATGACCTGGGGATCCAAGACCTTTTCTCAGGTCCATAACCCTTCCAGTAAACCAGATATTGGATGCCCTGACCCCGGCAACATGCATCGATGATGCGGGTGACGGTGTAAACCAGGCCTCCGTCAACCATCTTAGGTGGTGCTGGGGGTTTTGATGGTGGACAAAGGGAGCTGACGAACACTGGTTTGACCTGGGAGACATGAAACACTGGGTTAATGTGAAGGGAGGGAGGGAGGCTGAGCTAGACAGAGGCAGGGTTGACAATAGCAGAAATGCAGAAGGGACCAACAAAATGGGAGGCTAGCTTCTTGCTATTGGTCTTTAATTGGAAATGCTTAGTGGATAGCCATACCTTGTCATCTACAGCATAGGTGGAGGCAGGTGTCCTCCTCCGGGTGGCCTGTCTGATGTTCTGCTCCTTCGTCCTGAGCAGTGCTGCCTTGGTGTCTTTCCAGAAGCGGCGACATCTGGCCATGTGGTCAGTGATGCTGGGTACGGCAATTTCTTCCTCCGTGATGGACAGGAGAGGAGAGTTATACCCCAGGGACGCCTCAAAAGGCGAGCCACCGATGGCAGTGAATGTGGCAGTGTTATGGGCATATTCTACCCAGGGCAGGTAGGTACTCCATGATGTAGGGTTGGAGGTCATGACACACCTCAGGAATGCCTCCAGCTCCTGGTTGGCCCTTTTGCACTGCCCGTTGGATTGTGGGTGGTACCCTCATGACAGGCTGACCGTGGCCCCGATGGATTTGCAGAATGCGCGCCAGACCTGCGACACAAATGTTCCCAGACTATGTCACTCGGAATGCCATGCAGCCTGATAATGAGCGTGGTGAGCAGGCTGGCCATCTCTAAGGCGGATGGTAGCTTGCATAGAGGTATGAAGTGTGCCGCATTACAGAACTTGCCCACGATGGTGGGAATAACGGTGTGACCCTGGGATGGCAGCAGACCGGTGACAAAGTCTAGGGCTATGTGGGACCAGGCACGGCTGGGAGTGGGGACTGGATGGAGTAGTCCAGCTGGCAGGGTGGTAGGGGACTTGCCTGCTGAGCACTGAGGGCACACCTTGATGTACTCCCATACGTCATGGTCCATGGTGGGCCACCAAAAGATGCACCGAAGAGCAGCAAGTGTCCGGGCCACTCCCAGATGGCAGAAAAACTTCATTGCATGCATCCAGTGCACAACCTCTCCCTTAACTGCAGTGGGAACAAACAGCCGGCCCACTGGGCCTTCCCCAGAGTCCGGGTCAGTGACCTGAGCCTCTCTCACTTTGCGTTCAATATCCCACGTGACAGCCCCCACAACAGCTGAGCCCAGGAGGATGGAGTCTTCCGTGGGGGTAGTAGGGTCAGGAGCAAACTGCTTGGTGAGAGTGTTGGGTTTAGTGTTTTCAGACCCTGGCCTGTAAGCCATCGGTCCCCGATGGCGTACTTCCTCTCAGCAGGGGAGCGGCGCCGAGAGAAGAACGTGCATTGGTGGACCTTGTGATCGGTGACTGAGCACTGCAACAAGACAGCCCCTACCCCAACGTCTGAGGCATCCACCTCAAAGATAAATTGACATTCGGGGTCGGGTTGCGTCAGGATGGGTGCATCAGTAAATTTGGCCTTGAGCAGGGAGAAGCCAGTTTTTGCTTCATTGGACCAAATGAAGGGGACCTCGGTGGAGGTCAACTGAGTGAGTGTGGAAACCACAGTACTCTAACTGCAGATAAATCTGCGGTAAAAATTGGTGAAGTCCAAGAACTGCTGAAGCTGTTTTCTAGAGGAGGGTGTGGGTTAATCGCGACAGCCTGAATTTTTCTTGGGTCTGGTTTAATTTGGCCTTCCGAGATAACAAATCCCAAGAAGGTGGTGGACAGGGTATGGAATTCACACTTCTCTGCTTTCACGAAGAGCTGGTTCCTGAGGAGACATTGGAGCACTCACCGTACATGAACCTAGTGTTCTGCTAAGGTGCGAGAGAAAATTAGGATGTCATCAAGATATACAAACACAAAAGTGCCCAAAAAGTCCCACAGGATGTCATTGATTAGGTGCTGGAAAACAGCTGGGGCATTGGTGAGACCAAAGGGCATGACCTAATATTCAAAATGGCCGGTAGATGTATGGAGTCCCGTTTTCAATCTGTTACCCTCTTGGATTCGGACGAGATGGTAAGTGTTCCTGAGGTCAAGTTTAGTGTAATGGTGAAGCCCTGAAGTTGGTCAAACGCCGAGTTGATGAGTGGTAGAACATATTTGTCTATTACCGTAATATTACTGAGTTCCCGACAATCGATGCAAGGGTGGAGGTTGCCATCTTTTTTATCCATAAAGAAAAACCCCGCTCCTATTGCAGAAGAAGAGGGGGGAATGATTCCAGCACTCAGGGAGTCTTTAATATATTTATCCATGGCTTCTCTCTCTAGGCCTGATAGATTATACAAGTGGCTGGAGGGTAACCACACCCCCTGCTGGAATTCAATAGCGCAGTCATAAGGACAGTGAGGGGGCAGGGACAGAGCTTTGGTTTTGCTAAACACGGGGGCCAGATCATGATCAATAGAAGGTATGTTGGCCAAGTCAGGGGCATCAGCAGTGGGAGATGGAATGGAGATGTGGGGGGAGCAGGCAGCTGACTGGAGGCATGCTAACATACAAAAGAAGCTCCAGGACCCAATGGTCCCCTTGCACCAGTCAATAGTGGGGTTGTGGAGTCTCAACCATGGGTAGCCTAATACTATGGGTACTATGGGTGAAGTTGACACAGGGAGCACAAAAAAATTCCAGATGTTCACAATGCTTTCCTGAGGGCAACATAGCTATGGGCATAGTTTGTTTAGTAACTTGACTCATGGGCTGACCAGATAGGACCACTAAATTTATGGGCTGCTGTTAACACTTTACAGGGGATTTTTAAACGGGTTGCCAGACTCTCTGAAATAAAGTTTTGCTCAGCAATGTGATCAATCAGAGTTGAGCTAACGTGTTTGGTGGAACTGAGCATTAGCTGCACAGGTGAAGTAAAGCGCGTCTGTAGGGCACCAGACACACCACCCCCCAGTCCCCCTACTGTGAATAATGGGCCTGTGTCTTTTACTTTCGTGGGACACTGTGCAGCAACGTGGCTCGTTTGCCCACAGTATAAACACAATCCCTCATCATAAGACTGCTGCGACTTGGCTGGGGCCAGTTTGAACCAGCCCACAGCTGTAGGTTCTGGTAAGTCAGGTGGTGGAAGAGCGAGGAGTGCTGGGCGGGGCGGTGATACATGGGTAGAAGTACGGGAGCCACATTGTCATTCCCTCGAGCGTTCTTGTAGTCTGTTGTCGAGTTTTATGACCAGGGAGATTAAAAAGTCGAGCGACTCAGGTTCATCTTGAAGGCGGGCAAGTTCGTCACGGAGAATGGAGTTTAAGCTATGGGTGAAGGCTGAATGTACCGCAACATCGTCCCACCCAGCCGTGGCCGCAAGAATCCAGAAGTCAGCGGCATGCTCAGCCACGGGCCTGAACCCCTGGCGAATGTTCATAAGACGGGTAGACGTAGTTCCCTCCCATAAGGAATGATCAAATACCCAAGGAAATTCTTACATGAAACTGGGGTAAGTGTAAGTGTGGTAGTCCAGCCCCTGGATAACAGCCTGAGCCCAAGAAAGAGTGCGCCCATCAAGCAAACCTGCCACAAAGCTAATCCGGCTATGGTCAGTGGGGAAGTCATCCAGGACATGATCAAACAGAACTCAACATTGTAATAAAACCCCACTGGCCTTCCCCAATCTCCCACTATAACGGGAGGGGGGGGGGGGGACGCTACAAGGAAGCGACCAGACTGGACTGTGAAGCTAGCTGCAGCCGCTGGGGACATGGCGGAAGAGGCTGCCGTGAGGCGCTGTATTGTGAGTTCCAACTGGGTAAGACGCTCTGAATGTTTACGCAACTCATTTGAAATGACTTGATTTTGATGTGCGGTTTGATCTTAGCATTGCTCAAGAGCACCGAGCTAGTTTCTAATCGACTCCATCTGAGCATCCGCTGGGTCAACGTGCTAGCAACCTACTGTCATGGTTCGGAGATAATGACCCAAAAGTAGACACGGATGAAGATGATGAGTAAAGTGAAACAATGATTTTTATTACAATAATTGTGCAATTATAGTGACGATTGTAGAGACGAGGATCTGGCAACCCTGTGGGGGAGAGCAGAGACAGGAGTAAGTAATACTAAACGGGTAATAGTGAGAGTATAATACTGTGTTATGCTTACAGACTGTTCAGGGGAGAACAGCTGGGACAACATGCTAATCCTCCAGGCTGGGGAGCTGGTTGTCAGCGGTGAAAGTGCAGAGGTGCTGCAGGGAATGCTGTGGGGGGAAGGGGGAGTGCTGGAGACAGGCTGGCCAGGCCTGAGTGCAGAGGAGGAGATGCAGGAGCAGTGATATACAAACTGTGGTAAGTCAACTTATGTGGTGGCTGGTGAGATGTGCACAATCTGGGGAGAATCCAAATCCAATCCAAGAGGCTAATCCAAAAGTCTAGGGCAGGCAGAGGTTCAGGGCACGACCGGTGGAAGAAGGCAAGCTAGGGGTCCAAGGCAACAGGCAGATTCAGGGTCTAGAACAAGCACAAGGTCAAAAGCACGGCAAGGCAATACAAGGTCAACAATTTTAGGCAACAGGCAGGATACAGGCAGGTAGCAAGTTTGATGTGGCCAGACAGAATGGAGGGAGAGCATCCTATTTAAAGGGCTCCTCTAATTAGCAGCAGGTGGGGAGCAGGGGCCTCATGTACAAAGACTTGCGTGGATTTCCTACTGAAAGATGATGTACGTTTAAATCAAGAAAACACCGTAAGCAAAAAAAAATAAATAAATAAATAAATCCAAATGTATGAAACAGTGTGTGTACAGGAATCCAAGAACATTTCCTTTGTACATCCCAATCTACTTGAAAATGAACGCACGTGAGGAAATACCGGACTCCCCCCTGGACACGCCTCCATTTGAATATGCAATTACATGCAAATAGATATGCAGATAGATATATAAAATGAAGGCACGTGAGGAAATACCGGACTCCTCCCTGGACACACCTCCATTTGAATATGCAATTACATGCAAATAGATATGCAGATAGATATATACAAGCCCTGCATGTTTGATTTTACTGTATCCACGATCAAAAATAATGAATTTAACGGAATTTCACGGACTGTGAGTTGAAGGCGCTCCTGAATGAGGTAGAGGCACGTAAAAACATTTTGCTTGGCATGCTGTCCTCCGGCATTAGCACCGGATACAGGTAATTCAATAGCCTGCTCACAGCTCTATAAGATTAGTTTACTGTTTTTCTTTATTCAGACAGGGATGAGAAGGAGATGTTTATTTAACCTTGACATGTTTCGACTGACATCTGCAGTTGTCTTCAGAAGCGTCAGCTGATAGCTGTGATTTGTGACCAGCCAGGTGGATCAGCTCATTGAAAGGAAAAGAGTAATGGAAAAAAAAGACAATATGAACCTATTTAGTGGGTAGCCACGGTCACCTGTCAGTTGAAAGCAGATCACATTAGACTCGACAAGTACATACTTTATGTCCAAAATGCAAATCTCATCCTTTATAGTTATATACAACTTACATGGATTACACACACTACTATTGTAAATGAATGAAGTGCGCCGGGGAAAGGGTGACACTGTTGCATGTCAAACTTTACGCATGTGTTTATTGATATAACTACTGTACACAACACAGCACTGAGTGGCAATCGCATGTGATAGGTTTATTCTGTATGCAGCAAAACATAAAAATCACAAAATATTTAGTCACAGCAGTACACAGAGTACTTTTTTACATTAGATGTTAAGACCACACCATCCACTTGACTGTAGTGATGTGTGGGTAAAGACCAAGGAGCACATGGTAAGTGAAGAACTGATTCACAACCTTTAATTATTTCTTTAATTTTTTGCCAATTAAGATAGAATGATAAGATTAGCTCTCCACAATACAAGTAGGTACTCTGTGCACTGCTGTGACTGAACATTGTGTGTATTTTTTGTGTTTTACTTCATACACCCTAATGCTGCCACTTGGTGTTTTTTAAACTGACATGAGTTCCGTTCGATGACATCATATGCATACCCTCTATTGGGGGCTTGGTAGAATGCTGTGAAACCGTAGTTTAATCAGCAAAAAAAGAAAGTCACTTACTCAACCCACTGACTTGTAATGAAGCCTTGAAGACAGGGTGATATTTGGGGGCACACAGGTGCGTTGCGCATTGGGTTACTAGCCCATGTAGTATATGGGTTACTATTAGGACAATTACATGAATTTACTCACCAAGAAGCCATTCATCCGCACAGTGCCAGTCTGTAGTTTGTTCTCAACAATGCTGTTCATTAGAAGGAATGAATCGTGCGTTGAACCAGGCCACCTGGCAACAATGTTGGTTAGTCGCATTTGCGCATCACACAAAATTTGTATATTGATAGAATGGAAATGTTTCCTGTTAACATACACATATTCATCTTGTGAAGGTGATTTTAAAACAATCTGTGTGTAGTCCATAGCTCCAATTATATTAGGAAAACTGGCTCTCGCTGCAAATTGCACTTTGATGTTGGCCTGTTCTGCTGCATTGTATGGGAATATGATGTACCTGGGTGACAGCCGGATAATGCCATCCCACACAGCTGCCATAGCTCGGCTCAGGATCAACTGGGAAATTCCCAATCGGTCTGCCCGCCCCCTCTGGAATGCCCCTGTTGCCAGGAACCCCAGTGTTGTTAGCACCTGCACTGGGATGGGCAGTGCACAACTTCTCGCCGTGTTGCGCTCCAAGAGTAGTCGTAGCTCTGAGCACAGTTCCACAAGGACTGCCTGTGGAGACCTAAACCGGCTGGCAAGCCAGTCATCATCCTAAGCTAGAAAATTTTTTCCGGTTCCGGCTCTGCCGGACCGGCGGCGCCACACGAGTCGGCTGCCTGTTGCAACAGCCTTTTTTTTATCTTCCTTCTTCTTTCTACACCTTTCACTCTGTATATATATCACGGACGCACGGATCGCCCCGGGGGTCTCCCGGGTCGGCGGACGGAGCCACGGTTTGCAGCGGGAGACGTTACAGCGGGGAGGAGCTAGTGCTAGCTAGCACTTGGCCGCCGCCTGGTGCTAATGGGAAACTTGACATACCGGGAGCTGTAGCGAAAACGAAGCGGGTGCCGGGCTGGAGTTTAGGCGGCGTGAAAGAAATATAAGACAGAATAATAAAGAGCGATGGCAAGAACCAAGCAGACCGCCCGTAAAATCTACTGGAGGAAGAAGCCCCCCAGGAGACAGCTAGCCACCAGGGCTGCTCGGAGAGGCGCTCTGGCCACCGGCAGAGTGAAGAGGCCTCGCCGTCACAGGTCCGTGGCTCTGAGAGAGATCCGTCGCAACCAGAAATCCACGGAGCTGCTCATCCGTAAGCTGCCCGTCCAGCGCCTGGTGAGGGAGATCGCTCAGGACGTCAAGACCGTCCTGCGTTTCCCGAGTTTCGCCGTCATGGCTCTGCAGGAGACCAGCGAGACCCACCTGGTGGTCTCTTCTTCGCTAAGGGGGTCACCATCATGCCCAAAGACTTCCAGCTGGCCCGCTGCATCCGCGGAGAGAGAGCTGAGACTTTCTGCTGCACATCCACCAGCCATAATGCTCTGCACTGTGTGTCTATATATATACATTTATAGTAATATGGACATATGTTTGCTAGATGTTGTTTTTTCTTGCCTTCTGATTGTTGCTCTGAGTGTTGCTGTCCCTGTGCTGTTGCAATCCTGGAATTTCCCCATTGTGGGACTAATAAAGGCTTATCTTATCTTATCTTATCTTAAAATCTTCTCTGTCTCTAAATACCCTTTCTCTTCTCACTGCACGATTTGCAATATCCTCTAATAATGCTAACACCATTGTTCGGCATTTTCGGCACTTCTTTGTGCTTGCTTTTATATCCACTCATCTAATTGCGCACACTTGGATGTTTGTTCATCATGTAGCTCTGGTGTGTACAATAATTTTCACGTCATTATCAGTCTCCCAACATCACCTCTAAGTGTCGCCAATGGACCAACAACAGTAGAGACGTACGTACACCAGCCATGAAGTTGCCGCGGGGCTGCGTATATTTCCATGGTCATTTCATTGGTGATACAGCTGAAATTTTCCATGGAAAAGGACGTACGCCTTGTTTTGTGCGTAAGTACCCTTTGTACATGAGGCTCCTGGGCTGCAGGGAATGAGTCATTAGTCAGAGAGGGAGAGGCAGAATACAGAGCACACAGGCACCATTACAGAAAAAGATTTGCAAATCATTGCTTTCCGTTTTTGTTTTTTTCATTATTTTATTTTACACCATGTCCCAACTTCACTGGAATTGCGTTTTGTATTTTCATAGCTGAAAACTCTCACTTCACAAAACATACCATAAAAATTAAATATCTGTAATTAATGGTTTATTAAATCACTCACTCTTGAAAAATCTATGGAATTATCTTGTAATCCACATTTCTGAAACAAATAATCTGCATAAGTCTAAATATGCATGTCGAAGAAACTGCTTCAGGCCTTATTGAGCTGTTGCACTTGGCTGTCAGGAAGCATGGGCCCAACAAGAGAACTTCCAGCTGAGATGATGGAAACTCCTTCAAGAAGGTAATTCACCATGGAGTGTGACAAAAGATTTTTGATTGTCTCCAGTTAACCGTTTCCAAAATTTGAAACAGGTACAAAAAAAAAAAAGCTTGTAAAAGGGAACCATCAAAAAGTAAGCAATAGGTAATTTGAGGGGGAATAAGGGGGAATGCCATCCCCCTTGTTAAAAATGTTAAAATGTACAAGAAAAATGTCAGAAATATATGAGAAAAAAGTTACACATTTAAAAGAAAGAAGTTATGGCTCAATAGCTATAAATTTGTGTTGAAAAGGGTAACACCTGCAAATTTATCAAAAAAAGTTATAAATTTCAAAGAAAAATGTTACAAGTTTATAAAACAACCTCATAAATTAATGAGAAAATGGGGAAATTTACTGCAAAAGACAAAGTTTAAAAAATGTATACAAATGTGCAGCATATGTTCTTAAAATCCGCAGGTTTTTTTCTTGTAAATTTGTGACTTTATTCTTGTAAATATATGCCTTTTTTATCTTGGAAATATGAGTTTTTTTCCCCTCAAGAATTTATAACTTTTACTTGGAAATCTGGGATTTGCTTCTGGTAAATTTGTGACTTTTTAACACGTTATATATATATTTTTACATCTTTATTCTTGCAAATTTGTAAATGTATACATATGACCTTGTGAACACCCCCACAGTTTTTGTTTAGCCTTCCCCAAAATATAGATAAAATAGCTGTGTGTTGTGATTTTTTTTAAACAAACTAAAACACCTGATTGAACTTTCTCCAAGAAAGGTGCTTCCATTTTTTTTTTAAATCACTGACTTAAAATCACTGATTGTAAGAAAACAAGATACAGTCATGTCTAACGTGAATGTGTCTATGTCTGACATGGAATAACTCATTTAAGAAGCTGTTGCATGGGTAGACATGCTCATTTCAAAGCTGTGAATAAACCTGCCCTGGATTACCAACATGAGGTCATGCTAATACTGAAGAATACCTGGTCTTGACACAGTTGTGACTTTGTCGAGGAAGAACTGGAATTCAGCCCTGTAACAACAACAACAAAAAGGAACCAAACTATATTTTTGGAAAGCGTACATCTTATTACTGCATATGGCTGTCAGTCCTCAAAATAACTTTAACCCACTATGATACAGACTCTAACTTGCTTTTGTTAACGCTTTGTGCTCTGAAGTTTAAAAAGTAATTAGGAGTATTGATCAGCAAAATCTTCATTTCAGAAATTCATAACTTTGCACAGGTGTTTGTAGATGATGGGCTGAGAAATTTCATTCTTTTGACATTTAAAACGTCAAAATAAACAAATGTCTATGCTATAAACATGTACATCCTAATCTTTCCTCTCCCATGATGATATGGTAGCTGGTAAAGACGTGTCATAGACTGGTTACTATGCTGCAACTTAAACAAAATATAATGTCTAACATCTGTCTTCACAAGCGGTCTCTTACGGTAAATGAAAGGGCAGTTTCCCGTCTTTCCCGATTCCCATGCCGTTGCAAACGGCTGCGATGAGGCGCACGGGTTTCTCCCGCATCTTGCTCCGGTTGACTTCCATCTTCAGCAGTGAGGAATCAAAATGTCAGGCAGTCACTCCAGGATCACCAATAAAGAGAATAATTTCAGGGTTTGCAGCCTCTCATCACCATCTACCAAGCTATTGGACAGGGCGGACTTTGAATTCTCCCTTCACAAATGCGACCAAGAGGGGAGGTCCTTACTGCAATGCAAGAGTCACCCCACCAGAGGGAGGGCAAAAAATACCATAAAGTCGGCACAACTACAGGGGTTGTAAATGCGTCACTGACTACACTTTTTCCACACTTTAACAGCTCACACTGGTCTTAATGTTCGTGACTAATTTTGGTCAAATAACTTAGTTATTGCAGCGTAATTGTGAATCATTGTTTGCAGCATTTCTCACAACAGCTTGTTTCAGTGCATGTCTCTTTAAATCCCCAAGAACTGTAGGTACTGCCTCCCTCTCTTATGTCGCTATGGCTACTTTTAGCTGCCTAGCTCAGATAGCAACTAACTTAAATTTGTCTTAAGGAATGAATGAAACAGTGTATCACTGCCAGTTAAACGCTTGATTGTAGTTGTTGCTGCTAAGGGTGGCCCAACTAGTTATTAGGTTTAGGGGGCAATCACTTTTTCACACAGGGCCATGTAGGTTTGGATTTTTTTTTATCCTTAATAATAAAAACCTTCAGTTAAAAACTGCATTTTGTTTCTATGATAACATTGTGATCTCTGATCATGCACCCTGCTGTCTAATATATGTAGATAAGAAATTGACAAAGGATCCAGGTAGGTGGCATTTTCAGCATAAATGGCTTCAGAATGAGGAATTTGTTAAGTACATAGAAAAACAGATGAGTTCTTTGATATTAATACTACACAAACAATGGCATGTATAAAGTGGGAGGCTTTCAAAGCTTTTATTAGGGGGCATATTATTAGTTATACAGGTTCAAAATCTAAGAAGACTCGAGAGGAGAGAGTCCAATTGGAACATAAAATTAAAATTCTTCAAGAAAAGGTGTATGCAGGAAGTAACCCACAGTTAGAAAACGAATTACTGATTCTGAGAGCTGAATATGATAAAAAAAAAATCAGCAAATAGAGCTGCCTCGAGTCTTCTAAGATTGAAGCAAACTTTTTATGAACAAGGTGAAAAATCAGGAAAATTATTGGCATGGCAGATTAAACAATTAGAATTTAAAACACCAATTACCAGTATTATAAGTAATGGACAGGTAGTTATAGATCCTTTAGAAATTAATAGCGCCTTTAGAGATTATTATGAAAAACTATATGATACAAAAAATGAAACTGACTTAACAAAATTAAATGGGTTTTTGGGTGGATTATCTATACCGTGTATTCCAAATGAAAACAGGGAGATACTGGAGTCTAAAATTAGTCAAGAAGATGCTGGGCAAGCCATTGATAATATGAAATCAGGAAAAAGAGCAGGACCAGATGGTCTTCCAGTTGACCTCTATAAAAAATTTAAGAATAAATTAATAAAACCACTTTTGGAAATGGTTTTAGAAGCATTTCAAAATGGTAATTTACCACCATACATGAATAATGCCTTAACCTCTTGCACTCTGGTGTACCGCGGACGGGCACGTCTCTGCGTCCTAGAGTGCACAAGGGTGCACGAGAGCGCCCTAGTGCACTCTAGGACGCACGAGGGCGCTGCGTCCAAGCGCGCACTGAAAAAAAAAAGCTGCATTTCCGTTCTTCCACTACAGACACAGTCGCGAACAGATCAGATATGATTGACCTCTCATTCAACTAATAAGAGCCTTGAATTGGGTTTCTGAAACCTTGAAGAACCAATGACTGAAAACCTAGCAAGAAGGACCCGCCTACCAACGCTGTGAATACAGCGAGCCAATTGCAGCACAGAAGTTCGCAAGCTGTTTTGTGTAAGGCTGGGTGAAGACAGACTGCTGCAGCAGATGAAAAAAGGACCCGCAGGAAGAACCTGCCACAGACACAGCAGCACGGAGACCACCCACGAGTGCGACCTGTGTGACAGGGACTGCCATTCGCGCATCGGCCTGTTCAGCCACAGGCAGTGCTTTTTTTTTTTTATTCCAGCAGAATAGACGTTTAGGATTCTCTTCCATGGTCATCATAGACCGACGGAGGCCAACGACGAAGGCTGGGTGACACACATGCATTCGCCAGTCTTTTTGAATTACTACTGTTATTTGTTTTGAAAAATCGTTCACCAAAACCGCAATCATGGAAGCGCAAAACCGCAATAATGGAATTATGTTTTGACCGGGTCGCGAGACCAGAACCACGAGCGGGTTCCAAGCGGACCAGCGTTGTGTTCGTCTTACAATGAGGAAGAAGTTCGCCAGCTACGCTGCTGCTGTGAAGAGGTAAGTGTTATAAGCTAAATTATTCTTTATCCCTGAAAATTGTAATCAAAAATGACTTTTGACCGATCGGTAAATTACAACTGTGCGGCGCACGAAGTCCAAAGTCCGTGCGCCACGGTACACAGTTCATGCGCAACAGGCAGCTGTCAACAGGCAGCCTCGCTTCGTCTGGCTCTTTCCTGCTCAGTACTGTGATGTTAATGTGCCATTCATGCATTGTGTTCATGCTTCCTGCTCTTACTGTGATGCAAATGTCCCATGCCTTTCATGTATTGTCTGTAACTGGGTATATAAGCTGACTGAAGTTCATGTTCACTCTCTCTCTGACTACTGCTGCTGACACACGCATTCTGTGTCTCCTCACGAGAGCCTGAGGACCCGCTCCAGCCCGCCTGCACAGGGCTGGAGTGAGTCTTATGATGGCAGGATGAATGATATTAAACACCCTTTTAAACTCTCAGTTCGCTCTTTATTATTCGTCCGCCACATTGGTGACCCCGAGAATGCGCACGCTTTGTGCAACGCAACCTTCTGGTCTGGACAGCCACATTGGTGACCCCGAAGAAAGCACACGCTTTGTGCAGCAACCTTCTGACCTGGACATCCACGCTGGAACTGGCCGAGGGACACAAAGATCGTCTCCTCCCTCTCACCGCTCCAACGCATCTGCATGAGCCCGAGGGACAGAGATCGCCTACTCCCTCTCATTGCTCGTCCGCATCGACACGAGCCCAAGAGACAGAGATCGCCTACTCCCTCTCACCGCTCCAACGCATCTGCACGAGCCCGAGGGACAGAGATCGTCTTCTCCCTCTCACCGCTCCTCCTCCCTCTCAGCGCTCCTATGCATCTACGCGAGCCCGAGGGACAAAGATCGTCTATTTCCTCGCACCGCTCCAACGCACCACGAGCGAACGACGCAACACACTGAACAGGGATGATTATCGGCGCCGACTACGCTGATCTCCAGCAAGCTCCCTGACCCTGACTCGCCTCTACAGCGGACCCACCCACACACTGAACCCCTGCACACGCACCGGGGGATTATGAGGACAGCGCACCACGCACGGGACATACCGGCTCTACACAGATCACCAGCGTCCTTCGCCGCTGCACACAGAACCTTCAGGGTTGCTCACACAGCTGAAGCATCACACGCAGCTCGCTCACAGGATTTTGTATGGGTCTCAGCCACGGCGCACAACGGGAATTCAGCCGTCAGCTGTTCCCGAGGGCTTTAGGGCTGCGCCCGCACCTAAAGTCAACACGCCAAGTCCCTCTGCTTTTGTTTTTTTCTCACAGCCGCTACGCAGCCTCGCAGCTCCTGTTTTTCTTCATGGCCGCTATAAATCCTCGCAGGACTTAACCGCGAGAGGAGTCAGTGACAAATTTTTTCTTCTTACAGCTGCTGTGGACCTCCGCACGTTCAACGGGACAGCCCCTCAACATCGCGGATCCACAGGCAATTTTTGCGCAGCCCAGACAATTTCGCCGTCCCGGGCCGGCACTTGCTACCCCCCACCCCCTCCCTCCACCTCCGCCTGCACAGAACTTTCCCTGATCGCTACGAAAGCCGAACTACCGAGGCCTCAGCTGCCTGCTGGGCCCTCTGGGGGGGGAGTGTGTGGGGCACCCCCACAACAGACTGGGACAAGCAGAGCGCTCAACTAGAGCAATTAACATAACAGTGAAATGTGTGTATTAATGTCAACAGGCAGCCTCGCTTCGTCTGGCTCTTTCCTGCTCAGTACTGTGATGTTAAAGTCCAAATGTCACGTAATAGGGTCCTTAAAATGTCTTGAAACTAGATATAAAAGGGAACCGATCCGTTCGGGTCTTGGTGCATATGCTTCAGTAACGCCGGAACATTCGTTAATTTAAAACTGCCGCGCTTGGCCTGACGTTACCACTCAGGGCCCCCGGAATCGCCTGGGGAAGAAGGCAGAAGTGACGAAACAGATTGTACCCTAGTTTGATGCTTGGGGTATCCCGATTGATTGTTTATATGGAGACTGGAAGATTGAAGTGAGCAACAAGAAAGAAAAAATTGGGATATTTCACCCATACCGTAAAACGGGGCTATAAGGGACAGCTGGGTAATAAGGGACACTTTTCTGGGAAATGTTTTAAGTGTAATTCTGCTTTTTTTATTTTGAGCAGGACGCAGAAAAGTGTCCCTTATTACCCAGCCGTCCCTTATAGCCCCGTTTTACGGTACCCATACCCATAGATATGTGTATTTTTACATACCTGTCAAGTGATACGTTTTTGCCGTATTTTAATACGGGGAAAATGCAATTTTAGCAAATACGGGCGTATTGCCATTTCTGTACGCCCAAAAGAAAAATATACAGGAAAAAAAATTAGTGAGTGTGTTGAGGAACACGTCGTGTGTGTGACCCCCACAGATAGGGGGCTGGCAGAGCGCTCACCGTGAGCTATTATCACTACAGTGAGAAGTGTGGACTTAATCATTAGGCTGATGGCCTCACACTTTCTACTGTCCTGCGGCTCCTGAACAGAGAGGAATCGCCTTCCAAATCCAATGCATCACTAGCAGAAGTGATGGTTTGTCATTTTTTTGTGGCAGGGCACAATCTACCCCCATTGGTGGCAGATCTGATCTGCCACATCAGAAATGCTAGAGTCAGCAAAGGCTGCTACTTGGAACTATAACAAGCAGCATCAGTGAACATTTTCTTGTTTCAAGTTCATCCAAGTGCATTAGTGTAACAAAGCTGACAAAAACTCTTTAATTCCAAGTGTATATACAGTATCTAGCTGACAATTAAGAACTATATTCAGAATAATTCTTATTGTGTACTTTCAAATTAAGCAATCTACCTTGTGCTAATGTAAATTTGAAAAATATTTTTGTATTTTTTTTAATTTTATTTATTTTTTTGTGCTACTTGGCTTATTATTTTCACATTACCAAAAAGTTGTGGCTCAAGATTGTGTCCATAAAAGTGTACATTTGAATAAATATGTTTGAAATAGGTCATGTTGCAGTTGCTGTTTTTTTTGGGGGGGAGGGGTTCAGTTTTCTTTCATCTGCCGATAAATACAGTTTTTAAGTACTCAGTACAGGTGTGAAAGCCCCCCAATAAGGGAGGCATGAGGTATGCCTTGACAGGTATGATTTTTATGTGTCCTATATCTGTAATATGGTCGCTTTGCTGCCTTCTGGAACCTCAGTGGAGGCACCGCATATTTTTAATACATAGACAGTTTTTTTCCTTTGTTTGTGGAAGGCAATCACTATTTTGTTCTTAGTTACCCCTCGTTACCAACGTAACAACGACCAACAATTTTATCCTTAGAAATAAATCATCTATCGTATTGCTGGATGGCACTCGACAAAACATATTTTTCTTGATATGCATTAAATAATATATGTTATAGGGTTAGCCTCGACAGACCCCCTTCGGCTTCCCAATTTTGCCGGTGGTTATAATTAATTTAAACATCACAGATTTCTTTTGGCTTACCATTCAACATTCTGGAGGCGATTAATGTCCAATTCAATGACATTTTCCACTGGTTCTGCTCTCTGGTCATCGTCGGAACTGTTGTCATCAGACAAAGCATCTGATTCCGTCTCGGACGGCTCGAACCTGTAAGGTTCTATGCCTCTGTCACTGTCTGAACCACTGTCATCAGTATCTGGGGTGTCGTCTTCCCTGAATTCCAAGTCCGATTCACCAGAGGACAAAACTAAACTAATTTGTTCACAATCGCTGTCACTTTCCGTCATGATTGTCCAATGTTGATAAGTGTGAATGTGGATACGGCAGGGCAGCCAGGGTGAAATTTGTGACGTCAAAAACATGGCCGCGGTCTGGATTGGCTGTCACACACTGACAGCCGCTAGGGGGGCCTTCGCCTGGTATATTTTGTGCAATTATGTAAATACGGGTGGGTGATATGGTCAACGGTATGAATATTTGGTTTAAGCTATGTGTATTTTATCAAAATTCGTTGGCATTTGGAAAAAAAAATTACGTGACATTTGGACTTTAATGTGCCATTCATGCATTGTGTTCATGCTTCCTGCTCTTACTGTGATGCAAATGTCCCATGCCTTTCATGTATTGTCTGTAACTGGGTATATAAGCTGACTGAAGTTCATGTTCACTCTCTCTCTGACTACTGCTGCTGACACACGCATTCTGTGTCTCCTCACTAGAGCCTGAGGACCCGCTCCAGCCCGCTTGCACAGGGCTGGAGTGAGTCTTATGATGGCGGGATGAATGATATTAAACACCCTTTTAAACTCTCAGTTCGCTCTTTATTATTCTTCCGCCACACACACATTTTTTTACGTGGCATGCTTCTTTGTGTGTGGGGGCTTGTTTGTTCATTCATTCATGAATGAATGAACAACCGCCCCCCCACACACACACACAGCCCTGAGTGTCACCTTTCATTAGAGCCCAAGATGAAGCTTCTATATTGAATCATTCAAAAGATACAGACGTTTTTCCAAACTGTGCCATTTGGCACAATTTGGCACAGTTCAAAAACGCCTGGGAACTACCTGAGGAAAAAGCTGTGTAATATATTCAATTTTTGTGGTATTGTTACAAAATTTGGACCTCAGCTGGATAACACTTGGTTCTACATTTCTGTTGCATTTTCCAGCCCGGATCTGAAGCTGTGTGTTATTTGCAAGCATTTGTATCCAAAAAAACACCCAGGCGAAATTTATTTTCTTCAAGTTCAGTATGTTTAGATGACTGTAACTCAGAGCACTTAGAGAGATTATGACTGTTTTGCCAAAAAATTCAAAGTGTTTTCTTTTAAATGAGACCAACCCCATGAAGATGCTGTAAAGGGTTGAAGAACAGCTTTTGATTTACTTTGGGCACGTTATTTTTTGGCGTTTTTAGGGAAATTGACCGGAGTGCAAGGGGTTAATTATACTGTTGCCAAAACCAGGTAAACCCCCTAATAAATGTGAAAACATGAGACCAATAAGTCTATTAAATGCTGATCTTAAAATAATCTGTAAAATTTTAGCAAAACGACAACAAGAAATATTACCAAATATTATTAACCGAGTTCAGAATGGCTTTATAATGGGAAGACAAGGCTTCCATAATGTAAGAAGACTATTTAATATTATTTATTCCAATAAAGAAGCACCGGATACAGCTCTCCTATCATTGGATGCCGAAAAGGCCTTTGATAGGGTCGAATGGCCCTATCTTTTTGAAGTCCTACAAAGGTTTGGACTTGGAAATAATTTCATAAAATGGGTCCAGATAATATACAATAATGCTACAGCAGAAATCCTAACAAACCGCAATATCTCAAAATCAATAAAAATCAATAGAGGATGTCGGCAAGGCTGTCCACTTTCACCTTTACTGTTTACTATGGCAATTGAACCTTTAGCGATGGCAGTACGTTTACATCCACAAATATATGGACTTAAAGTAGGACCAATAGAACATAAAATCTCCCTGTATGCCGATGACATAATTTTGTTTATGTCGAATTTTAAAAAATCAATTCCGACCTTGTTAAATTTAATAAAGAACTTTGGGGAAATATCAGGATATAAAATAAATAAAACAAAATCTTCAATATTAATGCTAAATGAGACCCAGAGAAATCACCCAGCTCCTGAGGTAAATCAATTCAATGTTGTAAATCAGTTTAAATATTTAGGAATTCAAATTTTGCCTAAGCTAGAATCAGTTGCCAGTGCCAACAATGAAGCCTTAATGACAGATATTAATGAGTTACTTCAGAGATGGATGTCACTACCAATGTCGATGATCGGGAGAATTAATATACTTAAAAGTAATATCGTACCAAAAATAATTCATTTATTTCAAAACATTCCTTTACCACCACCTTCAGATCTATTCTCAAGAATTAAAAAAAAGTTAGTGGAATTTATATGGAACAATAGGAAGGCTAGATTACGTTTGTCCTTACTATATTTACCATTTGATCGTGGAGGTCTGAAATGTCCAAATTTTATGTTGTATTACTGGTCAGCACAACTGAGGTCTATGACATATTATTTTTCATCAAATGATCCTCCTCACTGGACTGAAATGGAATCATACAATTTACCTTTACCTCTTCCCTTATTCATATACTCAGACTCGGCTAAAAAATTACAGAAACAAGTTAAAAATCCAATTGTAAAGCACATGATCAAAATATGGTGTGAAACCAAAAAATATTTAAAAGAACCACACTTACTGTCACAATTTAGCCCAATATGGGGTAATCAATATTTTACACCAGGGAGAGCGGATGCTGTATTTAAAGTATGGAATTTAAAAGGGATTCAAAAGATTCAAGAATTATATTTATCACGCTCAGATAACAATGTCTTTTGAAGAATTGAGGATTAAATTCAATCTTAATAGAACACATTTTTTTAAAATATCTTCAGCTTAGAAATTTTATTCGATCAAATCAAAATAATGCTCTCACCCGACCTACTTATTCATCCTTGGAAAAAATTTTGACGAAAGATAGTAAGAGAAAGGGTATTATTTCAGAGTTTTATAACTCATTGACACTATTCTCAAGTGAAAACTCACAGAAAAGACTGAATTATTGGAAAGAAGACCTGCAAATTGAAATTTCAGAGGAACAATGGGAAACGGCTTGTGCAGAAGCTCAAACCAAATCAATAAATGTACGTCTTAAACTGATACATTTTAAATGGTTAATGCGGATGTATGTTACACTAGTGGAATTAAATAGATATAACAAAAACATACCCGATACATGCACAAAATGTATGGAAAGTAAAGGAACCCTATTTCACTGTTTATGGGAATGTAGAAAAATCAGAATGTTTTGGGAAGAGGTGAGGGTAACAATTGAAAAAATAATTTCAAAACAATTCACATTGAACCCTAAACTGTTTTTGTTGGGTCTGTATCCAGAAAAACATAACTTTAATAAGAGTGAAAGAGCATTCATAGACCTTGGTTTGCTTAATGCCAAAAAATGTATTGCACTACTGTGGAAAAAGACTCATAGACCAGATGTGACTCAGTGGTTAAGACAGATGTTAACAAACCTTCCACTAGAAAGAATAACATACATACTGAAATCAAAGGAAAATGTGTTTGAGAATATATGGAGACCTTTCATTGATTATGTAAAGAAATTAAACATAACTTCTGAAAAAGAAGGTGAATGATATGTGCGGACCTTGCAAATTCCAAACTGGTGAATGTATATTATGTATTCTTATGTAATAGATTACCTAGACTAAACAGAGGAGCATTGTTGTTGACTTGCTTTTGTTAATGGTTGTTGTTGTTTTTAGTACATTTTTTTTGTTAGTGTTTTTTTTAAATTTTTTAATTACTTTAGTGTTGGTGTTTGACTGTTTGAGCCATGTTTGTAAAAAAAGGTTCAATAAAAATATTGTGGAAAAAAAACTGCATTTTGTGTTTACTTGTGTTACCTTTGTCTAATATTTAAATTTGTTTGATGATCTGAAACATTTAAGTGTGACATACGAAAAAATGAGAAATCAGGAAGGAGCAAACACTTTTTCACACCACTGTATATTGACATTTTGTTCAAATGTACTAGTTTTTATGGGTGAACGAACTGTGCTAAATCATTTACTGGAACTGTACTGCAAGTGAGGGATCACCAGTTGCATCATCTGCCTAGACAACAAATGAGCCCCCCAACCACTTCATTCAGTAGACTCAGTTCAGTGAGTGGTAGTCTGTTAGAATAGAATAGAATAGAATAGGCTTTATTGTTATTGTACAGTTGTACAGCACAACAAAATTGTGGGTTCTCCACCAAGCTACTGCACAATAAAGTAAGTGAGAAGAATTTGAAATAAAACGGTTACAGAACACACGATTAACCATACAACTGAAGTAAAGGTAAAAGTAAAAATAACTAGCCCATAGGTATAGACACAGGTACGTTAGTGGCTTCACGGGTGGAACTATGTACATAAGAGTTCCAGTGCAGAGCACATAATAGTGTAAGATGACCCAAGGATTATGGAAAAAATGTACAGTAGTGATTTCACGGATGGGTCAATATGCATGAAAGTGAGGAGTGCAAAGACAGGTGAGTTATAGTGATAATTAAAAGGTCCCCAGTTCTGTGTGTGGTTTTTTTTTGAGGGGGGGGTGCTCTGTTTGCAGTTTGGATGGCCCAGGGGAAGAAACTGTCTGTCTGGAGGTGTGGGACCTGATCAGTCTGAACCATCGTCCAGAGGGGAGCAGGTCAAACAGGTGGTAGGCGGGATGTGAAGGGTCTCCTGTGATGGTCTTAATCCTTCTGAGACGGAAGGGTCTGGAGATGTCCTCCAGGTAGGGCAGAGGGCTGCCGATAATTTTCTGGACGGTGTTGATTATCTGCACAGCCTTCCTGTGTTTGGCCGTGGAGCCGGTGTACAACACACCCAGACAGTAGGTGAGCATGCTCTCCACTGAGCAGCGATAGATGGTCAGCAGCAGCTTCTGGGTCCAGGTTGTGCTTCCTCAGGATACAGAGGAAGTGCAGCCGCTGCTGTGCTTTCTTCATCAGAGCCTTGATGTTGACAGTCCAGGAGAGGTCAGAGGAGATGTGGGTGCCCAGGAACCTGAAGGCGGGGACATCTTCCACGCAATCGCCATTTATGGGGCGGCAGGGGGGTCCCCTCTGTTCTTCCTGAAGTCCAGAATGAGTTCTTTGTAGAAGAGCTTGAAATGATGAGGCGATTTGATATATAAACCAAAGTTTAATTATCAGCTCTCCTAACAAGTCTCATCTAGTGCAGAGGTAGCAGAAGGAAAAGAGACCGAATATCTCCGGCTCACTGACTTTATACTTGCACATAACAAAAGACATGCATAACAAAGGCTGACATCCCTCATTATCTTAATCCCCCCATTGTCTTGGTATTTCCTCTCCTCGCCCAGGGGGTGAGGGTAGCTCCTCCGGTCTCCACCGCAGTGTCTGGGAACATCTTTGTTCTTCACTTGGCGGTTGAGAGCCTTTGTCCTTTCAGAGGTGTGAAGTTGCTTTACATATGTAATTACCAAACATTTCCACATGCTTCAACATATATAGGTTATGGAATATATGATTAATATAGCCCACAGCCCCCCCCAGACGACTAAGAAAGGACAATAGAAAGGTTCACAGTCTATGATAATTACTATGACATACTAAGTGTTACATCTCTTGCCACAGAAGAAACTTTCCAGCAGCCATGCCCCTAAGAGAGTTCAGTGGTAATCATAACAGCATAGTAAAATCATAAGTCAGTCCTAAACTGTTGCAGCACAATTAGTGAACAATTGTGGAGTAGTTTGCATCAGTCCCTGTGCTGTCTGGGTTTTAATCTTCTCCCAAAACTGCTGTGGGTTCGTTTAGGCGTCCTGCTGGGACCTTCTTGTGAGGAATCTGCAGCATGGGAAGGAGAGTGGTTAATTGTTCCCTGCAGGGGGGCTGAGTCTTTTCTCTTGGGGGGGTCTACCCCGCCGAGGTGCTCTCGCCAACTGTGCAGGCTCATCTTTCAACAAGAAGGCAGGTTTAAGTCTGTCAATGCTGACTGTTTCTTTTCTATCCCCAAAATCAAGCACAAAGTGTTTATCACCATGTTCCAGCACTCTGAATGGCCCATCGTATGCTGGGCGGAAAGTTGGTTTTAAAGCTTCATGCCTAACAAAAACGAACTCAGCGTTTTTTAAAGCTTGAGGGACAAAAACCCATGGAAAGGAGTGATGAGCTGGACCGGGGAGAGAGTCCGGTCCGTTGCTGCCTAAAAACCTTGGGACTGGAAGATGCCCTGGCTCTGGGTTCTCTGGTAAAAATTCACCTGGGAGCCTGAGAGGTTGTGCAAAAACTAATTCTGCCAGAGAGGCGTCTAGATCCTCTTTAGGTGCAGCACGCAACCCCAATAAAACCCAGGGAAGTTTATTTACCCAATTTGTATCCGTTAGTGAGGCTCTGAGGGCAGCCTTTAAAGACCTGTGAAAACGCTCGCATAACCCATTAGCCTGAGGGTGATAAGCGGTGGTGCGGTGAATTGTTGCCCCTAAGCTGCTGGACATGGCTGATCAAAGCTCTGAGACAAATTGAGGCCCCCTATCGGACGTGATGTCCGATGGGACGCCGAAACGTGCTACCCAGTTTGTCAAAAAGACGCGAGCGATTTCCTCTGCTGTGGTTGCCGCTAGAGGGACTGCCTCTGGCCAGCGTGTGGTGCGGTCTATCATTGTTAACAGGTGTGTGAAACCTTGGGAGGAAGGTAGTGGCCCCACGAGGTCAACATGAACGTGGTCGAACCTTCTAGCAGGGATTGGAAAAGGCTCCAGAGGGGCTTTTGTGTGTCTGTGTATTTTGGCGCGCTGACAAGAAATGCAAGTTTTTGCCCATTCTTTTACGTTTTTGCGCAGGCCTGGCCACACAAACTTTTCGGCGACCATTTTAACCGAGGCGCGCACACCTGGGTGCGCGAGGGAGTGAATTGCGTCGAAAATACGGCGGCGCCATGTAGCTGGTACTAACGGGCAAGGTCGGCCGGTTGAAACATCGCATATTAGGGGGGGCACGCCGTCGCGTAAACCCTTTTTCTCCAGCCTTAACCCTGTTGGTCCAGACAGGAGTGCGCGCACGTCCGCGTCACTGCTTTGTTCCTCTGCCATGGCTGCATAATCTATCCCTGCATGGATAGGTGCTGCGTATGTGTCTGCGTTAGTGAAGAGTTCTGCTGCTGAGGCAGTATAATCTGTCTCCTCGCGCTCTGGTGATGTCACAGCACGAGAGAGACAGTCTGCTACTACGTTAAGTTTGCCTGCCACGTGTCGAATGTCTGTGGTGAACTCTGAAATCGCAGCCAGCTGTCTTTGTTGCCTGCCTGACCATGGTTCTGAAATTTTAGCCATAGCAAAGGTGAGCGGTTTATGGTCTACAAAAGCCGTGAAACTCCGCCCTTCTAACCAGAACTGGAAGTGGCGGATGGATAAATGAAGCGCTAGCAGCTCCCTGTCAAAAGTGCTGTATTTACGCTCAGTTTGGTTTAGCGATTTGCTAAAGAATGCTAAAGGTTGCCAGATCCCGCTGACATGTTGTTCTACAACTGCCCCTATAGCCAGGTCCGAAGCATCTGTGGTTAGCGCGATGCGGGCCGAGGGATCTGGGTGAACTAACAATGTGGCGTTAGCTAGAGCGCTCTTTACTTCCGCGAAGGCGTGTTCGCGCTCCGGGGTCCATTCGACCGCGTTGGAAGCTTTCTTTTTTCTGAGTGCGTCATATAGGGGCTGCATGAGCTGAGCTGCGTGGGGGAGGAAACGGTTGTAAAAATTAACCATTCCTAAAAATTCTTGTAGCGATTTGACCGTCTGTGGCCGTGGGAAACTTTTTATCGCGTGAACTTTGTCTGGAAGTGGAACTGCCCCCTTCGGAGAGACTTTGTGTCCTAAAAAATCAATTTGTGACACGCCGAATTTGCATTTGGCTGGATTGATTATTAGCCCGTGCTCTTCTAGTCTCTGAAAAACCGTAGTGAGGTGCTGCTCGTGTTCTTCCTCAGACGAGCTGGCTACCAGCATGTCGTCGAGGTAGACAAAGACAAAAGGAAGGCCGCGTAAGACAGCGTCCATCATTCGTTGAAAAGTTTGAGCAGCGCCTTTGAGGCCAAAAGGCATTCGCAGAAATTCAAAAAGGCCGAAAGGGGTTATTACAGCTGTTTTAGGAATGTCCTCCGCTCGGACTGGGACTTGATGATAACCGCGGACTAAGTCTATTTTTGAAAAAATGCGCGTACCCGCCAGATGTAGTGAAAAATCTTGAATGTGAGGAATTGGGTAACGGTCATGCGCTGTAGCATTGTTTAATCTGCGGTGATCTCCGCACGGTCTCCAAGAACCGTCGGATTTCGGAACCATGAGAAGTGGTGAGGCCCAAGGGCTCTTCGAGCGTCTAACAATGCCCAATTTTTCAAGGGTCGTAAACTCGTCCCGTGCTATGTTGAGCTTGGCCGCGTCTAAGCGGCGAGCTTTGGCAAATACGGGTGGACCCGTTGTGGGAATAAAGTGTTCAACCCCGTGTTTAGCCACAGTGGCTGAGAATTTGGGAATTGTGAGTGCTGGAAATTGGGTGAGGAGTTGCTCAAACTTACCTCCTGCCGTGGTGACGTTAGCCTGCACAGGTGGTGGAGAAACTCGAGCTGAGCATGGAATAGAAGCAAAGGACAGTGCATTAACCAAGCGCCTATTTGCTAGATCCACTAATAACCCATGTGCACACAAAAAATCTGCGCCTAACAAGTTAAAACTCACCGCCGCTACAATAAATGTCCATCTGTAGTTGCGGCCGTGGATGTGGAGGTGCAGGCTCTTTTCGCCGAAAGTGTCGATGTTAGAGCCGTTGGCTGCCACCGCTCCGTTGCCCCGGGTGCCCATGGCTCGATCTGCGTGGGAGGGCATGACGAAACTCAGCTGAGCTCCTGTGTCGATGAGGAACTGCTTGCCGGTGTGTCCATCCGTCACATACAACAGCTTATTCTTCTCGCCGAGAACCGCTGCCGTTAACGGCTCTCGGCTTTGGCGTTTCCCGAAATTGTAAATCTGCAGGGGGGGAACGCATTTGCGGGCCTTCTCCGCGAAACGGTGGTGATAATAACAGACGTCGCTCTGTCTGTTACGTTTTGGCCATGTCGCTGTCACCGCGGGCTGGATCTGCTCAGTGGGTTGTGGCTCTTCGTGGTTCCGGGCATCAGCGTTGAGGTCTGCGGATGCTGCTGTGGGTGTCAGCTCCTTGCAGGCGTTGACGAGCCGATGAGCTTCATTGGCCAGCACGCGGAAGTCTTGGTGGTTGTTGCATCTCATGTTGGCGAGCGTCCCTCTCATGTGTGGCGGCAGCGTGCTGAGGAATATGAATTGGAAGAGGAAGTTGTCATTGTCCTCTTCTTTAAGCTGTAGCAAATCCTCCATGAGGGCTTTAGGTTTGCACCCTCTGTGGCCGTAGACCGCCAGGATCTTCTCGGCTCTCTCTTCAGCTGAGGGGACGTAATTCGCCACGATGGTTGCTTTAAGAGTTTCATATTTGTCTTGGGCCGGCGGCCGCCGGATCATGCTCCGCACACACTTCGAAGTGGCGGCGTCGAGTTTGGAGATGATATGGTAGAATTTGGTATCGTCAGCCGTGATGCCCGCCAGTGTAAACTGGGCTTCAGCTTGCTGAAACCACGAGGCGGGGTCTTCTTGCCAGAAGTCTGGCAGCTTGACAGCGACGGCATTCGTGTATACCATCACTGCTGTGTCCGCAGGGTGAGAGTGCCTTGCTTCGACTCTCACAGCGGTGCTGGTGCTCGGTTGAGCCCTCTCAATCCCTTCTGCCGGGGGGGACAGTCGTCCATCTGTTCCCCCGTCTGCGTGGTCGCTGGCGTCTGCCTGGGTCGCCATGGATGAGTCGATTGCGGGGGTATGCCTCAGGACCATACTCGCGTCAGGGGTCACCAGTGTAGAAGAGCTTGAAATGATGAGGCGATTTGATATATAAACCAAAGTTTAATTATCAGCTCTCCTAACAAGTCTCATCTAGTGCAGAGGTAGCAGAAGGAAAAGAGACCGAATATCTCCGGCTCACTGACTTTATACTTGCACATAACAAAAGACATGCATAACAAAGGCTGACATCCCTCATTATCTTAATCCCCCCATTGTCTTGGTATTTCCTCTCCTCGCCCAGGGGGTGAGGGTAGCTCCTCCGGTCTCCACCGCAGTGTCTGGGAACATCTTTGTTCTTCACTTGGCGGTTGAGAGCCTTTGTCCTTTCAGAGGTGTGAAGTTGCTTTACATATGTAATTACCAAACATTTCCACATGCTTCAACATATGTAGGTTATGGAATATATGATTAATATAGCCCACATCTTGGTTTTTTGGACATTCAGTTCCAGGTTGTTTGCTTGGCACCACAGCAGCAGATTCTCTACCTCCGCCCTGTATGCCTTCTCATCGTTGCCGGTGATGAGCCCAATCAAGGTGGCGTCATCCACATATTTCACGATGATGGTGGTTGGGTGGGTTGGAATATAGTCAAAGGTGTACAGGGTGTACAATAGAGGGCTTAGCACGCAGTCTTGGGGGGAGCTGGTGCTGAGGGACAGTGTGGAGGAGTGGTGGGGTCCAAGTCTGACTGTTTGTGGGCAATCAGTGAGAAAGTTCTTTATCCATGAGCAATTGGGGGGGGGGGGGGGTCTGGAAGTGACGCAGTTTATGGATCGAGATGTCCGGGATGATGATGTTGAAAGCTGAGCTGTAGTCCACGAAGAGCAACCTCAGATATAGGTTCTTGGGTTCTCCAGTTGGCTCAGCACTCTGTGGAAAGTGGAGGCGATGACGTCTTCCGTAGACTGGTTCTTCCTGTAGGTGAACTGATGGGGGGGGGGGGGGGGTGTCGAAGGAGTGGGAAAACAGTCCCTGATGTGCTGGGACACCAGTTGCTCAAAACATTTCATGGCTACAGACATGAGTGCTCTGGGTCTGTAGTCATTTAGGTTGTCAATTGTGGCCTTTTTGGGGATGGGGATGATGGTGGAGGCCTTGAGGCAGGAGTGGACGGTGGCATGCATCAGGGAGAGGTTGAACAACTTGGAGAGGATCCCTGCCAGCTGGTCTGCACATGCTTTGACCACCGCTCCTGGGATGCCATCTGGACCAGCAGCTCTGCGGGGGTTCACTGCTCTCAGTTGCTTCCTCACCTCACGCACCTGTAGAAAGAGGGGGGGGAGAGGGGAGGAGGGGGGTGCTCAAACTGGGCAAAGAGGCTGTTAAGCTCCTCTGCCAGAGTGAGGCTGCTGTCTGATGCTGGGGGCCCCTGGCCCCTGTAGTTGGTGAGGGCCTGGATGCCTCTCCACATCTGTCTGGGTTGTCTGAGAGGAAGCCCTCCACCTTCCTCCTACAGGCGTTAGCCAGTTTTATGCCTCTCCTCAGGTTGCCTCTGGCAGTGCTGTAGAGAGCTATCCCTCTGTCTGAAGGCCGAGTTGCAGGGTCTGATCAGAGCCTGGACTTCACTGGTCATCTAGGGTTTGCAACTTGGAAAGACCCGGATGTGTTTGGTGACTCACATTTTCTACACAGCATTTGATGTAGAAAAGGACAGATTTGGTGTAGGAGTCCAGGTCCTGCTGTTCAAAGATGCTCCAATCAGTCTTGTAGCCGGAGAGGAGCATTTTCAGGCCAGGTTTTGTTTGCTTGGTTGGGGGGGGGGGGGGGTGTAGGCAGGATACCAGAAAGAGATGGTCTGATTGTCCAAAGTGGAGGAGGCGGTGGCTTTGTAGGCATGCTTAATGTTGCTACAAACATGATCCAGTGTTCTTTGGTATGTTAGAGCTCCAGAACAGCACTGAGTGATTCAGTGTACACTCTTTCAAACTGATTTTATTAGTGAAAGAAGCAAAAGTGACTCAGTACGTTTTAGTGAACTGTGGATCCCATTGCTACTGTGGATGTATAAACCAGGTGGAAACAGGGGTGTCTGTAAGGGTGACTGAAATCTAAATAAAATAAAATAAACCATGCTTTGTAAGCAAACTCCCAATTGGGCTCTCTGCTTATATTTGCAGACAAACTGCTCGGCTGGCCAATAATGCAGCAGCAGAGAAGAAGCCATCTCTATTGTCATTCAGTCCATCCAGCCAATCATGTACAGTAGAACAAAATAATGTTTCTCCTATCTACAATGTTAATCACATGTAGAGTCAGAGGGGTCATTGCCATGCAAGGCATCACTACAAGCAATTTCTTCCCCCACTCTATTACTCTGAGCACCAAGCTATAAGGCAGGAAGTACCATTTTTATATGGTCTTTGGTATGGCCCGGCTTGGACTTGAACCCCCAACCTCCTGGTTGTGGGGCGGATGCGCTATCAATTAGTTGACCACTCCCAGGAGGTATTGAGGGTGAGTTTACCATATTTTTGAGGCTCCACAGCAAACCTGGAAGAGTTAAAACAGCTCCTTGTAGACACACTAACAGCCGTGTTTTGACGGGGTTTTTGATAATCATATAACCAATGGATACATTTCAGATGGTTAAAGCCTACAAAACAAATTTTCAGTCACTGAGAGACTAGAAATATTGTTTAAAAAGTAGTAACTGCCTGCAAATAAGCAAAATATAAATAATAGATGACTGAGTGTTAGTGGACATTCTATGCATGCATCTAAAAAAAAAAAAAAAAAAAACCCTAAGACTAAAACATCCCCTCTCAAGGCCTTATACTGTAACAGCAAGACTATTTCAAAACCATACCTTTTTTCTTACCCAGTAAGCAGAGAGAACAATTCTTCTTGTCCTACCAACAATTCAAGCCCACAGTACAATCTACATTCTGCTCCACGTTTCTTTTTATGAAAACCTCTATATTAGTGGAGAGAATATAAAAATCATTTCATTTTAAACATACACACACCAAACGGATTATAAAACATATAAACAGTTATAGGACACAACTGTAACTCATTGAAAACAAGACAACAGTTTTGCCTTTTATTGCCATTACAATACAAGGTTTGTCAATCTTTGTACAAAAATAACAGATTTACGATAGCACAGGAGATAACATTTAGATGGAACTTATGAGCTTTGGTAAATTATGTGCAAGGGAGTTGTGAGACCCTGTGATCACATATACAAAAGTTGGAAAACAAAAAACTATTTACCAAGTCTTTTTGATTCTGGTTTCATGATCACACTCCTGTTGTCTTTTTTTGTTGTTTTAATGCAAGCTTGATCTCTGGTCAACCGTTAAAGAAGTTGGAGTTACATTTTGTGCAGGTTTGTCTTAAAGGGCCCATATTATGTAAAATATGTCCATGGATCACATATACACAGTTAAAATACTTAAATTGTCAGAGAAGGACCCACTGCCATGTATTTAGATAACCTCAGAGAAACAATTAGGCTGCTGAAATATTTTAACCTGAACTGTGTGCAGATCACCTCTTCTCCAGAACACAGCACTAACAGCTGGCACAGCATCTACTCACAGTTAAGGGTATGACCAACCTGTTAGCATCAGAGCCAACGTTAACACAATGGCTGGACGAAAACACAATGTGGGTTTCACTGAGAAGCTACTTCTTAGCAATGCTTCTACCCCTACATTGTTGAACTGTGCCTCAGACCCACAACCCAACCCATAAGTAAATTACTTAAATATTTTAATCAGTGAGTCCAAATACATTGAGGTTGTGGCTGCTCAAACTGCTGTTAACTTAGCACTGATTGACAAGGTATCAAAGAAGAGAGAATGTGTCTGGTTTGTTTCCCATTAGTAGTTGTATTCTTATGGCTGTTATTGGATCTGGTGGAATTGGATATCCTGCTGTTTGTACAACTGCCGCCTGTGATAACCTGGGCCATCATAGTACAATTTTGCAGTTGGGATTGGCACTAACTTAGCAACTGGTCATTCATTACTTGCGATTGGCCTTACCACCCATCACAAAGAAAACCTTCACCCAATCACAGCAGAGGTTCATGAATATTAATGAGCAGCCTGTAAACTAAGACAGAGGGATGCATGAGGCTTTTTTGAGGAGCTGTTACACAAACGGTTTCTGGTCTTTAAAACTACACATCATTGAGGATACTAAACTTAAAATCAGTTCATGAAAAATGCACAATATGGGAGATTTAAAACATTTAGGGCTTGTTTATTCAGCTCATAATGCAAGCGTGCCAACAGTGTGCATGGTCTCAACTGCCACTTTTTTCATGTTAATTTTTTACATTCAGTTGTGGAAGCAGAAGCAGTCAGTTTAGGGATGCTTACATCACACGACAGTAGATTTGAGTAAATGAGTAGCACACTATAAGATACATGGAGTTTTTAGGTCCCAACGTCAGTGTTATGGGTGTAGATGGGAACATGGTATTGGTACATAGTTTGTTGTATGGTTCTAATGTTGTAGTGGAAGACAACGGGAAAATCCCATAACCCCCGATGTGAAGTTGTCTTTTTTCCCCACTTTGTGAGGTTCGTTCACTTCTTCCCATTCCTGAGATGTGTTTTTAGTCTTATCAGGGGACTTAGACAATTAACCGCAGACTATCCACGGTCTTGCAGCCCAATTTATTGTGAACAATGGGGAGACTTTCAGACAGAAAGCCCGTTACACAAAATAGATTCAACAAACTATTCAGTCTCCACAGTGGTTGCTAGTTGTGGTTTCTGTGGTGTGTGTTTGTTGAGAACACTCCAGAATGGGATGTCACTCTTTTGTGTCTCGTCTTTTACACTATTTGCCTGGTTTCCAAGATTTAGAGCTGCTGTTAGATGGGGTCTCTTCATGACGACGCTTCTGCACGAACTGTACCCTTTCTGCAATAAAGCAAAACACAGAATGTTTCAATGTGATTTACAGGAGTAATGTTTCAGTGTCTATAGAATAGCATTGATATTTTTTAGCAATTCAGACCAGACTGTCAATGACGGAGTAGCTCATTCTGGCCTGACAAAAATCACCCCGAGAGTGCTAAGCTCTCCTGACCTTGACCTTAAGCACAGGCTAAATGCAGCCTCATCTAGGCTGTGCTTCAGGTCAAGTTGAATGGGCTTGGAGAAGTAAATGCCCAGATCTGCTGACCCTTGACCTTGAGCACAACCTGGATGCAGACCCACCTGAGGATCATTGTGAGTGAGTTTGGCAAGCATCAAGGCAATTGCCTAGGAGAAGTACTGGTTATTCTGAAATCACGCAAGTGCCCAGATCTCCTGATCTTTGACCTTAACCACAACCTGGATGCAAACCTATCAGAGGATCATTGTGTTTGTTGAGCATCGCGGCAAATGCCTTGGAGTAGCAGCAATTTCCATGAAATGTGGACCGACAACATCATTGCTGTAACTCCTTTTGGCTTCGCTGGAATGGGCTAAAAATTTTCTTTTTACTGAGTCCTTTGATTGTTATTCAGCACCTTTGGATTTTCAGCAGAATAAGAGTAGTTCAGTTATGCTCTATAATCAAGTCCAGAGTAGGGCTGGGCGATATGGTCTTCCAAAAAAATCAGATTTTTTTTCAAGCCACATTCAATTCATGATTCAATACGCTTGATACATATAACTACAAAAGACAAGGAATTATGATGAATCCATTCTTTTTATTTCAAACAAAATCATTTTTTCCATATTGGAAATCAAATACAAACCAAACCTTTTAAATAAAGCTTTGATCAAAGATGGAGCCACAAATTTTGATTAAAGTGCCAGCCTTTTATAAAATTAAAGGTCTGATGACACGTTTGACTTCATCTAATTTTTCAAAACATAATACAATATGACAAAATAGGTTGGTCTGTGCAGTTCTAAGTCAAACAGGCTTTTTTTCACGCGAATATCCGACGTTTTCCTGAGTGCCACGTCACCAATTGCGTCAGTGGCTAGAAAACCCCCCAGCCAAGTTGTAACATCATCGACAGAACACAGCGCTTGGCTGCCCATTATACACACAGGATGGAAGCTGTAGAAAACATCAACGATGGTTCCAGCACATGTAGTCTGGAACTGGTTTGTGTTGTCCAATCTTCAGACAATTATAGTTCCGAAGAATGGGATGACAATGAAGAATCTGGGGGCATCAAACCATATAGGTTTGAGCCATGCCAAGCGGGCACTGTGCCTAGCGAGTCAAGACTCAGAGAGTGACGGTGGAAAGGCACACATGCCCACCGCAGCAGCAGCGACAAACACACGACAGGGGAACACCGAGTGTTATTCTTTTGTTACAGATATTGCAACAAATTATTTGTTCATAAATATAATTTATTTAAACCCGATTTTTCAATAAAATCATAGCAGTGTATTCTCTGTGGCTCAGGCATCGGGTTTATTGTGGATTTTTATTGTGGATTGTGGATTAACCACTGCTGCACGGTGGCGCAGTGGTTAGCACTGCGGCAGCACAGTTTACCCTTGGCCGGGGGATTGTGGGGATCATGGGATCGTGGGTTCGATCCCAGCCCCCGACCAACAGTGATCTGTGTGGAGTTTGCATGTTCTCCCCGTGTTGCGTGGGTTTACTCCGGGATTTCTCCGGTTTCCTCCCACATGCCAAAAACATGCATGTTAGGTTAATTGGCTATTCTAAATTGTCCCTAGATATCTGTTTCCAATAGGCCCTTAGAATAGAGGGTTAATATTAATGAAAGCGCTTTGAGTGGTCTTTGTGACTAGAAAAGCGCTATATAAGTGCAGGTTAGTTAGTTAGTTAGTTAGATTATATTTTGAGTTCTTGTTGTTTTTATTTTGTACATGTGTTTTATGTGTGTTTTGAGCCACTTTCAGGTGGGCACTGTCCAAGATTCGCCAGTCCGACCACACACCCTCTCTGACAGTCAGCTGTTCATGTTTTGTGTGCATCATCTGCCGTGTTGTCAGCCAGCTAATATTGCCAACACTATCACGACGTGTTAGCCACTCCAGACAGCCGTGGTTCTGTTGCGCCCCTTGAAGCGATGTCGGCCCTGGGGTGCCCCGAACGCCAACTCTAAGTGTTTATTTTTGTAAGTCTTCACCTTTTGGGAACTGTTGTCATCATTCTTATGTCCAATACATGTGCTGTGGTGAATTCTGCACGTAAATCCATTCATCATGACCCTCCGTGCGCTCTTGTGCAGAGCACGGAGAGGGAGGATGAAATAACGAAGATTTATGTGCAGGGTTCACCACAGCACATGTAATACAGAAAGACAGGCAATTCCCAAAAAGGTGAAGACGTACAAAAAACACAAACACACTTACTGATGGCGTTCGGCAGCCGGCATCGCCCAGCGAACGAATGAGAGGAAACGTGTTAGCCACAGGTGCGCCCCAGAGCCGACATTGCTTCAAGGACGCATGAGAACCACGGCGAACATGGAGTGACTAACGTTGTGAGAGTGCTGAAAATACTGGCAGACTAACAGCACAGATGACAATACTATGGACCAGCAGTGCGTGACTGGCAAACAGCCGCTAAGTACACGCACTGCTGGTGATGGTGTGATGAGAAGCACCTGGGCAAGGACCAGGAAACATGATCAGCGGGAGTTTGAATCAGCTGGTGACAATGAGAGAGGGGATGTGGCCATACCGGCAAGAGTCAGCATGCGATCACAGAAAGTAGGTCAAAGCTGCGCGTAAATCCATTAATCCTTCCCCTCCTCGTGCGCTCCTCCTGCATAAAAGCGCACGAGGAGGCTTATGACAGTTGTAGCTGAAACATGTGATGTGGTTTTTCACGGCCTGCTGTTTATCTAAGCCTGCGACATAATTTTACGGCTATGCCTTCGCGTTAAAACAAGAAACCAGAGAAACTGTGAGCTACAAAGCTGCTGTCATTCCAGTCAACAACACCGGCATCCACTCTGTTGCTTACATCATGGTGGTGCCACCCTTAATTTGGTGGGCGGCACCACAGTCCAGTCAGCGGCTGCGGTTTTTTGATGGTAACTATGTTATGCAGGTGCGGTTGTAAATATTATATTGATCATCGACAACGACTTTTGGGTTTACACAACATGCTAAAAAATGTCAAAATCATGTCATCAGACCTTTAACGTATTAAAACTAAAGGATTCCCCTATCATTAAGTTGGATATACAAAGTGGAAACTCACCTTATTTACGACAGCTACCCTGTAGAGAAAAAGTTGACACTAAAGCATCCTTAAAATAAAAAGGCTCACCTTTTCTTCTTCTTCATTTGAATGTCTTACATTTTTTTTTTTTTTTTTTTAATTTACAACTTGTAAGAAAAAACTGTTGGCTGGCTGCACAGTTTTCAAACAAGTATATCTGGTTGACAGCATTTCACAATAAAAGCACATAACCATTCTACTTGAATGCTATAGAGGGCTTTTATTTTGAAATAAAACAAAGTGTGGAGTTTGTACTATATGGAAAAAAAAAACTTTACACTGATTTAGTTTACTTTCAGTGTGTGAACGGACACTTTTCAAACTGCAGTTATGAAATGTTCATCATCAGAAAGTGTGAACCAGTGTTAATTTTGACAGCAATTTTTGTATTTAGTTTTAGTCACATTTCATTTCATGTCTTTTGGTTTTACTCTTGGGTACAACAAGGTTCTCTGGGCCGCCAAAGACAATGAACATTTTGAGAGGCAGCAGACAGGAAGCTGTGCAGAGGTGAAGAGCTGTCCCTGAGGATGTTGGTGAAGGTACTTCGAGTAGCCTCATCTTGCCACTCACTTAGGGTGGGAAGAGAAGAATGTGGGATGCCAATTATTCTACAGCACTGCTTCTGTACCTTCTCTAACTCTTCAGAGAGGCCTTTTGTCAGACCTCCCCAAACTGGACTGACACATTCCAGAACCAGACAAATGAAGGTCAGATAGATCTGTTTTAAGACATCAGGTGGGCGGCCAGTTCTTTCAGCCACACAAAGGTAGTGAATCCTAGGTCTTACTTTACAGAGCATGTAGTTATCATGGGTATCCCATGACAAATGTGATAAGATCTGAATTCCAAGCAGCTTGAAAGTGGAGACCTTCCTGATGCTATGACAAGAAACCATTGGCAGTGGAGGGGAGGGAATGCAAGTCTGTCTTCTTGCACCAATAACCATATCCATGGTCTTAGCTCCATTTATGATCAGCGAGAAGTCCTGTCCCCATGCAGACACAGAGTCCAAGGCCTTCTGGGTCAGGCCGGGTAAAGATCCCATCAATAGCTTAGTGAGTGTTAGATCATCAACATATTTCACAGGACAATACAAAGGGAGGAGAGAAGATGTGAGTCCAGGCTGTTAATACAGATCACAAAAAGTAATGGTGATAATATCCCACCCTGAGGGACACCAGCTGAGACTGGACAAGAAGAGGACGTACAGGTTCCTTACAGCACCCTTTGCTCCCTGTCACTCGTAACTCCTCACAATAAGCTAGAGGGAGCGTCTGACATGCATCTTGACCAGGGAGTAAAGCAGTTGATAGTGGTTAACCATGTCAAAAGCATGAGAGAAGTCAGCAAACACAGCATGAACATCCATCTTGGGACTGCTGTTCAGTGCTTCATGTCAGCATTGAAGAATGTGGATCAGAGCAGATCCTCTGATCCTCATGAAACCATGCTGGGTTGAGACAATTTTTAAGGCTGTGACCTCAAGGAGAACATCCTTTAGAATTCCTTCAAATACTTGTCCAACACAACTGATCAATGAGATGTGACAATAGTCTGCTGTAGGGCTGTGCAATATGACCAAAATTTCACATCACAATATCATCTTATATCACAATAACTCTATCTAGCTATATATCATGATATACATTTTCTGTATATTCTACAGTTTAGATAATCGCATAAAAAGGACCATCTTTTTTTTTTTTTTTTTTTTTTAACATATTAAATTACATCCTGAAAAAATCAATTGAACAAATCTGTACAAATGGCAGCATGAAGACTACCATTCTGGTCTGATTTAACTCATTTGCTTCTTTGTAAAAATATTTCAAGTTGGCCATGATCTGAAAATTAAAGGTACAAAAGGTAATGTAAAAAATACATGTGATGACTTTCAACTTTATTCATTCTTGCTACTTGACTAATTAAAATTATTAGAAATCAAATAAATTACATTAAGAGCCAATTTGCTCCTCTGACGTGATTTATTTATTTTGTCTTGGGAGACTCTACCAGAGGCAAATTGCCCCGGACAACATAGCTCCTGGGATCACTAGTGCACGCAAACCCCCACTACGATAAGGCGATCCTTCTCTGCTTGAGCTGCTGCCTCCACGACCCGGACCCCCAGAAAAGCAGTAGAAAATGTATGGATGAATGGATTTATTTTGTTTATGTGCAGCTATCACCAACTTTTGCAGCTTAATACATTTTTTTCAGAAAAAAAATTAAGAAAACCAGTAGTAATTTAAACCAAAGAAACTATGGTCCGATACACTTTTAGCGACAACTTATCATTTAGTATTTGCTGTTTATTAATTAGTGAGATGGTGTTACGTGACTTGCCTCCAATTAAAACAGGGTTTTAAGACTATCCTTTCTGTACGCAGCATGGTGGGAAGCAGTCCAACATCCCTGATACACAGAAGCAGCAGCTATCTGACCAAACCATTAGTTTTGAGTTAGCTGCAATGCTAATAAAAAGCACCAAGGTGCTGTGCCTTGGTGCCTGTGGCATGGTAGCATGGGCAGCTGTAAAAAGGTGGCACTCCAACCTCTACGGACCCGGCATAGTTATTACATTTCCTGTTTTCACAGCTGCACTGACAGAAGTGGTGAGTTAAATTTGTGTTTATTTTGAAAACAAAGCCTTATCTCACAATTCTGGCAAATTAAAAGTCGAGAAAGTATGACGATACAATTAAGCCTTTAGTTCCACTTAATTTTGACCAGGCAAGCTGAAACAGAGAGGCGGACAGACAGATACGCACAGCCACAAACAGACGCACTAATCAATTACTGTATGCCTCCGTTTCACCGAGGCATAATCACTGGAATGAAGCCTGGCCACTCACCCACACAGCTGTTCTGCTGCACACCCTGGGGAGAGAAGCGGGACGCTGACTAATAGTGTGTCAGGAATTTTACTGAAGGAATTGAGTACATGCATTTTAAATCCCGATATAAACGATAGTGTTAGATGAAACGATAGAAGTTTTTATTTTGGCATCCGATATATAACGTTATATGGCTAACTGAACTAGCAGCAGATGCTAACATTGAGCTGGAGGGTTTCCACTTGATACGGGCTGACCGAACACCAGACAGTGGCAAAGCAAGGGGCGGTGGAGTGATAATGTATGTTAACAACAACTGGTGCAGACCGGGACATATCACTGTTAAACAACGACACTGCAGCAAAGACTTTGAGTTGCTAGCTGTTAGCATGAGGCCTACATATCTCCCGAGAGAACACTCACACGTGATCTGCATTGTTGTTTATGCAAATCCGACGGCGAACGCTGGGACAGCGCGTGACGTCATCCATTCAGTAACCAGCAGGCTGCAAACAGAACACCCAGATGCTCTTCTCCTCATCTCACGCGATTTCAACCATGTTTCACTGTCTCCCATTCTACCCACGTTCACCCAGTATGTCACATGCCACACTAGAGACAATAAAACACTGGACTTATTCTACGCAAACACTAAGGAGGCGTACACCTCATCACAACTCCCCCCACTCGGGAGATCGGATCACAACTTGGTTCATCTCCGGCCGGTGTACAAAACTGTAGTGCACAGACAACGTCCGGCCATGCGCACAGTGGAGTTATGGTCTGAGGAGACAATGGACACTCTAAAAGGCTGTTTTGAAGCTACCGCCTGGAAGCAGCTCTGCGATCCACATGGTGAGGACATCGATGGCCTCATTCACACCTTCACGGGCTACCTCAGCTTCTGTGTGGACAAATCCGTTCCCACCAAGACCATACGGTGTTGCTCAAACAACAAACCCTGGATCAACCCTGAGATTAAAACACTTC
The DNA here is from genome assembly GCA_020510985.1 of Pholidichthys leucotaenia. Lineage (NCBI taxonomy): Eukaryota > Metazoa > Chordata > Actinopteri > Cichliformes > Pholidichthyidae > Pholidichthys > Pholidichthys leucotaenia. The sequence continues at coordinate 142,820,641 of CM035840.1, forward strand.
TGAGAGAGAAGAAGAGGATCTTCAGGTCGGGGAACAGGGAGATGTTGAAGCCCGTACAGAGGGAGCTGAGGAGAAAGATCAGAGAAGGCAAGGACAGCTTCAGAAAGAAGATGGAGGACAAGTTGCAACAGAGCGACATCAGCAGGGTCTGGAGAAACCTCAAAACCATCTCTGGGCTCCAGAATACCTCCCCCCAGGCCACGGGGGGCAGGGAGTGGGCGAACAACCTGAATCTGTTTTTCAATAGGTTTGACCAACCGCCCTCCCCCCTGTCTGCACAACAACCACTGCTGCCTCTAAAGAAATCAAGTCCTGCTGCCCACTCCCCACTCCACCAACACCCCCCCACTCCCAACACACAGCCCCCCATCCTGACCCTGACCAGGACCCAGGTGAGGACGGAGCTGAGGAAGATCAAGGTGAGGAAGGCGTCGGGACCGGACGGCATCAGCGCAAAGCTCCTCAAGTCCTGTGCAGACCAGCTGTGTGGGATTGTGACGTACATCTTCAACCTGAGCCTGAAGCTGGGGAGGGTACCACAGCTGTGGAAAACATCTTGTGTGGTACCTGTACCAAAAACTTCCCACCCCAAAGACCTGAACAGCTACAGACCGGTGGCCTTGACGTCCCACTTGATGAAGACCCTGGAGAGACTGCTCCTTGCTCACCTCCGCCCCCTGGTGGAACCAGCGATGGATCCACTCCAGTTCGCCTACCAGCATGGCATTGGGGTGGAGGATGCGGTGATCTTCCTCCTTCACCGTTCTCTGTCCCACCTGGAGAAGCCCGGGAATATGGTGAGGATCATGTTCTTTGACTTCTCCAGTGCTTTCAACACCATCCAACCGATGATCCTGAAGGACAAGCTGCTGCGCGCAGGGGTGGACCAGCACCTGTCATCATGGATCCTGGACTACCTCACGAACCGGCCTCAGTTTGTGAGAACCCGGGACTGTGTGTCCGACACGATCATCAGTAGCACGGGGGCCCCCCAGGGAACAGTGCTGGCTCCCTTCCTGTTCACTCTTTATACTGCGGACTTCTCACACAACACAACACACTGCCATCTACAGAAGTTCTCTGATGACTCTGCGATCGTTGGCCTCATCTCCAATGGAGATGAAGCTGAGTACAGAGGGCTTATCCAGGACTTCGTGGACTGGTGCCATCGGAACTGCCTCCAGATCAACGCGAGGAAAACTAAGGAGCTGGTGGTGGACTGCCGCAGGCATGGGCAGCCCCTCACAGCACCAGTAAATATACAGGGAACAGACATCGAGATGGTGACATCCTATAAGTACCTGGGTGTTCATCTGAACAATAAACTAGACTGGTCACACAATACTGACGCACTCTACAAGAAGGGACAGCGCAGGCTGTTCCTACTGAGGAGACTCAGGTCTTTTGGTGTACAAGGGGCGCTGCTGAAGACATTCTATGACACGGTGGTGGCATCAGCCATCACTTTTGGAGTGGTCTGCTGGGGCAGTGGCATTACTGCAGCCGATAGGAAGAGACTGAACAAACTGATTAAGAAAGCTAGCTCTGTCCTGGGGCAGCGCCTTGATCCGGTGGAGGAGATAGGAGAGAGAAGGACGGTGGCTAAACTGTCATCTCTGCTGGAGTCCGAGTTCCACCCTATGCAGGACATACTGAATGCACTGAGGAGCTCATTTAGCAGCAGACTACATCATCCCAGGTGCACAACCGAGAGGTTTCGTAGGTCCTTCCTACCAACGGCTGTCAGACTGTACAACCTAAGCAGGGCTGCTCGCAGAGATAGCAAAAAGACGTAACAAACTAATAGTTTTTTGAATGCAAAAGATGCAATAGACTTACACAATGGTCCCCTCCGGCATACAACTAGGAAAATACTGGTCGCTATGGAGGGTGAGAATATGTATGGGCACATAATCATACCATGTAGGATAACTAAGTAGATGGTTATGTTGTTTCATCCCATCTAGCAACAATGCTCTGCACTGTGTGTGTTTATATATTTACATATTTATTCCATCTAGCTACAATGCTCAGCACTGGGTGTGTTTATATTTATATATCTATATATTTATTCCATCTAGCTACATTGCTCCGCACTGTGTGTTTATATACTTACATATTTATTCCACCTAGCTGCAATGCTCCGTACTGTGGGTGTTTATACATTTACATATTTATTCCACCTAGCTGCAATGCTCCGTACTGTGGGTGTTTATATATTTACATATTTATTCCATCTAGCTACAATGCTCTGCACTGTGTGTTTATATATTCATATATTTATTCCATCCAGCTACAATGCCCTGCACTGTGTGTCTGTGTGTGTGTGTATATATATATATTTTATAGTAATATGTACATATGTATATTAGCTGCTCTTGCTTGCTTGTTTTTTTTCTTGCCTTCTGATTGTTGCTCTGAGTGTTGCTGTCCCTGTGCTGTTGCAATCCTGGAATTTCCCCATTGTGGGACTAATAAAGGCTTATCTTATCTTATCTTATATCGCACAGCCCTAGTCTGCTGGGAAGGTGGGCTTGGCTTTCTTTGGAAGAGCTCTAACCAGTGCCTTTTTCTATACATTTGGAAAAATATTATGTTGGATGCATGAATTAAAAATATCACACAGAACAGGTGCCAGTTCTTCATGAAAAGTCTTTAAAACCCAAACAGGAATGCAGTCTGGTCCAGCTGCCTTAGATGCACTAACCTTACAGAGTCTGGTTTTGACCTGTCCAATGGAATAGAGGTGGAATGATGCCCGTTGTCAACAAGTGAGTGGTCCCATACTGAAGCAAAGGGCTTAGCCAGCATGTCACACTCAAGCTGCAATGTGTTCGGAGTCCTGTGAGACAGCCGCCTGCCCAGCTTCCTCCATTCCCCTGAGAACGTTTACAGATTTATACCAATTCTTTGAGTTTGAGTGCCGCAAATCTTCCACCTCCTTCTTGTAATACTGTTTTGTTTTTTTGGCACTCTTGATGTGGATGAGAGTGCAAGTCAGTGGCTGCTGTCTGTCTGCTGCCCCATAGCGCTTCCTTTTTCTCAGTCCTCCTCCAGAGACCGGCTGCAAAATGAACCCGCCATGAATGGACTTGGGCTCTGCTGTGGGCCCAGTATAGGAGAAGCCATGGACCGTCTCTCCATCGTGGGATTTTCTTAATGTTTGTCTGAACTCTGTTTATATGATTTTGTGGCGAATGACAAGTTAAGACTTATATAAAGAGCACATTTTCACGTGAAGTGTTGTATCTGGGTTACAAACTAACACAGTAAAAGAACAAAGACACTGCAGCTCAAAATTACTTCAGTCTTCCTGTGGATCCCAAATGGCACATGGTTGTTTTAAATTGTGTATGTCATTAAGATAAGTGCGAGTTCAGCATGTTTCTGTTCTGATGCATCTTGTTGATGGTGAAAACTAGTATGAGTGGCTTAAAGATCCTCTGGCTTTATTTTGTGGTATTCATGGTGTCAAATGACGGAGACAAATGAAATTCTCAGACATCTGTAGGATGCATGGTTAAACACTATTTCAGTGAGCCTGTACAGATAAAAGTACCAACAGCATGTCTGCAGGCCACAGCAATTAAAATTTAATGGGTAATAATCTTAGTCATGAGTGTAATAATGACTACATTAAAAGTGACACAGCATCTCAGTAGAACTGTGCAGTTTAAATTTGGAGGTGTCTAAATATGCTCTATAAAATGGAGTACCTGCTCGGGAGGATCCGACTTGTACGGCGGGATCTTCAGATGATGCTCCTGGACCTTGACTTGTTCCTGTATTAACTCCTCCAAAAGCACTGCCATTTGCGCTGTTGGTGGGATTGGCGGGTACTGTTGCAAGCAGGCCTGCAAGTTCAACAATTAGGAAAAATTTAACCTTAACCACAACAACTGAAAAAGAACATTACCTTCCTTTTTCCAGTAACTTTCAAAACTCTTACATTCTCTTGATTATCAACTCAATGTATCTCAAAATATGCAAACTCCTTTTAGTACTCTTTAGAATCTAAAGAGTACCATCTTATATCATCTAAAGTTTAGATGATATAAGATGGTACTATTACAGTGATCTGTCACCTAGCACTTCTAATGTAAATGCACAAGCAGGATTTGCCGAATGAGGAAAGTGATCTGTCATGGTAACAACAACAAACAGAAGAGGAAAACAGAACAAGCTTTTACCTGACAGATATACTACAAGTATTTAAAGATTGTACTGATAATTTTTTTAGTACTGAACAGTCTCTCTACCCAGTCCTCTGTAGCATGAGAGCTGCTGGTAAATTTGCTTCATCCTCTCTATGTTGATGCGACTGGCCTCAGCATGGTTAATCATAGGCTTGGGGTAGTGGACTCCAATGATGCACTTGGCTGCCTTCTGCACATCGTCTGGGGCGTTCCAAGGATCATAGATGTATTTGGCTGGAATACCTCTCAATGCAGGCAAATAACGTCTTCAAGAGAACAAAAAGCAAATATGAAAAACGTATAAAATATATGATACAGTAAACCAATGAAATACATACTATAGAAAAATAAAACATTGTCTACTAAAAATGAAACATTTCCCAGTCAATACTGAGATCACAGAGTTTATTCTGTTCATCTCATGACAAGAAAACAACTTCTATCACCATTTATTTCACATGACTATCACATTTCATATTCAGGAAAATATCAGTGACCCTGAGAACTAGGGCTGCAACGATTAGTTGACATCAATAACGTCGATCATAAAAATTTGTTGATGCAGATTTTTATTGTCGTTGAGTCATTTAATTTAAAGTTTATATGCATGCTGCGGAAATGTTCAATTTAACTGTTCCAGCGAAGAAGAGGAACGCATCACGGTGACACGGACAGAAAATCAAAGAGAAGGCCAAAAGTTTTTAAAGTATGGGAGGATTTTCTCGAAAATAAATAAATGAAACAAGTTAAATGTAGACTGTAAAGCAGAGATGTCATATCACGGCTGCACTGCAGTGATGCATCCGCCCCCCCACTCTGACCTCCGTCTCTGGTCAACAGTCAGTGGAACTCATCAGTGCTCTGCCCCGGTGATGAAAGAATGAAGTTTCTAAACACTGTGCCGGTAAGGTTAGCAAGCTAAAGTTGATTGTTATTTTCAACGAGTGACACTCTCAGCTTTAGAAAACTGACCACACTATTAGTGTGTGCCGTTGATCCACCTTATTCCTAGTCCCCATGATGCCTTGCGTGAATTATGGGTGCAACTTCCGGTACTAGTTTAGAACGTGTTGTTGTCACTGAAACGGGACGCAAATGTGTGGTGAAGGCTCACATTCCTGCACTGATATTTAAAGTGTTTGTAAATTTATTTTGGACTGAAAGAAGTTATTTTAATTTTCATTTGAAGCCTAATTAAACTTTTAAACTTCTAGACCCAGCAAGGTTTCAAACAGAATGGACTAGCTTATTTTCTTTTTTTTACTTTTATGGAGTTGAGTATTACACTACTTTGTTTTGAACATGCAGTTACAACACAGCCCTTTATGCAGTAGCAGAGGCTGCTATTTGAGTTTTTGCACTTTAATTTGGGGGGTTAAAAGACAGCACTTTAACGTCTGTTATTTAACTGTGTTGCTACAAACACTTCTGATTAAGCTGTAAAGTTCAAAGTTCCAACTCATGTTTGATGGGTCATCTTTTATTTAGTTATGGGAACTTTTTATAATAGGCTACTTCATATTAAGACAGAGACTGACAACAAAGTGATATTCACAGGTGTGCAGACTTAAAGATGCACCATCAAAAACAAATGTGTATTGCCAAAAATAGTACATTGTGGCTTTTTATACACCAAAAAATGTTCATTGCCTTAGAACTACTTGGAAAGAGCTTTTTACATCTTCCACCTACTTAAGGAAGATGTATGAATCTTCACGGATCTATGAATATTCTAATCAGCTCCATCCATACTCCAGCCCACCAATAGCTGAAAGAAGAGGACTTTGAGCCAGAGCTCTGAGAAGGGGATCCAACTTGAGGAAGGCTCATTCTCAGTGGAATGGAAAGTCGCTGCCTGGCCCTGCTTGGAGGCTGGAGGGCTCCCCACCGGTCTCTGGTTGCCCAATCACGGAGGATGTCCTGGTGGACGGCGCCCCATCCACTGGCAACAGAGCAGGTCTCACTGAGCTGCCAAGCACCGAGCTTTCGGCGAGACCACAGCTGGGGGCTCCCGGCTCAGTGTCCCGTCCGCTGGTGAAGTAAGCTGAGAGCAGCTCAGCAAGAGCCGGGCTCATGGCCACATTCAAGCCAGCACCCCCATCCCGCTCCCTCAATCCTGCTGCTCCTCAGCTCCTCCCTCTTCCCCCAAGGTAGCCAAAAGTATCTGCCTAATTGGTTATAACATTAACCAATCAGGCTAAGCAGGAATGCTTACATAGCTAGAAATGATCTGTCCAAACTAAACAGGGTTTTTTTTTTTTTTGGGGGGGGGGGGGTCCCTAACTGGAAATTCACAGCAGAAAAACACAGACTTGGGATTGTGATGAGATTTTGCTCTGGATATGTCTTGTATACCGCCATCAGTGTGTGAATGTGTGTGAGAATGGGTGGACAGCAGGATCCGTAAAGCGCTTTGGTCATCTAGATGAGAATAAAAGCGTTATATAAATGAATGCCATTTACCATTTGTAAGTCACAAAAAAAACATTTCTGCCAGAGTGTCACTTTAAACAGGCGAGGTAAAGCATGGCATGGAGCCCTGAACAGGAGCCATGTCAACCAGAAGCTAAGATGACGGACATAAGAGAAATAATCGCAATCAGTCAACTAATTGAAAAAGTAGTCGTTAGATTAGTCGACTACCAAAATAATCGTTAGTTGCAGCCCGACTGAGAACACCCCAGAGTCATGACTAAGCCAAAAATGTTATGTGTGCAGCCTTGATAAAACTCTGAATAACTGTCTCTTCCAAGTGATTCTACAAAAAGCACAAGTTTACCATGAGAGTTTACCTTCCCCAATTTATAAATGGCTTTGGGGGGACAGAAATACCCCAGGGGGTATTTCTGAAATGCGTTCAGATTATGAAAACCAAGCACTTTTCTATTCATGTGATACAGATGAAAAAGGTGACGTACCGTATGTAATCGCCGTTTGGGTCTGTGCGCCGTCCAAACCCGACAGGACAGTAGCAATGGAAAAACTGCTGGAAAAATGAGCTGCAGGAAAGCCACATCCAGCTGCCAGCATTCACACTCCAGTCTGCATCCAACAGCAACTCCTCAAAAACCTGTACAAAACATGAATGGAGGAAAGTTGAGAACAAGCACAGGGCCATACAGTAGTTTGCTCCAGTTGTTCCCTTACCCACAAAAGCAGATCTAAGTTTTGGATCCTGTATCAGGATTCTCACCTTCACACCTTCTTCCCAGCTGATCCAGAGGTCTCCCCTAGTGAGAAAACACGCCACAGCATGCCTTGCCAAATGATGGATCCAGCCCTCCTGCCTCAGCTGGGTCATAATGGCATCTATCCAAGGAAAACCTGTCTGACCCTCTGCCCACTTGGCCAGTGCCTCTGGGTTTCGGTCCCAAGGGATTTGGACACACACAGGGTTTCCACTCATCTTGTCAAAGCAGGGATTGTTGGTAGCGGTTGTATAGAAGAACTCTCTCCACAACAGCTGGCCATATAAGGAGAGTGGTGGGGTGCGGTTCTTCTTAACCTGATGGGAGGACAGAAAGAGGTCAACTACAGCTCACAATGGTGTGACACAGGGAAAAAAAGAACTACTGCAATACTAAAATGTGACACTTCTACAGCTGAATTATTTGTCCTTATGGATTCCATACAATGACAAAAGTAATCTACAAAACAGGAAAAATAGTTCAGGCTTTAAGCAGTTTTTTTTCCCCAAATTATGACAGTTGTACCTTTTTGTACAGATCAGTCAATTTGAAGTAGAACAATCGACAGGAGAGACATCCAAAGCGCAAGTAGGGGCTGAGGCCTGTAGGACTTGCTAGAAGGGAGTTAGCGTTCATACGTGGACGCTCAAAGTTTGCCACCCATGCCTGTAAAAAAGAACGAATGAAATAACAGGAATAATGCCAACAGGATTTGTAAAGCACAGCCAACAATTTAAAAAAAGATATGAAGACCTGAGGGATAACAGTTGAAAAAAAATGAATTAAATAAATAAAGACAGTGAAGAGGACATGGAGGGGGTTGGTGTGACAGAAGAGAATGCAAGGGATAGGGTGAGATCTGCTGTGGTGACAACTAAAGGGAACAGCAAGAAAAAAGAAGAAGACAGACATACTGGAAATAGCATATGGTGGAAAAGTCTGGCAAACATTAAGGCTGCACTCACACTACATAATCCATACAATGCCCCACCATTTCTGACCCCCCCGAAAGTCCGGTTCATTCAACTAGTGCAGGGGTGTCCAATTATGTGCCACAGAGAGCCAAGACCCTGCAGGCTTTACCTGCAACCAGTGTCTTCAACAGCAGATTCCACTGAATTTCTTCCCACTGATTGCTGATAAGTGAAAACACCTGCTGAAGAGACTGGGTAGAAGAGAAAACCTGCAGGGTCTTGATCCTCCATGACACATGATTGGACACCCCTGAACTAGTAGTGCAAGTGATCACTACAGCATTCAAGCATGTTACACTTTCTGATCTCTGGTGGGCTTTGGCGCACAGACACACACACAGAGGGACAAAAGGTGAATATGCTGTATAATCGATGCAACCATTCATTGTGACAATCATCTAACAACAGTGGTGAGAAATCAAACAGTGTGACAGTGCTGTATCTGATCAGACAATCTGAAATAAGTCACACTGTCAATGAAGTTGCAATGTTCTTTTATTCTCCAGTGTACTAACTGAGATTGCACTTCTCAAAAACAAAAGGGCACTTAATGATTATGTAAAGCCATGTCCAAATTATGCTATAATGACATATGCACAGAAGGTAACTGTGCTCAGGCCCAGAGCAATGTGCAAGAAGGCCGGGACTAGGGTGCAGTCACACTGAAGGTGCACTCAGTCTTCAATGGAGGGGTGAGATGAAGGGGTGACTTGGGCGCACCCTTAATGTTGTTTTTGTGATACTCACAGGGATCCTCCCACCATCATTAAATGGATGGACATGAAGCTGGTAGGGCAGTATCGTTCAACAGACCTCTGGTTCTCATGTCGCAGCTGGAGCCAATTCAAACCATTTATTTAATAAGAGGTACTGAGACCACAGCAAACCCCAACACAGTGACAAGGTTGTGTTTGTTTCAAAATTTTTCCATTAACAGCCAATCCAGATACCCAAATAGATGCAAAAAGGCAACAAAGAGGTTTTTTTTTTTCCTCATATGCCCCCTTTAAAACAGCTGTGCACGGTTTATGTATTTGACGGAATATACCAATGTTCCACTGGTGTTCATTGGGAGTAACTCCAAGCCAGTTGAAAGAAATGCTCTTTTTTCTTATGCTTCTTACTTTTTGTTAGTTAGTTAGTTCCACAGCATGTGGAACACCATGTGGTGTATGGGGCGGCGCCTATCTCCGTTTCTCTGACCCTAGGCCACACAGCTACTGTAAGTAGTGAAAGCTACAGCGGGGGGTCAGTCCTCTGGTAGCTCTGTGTGTAACTGTTACTTTCCCCATTCTATTATGCTGAGCACCACACTAGAAGGCGGAAAGTACCATTTTTATATGGTCTTTGGTATGACCCGGCCGGGATTTGAGCCCCTGCCTCCCGGGTGTGGGGCGGATGCTCACCAACTGAGCCACCACTCCGGTCTTACTTTTTGTACATGCAGAATTTTTCTTTGTACCTTCCTCTCCAGATGCCGCTCTAGCCTCATAAGAGCTTCAGATTCTCCTCCAGGCCACACTGCCGTGGTTAGTCCCTCTGTCTCGAAACCTGGAAAAAACAAGACATTAACAAGATGACATTTTCTCACCAACTCTGACATATAAAAACCTGACTAGGGTTGCACATTATCAATTAATTCATTAATTGTTAATTGATTCACCTTATTGGTCAATTAATGATTAATTGCTGCGGCAGCACAGCAACTCACCCTTGGTCGGGGGATCCTGGGTTCGATCCCAGCCCCCGACCAACAGTGATCTGTGTGGAGTTTGCATGTTCTCCCCGTGTCTGCGTGGGTTTACTCTGGGATTTCTCCGGTTTCCTCCCACATGCCAAAAACATGCAAGTTAGGTTCACTGGCATCAAAACTGTGGATTCTAAATTGTCCTTAGGTATGACTGTGAGAGTGAATGGTTGTCTGTCTCTCTTTGTTGGCCCTGCGATGGACTGGCGATCTGTCCACGGTGTACCCTGCCTCTCGCCCAAAGATGCTGGGATAGGCTCCAGCCCCCCGCGACCCGAAAAGGATTAAGCGGAAGAAGATGAATGAATGAATGATAAGTAGTGTTTTTCCTGAGAATTTCAATTTCCCTTGGTACATTATGGTCTATAACATAAAAAGCCAATTATTGTTTGATATACTGAAAAATAAGACTTTGTCTACCTCGGATCTAAGATCACCAGCTCCTGCTCATCAGACCCAGAGATTATTCGCCACCTGCAGCTGTCTCGCAATGCTTTTGGCTGCCTCCAGCAGAGAGTCTGGCGGAGTGGGAAGAGCCCTAAGACATTAAAGTTGCGAATCTTTAGCACCTGTGTGATCCCTGTCCTCCTTTACAGGTCCGAGACCCTCTCCGCCACAACCACCCACCATCTGGATACACTCCATTGGACCTGCCGCCGTAACATCCTCAGCATCCGATGGTTCCACCACACCACAAACGATGAGGTTTACAGGAGGAGGGCTGTATGTCCTATCCCCATCTCCACCGACATCAGAAGAGGGAAGCTGCAGCTCCTCGGTCACATGGCCAGGCTGGAAGACAGGACACCGGCCAAGCAGGACTTCTCCGCCAGCGCTCGTCCACCCCCCCAAGGCTGGCATCGCCCCCGAAGTCAGCCCAGACTGTCCTGGACGACCCAGGTTGCAGTGATAAGACCTCTGGCTGACCTCATCGCCCTAGCCCAAAACTGCCCTGCCTTCAGACGATTGGTCGCAACAGTTACTTAAGTGGCCAAGTGAGGATTAAGTAATACTGAATAAAAAAATGCAAGTCAAATTACTGATCTGATTTAATTATGTAATGTAATCTGTTGCATGTTAAATATTAACAACAAAATAAAGAGAAAAATAAATATTAAGACTACTGTAACATAAATGTGTGAACTTGCTGATATTAAACTTCACCAACATAAATACTGAATAAAAAAATATGTGGACTTTGTCCCCATAATATTAAAAACTACATACAGGTGCATCTCGATAAATTAGAATGTCATTAAAAAGTTGATTTATTTCAATAACTCAATTCAAAAGTCAAACTCATATTATATAGATTCATTACACACACAGTGATATATTTCAAGTGTTTATTTAATTTTGATGGTTATGGCTTGCAGCAAATGAAAACCCCAAATTCAGTTTCTCAAAAAATTAGAATATTACATAAAATCAATTTTAAAAAATTATTTTTAATAGAAATGTTGGCCAACTGAAAAATATGATCATGTACACACTCAATACTTAGTCGGAGCTCCTTTTGCATAATTACTACATCAATGCAGCGTGGCATGGAGGCGATCAGCCTGTGTTACTGCTGAGGTGTTATGGAAGCCCAGGTTGCTTTGATAGTGGCCTTCAGATCGTCTGCATTGTTGGGTCTGGTGTATTTCATCTTCCTCTTGACAATACACCATAGATTCTCTATTGGATTTAGGTCAGGAACGTTTGCTGGCTAATCAAGCACAGTGATACCATGGTCATTAACCCCTTGAACTCTGAATTCCGCGGGCGGTCACGTCTCTGCATCTTAGTGCGTCTCAGTGCACACTGAAAAAAAAAAAAAAAAAAAAAGCTGTATTTCTGGTCTTCCAGTACAGACACAGCCTTGTTACAACCTGAGAAAAAAGCTGTGTAATATATTAATTTTTTGTGGTATTTTTACAAAATTTTGACCTGAGCTTGAAAACACTTGGTTCTACATTTCTGTTGCATTTTCCAGCCAGTATCTGACAGCTGTATGTTATTTGCAAGCATTTGTATCTAAAAAAAAAAAAACAAAAACACCCAGGCGAACTTTCTTGTTACTCAGTAGCAGGAGCACTTAGATTATGACTGTTTTGCCAAAAAATTCAGAGTGTTTTCTTTTAAATGAAACCAACCCCATGAAGATGCTGCAAAGGGTTGAAGAACAGCTTTTGATTTACTTTGGGCATGTTATTTTTAGGTGTTTTTAGGGAAGTTGAACAGAGTGCAACAGGTTAAACCAGGTATTTGTAATTTTGGCAGTGTGGGCAGGTGCCAAGTCCTGCTGGAAAATGAAATCCACATCTCCATAAAGCTTGTCAGCAGAGGGAAGTATTGAGTGCTCTATAATTTTCTGTTAGATGGCTGCACTGACACTGGACTTGATTAAACACAGTGGAAAAACACCAGCAGATGGCATGGCTCCACATATCATCATTGACTGTGGAAACTTCACACTGGACCTCAAGCAACTTGGATTCCGTGCCTGTTCACTCTTCCTCCAGATTCTGGGACCCTGATTTCCAAGTGACAGGACTTGGCACGTGATTTGGGGAGCCATGTCATCTGCTGGTGTTAGTCCACTGTGTCTTATCAAGTCCAAAGTCAATGTAGCTGTCTACCAGGACAGTCCTGGTAGACAGCTGGTGTCCTGCTTCCCTCTGCTGACAAGCTTTATGGAGATGCTGATTTCATTTTCCAGCAGGACTTGGCACCTGCCCACACTGCTGCCTAAAGTACCAAAGCCTGGTTTAATGACCATGGTATCACCATATTTTACTGGCCAGCAAACTCTCCTGACCTAAACCCCATACAGAATCTATGAAGCGTCGTCAACAGGGAGATGAGAGACACACCAGACCCAACAATGCAGATGAGCTGAAGGCCGCTATCAAAGCAACCTGGGCCTTCATGACACCTCAGCAGTAACACAGGCTGATCACCTCCATGCCATGCCACAGTGATGCAGTATTAATTCATGCAAAAGGACCCCTGACCAAGTATTGAGTGTGTGCATGGAAATACTTTTAGTCATCCAACATTTCTATTAAAAAAAAATCAATTTTTTAAAAAAAATGATCTTATGTAATATTCTAATTTTTTGACAAACTGATTTTCGGGTTTTCATCAGCTGCAAGCCACAACCATCAAAATGAAAAGAAATAAACACTTGAAATAAATCACTCTGCAATGAATCTATATAGAATATGGGTTTCATTTTATAAATTGAATTACTGAACTAAATCAACTCTTCGATGATATTCTAAAATTTAGTGAGATGCACCTGTAAACATGCTCTCTGAGAAGAACGGCTGATTTTACATGCCAGTTATCAATGTACTGGCAAGTGGCTGTAATGCAGCTTTCTGTAGTTGGAGCAGTCCAACAATCTGTTGTCAGCGCCACATTTTCAGTGGCTAGCTGTGTTTTCAGGTCAGCTTTTTTCTTCTTGTAGCGTGCTTCCAAGCGGGTAGTTATCGTTCCTCTGGACAAAATATTATACCCTGGCTCTATAAAGTTTATCAGCTCCTGAAAGCCGTCTCCTTCAACAACACTTACTGGCATCATGTCTTTCCATCATGTTGCAAATTCACTGAGTAATGCCCTCCATCTTCCTCTCATCACATACCTGCCTCCTCAAGATTGCGGTAACTGTCAGTTGTGATGAAGCCAAACTGGTCACTCCTTATAGCATGGCTGAATGTTGAGTTCTTTAGGTGGTAACTTGGCTAACTGGTTGAGCTAATGCATTTCAATGTAGTACCACATAGTGTACATTTAGCTTTGTTGTTAGCGTTTCCCAGTTTTTAAATGATCCCACACTGCACTCCGTTTAGACTGCTTCACTGAGCGGTGCACTGCATACAAGTATGTCCGGTGTGGTAGCGATTAAACTATAGCGCCCTCACCAGGACTGATGCCATTACATTTAATGAAAAAAAAAAAAAAAAAACTTGAAAAGAGCAGCACCACTTTCAATTGACAACTAATTTAATTTAGTTGACAATTCTTATCAACAATTAATTGAAAGTCACTTAATCATTAACATCCCTATACCTAACAATTAATTTTTCAAATGTATACATGCACAAAACACACTACACAGACTTTAAAAAAAAAACTCACCAAGGTCTTCCAGGGAGGGCACCCCAAACTTGTCATCATGGTCTTCACTGATGGGTGTGACACAGTTTTTAACGACCTCAGATGTGATCGTCTCTGCGGGTAACTCCACAGCATCCATTCGGTTGATTAAAGCCTGGAAGCGCTTGTAAGTAAGTGGGGGTTGACCACCATTAAGTTCTATGATCCTGCAGAAAGGGAAAGTATATTAAATAAAAAGCCAAGGAATGCAGGGCTGTGCAATATGACGATATATATCGAATGACAAGATAATGTTTCATATAAAACATTATTTATATTGGGATGTCACAAAATTGTTTGTCAGCACCCTGCCTCTCCCCGCCAGTGCACGCAGTGCCACAATGTGTGAGTTGCTAGGCTTCCCTCCAGCAGTTAGCACAGCAGCTAACTCCAAATCAATAGTCTGGTCAAATAGCCACTACTTCTGTTTGTCCGGGATGTGGGACTGTTTTCCACCGTGCTGCATCAGAGAGGACAGTCCTCAAACCCTGTTTTAATTTGAGGTAAGTAACAGTAACACCATCTCACTCTTATCACTGTAAAACAGCAAATGCTAAATGATGATAGTCAGTTGTTGCTAGCTGGAAACACTGTTAGTGTATCAGACCATTGTTCCTTTGCTTTAAATTACTGCTGAGTTTCTTAGTTTCGTCTGAAAAAAGTTACATTAAAGCTGCAAAAGTGTGTGACAGTGGCACATACACAAAATAACTAATAAATATATTAAAACATGTTGGAGGAGCAAATTGGCTCTGAATGTAACTATTTCTAATCATTTTAATTATTCAAGTAGCAATAATGAATAAAGTTAGTCATCTCTTGTATTTTATTAAGTGGTGTCAGTGTTATCGTTTTAATCGCCCGTTAACGACAAATTTTATGATTGTGATTATTCGCAGTTAATCTCAAGTGCAAACAGTACACTTTTTTGGCCTTGCTGTACTCCGTACCAAAGCCGCTATACCAGGAAATTTTAAAGCACTTCATGCTTCACTCCGCTGACAAACTTTATGGAAATACTGATTTCATATTCCAGCAGGCCATGGCACCCCACCCACACTACTGACAGTACAAATACCTGAATTAAAGACCATGGTATCACGCTGCTTCATCGGCCAATAAACTCTCCTGACCTAAACCCCATGGAGAATCTATGGTTTACTGTCAAGAGGAAGATGAAAGACACCAGGCCCAACAATACAGATGCGCTTAAGGTCACTATCAAAGCAACCTCGGTCTCTATAACACCTCAGCAGTAACATAGGCTGATCGTCTTCATGACACGCCACACTGATACTGAGGTGACCCAGCACACTGCAGACGGACACTATTTCACACTCAGCAGGGCTGGAGGAAACGGAGGACAATTTACATACGGACAGAGAGCCCCAGGGGGCAATCAGAACAATGGACTGTTATGTATGTATACATCCCTGGATGACGAAGAGGACATCCAGGTGCCAGTCGGTCACGCTAATGATATGTATTGACTGATATGTATAACACTATGCTAATGTGCCATGCATTCTCTCTGTCTGTATAACTGTATAAAAGAGCTTGCTATACATGCCTCAGCACTGCAGAAACTCTCCTACTAGACACCGGACTCCAGCGGGCCATGCTGGGGCCCACCGGCTGTATTTATGTTAGAGGGCCAATAAAGAACCTGTGACAACCTACGCTCGTGCCTCGCCTCCACATCCTTTCCTTACACCCTCTACAATACAGTAATTCATACAAAAGGAGGCCCGACCAAGTACTGGATGTGGACATGGATATACTTTTCAGTCGGCCAACATTTCTATTAAAAATCAATTTTTTTAAAATTAATTTTATGTAATATTCTAATTTTTGAGAAACTGAATTTGGGGTTTTCATGAGCAATAAGTCATAACCATCAAAATTAAAAGAAATTAACACTTCAAATATAATGCTGTGTGTAATGAATCTATACGAGTTTCATTTTTTTTTTAATGAATTACTAAAATAAATCAACTATGATGACATTCTAATTTAATGAGATGCACCGGTATAATGAGATATGAAATTTCGGTCATATCACACAGCCCTACCAGCATGCATATAGAAAAAAAAAATACTATTACTAAGGAAATATTCTTAATAGTCACTCACTTGTCCAGATTGTAGAGTGTGTGAGAAACCCTCACTATGACTTCCACCCCGGCCTCGCTGGCTAGTTTTTGGATGGCAGCGTCACGTTCTTTGCCAAATGGCTCAGAGTCATATTCGTAAGATAAACGGGTGATCTTCCATTTCTATTTAAAACATAATACATACACACATACAGTATATGAGCCATCACATATTACTGCAGAAACACATGACAACAAATTCACAGGATGAATAACTGAAAACTAGCAACAAGACAAATATACTAATATTTAAGATCATTTCTGTAATAAGAAATATATGTCTGCAAAAATATGTTTGAATAAGTTCAATGGGTATCAGCAATGTTTTGGTTGCTTTACTGGAAACCAAAATAGGACTGTATATTCTAATATATTCAACCAATCCCTTATATTGTACCTTAAAAAGACGAGGAAAGACATCAGTCGGCTGGCCTCTGATCACAAATAACCGAGAGCTGAGTTTGCGAAGGCTGGCATCCAAGTCCTCTAGACAATGTAGCAAAAACCTAAAAGCAGACAAACAAAATGATTAAACACTTAGAAATAAGAGATAACAACCTGCAGATGACAACTGACCATGTGTGGTTACTTCATAGATAAACAAATGTTTATTAACTGTATAAACAGGACTAGTTTTCATGTGTTGATTGAAACTCCGGAGGCCATGCAGTCAGCACTGTTCAGATGCAGCAGAACATGGTCAGAACAACTGAAGATGCCTTATAATGAAAACAAATGCAGTTTCCACATAGTATGTGATGACTGGCTCTTTATTTCATCTGAAGATGCCAAGGAAAAAAACAAGCAAAGTGCATGTATACTAACAGCAAAAGGAGCAGAAGCTAAGTCGCTATTAGCCTCTGATGGCTATCTGTGGCATCTCAACTGTTTTACAAAGACAATGGACAAGCTAAGGCTGTACTTAAGAACCCGTGTTTTAAACACTGGACACTGTTTACTGTATTTTGTGTGTGAAATGAGTTTGAGACATTGACATTTTTTGTTGTGGTATACCCACCACTGTTGTTGGCTTTTGTTTCAGTAAATTGTTTGAGATGAGGAAATCACCATTGCATGTTTCTATTTAAATGCCCTACTTTCACGATATAATATCACTGCAGCGTGAACTTCTTACATTTTCCATAAATTTCACCCAGAAGCCAAATATCCCTAACTTTTTGGCATATTTTGGTCAGGACTTCATGGCTTCATGACAGAGGCTGCTGCCTTCAAGTAACATTTGTACTGAATAACATTTAATTTTGGACTTCTAGCACTGAAGTGAGATATTTGAAGTTGATGATAATAATCACAATAAAATAAAAATGTCAGAATTAAAGGCTGCAGTACAATGAGCCATTCTTACTCTAGAACTGAAATGACCAAATCTTCCAGGAAATGGACTGAAACCCTTTTCAAAAATTGAAAGTTAATTTGTAGTTAAAACATAAACAAAAAATGAAAGAAACTAAATTATTAAACCCTACTGTGGTGTGGGGATTTCAAAATATGATTAATTAATTTTACTTTGAAATATTCTCCTTTTCATATCCCCTTAAGATCTGTGAAGACTGGGTTTCCACTCCAGGATCCATCCCGCACAGAGACGTTCTGAAGGGAAGAGGTTGTCAGTGGAGGAGCCATCCCTGCTTTGTTGAGGATTTTAGGATAGAAGACCTCAAATTTTTTCAGGGGTTTCAGTTTTCAAATTCAAGAAGGTGCTGCCAGAATTTTCTCCATACTCCAACATGCAATCAATGCAATTCAGTTGTTGTAATGGCTAATTCTTTTATTTATCTTTTTTATTTAAGTTCTCAGCAAGGATACAATGTTGGTCATTTTTTGACCATTTTACTGAGCCTTTAATTCTAAATAAATCACTGTTGAACAGGAAATTTTTGCCAATCCTGTGTTTTTCTTGCAAGGTTACATAGAATAGCATCACTGTACAGTGTTTCCCCTATCATTAGACTGGGTGGTGCAGGCGCCCCCCCCCACCACCACCTACAGTGTGTCAAATTGATCCATCTATAAATGCAGCATATCTCTGTGTGTGTTTGTGTCTGTCCCACACATATCTCTTGAACTGTTCCTCAGACTGACCAAAGGTTTTATACTTGTTTTGCTGAGGTTACAAGGGTGTGCATCCCCAAGTATGGAGTCGCTCAGTCAAAATATGTAATTATTATCAATAAAAGTTTTCACTTTACCCATTCTTATTATTCTGATGTAGTGCCATCACCAGTCCACACGGGGTCGTAGTCTTCATTCATTGTAGGGATGGGCTATATGGCATTTTTCCTTTCAATACTATACCATTAATTTATGTGACTTTTTCTTTGATACCGATACTTTTCGCCTCTTAAAGGAAAATCACATGATTGCAGTTTCATTAACAACTTTACTGCAAGGGCAATATGAAATATGAATAAAATTCATGAACATAAATACTTGAAAGAAATGCTTTTAAAACTATAATAAAATAGGACAATAAGCAAAGTAAATAAAAATAAAATATAATTCAATTATAGTAAAAAATAATTAAGACTTAAAATGAATGCAAAATTACTTCAATTTCTTAATTTGGTGAAGATTCTCAGTCACCCACGCGGGCAAGTATCCTGTATGAAAGCTCAGTCAAGTCAACTGGATTCAAGTATTTTTTTTTTACTTCTGAAATGTTTCACCATTCATCCAAATTCTATGGTAATACCAAGCAGCATGTATGTGTAATTTTTTTCACAATGCAATGCTTTGGGGGTTTTTTTAAATTCAGGTCTGTGGTGGACCGCTCCCAGTTACACGGGGTGAGACTGAACATCCTGGCAGATAAGCACATCTGTCTCAAGGTCTGTGGTGGACTTTTGCCAGTCGGTGCATCGTGACGTGCACTACACAAAGAGCAGAGATAAACAAACCTATCATCTGGTCAGTCACTGCAACAGATACTGGAGTCAGTTCGTCTTGGCCTGTTCTTGCCACTGATAATACCTCTATCTGCCAATAATGTGCCGTTAGTCCAGCAGGTCAGTAAGAGAGCAACTCATACCGGCTCAGACGTTGCCCGGGTTAACAAGGTCAGGAGTTCCTGGCAGCGGAAGGCGAATTACAGAGCTGCGTGGAGGAATCTGTCCAGACCTAAATGAAACAGTCATTGTCGTCCCCGACAAGACTGCTATGATGATGATGATTTATTTATTTATTTTAACTGCTGTTGCCACCCAATCCATGAATCCTAGGTGTGCGAGAGATCATCTCTGTTCCAACTCCCGCCCTGTCTTCCACTAGCTGCTGTAAAGGTGGAAATACGTCATGTCGATGTGTGGCTGACGTACAGACATGTGCAGTAAACATACAGTATTTTCTACCCAAACTTCGGAATAAGTGTTTATATGCGCACCAATCAGATTAACAATTGGCATAACCCACCCATCTCAATCGGAAGGAAATTTTGATCCAAATGAGTGTGATCGGGTCAGAATATTCCGATTGGCGTCTTTACATGAAGAATTTTTATTCCGATCAGGCTTTAAATCCGGTTACTTGTGTCCATGTAAACATGGCTAATGATAATATGTAGAGCCATGCCATCTGCTGGTGTTTTTCCACTGTGTTTAATCAAGTCCAATGTCAGTGCAGCCATCTAACAGGAAATGTTAGAGCACTTCATGCTTCCCTCTGCTGACAAGCTTTATGGAGATGCGGATTTCATTTTCCAGCAGGACATGGCACCTGCCCACACTGCCAAAAGTACAAATACCTGGTTTAATGACCATGGTATCACTGTGCTTGATTAGCCAGCAACCTCTACTGATCTAAATCCCATAGAGAATCTATGGAGTATTGTCAAGGGGAAGATGAAATACACCAGACCCAATAATGCACACAATCTGAAGGCCACTATCAAAGCAACCTGGGCTTCTATAACACCTCAGCAGTAACACAGGCTGATCGCCTCCATGCCACGCTGCATTGATGCAGTAATTATGCAAAAAGAGTCCCGACCAGGTATTGAGTGTGTACATGGACATATTTTTCAGTCGGACAACATTTCTATTAAAAAAAAATCAATTTTTTAATTAATTTTATGTAATATTCATTAGTTTCACTTTTTGAATTGAATTATTGAAATAAATCAACTTTTCGATGACATTCTAATTTATTGAGATGCACCTGTATAATACTGCTAAAATATAAAAGAATGCAATACAATGGGTCTCAAATACTTGTAAACGTGTCCTGTTACTGTATATTACTGCATGGGTTTATTGATGATAGACTATAAACTACACATACACTACTCTCAAAAAGTTAGGGATATTCAGCTTTTGCGTGAAACTTCAGGATGCACGTAAAGTGCACTATAACTTTTCCAGGTGAACTTAATTTGACCTTCTCTAACCTTTTGAATGCACATGTCCAACTGTTCAATGTTTCAGTCCTTTTTGGATAACTTGCTGTTTTCTAACAAGGGCAAAATTCACAGCAGGTGTTTGATCCATGAATCAACCAATACATTTTATGATTCAAATACAATTGGTATTTAAACAGTCCTCTTCATCATGCTGTTCACATTTTGACATCATGAGACCAAGACAACACCTAACAGTACCTCGCCACTGCGAGGCTTCAAACAGGATGTTCTCAGAGGGAAGTGGCCACTGAGCTTAAAGTGTCACAGAGTGCCATCAGCAGGTTGCAACAGAGATACAGAGAGACTGGAAGAGTCATAGAAAGGCACAGAAGTGGACATCCTTTGGCCACATCTCACGCTGATGACCACTTCATTGTGAACAATGCCCTGCGGAACCGGATGATGAATGCCACTCAATTCCAGGCACATTTAAGGGAGGTGAGAGACACCCGAGTGTCACGTCAGACCATTTGAAACTGTTTACATCAGTGTGGTCTGCATGCTAGATCATCTGCAAGGGTACCTGACCACACCACCAGGCACAGGTGTCATTGTTTGCATAGGCCAAGGAGCATTTACACTGGACAAGGGACAAATGGGCCCCAGTGCTGTTCTCTGATGAAACTTGATTCACGTTGAGCAGAAATGATGGCCGCCAACAATGTTGGAGCCGTCAAGGAGAACGCTATACATCAGCTACTGTTGTCACCAGATGAGCCTTTGGTGGTGGTGGTTGTGTTACAGTCTGGGCAGGTGTCTAGTCAATACAGAACTTCCCTATACCTTGTGAATAGTACAGTGACAAGCCCATACTACCTGAATAACATTAATCCAATCATTGTGCCCCTGCATGAACAACACAGGCCTAATTTCATCTTCATGGACAACAATGCTCCAGCTCATCGAGGTTGCTTCATCCGGAGGCTGGAGTACCTCAAATGGAGTGGCCTGCACTTTCTCCAGACCTGAATCCCATAGATAACCTATGGGATCAGCTGAGTCGCCGTGTAGAGGCTAATAACCTTGCACCCCACAACCTCAATAATCTGAGAGCTGCCCTTCAAGAAGAGTGGAATGCCATGCCTCAGCAGACAATATGTTGACTTGTGAACAGCATGAGACGTCGTTGTCAATCTGTAATTGATGCTCAAGGGCACATGACAAGTTATTGAGACACTGACATTTTTGTTGTGGTACACCCACCGCTGTTGTTGGCCTCTGTTTCAATAAACTGTTTGAGATGAGGAAACCACCATTGCATGCTTCTACTTAAATGCCCTACTTTCATGATATAATATCACTGTAGAGTGAACTTTTTACATTTTTCATAAATTTCACCTGAAAGCCAAATATCCCCAACTTTTTTTGAGTAGTGTATAAATAACCTTTTCCTGTAGGTAATGATGCTAAAAGACTTTTTTTTTATCATCACAGAGAATCAACGTAAAAACACACACACATCCATCCATCTTCTTCCACTTAATCCTTTTCGGGTCGCAGGGGGGCTGGAGCCTATCCCAGCATCTTTGGGCAAGAGGCAGGGTACATTCTGGACAGATCGCCAGTCCATCGCAGGGCCAACACAGAGACAGATAACCATTCATTCTCATATCCATACCTAAGGACAATTTAGAATCCCCAGTTTGATGCCAATTAACCTAACTTGTGGGTTTACTCCAGGATTTCTCCGGTTTCCTTCCACATGCCAAACACACACACATACACACAAACAATACAGTGAAATTTTTTTTAAGGCAGCCATTAGTGTGTCCTCTTAAAATAGGCTTGTATGTTGTTATTTTGAGTTTTGTGACCAGTATCTGACACAATCAGTCTAATTACACTTAAATAAATTTGAGTTTTAAGTCCACCAATTAAGCACAGGTGCATCTCACAAAAATTAGAATACCGTGATAAATTTACAATTTAATTGCAAAACAAAACTAATATAGTCTATATTCCTTGCAAGGGAAATATATTTAATGCAGTTTTGTTTTAATTTTGAGTATGATTTATAACTAATGAAAATCAGAAATCTTTTCTCTCAAATTAGAATATTTTATTTCAAGTTTGAGTAAATTACTACTAAAATACTACACCACGTATCTCCTTGATTAGTTCAGTACACAAAACCACAATCATGAGAAAGACTACTGACTTTAGTTGTTCAGAAGACAATTATCAACACACCCCATAAGATGCGTCAGCCACAGAAGGTCATTGCTGAAAGGCTGGCAGTTCAGAGTGCTGTACGAAAAGTAAGTGTGGTAGAAAAAGATGCAGATGTGACAGGGATGGCCATGGCCTCGACAGAATTGCCAAGAAAAGTCCATTCAAGAACTTGGGGGAGCATCACATGGACTGGATTAAGACTAGGGGCGGCTGTGGCGCAGGTCTAGTGTGACCGACTACTGATTGGAGAATCAGGGGTTCGTGCAGTCTGCATGTCGAAGTGTCCCTGAGCAAGACACTGAACCCCCAGCTGCTCCTGGTAGGTCAGGCCAGCGCCGGTGCTTGGCAGCTCAGCCACCATCAGTGTGTGAACGTGTGTGTGAATGGGTGGATAGCAGGATCTGTGACGCACTTTGGTCATCTCGAGTTGAGAAAAAGTGCTATATAAGTGAATGCCATTTACCATTAGTGTTAATACATCAAGAGCCACCACACAGTTATCTTCAGGAAAGCGGTTACAACTGCTGTGTTTTTAATACTAACCCATTCCTGAACCAGAGACAATGTCAGAAGTGTCTTCACTGGGCTAAAGAGAAAAAGAACTGGACAGTTGCTCAGCGGTCTAAAGACCTCTTTCCTGATGATAGCAAATTTTCATTTAGAAATCAAGGTCCTACAGTTAGCAGGAAAAGTGGTGAAGCACAGAAATCAACCACGTCCAGAGTGAAGAATCCGAAGTCTGTGATAATTTGGGGTGCCATGACATCCGCTGGTATCTACTGTGCTTTATTAAGGTCAAATTCAATGCTGCTGTCTACTAGAAAATATTAAGAGTGCTTCACACTTCAGTCTGCTCAAAAAACTTTATAGAGATGCCAATTACCTATTCCAGCAGGACTTGGCATGAGCCCACAGCAACAAAACTACTAAGAATTTGTCCTCTGACCATATTACTGCTGTGCTTGACTGGCTAGCCAATTCGCCTGACCTGAACCCCAAAAATTCTCTACAGAGTATAGTAAAGAAAAACATGATAAAAAACTTTACCCAACAACAATAAAGATGAGCTGAAAGCTGCTGAGCTCCAGTAACTCCTCAGCAGTGCCACAAGCTGATGGCATTAAGTTCATGCCACATCAATCTGATGCAGCAAATTTGTGGTAAAGGAGCCCCAACCAAATCTTCAGTGAATACATGAACACACTTCCCACAAATTGGGCCTTTTTTGTAGTGTAAATGCTTATTTTGGATTAACTGATTGATTTTCGGGAATATTCTATAATTAAATTATAATATTTCCGCTCAATTGCGATAGATTGATAGATGCAAAATACGTGAAGGTTTGCTTTTGAAATTAAATTATTGATTTTTTTTTTCTTGATATGGTATTTTCTAAAGAGGACCCTGCGCTGAAAACCTCACTTATCACACACTCCATACGACACTGGCTTTAGCTTGTAGCTCCTTCTCCCAGCTCTTACCTCCACCTGTTGATGCCCACATTGGAGGACCCAGCGAACCAGGGATCCAGGATGTAGATGCACCGCAGCGTGTCTGCTCCGCGGATAGACTCCCTCAGGGACGGGTTGTCATGTAGCCGCAGCCCCTTCCTGAACCAGTGGATGGTGTTGACCCCCATGTCGTCTGCCTTCTTTATTTATCTCCCAAGAGTTCGTAAAAAACGGGTGGACGAAGGGTTTCTGGTAACGAGAAGGCGCCTTCAAAGTTCACCTCTCCACAGTCGTTTTGAAACGGGTCGGCGTCCTATCCTGATGGGTTTAACCTTGCTCCATCAATGAGTCCACGGTGTTCTGTCTGCTGACCTGCACTGGCTGCATGTGTGGATGACAAGTAAACACCAAGGACAGAAACTTACAAAATGTCTCCGTAATTAGTTACGACAAAGATTAAGCCTTTAGCGTAAACAAGTTTAAGCAAAAAGTTGTATTTAGTGCGCACAACAGCGTTTGTTTTGTTTTCCTTAGCTAACATGAGAGGCTCGTGTGAAAGGTCATAAACGCAAGCTATTACCGAACACAGGTACCAACGCGTAAATACTTACGGTTTGTTGAACTAAAAGATGCAGGTTTATATGAATATAGCGCAGAAATTATCACACTATCGTGTTAAAAATACGTGGAAAGTAAGCAGCTGGTAAAGTCGGCCATGTCGGACATCGTTCGTCAACAGCTACACCCACAGGCACGCGCGAGCGAGAATGGAGCGCTCCGATTGGTCAGTTTCGCCGGTTATACAACCGTTTTTCCGTCACGTTTCCGTAATGTGCTTCATCGCCTTCGGTGGGGCGTTGTTTATGTCGTCCAAACTGTGTTTTTTCTGGTATTTTCAGGCGTCATTTCTCGTAATGTGTAACATTTACAGCACAAACCACAAACTAACACCGAAAATCTGGAGTTAAACGCAGCTAACCAGAGACTTGAGTTTATGTTATGTGGGACACACACAAGTACCCGGATGATCACATGTGCGCAGTGAGACCCGCTCTGTGCGTCATGCAGGTGGATTTATCTGCGCCATGTTAAATTATATAAAACCTCATCTGCATACGCGCAGCTACACACCATCAACGTGTCATGCTCATGTCACTGAGATAAATAAATTGGCTCTAAAAAAGTAAGTCCAGTGAATTTAAATGAATTAAAATGACTGCAAAAACGTGATACTAACTTAATTATTTGAGGGTAAATTACAGTTTATCAAAAAATTTGCTAGACTTACGCACTTTTTAGTACTTCAAGGATAATTTTCATCTTTAAAACAGCAAGTATTTTTATAATGCAAAGATAGAAGTACATTCTTTTGAATAACACTTATCAGCTGCTATAATCAGCACTCATTAATCACTGCACTCATACAAGCTTTACTTACACTTGAAAACACTTTCAGCAAAAATCATAGTCCTGATACAACATGAATTAAATGAAGCTAGAAAGCACCCAGAAAGCACAAATCTCTTCCTTGGCAGTTTCCTCCCTCATATTTTTATTACTCTAAATAGCCTCTAGGTGTTAGCAGACATCATCAAAAACATTTTTATTGATTGAAAAATATTTTTTTTTAAATTGTCAGAGGAGAAAAGAGTAGGGATAAATAACTCAGGTATACATTTATCTATTTAAGTTGAAAATCACCATGTGTTGTGTCAACTGTGTCCTAATAAGTTTACACTATTCATGTCTATGTAGATTCATTCAGAAGATAACAGAATACCTGTTGTATAATTTTGAAAAATTGCATCATCCAGTCAAGTACAGGAAGGACAAGTTTAAAAGAATACTGGAACAAAAAGTAAAATGTTGTGAGTGTTACACAACCACAGCTGTTGCAGAATATTTTCTTTATTGTGTAACAGGATAAAAAAAACCAAAAACTGTAGGCTCAGAGCTCTGCACCCAAAAACTTCTGTTTCTGTTGCCTCATAATGTTGAAACAACATACTGAATCATAGAAGATACCACAGCAAAAGTTAAAACCTAATACATGGCAGGGTAAAAGGTGGTGACGTGAAAATACAAGCATAAGGAACTGTGGCACATGCAGTGGTGTGAAAAAGTGTTTTCCCCCTTCCTGATTTCTCATTTTTTTATGTTTGTCACACTTCAGTGTTTCAGATCATCAAATTTAAATACTAGACTGTAGAGAGAAATGAGCAGGTGAGGCAGTGAGCTGGATCAGTGTGGACTTTATTTCTCTCTATCCTCAAGTCAACAAGAATAATCCCAGGTCGCGGGGCATCTCTCTTTTATATGTTACATACCTTGCCTAGCAACCTGGGGGCTCACACCACAATACAAATTATCACAATGCCTGTCGTCGCATTACCATACAGTCCTTCAGCACCATTAACATACAGTTCATTAGCACCTTCACCTCTGCTGTCCCATCTCGACCCCCCATCGGCTTCTCTCCTTCTGTGCCCTTCAGTGTGAGCTGAGAATATGACGTCTAGGTCCCCCCCCCCCGAACACTCAGAATGGGCCTTAACCCTCATGTCCTGTGGGCTTCAGCCGATGGCCATAGCGGCTGTAACGGGGGGTCGCCAGCTCCGAGGTGCTGCTGTGCCGGTGGGGCGCTTCTGAAGGTGCATCCATCTGTGGGGAGACATTGGGGAGGGGGGAAAACACATCTACATCATGCCGTTGTGCCTGAGCTGACGAGTCATTTACCTGGGGAGCTCTCAGTGGGGGTCGTCCGCACCGAGGAGCCCGGGTCAACACCACCTGCTCGTCTGCCAATATGAACGCGGGCTTAAGCCTGTCTATGCAGACTGTTTCTCTGCGTCCCCCCAAGTCTATCTCCAAATGTTTAGCCCCAGGTTCCAACACTCTGAACGGGCCATCATAGGGTGGGCACAACGGGGTCCGGTGGGCATTGTGCCTGACAAACACAAACGACGCATTCTTCAAAGTCCTTGGGATGAAAAGGCGGGGAAAACAGTGGTGGGCCGTGCTGAGTACCATCCCTGCCTCTGCTCTACGTAGTGAAGGCGGGGATGGGACTGTGTTTGGTGCGGGGTTGTCAGGCAAAAATTTACCAGGGAGCCGCAGTGGCTGGGAAAAAAACAAGTTCTTGTGGGGAGGCAGTCAAATCCTCCTTTGGTGAGGAACACAACCCTAACAGAACCCACAGCAACCAGTCCACCCAATTTGCGTCCATAGGCGAAGCCCTGAGCGCTGCTTTAAGCGACCTATGGAAACGCTCGCATAACCCGTTGGCCTGGGGGTTGTACGCAGTCGTGCGATGAATGGTGACGCCCAGGCTCCGCGGGCCATTGTGGACCAGAAGTCGGAAACGAACTGCAGACCCCTGTTGGACGTGATGTCTAAAGGGGTGCCGAAGCATGCCACCCATCTCGCCAAAAATGCGCGTGGGACTTCTGTAGACATGGTGGAAGCTAGCAGTGCCGCTTCAGGCCAGCATGTGGTGTGGTCCACCACTGTCAGGAGGTGCGTAAACCCCTGCGATGGTGGGAGGGCCCCACGAGGTCCACGTGAACGTGGTCAAACCTCTTGGCCGGGACATGGAACGGCTCAAGGGGGGCCTTTGTGTGCCTGTGCACCTTGGCTCGCTGGCACGCTACGCAGCCCACTCTTTCACCTGTTTACACAAGCACGGCTAGACAAACTTTGCTCTCACCATTTTGACTGATGCGCGCACTCCCAGGTATGCCAGGGAGTGAACCGAGTCGAAAACTCGGCAGCGCCAAGCGCGTGGAACCACTGGGCGTGGGCGGCCTGTGGAAACGTCACAGAGTAGGGGGGGGCCATCTTGCACTACTGTGCTCTCCAGCCTTAACCCTGTTGATCCAGACTGGAACGCGCAAACGTCTGCGTCGTCGACTTGCTCTGCGGCCATGGCCATGTAATCTATCCCTACGTAGATTGGGGCCACTAATACGCGCGAGAGGTAGTCCGCCACCACATTGAGTTTACCGGCCACATGCTGAATGTCAGTCGTAAACGCCAAGATAGCAGCCAGCTGTCTCTGCTGCCGGGCCAACAATGGTTCCGAAACCTTGGCCATAGCGTACGTTAGCGGCTTGTGGTCTACAAATGCAGTGAAGCTGCTCTCTTCCAGCCAGAACTGGAAGTGGCGTATGGCCAGGTGGAGAGCCAGTAACTCTCTGTTGAAAGTGCTGTATTTACGCTCATTGTCGCACAAAGACCTGCTGAAAATGGCGAGTGGCTGCCAAGAACCGGCGATGCACTGCTCCATGACGGCCCCTATGGCCACGTCTGATGCGTCGGTAGTGAGCGCTATCCTAGCCACCGGGTCCAGGTGCGGCAGAAGTGCAGCATTCGCTAGGGCTGTTTTGGCATTGGGAAATGCTTGCTCCCGCTCGGGGATCCAGTCAATGCTGTCCGCCGGTTTCCGTTTCTTAAGTGCGGTGTACAACGGCTGCATGAGCTGGGCTGCGCGGGGGAGCAAATGGTTGTAAAAGTTAACCATCCCCAAAAACTCCTGCAGCGCCTTGACTGTCTGGGGTCGGGGAAAATCTACCACTGTGCACACTTTGACCGGTAAGGGTATCGCGCCCTCCGGTGAGATGCGGTGGCCCAAAAAGTCGATTACTGTAACCCCAAACTAGCACTTCGCCGGGTTGATGATTAACCCGTGCTCTTCAACCTCTGGAAGACCATCCTGAGGTGTGCTACGTGTCCGTCCTCGGACACGCTGGCCACCAGGATGTCGTCCAGGTAGACAAACACAAAAGGCAGATCACGCAGCACAGTGTCCATCGTGCGTTGGAAGGTCTGCGCCCCGCCTTTTAACCCAAAAGGCATGCGCAGGAACTCAAAAAGACCAAACGGGGTTATTACTGCCGTTTTGGGTATGTCTTCTGCGCGCATCAGGACCTGGTGGTACCCGTGGACCAGGTCCACCTTGGAAAAAATGCATGCCCAAGTGAGGTGGGCAGAAAAATCCTGAATATGAGGGATTGGGTAGCAATCGTGCACTGTTGCGTTGTTTAATCTGCGGAAATCACCGCATGGTCGCCATGATTGCTTGGCTTTAGGCACCATGTGTAGCGGGGACGCCCATGGGCTGTTTGAGCCTCTGATGATGCCCAACCTTTGCAAGTTGGCGAACTCCTCGCGCGCACTGGCCAGTTTAGCTGTGTCCAGGCGCCGAGGTCATGCGAAAACGGGTGGCCCTGTGGTGCTAATGAAGTGCTCTACCCCATGCTTAGTGACGGCCGCCGAAAACGTCGGAACTATGAGTGCTGGGAACTGGGTGAGTAGTGTGTGGAATTTACCCCCTGGAGCTGTGACATTGGCCAGTGTTGTGGACCCGGCTCCTCGAGCTATACAGTGTAGAGAATCAAAAGACATAGCGTTAATCAGGTGTCTGTTAGCCACATCGACTAATAGTCCGTGTGCACACAGGAAATCTGCACCCAAAATGGGGGAGTTACATGCCGCCGCTATGACGAAGGACCATTGGTAGTTACAGCCGTATAAGCATATGGTCAGTGTCCTCTCACCAAAAGTCTTAATGTCTGAGGCGTTTGCAGCTCCGAGCTCGGGGCCGCTACTTCCAGCCAGCTGGTCTGCATAGGATGGCAGGATGAGGCTGTTTTGTGAACCGGAGTCCATGAGGAACCGTCTTCCCGAGCGTGAGTCCGTCACATAGAGCAGCTTGGTTGTGTCACCGGCGGTCGCAGCTGCTACCGACTGCTGGTCCTGGCATTTCCCGAGCGCTTGAACTGGCACGGTGGCACGCATCGCCGTGCGTCTTCTCCGAAGCGGCGGTGGTAGAAGCAGAGCATGCCCCTCTGGTGCTTCTTGGCCTCCACAGTGGCCACCATCGATGGCTCCTCGCACTCGCTGGCTGTCTCACTGAGTTCCGGCACCACTGCATTCACCGCAAAGGTTCTGGTCGCCAGGATAATCTGGTCCGCCTCTTGTGCCAGCGTCTGGTAATTCTGCGTGGTCAGCAGTGGTAAATTGGCGAGGACCTCTCTGGCCACTGTTGGGAGTTTCCGGAGGAAAAGGTGGGCAAACAGGAACGGCTTGCCATCTGTGCCCATCAATGACAACATTTTCTCCATTAATTCGACCGCCGACCCGTCTCCCAACTCGGAGTGCATCAGGAGCCTTTCCGCTCTCTCGCAGTCCGAGAGCGTGTAGCGTTGGGTCAGCGCTGTCTTGAGAGCGTCATATTTGCCGTGGGCTGGGGGCCGTTGGAGCAGGCTCGCCACCTGCTGTGTTGTGCATGCGTCCAGCGCTGCAACCACGTAGTAGTACTTGATGTCATCCGCCGTCACTCCACGGAGCGCAAACTGGGCCTCAGTGTGGAGGAACCAAGCCATCGGGACATGCAGCCAAAAGTCTGGGAGCTTGACTGAAATGGCACACACAGTGCTAGCACTTCCAGTCCGGGCCGTCTCTGGGGTGTTTGCCTCGAATTCCATTTTACGTCAAAGGTCACCAGTGTAGAGAGAAATGAGCAGGCAAGGCAGTGAGCTGGATCAGTGTGGACTTTATTTCTCTCTATCCTCAAGTCAACAGGAATAATCCCAGGTCACGGGGCATCTCTCTTTTATATGTTACATGCCTTGCCTAGCGACCTGGGGGCTCACACCACAATACACATTATCACAATGCCTGTCAGCCCATTACCATACAGTCCTTCAGCACCATTAACATACAGTCCATTAGCGCCTTCACCTCCGCTGTCCTGTTTCGACCCCCCGTCGGCTTCCCTCCTCCTGTGCCCTTCAGTGTGAGTGGAGAATGTGACGTCTAGGTCCCCCACAAGACAAAGAACACAAGTAAATACAAAATGCAGTTTTTAAATGAAGGTGTTTATGATTAAGGGGGAAAAAAAATCCAAACCTACATGGTCCTGTGTGAAAAAGTGATTGCCCCCTAAACCTAATAACTGGTTGGGCCACCCTTAGCAGAAACAACTGCAATCAAGCATTTGTGATAACTGGCAATGAGTCTTTTACAGCGCTGTGAAGGAATTTTGGCCCACTCATCTTTGCAGAATTGTTGTAATTCAGCCACATTGGAGGGTTTTTGAGCATGAATTGCCTTTTTAAGGTCATGCCACAGCATTTCAATCAGATTCAGGTCAGAACTTTGACTAGGCCACTCCAAAGTCTTCATTTTGTTTTTCTTAAGCCATTCAGAGGTGGACTTGCTGGTGTGTTTTGGATCATTGTCCTGCTGCAGAACCCAAGTGCGCTTCAGCTTGAAGTTACGAACAGATGGCCAGATATTCTCCTTCTGGATTTTTTTGGTAGACAGGAGAATTCCTGGTTCCATTTACCACAGCAAGTCTTCCAGGTCCTGAAGCAGCAAAACAGCCCCAGACCATCACACTACCACCACCATATTTTACGGTTGGTGTGTGTTATGTCTGAATATGGAGCTGGTAGGATGAGGCCAGGTGTCGAACAGAACACACGTTTATTAAGGTTGGCACCAACACACTGCACACGGCCGTCAGGCAGAGGGATGGCAAAAGAGACCGCCCCTTCTGCTTACTGTCCTTTTATAGACACGGGTGGTGGCGGAACCGGAAGGCGGAGCCACCACCCTGTGCCACACAAATAAAAGTATAGAACTACAACATTATATTATAAATAACTACACAACATTCTCCCCCTTCTTCACAAAAGTCCAAAACACACACACACAATTCAGACTCACCCCAATTTAGGACCCGAATCACGCACTAAAATGGCAAAGCAATATAACATAAATGGCCTAACACATACACACCACAACAAATAAAGCTAGGGGGAACAGGTGGACTGCCATCCCACCCCACACGGCGAAGCGGATTATTCTGCCGCTTACACTGAGAGTCCATGTAAACCAAAATACCGCTGTGTCTTCCTAAACTTAAAATAAGACAAATAAAATAACCCCCAGAACTATATGCAAACAATCTAATAAACACTCTAATAAATCAATACATAGCATTCATTCATCTTCTACCGCTTAATCCTTTTCGGGTCGTGGAGGGGCTGGAGCCTATCCCAGCATCTTTGGGCGAGAGGCAGGGTACACCCTGGACAGATCACCAGTCCATCGCTGGGCCAACACAGAGAGACAGACAACCATTCACTCTCACAGTCATACCTAAGGACAATTTAGAATCCCCAGTTTTGATGCCAATTAACCTAACTTGCATGTTTTTGGCATGTGGGA
The DNA here is from genome assembly GCA_020510985.1 of Pholidichthys leucotaenia. Lineage (NCBI taxonomy): Eukaryota > Metazoa > Chordata > Actinopteri > Cichliformes > Pholidichthyidae > Pholidichthys > Pholidichthys leucotaenia. The sequence goes on from CM035840.1 coordinate 142,853,317, forward strand.
GGAAACCGGAGAAATCCGGGAGTAAACCCACGCAGACACGGGGAGAACATGCAAACTCCACACAGATCACTGTTGGTCGGGGGCTGGGATCAAACCCAGGACCCTCCGGCCAAGGGAGAGTTGTTGTGCTGCTGCAGTGCTAACCACTCCGCCACCACGCTGACACACACAAAACGAAGTCAAACACAAGCACAACAGTTAACCTATATACATACGGCTAGAGAAAACAAGTCCATGGACCACCTGGACCGCCCTGTCATCAGTCCACCACTGGAGGCAGCCTGCCTCCTGGGCAGCAGCAAGATGTCTCAGCACCGGTGCACCTCCTCTTCCTCACCACCGGAGGCACCGCTTGTCCAGGCCCACACCCCTCAGTCCCCTCTCAGGCATGCTGCAGCTCATTCGGGTGCCTCCGCAAGCTATCCGACAGCTGGAGATAAGCGTCCTCAAATCTGGCCACCACACGCAGCCGCCCCTGGTACTCTCCCAACTGACGTTTGGCCTGTGCCCGCCATGTTTGCGCCTCCTCCCAAGCCCGGACCAAGTCCACAACTCCCAGAGGGGCCCTGCTAGGCTTTCAGGGTCTCTGCTTGCCACGTTGCTTCACCGTTGCCTAACGGTCTGGTCCCGACCTCTTCTAAATCCGCCGCAGCCATCATCGTTGTGGCTCCCTGTTCACCGGCCCACTTCAGCTGAGCTCTGGGAACAGTTGGAATTAGCCCCTCGACGTCGCCCATCGTCACAGGTGTCCCGCCGTGCCGCCCAGTACCCTCATCCAGGGTGACTTGGGTTCTGGCACAGGGGCCCTCCTGCGATGACCCTGGGCGATATTGGTCTTGCTCACTTTCTGGGGTGCCAGGCAGTGCTTTGCCCCACACTGCATCGTCCACCACTCTCGGAATCGGTTGGACCCCCAGTCCACAGCCCAACCACTGCTCCACAGCACCGCTTTTAATGGTGAAGCTCAGACCATAAAAGAGGTCGCAGCCCATTATGTTGTCACCACATAATAAAATATTTACAAAAATGTGAGGGGTGTACTCACTTTTGTGAGATACTGTAATTAAAATTGTCAGCTGTCGTATCAACCTTATTCCTAGCCCACATGATGCCTTGTGTGAATTATGGGCACAACTTCCGGTACTAGTTTAGAACGTGTGGTTGTCACTGAAACAGGACACTTTTCCTTGTTAAAAAACAATGACTTTGGCATCAAAAATGCGGGAACACAGCCTTTTGCACCTCAAAAACAGTAATATTGTGGAGTGTGTAAATGAAGAGGCAGATTCATTTCAGACGATTTATTACACACTCACATCTCACAAGCAAAGAACAGACTGAACATTTCAGCAGGCACTCTCTTCTTAAGTTTCATGGCATTTCTCCACACACAACATGACATTTGCATCACACTGCATTCAACCCCCTATGTCCTTGACTCCTTCCTGCTATCTCGCCAGGAACCTCCTGAGTATTGTTCTCCCATGTTTATCCACTGTCTCTTGTCTGAGATGCTAAATAATCTGACTCCCCCAAGGTGCTAAACCCCGCCCCCCCCCAGCATCTTAGATAGAACAATAGAATAACAGTCCACATGCTGTGATAGAACAATAGAATATCAGTCCACATGCTGTTTGGGCTTCCGTCTCCTCCCGTATCTGCTGTAACTGGGGTTTACCGCCTCCGTGGCGCTGCTGTGCCGGTGGGGGGCTGCTGGAAGTGTGTCTGACTGCGGGTGGGCTGTGACGGGGGGGGCACTTCGGTCTGTCCGTGTGGCTGCTCTGGTGAATCGTTTCCCTGGGGAGCTCTCCGTGGGGGTCTTCCACGTCGAGGGGCCCTAGCCAACAGCACTTGCTCGTCCGCCACAACGAAAGCGGGTTTGAGTCTGTCTATGCCAATTTTTTCCCTCCTACCCCCCAAGTCTAGCAAAAAATGCTTATCCCCTGTTTCCAACACTCTGAATGGTCCATCATAGGGTGGGCGCAATGGAGGGCGGTGGGCGTCGTGTCTGACAAACACGAACTCCGCGCTCTTCAAAGTTTTAGGCACGAAAACACGCGGAAAACAGTGGTGGGCAGGGCCCGGCAGTGTGCCTGTGTTTGCGCTACCCTGCAAAAGCTGAGACGGGCAGCTGCCCAGCGGGGGATTATCTGGCAGAAATTCCCCGGGCAGCCGTAGTGGCTGCGCAAAAACGAGCTCTGCTGGGGAAGCTTCCAGATCCTCTTTCGGCGCGGAGCGCAACCCCAATAAAGCCCACAGCAGCCTGTCTACCCAGTTTGCATCCGTCAATGAAGCCCTGAGTGCTGCTTTCAGTGATCTATGAAAGCGCTCGCATAACCCATTGGCCTGTGGGTTGTACACGGTTGTGCGGTGAATTGTAACACCCAGGCTGCGGGCCATCGCGGACCAGAGTTCGGAAACAAATTGAGGGCCCCTGTCGGACGTAATGTCCGACGGGACTCCAAAACGCACCACCCATGCTGTTAAAAAAGCACGCGCTACGTCTGCGGACATGGTTGCCGCCAGCGGGACCGCTTCTGACCAGCGCGTGGTGCGGTCCACCACTGTCAGGAGGTGTGTGCACCCCTGTGATGGCGGGAGGGGGCCTACGAGGTCCACGTGAACATGGTCGAACCTCTTAGCCGGAATACGAAACGGCTCCAAGGGAGCCTTCGTGTGTCTGTGTACCTTGGCTCGTTGGCACGCCACGCAGGCTGCAGCCCACTCTTTCACTTGTTTGCGTAGGCTCGGCCACACAAACTTCTATCCCACCATTTTGACGGACGCGCGCACTCCTGGGTGCGCCAGAGTGTGAACCGACTCAAACATGCGGCGGCGCCACGCGACCGGGACCACCGGACGCGGGCGTCCCGTGGAGACATCGCAGATTAGGAGGGGGGGGGCATCATCTTGCAGCACCCTGCTCTCCAGCCTTAACCCTGTTGGTCCAGACTGGAGCGCACGCACATTTGCATCGCTAATCTGCTCCGCGGCCATGGCTGCGTAATCTATCCCCACGCAGACCGGGGCCACCACGGCGTGCGAGAGGCAGTCCGCCACCACATTCAGTTTACCCAACACACGTTGAATATCGGTAGTAAACGCTGAGATCGCGGCCAGCTGTCTCTGCTGCCGGCCCAACCACGGTTCTGAAACCTTGGCCATCGCGAATGTTAGTGGCTTGTGGTCCACGAACGCGGTGAAGCTGCGCCCTTCCAGCCAGAACTGGAAGTGACGTATGGCCAGGTGAAGAGCCAGCAACTCTCTGTCGAACGCACTGTATTTACGTTCGCTGTCGTGCAAAGTTCTGCTGAAAAAAGGCGAGTGGCTGCCAAGCCCCGGCGACGCGCTGCTACATGACAGCCACTATGGCCACGTCTGAAGCGTCGGTGGTGAGCACTATGTGGGCCGTTGGGTCTGGATGCGCCAGCAGTGCGGCGTTTGCCAGGGCTGCTTTAACTTCCGAGAACGCCCGCTCTCGCTCCGGGGTCCATTCGGCCCTATCTGCGGGTTTCTGTTTCTTGAGCGCGGCGTACAATGGTTGCATGAGCTGCACCATGCAGGAAAGGAAACGGTTATAAAAGTTATTTGTCTTTTGTTCATATGAAAGACAAAAAATAAAATAGAAAGATGTCCTTACCTTCTCTACATGTTTCAACTGTACTGCAGCCTTCGTCACCATCCCCAAAAATTCCTGCAGCGCCCTGACCATCTGAGGCCAGGGAAAATCCGCCACGGTGCGCACCTTGCCAGGCAGTGGGATTGCTCCTTCCGGAGAGACGCGGTGCCCCAAAAAATCAATCTCCATCACGCCGAACTGGCATTTCACTGGGTTGATTATTAACCCGTGCTCCTCCAACCTCCGGAAAACTGTCGTGAGGTGGGTTTTGTGTTCGTCTTCGGACGCACTGGCTACCAGGATATCGTCCAGGTAGACGAACACGAACGGGAGATCGTACAGCACTGCATCCATCATGCGCTGGAACGTCTGTGCCACTCCTTTTAACCCGAATGGCACGCGCAGGAACTCGAATAGACCGAACAGAGTTATTACCACTGTTTTGGGTATGTCCTCAGCGCGCACTGGGACTTGGTGGTAACCATGGACCAGGTCTATTTTGGAAAAAATGCATGCTCCGGCAAGGTAAACGGAAAAATCCTGTATGTGGGGAATTGGGTAGCGGTCGTGCGCTGTGGCGTTGTTCAACCTGCGGAAATCCCCGCACGGTCGCCACGATCCTTCAGCCTTAGGGACCATGTGTAGCGGGGATGCCCATGGGCTGTTCGAGCGCCTGATGATGCCCAACCTTTCCAGGTTGGTGAACTCCTCGCGCGCTATGGCCAGTTTAGCTGCGTCCAAGTGCCGAGGTCTTACAAAAACGGGCGGCCCGGTGGTGGTGATAAAGTGCTCCACCCCATGTTTAGCGATGGCCGTGGAAAACGTCGGGACCGTGAGTGCTGGGAATTGAGTGAGCAGTGTGTGGAACTTACCGCCTGTAGCTGTGACGTTGACTTGTGCTGTTGGCTGGGTCACTCGAGCTATACAGGGGAGAGAGTCAAAGGACAGTGCATTAACCAGGCGCCTGTTAGCAACATCAACCAGTAAACCATGTGCACACAGAAAATCAGCCCCCAGGATATGGTAATTCAATGCTGCTACGACAAAAGTCCACTCATATGTACGGCCGTGTAGAGATAAGATCGGTGTCCTCTCACCAAAGGTCTTAATATCCGAGCTGTTTGCTGCCAACATCTCGGGGCCGCTAGGTCCTGCCAGCCGGTCAGCGTAGGTCGGCAGGATGAAACTCTTCTGGGCTCCGGTGTCCACGAGGAAACGCCTCCCCGAGCGTGCGTCCGTCAAGTAGAGCAGCTTGTTCTCTTCACCGAGGGTCGCAGCTGCTATCGACCCCCGGTCTTGGCGTTTTCTGAGCGCTTCTATCCGAAGCGGCAATGGTAAACAGAGCGTATCTCTCTGGCGCTCCTTGGCCCCCGCTGCTGCTACCGTCGGTGGCTCCTCGCCTCCTCTGGTCGTCTCGCTGGGCTCCGCCGCTGCCGCGTTGACTGTGATCGCCCTGGTGGTGAGGATGATCCGGTCTGCCTCCTGGGCTAGCGCACGGTAGTCACGCGTGGCCAGCAACGGCGAATTGGCCAGAACCACTCTCTCCTCTGTCGGAAGGTTCCGGAGGAAGAGGTGGGCAAACAGAAAGTGCCCGTCGTCCGTGCCCATTAACGCCAGCATCTTCTCCATCAGGTCTACGGCCAAACCATCTCCTAACTCGGTCCGCGTCAGGAGCCTCTCCACTCTCTCACAGTCCGAGAGCGTGTAGCGCTGGATGAGCGCAGCCTTGAGTGCCTCATATTTGCTGCTGGCTGGTGGCTGATGGAGCAGGCTCGCTACCTGCTGAGCGGTGCGGGCGTCCAGCACTGCGATCACATGGTAGAATCTGGTGTCGTCTGCTGTTACTCCCCGGAGGGCGAACTGGGCCTCGGTGAGGTGAAACCAAGACCGCGGGTTGTGCTGTCAGAAATCCGGTAGCTTGACTGAAACCGCACACGCGTGGCTGGAGGTTCCAGTCCGGGCTGTCTGTGGGATGGCTGCTGCCTCGCTGTAGCTTCCTGACCGGGCCGGCTCCGGGGATCTTGCCTCGTGTTCCATCATACGTCTTGGGTCACCAGTGTGGAGTGTGTAAATGAAGAGGCAGATTCATTTCAGACGATTTATTACACACTCACATCTCACAAGCAAAGAACAGACTGAACATTTCAGCAGGCACTCTCCTCTTAAGTTTCATGGCATTTCTCCACACACAGCATGACATTTGCATCACACTGCATTCAACCCCCTACGTCCTTGACTCCTTCCTGCTGTCTCGCCAGGAACCTCCTGAGTATTGTTCTCCCATGTTTATCCACTGTCTCTTGTCTGAGATGCTAAATAATCTGACTCCCCCAAGGTGCTAAAATATAATCATACCACTTCCCACAACTATGGAGGGATGAGAAGATTACCTTAAAAAGTGGCCTGGTAGGCAGTAGCTCCGTTTGTTGCAGCGTTGCTGCTAAGATGCTAACGCTGTTGTGGAGAGCGGAATAACCAGGCAGAGAGGTCCAGATTGTATCAGACTTTATTCAGCTCTCTCTCACATTTCTCTAGAAACACAAGCAACACAAGAGTAACAGATCTCAGGCACCTCTGCTCTTAAATAATACCACTTGGTCAGCCTTCTCTGTGTGCTGCATTAACATCAAAGCCTTTGTAATTCCCATTCTCTTTGTCACTGTTCACATCAACACACCACCCCTGCATCCACACACAAACCCCCCATGATAATTTCTTTTTGTCTTTAAGTCTGAGTGTATACAGTATATACTGAGAGGGATTCCCACATCGCACCCCCAGACTCAGACTGAGCCTTGACCGTCATGTCCTTTGGGCTTCAGCTTACATCCGTAGCGGCAGTTCGAGGTTGGGGGTGCGTCCGTCTGTGGGGGGACATTGGGAGGGGGTAAAACATCATTAGCATGCCCTTGTGACTGATCTGACGACTCATTTACCTGGGGAGTTTTCAGTGGGGGTCGTCTACGCCGAGGAGTTCAGGCCAACACCACTTGCTCGTCTGATAACATGAAAGCGAGCTTAAGCCTGTCTATACAGACTGTTTCTCTGCGTCCCCCCAAATCTAACACAAAATGTTTCTCCCCAGGTTACAGCACTCTGAACGGGCCATCGTAGGGCGGGCACAAGGGGGTCCGGTGGGCATCGTGCCTGACAAATATGAATGCCGCGTCCTTCAAGGCCTTTGGCACAAAAGCGCATGGAAAACAGTGGTGGACCGGACCGGGTACAGTCCCTGCCACTGCGCTACGCAGTGAAAGCGTGGATGGATCGGTGTTTGGCGCGGGGCTATCCGGCAAAAATTTCCCTGGGAGCCACAGCGGCTGAGAAGAAAACAGTTCTACTGGGGAGGCCGCCAAATCCTCCTTCGGTGCGGAACACAATCCTAATAGAACCCACGGCAACTGGTGCCCCCAATTTGCATCCGTAAGCAAAGCCCTGAGCGCTGCTTTAAGGGACCTATGGAAACGCTTGCATAACCCGTTGGCCTGGGGGTTGTACGCGGTCGTGCGATGAATGGTGATGCCCAGGCTCCGGGCCATCGCGGACCAGAGGTCAGAAACGAACTGTGGACCCCTGTCAGACGTGATGTCGGAAGGGGCGCCAAACCGTGCCACCCATGTCGCCAAAAAGTGCGTGTGACTTCTGTAGACGGGGTCAAAGCTAGCGGCACCGCTTTGGGCCAGCACGTGGTGTGGTCCACCACTGTCAGGAGGTGTGTAAACCCCTGCGATGGCGGGAGGGCCCCACGAGGTCCACGTGAACGTGATGGAACCTCTTGGCCGGGACGTGGAACGGCTCGAGGGGGGCCTTTGTGTGCCTGTGCACCTTGGCTTGCTGGCACGTTATGCAGCCCACTCTTTCACCTGTTTACACAAGCATGGCCAGACAAACTTTGTTCCCACTATTTTGACTGATGCGTGCACTCCCAGGTGCGCCAGGGAGTGAACCAAGTCAAAAACACGGCGGCACCAAGCGCGTGGAACCACTGGGCATGGGAGGCCTGTGGAAACATCACAGAGTGGGGGGGGGCGTCTTGCAGTACTGTGCTCTCCAGCCTTAACCCTGTTGGTCCAGACTGGAACAGGCAAACGTCTGCATCGTCGACTTGCTCTGCGGCTATGGCCGTGTAATCTATCCCTATGTAGACTGGGGCCACTAATGCACACGAGAGGCAGTCCGCCACCACGTTGAGTTTACCAGCCACATGATGAATGTCGGTCATAAACTCCGAGATCGTGGCCAGCTGTCTCTGTTGCCGGCCCGACCAATGGTTCCAAAACCTTGGCCATCGCGTACGTTAGTGGCTTGTGGTCCACGAACGCAGTGAAGGCACGCCCTTCCAGCCAGAACTGGAAGTGGCGTATGGCCAGGTGGAGACCCAGTAACTCTGTCGAACGCATTGTATTTACGCTCACTGTCGTAAAAAGACCTTCTAAAAAAGGCGAGCGGCTGCCAAGAACCGGTGACGTGCAGCTCCACGATGGCCCCTATGGCCACGTCCAAGGCGTCGGCAGTGAGTGCTATCCAAGCCACTGGGTCTGGGTACGCCAGCAGTGCGGCCTTCGCCAGGGCTGTTTTAACCTCGGAAAACGCCTGCTCTCGCTCAGGAGTCCAGTCAACTCTCTTCACCGGTTTCCATTTCTTAAGCATGGCGTACAATGGCTGCATGAGCTGAGCTGCGCGGGGGAGGTTATAAACGGTTATAAAAGTTAACCATCCCCAAAAACTCCTGCAGCGCCCTGACTGTCTGAGGCCGGAGAAAATCTGCCATCGCTCACATCTTGTCTGGTAAGGGTATCTCGCCCTCCGGTGAGATGCAGTGGCCCTAAAAATCAATTCCCGTCACCCCAAACTGGCACTTCACCGGGTTGATTATTAATCCGTGCTCCTCCAAACTCTGGAAAACTGTCCTGAGGTGGGCTACGTGTTCGTCCTCAAACACGCTGGCCACCGGGATGTCGTCCAGGTAGACAAACACAAACGGCAGATCGTGCAGCACTGCATCCATCATGCATTGGAATGTCTGCGCCGCACCTTTTAACCCGAAAGGCATGCGTAAAAACTCAAAAAGACCAAACGGGGTTATTACTGCCATTTTAGGTATGTCCTCAGCACTCACCAGGACCTGGTGGTAACCGCGGACCAGGTCTATCTTGGAAAAAACGCATGCCCCGGTGAGGTGAATGAAAAAATCCTGAATATGCAGGATGGGGTAAGAGTCGTGCGCTGTGGCGTTATTTAATCTGCGGAAATCTCCGCAAGGTCGCCACGATCCCTCGGCCTTAGGAACCATATGTAGCGAGGATGCCCATGGGCTGTTTGAGCGTCTGATGATACCCAACCTTTCCAAGTTGGCAAACTCCTCGCGCACTATGGCCAGTTTAGTTGCGTCCATACGGCGAGGTTGTGGGAAAACGGACGGCCCTGTGGTGGTAATGAAGTGCTCCACCCTGTGTTTAGTGACGGTCGCCGAAAAGGTCGGGACCGTGAGTGCTGGGAACTGGGTGAGTAGTGTGTGGAACTTACCCCCTGGCGCTGTGACGTTGGATAGTGTTGTTGGCCCAGCTCCTCGAGCTGTACAGGGAAGAGAATCAAAAGACATTGCATTAACCAGGCGTCTGTTAGCAACATCGACTAGTAGTCTGTGTGCACACAAAAAATCAGCGCCTAAAATGGGGAAACTGCATGCCGCTATGACAAATGTCCATTGGTATGTACGGCCATGCAAGGATACAGTCAGTGTCCTCTCATCAAAAGTCTTAACCACTTGCACTCCGGGCAATTTTCCTAAAAATGCCAAAAAATAATGTGCCCAAAGTAAATCGAAAGCTGTTCTTCAACCCTTTGCAGCATCTTCATGGGGTTGGTCTCATTTAAAAGAAAACACTTTGAATTTGTTGGCAAAAAAAACATAATCTCTCTACGTGCTCCGGCCACTGAGTTACAGTCATCTAAACATACAGAACTTGAAGAAAAAAAATTTGGACACAGTGTTTTTTTTATACAAATGCTTGTAAATAACACACAGCTGTCCGATCCGGCTGGAAAATGCAACAGAAATGTAGAACCAAGTGTTATCCAGCTGAGATCCAAATTTGGTAACAATACCACAAAAAATGAATATTTTACACAGCTTTGTTCTCAGGCTGTTCCCAGGCGTTTTGGAACTGTGCCAAATTGTGCCAAATGGCACAGTTTGGAAAAACGTCTGTAACTTTTGAATGATTCAATGTAGAAGCTTCTTTTTAGGCTCAAAGGAAAGGTTACACTCAGGGCTGTGTCTGTGTGTGTGTGGGGGGGGGGGTCGTCCCCCCCCCGCTACCAAGGACAGAGTTCAGCCCTCGCTACATGACAGATTACACTCGTTGCATGTTTCCACAGCAACGCTGTCACAGCGGCTCCCCCCCCCCCTCGCTACTGTGTGTGTGTGGGGGGGTTGTCCCCCCCCCCCCGCTCGCTACAGAGGATGGACTTTAGCCATCGCTACACAACGGATTAGCCTTATGTGGTGATGTAGGACAGCAGTGCAGTCACCGCGGCTCCCCCCCCTCGCTGCAGAAGAATAGCGGGGGTGGGGGGGCGTTCACAGCCTGTACACTGCGAGCAACCCCTTGTACCGCGGCGCACGAACTTCAGACTTCGTGAACCGCACAGCTGTAATTTACTGATCGGTCAAAAGTCATTTTGGATTACAATTTTCAGGGATAGAGAATAATTTAGCTTATAACACCTTACCTCTTCACAGCGGAGTCTTGGCGAACTTGTCTTCCTCATTGTCAGACGAACGCGACGCTGGTCCGCTCTGGTTCTGGTCTCGCGACTCGATCAAAACATAATTCCATTATTGCGGTTTTGTGCTTCCATAATTGCGGTTTTTGGCGAACGATTTTTCAAAACAAATAACAGTAGTAATTAAAAAAAGACTGGCGAAGGCGTGTGTGTCACTCAGCCTTCGTCATCAGCCTCCGTCGGTCTATAATGACCATGGAAGAAATCATAGTGTCTACTCTGCTGGAACCAATACAAAATAAGCACCGCCTGTGGCCTAACATGCCGATCCACGAATGGCACTCCCTGTCACACAGGTTGCATTTGTGGATGGTCTCCATGCTGCTGGGTCTGTGGAGCTCTTCCTGTGTCCTTTTTTGATCCGCTGCAGCAGCCAGTCTTCACCCAGCCTTAAAAAAAAACAGCTCACGAACTTCTCTGCTTCAATTGGCTCACTGCATTCAAAGCGTTGGGAGGCGGGTCCTCCTTCCTAGGTTTTCATTCATTGGTTCTTCAAGGTTTCAGAAACCCAATTCAAGGCTCTTATTAGTCGAATGAGAGGTCAATCAGATGAACTAATCTGTTTGCGGCTGTGTTTACAGATTTTTTTTTCAGTGGCGCTTGGAGGCCACACCACCTACACCACCACCATCAATATCCTTATCATGCGTCATGCGCACGAGGGCACACGAGTGCGCTCTCGTGCGCCCTCGTGCGCCCTAGGATGCAGAGACTTGCCCGCCCGCGGAACAATGGAGTGCAAGTGGTTAATGTCTGAGCCGTTTGCGGCCGTCAGCTCAGGGCCGCTAGCTCCCGCCAGCCAGTTGGCACAGGACAGCAGGATGAGGCTCTTTTGGGAGCCGGAGTCCATGAGGAACCATTTCCCCGAGCATGAGTCTGTCACATAGAGCAGCTTGCTTGCTTCACCAGCGGTCGCAGCTGCTACCGACTGCCGGCCCTGGCAGTTTCCCGAGCGCTTGAATTGGCACGCATCGGCGTGCATCCTCTCCAAAACGGGAGTGGTAGAAATAGAGCATGTCTCTCCGGTGCTTCTTGGCCTCCACTGCAGCCACCGTCGCTGGCTCCTCACCTCCACTGGCCATCTCGCTGGGTTCCGACGCCGCTACGTTCACTGTGAGGGCTCTGGTGGTGAGGATGATCCAATCTGCCTCTTGGGCTAGAGCCCGGTAGTTGCGCGCGGCCAGCAGCAGCGAATTGGCAAGGACCGCCCTGGCCGCTGGAGGTTCCGGAGGAAAAGGTGGGCAAAGAGGAAATGCCCTTCATCTGTGCCCATCAACGCCAACATCTTCTCCATCAATTCGACAGCCGACCCGTCTCCCAAGTCGGAGCGCGTCAGGAGCCTCTCCGCTCTCTCACAATCTGAGAGCGTGTAGCGCCGGGTCAGTGCGGTTTTGAGAGCACTGTATTTGTCGCGGGCTGGGGACTGTTGGAGCAGGCTCGCCACCTGCTGGGTTGTGCGTGCATCCAGTGCTGCAACCAGGTAGTAGTATCTCGTGTCATCTGCCGTTATTCCCCGGAGCGCGAACTGGGCCTCGGTGTGAAGTAACCAAGACTTCGGGTCATGTAGCCAAGAGTCTGGGAGTTTGACTGAAACGGCGCACGTGCTGCTGGCACTTCCCGTCCGGGTCGTCTCCAGGGTGTTCGCCTCGCGTTCCATTGTGTGTCAAGGGTCACCAGTGTGGAGAAAGGAATAACCAGGCCGAGCGTTCAGAGCAGAGGAAACTTTATTCTTCTCCCTCTCACATCCACCAGAATCAAAAGCCTTAAAAACTCAGGTTGCAGGCATTCTCTTTTATAACACAACACTCCTCCACTGCCTGAGGTGCTGTATTAACATATCAATCCCCCATGACAATTCCCCTTGTTCCCCAGCACCTTTGATCTGCCATGCCCTTCAGTCTGAGGGAAAACTACTGAGTGGGTCCCCCACAGTGTATTTTGCACCTGCATGCTCACTCCACCCCTGTCTCCCAGTTTCCGTTGGCCCAATTCCCTCTAAATCTCACTCCAAGCATTTCTGAAAAGTTGGCAACTCTGTTATTCTAAGCATCTTATCCACCTTATTCCTGAGAGTGTTGCTGTAGAAACGATTATGGGGGCAACTTCCAGTTTCGGCTGAAGTAGTCTGAAATCAGTCAGCAAGAGTGGAGTGGTGGGGCATTTAAAATAGCGTTTAAAAGTTTTTCAAATTCATTTTAATGTATAGTCCACATACGTGTTTTGCACTCACGTGGCAGCTAATTTCAGCACTTGCATTTTTTGTATTTTTTGAATGTTTTGGCATAGTTCTGGTACTTGTTGCTAGTGTTCTTGGTTGTTAACGATTTAAGAAAGATATCAAATAGTTTTGGGGGGTTTTTTTGGGGGGGGGGTTGCATTTGTTGCACTGCCTTGGAATGATATGGACTTGATATTAGCAGCTTCAGCATGCATTAATTTTTAAATGATCACAAAATATAGATCAACAAAATTTTGAACAACTGTCAGAAAAGGTCTGTACGTGTTAAGTTTAACAAGCATTCTTGGCATGATGGCAGCATGAGCATTTTAATTTTGGGGTAAAACAAACAGCTGCTGTCTGTATTTACCCTACTGTATGTATTTTACATATTAAAACACCCAAGCACGGTGTTGTGGTTCTTTGTGGCTCTGACTAGAGCCTGTGTCTGCTCTGAGGTAAATTTGATTATGTCCAGCATATTTTAACAAAATGCATCCGACTTTATTGTGGTGGAGATGTTGTGTTGGGTTTTGGGGACATGTTATTGTGTGACATGGGTGGTGGCTCCACCTTTCCGGTTCTGCTGCCACCCGGGGTATAAGCGGGCTGTGAGGGAGAGGGGCGGTCTCTTGGCCTCCTCTCCACCTGATGAATGTGCTTGTATTGTGAAAGAGAGTCACAAATAAATCTGTGTCCAGTTCAACACTCAGTCTTGTCCTTGACTTCCATTACCGACATAACATTTGGCGACGAGGGTAAAAATAGGTATGGACGCGGGAGTTACATCAATTCGGCCGTTTTTCGAGCTTCCCAGTGAGCCGCCTGTCCCTTGGACAAGGTGGTTCACCACTTTTCAAACATATTTGGTGGCTCTGGACCTTGGAAAACTGGAGAAGTTGAGGGCACAGGCACTGTTGGTTCACAACCTAGGAATGGAAGGGCAACGTATTTTAAGCACTTTGGGCAAGAGCGATAGTTTTGAGGAAGTGGTGGAGCTAATGGTGTGACATTTTTGCGCCCCGGAAAACGTCATTGTCCAGAGGATCCAGTTTCGACAGCACCGCCAGTGGACTCGCGAGTCGGTGCAGCGGTTTGTAGCAGACCTACGCCAGCTGGCTAAGGACTATCAGTTTGGAGCGTTGGAGGAAGAGATAGTCTGCGACCAGTTGGCGGAACATACTGTTTGCCTGGCTGCAAGGTCAAAGCTCCTTACATACTCGGGCAAGCTGACATTATCCAAGTCCATCGCGTTAGCTCAGCAGTTTGAGGCAGCAGGCAAGCTATCACAGGAGCTCGGCGAGACGGCGTCACATCGCCAACATGAACCACAGTCGACAGCGCAGGCAGTGGACCTGGACAGTGACAATGGCATGGAGGATGACAAAGGCTATGCTAATGCTGTCAGGATGAGGTCCACCCTGGGATCGCCCAGGTGTTTGGGTTGTGGTTCCACCAACCACCGTTATCAGGCCAGAGAGTGTCCGGGAAGAGGAAGACACTGCGGCAAGTGCGGACTCTTGCATCGTTTTGCCAGGGCATGTTACAGGTTCGAGCAAGGGGATCCGAGATGTAAGGAGGATCTCCCCGTTTCACCTCCCATGGTTATTCACACTGTATCCACAAGTACAAATGGCCGTTCTTACTGTGTGGTGGAACTGGATGGGGTAACAGTGCCATTGCTGACTGATACGGGAGTGATGAGATCCGTGTTAAATTGGGCAGCTCTGAGGAGTTTCTTCCCGCATTATTGGGTTAGAGGTGATGCAGCGCCACTGTGTGGATATGGTGGAGGAAGATTGTCCATGGTGGGATCGGTGGAACTGACGGTTAGGTACAAGTCGGTGGAGGTGTCCAACTTGAAGTTCATCGTGACTGCCCGTGGAGAGAACATTATGGGGTGTGATGTGTTTTATGGATTGGGATTTGCCATCACAAGCAGCGTTGGAGAAGAGTGGTCAGGCTGTGGTTTGTGGGATCGGCTGGTTCCGCGACTGATGGACGGAGCTGTGTGGGACGAACCTTTACCTAGTAATCTGGACAATGAACAGGGCCAACCCCATCCAGGGCCATCGCAGGACGGTCCCAGTGCCAGTGCCCAAGTAACCCTAGCTGAGGGAGCTGGGCGGCATGGTGGGACACCCGTGATGGCGGGTGGCACTGAGTGGCTGACCCATTCTGCTCCTGGAGTCCAGCTGGAAGGGACCGGAGAGCAGGGGGTCACAACAGCAACGCCGGCAGTGAAAATGAAAGAGAGCGGGGCAGGACCGGCTGGCACAGTGAAACAACGTGCCAAACAGAAATACTGGAAGCCGAGTAGGGCCCCTCTGGGGGTTGCGGATGTGGTCTGACCCAGAGAGGAGGCCTGGTTGAGAGGTGTTCGGGCCAAACGTTGGAGAGAAGATGACCAGGGGTGGCTGCAGGTAGTGGCTGTTGGGGAGGATGTCTACCTCTAGCTATCTGATGGCTCATGGAGGCATCCCAATGAGCTGTGGCGCGCCTGGGAGAAGAAGGTGAAGTTTGGGCCTGGACGTGGATTGTCCCCGGGAGCGAAGAAGAGAAGGTGCACCGCAGTGGAATCATCTGACGGTTTTCCAGGGGGTGGTTCTGACAGTTCGACAGTATACATTATGCATGGTGATGGAAAAGGGGGACATCTGATGTGTTATTTAGTTCTGTTATGGGAATTATTTTGTGTTTTATCTTATTTTAGGATCACAGCAGCTTTTGTTTAGTGGGACTTTTTATTTAGTGTAGACAGCAGAGTAATCCGTCTTGCCGTGTGGGGGTGGGATGGTAGTCCACCTGTTCCCCCCTAGTTTTAGTTGTTTTGAGTGAATGTGATAGATCGTTTAGGTATTTCTGTTTAGTTTTTTTTTTAGTGCATGATTCGGGTTCCAAATTGGGGAGGGTTTCAATTGTATACGTGTGTTTTGGACCATCTTTTTGAAGGGGGGGCAAGTGTTGTGTTGGGTTTTAGGGGCATGATATTGTGTGACACGGGTGGTGGCTCCACCTTTCCGGTTCCGCCGCCACCCGGGGTATAAGAGGGCTGTAAGGGAGAGGGGCGGTCTCTTGGCCTCCTCTCCATCTGACAGATGCGCTTGTATTGTGAGAGAGAGTCACAAATAAATCTGTGTCCAGTTCAACACTCGGTCTCGTCCTTGGTTTCCATTACCGACGTAACAGGAGACATTGATATATCTCAGAGCTTTTATTTGTTTACACCGTTAGCATCTTAGCTAACAAACGGAGTTACTGTCTGCGAGGCCACTTTTTAAGGCCATCTCATCCCTTGATAGTCGTGGGAAATGGTATGATTATATTACTGTTTTTGAGGTGCAAAAGGTCGTGTTCCCGTATTTTTGATGCCGAAATCATTGTTTTTTAACAAGGAAAAGTGTCCCGTTTAAGTGACAACTCCACATTCTTAACTAGTACTGGAAGTTGCGCACATAATTCACGCAAGGCATCATGGGGGCTAGGAATAAGGTGGATTCTGGTCACTGTGGCTGTGTCTCAATTCAGATTCTGTGTTCTCCAAGTGCGCATTTCTAGGCCAGCTACGTCACTGTGCTGCATTGAAGGCTGTCCTATTCCGTTGACTGCTTCACATGCGGCTGAGAAATGCAGCCTTCAAAACCTCGAAAACCAAGGATACATGAAGAGGATCCTTGTGGCCTTAACATATCCTAGCATTCAACACATGGCTCAGTCTGTCTTCTTTTTTTTTTTTTTCTCGGCTCAGGCAGAAGCACAACGAAGTCAGAAACAGTTCAAAGTAAGTTTTTTGCTTGAATTCTACAGCAGTTTAAACGTGAAACACCAATAATCCAGAAAACACCAACATCTGATTATTTAAGCTCATGTTACGTGACATTTTTTTCTGATGTGCTGTATGCTTCACTTAATGTATTAAATGGTAAATGGCGTTCACTTATATAGCGCTTTTTCTCATCTCATCTCTCTCTCATTTTAATTAAACATGTTGAACGGTTATTTTTTCTGAAGTGAAACCTTTTCTCCATTAATGTCAGTTTATTAACTAATGTCAGTAATTACCTCCGCCAAGGAGGTAATGTTTTTGCCGGGGTTTGTCTGTTTGTCTGTCTGTCTGTTGGTTAGCAAGATAACTCAAAAAGTTTTGGACGGATTTCGATGAAACTTTCAGGCGTTGTTGGAAATGGTACAAGGAAGAACTGATTAAATTTTGGAGGTGATCCGGATCACCGTCCAGAAGAAAACCGCCATTATGGAAAATGCCATTTTCGTGAATAACTACTGAACCACTAATCCTATCATTGTCAATCCAATTGCTAGTCATATGTTTTCATGGTCAAGGAATCTGAAAACGTACACACAAACACTGTATGGGGGGAACTGTGGCCGCCATTACGGAAAATGCCATTTTCCTGAATAACTACTGAAACACTAATCCTATCATTGTCAATCCAATTGCTAGTCATATGTTTTCGTGGTCAAGGAATCTGAAAACGTACACACAAACACTGTATGGGGGGAACTGTGGCCGCCATTACGGAAAATGCCATTTTCATGAATAACTACTGAACCACTAATCCTATCATTGTCAATCCAATTGCTAGTCATATGTTTTCGTGGTCAAGGAATCTGAAAACGTACACACAAACACTGTATGGGGGGAACTGTGGCCGCCATTACGGAAAATGTCAATTTCATGAATAACTACTGAACTGTGGTCTATATTAATCATATATCCCATAACCTACATATGTATAAGCATGTGAGAATGTTTGGTGATTACATATGTAAAGCGACTTCACACCTCAGAACAGGACAAGAGGTCTCAACCGCCAGCGAGGATCAAAGAGCATCCGAGGCACTGCGGTGGAGACCAGATCGATCGCCCTGACCTCCCAAGGCCAGGTGGAGGGATACGAGGACAAAGGAGGGGGATTAAGATAATGTGGGATGTCAGCTTTGATATGCATGTCTTTTGTTATGTGTAGGTATAAGTATGTAGAGCTGAATATGTTCTGCCTCTTTCTACTTCTGCTTCTGCACTGAGATGAGACTTGTTAGAGGAGCAAAGCTGATAATAAACTTTGGTTTATAAGTCGCATCGCCTCGTTATTCCAAGCTCCTCTACACTGGTGACCCTGACGCGAGGATGGACCAGAGGCGTTCCCCCGCGATTGACTCATCTGAGGCGACCCAGGCAGACACCGGCGCCCATGCAGACAGGGGAACGGATGGAAGACGTTCCCCCACGGCAGAAGAGAGGGCTCAACCGAGCACCAGCCCTGCCGTGAGAGCAGAAGAAAGGCGCTCTCACCCAGCGGACACATCAAGGACGGCCCACACAAGCGCCGTCACCATCAAGCTGCCAGAATTCTGGCAAGAAGACCCGAGCTCGTGGTTCCAGCAAGCTGAGGCTCAGTTTGCACTGGCGGGCATAACGGCGGACGAGACGAAGTTTTATCACATCGTCGCCAAACTCGACGCAGCCACGTCAAGATGCGCGCAGAGCATTATCCGACAGCCGCCTGCCTATGACAAATACAGAGAGCTTAAGGCGACCATCGTCGAGAACTTCGTCCCCTCAGCCGAGGAGAGAGCAGAGAAGATCCTGGCGATCTACGGCCACAGAGGATGCAGACCCAACGCCCTCATGGAGGACATGCTGCAGCTCAAGGAGGAGGACAACGACAACTTCCTCTTCCGACACATCTTCCTCAGCACTCTGCCGCCACACATGAGAGGGACGCTGATCAACATGCGGTGCAGCACCCAGCAGGACTTCCGCGCGCTGGCCCGAGAAGCGCAGCGACTCACCAATGCCTGTGGGGAACAGGTGGCCACAGCAGCATCCGCAGATGCTCAGAGCAACGGAGAACCACGGACAACCGAGCAGAGCCCGCCCACCATGGCGGCAACACGACCAAGATGCAGCAGGCGGAACGACATCTGCTATTACCACCACCGTTTCGCCGAGGGGGCGTACAAATGCGTTCCCCCCTGCAAGTTCAAAAGTTCGGGAAAACGTCCAAACCGAGAACCATTAACGGCTGCGGTTCTCGGCGAAAAAAAAAACTTCTTTATGTGACTGACGGACACACCGGCAAACAGTTCCTAATTGACACTGGAGCTCAACTGAGTTTTATCATGCCCTCCCACGCAGACCGGGCCATGGGCCCCCGGGGCAATGGAGCGATGGCAGCCAACGGCTCCATCATCGACACTTATGGTGAAAGGAACCTGCCCCTCTGCATTCATGGCCGCATCTACAGATGGACATTTGTTGTAGCGGCGGTGAGTTTTAACTTGTTGGGCGCGGATTTTTTGTGTGCACATGGGCTATTAGTCGATCTAGCAAACAGACGCTTGGTTAATGCACTGTCATTTGCTTCTATTCCCTGCTCAGCTCGAGTTTCTCCACCACCCGTGCAGGCCAGCGTCACTACAGCAGGAGGTAAGTTTGATCAACTCCTCACCCAATTTCCAGCACTCACAATTCCCAAATTCTCAGCTACAGTGGCTAAGCACGGGGTCGAACACTTCATTCCCACAACGGGCCCACCCGTGTTCGCCAAAGCTCGGCGCTTAGACGCGACCAAGCTCGCCATAGCTCGGGACGAGTTTACCACCCTTGAAAAACTAGGCATTATCAGACGCTCAAAAAGCCCCTGGGCATCGCCACTACACATGGTCCCGAAATCCGACGGTTCTTGGAGACCGTGCGGTGATTACCGCAGATTAAACAATGCGACAGCGCATGACCGCTACCCAATTCCTCACATCCAAGATTTTTCACTACATCTGGCGGGTGCGTGCATTTTTTCTGAAATAGACCTGGTCCGTGGCTGTCACCAAGTCCCCGTTCGAGCAGAAGACATTCCTAAAACAGCTGTAATAACCCCCTTCGGTCTTTTTGAATTTTTGCGGATGCCTTTTGGCCTCAAAGGCGCTGCTCAAACCTTTCAGCGGATGATGGACGCGGTATTACGCGACCTCCCTTTCGTGTTCGTCTACCTCGACGATATGCTGGTAGCCAGCTCGTCGGAGGAAGAACACGAAGAGCATCTCACTATGGTTTTTCAGAGACTAGAAGAGCACGGGTTAATAATCAGTCCAGCCAAATGCAAATTCGGCGTGTCACAAATTGATTTTTTGGGACACAGAGTTTCACCGAAGGGGGCAGTTCTGCTGCCAGACAAAGTTCGCGCAGTAAAAAAATTTTCCACGGCCACAAACGGTCAAATCGCTGCAAGAATTTTTAGGAATGGTTAATTTTTACAACCGTTTCCTCCCCCGCACAGCTCAGCTCATGCAGCCCCTATATGACGTGCTCAGAAAACAAAAACCTTCCAACGCGGTCGAATGGACCCCAGAGCGCGAACGCGCCTTCGCGGAAGTAAAAAGTGCCCTAGCTAACGCAACATTGTTGGTTCACCCTGATCCCTCGGCCCGCATTGCGCTAACCACAGACGCTTCAGACCTGGCCGTAGGGGCGGTTGTAGAACAACACGTTGGCGGAACCTGGCAACCTTTGGCATTTTTCAGCAAATCGTTAAACCAAACTGAGCGTAAATACAGCACTTTTGACAGGGAGCTGCTAGCGCTTCATTTATCCATCCGCCACTTCCAGTTCTGGTTGGAGGGGCGGCGTTTCACGGCTTTTGTAGACCACAAACCGCTCACCTTTGCGATGGCTAAAATTTCCGAACCGTGGTCAGGCAGGCAACAAAGACAGTTAGCTGCGATTTCAGAGTTCACCACAGACATTCGACATGTGGCAGGCAAACTTAACGTGGTAGCAGACTGCCTCTCTCGCGCTGTGACATCGCCAGAGCGCGAGGAGACAGATTATACTACCTCAGCCGCAGAACTCTTCGCCAACACGGACACATACGCAGCCCCAATCCACGTAGGGATAGATTACGCAGCCATGGCGGAGGAGCAAAGTAGTGACGCAGACGTGCGCGCACTCCTGTCTGGACCAACAGGGTTAAGGCTGGAGGAAAGGGGTTTACGCGACGGTGTGCCCCCCCTAATATGCGACATCTCAACCGGCCGACCTCGCCCGGTAGTCCCAGCTGCATGGCGCCGCCGTATTTTCGACTCAGTTCACTCCCTCGCGCACCCGGGTGTGCACGCTTCGGTTAAAATGGTCGCCGAAAAGTTTGTGTGGCCCGGCCTGCGCAAAAACGTAAAAGAATGGGCAAAGACTTGCATGTCTTGTCAGCGCGCCAAAATACACAAACACACAAAAGCCCCTCTAGAGCCTTTTCGAATCCCAGCTAGAAGGTTCGACCATGTTCATGTTGACCTCGTGGGACCACTACCTTCCTCCCAAGGTTTCACTCACCTGTTAACAATGATAGACCGTACTACGCGCTGGCCTGAGGTGGTCCCTCTGGCGTCAACCACAGCAGAGGAAGTCGCTCGCGTTTTTTTTAACAAACTGGGTGGCACGTTTCGGCGTCCCATCGGACATCACGTCCGATAGAGGGCCTCAATTTGTCTCGGAGCTTTGGTCAGCCATGGCCAGCAGCTTAGGAGCGACAATTCACCGCACCACCGCTTATCACCCTCAGGCTAATGGGTTATGCGAGCGTTTTCACAGATCTTTAAAGGCCGCCCTCAGAGCCTCACTAACGGACACAAATTGGGTAAATAAACTTCCCTGGGTTTTATTGGGGTTGCGTGCTGCGCCTAAAGAGGATCTAGACGCCTTCCCAGCAGAATTAGTTTTTGCACAACCTCTCAGGCTCCCAGGTGAATTTTTACCAGAGAACCCAGAGCCAGGGCATCTTCCAGCCCCGAGGCTTTTAGGCAGCAACGGACCGGACACTCTCCCCGGACCGGCACATCACTCTTTTCCACGGGTTTTTGTTCCCCAAGCTTTGAAAAACGCTGAATTCGTTTTTGTTAGGCATGAAGCTTTAAAACCAACCCTCCGTCCACCATACAACGGACCTTTCAGAGTGCTGGAACCTGGTGATAAGCATTTTGTGCTTGATTTAGGGGACAGAAGAGAAACAGTCAGCATTGACAGACTTAAACCTGCCTTCTTGTTGAGAGACGAACCTGCACGGTTGGCGAGAGCACCTCGGCGGGGTAGACCCCCCAAGAGAAAAGACTCAGCCCCCCTGCAGGGAACAAATAATCACTCTCCTCCCCAAGCTGCAGATTCCTTACAGGAAGTTCCCGCCAGGACGCCCAAGCGGACCCACAGCAGATTCGGGAGAAGATTAAAACCCAGACGGCACAAGGACTGATGCAAACTACTCAAAAGTTGTTCACTAATTGTGCTGTGACAGTTTAAGACTGACTTGTGATATTACTACACTGTTATGATTACCACTGAATTCTCTACAGGAGCATAGATGCTGGAAAGTTTCTTCCTTGTCAAGAGGTGTAGCAGTTAGTATGTCATAATAATTATCTTAAACTGTGAATTTTTCTATTGTCCTTTTCTTAGTCGTTTGGGGGGGGGGCTGTGGTCTATATTAATCATATATCCCATAACCTACATATGTATAAGCATGTGAGAATGTTTGGTGACTACATATGTAAAGCGACTTCACACCTCAGAACAGGACAAGCGGTCTCAACCGCCAGCGGGGATCAAAGAGCATCCGAGGCACTGCGGTGGAGACCAGATCAATTGCCCTGACCTCCCAAGGCCAGGTGGAGGGATACGGAGACAAAGGAGGGGGATTAAGATAATGTGGGATGTCAGCTTTGATATGCATGTCTTTTGTTATGTGTAGGTATAAGTATGTAGAGCTGAATATGTTCTGCCTCTTTTTACTTCTGCTTCTGCACTGAGATGAGACTTGTTAGAGGAGCGAAGCTGATAATAAACTTTGGTTTATAAGTCACATCGCCTCGTTATTCCAAGCTCTTCTACATGAACCACTAATCCTATCATTGTGAATCCAATTGCTAGTCATATGTTTTCATGGTCAAGGAATCTGAAAACGTACACACAAACACTGTATGGGGGGAACTGTGGCGCTTGGCGGAGGTCTGCGCTCTCCGAGTGCTTTTCTAGTATAAAAATATGGTATGACGTGGTTGAAAGAACTTGCTTTAAGATAACTTTTAAAGTCCTGTAGAGACAACGGGAAGTTGATGTATTTATTTGCTTATGTGGTGCTGTAAAAAACAAACAAAAAAAAACATGTAAGATTATTTTTAGAGAAAATGGAGCACTTTATGAAGCTGAGAAGAGACATGACATCTGTAATAATTTTATGATCTTAAAAATATCCATTACATCTGAAGTGATACTCAGATTTCTCTGATAATTTTTTTCCTTTTTTCTGGTTTATTTCTGAGGTCCACAGTGGAGAACCTGCAGGAACCGAGGGTCAGCTGTGGAGAGAACGGACTGGACTCGAGATTTATAAAACTGATATTTGACTGAAATAACCACAATACAAGAGATCTGATGAATTGTTTTATTGACTGGGATTTTTTTTAGCAGTTTACTTTGCAAACTGAAACAAGCTAAATAAAAATATTGCATGTTTACTGTTAATAGTTATAAAAACTGCACTTCAATGAAGTAGTTTTTTGAAAAAAAAATATTTTTTGCAAGATAATTCTAAAAGAGACTTTCATATATTTATTACACACAAAGTGAAACATTTTAAACCTGATTTAATATTGATGAAAATGATTACAGTTTTTAAAATTAAATGTCAAGTCATGATTTTCTAATTTACTAAGATGCACCAGTACAACTGAGATGAAGCTGAAGATGGAATCTATTCTGCTGCTGCTGAAAATCATTGAGGGTCATCATCCTACAGTACAGGAATGTGGTCTGCTTTAGAACATTAAAACTAAATGTCAGAGCTGATACAAGGCAGAACAACTAATTATTTAGCTACGTAATGGTCATAAATGATAACAGTAAACCGTTATATTTTCTACTGGTCATGTAATTAAAATTATATTTGAGAGTTCAGTCTAACTGGTATACATATTTAAAGTAATAAAAATTAATTTATTTTGTGGTTTTAATGTAGCTTAATTTTACATGCTGACTTTAACATGAGTTAAGGTCTTATTTTTTCTGGTCATGATCCTCCTTCTACCTGGTGAAGATTCTGAAGTAAAAAGTAAAGAAAAAAAACAATAATAAAGATAAAAATAAACTTCGCTCTCTGTCAAAAATGTCATAAAAAAAACCCTCAACTGACACTGTCATGGGTGCTAGGCAACAGGATAGTGCGTGGTCATGCAAACATACCTCCTCCCAAGACTAAACTGTCATAAAATCGGCCTTAACATGCAGCCTACCCGTCCTTTGAATGTTCTGGCCTCCAGGGCCGTGGTCTATGAGGCTGCTGTAGTGTTGTTCGTAGGACATACACACATGGACAAAATTGTTGGTACCCCTCTGTTAATAAAGGAAAAACCCACAATGGTCACAGAAATAACTTGAATCTGACAAAAGTGGTAATAAATAAAAATTCTATGAAAATTAACCAATGAAAATCAGACAATACTTTTGAATTGTGGTTCAACAGAATTATTTTAAAAAACAAACTCATGAAACAGGCCTGGACAAAAATGATGGTACCCTTTACTTAATATTTTGTTGCACAACCTTTTGAGGCAATCACTGCAATCAAACGATTTCTGTAACTGTCAGTGAGACTTCTGCACCTCTCAGCAGGTATTTTGGCCCACTCCTCATGAGCAAACTGCCCCAGTTGTCTCAGGTTTGAAGGATGCCTTCTCCAGAAGGCATGTTTCAGCTCCTTCCACAGATGTTCAATAGGATTTAGATCAGGGCTCACAGAAGGCCACTTTAGAATAGTCCAATGTTTGGCTCTTAGCCATTCTTGGGTGTTTTTAGCTGTGTGTTTTGGGTCATTATCCTGTTGCAAGACCCATGACCTGTGACTGAGACCAAGCTGTCTGACACTGGGCAGCACATTTCTCTCTAGAATACCTTGATAGTCTTGAGATTTCATTGTACCCTGTACAGATTCAAGACACCCTGTGCCAGATGCAGCAAAGCAGCCCCAGAACATAACAGAACCTCCTCCATGTTTCACAGTAGGGACAGTGTTCTTTTCTTGGTATGCTTCATTTTTGCATCTGTGAACATAGAGCTGATGTGCCTTGCCAAAAAGTTCCAGTTTTGTCTCATCTGTCCATAGGACATTCTCCCAGAAGCTTTGTGGCTTGTCAACATGCAGTTTGGCAAATTCCAGTCTTGCTTTTTTATGATTTGTTTTCAACAGTGGTGTCCTCCTTGGTCGTCTCCCATGAAGTCCACTTTGGTTCAAACAACGACAGATGGTGCGATCTGACACTGATGTACAGTACCTTGACCTTGGAGTTCACCATGAATGTGTTTAGAGGTTGTTCTGGGCTCTTTTGTTACCATTCTTATTATCCGTCTCCTCCTGCGACGACGTCCAGGGAGGTTGGCTACAGTCCCGTGGATCTTAAATTTCTGAATAATATGTGCAACTGTAGTCACAGGAACATCAACCTGCTTGGAGATGGTCTTATAGCCTTTACCTTTAACATGCTTGTCTATAATTTTCTTTCTAATCTCCTGAGACAACTTTCTCCTTTGCTCCTCTGGTCCATGTTTAGTGTGGTAAACACCATGTCACCAAACAGCACAGTGACTACTTGTCACCCTTTAAATAGGCTGACTGGCTGATTACAAGTTTGTAGACACCTGTGATGTTAATTAAAGGACACATCTTGGTTGAACATGTCCCTATGGTCACATTATTTTCAATCTTTTCTAGGGGTATCATCATTTTTGTCCAGGCCTGTTTCACGAGTTTGTTTTTTAAAGTAATTCTGTTGAACCACAATTCAAAAGCATTGTCTGATTTTCATTGGTTAATTTTCATAGAATTTTTATTTATTACCACTTTTGTCAGATTCAAGTTATTTCTGTGACCATTGTGGGTTTTTCTTTCATTAACAGAGGGGTACCAACAATTTTGTTCCTGGCTGTATTATGGTGTAACATGGGTGGTGACGTCACCCGGAGTATAAGAGGGCTGTGCAGAAGAGGGGCAGTCTCTTTGACCACCTCTCAGCCTAGTGAACATCTCTGTGTATTCAGTGAGTCTATAATAAAGTCCTATCTAGTTCACTGCTCGGTCTCGTCATTGGTTCACCATTTATATACAAAACATTTGGCGAAGAGGATAAAGTACGGATGCTGGTGTGTCTACAGTTCGGCCATTTTTGGGGTCTCTGGGAGAGCCTCCGGTTCCGTGGACGAGATGGTTTGCTGCATTCCAAAATTGCTTGGTGGCACTGAACCTTGGTGAACTGAAGAAGGTAAGGTCTCGGGCAATTCTGGTTCATAATTTGGGTATGGAAGGACAGCATATCCTTGTTACCTTAGGTGATAGCGATAGCTTCGAGGATGTTGTTGAGCTAATGGCGTGACATTTTCGCACCCCTGTGAAAGTCATCGTCCGGAGGATTCAGTTTCGGCAGCGCCACCAGCAGACAGACGAGTCAGTGCAGCGATATATTGTGGACCTGCATCAGCTGGCTGGGGACTGCCAGTTTGGGGCTTTGGAGGAAGAGATGGTCCGCGAACAGTTGGCGGAGCACCCACTTTGCTCGACGGTGCGGTCGAGGCTCCTCACACACTCCGGTGAATTGTCCTTAACCATGGCTGTCGAGATAGCTCAGCGGTATGAAGCAGCAGATAAACTGTCACGTAACCTCAGCGAGAGAGCTACGCTACACCGCTCTGGATCACAACTAGCGGTGCAGGCTGTGACCTGGACAGCGACAATAGTGAGCAGGAGAAGCACGAATGCGCTACAGCTGTGAAGATAAGGTCCACCCAGGGATCGCCCAAGTGTTTGGGTTGTGGGTCCAATAAGCACCAGTACAAGGCTAGAGAGTGTCCGGCAAAAGGTAAATGCTGCAGCAAGTACGGACTCCTGCATCATTTTGCCAGAGCCTGTAATAGGTTCGAGCAAGGGGAATGGCGACACAAAGCAGACACCCCTGCTCCAACTCCTACAGCTATTCACACCATCTGTCCAAGCACAGATGGCCATATGGTGGAATTGCATGGCGTGGAGGTACCGTTGCTGACTGACATGGGCGCAGTGAGGTCTGTGTTGAATTGGCCTACTGTGAGGAGTTTTTTTTCCCATACTACCGAGTGAGAGATCTTTCAGCGCCATTGTGTGGATATGGAGGAAACAGACTGTCCATTGTGGGTTCGCTAGAACTGATGGCTAGGTAGAAGTCAGTGGAGGCATCCAATCTGCAGTCTGTGGTGACTGCCAGTGATGTGAATGTTATGGGCTGTGACCTTTATCATGGACTGGGCTTCACAATCACCAGCAGTGTTGGAGAAGAGTAGTCGGGCTGTGGCTTGTGGGACCGGCCGGTTCCACAAGTGGTGGATGATGCTGTATGGGACGAACCTTGGCCTAGTATTCTGGAGGATGAGCAGGGCCATCGTGGGAGGGTTCCTGCACTAGAACCCAAGTTACCCTAGCTGAGGGAACTGCGTGGCACGGTGGGACGCCCATGACAGTGGGTGGAGCCGAGTGGCTGGCCCATTCTGCTTCCGGAGTTCGACTGGAAGGTACCGAGAAGCAAGGGGCCACAACGGCTTCGCCAGCGTCTGAAATGAAAGTGGTCGGGGCAGGACCGGCTGGCACAGTGAAACAACGTGCCACTCAGGGACACTGGAAGCCAAGTCGGACTCCTCTGGGGGTCACTGATGTGGTTCAACCCAGAGAGGAGGCCCGGTCGAGAGGAGTTTGTAGGAAGCGCAAACAACAGAAGGACCAGGAGCAGCTGCAGGTGGTGGCTGTTCGGGAGGACCGTTACCCTCAGCTGTCTGATGGCTCATGGAGACATCCCAACGAGCTGCGGTGCGCCAATGACGAGAAGGAGACATCCAGCCTTCAACGTGGGTCAACTCCGGGCGCGGAGAGAAGATGCTCTGGACGGGACCCACCTGAAGGGTCTCCGAGGGGTGGTCACTCTATTGGGACTGACTGGTAGTGTGGGGGGCAATGTGTTCACTGCATGTTGTTAGTATGCAAATTGCCTGGGTTATAGTAGTTATGCATGATATGGGATAAGAATTATTTAAGTTGTTTATGGGATCTGTTGATGATGGTTTAATTTGTTTGTATATATGTTCTGTTATGGGGATTGTTTTATATTATTTATTTTAGGAGCACAGTGATTTTATGTTTAAAAGACAGTGCTTTAGCAGAGACAGCAGAATAATCTGTCTAGCCGTGTGGGGGGTGGAACAGTAATCCACCTGTTTCCCCCTAGTTTTAGTTGTTTTGTGTGACTGTTATAGGCTTTGATATACTTATGTTTATTTTAGTGTGTGATTCGGGTTCCAAACTGGGGAGGGTCTCGATTTTCTGTGTGTTTTGGTCCATTTTTTTTTGGGGGGGGGGGGGTGTAGTGTTGTTCGTAGGACATATTATGGTGTAACATGGGTGGTGACGTCACTCGAAGTATAAAAAGAGGGCTGTGCGGAAGAGGGGCGATCACTTTGACCTCCTCTCAGCCTAGCGGAGCATCTCTGTGTATTCAGTGGGTCTATAATAAAGTCCTATCTAGTTAACCGCTCGGTCTCGTCATTGGTTCACCATTTACATACATAACAGCTGCAACACCTGAATTGTGTGTCTGAAGTCACTTCCTGATCCGGTCCATCACTTTATTGTGTCCTACTCGGGGCTGGTTTTGCAGCGCATTTCTGAATTTGCAGTTCTTTTCTGCATTTGCGGCGCATTTCTATATTTGCAGTTGCTGTGACTATTTGCAGCATCTATGTGTTGCCATTTTGATACAGATGCTTTGAGTTTGGTTTGGTAATGGAGAAAAAAAGCTATAGCACGTAGTCTTCCCCGTAAATACTCAAGTACGTTAATTTTGTCTTCTTTTTCCATAATTAATTTGCAGTTTCTTTTTTGTGTCAGACAAAAAAGAAATGCATATTTCCCCCTTTTGCTATATTATTCAGTTCCTTTTAACCTGTACTATCCGAAATAAATAAAGATTCATTCATTCATTCATTAAAAAAAAAAAAAAGAAACTGTACATTAGTTACGTAGTCTTCCAAGTGGACACTAGATGGCAGTGCTGATAAAGGGAGAAAGTGACTGGCTCATCCACCTGCATCCTAACCTCAACACTTTAGCATTTGTTCTTATTCTGTTCCACATCTGTGGGCTATGATGCTATGAGTGTGAAATGTTATTCATATAATACGTTTTGCAGCAACGTTGTACCAGATCAGTATACTTTGTCCGACATCCTCACTAAATATTCACTGCCTCTATAAGAAGAAGAAGACATCACTATTGTCATTCAGTCCATCATGTACAGTAGAACGAAATTACGTTTCTCCTATCTACAATGTTAATCACATGTAGAATCAGAGGAGTCGCTGCCATGCAAGGCGCCACCACAAACAACTTCTCCTTCCCCCATTCTGTTGAACTGAGCACCAAGCTAGAAGGCGGGAAGTACCATTTTTATATGGTCTTTGGTATGACCCTGCCGGGACTTGAACCCCCAATCTCCTGGTTGTGGGGCGGATGCTCTATCAACTAGGCCACCACTCCAGTGGGCTAGTTAAAGATTAGCTTTGTGCAGTTACTCTCTGAGGATAAAGAAAACTTATGCCGTATGTGCCATGTGTTGCGTATGAATGTCAGTAGTAAGATGGCGGCCAGGGATCCCGGGGAATAGTGAGGGGTGGCGGCCCGCCTTTTCCGGTGGTGGCGTCACCCGGGGTATAAGAGGCACAACGGGAGGTAGCCATGCCTCTTTGCACCATCGAGCCCTGGACTACGGAGCGCCGTACACCTGTTGTACGTATTCCATATTGTTATAATAAAGCTACGTTCAGTGCACCTCTGCCCTGCTCATTATTATAAGAAGTATGGACACAACATTTGGCGATGAAAAGAACACGGTGATGGAGCGTGCTGCTACTAGTTTTTGGTCATTCCTGGAGGCCCCAGGCAAGCCTCCCGCGTCTTGGCCAAGGTGGTTTGCAGCTTTCAATAATTACCTGGTAGCCCTTAATCTCGGCAAGCTTGAGAAGCTTCGCGCAAGGGCGATATTGGTCCATAACTTGGGTATGGAGGGCCAACAGATCCTCGAGACACTAGGAGGAGCTGACAGTTTTGATGAGGCAGTGGAGCTGATGGCGTGCTATTTTCGCACTCCAGAGAACGTTACCGTTTGCTGCATCCAGTTTTGGCAATGCCACCAGTGGGTGGGAGAGTTGGTGAAGTGGTTCGTTTCGGACCTGTGTCAGCTGGTGGGTGAGTGCCAATTTGGAGCCCTGCAGGATGAAATGATCCGGGACCAGCTGGTGGAGCACATGCGCTGTCCTGCAGCCCGGTCAAGACTCCTGAGTTTTTCGGGCGAGCTAACGTTAGCCACAGCCATTGAAATTGCGCAACAGTTTGAGGCTGCAGAAATAATGACGAGGGACCTCAGTGGGAGGTCCACTCCAACATTAGATGAGCCTCGTGTGAAGGCGCTGAAGCTGGACCCCAGAAATGAAGACAACGTCGAGGAAGAAGAGTACACCTCAGTTGTCAAGATTAGGTCTGCTCCGAGTTCACCAAGATGTTATGGCTGTGAGTCCGCTATACATAATTACAAGTCCAAAGAGTGTCCAGCAAAGGGCAAGTGCTGCGGGAGATGTGGTCTGCTGCACCATTTTGCCAGGGCCTGCAAGAATTTTGAGCAAAGGGAACGAAGACAGGGGGAAGGCCCTTCCGTGAAGACTCCGACAGTGGTCCATGCTGTTTCCCCGGAGACACACGTACGTGTGCACTGCACTGTGAGCTGGATGGCGTTGAAGTGTTGTTACTGGTGGATACTTGTTCAGTGGCTTCGGTGCTGAATTCGGCAATGGTGAAGAGTCTGTTTCCCCACTACCGTATACACAAGGAGTCCACCCCCTTCTATGGCTATGGCTGGAATAAGCTCGCTGTGCTGGGGGTGGTAGAAATAATGGCAAGGTACAAGTCACGGATCATGACGGACATTCGTGTTGTGGTGACCGCTTCAGGATCCAATATCATGGGGTGTGACATGTTTTCTTTTCTTTTTCACCATTCTTTTCTTTATTTATTTATGTAGGGACATGCACAATATACATTGACCTTAAAGAGGAAAGCTGCATTGTACCAGGTTATAGCACAAGTGCTAATTTCCACCTGTAGTCCCTGGGCAGGCTGGTGTTAGCATTAAAAAGCAGACATTTGCTAAAACTACAAGTAAGCATTGATAAAAAACTAAAACCAAACATTGATTTAAAAAACTAGAACCAAGCATTGCTAAAAACTAAAAAACATTAATATCATTGATAAGAACCCAAAACATTGATAAGAACTAAAACATACAATAATACATTTTTATAACTCCATCCATATAAACAATTTTTCACATCAAACCACTGACTCTTATTGGTCCCACTGTCAACATCACACACTCTAATATCTTTACATCACAGCACATTATGGACACAGGTTTGCTTAGAGATTAAATGTTTTTTCACCAAGCGTGAAAATGTGTGATAGTCTGTTACTGCAAGTAACTCCGTTGGTAACATGTTCCACTGTCACATGGCCACACATGAAAATGTTGAATTTGCTAATGTTGTCTTGTGCTTAGGAATCCTGCACTCGCCACGTGCTGTTGATCGAGTTGTCCGAGATGTATTTACAGAACTTAATGAAACAAACCTTTTTAAGGGAGGAGCAGCAGAGTTATGGATTATCTTAAACAAAAGACACACATTTGTATACATAATTAAATTTTCAAAGCTCAACAGGTTATATTTGGACAGGATTGGGCAGTGATGGAACGTTCGTCTTGTCATGAATCTTGACAGAATACTTGTATAATGATTCCAGAGGCCTCAGGGCAGATTTACACGCCTGTGACCAACTTGTCATACAGTAAAGAAAATGTGGAATTATCATAGCATTAGATACATACTTGATGCTTCAGTAGACAGTGAATTTCTGATATGTTTGAAATTAGCACAATTAAATTTGACCGTGTTTGTCATCTTTTTAATGTGTTTTTTAAAGCTTAAATTTGAGTCAAGTGTAACACCTAAATATTTAAATTCAGTCACATTCTGAATTTTTTGTCCTTCTATCAAGATATGACAAGAATTCTTGGATTTGTAGTGATTTGTAAAAAACATTGACACAGTTTTATCGACGTTTAAGGTTAAACAAGAATTCCTCAATCATTGTGAGACTTTCTCCATTTCCTGTGTTAATTTTTCAGTCACCTCTTCAATCGTTTTACCATGAGTATATACCACAGGCTGAGTATATACCACAGGCTATTTTATGGCTTGGGCTTTTACATTGCCAGTGATACCGGAGAGGAGTGTGCGAGTTGTGGTTTGTGGGACTGACCTGCTCCAGACATGGAAGATGGTGAAGTGTGGGACCATGACTGGCCTGGCCTTGCAGGAGATGAAAGGGATGAACATCACGGGGAGCCTCTCCGGGATGGGCCTGGTGCCAGAGTTCAAGTTTCCCTTGATGTGGGAACTGGATGGTATGGCAGGACCTCCGGGTTGGTAGGCGGGACCAACCCGGTGGCGCTGAACAGCTTATGTTGTGTGTATGGATAGGTTTACTTTTTGTTTTGTATATAGAATGTTGTTGTTGTTAGTGCGTGAGTCAGGTAACAAATTTGGGAGGGCTGATGGGTGTGTTTGCCATTCTTCTAAAGGGGGGAGAATGTTACCTATGAATGTCAGTAGTAAGATGGCGGCCAGGGATCCCAGGGAATAGTGAGGGGTGGCAGCCCACCTTTAACGGTGGTGGCGTCACCCAGGGTATAAGAGGCGCCACGGGAGGTAGCCATGCCTCTTTGCGCCGTCGAGCCCTGGACTACGGAGTGTCATACACCTGTTGTATGTATTCCTTATTGTTATAATAAAGCTACGTTTAGTGCACCTCCGCCCTGCTTATTATTATAAGAAGTATGGACACAACACCATGTAGAAGACTCTGGGGATTGTTCCTGTTTATATCTTTCACATGCAGAGTAGGGATAAATCATATTGTATAAGATTGTAGGTTCTGAAGAAATATCCTTTTTAGGCCTTTAGACCTTTTAGACACAATTTGTTCTTTTTTTCTTACATGACCTTTAGACGCTGAACACCACTCATCCACTCCCTGTAGGAGCCACATAAGATCTTGAATTATGATATATCAGCAGCCTGTATTTGCTTGCAAAAAGGAAATTTCCTTTCTTTTTGTCACACATGCCAATTTTGAATTTCTATCACTGGCGCAGCAGCTATCAGCATGGCTGCTTACAACCCTTGCAAACATTAAGGAATCACCAGTTTTTTTTTAACTTGTAGGGAAAAAATTATATGACACAAAACTATTTTTATTAAATGGCAACATTCTGACATCGTAAAACCTACAGTGTGTCTGGAAAGTATTCACAGCGCTTCACTTTTTCCATATTTTGTTATGTTACAGCCTTATTCCAAAAGAGATTAAATTAATTTTCCCCTCAAAATTCTACACACAATACCCCATAATGACAATGTGAAAAAAGTTTTTTTGAGAGTTTTGCAAATTTATTAAAAATTAAAAAAACTAAGAAATCACATAAGTATTCACAGCCTTTGCTCAATACTTTGTTGATGAACCTTTGCAAGCAATTACAGCCTCAAGTTTTTTTTTAATATGATGCCACAAGCTTGGCACACCTATCTTTGGGCAGTTTCACCCATTCCTTTTTGCAGCACCTCTCAAGCTCCTTCAGGTTGGATGGGAAGCGTCGGTGCTGTGCACAGCTGACGTTGGTGCACATTTGGATTCAAGTCTGAGCTCTGGCTGGGCCACTCAAGGACATTCACAGAGTTGTCCTGAGGCCACTCCTTTGATGTTGTAGTGTTGACCTTGCGTTCCAACCTGTGAAATCATTCTTTGCTAAAGAAAAATAGTTTCAACTCAAAAGTCTGGTCATGAACTGCTTCTCCCACACAAGGACCAGAGCTGTATCACTACCCATCATCCACAAAGTGGAAGTTAATCCCTTCTCCAGGACTTAGTCATTCTCCCTTTTCTGCTCTTTGGCAAAGGAATGTTTCAGTCAACAGGTTTATAGTTGATGTAATCCAGACTTGGGAGCCAAGAGTCTTCAGTAAACAACCAGACAGTCTCACAGTGCCATCTGGTGGATGAATCAGGAATGTTTAATTTTTGCTCTTTGCAGTGGAATTTATGCATTATTATTACAAATAAATTAATTCATATTCTTTCTCTCAAGACAGTATCCACTACTGAAGACATGGTTGAACTCTTGGGATGGACAATGTGGTTTCAAATGCTTTTATTGATATGATTTGATATGTGTTGCTTTATTTTCAGAAAGAAATTAATGTTTGCATGCTTACTATCACAACTTAATTACAGTTACAACGTAGAGACATTGTATGTTCCCTTATTATTGAGTAGAATATCTTAGTCACTAAAGTTTAAGGAATTTATGCTTTTTTCAGCAACATATGTGTTTTAGGAGGATTTCACTCTTCATATCAAATTTCTCTTTCCCTCTGTCTGTGGGAGACCCCACCCCAGAAATTTGAACTGACCAATGGGCTCCAAACCTATCTTCATTGCCTTTTTAATCAGTTTATGACTTCTGCCAAACAAAGAAGCTCAAATGTAATTGGTTCAGTCCAGTTCCATGAAATTCAGTGAGATTCTGCCACACCCGAAAAAACTTTCCTTTGTTCAGTTTTGGGGCATTGATCAAGCTATAAGGAGCAGTCATCTCTGCTCTCCCATTTTTTTCTATCTCCCAAGTAAGGCCCAGAGCCTGTCATGCTCTGTGAATTTTTTTTTCTTTTCTTTAAAGTTCACTTTTCT
The DNA here is from genome assembly GCA_020510985.1 of Pholidichthys leucotaenia. Taxonomy (NCBI): domain Eukaryota; kingdom Metazoa; phylum Chordata; class Actinopteri; order Cichliformes; family Pholidichthyidae; genus Pholidichthys; species Pholidichthys leucotaenia. The sequence goes on from CM035840.1 coordinate 142,887,872, forward strand.
TTATTTTAATCCTTTTCTTTAACCTCTTGCACTCCATTGTACCGCGGGCGGGCAAGTCTCTGCGTTCCAGAGCGCACGAGGGCGCTCTCGTGTGCTCTAGGACGCACGAGGGCGCTGCCTCCAAGCGCGCACTGAAAAAAAAAAAGTTCTTCCACTACAGACACAGCCGCGAACAGATCAGATATGATTGACCTCTCATTCGACTAACAAGAGCCTTGAATTGGGTTTCTGAAACCTTGAAGAACCAATGACTGAAAACCTAGCAAGAAGGACCCACCTACCAACGCTGTGAATGCAGCGAGCCAATTGAAGCACAGAAGTTTGCGAGCTTTTTTGTTTAAGGCTGGGTGAAGAGAGACTGCTGCAGCAGAGGAAAAAAGGACCCGCAGGAAGAACCCCACAGACCCAGCAGCACGGAGACCATCCACAAGTGCAACCTGTGTGACAGGGACTGCCATTCTCGCAATGGCATGTTCGGCCACAGGCGGTGCTTTTTTTGTTTTTGTCCCAGCAGAGTAGACGTTAGGATTCTCTCATCATAGACCGACAGAGGCCGACGACGAAGGCTGAGTGGCACACACGCGTTCGCCAGTCTATTTTTAATTACTACTGTTATTTGTTTTGAAAAATCGTTTGCCAAAAACCGCAATCATGGAAGCGCAAAACCGCAATAATGGAATTATGTTTTGATCGGGTCGCGAGACCAGCGTCGCGTTCGTCTGACAATGAGGAAGAAGTTCACCAGCTCCGCTTCTGCTGTGAAGAGGTAAGTGTTCTAAGCTAAATTATTCTTTATCCCTGAAAATTGTAATCAAAATGACTTTTGACCGATCGGTAAATTACAGCTGTGCGTCATCGCTGCATGACGGACCGTGGCGCAACGGGCGATGTCCGTCCTCTGTAGCGAGGGGGGGGGACATCCCCCCCCACCACACACACGCACACACACAGCCCTGAGTGTCACCTTTCATTAGAGCCCAAGATCAAGTTTCTATATTGAATCATTCAAAAGTTACAGACGTTTTTCCAAACTGTGCCATTTGGCACAATTTGGCACAATTCAAAAACGCCTGGGAACTACCTGAGGAAAAAGCTGTGTAATATATTCATTTTTTGTGGTATTGTTACAAAATTTGGACCTCAGCTGGATAACACTTCATTCTACATTTCTGTTGCATTTTCCAGCCCGGATCTGAAGCTGTGTGTTATTTGCAAGCATTTGTATCCGAAAAAACACCCAGGCCAAATTTATATTCTTCAAGTTCACTATGTTTAGATGACTGTAACTCAGTGGCTGGAGCACTTAGAGAGATTATGACTATTTTGCAAAAAAATTCAAAGTGTTTTCTTTTAAATGAGACCAACCCCATGAAGATGCTGCAAAGGGTTGAAGAACAGCTTTCGATTTACTTTGGGCACGTTATTTTTTGGCGTTTTTAGGGAAATTGACCGGAGTGCAAGGGGTTAAATTGCCATGCAAGAAGATTTTGTTTGATTTTTTCTAAACTTAAACCAACTCATTCCAGCCACAGTACATCAGAAGAAATGGATCTGTGGCTTGTGTTTGTCTCAATTTGTCTCTCTGATGGGACGTTGTACAAAAAACAAATTCTTTTTCAGTGCATAAGAGTAGACCTTGCCCAGCTTGCTGAAGAACAGCCCGATTGCGATATCAGGAGCACAGCCTTGTGGGAGAATCTGTCTATCAGCCTCTCCATCAACAGAATCCACGGGCATCCAGCTGAATCTAGGTTGGCACGTGGGGGCCCTGCTGCCACCAGGGACGTGATCTGACTCTGTGGCTGACGGTCTGTTGTTTAATTTTAACTTAATTCTTCAGAATATTCCTGGTATAAGTTCTTTAAACAATTTCATGCAAACCCCCATCAGAATTTCAAAATGCATTTTGTCCTTTCATTAATTTGCGTTCTTTTCAGAGTAACACCAATTTTCTATTTTTATAAATAGTTTACTCATCATTTTCTTCATAAAATTGCATCCACTTTTCTTAACCAATGCTATTTTATGGCTTTCCAATTTCCAGTATACTGACAAGTTAAACTAGGATTCTTTGGTTCCACAAATGTTTGATTCACATGTGATATTCCGTAACTCAGTCTATGATGCCCATGATACATGTTGAATTCTCTGTTTTAAAGTTATCCAAATGTGTTAACCTATTCTGACATGTCTTATTAAATTATTGAAAGACATATGAGAGTCATTGTTTGATTTCATGTCCATTTTCTTGATTATCAGCAGACAAGAACTCACAAGAGTTTTTTTTTTTTTTTTTTTTTTTTTTAGACTAATTCATAATTGGTACAAATAAAGAATTGTTTAAAAAAAAAAGTCCATTATCTGGACTGGTGCCCTACGAGGATATGAGTTTAATGAAAATAAATTTTCATTCCTACTCACATTCATATTTATATTAATACTTGTACCAACAATAAAATGCTCCGTACTGTGTGTTTATATACTCATATATTTATCCCATCCAGCTACAATGCTCTACACTGTGTGTCTGTGTGTATATATATATATATGAATATGTGAGAATATGTATGGGCACATAATCATACCATGTAGGATAACTAAATAGACGGTTATGCTGTTTCATCCCACCTAGCAACAATGCTCTGCACTGTGTGTGTTTATATATTTACATATTTATTCCATCTAGCTACAATGCTCTGCACTGGGTGTGTTTATATTTATATATCTATATATTTATTCCATCTAGCTACAAAGCTCCGCACTGTGTTTTTATATATCTACATATTATTCCATCTAGCTACATTGCTCTGCACTGTGTGTGTTTATATACTTGCATATTTATTCCACCTAGCTGCAATGCTCCGTACTGTGGGTGTTTATATATTTACATATTTATTCCATCTAGCTACAATGCTCTGCACTGTGTGTTCATATATTCATATATTTATTCCATCCAGCTACAATGCTCTGCACTGTGTGTCTGTGTGTGTGTGTATATATATATATATTTTATAGTAATATGTACATATGTATATTAGCTGCTCTTGCTTGCTTGGGTTTTTTTTTTTTTTTTTTTTTCTTGCCTTCTGATTGTTGCTCTGAGTGTTGCTATCCCTGTGCTGTTGCAATCCTGGAATTTCCCCGTTGTGGGACTAATAAAGGCTTATCTTATCTTATCTTATCTTATATATATATTTATAGTAATATGTACATATGTATATTAGCTGCTCTTGCTTGCTTGCTTTTTTTTTTTTTTCTTGCCTTCTGATTGTTGCTCTGAGTGTTGCTATCCCTGTGCTGTTGCAATCCTGGAATTTCCCCGTTGTGGGACTAATAAAGGCTTATCTTATCTTATCTTATCTTAAAATGCCTATAAAACCCATAAATCCGCTACAATGTCTTGGCTGTGTGCTTAGGATCGTTGTCCTCCTGAAAGATGAACCGTCGCCCCAGTCTGAGGTCAAGAGCGCTCTGGAGCAGGTTTCCATCCAGAATGTCTCTGTACATTGCCGCATTCATCTTTCCCTCTGTCCTGACTAGTCTCCCAGTCCCTACCGCTGAAAAATATCCCCACAGCATGATGCTGCCACCCCCATTGGCATGGTTATGAGCAGTGCCTGGTTTCCTCCAAACATGACACCTGGCATTCATGCCAAAGAGTTCAATCTTTGTCTCATCAGACCAGAGAATTTTGTTTCTCATGGTCTGAGAGTCCTTCAGGTGCCTTTTGACAAACTCCAGGTGGGCTGCCATGTGCCTTTTACTAAGGAGTGGCTTCCCTCTGGCCACTCTGCCATACAGGCCTGATTGGTGGATTGCTGCAGAGATGGCTGTCCTTCTGGAAGGTGCTTCTCTCTCCACAGAGGAACACTGGAGCTCTGACAGAGTGACCATCAGGTTCTTGGTCTCCTCCCTGACTAAGGCCCTTCTCCCCCAATCGCTCAGTTTAGACAGCCAGCCTGTTATGTCTGTTACTACCTGATGCAATGATGAGGCCAGGTGAACGTGCAAACTCAACTTTATTAACATTGGACACACAATACAGCCACCAGGCAGGGGCATCGGCAAGAGACCGTATAATGGATGCCTCCTGGTATTTATAGGGCCGTGTAGTGGTGGAAGAGGAAGTGGCCGCCACTTCACCGCACTTCACTGTAAAGGGCACATCAAACCCAACATCACACACCCCTTCCCCCGTAGAAAGTCCAAAGCACACATACAGTAGAGACCCTCCCCAATTTAGGACCTGAATCACGCACTACGAAAACTAAAACTGAAATCACTAAATTGCCTACCACATTCACACAACAAAACCTAAACTAGGGAGGACGGGTGGACTACCGTCCTGCCCCACACGGCAAGGTGGATTATTCTGCCACCTGTAAACTAAATAAAAGTCCATTAATAACTTAAAACATTGCCGCGTTCCTATTTTAATCAAAAACACCCAGAATAATAACTTTTTTTTTAGATGCACAAACATATGAACAAAGAACTATTTATTAAATGCACATTACTGTCCTTCCGGCAGAAAGGGGTAGAACTGGCTTGTGGGGGGCTCAGGGCAGCCCCTTAGCAGACCCGCCCCTGGAAGCAGCATGCCCCTGGGGTCACAGCTGACCTCATGGACGAAAGCGCCTCTTCTCACTGTCACCAACCGCCTCTCTTATCCAGCCCCACCACCAGAAGCTTCCTCCTGGACACACCACAGCTCATTTGTGTGCCTTCTTGAGCCATCCAACAGCTGGAAACAAGCTGCGCCCAGCTTAGCCATGATATGCGGGCATACTTGGTGTTCTGCTGGCTGTCGTCTAGCCCGTAGCCGCTGTGGACATTCCTCTCCTCGAGCCTGGACCAAGTCCATAACTCTAAGAGGGACTCTACTTGGCTTAAAATGGTGTGTTTGGCACACAGTCTCTCCATGCCTATCGGTCTGGCCCCAACCACTTCTAAAGCCGCTGTGGCAGTCGTCATGGTAGCTGCCGATCCTCCAGCCCTCTGCGGCCAAGCTCCAGAGGAATCTGGGGCTAGCACGTTGGTGTCATTCGCCAACACAGGTGCCTCACTGCCTTGCTTGGTACCCTCTCCTACCATTCCCCAAGCACCATCACTGAGACCCTCCTGCGTCGAACCTGAGTGAGGCTGGTCCCGCTTGACCGCCGTGATGTCCATTGGGTCTTCGTCCCACACAGTGTCATCCTCCACCACCAGAACCGGACGGTTCCACTGGCCACAACCAGACCATTCTTCCCTAGTGTTGTCTTTGATGGCAAAACCCAGTCCATAAAACAAGTCACAGCCCATGATGTTGTTGCCTTGGGCTGCCACGTGAAGCGTGACGTCCGCCATCGTCGCGGACTTGCACTGAACCATTAACTCCAACATTCCAACCGTGCACAGCCTGTGACCTTCATAACCATAAAGCAGCGCTGGGTTAGCTTTTCTCCTGTAGTGGGGAAAAAAACTTCTTCACCGTGGCCCAATTCAGCATCGATCCCTCCGCCCCCGTATTGAGCAGCAGCGGCACCTCCACACTGTCTTCTCCACTGCATAGAACTCGTACCTGTTGGTACTCTGGGATACCGGGTGGATAGTTGTTGGGGACGGGCGGAGTGATTTCTTCCATGGGCTCTCCGGCTCAGATACTCGGCACACTCTAGCATAATGGTTCAAACATCCACACTTGCCACAATGCTTCCCTCTAGCCGGGCAATCCCTAGCCTTGTATTGGTGCTTCGCGAACCTCCAACCCATGCACAGGGGTTTTCCCAGGGCAGACCTTCGGCTAACAGCGTTGATGTCCACGTTGTCGTCGGTCAACCTATCCTCACTATCAGGGTCTGCTACTAATGCTGTGGCGGTAGGCTCCAGCTGCCGTTGTGACTGGCGCCACTTTAGCTCCAAAGCTAGTTTTTCTGCAGTCTCCACTTGAAGAGCTAGCTCGACAGCCCTGGCTAACGTTAGGTCACTTGGCGCCGTGAGTAGCCTAGCTCGTAAAGCAGCGCTGGTTGTGTGCTTCGCCAGCTGGTCACGTACCATTTCCTCCTCCAATGGCCCAAAACAACACTCACTAGCCAGCTGCCGCAGGTCGACAACAAACTGGCGGACAGGCTCACCCACTCGCTGGTGTCGTTGTCAGAACCTAATCCTCCGGACGGTCATGCTGTCCATGGTGTGGAAATGGTATGCTAGTAACTTGACTATGTCCTCATACGAGTCTGAAGCCCCAAGTGTACGCAGGATACACTGTCCCTCAATTCCCAAATTATGTACAAGAAACGCATGTACTCTTAGCTTATTTAGCTCACCCAGGTTGAGCATGACGATGTAATTTTGTAAAGCTGCAAACCATCTTGGCCAGGGCACAGGCGGCTCACCCGAGAGCTCCAGGAAGGGGCGAAGTGGTGTAATACACACCTCCATAGCTTGTCCTTGCCGCCAAAATGTTATGTCTGTAAATACCTGATACAATGATGAGGCCAGGTGAACGTGTGAACTCAGCTTTATTAATATTGGACACATAATACAGCCACCAGGCAGGGGCATGGGCAAGATACCACATAATGGATACTCCCTGGTATTTATAGGGTGGTGCAGTGGCGGAAGAGGAAGTGGCCGCCACTACACAGCACTTTACAGTAAAGGGCACATCAAACCCAACATCACACGGCCAGCACTAGGAAGAGTCCTGGGGGTTCCGAACTGCTTCCATTTATGGATGATATGGGCAGTGCGGTGGCAGAGTGGCTAGCACTGCGGCAGCACAGCAACTCACCCTTGGCTGGGGGATCCTGGGTTCGATCCCAGCCCCCGACCAACAGTGATCTGTGTGGAGTTTGCATGTTCTCCCCGTGTCTGCATGGGTTTACTCTGGGATTTCTCCGGTTTCCTCCCACATGCCAAAAACATGCAAGTTAGATTAATTGGCATCAAACTGGGGATTTTAAATTGTCCTTAGGTATGACTGTGAGAGTGAATGGTTGTCTGTCTCTCTGTGTTGGCCCTGCGATGGACTGACGATCTGTCCAGGGTGTACCCTGCCTCTCGCCCAAAGATGCTGGGATAGGCTCCAGGCCCCCCGCGACCCAAAAAAAGGATTAAGCAGAAGAAGGTGGATGGATGGATGGAGGCCACTATGCTCATTGGGACCTTCAAAGCAGTAGAAATTTTTCTGTACCCTTACCCTGATATGTGCCTCAAGACAATCTTGTTTCGGAGGTCTACAGACAATTCCTTTGACTTCATGCTTGGTTTGTGCTCTGACATGCACTGTCAACTGTGGGACCTTATATAGACAGGTGTGTACCTTTCCAAATCATGTCCAATCAACAGAATTTACCACAGGTGGACTCCAGTTAAGCTGTAGAAACATCTCAAGGATGATCAGTGGAAACAGGATGTACCTGAGCTCAATTTTGAGCTTCCTGGCAAAGGCTGTGAATACTTACGTACATGTGATTTCTTATTTTTTTTATTTTTAATAAATTTGCAAAAATCTAAAAAAAAAAATAAAAATATTTCACATCGTCATTATGGGATATTGTGCGTAGAATTCCGAGGAAAAATTGAATTTAATCCCTTTTGGAATAAGGCTGTAACAAAATGTGGAAAAAGTGAAGCACTGTGAATACTTTGCAGATGCACTGTATATTTTTTTAAAATCCTGTGTTTAATGGCATTTTCCTAGATCAGTTAGAGGAAAAAAATTATTTATTTGATTTTGAGTAAAATTTATGGAGTTGTCAAAAAAATCACAATTAAGACTTAGTTGCTTCTCCTCTGGTTTGAATTCTTTGAGGATTTTTCATGAAGAACAATATTGTTCATCAGGCAGGTTCCATCTTTCTTCTATAGCAGTTGACAGTTTTGCAGGATGGAGCCTTATCAAGGACAATTTTCTTCAATTTCTACCATAAATTTTCAACCAAATTCCAATCTAGACTGTTTGCTGGCCATGTCATTGAGTTTGTAAGTCTGTTTCAAAGAAAAGTTTAAACACTCTTTGCTTTGTGCCAAGAGGCATTATCATCGAGAAAAATTACTTCATCACCAACCTATTTTCAAATTATAATGTGAGAAAGGGGTCCAAAATGTCAGTGCCCACCTGCATGTGCAGAGGTAATGATTGCCATTTAAAATGGTCCTATACCTGTAATGCCATATCATTAGTGACTGTGGACATGTGCTTGTTTTCTTTAGGCAGTCATCTTAATGTTTCATTGGAATGGCAAAAAAAAAAAAAAAAAGGTCCAGCCTCATCTCCCTTGCCCAGTGTAGACTTGTGATTTATCAATGAATATCACTTTAATCCAGTCATCCACAGTCCATGACTGCTGCTCCTTAGCTCACTCTAACCTCATTTTCTTCTGTATAGGTGTTAATGATGGTTCACATTTGCCCTTTCTGGTCAATTAATTTCTCCCAGTTCTGACAGAGATTAACTCCTGTTTTTTCCCCATTTATTTTCATTTCTTTTGGTGTACATTTTCTATTTTCAAGACGTATTGCTTTGAATTTCCTGTCCTGATGCGCTGACATCTTCCTTAGTCTATACCTCTAAGTTTTCCTTTTACAAGTTTCAATTTTTTTTTTAAATTTATTCAAATTTTAGACACACTTGACCAGTAACAACCAGCATCTTTTGCTTCACTTTGTGTCAAATTACAACCTGATCTCAGCAGCATGACCTCACTAAAAACATCCCAAAAGAATGTTTTCCACCCCCTCAAAACACATGCATTTGTACATTTTTTATGTGAAACTGGCTGCAAATTATCTTCTTGAAGGAATGTTTTAAATCTTTTCCATTGTTTCAACTGATAGCTCTCTTGTTGGGGGCGTATTTCCTGTCAGTCAGCCAGGTGAAACAGTTCATTAAGGTCTGCAAATACTCTCTCTCTCTACTTTTTTGCATATTTAGATTTGTGCAGGCATTTGTTTTATTATAGGAAATTTGAAGATGGTTTCATATTTTTCCTTCAAAAATCAAGTGATTCTCTAATTTTCTCCCCTCTCATTGATTTGGAAAAATTACAGCAATTTTATTCACTTTTTTTAAATATATGATCTACTAGAGTAGAATGCTGCCTTATTTAAAAAAAAGACAGTTTTATGTTTTATATGTGATTTCCCCCTACAAATTAAAACTGAATGAACATTCTTCAAGGCTGAGAGTCTATATTTTTTAACAGGGGTAGTATGTGTACCCACATGTCCCTGTAATCCTGCATAATACATGAAACCTCAAATTGGAGAAAGAGCATGGGTTTCCCTCATCATTAATTTACACTTTAACTTTTGCTCTTCTCAAATGTTAGATGCCCACCATGACACCAAGTATACCTTTTGGAATTATGGCCAAAAAGTTCAACCTTGGTTTCATTGACCATAATACATTTTCCCAAATACGTTCAGGAGATTTCAGATGTGTTTTTGCAAAATGTAGCCGGGCTTGGATGTTTGTAAGATATGGATTCCGTCTTCCCACCCTAAACAGGAGATTGTTGTCACATGTACTAAACGGCCAGTACTTGCCAGAAATTCCTGGATCTCCTCCAATGTTGCTGTCTGCCTCTTGGCAGCCTCCCTGATCAGTTTTCTTCTCGTCTTTTCATCAGTTTTGGAGGGATGTCCAGTTTTTGTTAATGTCACTGTTGTGCCATATTTTCTCTACTTGATGATGACTGTCTTCACTGTGTTCCATGGTATATTTAGTGCCTTGGAAATTATTTTGTACCCTTCTCCTGACTGATACCTTTGAACAATGAGATCCCTCTGATGCTTTGGAAGCTCTCTGCGGACCATGGCTTGTGCTGTAAGATGTGACTACAAAAATATCAGGAAAAGCCTGCTAGAACAGTTGAACTTTATTTGGGTTAATCAGAGGCACTTTAAATGGCGGTGGGTGTGTGCTGGCTCTCATTTAACATGAGTTTGAATGTAACTGGTTAATTCTGAACACAGCCACATCCCCAATTATAACTGTGTGTATATTTATGCAAACAGGTTTCAGTTTGTTTTTCAATTGAGTTGTACAGGTTATAGGTCACACTAATGGTTGAAAAAGTTTTTAAATGATTTAGCTTAGTCTCATTTTTTTTACATCACAAAAACCTGGCATTTGAACAGGGGTGTGTAGACTTTTTACATCTACTGTAATGATTTAGCAAGAATTTTACGCCGGATGCCCTCTCTGACACAACCCTCCCCATTTACACGGGCTTGGGACCGGCACTGGTTTTGTGCTTTCCCCTGCAACTAGGCAACCAACTTTCCTTTCCCTATTGTATTTATGCCGAGTACGAAGCTAGAAGGCAGAAAGTACTATGTTTTTGGTATGGACCCAACTGGGGCTTGAACCCACAACCTCCTTGCTGTTGGGTGTTGAGGAATCGGGACCAGGTGGACTCAGAAACTGTGGGGCACTCAGTGACCGGAGGGCCCAAAAAGAACTGTGACTGTCCTTCTATTAACCCTTTAACTGGCCAGATTAACTGGACAGGTCGCACGTCCCCAGCGGCACAGCGCAGCAACTGCACGTGTCAACTTATTGACGTCCCCCGGCTATACTGAGAATTTGTACTAATCTCTATTGATCTGACAGTTTAGAAGGTGGCAGACACGTGCCGAAGGAATCATGGCTGACATGGAATATAGTAAAGAAGAAGAAATCCTCATTATTATTCTTCCTTTTTCCACTTTGAGCTCACACACCAATGTGGATACCGCCATGTTTGGTCATCGCTGCCACAGTGATGACTGAAGCTGCATGAAACGGGAAAAATAGCCACGTAATACAAACAAAATTCACATGGGATAATCATAAGAGTTTGTAGATGTGGTATACGGGTGTAAATTACTAAGTAAACGTGTTACATCGACCACAATGGACGAAAAACTGAGCTCCCATAACCAAGATGGTGGCGCCCATGGGCGGCATGGATTCCCACATGAATAATGCACCAAACAGAAAAAATAGCCACGTAATACAAACGAAATTCACGTGGGGTAATCATAAGAGTTTGTAGATGTGGTACACGGTGTAAATGGCTGAGCAAACACATAGAGATGGACAAAAACGGACCGGTCACATGGGCGGGCGAGCCCCCCCACCCGGCAACAGGTAAGAGAAATATATGTTTTTTGACATTTTATTGATTTTCTGGTTCATATACTTGGAAGATTAGATAAAAACATACCCCTGTAGACAAATTGGCGTAAAAAAAAACCCTGGACCATTCTTTAAGTAAATGTGTCCAAAGTCCACTTTTGACTGAGTTAAGTAATTTATATAGCTGCCGTGACATTATGCAAATTAGATGCATAAATTTATTCCCATCTGAAACTTTGGATCATATTCTACATCTTTCTAATTGACAGTAAGCCATTATTTCTTGTAACTTTCAAGTTATAGCCTTGGAAATCTGAACTATTTTATTGAGAAAATTTTTTTACCACTCTTGACCACTAGGGGGGGCCTTAAGTTGCCTTGCGTTGCCCCAGGTGCCACATGGCACCTAGGGCAGTTAAAGGGTTAACCAACCCCCAACTCTTTCTTCACAACCCTTTTGAACAATGAGGACCAACTGCTCATACCTATTATTCTCTCCCCAAACCGGCCACTGCCTCTGTATTCAGGCAGAACTCTTTTGAAGCCTTCTCAACACCTAGGTGTGAAATGACTGAACCCCCATCTTCTCTCTCAGAAAGCAAAACACTCGGATCATCATGGAACTCCAAACATTGCCCAAAGGACAACTGGTGATGTTTCTCTCAGATAAAAACAATCTTGAACTTCACTGTGCATTTGGACTCTGTCAATAATCTACCTTGCCTTCCCACAGGAAATAAGAACTCAAAGTCACACAAACTGGGTCATTGATTACCAGAATGTTCCTCCTCATTTCTGAAACTGCAATGCATCACACGTCTGCCTGTTATAAATATCTGCATGCTTTATGATCAGTTTATTTTAGTAAAATTAGATAACTAACCACGCAGAGTTGTTTAATTTAAACAAGTGTGCTTTAGTATTAGTCATAATGTTAATATGATGTATTTATGTATTTATGTATTTATGATGTATTTTTTTTTTTTTCTCTCGGCGCCACACGAGTAGGCTGCCTTTTGCAACAGTGGCTCGATTCCGAGTCTTTTTCCCTTCCTCTCTCTTTTGATTCGTCTTTTTTTTTCACCCCACTTATATCACGGACACACAGATCGTCCCAAATGTCTCCTGAGCCGGTGGACGGAGCCACTGTTTATAGCAGGATACAATACAGCAGGGAAGAGCTGCTAGCATTCAACCGCCACCCGGTCCCATTGGAAAAACTCGACATACCGAGAGAACTGAAGCGAAAACACCGCGGCTGCCGGGCTGGAGTAAGGCGGAGGACAAAAAATATAAGGTACAGACCCTCCCTTCCATCTGTTGTCATGGGAAATGTACGGTCGATACTGGGAAAGTTAGATGAGCTAGCGGCTATCTCCCGTTATGATAGCACATACCGGGAGTGCTCTCTCCTTTTGTTTACTGAGACGTGGCTAACTGAACTAGCAGCAGATGCTAACATTGAGCTGGAGGGTTTTCACATGATACGAGCTGACCGAACACCAGACAGTGGCAAAACTAGGGGCGGTGGAGTGATAATGTATGTTAACAACAACTGGTGCAGACCGGGACATATCACTGTTAAACAACGACACTGCAGCAAAGACATTGAGTTGCTAGCTGTTAGCATGAGGCCTACATATCTCCCGAGAGAACACTCACACGTGATCTGCATTGTTGTTTATGCAAATCCGACGGCGAACGCTGGGACAGCGCGTGACGTCATCCATTCAGTAAGCAGCAGGCTGCAGACAGAACACCCAGATGCTCTTCTCCTCATCTCAGGCGATTTCAACCATGTTTCACTATCTCCCATTCTACCCACGTTCACCCAGTATGTCACATGCCACACTAGAGACAATAAAACACTGGATTTATTCTACGCAAACACTAAGGAGGCGTACACCTCATCACAACTCCCCCCACTCGGGAGATCGGATCACAACTTGGTTCATCTCCGGCCGGTGTACAAACCCCTAGTGCACAGACAACCTCCGGCCATGCACACTGTGGAGTTATGGTCTGAGGAGACAATGGACACTCTAAAGGACTGTTTTGAAGCCACCGCCTGGAAGCAGCTCTGCGATCCACATGGTGAGGACATCGATGGCCTCATTCACACCTTCACGGGCTATCTCAGCTTCTGTGTGGACAAATCCGTTCCCACCAAGACCATACGGCGTCACTCAAACAACAAACCCTGGATCAACCCTGAGATAAAAACACTTCTGAGAGAGAAGAAGAGGATCTTCAGGTCGGGGAACAGGGAGATGCTGAAGTCCGTACAGAGGGAGCTGAGGAGAAAGATCAGAGAAGGCAAGGACAGCTTCAGGAAGAAGATGGAGGACAAGATGCAACAGAGCGACATCAGCGGGGTCTGGAGAAACCTCAAAACCATCTCGGGGCTCCAGAATACCTCCCCCCAGGCCACGGGGGGCAGGGAGTGGGCGAACAACCTGAATCTGTTTTTCAATAGATTTGACCAACCGCCCTCCCCCCTGTCTGCACAACAACCACTGCTGCCTCTAAAGAAATCAAGTCCTGCTGCCCACTCCCCACTCCACCAACACCCCCCCACTCCCAACACACAGCCCCCCATCCTGACCCTGACCGAGACCCAGGTGAGGACGGAGCTGAGGAAGATCAAAGCGAGGAAGGCGCCGGGACCGGACGGCATCAGCGCAAAGCTCCTCAAGTCCTGTGCAGACCAGCTGTGTGGGATTGTGACGTATATCTTCAACATGAGCCTGAAACTGGGGAGGGTACCACAGCTGTGGAAAACATCTTGTGTGGTACCTGTACCAAAAACTTCCCACCCCAAAGACCTGAACAGCTACAGACCGGTGGCCTTGACGTCCCATTTGATGAAGACCCTGGAGAGACTGCTCCTTGCTCACCTCCGCCCCCTGGTGGAACCAGCGATGGATCCACTCCAGTTCGCCTACCAGCATGGCATTGGGGTGGAGGATGCGGTGATCTTCCTCCTTCACCGTTCTCTGTCCCACCTGGAGAAGCCCGGGAATATGGTAAGGATCATGTTCTTTGACTTCTCCAGTGCTTTCAACACCATCCAACCGATGATCCTGAAGGACAAGCTGCTGCGAGCAGGGGTGGACCAGCACCTGTCATCATGGATCCTGGACTACCTCACGAACCGGCCTCAGTTTGTAAGAACCCGGGACTGTGTGTCCGACACGATCATCAGTAGCACGGGGGCCCCCCAGGGAACGGTGCTGGCTCCCTTCCTGTTCACTCTTTATACTGCAGACTTCTCACACAACACAACACACTGCCATCTACAGAAGTTCTCTGATGACTCTGCGATCGTTGGCCTCATCTCCAATGGAGATGAAGCTGAGTACAGAGGGCTTATCCAGGACTTCGTGGACTGGTGCCATCGGAACTGCCTCCAGATCAACGCGAGGAAAACTAAGGAGCTGGTGGTGGACTGCCGCAGGCATGGGCAGCCCCTCACAGCACCAGTAAATATACAGGGAACAGACATCGAGATGGTGACATCCTATAAGTACCTGGGTGTTCATCTGAACAATAAACTAGACTGGTCACACAATACTGACGCACTCTACAAGAAGGGACAGCGCAGGCTGTTCCTGCTGAGGAGACTCAGGTCTTTTGGTGTACAAGGGGCGCTGCTGAAGTCATTCTATGACACGGTGGTGGCATCAGCCATCACTTTTGGAGTCGTCTGCTGGGGCAGTGGCATTACTGCAGCCGATAGGAAGAGACTGAACAAACTGATTAAGAAAGCTAGCTCTGTCCTGGGGCAGCGCCTTGATCCGATGGAGGAGATAGGAGAGAGAAGGACGGTGGCTAAACTGTCATCTCTGCTGGAGTCCGAGTTCCACCCTATGCAGGACATACTGGATGCACTGAGGAGCTCATTTAGCAGCAGACTACATCATCCCAGGTGCACAACCGAGAGGTTTCGTAGGTCCTTCCTACCAACGGCTGTCAGACTGTACAACCTAAGCAGGGCTGCTCGCAGAGATAGCAAAAAGACGTAACAAACTAATAGTTTTATGAATGCAAAAGATGCAATAGACTTACACAATGGTCCCCTCCGGCATACAACTAGGAACATACCGGTCGCTATGGAGGGTGAGAATATGTATGGGCACATAATCATACCATGTAGGATAACTAAGTAGACGGTTATGCTGTTTCATCCCATCTAGCAACAATGCTCTGCACTGTGTGTGTTTATATATTTACATATTTATTCCATCTAGCTACAATGCTCCGCACTGTGTTTTTTATATATCTACATATTATTCCATCTAGCTACATTGCTCCGCACTGTGTGTGTTTATATACTTGCATATTTATTCCACCTAGCTGCAATGCTCCGTACTGTGGGTGTTTATATATTTACATATTTATTCCATCTAGCTACAATGCTCTGCACTGTGTGTTCACACTGGCTTTTCCCTGCACTGTGTGTTCATATACTCATATATTTATTCCATCCAGCTACAATGCTCTGCACTGTGTGTCTGTGTGTGTGTGTGTATATATTTATTTTATAGTAATATGTACATATGTATATTAGCCGCTCTTGCTTGCTTGTTTTTTTCTTGCCTTCTGATTGTTGCTCTGAGTGTTGCTATCCCTGTGCTGTTGCAATCCTGGAATTTCCCCGTTGTGGGACTAATAAAGGCTTATCTTATCTTATCTTATCTTATCTTATCTTACTGTGATAAAGGGTTAATAGATAGTGGCACGATGACACAGCTGGTTGGTGACATCATCACGCCAGCCAATAAATATTAAGAGTTGCCATGTTAGGCCTCTTGATTCATATCTACCTAGGGGTTCAGTATACAGCAAACCTGTATTGTGTTACGATTACACTGTGTAATAAAGTTCGAGTTCCAGCACAGTTCAACTCTCCATTGGTCATTCTGGGTTTCCAGACATAACATTTGGTGACAAGAGTAAAACTATGGAAGCGTGCCTGAGGCCACTAAGACTGTTTCTGGAATACCCCAGTGAACCATCTGTTCCTTGGTCACGCTGGCTCAAGGCTTTCAAGACGTACATACTGTATCGGCATTGGACTTGGGCAAATTGGACAAGGTATGGAAGTGAGGTCTGTTAGTTCACAACCTGGGCATAGGACGACAAGCCTTTTCCACACGCTAGGACCAACAGACTCATTCGCTGATGGTGTAGAACTGCTAGCTAGCTACTTTGCTACACCTGACACCGTGTTGGCGCGACGCATTAGATTCTGCCAACGGCAACAGAGAATTGGTGAAACAACACAACAATTCATCGCGGACCTCCATCACCTAGCTAGCATGTGCAGGTTTGGTCTCTTGGAAGATGAAATGATGCGGGACCAGCTGGCTGAACACACTAGCAACCTGTGGCTGCAGGCAAAGATGCTAACAGTGCCAAATGACATGACGCTAGCTAACACCATCGAGCTAGCGTTCCAGCTTGAGTCGGCCGACAGGTTAGCATTGGAGCTAAGTGTGCAACAACCACAGCAACGGCCAAGCCAGATACCGCTGACAGATGCAGTGAGCATGGAGGAACCCGGTGACATAGCAGAAGAGTTTGAAGTGAACACCGTGGACTGGAGGACCACTATGAGATGCTTCACGTGCAGCAGCTATGGTTCCCCGATGCACCAAGAGAGAGTGCGTTTTTGCCCGGCAAGGGGGCAACAATGCAAGAAGTGCAGAAAATTCAATCACTTTGCCAAAATTAGCTGGTCAATGACACCGCCGAGCCCGCTGACCAAATAAAACCACCCACCCGCGATGACCATCCACACGGTAAGATCCGAGAATGCGACGTATGCATATAGCATGGTAGAGATGGATAACGTTATCTTGCCGATCCTGCTTGGCACAGCTGCAGTGAGGTCGATGTTAAATTGGGCTATGGTGAAGAAATTTTTCCCCAACTACAAGATTGGCAAGAACCCAACGGTGCTGTATGGGTATGTTGGCTACAGAGTTAGCAACGTAGGGGCCATCACGCTAACGGTCCGCTATGCATCAAGAGTAGTTACTGACTTTGTGTTTCAAGTGACCACGCATGGAGACAACATATTAGGGTGTGACCTTTTCCACCAACTGGGTTTCTCCATCCGCGACAGTAACGGACTCGGCTTGACTGACTACGGTGGTTGGGATGCGACATGCCCCGGTGACGATGGCAATGAGTGGGACGAGACTCAACAGGATGACGACGACAAGAACACAGCCGTTCTGTCTGCGCAGGTGGAATGCTGCCCAGAGGGGGGACAGCTGCCGGACTCTCCTCAGATCCTCGCCCAGCAAGAGCCCACGGGAGCCGCTGTGAAGTTGCAGGAGAGGGAGTCCACACACACACCGAAGATCCTGGGACACAACAACCTGGTGTGGATCCTAGCAATGATGATAGTGACACATCACAACAATCAGCACCAGGTAAAAGAGAGAAGGAACTGGACTGCTTCCAAATCCTCGCACAGCGTCAGTCTACGGGAGCCACGGCTGAGCCACTGGATGAAGAGACTGAGATCGTGCAGGACACAGCAGAGGCACAGGATGTCTTCTGGATCCACAACCAGCATTGACCTCCAGTGACCACCGCAATAGCATTGGATGAAGAGTCCGTGACCCACCAGGCAACGGCAGAGCCATTGCGCCCCACGACGAATGTAGATGTTACATCACTGCCACCACAACGACACGTGCAGCCGAACAGAACGCCACTTGAGGTACTGGATTGGGTTTGGGTCCGAAAAATCAAGTGACCGGGCCTGCAGTTAAGTATATCACGGCCCCCAGCACCACTGATGCCTATGAGGATTGCCGCGCAACTGGGACCAGCAACCTTCCAATTGATGGAGGGCTCAGTGTGACACGCCAAACATCTCCGTAGAGTTCGGGTGACAGCTCCAGAGGACGAGGCTTCGCGGGAGTCGGCTTATGCAGTGTGGGACCTGGGCTGGAGTTTTGTGGGTGATGGTATGGGGGACCCAGCATCTGCAGGGGCGCATCCACCATGGGCTCGCTACAAGGCCCATCCAACAGAACTGCCTTCCCCATCGAAGAGTACCAGGAAGAAAGGACTGGTTAACTAGGGATGCGGGTGCCAGCTAAAGAGTGGCAGAATAACCCACTTGGCCACGTTGAGCTACGCGGTGGTCCACCCGCTAGCCCTAGCTAGTGTTGTTCACATTAATGAATATCAAATAGGGGAGGGTTAAATTTGACCATATGTTTTGTGTTTTTTCAAGGAAGGGGGTGGATGAATGTGATAAAGATTTAATAGGTAGTAGCGTGATGACACAGCCACTGGTGACGTCATCACGCCAGCCAATAAATAGGAAGAATTGGCCATCTTAGGCCTCTCTCGACTCATGGCCACCTGGGGGTTCAGTATACAGCAAACCTGTATTGTGTTATGATTACATTGTGTAATAAAGTTTGAGTTCCAGCACAGGTCAACTCTCCATTGGTCATTCTGGGTTTCCAGACACAACAGTTACTGCCTTTTTTCTGCCAACCTCAGTTTCTTAGGGAATCACTCCTCCCACCTTTTTGTCTTCTCTCCTGCTTGTTGGGTAGCCATGGTAACAAAGCCGGCCTCCGAGCAGTTACTCACTGATTCATCCAAAAATCCTAAGCCCCTCCCTTCCAGCGTGCAGAGCGGGGGTTTTAATCAGACACAGAGAGAAGCCCACTCTCTTCTCAGCCTACTCTTTTGCGCTCTTCTGTGCCTCTCTTTTTGGTTCTCTTTCTATTCTCCTGTGAAGCTCTTCTGTCTTGCCTGTCATCTCTTCTGTTTCAAGCTTTTTCTGCCTAGGCGATTGCCTTGCATTTTTCTAGTTACTTGTTTTGTAGATTTTTGTAGTTCACGTTTTTCTGCAGAGTTTGCCATTGCTAGACCTAGTGATTATAGCCTGAGTAGTTTTTGTTTTTTTAAAGCTTATCTAGTTTAGCCACCAATCAGTGGGAGAACGTGCACCCGAGCTTTGTATCCAGACCAGCTGCCCCTTCCAGCATATCGATTGGTTGAGATCCAGAAGTGGGTCTCCCTGCTCTCTGATGCAGCCGACCAGAGTGCCAGCCTTGCCCCGAGTGACCTAGGAATGAGTCCATCCGGATTCTGCAGGCCAGAATCCCAACGAGGCCTTGAGGAGGACCACATTCCCTCAGCCTGAAACAACCATTACCTGGACTACGTATCCACAGTAGGCACTCCCTTTAAAATTTCATCTGTTGTGGCTGTCTTGCTGGTTTAAATTTGTCCCAATCAGAAAAGCAGCTGTAAGCACGGTCAGATCCAGAGAGTGATTGCCTCAGATACACTTCTAGTTCTGCACATTCTCCCTCTCTCCTTCATTTTCTTTTGATCTATCAGAATCCAAATTCTACACTCTAATTTTTGTAACTACTTTTTCAGTAGACCTGCATGTTTTCTTTATCCTCAGAGAGTAACTGCACAAAGCTAATCTTTAACTAGCCCACTGGAGTGGTGGCCTAATTGACAGAGCATCCACCCCACAACTGGGAGGTTGGGGGGGTTCAAGTCCCGGCCAGGTCATACCAAAGACCATATAAAAATGGTACTTCCCGCCTTCTAGCTTGGTGCTCAGTGTAATAGAATGGGGGAAGGAGAAGTTGTTTGAGGTGGCGCCTTGCATAGTAGCGACCCCTGTGATTCTATATGTGATTAACATTGTAGATAGGAGAAACGTAATTTTGTTCTACTGTACATGATTGGCTGTATGGACTGAAAGACAATAGAAATTTCTTCTTCTTTAAGCACCAGAGCTTAACCATGATGATAATGGGGTGATCATAGGTATTTTGTGTTTTCATATTTCATACTTCAAGAACCCGATGATTGTCATGTCTTATTCTCATGAACTTGAATGCTTATGGTCTGTGTCAGGGCTCTGATATTTTAATAAAACAGGGTCACTAAAGCTAGAAGGTTGTCATTTCTTTCTGTCCACTATTCTTAACACTCAGCGTCAGGGATCCGGCTTCCAGATTGTGAAACTGATCAAATATTGTTCATGAAATTTTTAATTAATACTTAACTTATCAATTAACAAATTCTTAAGCTGTTAGTCAACAGGGATTCTCACTTGCCCTGGTATCCAGATAGGGTGAGTGGTGCCCCACCTAGTGATACAAATGAGGTATTACAAGGATTATTAATAAGTATTGATTTCAGTCAATAATTATTAATAATTATATTCCCAGAATTGGAGGGCTAACCCCTCCATATTTCTGGTGTTCCCACGCAACATGAATGCCACCACTTCAGTATTTATGCTTTTGTATAATCTGCCACATTTTTTTCCATTAAAAACAGAGAGGACAACAAACCCCTGGTATGACAGAGATTTGACATTTTCATATGAAGGCAACACTACTTTAAATAGCCCATATACACAATTCAGAGTGCTGCACAAGAAAAGCATTAAAAATGCAGAACGTTTAAAAATCAAAGTACAATACAATGTATTTTTTGAGAGTTCATAAATAAAATATGAATTAGGAAAAATATCTAGATTTGAGGTACACGTAGTTGCTATGCTGCTTAGCAACTGCATACTTATCTATTTATTTTATTGTATATATTAACTGCAGATATGTACATTCATTTCCACACTCAGTGATGTAAATACCAGTGCAATGATTAAAGGATCAAGAGACAAGAAAGCATCTATCTATAATGCAGCATATCTCTGTGTGTGTCTGTGTGTTTGTATGACTGTTTCTCACATATCTCTCAAATCATTCGTCAGACTGACCTCAGATTTTATAAGTGCTTTGCTGAGGTTACGAGGGTGTGCATCTCAGAGTATGGAGTTGTTCAGTCAAAATGTGTAATTTTTATCAATAAAAGTTTAGTTATCACTCTGCCCTCATGCTCTGGCTTCTAGAAGTGTGGGCGAGTTTTCAGATTGACTCCGTACTGATTGGATAATACACGGCATCAGTAACCAGAGCACTCCGTGAGCTAAACAAGGAAGCGAAAAGCGACAAATTTGACTAGAAAAAGATAATACTGAAGATTTAATGCTTAAAACATTATACCATAAAGTTGCTGTGATTGCGTAGGTCTAAGGATAATTCGGGATATGTAGAGAACACGAGGCGCGTGAGCAGACTGGGCAGAGTGTCAGTGGGGACCCGGGTCTGACAAAGAACACGGCATATCCAACACGGGACATGCTTGGAGAAGCAGTGGCCTGACCGGGCAGACCACAGTCCTTCGCGGGGAGGCACGCCCAGCCTGCACAGTCAGTGGTAGACGGGAGGCCTGACTGCTGCTTCACCCGTGTGGTACCACTGTCCTTTGCAGGACAGCAAGTCCCTCCTCCTGTGCTAGTATCTAAAAATTCAAAACTTAATAATAATATTGCCACGATTGTGGAGCGAAATGGCCAAATAGGACACAAAAATGCTCAAATAATGAAATAAATAATTTTTAGTTAAATATTTACTGGTAAATGGGCTGCACTGATGCAACGGTTTCAGTCAAACAGGCCCTTCTGCTGTGTATAATAATGTTGGGTGTTTTGTAGTTAATTCGATTGATTACAGTTTTAAAAACCTTTTAATAACAAAATACTGCTACAATATAAAATGATGCACTACAGTGGATCTCAAATATTTGTAAACATGTCCTGTTATAGTACTGCATGAGTTTATTGACGTACACTATAAACTACACATATAAACGAAAACAATTATAATGGTGACCAAACAACTCCAATTCACCAAACTACAAGAATATAAGTCATAAAAGATCACGCAAATACACTACTCACAAAATGTTAGGGATATTCGACTTTCGTTTGAAATTTCAGGATGTACCTAAAATGCACTATAACCTTTACAGGTGAACTTAATTTGACCTTCTCTAACCTTTTGAATGCACATGTCCAACTGTTCAGTGTTTCAGTACTTTTTGGATAACTTGCCATTCTCTAACAAGGTGCTTAATGCCAAAATTTCCAACAGGTGTTTGATCCATAAATCAACCAATAAATTGTCTGGTTCAGTTAGAATTGGTATTTAAACAGTCCTCTTCATCATGCTGTTCACATTTTGACATCATGAGACCAAGACGGCACCTCACAATTGATCAACAGTACCTAGCCATTGCGAGGCTTCAAACAGGATGTTCTCAGAGGAAAGTGGCCACTGAGCTTAGAGTGTCACAGAGTGCCATCAGCAGGTTTCAATAGAGATACAGAGAGGCTGGAAGAGTCACAGAAAGGCATAGAAATGGACGTCCTTTGGCCACATCCCACGCTGATGACCACTTCATTGTGAACAGTGCCCTGCAGAACCAGATGATGAATGCCACTTAACTCCAGGCACATTCAAGGGAGGTGAGAGACACCCAAGTGTCACGTCAGACCATTCGAAACCGTATACATCAGTGTGGTCTGCATGCTAGACGACCTGCAAGAGTACCTGACCACACCAGGAACAGGCGTCATTGTCTTCCATGGGCCAGGGAGCATTTATGCTGGACAAGGGACCAGTGGGCCTCAGTGCTGTTCTCCGATGAAAGTCGATTCACGTTGAGCAGAAATGATGGCTGCCAATGATGTTGGAGACGTCAAGGAGAGTGCTATGCATCAGCCACTGTTGTGGTGGCATTACACTCTGTGCAGGTGTGTCTAGTCCATACAGACCTGCCCTACACCTTGTGAATGGTACAGTGACAAGCCAATACTACCTGAATAACATTAATCCAGTCACTGTGCCCCTGCATGAACAACACAGGCCTAATTTCATCTTCATGGATGACAATGCTCCAGCTCATTGAGGTTGCATCATTTGGGAACGGCTGCTGGAGGCTGGGGGTACCTCAAATGGAGTGGCCTGCTCTTTCTCCAGACTTGAATCCCATAGAAAACCTATGGCATCAGCTGAGTCACTATGTAGAGGCTCATAATCATGCACCCCACAACCTCAATGACCTGAGGGCCGCCCTTCAAGAAGAGTGGAATGCCATCCCTCAGCAGACGATAAGTCGACTTGTGAACAGCATGAGACATCATTGTCAAGCTGTAATTGATTCTCAAGGGCACATGACAAGTTATTGAGATGTTGACATTTGTTGCTGTGGTATACCCACCACTGTTGTTGGCTTTTGTTTCAATGAGTTGTTTAAAATGAGGAAATCACCACTGCATGCTTCTACTTAAATGCCCTACTTAGCGTCAACTTTTTACATTTTCCCTAAATTTCACCCAAAAGCCAAATATCCCTAACTTTTTGTGAGTGGTGTAAGTCTGACAAACAAATAACCAAGGGTTTTTAAACAGTTGCATGTCCCATTCATTTTCAAGAATCCTGTAATTAATATTCACACAATCAAATACATTTTAGTGTTCAGTCCATTTTATATTTGTCAAAGTCTAACATGCGTGATTGCCTACATATAGGCTATGCCTCTTTGTATTCCACTTTCAAACACAGCCTACATTTGGGCCTGTAAAGCCTGATTGACCTACCTGCTTTCAGACAAGAATACTTGCTTTCTACGGGCATGCACTGGTTAGATTCAATTTGAAATTCACAAGACAGTGAGTGAGTTGGTCTCATCTAACTAGTAAAAGAAGCTTCTTGCTGTTATGTGGATCATAAATACATTTTGGACTCAATCAGAAGTCAGGAGAACAAAATATGCATGTTCTCATAATGCAGTCTACAGCTCTGCTTTATGTATCTATCATATTATTGCTTATTCATTTCCAATGTGACATGAATTGAAACGACTGTGGAACACCAGGGTTCACTGTTGCTCCAGAGGAATATCCAACCTGCTATAAAAAGCAGAAGAACTGCATCAGAAATATAAGCTCAGTTCCAGTTCATTCCACCAGTTTTGGATTATTTACACTCCTGTGCAGCAGTCCTTCCATGACTTGAAAAATGTTATGATTTTGTGGTGTTTTTCTGTGATTTCTGCTGTGCTTACCCGCAAATCATCTATATTTTCTGCATATAGACTACATGGGGGGGGGGGGGACTTGTTAGACTTGGAGTGATCCAAGCCGTTGACCTTGAAAGTAATTCAGATCTTTTCAATGAGTTCTCCTCCAGAGGAACAGAGAAGGCTACATTATGCATGCAATCTATTATTAATGGTCTTGAGTCATGTTACGATCAGACGTGGCTCTCTGAAAACATCCCAAAGGCCCAATTCTCTGGGTAGTTTAATTTTGATGGTAAACATTTTAAAAAAGTTTTTTTTTCCAGTGTTCTGGAATTAATTATTCTTTAAATTTCTACTTTTCCTTGGGTCGTTTTACAGGATTTCTTGAGTCATTTTCTGGTACAGCTTGAAATGTTTTTTGAGTCCGGCACAGGAAAAGCAAACACTTCTTATGTTGTCACTATTTGCCTTTTCCTCTATGAATAATCTTTATAATGACCCGCATCAGTGTTTTTGTCATTGGTCCAATTAAAATGCTCGTCTGCTTCTTTCCAACACTCCATTGGCTGACAGCTGTTCTCAGAGCTCCCGGCCCCGCCTCCATCTGTCATCCTCCGCGCTGGTACAGCAGTGCTGCGCTGATGCGCTGGAGTGACACTCGGCTCTTTAACTTTATTCTCGGATGGACTTCTCTTTAAAACGCGCTACGACTTTGGAAAGGCGCGCGTGCAGAACGCGCGTAACAAAACTCCGTATTAAACACTTTTCTCCACTTTTTTTTCAATCCCTCTTTAACAGTATGAAGTGCAGTTATGGCAAGGAGTAGCAAGTCAGTTGCGCGGACCCTGGAGGATTTGACGCTAGATTCGGGTTATGGTGGAGCCGCGGACTCCTTCAGGTCATCCAGTGCGTCGCTGTGCTGCTCGGAGGCGCATGGAGGGAATTACTGGCATTTAACCGACTCGATGCACAGTCGACACAACAGTCTGGACACTGTCAACACGGTTCTGGTCGAAGACGCCGAGATCCTGGAGTGCAGCGGGCAGTGCGCTAAACTACCCGAGCTTGAGGATGTTCCGTGGAGCCTCGGGGAAGTGGCGAGCGCCCTATGCAAGGACGAGGAGATGAGCCTTCCGACCCCACCGCAGGACGTCCTGCTCAGGCTGTCGGTGCTGGTGAGCCGGGCCCTCGTCAGGGTTGCCAAGGAGGCGCAGCGCCTGAGTTTGCGCTACGCCAGATGCACCAAATATGAGATCCAAAGTGCCATAAAGCTGGTTCTGTCGTGGACCGTCTCGGTGAGCTGCACCGGCGCGGCCCTCGGTGCCTTGTCCCTGTACAACATGTGCACGGAGGACGACAAGTTCAGCCGCGGGAAGTCGGCGCGCTGCGGACTTGTTTTCAACGTGGGGAAGTTCTTCAGGTGGATGGTCGACAGCAGGGTTGCGGTCAGAATCCACGAGCACGCGGCGATCTACCTGGCTGCGTGCGTGGAGAGCCTTTTCCGCGAGGTGTACGCGCGGGTGCTGCGCAGTGCGCTGCTGGAGCGGGATAACGGGATCCCCAAGTTCACCGTGGACGTCCTGGAGCAGGCCGTCAACGGCGACGCCGAGATGTGGGGGCCGCTGCAGCCCTGGCAGCACCTGATCTGCGGGAAGAACGCACATGGTAGGTCACGAGCTACGGCACGCTAATCCCGCAATAAAGGTGAGAGAGCGCAGTTCACATTTGAGAGCACAGCCTATAATGTCTTCCTCTAGTTTGTACCCTATCCTTTTTATAACTTGGCACTTTAGATCAAACTTACTTTATAAGAGCATCAAAAGCGTTCCCTCACTGTTTTGAAATCAGATCTTGCCGTATGCACTACATTTGGAACACCTCTCTATCAATATATGAATACCAAGCTGTTCCTGTCAGCCACTCTTTAACAAAGTG
Organism: Pholidichthys leucotaenia; assembly: GCA_020510985.1. Taxonomy (NCBI): domain Eukaryota; kingdom Metazoa; phylum Chordata; class Actinopteri; order Cichliformes; family Pholidichthyidae; genus Pholidichthys; species Pholidichthys leucotaenia. The sequence continues at coordinate 142,913,856 of CM035840.1, forward strand.
GAAAGTGGAGAAGCCTTTTCCATTAGAGTTTCAGGGGCTGCGAGTGAGTAGATCTTGATAAGAGAAAGGATGATTCTTCTTTGCCAGCTTGTCTCTTCTGTTTCCTCTGCAGAGGAAGTAGTGCTAGTTTAGGGAAAAAAAATACCTTCTGCTATCTCTCATGTGGCTGTTTTTTAAACTGCAAAATAATTAAGATGTGCCTTATTTACCCAGGTGTAGTAATGCTCTCAAAACTTTACGTACAGCATGCTCTGCAGAAGTGAGTTTTCTTCATCTCACTCATTCAGGAAAGTGTTTTGCTGATTGGATTGCACTGTATGCTTTTGCCATATGGGGTGTGTGTTTTCAAAGTAGCCACGTTCAAAGAATAAGTCTAATTGTATTCTTACTTCAGTGCCACTAAACCTCAAATACATCAGAAACCACTCCAAGACATTACTGCCCCCGTTGTGATGGATGTCGTTAAAACGCTGCTGTGACTCCTCTTGCAACAGGTTTACGTAATAAAAGGCCTTGGGGGACGTATTTGCTGGCGTGCATTATGCAGACCGATGCGAATAAAACTGAGTTAGAAGGAAACATGAAGAGAAACTTGGAAGGACTTACTGTAAAGAGCACTTCATATCACTGTACCGTTTTTTGTTTTTTTTTTACAGGTGCATGTGAGCTGGTCAGAATCAGAATCAGAATCAGATTTATTGCCATTGTTCATGTAGTACACAAACTAGGAATTTGTCTTGGTGCAATGCTGCAACATTAAACATGGAGTAGCACTAAAGATAAAAATAAAAAACTATGCATGCAATAAAATGTAGAATATGAATGAGTAATACTAATCTATGCAATTTAAAATATAATAACAAGCAGCAGATATTGTGGAGTTCCACATAGTGCAGTCGGTAGTGCAAAAGAAAACAGTGATAATTATCATGAGTCTGGTTGAGCTGCTGTACGTAGTGCATGAGAGTCTAATAAGTCACTTAGTGTTCAGCAGTCTGATGGCAGAGGGGAAGAAGCTGTTCATGTAGCTGGTCGCAGATATATATTTACATGCATAACAGGGTTTCAGTTCTACTGTCAGAATAAGAAGTCTGACATGCAGACAGGTAACAAATGAAGGCAACATTAAGGTGTTGGGCCACCATGTAACTCTAGCTGAGGACTGTGGTACTATTGCTCGAAGAGATATTCACTAATTTGGTGTTTTGATGTTGTTTGAGAGTAGTTTCTTAGTTCTGAGGACTATGAGAACCATGCTTCATTTGTGACATTGTTATACTGGAAGAGAACCCATGTATTAATGTAAAAGGATTTGTGGTAAGGGTGATTGCACAGAAAAAAATGCCTTGAACATTTGAACTCACATTGTGCCAGCCAAATATCCTCCACTCAGAGCTAATATCATCTCGCTGAAAGGATGAAGCATTTAAACCTGTGGCTGACTATGCCATAATGTACCCACCTGTTGAAAAGGTCCAAACGTTTTTCCTTTAGCTCTTAAGTGTCAGAATTCATCATTGTGACCCAATTACAATATAACCATCTCTGTGTCCACCGAATTGCAATAATGCACCCAAATTCCCAATTCCCATCTTTGTTTATTCACATTTCATTCCATAGATCTAACCCCAGATGTGCTCTTTTATGACTAAAGCTATTGTCATCCCAGCCCCCCCCCCCAAAAAAAACATCCGTTAAACTCACTTTTATCTTTTCTTTTCACCACCTTTGGCTGGGAATGCTAAGCATTTTATACTTCCCTCAGAGCATAACTGGATGTTATCCTCTTCGCTGTAGGCAGTGTGTCTGCTTTGAAACTCACAATGTATTTCCTCACCCTTTCATAAATGTTTTTCTTTCCTGTTATCTTCTTGTGTAGTACTTGCATACACATTTTGAATCGAAGTGAGAAAACGGTACAAAATTCATCACATATGAGTCAGATGGAAACTGTAATAAAATGTAGAACCTTAATAAATTATGTCTTACCGTACATTATTGAAGCTCAGTATTTACTCAGTATGCACACTCAGGTTACTTGGCATGCAGCAAGGCTCCAGCTGTGGGAGAGGTATAGTGAGTAGTCACTGGTGCATTGGAGTGGTGAATTGGATGAGATACAAATGTCTGGAGCTTGTATGGTATTGACACAGAGCTCAAAGCTTCAAAAGCAGGATTATGTGTTTACTCTATGTTGGGTAATGCAGCATTGTGTAGCACACTATGTAAAGAATAAAGTATTAATTATTGACTTACTCATAAAATAAATAAAAAAAATATAACTACATTTTAAAATAGCACATGAAGCAAATTAAATGATTCATTCCTGCTTCTTGTGCAGTAATTTTTGTTACATTTCAACCAAATACTGTATACTTATCTTGATGGATTTTTGATGTATTAAAATGATTATTGATGGAAAATTTGTGTTTTTGTAGGTTGTAACCTTCTGAAATGCGTCTGTTATTGACGTGATTATCAAAAAGATATCAAAATACTCACTTCTTTTAAAAAAAAAAAAATACACAGCCTTTGTCACATTTTTCTCTCCAAGAAGTTTTTACTCTTCCGGGTATTTTACGGTATGTCAAGAAATGTGAACCGTCACTAAGGCTGCATTCAGATCAGGATAGGTCGAGAGTCTTGGTCCGACTGGGTGGGGAATGCCAAGAATTTTCACACCTTGGTTTGGTTTGGTTTGCATTCACACTGCAGCGGACCAAACTGCCTGGACAGCATCACGCAGTTACAACAACTGCTCATTTGGGGTGCTGTAGCCAAAACCATCACTGACCAAGAAGAAAAAATCTGTGCGAAGAAGAAAAATTAGGCCCATCAATTGGCCAGGACCGAAAACGTAAATCTGTTCCCTTCAGCCGGGTTGTTTGTCCGCCACAGACGAGACATTCTTTAACTTTTCTCCTCGGCTTTCTCCGGTAAAAACATTTCTCAGATTTGTGCATTTGTCTTTAATGTTATTTTCTACCAAAAATGTATTATGGTAAACACCACTTCCTCTTCTCAGACTACGTGTTGCTATGGTTACACAAATGCCAAGGGGCACTTCCACCCTTTGGTCCACTGGATAGTCCGTTTGGATTCACAGTGCAAGCGGAGTGCACCAGACTTCATTTGCAAGTGAACCGAGACCCCAGTTTTCAGGGGGACCGGACTTTGTTTGGTGCGCACTAGAGTTCCAACGCACATTCAGACTGCACCAAACGAACCAAACTATCCGCAGAAGCCACTGTTTGGTCCTTTGGTACAGACCAAACAGTGGCCATCTGAATGCGCCCTAAAAGGTAAATGTCATTAGCCTTGATACCTGACCACTGTTCTGTTAGTGTCCAGCCTAACCATCTGTCATGTAGACTGGCGGGGAGCCAAAGGTAAGGATAAGGACCTGTACTTATAGAGTCCTTTTTCGAGTCTCAAAGACCACTCAAAGCACTGTACAAATCCTCTATTCTATCCTAGGGCCTATAGGAGACAGACTGTTTGGCAACAGTGCTAACCACTGTACCACCGTGCTGCCCTTAAGGTGTTAGCTTGAGCGATAACAGTGGTACTAAGAAGCTCGCAAGAAGCATGCTTTGTATTATTATTTCTTTTAAGATTTCAGTCACCCTAATAGGCATCCCAGTTTCCACCTGGTTCACTAATTCACAGTTGATAATATATCTCATGTCACTCTGGCTTATTTTGTTATATTTTCGCCATGGTGCAACATTGAGCCGTTGGCATTAGCATGCTAAGAGGTTGGAGTCGCTCATTCTAACCAGGATATAGCTCACTTCAGCAGGAAGGAGATGACAGACAAGCTGCCTGGTATTAGTGTAATTGTCGATCCAGCCAATTTTGATCACTATTTTCTATAAATTCTGTTCACCCCCACTGGAATCCTTGTTCATCTACAGCACTTGACCATATACATCATTCTTAGACATTATTTTAGCTTTTCTTCTAGTATTATCAATAGCCAGGACCAACGGCACCTCACTGAAACAGCAGTTTAGCCACTCAATCACAAATGTTTCTATGCACATAGAGAGCCTAAGTCATGCCTCTCTACTTCCACATATGCAGCCTTAAATTGGAAAAAATCTCCATTGAAGTGAATGGCAAGAGAGAAATTATCTTTTGATCCTGATTGAATTTTGCCACGAGTTATACATGTTTTTCAATTTAAAAGATAATTTTCCATGTTAATAACAGTGTAGGTTGTTATCAAACTGTTAAAGTATAAGGTTGTGAAAATACGTAAATTGAAAGACTGCAAACACAGACTCATGTAAGTTACGCCATCATTTTCAAAGCGCACCCAGGTGGAAGTAACAGTCCTCTGGATCAGCTGCAGCTCTTAAAATACATTTGTATTGTTTTTCTCCTCTTTGGATCCTTCTTTCATCAGTCAGAAAACAAGTAAGCTTTGAGAGGGGAACCACCATTATCGTGTTTGGGGACATGTATAGTCCGAAACAACGAGATGTAGTCCACTGAGCAGTTTCATAAAAACTAAAAATTACTGTTTTATTATACGATAACTGACAACTTTAATTACGTGGAAAATCATCTTTTAAATTGACAAACATCATATGTGTAACTCATGGCAAAATTTGATCGGGATCAAAAGATAATTTCTCTCTTGCCATTCACCTCAATGGAGATTTTTGTTGTGATTTAAGGTCCCATATGTGGAAGTAGAAGGACTAGTCATACCCTATTGACCACTGAAACCACACACCCCTGTGCACCATTGTATGTTGCATTATTTAATTGATTATTTGAGATAAATTTACTTTAGCTAACTCATGGCTGCCACCTGAGCTAATCTTAGCTAAAGCACTAGGTTAGTAATTGTGATGTAAGAGGGAAGACAGAGTAGATTGCAGATTTTAAAGGGACATATACTGAAATGAGCCATTCTCAGGAAGACTGCAAAAATAAAATAAAAATAAACAAACAAATTTGCTGCAGTAAATAGATAATTAAAGAAATCTTGAACAAAATATGCCACAAATATTAAAACAGTTCAAACAAACATTTCATTAAAATGTGTGAGCTGGTAAAGTGACCCCTTTAATAACAGTTTATTTTAATATGTAATTGTAATAACTTTTTGTGATCATTTCATTTTTTACTACAAGAGGTGTAGATGCTTCTGCAGAAGAATTAGTAAAATTTTACTGATGGTACATTGGGTTTTTCATGTTGATTCTTTTCAATATTAACTGTTCCAATATGCTGGAAGTGGGAATCAATAGAGGTTCCAAGATATGATATTATCACAAGCTTGCAATATGTCGAGTATTGCGATATCATATATTGTGATTTCCCATCCCGATCTTTGTCTTCTTTAACTCCTGGCAACTCCTAACCAGTTAGTGAGCAATTAGCACCATCTAGTGGACTGAAACGACAATTGGTTTTTATTACTCGTACAAGGCTATTCATTTACAAAATGTGTTGGGCCACAATTTGAAATCAAGACATGTAACTGGGCCACACATATTCAGCGATCTGTTGAATATGGCAAATTTCAAACCAACACAGATCAATATGACAAAAAATATGCACTTTTTATTCATTGTCTTCGTTTTAAGTGTGTGCTTGGCACATGACAAAGGGACATCAAACGTGCATAAAAACACAAGAACAGTGCTGGAGTTGAGCAGAACTTGAAGTAGTAGAAATATTTTTCCTCTTGAACAACAATTAAATGAATAGAATGAAAAATATTCTGTAAATAACCATTTTGGTCACATCTTACTCAGGCATATCTCAAAGTGCATAAAAACTCAATGTGTACTGTGAGTAGCATTAACATTTGTTTCCCTTTTGAAATAAAGTATACTACATCCTGGTCAGAACTGACCTTGGCACATCACGAAGTGCATTTAGCTGAATAAAAAAACGAACTGTCAAACACTTAAGTGCACAAACCCCCCCCCCCCAAGAAAAGATTGATAGCATTAACAAACATTGCACATCTACTATTGTGGTTTGTTTTGTTTTAAATCACCACATGTGTGAGTAGGAACCTCTTTTTATAACTACGCATTCCATTACACACACACACACACACATCAGTCAACCAAAAATTTTTAGGAGAGTTTAAAGATACAAAAAGCGCCCACTTAAAAACTTGAGTAATGACTTCAGTCTTGAAAGTTTGAGGTTTTTCTCAAAAATTTATAACAATTTTCTTGTAGTTTTCTACTTTTCTCTGTAAATTTATCTAAATTTGAAACCATTTTGTGGATTATTTTATGGCAAATTTTTGTCTTTTTTTAACTAAAATTACAGGGGTTTTTTCTATAAATTTGAAATGCATTATGGAAAAATTTTGACTTTTTTTCCTTACACAATTTACACTTTTCACTATAATTTTGCAGAGCTAGAACAATAATTTAATTCTGATTTCAAAGAAAAAAAATATAAATCAAATTATATTTAATGAAATTAACTTAACTTACCAAAGATGCAGTTATTTCTGTTATATTTCTATATACATTACTCACAAAAAGTTAAGGATATTTGGCTTTTGGGTGAAATTTATGGAAAATGTAAAAAGTTCATGCTACAATGATATTGTATCATGAAAGTGGGGCATTTAAGTAGAAGCATGAAATGGTGATTTCCTCATCTCAAACAATTTATTGAAACAAAAGCCAACAACAGTCGTGGGTATACCACAACAAAAAATGTCAATTTCTCAATAACGTGTCATGTGCCCTTGAGCATCAATTACAGCTTGGCAATGGCGTCTCATGCTGTTCACAAGTTGACTTATTGTCTGCTGAGGCATGACATTCCACTCTTCTTGAAGGGCGGCCCTCAGGTCATTGAGGTTGTGGGGTGCAGGGTTACAAGCCTCTATACGGCAACTCGGCTGATCACGTAGGTTTTCTGTGGAATTCAGGTCTGGAGAAAGTGCAGGCCACTTCATTTCAGATACCCCAGCCTCCAGCAGCCATTCCCTAATGATGCGATCTTGATGAGCTGGAACATTGTTGTCCATGAAGATGAAATTAGGCCTGTGTTTTTCATGCAGGGGCACAGTGACTGGATTAATGATGTTATTCAGGTAGTACCGTCTTGTCACTGTACGATTCATAAGGTGTAGGGCAGTTCTGTGTTGACTAGACACACCTGCCCACACTGTAACACCACGACGACCAACGGCTCGTCTGGTGACAACAGTGGCTGATACATAGCGCTCTCCTTGACATCTCCAACATTGTTGGCGGCCATCATTTCTGCTCAACATGAACCGACTTTCATCAGAGAACAGCACTGGGGCCCACTGGTCCCTTGTGCAGTGTAAATGCTCTCTGGCCTATGCAAATAATGATGCCTGTGCCTGGTGTTGTGGTCAAATACCCTTGCAGGTCATCTAGCACGCAGACCACGCTGATGAAAACAGTTTCAAATGGTCCGACGTGACACTTGGGTGCCTCTCACCTCCCTTAAATGTGCCTGGAGTTGAGTGGCATTCATCATCCGGTCTCACAGGGCACTGTTCACAATGAAGCGGTCATCAGCGTGGGATGTGGCCAAAGGACGTCCACTTCTATGCCTTTCTATGACTCTTCCAGTCTCTCTGTATGTCTGTTGCAACCTGCTGATGACACTCTATGCTCAGTGGCCATTTCTCTCTGAGAAGATCCTGCTTGAAGCCTCGTAGTTGCAAGGTACTGTTGATTAATTGTGAGGTGTTGTCTTGGTCTCATGATGTCAAAATATGAACAGCATGATGAAGAGGACTGTTTAAATACCAATTTTAATTGAACCAGAAAATTTATTGGTTGATTCATGGATCAAATACCTGTTGTGAATTTTGGCGTTAAGCACCTTGTTAGAGAACAGCAAGTTATGCAAAAAGTACTGAAATACTGAACAGTTTGACATGTGCATTCAAAAGGTTAGAAAAAGTCAAATTAAGTTCACCTGTAAAGGTTATAGTCCATTTTAGGTGCATCCTGAAATTTCACCCCAAAGGCGAATATCCCTAACTTTTTGTGCGTAGTGTATTTGTAGTTTTTTAGAACTCTCCTCACCACCCAGACAGCAGGAAAACCTCCCTTATTTTGAAATCCAAATGTTGGCACCGTTTAGTTTGTTTGAAGGCTGTGGACAGATTAAAATCATTGACTTCATAAATTTCGGTCATCTTAACTTGCCAGGTACATAATAATGAACATAAATTATTAGTTAATATTGTACTAGCTGGTGAAGTCAATCCTCAGCGATTCATCAGTCAGTCTTGCCTTTCCCTGCATATGAAGTCTAACTGCACCTGTTAGCTAAGTGACTTTTCATTATTGTTCCCATTACCAGCGGGTTGAAACCACAATAAATGCCTCCACTGCATACATACCTCTTCTGCTTTTTTTTTTTTTTTCCCCCACGTTTAAAGTACTTTAATAAGCTCGTGCTTCTCTCAGACAGTGACACTAGCGAGACACTATAGAATGGTCACGTGGGCGGGGTAATTCTGAACTCCGCGCAGATGACGGTCACGCGCGTTGTTCGTGTGCGTGCTTGCGGACTGTCGTTCCTTCATATTTTTTTCTTAAATTTATATTTCCTTGGTGTGGCCTGAGCCTGGGCCGCTCGGAGGTTGGTTCTGGGCAGCATATGGCCCATGGGCCGCTATTGAATAACCTGCTCTAGTACCTAAATACTGTAATAAGTTTGTATTTGCAACATTTATTAATAGTTTTTAATAAAGTATCATGATACTGACGTCTCTGAATCGATGCAGCATTGCTGCCACAAAGTACCACGGTATTATCCTGTGTTGATTCCCCCCACCCCACCCCTATAATATGCTGCTACTACTACTACTACTACTACCACTACTACTACTACTACTACTACTACTACTACTTCTACTACTACCACTACTACTATTACATCGAGTCGCCTCGAGAACAACCAGCAACGACATGCCGTGATGGTCTGTCCAGACTGTCTTGGGTTTATTCAAAACCCAAGACAGTCTATCTGCAGTAGCGGGCATGGTTTAAAAATGCATTCTATTCCACTAAACTCAAACAGCCCGACTCTCAGAGGGTGGGTTGACATTAGAGGAGTGAGTACCTGTCCAACTGAACCGCCATATCACTCCATCCATTCTCCATCATTGTCTCAGCCAAGTGGGAGTAATTCAATTCAGCTTTATTTATATAGCGCCATTTCACAACAACGGTCATCTCATAGCACTTTCATCTGTAGGGGAAACCCCCACAATTGCAGGAAGACCCCAGCAACCAGGCAATCCCCTGTGAGCAAGCACTTAGCAATGGTGGAGAGGCAAAACTCCCTTTTAACAGGAAGAAACCTCCAGCAGAACCAGGCTCAGGGAGGGGCAGTCATCTGCTGCGACTGGCTGGGGGGTGAGGGGATAGAGAAGAAGAAGAAAAGAACAGACATGTAGAGAGCATCTGATCCCTCCCTAATTATAGGCTATATCAAAAAGGAAGGTTTTAACCCTATTCTTAAAAACAGAGATCGAGTCTCACTCCCGAATCCAGATTGGCAGCTGGTTCCACAGAAGAGGAGCTTGATAACTGAAGGCTCTGCCTCCCATTATACTTTTGGAGATTCTAGGTATTACAAGTAATCCAGCATTTTGAGAGCGTAGTGCCTTTTTAGGATAATTGGATAGTATCAGATCTTTTAAATAAAAAGGGGCCTGATTATCTAGAGCTTTGTAAATAAGAAGAAGGATTTTAAACTTAATTGTAAACTCTATGGGAAGCCAATGAAGGGAGGCCAGAACTGGAGAGATATGATCTCTCTTTCTAGTACCTGTTAAAACTCTTGCTGCAGCATTTTGGATCAGCTGAAGACTTTTTTTAAAGATGTTTTAGGACAACCTGATAATAAAGAGTTACAATAACCTAATCTAAAGCTAACAAAAGCGTGGATTAATTTCTCAGCACCACTCTGAGACAAGATGCTCCTAATCTTGGCAATATTACGCAAATGATAGAAGGCAATCTTAGAAACAAGTTTAATATGTGAATTAAAAAACAGATCTTGATCAAAAATTGAGGTGATTTATCCGTATTATGCAAACACCGGTGACCCAGCTTTGTGCAGAGGCCTTTATAAATATCTTTATTGCATCTCTTGAACAAAAGCTTATTTTTACTCCCTGTGTTGACACAAATTCATGTTAGTTTTTCTGGTAGGTGTTGGTTTTTAGAACATTTGGGTTGTGGGGCTCTTGGTACTGTCATATTTTACATTCATACCTGGAAATAACACACACACACACACACACACACACACACACACACACACAACTTTTCAAATATTTTGTTAATTAATCAGTCATATGCCAAGTCATGTTATTTGCAAAACACTTAAAATGTTCACATTTGTGGACATTTGACTGTACTTCAGCAGAAAAAATGTTTTTACCAGCAGGTGATACGTCCTATATGTACCTGTTGATATTCAGTGACCTCTAGTGGCTATGGAAGTAATGACATGAACAAACATGGCAGAGGCTTACATTTCCAGTGTGTCTAAACTAGTGTCTGACTTTTGCTTAACCCTGCCCATATTTCCCTGAACTTAAAAAAAATATTTTTAGTGTACTTCTGTACCCATTACCCAATCTTAACCACCTAATAGTACGTATTTAATGTCTAAAAGAAGTGAAGGAAGTGAGAAAGTGAAAGTAAACACAGATGGCAGTGACAAAAAGTCACCACAGAGGACTGAACAGGAGTTTCTATCATGGAAGTGCAGCTTTTTGTTTGACCGACCATCCCCCACTCAACTCTGTACTTGTACAGTATTTGAATGGCTGTGAAACAAGGAGACACAGTAAAGATGGTACATATGGGCATACTATCATTTCTGACATACTACTTGAGAACTGTTAGTTTTTGAGAAACTTGTTTTTTTCATAATGGTAAGTTTGGATATGACCCCAGCCTCAAGTGGAAGTTGTAGGACTTGACTACTGGCTTTACTTTTTAGCCCTGTAGGTTGCTGTTTGGTCTGTAATAAATGTACATAAATATAGGTTGTTACGTTTAGACAAGCTGGACAAAGGTACCATCTGCCAACCATCACCTTTAAAGGTGATGAAAACATTGAATATAGTTTTATGTGTAATAGAAAAAAAAATCATCAACGGAGCCCTTTAACTGTCAAGGTGATGCTTTTTTTTGTAGTAGCCTCACAGTTATTTATTTATTTATTTTTAGCATTTTTTTTTTATCTTGGTTGAGAAAGATTTGTGATAATGAGTAAAACTACTGTCATTTCTGTGACAAAAAGCAAGCTGTCATTATGAATCAAGTAGTGAGGAGTTGTTCAGCTCTCAGATGAATAAAATGTGTTAAGCTAGTTCTAAATCATTTAGCTATTTTATAAGTGAAGCTGTATATTTGGATATATGGCCCTAGTAAATTATATGTTTTGTGTGCATATAATATGGATAGATTTATGCCATTGTAGTTTTTCACCTTTTTTAAAACTAGAGTAAAATGTTGTTTGTGTTGTTTCATGAATTGAAATGTCAGGCTTCCACACAGGATCCATCAACCATTGCAGGATGCAGTTCTGCATTGGCACATCCAGCGTATGGCAGGACTCCCACACACAGGCTTAGCTCACACACATACTCATACACACATACATCAAGATGTCAGGGGCTCCTCTCACCATGGCTGACTCAGTGTTATTTGCAGGTAGGTGTTGGGTTTCCCTGCCTCGGCTGTGGTGTCCTGTCAGAACAGGAAACTGTTCTTTATGCGGGGATTTATTATGCGGCTTCCACCAGACCCAGAACTCACTGTCTTCTTTGATTTCTATAACAGTGTGTGCATGTTAAGAAAATTTCTGGTGGAACACAATGTCTAATGTTTGGGGATATACTGGGTAATTCATTCAGGACCAGTTTTTTTTAACAAATTTTGAAATTTTAAATGAAGTTTGTGAAGTGTGGATATTGGCCATACATATTCATGTTAGGGTAATTTGTCTTATTCACAGGAACTAAAATATCAAGATACACTCTAGTCCATTATGGTGAATAAATACCCTTTAACCCCTTGCACTCTGGTCAATTTCCCTAAAAACGCCAAAAAATAACGTACCCAAAGTAAATCAAAAGCTGTTCTTCAACCCTTTGCAGCATCTTCATGGGGTTGGTCTCATTTAAAAGAAAACACTTTGAATTTTTTGGCAAAACAGTCATAATCTCTCCAAGTGCTCCGGCCACTGAGTAACAGTCATCTAAACATACTGAACTTGAAGAAAATAAATTTTGCCTGGGTGCTTTTTTTGGATACAAATGCTTGCAAATAACACACAGCTGTCAGATACTATACGGGCTGCACGGTGGCGCAGTGGTTTAGCACTGTGGCAGCACAGTTTTACCCTCGGCCGGGGGATCGCGGGGATCATGAGATCGTGGGTTCGATCCCAGCCCCCGACCAACAGTGAGCTGTGTGGAGTTTGCATGTTCTCCCCGTGTTGCGCGGGTTTACTCCGGGATTTCTCCGGTTTCCTCCCGCACACCAAAAACATGTAGGTTTAGGGCGCTCGCGCACGCAGCGACCAGCAGCCGGTGGCTTGTCACCAGACTGCAAACCAAATCTACCTACGGGTACAAATAAGTAACAAAAAAAAAAAAAAAAAAAAAAAAAAAAAAAAAAAAGATCTTGTTAAGACCAGACTGAGACCGGAGTCTCCCAAGACAAGACCAAGACTATAATGGGTCAAAACCAAGACTGACGTCCACAGTCGTCTTGGTCTCAACTTGGTCTCTGCCTGGCTTGGCCTTGGTCTTGACTTGGTCTTGACCCTTTAAAGGGGAAATTTATTGATTTTTAATTAGGCTGAATTTGGTATGTTTACACAGGAAATGATATTTCCTCGAATATCACCATTTTTTGGAATAAATTGTGATCCGGAGAGAAAAAAAGTCATCGAAAGTGACGGTTTCAGATGACCGAAAATCACTGGGAATGTTGGCCTGAAATGCATGACTTCAGGAGCTGAACAATTAATAACTAGTCTTGTTACAATCTGAGAATGACGAGATCGTGTTCATATTTTGAGGAAAATGGAAGAAAGCATTCTCGATCTGAGTTTTGAAGTGGATACCAATGAAGAGGAAGACGAAGGTGAAGAAGGATTTATCAGACAGTGATAATGATGGAGATTTGGGAGATTTTGACCCTGAAGCCGACAACAAAAACCAAGCTAGTGTTAACACTGCGGCTGCAGTCCCTGCATCTTACCTGCATGAACCGGGTCCAAGACAGCCAGATGGCAAGTTCCTCTTTAATCTGTCTTCGCGGTTTTTTTCACCATCCAACTGCTCCCTGTTAGCCGTTAGCTCCGGTCCTCCTGCCTGGCTGCTTCTCCATTATCATCCCACCAGTGGCTGATGCAGCTTTTAAACTTCCACCAAACCGGAGTCTTGAGTCCACCGGCAGTCTCTCCTTCACCTCCAAACCCCAGCAACATGAGCCCCACGGTGGCCATTTGGTCCCGTGTGAGCTGCTGGATTAGAGTGGAGCAACCCGAGTCGGTGCGCCTCCTTCAGGCTGAACCTCCATGATGATGAACCGAGGAGAAATGAAGACAGGTCGCAGCTTAACCCTAACAACACTGGTATGTGTAAATGTATTTATTGATGTTTCTTCTCTTACTTTTATATTATAGAAAATTTAGAAATCCACTTTGCGATTGTCTTTTCTTTAAATTTAAAAAAAATGTGTAAAAGTTGTCCCTGAGTGATCAGCAACTCATCCGAAATTATTCATCATATTTTAGAGAAACTAGAGTGTTTCTTATTTTAATACCAAATTATGTTTTTAGCAAGGGTAGACCTTATTCTTCAAATATATGTGCTTTATTGATTGGGATGATTTTTAGATAAGTCTTGATCATCATTTTTGCTTCATATCTTCACCCTCTCCTTGCAAGTTGCATGCTTGCAGTGAAAATATTTATCTCGCCACAGCAACCGAGCGATGAGAATCTTCACAAGGGTTTATCATGTTCTCAGCTTTCTGTGGCGGTTATAATATGCTTATTTTAGGATTCTCAATGAGTATTCCCTTTAAAGCTGACTTTATGCTTTGCACGTCTGTGATGCGCCTACACTTTGGACAAGGCCGGTACACGTGCGGCTGTATATCTTTCATTTGCATCTAATGTTTGACCAAATGTCTGACGCATGCACATAGCCATCATCTGCAGTTTTACCTCACCCCGATGGGTAGCACAAATGCGCTAGCATGTCAGTTTGTTCACTGGCTACTGGATGTAAGAGAGAAGAAAAACATTTTGTCAGTGACAACAGTGACTGCATGTAGAGAAAAAGAAACTCCTCTGTTTACTACTTTTACCGCTAATCATTTTTTCTTTTTCTTTCTCTGGTCTCGTCACATTTTCTTTTTAATTCTTCATCTTCTTCTTTCTCTTCATCATTATAATTTAAACGGGAGGTTGGATCTTGTTCATGTGTAGTCAGCATACACAATCAGTGGGGTCACAAAATTTCTGCCACAAAGGGACCCCATGGACCCTAGCAGACTGGAGAGGATGATGAAATTCATGTCGCACAAGATTTACACTACAACCAGTCAACAGTGGACTTTTCTGCCATCCTTCTCATCTTGTGCAGTGCTTTTGTTAATTTCTGCCAGCACAGTCTGTTTTACATGCTTTGCGTCATGCCATCTAATTACCTGTGTGCCTCATTTCAAAGAGGTGTGACAGTGGTGCAGTGTCAGCACATGGGTAATTTGGTGCATTTTATGCCAGTGCACTTCAGATCAAGAAAAAGGTCTATCATCAGAAGCACATTTGTTAATGCTTTTTCAGCAACGTGTTTTGAAACCCTGCAGCTCTGGAGTTCATGAGGAAACAGCATGCGCTGGGATTTTCATTTATTTATATGGAGAGAGTTGTAACAGTTATAAGCTAATCACCCATCCTTTTGATTATAATATGATAATACACTTAATAGTTTTTTATTCCATCTAAATTCTCATTTTAATTGTGGACTTACCATTGGAGTCTATAGATTAGGAATTAATGTATACATTTTTTAGGTGGATGAATGAAGGAGCAGGGAGTGTGCGTGTTCTACTTTTCACTGCAACTTCCTGGAGAGACAGGAGGTGTGTCTACATCTGCCCCGGCTGGCATGGCCTCTGATCGGGTCTGGACAGACCCGTGGTTCAGTGGAGAGAGAGGGTGGCAACATATTACACTGTCCACATATAACACTGCTCAACCCCAAATTTATTGTCTAACTTTTTTTTTTTTTTGCTGATTTAGGACAATTTTGATGTGTTGAATTCAAAAATCACATTGGTTTTGCTCAATCAGGTCAACTTTTTGAATTATGGCCACATGTTGTTTTATACATTTTTGTTTACATGCACGGGTATTTTCGCTTTATCCATCCATCCATCCATCCATCTTCTTCCGCTTAATCCTTTTCAAGTCACAGGGAGGCTGGAGCCTATCCCAGCATCTTAGGGCGAGAGGCAGGGTACACCCTGGACAGATCGCCAGTCCATCACAGGGCCAACACAGAGAGACAGACAACCATTCACTCTCAGTCATACCTAAGGACAATTTAGAATCCCCAGTTTGATGCCAATTAACCTAACTTGCATGTTTTTGGCATGTGTGAGGAAACCGGAGAAATCCTGGAGTAAACCCATGCAGACATGGGGAGAACATGCATTTTCGCTTTATATAATGCAAAATTCTTTTTTATGTCTTGAAATTCTCTGAATTTTGAACAATGATGATGTTACATTCAATTTACATGTACTTACCTTTATATAAATGTAAGTACATGCACAGTACTAAGTACAGGTTTTTACTTAGCACCTGATAGAGAGAAACAGATGTCATTTTCGGATTCAGCGGTGCAAAATGCAATGAAAATAGCTAAAGTAATTCCGATATACAAGACGGGCGACAGAGGGGAACTCTCAAACTATAGACCAATTTCACTATTACCGCAATTTTCCAAGATACTTGAAAAAATATTCTATGAGAGAATTGACAACTTCATACTGAAGAATGATTTATTGTGTGAGCAGCAATATGGGTTCAGACACAAGAGGACAACTGCATATGCCCTAATGGAATTTACAGAAAAAATATCAACAGCCATTGAAAATAAAGAGTATTCAGTTGGAGTATTCCTAGATCTTAAAAAAGCATTTGATACAGTAGATCATAATTTATTATTAAAGAAACTACAAAATTGTGGTATTAGAGGGGTAGCACTGTCCTGGTTAAGTAGTTACTTAAAGAATAGATATCAGTATGTATGTGTTAGCAACAAAAACTCAGAGCTACTGAAGGTCACCTGTGGAGTCCCACAGGGTTCAGTTTTGGGACCATTATTATTCAATATGTATATAAACGATATATGTAAAGTTTCAGAAAAAATGGACTTAATATTGTTTGCCGATGACACTAATCTGCTATGCAGTGGAAACAATTTGGAACAACTTCTGGATACACTCGGAAAGGAATTAGGAAAGCTTAAACTGTGGTTTGATTCAAACAAATTAACGCTCAATTTAAGTAAGACAAAATTTATAGTCTTTAACAACCATCACAACAACCCAGTACCCAAACTCAGTGTAAATGGTGTAGAGATTGAAAGAGTATCTGAAACTAAATTCCTTGGAGTAATAATTGATAACAAACTGTGTTGGAAGTCACATATTAATTATATTAAAGGTAAAGTATCCAAATCAATTGCAATATTACACAGAGTGAAATATTTGCTGAATCAACCCACACTATACACCTTGTATCATTCATTAATACTCCCATACATGACATATTGTAATGAAGTATGGGGAAATACATATAAAACAAACATATATCCACTCTTTATGCTTCAAAAGAGAGCTATTAGAATAATAAATAAAGCAGCTTACAGGGAACCAACAAACCCACTTTTTCTTAAACAAAAAACTCTCAAGTTGAAAGATCTGGTTGACTTTAAAACCGCAATAATAATGTTCAAAGTGAAGAATTTATCACTGCCCGCAAATATCCAAAAGTTGTTCCAAACAAGGGAGAAACGATATCACTTCAGAGGAACATGTATATTTCAAAAGCCTACAGTGAGAACAACCACCAAGCAACACTGTATTTCAGTGCAAGGAGTCAGATTATGGAACGATTTTGGACCTGAATTAAAATCATGTACAACGCTTGGACAATTTAAACAAAAACTAAAGGAAGAAATACTCCAAACATATTTACAAGACGACATGTAAACTCACATAAGGATTGACATTTCCAGCCTGTGTTGTGTTGTAGCTTAGTTTTTTTTTTTTTTTCTCTCTCTGTGACATTTTGTCTTAGATTTGTTTTGAATAATAACTGCTTAACTTAGCTTAGCTTAGTTTTCTTTTTTTTTTTTTCTTCTCTCAGTCACATTTTGTCTTAGCTTTGTTTTAAATTGTAATCGCTCTTGTCTTGTTTTCTCTTTTTTCTCTTTTGAATTCTTGGATGGAATATGGGTGGGCAACATAAGCTGCGGCTTCAGCCATCACCCATTTCGGATAACTCACGTGGAATTGTATAGTAGAAGGAGTCCTTGTCTAATTTGACCTTGTTGTTATATTTTACAGTTTCTTTTAACCTGTACTGTACTATCCGAAATAAATTCATTCATTCATTCATTCATTCATTCAAAATTGTCTTAAATCAGTTGAAAAAACACAGACAACTTACAAAAAAAAAATTTTTGTAATCCATAATGTCTGTCCCCTTTCATCTCCTTTGATTGACCTTTTGTCTGTTTGCATGTCCCATCCGGGGTAATAAAAAATGCACACTCAGCTGTTGTTTTTCTGTGATATGTATTAAGCCAAGGACAATTGAGATAAGATTAGATAAGATAAGGTAAGATAATCTCTTATTAGTCCCACAAGAGGGAAATTTAAAAGGAGGGAGGAGAGTTGGGTACCCGGGGGTGCACGGTGTGATGGCTTGTGGTTATGGTTGGGATTCTCAAGCCCCCACTGAGCACTCCAATGGCCCCCAGTCAGCCCCCATGACGGGCTGCCAAGAGCAGGTTTGCTTTATGGCAGAGGTCGGTGGCAGACGGGACACCGCACCAGCTCTCCTCCTTCCTCCTGTCTGGGATGGACTGGGACAGAGAGCCATAAACCTCGGTAGACCCCTGCAGGAAATGGGGGAGACCCTCGTTCAGTGAAAACAACAAGAGAGAAAGAGCCCTCTGGCCTCTGCTGGGCCAGGAGCATCTTCTGCACTGCCATTAATGATCCTTCCGCAGGTTTACCTAGGAAAACCTTGTTATGACTTTTATTTCCTCTAGATAGTCAAGTTTGATTGTTTTCGTGGCAATCCGCCAAGGCTGGGCTACTCTGAGGACCTCACTAAACCACCCATTCGGTACTAGCAATCGAGAAAAAGACGGTCAGTGAGTTTATGAAAATTTTCACAGACATTGTCCTCTTTTCCTGAAGTTTCAAACCAATTCATGTCTGCGTGTTGCATCTGTGCGCACTACATTAAGCCATTCAGCTCATAATAACAAAATGAACTAGAGCACACCCACAAACACGTGATGTGCCTCTGGCAACTGATGAATGAAGAAACTTTCCAAATACAGCCCTTTGTCTTTTTTATACTACTGTTTTCAGTCAGTGTCTCAGTCTGGTTTCGATTACAACACTACTATTTTCCCAAATCCATTCCCGCACGGGGACAACATGCAAATTTCACACCGAAAGGCCACAGTTGATCAGGAAGTTAAGAGGATAAACACTGTGCCACTATTCCTTACCTGAAGTAATGATAATAACAACTGTGCATAAAATATGTATGCATGATTGTGAAGTTTTGGACCAATACCGATGCTTAATATAATCATTTGGTTGAAAGCCAATACTGATTTTTATTCCCACTGGTCTTCGACCACTTCGGGAGAAGACCAAAGGGGGATTATGGTTTGGGGCAGTCCCACTTTTGTGAAACCAACTCCTCCTACATTTTGTTCTGATTGTTTTGAAACTTGGTACCAGGGTTTGATATACACTGATGATGTGTATATTACAACTTGGCTCAAATCGGATGATTTTTGCAGGCGTTATCAGCCCTGACTTAAGATGTCCTTTTTCACCTCATTTCATCAATAGTAACAGTCTTGTGAAATCAACCCCTACAGTTTTGTTCCAAATGTTTTGAAACGTGGTACCAGGGTTTGATATGCACTGATGATGTTCATATTGCTATTTGACTCAGATTGGATGAATTATAGACCTTGAGGTCAAGGTCAGAGGTCAGTTTTTGACATGTTTCAGACAAAACCCAAGCGCAGACACAGGCTCAATAGCAAACAGTGATCTTTATTGATTGAATGAGAGAGAGAGAGAGAGAGAGAGAGAGAGAGAGACTTTTAACTTTTAAAATAAGCCTTTATTGCACACTTCAAAAAAATGTAAGCACACCAACATCATTCCACCAAGTGTGTCACATTGGAAAAAGTGCAAACTGAAGTGTTCCCCCCCCACACACAACCCAGAGCATTCCTTGTAGTCCACCTATTCCACATTGGCAGTGGCAGTAGTGCGAGTCCTCTCCGTAGTCCGTGCAAAGACGAGCCAGAGGCCCCCGCCAGCTCCGTTGCACATCCCAGAGACAGGTTCCCCATCTCAGAAGGATTGGAGTCCTTAGACCATGTGGGTTATTCAAGCAAGTCAACTGTGCAGCAGGCTCGTCCAGCGTGTAGAAAGAAAACGGTGGGGCGTCCATGCCCTGCAGGTAAAGATCCAGTTCCGTGACAGTCAATTACAGTCAATTAAATGTCATATACAAGTCTGATCAAACAATATCCCAAAAATGTGTAAAACAGGCAGAGGAACGACTGCCATTTATTCCTCCTGTCGGGCGCGCTTGACCGCCATTCTCCCTGCTGCTTTACGCAGGGCTGTCAGGTGTTTCTTGAGGCGAAAACGTTTCCTTTCATCCAGGAGGTCAAGACCAACCTGCCTTCTTAGCACATCAACAGACTTAATGAATTTATCAGTGTCACTGAAGTAGTCGGTGACCTTAATGGCTTTGTTATAGGTTTCATCCAGCAAAGCATTTATTTCTTCCAGTGAATACAAACTCGTGTTTGTACTGCATTTTGCCTCAATAGACTCAGTATTAGACACAGTGTCGTTATCAGATTCCATTTCCTCGTCAGCACAACTCAGTTGACTGTTTGGTTCTCCTGGGCCAGGGGATTCATCATGGGCCACAGTTTCCTGGACGCCACCCTCAACAGCTGACTGTCGCTGTTCCATCCCCCGCTGTGTAACGGTAGCAGCCTCCAGAAGCACAGCCGCTGATGTCACACAGCGAGATTCTGACGCACCATCAGGTTGGTGCTCCGTCCCCTCCTCGGAAGCGGTAGCAGCTGGTGGAGGCACAGCTGCTGACGTCACACAGCGAGATGATTGTGACGCACCATCAGTGACCTTTTTGGCGCCATCACCATCAACGCTCCTGGCCGTAAGCTGGGCCGCGGGCGCCACAGCCGGTCCGTCCACAGACACAGCGGCAGGCTCCGGAGCAGGGGCAGCGGACGAGAGAGAGAGAGAGAGAGACTTTGACTTTTAAAAAAAGCCTTTATTGCACAATTCAAAAAAATGTAAGCGTACCAACATCATTCCACCAAGTGTCTCACATTGGAAAAAGTGCAGATATAAGTCTCTACCCCCAACACACAACACAGAATAGTCCTTGCAGTCCACCTATACCACATTGGCAGTGGCAGTAGTGCGAGTCCTCCTCGTAGTCCGTGCAAAGACAAGCCAGAGGCCCCCAGTTCTTAAGCAAGGCCAAGTCCCCTTCCTCCGGCAGCAGAGATAGCGCTGTGCGGCCGCAGCCAGTTCCGTTGCACATCCCAGAGACAGTTTCCTCATCTCAGATAGATTGGAGTCCTTAGACCATGCGGGATTTTCAAGCAAGTCATCTGTGCAGCAGGCTCGTCCAGAGTGTAGAAAGAAAATGGTAGGGCATCCACGCCCTGCAAGTAAAGAGAGAGAGAGAGAGAGAGAGAGAGAGAGAGGCTTGACTTTTAAAAAAGGCTTTATTGTACAATTCAAAAATGCAAGAACACCAATATCACGGCCCCAAGTGTGTCACATCTTAAAAGTGCAAACATAACTCATCCCCCTGACCCACAGAACACAAAACGTTCCCTACAGCCCATCTATTGGTGAATGCCTTCAAATTGTCCACCATTTGGTAGTAAGAGAACTCCACCTGGAGTCTGACTTTCAACAAGGCCTTGAAAGCAGACACAGGATCCACATTGCCAGCGTTGGTAGTCCGATTTTTCCTTGTCAGCCAGATGGCAAGTTTAGCAGTACCAGATAGGAAGTTCATCAAAGTGTGGGCAGACTTCCTTGCCACTTTATACTTTGGACCGTAAATGAACAAACCAAAAGAGAAATGTTCACCCAAAGCCTGAAACCACTCCCGCAAAAGATCAAAAAGGCCAGATAAATGAAAACATTGAACAAACAAATGCTCCAGGGTCTCCACTTGGGAACAAAACAAACATTCCCCCCCCACAGTTGGATCCAGGCATGCTCTGTATTTATTTGTAGCTATTGCCCCATGCACAATCCTCCACTGGAGAGCTGCTGTCCGTTTCTCAATAGGGAGCTTGTACATGCACCGCCAGCTGCCTTTCGGGGAGACCTCTGGCCCCAAAAAACCCGCCCACCTCGAGTCTGTCACGTCCATCAGAGAGCGCAGATTCAGAACCTTCACACAGATGTGATACACTGTCCTCGTCCCGACAAACTGGAACCTGCCCAGGCGAGGATTTCTGAAGGTCAGCAGGTGATCCTCTCCTCCCTGCCACTCCCCCACAGCTGGACTTATGGAAATGGCAGGAAAGTTGGACACAGTGTTGTCATCCCATTGATTGGAAAGAGTGCAGTTTGTCGCAAACGCTCGAAGCGGTTGTGGCAAGGCAGCGCACACTTCCCCCACCACCCTTTGCAGCAGTCTGACAGATGTAATGTTGGCACTCCGCCTCAGCGTTTCCATCGATGTGGTCGACATCTTCATAAGATGACCAAGCTTGGTACAGCGTGCCTCTTGCAAACAAGTCCACAGACTGACCGACTGCAGCACCTAAGCGTCGATGAATCGATTGAAAAACAGTGGTTCCTCGAACAGCCACATGCCCGGTGTCTCGTCATGGAAGCGGGCTACGGTGAAGACTCGCCATGCATGCAAGACGGACGTGTAAAAAGCAGAAAGTCCAGTAAGGTCCACCTCCCCAGATGTCACGAGGAAGAGCTGCTTATCATAGCCCAAGCGACCAACTCTCCTCAGGAGCAGTTTAGCAGTGTCCATCCAGCAGGGTCCGCATCCGTAAAGGAGGCGTTGTGCAGTTCGAAGCCTGAAGCAGGCGATCTTGGAGTGTATGTCCACCAGGCCCTGTCCCCCCTTGGCCACAGGCAGGTAGAGAACAGGTGCATGGACCCAGTGCCGACCAGACCAAAAGAAGTCCACGATGATCTTCTGAACCTCCTCCACGAGGCTCCTGGGCGGTGTCAAAGCAACAAGCCTATGCCAAAGAGCAGAGGCGACCAGATTATTGGCGACCAGAACCCTGCCCCTATATGACAGGTGTGGTAGCAACCATTTCCATTTTGAGAAGCGAGCACACACCTTGTCCTTAACACCCTCCCAGTTCTGTCGTTCAAATGCCTCCGAACCCAGAAAAACCCCCAACACTTTGAGACCGGCCGTCCCCCACTGAAGACCGCCGGGTAGCCGAGGGACATCTTGACGCAACCACTGGCCCACCAATAGACCCTCACTCTTGGCCCAATTCACCCGGGCAGAAGATGCCCTTTCATAAACTGACAAAGTGTCCACCAGACGCTGCACATCCCCGTGGGACGTGATGAAAACGCTGACGTCATCCGCGTAAGCAGACAAGATGATCGGGCTTGATGGCCCCGGCAGAACCAGACCACCCAGCCGAGTGCGCAACCTGCACAGCAGAGAGAGAGAGAGAGAGACTTTGAAAAAGCCTTTATTGCACACTTCAAAAAAATGTAAGCACACCAACATCATTCCTCCAAGTGTGTCACATTGGAAAAAGTGCAAACTGAAATGTTCCCCCCCCCCCAAACAACACAGAGCAGTCCCTGCAGTCCACCTATTCAAAGATCCAGTTCTGTGACAGTCAATTACAGTCAATTAAATGTCATATACCAGTCTGTTCAAACAATATCCCAAAAATGGGTAAAACAGGCAGAGGAACGACCGCCATTCATTCCTCCTGTCGGGCGCGCTTGACCGGCGTTCCCCCTGCTGCTTTACGCAGGGCTGTCAGGTGTTTCTTGAGGCGATAACGCTTCCTTTCATCCAGGAGGTCAAGACCAACCTGTCTTCTTAGCACATCCACAGACTTAATGAATTTATCAGTGTCACTGAAGTAGTCGGCGACCCTAATGACTTTGTTATAGGTTGCGTCCAGAAATGCATTTATTTCTTCCAGTGAATACAAACTCGTGTTTGTACTGCATTTTGCCTCAATAGACTCAGCATTAGACACAGTGTCGTTGTCAGATTCCATTTCCTTGGCAGCACCACTCAGCTGACTGCTTGGTTCTCCCGGGCCAGTGGATTCATCATGGGCCACATTTTCTTGGACGTCACCCTCAGCAGCTGACTGTCGCTGTTCCATCCCCCGCTGTGTAACGGTAGCAGCCGCCGGAAGCACAGCCGCTGATGTCACACAGCAAGATTCTGACGCACCATCAGGTCGGTGCTCCGTCCCCTCCTCCGAAGCGGCAGCAGCTGGCGGAGGCACAGCCGCTGACGTCACACAGCGAGATGATTGTGACGCACCATCAGGTCGGTGCTCCGTCCCCTCCTCCGAAGCGGCAGCAGCTGGCGGAGGCACAGCCACTGACGTCACACAGCGAGATGATTGTGACAGAGAGAGAGAGAGACTCTGACTTTGAAAAAAGCTTTTATTGCACACTTCAAAAAAATGTAAGCACACCCACATCATTCCTCCAAGTGTGTCACATTGGAAAAAGTGCAAACTGAAAGAGAGAGAGAGAGAGAGTGGGGGGGTGAGAGCTTGAACATGCAGAGCGGGGTGAGTCTGGCAACCCTGTGAAGAGAGGAGAGACGAGAATATGAGCTCCCTGAATTTAATGGCTGAATGAGCAGGATAATGAATAATCTTATGGCGAGTGAGGAGTAGCCGAAGCACCAATAAGCAGTCTGTCCAACACCAGTTAACCAGGGTCCCGCTGACGTGAAGTAGTGCTCGTGCAGAATAATTACAGTGCTGAGTGCTGAGGAAACCTTCACACGGGAAGTTGAAGAGAGAGTTCAGTCCAGAAGTTTGGCACTTGTGTTGCAGAGGTAAGTGAAGCCCACGGCTCATGGGTGTAATCCGGTCTGCCGCCTGGAGCAGGAGGGAGTCCGCCAAGAGGTAGGTCCACCTGTGCACAGGGAAGAGGGAGAAAGAGAGGCAGGAGCAAAAGGAGATAACATCCAATGGAGAGTTGCTTACAGCTGAGTTGGGGAAACGAAACTCCCAGACAATGATGCGTCGAAGCTTGAAGAGAGGGAGGCGAAACTCCCTGTTTGAAGGAAAGGGAAGACTCGAGCTTAGAGTTCTTCACCCTGTAGGAGCGTTGACATCTCCGTGCAGGCTGCAGGGAACCACTCCTGATAAAGCCTGCGTTAATTGGGAGAAGCAGGTGTGAGCGCAGCTGTGGAGAATAATTAGTAGGCAGAGAACACACAATGCAGATCACCACAGTTTTTCCCTAAATCTTGTAAACACAATAACTACAGAAAGAAATGATGTAGGCTTTTCCAATCCATACCATAGGTGGATCTAAAACAAATCTTGGATGACTTACACCCTCAGAACTCAGAACTCAGAACTCAGAAAGGATTTATTGCCAAGTACATTAACAGTAAACAACTGATAACATACGAGGGATTTGACTTGACACAGAAAACAACCTGCATTTCCGGTGACGCGGCAGCGTCTGAAAAACGCGCCTGTCATCAGATGGGTACAGGATGCATAGGGAAGAAAAGGATAACACAATAGGAAAGAGCAAAAAACCATTGATTGTCAGAATACCGGTCATATATGATCAATATTATGATTACAAGAAAAAAAGCCCTCAATGCACAATTAGCAGACAAGAATGTACACAAAGACACAAAGGGAGCAGTGAGTGAATGATCTTTTTCATCAGTTTATTTGAGTCAGTGTGGGTGTAGTGTTGAGTGTAGGTGTTTGTATCAGTTAAGAACAACAAAGTCTCTTTGGCAGGAGATGTTTTGTCTTAGCGGCTGGCATTTGTCCTTGAGCCATGCAGCTGGCTGTCCGTAGAGTCAATGCAGCTCAAATGTTTTGGAAACAAAAAACTGCAGATAATCTGGAGGACTTGTGTGAGGGGGTCAGATTAGTCGAATAGTGCTGATCCCAGAGAAAGAGACTTTATATTCTCTTACAGATTCAGTACTTTAATCCTTCAGTGCTGGACGTTGAATCCTTCATGGACGGCTCTCAGCGTGATCATGATGTAATCCATTTTCCTAGACAGTTCCCCATTTGCCGCTGTCAGAGTCCTCTCCATTTTTTCAATTTGATGGTTAAGCCTCGCCTGGCCAGCATTTTGATAGGCTACGTCCATCTTCATCAATTTACGGTACACCAGGACAATCCCAGATCCAATCAGAATGATCCCGATGACCATTGCTACGAAGACGTACAAATCTTCGACATCTTCGATAGAAAGATCAGACAGGCACAAGAGTTTCCAATTACTTGTGTTCCTCAAATAGCCCGCAGCCGCAGTTCCTGCGGGGCAAACAACCTCCCCCGGGGCACTTTTCCTCGTTGAAAAAATAGTGTCAATTGCGTTCAAAGCCCAGTTTATTAAATCCATAATTTCGTTCGATAATCAGCAGTAGAGACACGCAGACAGACGATAGCAAGCTGGGATCCAGTCAGTTAGGGGAGGAAGGAGATAAGTCAGAGCTGGAGAGGAAAAAGCGTCTGCTCTCTTTGGGAGGCGGAAGTGAAGAAGTGAAGAAGTGAAACCCATAACCCTGACTTGGTTATGGGTTTGGGGTCAAAAGGTCAAGGTTACCATTTCATTTGCACCATTACTATAGAACGTGTAAAGCTAGGGTCACTAAACTTGGTACACAGGTTCATCCTGAGACCCTGACCATTGAATATGGGTTTGGGGTCAAAAGGTGAGTATTCCCTATGCCCTCTTACAATAGAATAAGTAAAGCTCTTTAGGGTCACCAAACTTGCAACACAGGTTCACCTTGGAATCCTTACCTTCAACTATTGGTTGTATAAAATTATATCTGTTGTATATTCATGGATGATAGGCTTATCATAATTTGGTTCTGCCTCAGTAATTATGTTGAAAAAGTTGAAAACTGCTCTCCTTCAGTAACATATTGGGATCTTCAAAGAAAACGGGAGGCGGAGGGTATTGCACTCCGCTCAGAGTGCTCTTGTTTCTTTTGTTTTAATGTAAGGACAGCAAAGAAAAAAATGTATTTTGAAAAATAACTGAGCCATTTAAAAATTTTTCACCTCTTAATCACATCATATGTGAATGAGTTCAAATTCATTCATACAATATCTGAAACAATTATTAATATGATCTTTTGTGTGACAAAGGAAAGGTCAGACAAACACTGGTGTCATCAGTGAATGTTGTTTTATTCATTGTTAGGCCGATGGCAGTCAACAAAGTGAATAGTGGCTGATACTAGTTATTAAGGGAGTAAATTGGTACATCACTATATAATGATAATAATGTAGACAATTTTCATTCTACTGTCTGTACTCATTTTATTGTCAGTTTGTCAATCTAACACTGAGCAGCGAAACCAAATAATCGACCAGGGACACCTTTCACCAAAACTCAGCCTAGCAACACCTTGAGTCTCTGTGGAGCTGCTTGTTGTAGCATGTGAAATACAACATTGTTGAGAGGTAATTTGAGATCATTTGATCCACTTGCATGCTGCTGTCTCGCACTGAGCTCTGTTCACTCTTACTTTTTCTTGCCTGGAAAACATAATACACTAATGCCACTAATGCACTCTGTTCAGCACAAAGAACAGCCCTCTCTGAGTCTTTGTCCTAAAGCGCTCTGGAAAAAATAGGTAAAATTGGCAACTAAATGGTGAATTAGACAACGTGGGAAAACAAAGATAGCAAATGACATCACTAAAGCACATCCTTTTTGGATCATTATAGTGTGAAGTGTTTAACTGTGGTTGGGTTGTTTTATTTCTTTTCCTTAAATTCAAAAATAAGACCTCCCTTTTGCAAATTTCAGTCAAAACCCAGTGGGAGTGGTGCACTTGTAGAGGGTAAATTGTGACACTTGTTGCAGCTATGTGATGTTTTAGTCACACTGCATGGAGGTGAGAGAGTATATGTCCATGTCTTTTCAGTTTTTTTAATTCTCCCCTCAGCCTTACTGTGTGAAATTGGTGCCTGGTGCATACATGTGTGTCAAAAGCAGGCAGGCGAGAATGACTGTGGTCAGCAGTGGTATTTCTCTGTGCTGGTGTAAACCAGTCCCCATTATGTCTGGGAGACAGATATAACATATCTGTGCTAGGGAAACCCTGACACAGCAGCGCGCAGTTGGATATGTAAGGCAGCAACAGACATGCACACAGGGAAGCACACGCCAACACAGACATGCAGAAGCACACATGGCCCAGGAGCAGATCTGGTAATTATTGCGAGCTTTGATGGGGAATGAGGAATGCTGATGTGACACAGTGTCTGGTTTGGGGTGGGTGAGCCCCAGCCAAGTTTACTTCAGTTGATTAAGAGGAGATGAGTGATAGAATACAGTTAATTCTGCTCCCAGCTGGCACCGCCTGTGATAGTCTTTTTTTCACTTCTCATCCCCAGCAGTGGATTGCACTTTAAAAGTTTGCGGCACACATTGTCATTTAATTCTGTGCAGCTGATAAGTGCAGCTGGTGGACAGTCATTGAGATGAGTATCAGTCATCTGCTATACAAATGACTGCAGCTTCTGCGCAAAACAGAAAAAAAATGAGTAATCGTCTGTGTTCTTGTTGACTTGATGAAACTCTTCCCGATTATTGGTTTTAAGAAAAAGAGCAGAATGTTACAACAAAGTCCAATTGAATCAATATGGATGACCAGTCCTTTTCAGCTTGTAAGACCTCCTGAGCTATTGTGTGATGTCATGTGAGAAAATGCATGTGGAGCTGCTGTTACATGGACTAATTTAGCTGATTGTCTCATTTTTATGCTTGACCTTTCATACCAAAATGAGATTTACTCCATTATAGCTCTGACAGTATCAGCCCAAAAGGCTACACATACAACATTAAAATCACATATAGCATTAGAATCAGAATCAGAATCAGAATCAGGTTTATTGCCATTGTTCATGTAGTACACAAACTAGGAATTTGTCTCGGTACAATGCTGCAACATTAAACATGATAAGATAAGAGAAATAAACTATACATGTAATAAAGTGTAGGATAAGATTAAGTGATACTGGTCAACAGTTAAAATATATATTAGCCAGCAGCAGATACTGTGGAGAACTATATAGTGCAGTCGGTAATGCAGGAAGAAAACAGTGATGATTGACATGAGTCTGGTTGAGCTGCTGTACATGGTGCACGAGAGTCACTTAGTGTTCAGCAGTCTAATGGCAGAGGGGAAGAAGCTGTTCATGTGACGGGAGGTTTTAGTCCCATTATGTTTGTAGCTTTCTGTTGAATTTTTGGTGGTTTCATTGTAGCAAACTTGGTGATATTATGTATAACTTCTTGAGAATTCCCTTAGAGTCAGTCGATAAACAGTGAAAATATACCGCTCCTAGACCAGAATAAATTAGCAGTAACCCTGTGTGATGGAGCCAGAATCTAGCGAAGCTGTGCTAAGAATGAACTGTACAAGATGTCGACTGTGGAAGGAGAGCAGAGGGAGAAAAGAAGGCACAGATGGCAAGGACCACAATAGGGAAATCCATAAGAGAAGCTGTGGGTAACAGATCAGACCTATGCAAGCATTACCTCCTCCTTATTACTGCAGGAAGAGGAGCCCAAGCAAACAAGTACCAGCAAGTGGATTAGTTAGGTGAAGCATCTCTATATTTTTTGCAGCTCAGAATTTCTTTTGTTGTATAAAGGGAAATGATCCTGTTCAAATAGCAGCCAGTGTGACTCTGAATTGTGAAGAAGGAACTGATAAACTGGCTCAGAACGTACTTGATGTGAGTTTAAGGAAATTCAAAGAAATTATCATTGTTAGAAAAATGACACATGAGCTAGAGAAAGTCTCAAGTCAGGACATATCAAGGGTCTATTGGACTCAATGTCGGTGAAGCATAAACCATATTTCAAGATATTCATATCCACACTCACTAAATGCACACATGCGTGAAAACACTTCCATCATCTTGCATTATATGAATGCTGAAATCAACACTGCAGGGTTTTCAGTAAACATGTTGTGTAGTCTCATACTGTGTACAGCACTAGTAACACACAGTAGGCTATTGTGCTAGTACAGTTTGACCCTTTTCTGTCTCACCTCCATGTTTTAATCTTATAAACAAGAAGACAGATGCCTTCCCAGCAGATAAGGGACTTTTGTGAGGAAACTGACAGTTATAGTTACAATCCTTTATAGTCTGTGTGATAATCTTTAGCTGATAATGCCAGTCATGACAGTTGGGTTACCGTATTATCTGCGACACTCAGAGGAAGTATGTGTGTGGCTGTTAAGATGTGACTAGAAATGTGTGGAAACCTGAAACTAATGATATTAAAGCAGACTGGTAATTTTCTTGAAACTAAGCCAGTCAGTGAATATTATCTCTACCCAGAACAGGACATACTGCATTGTCTGTAGATACTAGTAACACTCGCATTTCTGTTGTTAAACTTATTTCAGCCTCAGTGTCTCTTCCTCTTTTTCTTCTTTTGACTGCTCCCTATTTGGGGTTGCAACAGAAGACCATCATCATCTGATATCAAATCAAATCAAATCAAATCAAATCAAACTTTATTGTCATATTGCTGTACATACAATTGTAGTGCAGGCAAGATGAAATTGCGTTTCTCTCGGCATCCATATAAATAGAAGCAGCATGATTTAAGACACACTCACACATAGCTTCACCCCCCCACCCCCACCCCCCATCCATTCACACATCCCTGAGACATACTTGGGGAAAAAAACTAACTATAATATACAAATAATATACAAAATGTCCGTAGGTGCAGTAGTGTGTATGAGAGATTCCGGGTCAACTGTTCAGCATCCTGACAGCTTGTGGAAGGAAGCTGTTGATCAGTCTGGTGGTTCTGCCTCTGATGCTCCGGAATCGTTTACCAGATGGAAGAAGTTCAAAGTGTTTATGCAGAGGGTGAGAACGGTCCTTGACAATGTTCAGTGCCCTGCTCCTACAACAGTTCTGAAAAAGTTCTTGGACAGAGGGGAGGGAGACTCCAATTACCCTCTCAGCCCCCTTGACTATCCTCTGCAGGGCTTTTTTGTCTGACATACTGCAGCTGGAGTACCATGTTGCAATGCAGTACATCAGAACACTCTCCACCACACGTCTGTAGAAGGTCCTGAGGATGCAGATGGGGAGAGAGCCCGCTTCCTGATCCCCAAGGAATTCTTGCTCCAGGTCAGGTCCTGCGAGATCTGCACTCCAAGGAACTTGATGTTCTCCACTCTCTCCACTAAACGGCCGCCGATGCTGAGGGGGATGTGCTCAGGCTGGGACCGCCGGAAGTCGATAATTATCTCCTTCGTTTTGTCCACGTTGAGCACCAGATTGTTCTCCCTGCACCAGCCCTCCAGGTCTCTCACTTCTTCCCTGTACATTGATTCCTCATCCCTCTGAATAAGTCCCACCACCGTGGTGTCGTCTGCAAACTTAATAATCTGGTTCCCCTCGTGTCTGGATACACAGTCATGTGTTAGAAGTGTAAACAACAGTGGACTGAGTACACAGCCTTGAGGGGATCCGGTGCTCAGCGTGACAGAGTTGGAGATGTTGTTTCCAACCCGGATAGACTGAGGTCTCTCAGTCAGGAAATCCAGGATCCAGAGACATGTGGCGGTGTTCAGACCGAGAAGGAGTAATTTCTCCATCAGTCTCTGGGGAATAATAGTGTTGAATGCTGAACTGAAATCAATGTACAGGAGTCTGGCGTAGGTGTCTTTCTGGTCCAGGTGGGTGATGACAGAGTGTAGGGTGGTGACTATAGCATCCTCCGTGGAGCGGTTTGAACGATATGCAAACTGGAGCGGGTCGTGTGATGCAGGGAGGCAGGCTGTAATGTGTGGTTTGACAAGCCGTTCAAAACACTTCATCACAATTGGTGTCAGTGCAACAGGACGATAGTCATTCAAACAGGACACAACTGGTTTCTTTGCCACCGGTACAATGATAGAGGTCTTGAAGCATCTGGGAACGATGGCCTGACTCAGGGAGATGTTATAAATGTCAGTCAGGACATCCGCCAACTCGCTCGCGCAGTCTCGGAGCACACGTCCCGGGATGTTGTCCGGACCTGCAGCTTTGCGTGGGTTGACTCTGGTTAGGGTCCTCTGTGTGTCTGCTGTGTTGATGGTAAAAGCTGGTCCGACCGATGGTGGGGGTGGGCCAGCCCTCCCTCTGATTGTCGAGTTTGATGCTTCAAAACGTGCAAAGAAGTCGTTAAGCCTGTCTGGAAGTGAAGCGTCGTCATCATCGACCCCCTGCCTAGACTTATAACCCGTCAGTGTCCGAACTCCCTGCCACATCTGCTTGGTGTTCCTAGTGTCACAGAGGTGTCCCTGGATTTTCTCCGCATAGGCGCGCTTTGCCGCCTCAGTTCCCTTTGAGAGTGCAGACCTGGCTGAGCGGAGGGCGATCCTGTCCTTCGCTCTGAAGGCTGCATCCCTGGCTGTAAGCAGCGAGCGCATCTCTGCAGTCATCCAGGGCTTATGGTTACCCCGCATAGTGATAGTCTTCACTGTAGTGACATCCTCTGTGCACTTTGCGATGTAGCTGGTGACCGTTTCAGCATACTCCTCCACATCTGTCTTGTCTTCCTGGGAGGCTGCTATTTTGAAGACCTCCCAGTCTGTGTGCAGAAAACAGTCTTTCAGTGTAGAGGTTGCACTCTCTGGCCAAATTCTGATTTGTTTCACTGCTGGCCTGCTGCGCTTCAATAAAGGTTTGTAGGCAGGCAGCAGCATCACGGATATGTGATCAGAAAGGCCGAGATGGGGGAGGGGTATCGCCTTATATGCATCTGTGTTTGTGTACACTAAGTCCAACATATTCTCTCCTCTGGTCTTAAAGTCTACACATTGTTTAAACTTGGGGAGCACAGTCTTTAAGCTGGTGTGGTTAAAATCCCCCGCAACCACCACAAAACTGTCCCGGTGTGAAGTTTGGATTTCACTAATCGCATTGTGCAGTTCCCCGAGTGCCTTCTTAGCATTAGCGTTAGCGTTAGCGCTCGGCGCTATGTAAACACCAGCTACAAACACGTTGCTGAATTCCCTCGGCAAAAAATATGGCCGACAATTTACAATAAGGAACTCCGCCAACGGAGAGCAGTGTTTAGACACTAACGTGGCATTGACGCACCAGTTCTTGTTAACATAGATGCATAGCCCACCCCCCCGGCTCTTACCGGAGCTCGCCGTTTCCCTGTCGGCACGGAACATCGCCATATCTTCCAGTTGAATGGCCTCGTCAGGAATGTTGCTGTGGAGCCATGTCTCCGTGAACGCAAGCACACAGCAGTCTCTCCACTCTCTCCGGGTTTCTCTCAGCAGACGCAGCTCGTCCAGCTTGTTTTCGAGGGAGCGGACGTTAGAGAGAATGAGCGACGGTACCGCTGGTCTGGAGGGGTTAGCCTTTAGCCTAGCATGGATCCCGGCCCTTTTTCCACGCTTTTGCTTGTGTTCGCTCTGCTTACGCCTCCTCCTCTCTCGGGTAGCTTCCAGCGGGGACTCCGCCAGAATTCCATGCTGGCGTAGAACGTTCTAGTCACAACCGATCGCCGCGATTCTTGCAGCGTGCAGTACCTTGATGTTTAATAAGGTCTCACGGTTGTAAGTTTTACAGAATGTATCATGATGATCTGTGTATTTGGTTTGGTAAGGATTTTTATGTTTGATGCCTTTCCTGACGCAACAGTTACCTTGGCTTGGTACCAGCACAAGAAGTACAGTAGCTTGTGCTTTCCTCCATGGCTGGGTAAAAACTTTACTTTCCCATTCTATATTATGGTGAGCACCAAGCTACGAGGTGGGAAGTACCATTTTTTTTTATAGTCTGTGGTGTGACCCAGCTGGGGCATGCTCACACAACTTCCCAGCTGTGGGAACTTAAACACTGACTGTCAGAATGTTACTTCTCCCGTAGCCTGAGTGTGCCCACATTGCCTGCAGCAGCTCTGTTCTTTGGCCAACCACAGGGTGCTTTGTTGTTGGTGGCTAAAGTTGTGCCCTGTGATTGGCTGTTGGGACTGAAGTCATAGTGACTATAGTTGTAGTCTTTTCAGTGTTCCTACCCAGAATGAAAAAGTTACATAGTGCTGCTTTAAACTGTGACTGTATCTACCACCTCTATGTGCAATAGAAATAGGAACTTTTTGCACTGTTCCCTACACAGATAAAGAAATGCCTTCTTTGGAGGATTGTTATCTATGGACAGTCCTTAATTGCACCGTCAACTGCTTTCCCCATTTTTAACTCATTCTGGTGAAGACAATATCAGTTTGTGCCATGATGGTGTGTCTGTTGGTTGGTCTGTCTGTCCATCCGTCCATCCACTTTTCATGAGAATCATTACTTTTCCTATAGACAATTTCCCAAACACTCACCAAACTCATTCACAATGATCCTCATGTGGTTCTGTTTCCAGGTTGTGCTCAAGGTCAAGTTACAGTCAAAGGTCACAAACTATGAGTATGTGTCATTTCAACTTTCTGTAGGCCTATACATGTGTATATAAGGGAGACAAAGGCTCTTTGTAACATTGGGGTAGTTTTACCAGGCTGGAATGAACTACTCCTTTATTGATGGTCTGCATTGTTACTGAAGCCACAATCTTGATCGAAATGACATCACAATCTTGACCTTCAAACTCAGAGGTTGAATCAATCAAATGGTCATGCCCCCAAGGCCACACACACACTGAAGTGCCGCAAGTCAGTATTACCGCTTCCACTGGGGCCAGCTGGTCCATGACTTGCCGAACACCTTCCTGTACTCACATTGTTTTCAGGGCAGCCAGGCTTGATGCTACCTCTTGTAGATACATAGCATACATGTCCATGTGCTCTTAAACTAGAAACCCTGTCGTGCCAATGCTAACCTCTACAGGGGGGCCAACGCCAAGAAAATTGGCTGCTGGTAAGTGCAGAACGGAGCAATCACACTGTGCAAAAGAAACAGACTTTGGTTTAGGCTCAGAACAGATTTTATTGTTGGTGGCCCATTGTTCCGTGCTTGCATTGTTTTTTATTGCAACCGGCCACATTAAAATATGACCTATACATGTGACTTTATTTTTTCAAGTGCTATTCATTTACGAGAAGTGCAGTCTCAGACTCAGCACAGTTGAGAGCAGCACGATGAACACTTCAACTTTACAGACTTTACATACTTGGCTTATTTTCTTTTATATTCTATTTTCTTTTTTGTCTTTTTTTCTGGAAGGAAGGGCTCTCTCACACAGCCACTATGTTGTAAAGTGTTTGATGGGATCATGTGTCACACACAGGTGATGCATGTATGCTCGTAGATTAGAGGCCGGGCCAGGCTCTTTTACAGTATTTAGAGTAAGTTTACAATGAACTGATGAAACAGGTACTTATTTCACAATTATATGATTAGATATACTAGATATTAAATATTTATTGCAGCAATATCTAAGACTGTGGTCACGTTACAAATTCTGTTGTTTAATTCCAATTATTAGCTCATTCCAGCCAAGCCAAAAGGAGCTAATACGATAACGCCGTGTCCTGCGTTGGTCCACCTAACCATCCACCCACATTTCATGGGAATTGCTACTCTGAGGCATTTTCCCTGATGGTCACCAAACTCACTCACAATGATCCTCAGGTAGGTCTGTATCCAGATTGTGCTCAGGGTCAAAAGTCAGGAGTTTTGGGCACTTAGGTGATTTCATGAAAATTGCTATTCTTCCTAGGCAATTGCCCCAGTGTTCGACAAACTTACTCATAATGATTCTCAGGTAGGTCTCTATCCAGGTTGAGCTCAAAGTCAAAGTCTTTGTCAAAGGTCAGGAGATCTTGGCATTTACGATTTCACAAAAATTGTTACTCCTTCTAGGCAATTGCCCTAATGTTCGGAAAACTTATGCACAATAATCCTCAAGTGGGTCTTCATCTAGGCTGTGCTTAAGATCAAGGTCAACAGTCATAAGATCTGAACACTCTCAGGGTGATTTAATCAGGCCAGAATGAGTTACTGGTGTCATTAACTTAAATGATTTACCCTCCAATAATCTGTTTATTCAGTGCATGGAAACGCAACAAAACTGATTATTGC
The DNA here is from genome assembly GCA_020510985.1 of Pholidichthys leucotaenia. NCBI lineage: Eukaryota > Metazoa > Chordata > Actinopteri > Cichliformes > Pholidichthyidae > Pholidichthys > Pholidichthys leucotaenia. The sequence goes on from CM035840.1 coordinate 142,949,544, forward strand.
CATTATCAGTTTATTCTCAGTTATCGGTTTATTGTGACCAGGTTAACCTAGGTCATTGATAGCCTGGTTTGCCATATCGATTTGCCTTTCATGACAGTTCACGTTCATAATTGCAAATGTCTTTTAGCTGACTTGAATATGAATGCATCAATAGGATTAAAAAATGTCATATTTATGTGACCACTCATTCACTTTCATCAAAGAAAATTGATAAGTTTTTACAAAAAAATGTGCTTGCAATTTGGGCAGTTTGGTGGAACAGTGGTTAGCACTGTGGCAGCACAGCAAGAAGATCACGGGATCGATCCCATCCCCTGACCATCGGTGACCCTTCTGTGTGGAGTTTGCATGTTCTCCCCGGTTCTGCGTGGGTTTTCTCCGGGTACTCTGATTTCCTCCCACAGGCCAAAGACATGCAGGTTAGGTTAATTGGCATCAGGTGGGGATTCTAAATTGTCCTTAGGTGTGTCTCTGTGTTGGCCCAGCGATGGACTGCCAATCTGTCCAGGGTCAGGATGTACCCTGCCTCTCCCCAAAGATGCTGGGATAGGCTCCAGCCACCTCCCCACTCCCGTGACCCAAAAAAGATTGAGTGGTAGAAGATGGATGGATGTGCTTGCAATTTGCTCTGGAGGAATGCCAGCAGCTAGTCAGCAGTACAGTATGTTATGATGTCCAGAAGGATGAAGGAAACTAGATGGTATGGCACTGTTTTAGCAGCAACTGCCAGCACTGATGCCAACAATGGAGCTAAGAGATAATGCCAAAGCCCTATGTGTGTGCATAGGTAAAAAGTTCCTCAATTAAGTCACATGACCACGTGATATACTGTATATCTGATCTAGGACCACATTCAAAAGTGATTCAGAGCTGATCTGTAAGATCTGGTTTTAGATCAGACTTGTCCATTCGGACTGCCCTAAAAAACATTGCATATCTATCACCTCAGGATAAAAATCTATTATGTCACTTCGGGGTGATAATGTGAACATAGCTTAAATGATATTGCTGTGTCCTCATTCATGGTAAACTTTCTTGTGCGTGTCTCTGGACTGTCACAACACATAACAATTGTCCTTCTGCCCTTCTGATGTCAGCATTATAAGCTGTTAGCCCAGAGGGATTAAGAAGAGAGAGAGAAAAACAGTATGAGCATAAATTCACTTTGTGCCTGTCTTTGTGGAAAGTCCAGGGGGATATCTAGCTATGGACAATGGAGGAAATATACCAGGCGTCCAGTTAATTTTGTGGTTGGTGAAATAACATAAGGGCATATTCACCTGCAGTGATATCTGATTGAAAAGGGCCTTCCTTCCTGCACCTTGGAGTTTTTGGGGACTCTATGGTTGCTCTGGTTTTGAAGACTTTTTGGTGACATTTTTTTAATAGGTTATTGTTGTGAAATAGATATTGTAGTCGAAAGCTTTGCATGGACACATGAACAATTGTGACCTATATTATTCATAAAGTGCTGAAGACTTCCTTAGACTCAAAAGGCACTATATAAAAGCCAGTCTCTTTCTACCTTATAAAATAAGGCACCTTATTCAACCTTTAATCAATGTTTTTCCATTAAGCATCCAATTTCCATGGAAAGGGTTACATCCTGTGTGAACTGTGAATGATTTTAATTCTACAAATATTTCCATGTGTTTGTATTTTTGGTCTTTAAGAAATATGTGTGGCTTTGGCAACATAGTTCTTCCTGTTATGTCCATGTTTTAATTAATCCTGCAAATTAATTTTAGAGACACCAAGTCTTTGCTTTCACTTCTTTAAATACTCACTGTATCCATGCTTTCACATGAACATTGAAATTCTGTGAGGAAAGACACATATTGAGAGATGGTGATGCTCATGCAGGCCCTAGATTTGCTGATGCAGTACTGATTCTGTTGCACTGGACCGGTATCCCATTACCTCCCATTTGAGGTCAGACCACTGACCTTCTGACTATGTTTGTGTGTCTCTGCATATACTGTAACTGTCCGCATGTTTGCCTAAAGTGATCTCAGTCATGTAGCCTGAAAGATTTAGTCAGACAATTTACATAAGACTAATCAAGATGTGAATGAATGTATGACTTCTGTTTTCCTCTGCTTGTCATTTCTTTTTTGTCTCATTTCTCATGGCCACTTCTCATTTGCTCTGCCTTGCTTTTTCAATTCCTTCTGTCTGTTTCAGTCCAGCTTTTCTTATTCAACACAGATATAACAAATCCACACTCTGCCTTGGAGGAGAGTAAGTGCTTGGATGAGGTAACCTTGTCCTGTCCTACATGTCTGGCGGGGTCTAATAGTTCTGTCAATTCGCAAGCTCCCAATGGGGAGCCTCCACCATGCATGTATACACAGACATATGTGTCTAAGCCATGACAGATTTACTCCAGATTGAATTACAGTCTATACCTGTAGGTTGCACTTCAGGGTGACTAAAGCTGTGTGTTTCTATAAAAGTAAATATGAAGAGTGCAGTAAGAATAGATCCATGTATCCAGTCCCAAATACATTTGTCACAAGAGTGATACTAAAACTTTAAATGCCCTCCCAGTCCTTTAGTCATGAATGCTCGACCCCCAGCTGAACCAGCAACACACGGCACAGATTACCTCAGGATAAGGTATATGCTTATTATGTTCATGGCATTTTTCAGTTACTAACATATGGTGGTTCCTACTTTACTTGCATTGGATTGTCAGTATGGATCAGATAGTGAAGTGAGCAGCAACTGAAACTTATGCCCTTTTGAGGAAAAAACACTGTGTAGAAGATGTGTTTAAAGGATGAGGCTGAGTTTTATTTCTCAGGTTCAGCTTTATTAACAGAACACATCTCTAGCATTCTCAAAGCAGGAAAAGAGACAGAACACTATCACATCACGCTCTTATACTTCTGGAGCATCAAAACTTAAGTCACATGGTGCTTTAGCAAACATACAGTCACATGGTACTTAATTCCAGTCACAATGCAACTCTTTGATCATTCACCATTGTCTCTTATTCTTCGATGATCCGGAAATCCCTCTGGGGCATCTTCTCTGAGACAAAGGCTGAATCTCACACCTCCTCGTTATCTCCTCCAGGTTTCAGCCGATCCAGACTTCTTTGTCCCTCGAGACGTGAAGCACCCAATAAACATACAGCCATACATTTGTGGAAAATATGAACCCAACATATGCGCCACATGACCCCCCCCCCCCCCAAATGTCTACTATGGGACAAAACATACTCAGAGATGCATGACATGAAAACATTATCACATATCCAAAAATCAATCCACCCGTTGCCTAGGTCTTAACCTCCTGCCGAATCTGCTGTAAACCAGCTTTGCTACTTCTGCAGCGTCTTCCTGCACCTGTGGATTAGAACTGTTAGCACATCTCTGTGGGGGTTCTGGAGAATGCCTTCTCGGAGGCCTGCCACGGCGGGGGGTCCTCGCCAACTGCACGTGTTCATCAGCCAGAACAAAAGCGGGTTTGAGTCTGTTTATGCAAATCAACTCCTTTCTGCCTCCTAAATCTAGCAAAAAATGCTTCTCACCTGTTTCCAGCACTCTGAAAGGTCCATCATAAGGCGGGCGCGAACCTGGGCGTTGCGCATCATGTCTAACAAAGACAAACTCCGCATTTTTTAAAGCCTTCTGACATGACTTAGGACCCAGGAGACAGACACTGACACGGGCAGATAGTGACAATAATCTTTATTCAATAGTGAGAGAGGGTAATGCATGTGTGAGTGCGTGGATAGTGTTCTGGTCACTGGAGCTGAGCAGCCTGGACGGAGACCCGGCAACCCTGGAACATACAAGCAGAAAACAATTACTAATGTTCCACACTCGTGAAGAGCTACAGGTAATGAGGCTTACTTGAGTGCAGCACAGGCCACGCCCTGCTGAGTTCCAGCGGCCGTGCAGCGTGGAGGTGAAGGTGTCCGTGAACGTGCTGGGGTTACCACCCGTAGCTGTGACAACGGCAGTCCTTGTGATGACGCCGGCTGTGACTCCACAGACCGGGATGATGATAGTCCTGACGATGACGAGGTTAGTGATTCCACAGAACGTGGCGATGATGATATAGCTGATACTGATGACAGTGATTCCACTGATAGCGGTGGCCAATACTCCTGCAACTGATATAACAACAGTTCTGGAAGCTGAGGAGCAAGACGTACCGGTAGTTGTGGTGGGAGCAAAGCGCTACGTGTGCGAGGTGGCGTTACCCCATCAGCTGGGGACGCAGGTCCGCCGCCAAGGAGGTCCACCTGTGCACAGGGGTATAGATTTGGAGTTGAGTAACAAATTGTTCTCTTACTTGCTTGATGCTGGTAAGAAGTCCTTGATGAAGCAAGCGAGGTTCTTGACGAGGCAAGCGAGGTTCCAGACGAGACAAGAGAGATTCCTGACGAGACCAGAGAGCGGAGTTCAGGCTCATTCTCCGACGAGGAGGACAGACGACTCCGTGCCGGGCTGTCAGAGACGCTGGCTTTTAACAGCCGTTGATTAACACCTGTTGGTCTGTGCGCAGCTGGAGTTGATGACGCCAATGACGGCCCAGAGGCCGCCATGACACCTTCGGCACAAAAACTCGTGGGAAACTGTGATGAACCTGACCAGGAAGCGTGTTTGATCCTGTGCCAATCTGCAACAGCTGAGCGGGGGGGCAATTTGGTGCAGGGTTGTCGGGAAGAAATTCCCCTGGCAAACGGAGAGGTTGTGCAAAAACTAACTCAGCTGGAGAGGCCTGCATATCCTCCTTAGGTGCAGAACGCAACCCCAATAAAACCCATGGAAGTTTGTCCACCCAATTTGTATCCGTAAGTGACGCTCTGAGGGCTGCTTTCAACGACCTATGAAAGCGTTTGCACAAACCGTTAGCCTGGGGGTTATACGCGGTAGTACGGTGTATCTTCACCCCTAAGCTGCGGGCCATCGACGACCATAATTTGGAAACAAATTGAGGACCTCTGTCAGACGTTATGTCCGACGTAACTCCAAAACGCGCAACCCAAGCTGTTAAAAACGCTCGCGCAACTTCTTCCGCTGTGGTTGACGCCAGAGGAACTGCTTCTGGCCAACGTGTGGTGCGATCCACCATCGTCAAAAGGTGTGTGTGCCCCTGTGACGACGGAAGGGGGCCCACCAAGTCAACATGCACATGATCAAAACGCTTAGCCGAAATGTGAAAAGGCTCCAAAGGAGCTCTAGTGTGCTTGTGTATTTTGGCTCGCTGACACGCTACGCAGGCTGCAGCCCATTCCTTGACCTGTTTGCGCAACCCGGGCCAAACGAATTTCTCCCCCACCATCTTAATCGATGCGTGCACCCCCGGGTGCGCGAGAGAATGGATCGAGTGGAAAACGCGGCGGCGCCACGCAGCTGGAACCACGGGGCGAGGCCGTCCCATGGAGACATCGCAGATTAGGGGGGGCATACCAATTTGCTGCACCCTGTGCTCCAGCCTTAACCCTGGTGGTCCAGACTGGAGTGCACGCACATCCGCATCGCTAACCTGCTCCGCGGCCATGGCTGCATAATCTAAACCTACGCGGACCGGGGCTGCGCGCGCTTCCGCGTCGCTGCCCTGGCCCACGGCCACGGCTACAGAGTCTGCCCCCACAGGGCCTGGCGTTGCTACGGCACGCGAGAGACAGTCTGCCACTACATTATGTTTACCTGCGACATGCTGGATATCGGTGGTGAACTCCGATATCGCGGCTAGCTGCCTTTGCTTCCGGCCTGACCAAGGTTCTGAAATCTTGGCCATCGCAAAAGTGTAGCGGCTTGTGGTCCACAAACGCAGTGAAACGGCGCCCTTCCAGCCAGAACTGGAAATGGCGGATGGCCAAGTGTAGGGCCAAAAGCTCCCTGTTGAACGTGCTGTATTTACGTTCGCTATCGCGCAAGGTTTTGCTGAAAAACGCAAGCGGCTGCCAGGTCCCTGCCACGAACTGTTCAACGACCGCCCCCACCGCTAAATCGGAAGCGTCCGTAGTGAGCGCCATGCGGGCTGTTGGAACTGGGTGTGCTAACAAGACGGCGTTTGCCAGGGCTGATTTGACCTGGGCGAAAGCGCGCTCTCGCTCCGGAGACCATTCGACCTTATTTGTGGGCTTTTGTTTTTTTAGTGCAGTGTACAGTGGTTGCATGAGCCGCGCTGCGCTTGGGAGGAACCGGTTATAAAAATTAACCATTCCCAAAATCTCCTGCAGCGCTTTGACCTTTTGAGGTTGGGGAAAATTTGTTATTGCGCGTACTTTATCAGGCAGAGGGACCGCCCCTTCTGGCGAAACACGATGCCCCAAAAAATCGATTTGCGCCACCCCAAACTGGCACTTCACTGGGTTAATTATTAACCCATGCTCTGCCAGCCTCCGAAAAACTGCTGTAAGGTGGCTTTCGTGTTCGTCTTCGGACGTGCTGGCTACCAAAATGTCGTCCAAGTAGACGAACACGAAAGGGAGGTCTCGTAAAACCGCATCCATCATGCGTTGGAAGGTCTGCGGAGCACCCTTGAGACCAAACGGCATGCGCAAAAACTCAAAAAGCCCGAAAGGAGTTATTACCGCTGTTTTGGGTATATCCTGAGTGCGCACTGGGACTTGATGGTAACCGCGCACCAAATCAATTTTAGAAAAAATGCGCGCCCCCGCCAAATGAACTGAAAAATCTTGGATGTGCGGAATTGGGTAGCGGTCGTGTGCTGAAACGTTGTTCAACCTGCGGAAATCACCGCAAGGTCGCCATGAGCCGTCAGCCTTTGGGACCATGTGTAGCGGTGAAGCCCAGGAGCTTTTAGAGCGTCTAATGATGCCCAGTTTTTCCAGGTTGGCGAACTCCTCTCGCGCTATAGCCAGTTTAGCTGAGTCCAAGCGGCGAGCTTTTGCAAAAACGGGCGGCCCAGTAGCAGTGATAAAATGCTCCACCCCATGCTTAGCCACCGTCGCCGAAAACGTTGGGACTGTGAGTGCTGGAAACTGAGTGAGCAGTGCATGAAACTTACCACCCGCAGCTGTGACGTTGGCCAGTGCAGCAGGCGGGGCCACCCGAGCTGTGCAGGGAAGAGAATGGAAAGACAGTGCATTAACCAGACGTCTATTAGCAAGATCAACCAATAAACCATGTGAGCACAAAAAATCAGCCCCTAACATGTTGAAACTGACTGCCGCTACAGTAAAGGTCCACTCAAATGAACGGCCCTGTAAGGACAGAAGCATAGTCCTCTCACCGAAGGTCTTAATCGCTGAGCCGTTCGCTGCTGACACTGACACCCAGGGGACTTCAGACGGCATCAGCCGCTCCGCCTAGGTAGGCGTGACGAAACTCAGCTGGGAGCCCGTGTCCACGAGGAATTGTTTCCTTGAGTGTGCATCTGTCAGTTAAAGCAGCTTGTTCTCCTCCCCGAGGGTCGCAGCCGCTACCGACCCCCGGTCTTGGCGTTTCCCAGACGCTTGAAGTGGCACAGTGGGAGGCACCTGTGTGCCCTCTCTCCAAAACAGCGATGGTAGAAGCACAGGCCGTCATCAGCTCTGCGTCGCCTGGTACCTGTCGCCGCCGTCGTCGGTGCGTCTGGCGCCGCAACCACTGGCCCCAAGCTGTCTCCGGGCGTTGTTCCTAGCTCAGCTGCTGCGGCCGAAACCGCGCTCCGCTTGTGGGCGTCGACGAGTCGCTGTGCCTCCTTGCTCAACCCATGGTAGTCTCGCTTGGCCAATCGGGGTGAATCTGCCAGGGTCACTCTCACCGCTGGCGGCAGGGTCCGGAGGAAAAGGTGGGCGAAAATAAATTCGCCGTCCTCGGAGTCTTTCAGCCTCAGCATCTTCACCATTAGGTCCGCAGGTCTATCGTTCTCCGACTCCGTCAACGTTAGGAGCCCCTCTGCTCGCTGTTGCACAGAAGGGGTGAAATGGCTGATCAGCGCGTCCTTCAATGTGCTGTACTTGTCGCTGTCCGGTGGGTGGTTGACCAGATCTTCCACCTTTTGGACCGTGTGGCTGTCCAGCTTCGCCACCACATGGTAGAATTTTGTGTCGTCCTTCGAGATTCTCCGGAGGTTGAACTGCGCCTCGACTGCGCTGAACCAGGAGTGCGGGCTATGCTGCCAGAAATCGGGCAGCCGGAGTGTGAAGGCAGCCATCAGGCTGGCTTCCGCCGAGCTCCGCTCGGGAGAATTCTCTCTGCTCATTCTTTGTCGTAGGGTCACCAGTGTAGAAGATGTGTTTAAAGGATGAGGCTGAGTTTTATTTCTCAGGTTCAGCTTTATTAACAGAACACATCTCTAGCATTCTCAAAGCAGGAAAAGAGACAGAACACTATCACATCACGCTCTTATACTTCTGGAGCATCGAAACTTAAGTCACATGGTGCTTTAGCAAACATACAGTCACATGGTACTTAATCCCAGTCACAATGCAACTCTTTGATCATTCACCATTGTCTCTTATTCTTCGATGATCCGGAAATCCCTCTGGGGCATCTTCTCTGAGACAAAGGCTGAATCTCACACCTCCTCATTATCTCCTCCAGGTTTCAGCCGATCCAGACTTCTTTGTCCCTCGAGACGTGAAGCACCCAATAAACATACAGCCATACATTTGTGGAAAATATGAACCCAACATATGCGCCACAGCTGAAACATTAGATTCTTATAGAACCCTATAGAGGTTCTTTAGCTGGTACTGATAAACCATCCATCCAGCCATCCATTCATCCATCCATCCTCTCCCCAGCCACCTCTTCCAGCTCTTAAGAGAGGATACCAAGGTGTTCCCAGGCCAGCTGGGATACATAGTCCTGATAAACCAAGCATATAAAAATACATTTGCACAATTGTATTTAAGATGATCTTTCCATTATATATTTCCCAAATATGCAAAGATTTAAGCCTTCAAATTACCACCTAATAACACACTTGTGTTCTAATTTTTAGAAAAAAAGAGTTTTCCAAATTGTCTTATTTTTGACGGTGTTGTTTTGATTATTTGATTTCTTTTGCATCCTCATTTTTTTGTGACAGACTGGAATTATGGTGTTGTTCCTTAATTATTAATCTTTCTTTAACTTAAAAATGTGGTTCTGTATACACAATATTGCCAAAAATATTGGGACACCCAGCCAAATGACTGGGCACCAATGGACAAAGCAAGGTCCATAAAGACATGGATGAGTGAGTTTGATGTGGAGGAGCTTGACTGGCCTAGCGCTGATCAGGCTCGGTCTTCTGAGCCTGGCGAACCGTCTTGCACATTCCCCAGGACAGGGCGCCCACGACGCAGGAGGGCGGCAGGATAGGGGTCTCCTGGTCCTCAGAGGATGGTATGTCAAATTGCCGTGAGAGGGCATCCGGCTTACCGTTCTTGCTTCCCGGCCGGTACGTGATGGTAAAGTTAAAACGGCCGAAGAAGAGGGACCAGCAAGCCTGGCGTGCATTCTGGCGCTTCGCCATCCTGAGGTACTCCAGGTTGCGGTGATCAGTCCAAACCACGAACAGCTGAGCAGCCCCCTCCAGCCAATGTCTCCATTCCTCCAAGGCGAGTTTTACTGCCAGTAACTCCCTGTCTCCGATGCTGTAATTCCTCTCTGCAGGGGTAAGACGGTGAGAGAAATAAGCACAAGGGCGAATCTTACCGTCCTCAGGAGAACGTTGGGAGAGTACCGCTCCAACTCCCGAATCAGAAGCGTCCACCTCCACCAAGCACTGCAGCTTCGGGTCCACCTGAGTAAGGACTCGGGCCGAGGCGAACTCCCTCTTGAGCTTTTCAAACGCTCCAACTGCCTCCTTACTCCAGCAAAACGGGGTCTTAGGGGAGGTGAGAGCAGTCAGAGGACGGGCAATATTACCAAAATTAGGCACAAACCTCCTATAAAAATTAGCAAACCCCAGGAAACCTTGAAGCTGCTTTCTGGAGGTGGGTGCAGGCCAATCCACAACCGCCTTGACCTTGGCCGGGTCAGGGAGCACCTGGTTCCGAGCTATAATAAACCCAAGGAAAGAGGTTTGATCAGTGTGGAACTCACATTTTTCAGCCTTGACGAATAGCTGGTTCTCCAGGAGGCGCTGTAGTACCCTGCGTACATGCACCCGATGTTCCTCTAGTGTGCGGGAGAAGATGAGAATGTCATCGAGATAAACAAAAACAAACGAGTTCAGAAAATCCCGTAATACATCATTTATCAGTCGTTGGAAGATGGCTGGAGCGTTAGTTAACCCAAACGGCATTACCAGATACTCAAAATGTCCGCTGGGGGTCCGAAAAGCCGTCTTCCACTCATCTCCTTCCCTTATGTGCACTAGATGGTAGGCATTCCTAAGATCCAGTTTAGTAAACCAGGATGCCCCCTGGAGGGAGTCAAAAGCAGTGTTCATCAGAGGCAAGGTATATTTGTCTTTTACAGTTATTTCATTCAGTCCCCGGAAATCGATACAGGGGCGTAGTGATCCGTCTTTTTTTCCTACAAAAAAAAATCCGGCTCCCACTGCCGAAGACGACGGGCAGATGATACCAGAGGCCAAGGACTCCTTGATGTATGTGTCCGTGGCCTCGCGCTCCGGGGCTGACAGGCTGTAAAGGCGGCTAGCAGGAAGAGGGGCCCCAGCCTTTAGGTTGATCGCGCAGTCATAAGGACGATGAGGGGGTAAGGACAACGCCCGAGACTTGCTAAACACTAGCCCCAAATCGTGATAGACCTCTGGCACCTTGGACAAGTCCGGTGGAGATGAATCAGGCAGAGGCACCTTGACGGATGGGGCGCATGCCGCAGATTGGAGGCAGGCACTAAGGCAGAACGTACTCCATGCCGTTACTCTCCCAGCTTGCCAGTCAATGGTGGGGTTATGTAGGCGCAGCCAGGGGTACCCCAGAATAATGGGCGAAGAAGAAACGGGCAGTACCAGAAACTGGATTTCCTCCCTGTGATTTCCTGATACAATAATTGACACGGGGACCGTCTGATGGGCAACGGTGGTCAAAGACGCTTTAGACAAGGTGATCAGTTTGACAGGGGGGTCTAGAGTCTGACAGTTAAGGCCCATCCGGGTTGCCAGGTCTCTAGAAATGAAATTTTGCTCAGCTCCAGAATCTACTAACGCTAATGTGGAGTGTTCTGTATGTGTATGGATAAGTCTGAGAGCTAAACGACAACAAGTGAGGGGTTCTTCTGAGTTATTGCCCGTGAATCCCCCTACTGCAATCCACGGGCCTTCCCTTTTAACTTATTGGGACATTCGAACACCCCATGTGACTCTTTCCCACAGTAGAAACAAAGGCCCTGATCCCTGCGGCGTTGTTTCTCAGCTGCTGACACTTTTGACCGGCCAATTATCATAGCTTCCTGATCCGGGGATTCCTCTGACGCGGGTAGAGCGAGAAGAGGAGAGTTAGGGACGCGAGGGCGGAGTTTAACCGAACGGGAAGTAGAACGCCGTTCAGCCGCCCGCTCCCTTAATCTGCTGTCAAGACAAACCGCTAGGGCAATCAAATCCCGCAAATTGTCCGGTTTGTCCCGTACCGCTAACTCATCCTTCAACTCATCGTTAAGACTACGTAGGAAAATACCACACAATGATGGCTCCCCCCACCCAATCTCTGCAGCCAGGACCCGGAAGTCAATAGTGTAATCAGCAGCTGATCTTTTTCCCTGTTGTAAGCTCAGCAGCCGTTCTGTCAACACCTCACCTCTATCCGTATGGTCAAACACGGACATAAACTCAGTCACAAACTCTTGGTAAGTAAGCAGGGAATAGCTTGGTTTAGCCATGATTGAATACGCCCAGTCCAATGCTCTTCCTGCCAACAAATTTATGACATAGCCAATCCGACTAGAATCAAGAGTGAAATCCCCCGGAACGCGAAGAAAAACTGACTCACATTGCAATAGGAATCCTCGAGCTTCCCCGAGTTTTCCGCTGAACCGGGCAGGTGTAGGAATAGGGGTGAGGCAAGAGGACGAGGAGGTGTTAGCTTGTCCAGATGCTAAGCCTACAGAGGCTGAGATATTTACGGTGGGGGGAAACGTCTGGTGTCCCTCCAGACGATCCAGCCAACCGTTTATTACAGTTAACTGATTTAAGACTACTGTCTGTTGGTGTGCTAGTAAATCTACCCGGGCGCTAAGAGTGTTGAGTTGGCGCGACAGTGAACTGTCCGCTGGGTCAACGTGACGGAGTTGTACTGACATGATTTAGGACCCAGGAGACAGACACTGACACGGGCAGATAGTGACAATAATCTTTATTCAATAGTGAGAGAGGGTAATGCGTGTGTGAGTGCGTGGATAGTGTTCTGGTCACTGGAGCTGAGCAGCCTGGACGGAGACCCGGCAACCCTGGAACATACAAGCAGAAAACAATTACTAATGTTCCACACTCGTGAAGAGCTACAGGTAATGAGGCTTACTTGAGTGCAGCACAGGCCACGCCCTGCTGAGTTCCAGCGGCCGTGCAGCGTGGAGGTGAAGGTGTCCGTGAACGTGCTATGGTTACCACCCGTGGCTGTGACAACGGCAGTCCTTGTGATGACGCCGGCTGTGACTCCACAGACCGGGATGATGATAGTCCTAACGATGACGAGGTTAGTGATTCCACAGAACGTGGCGATGATGATATAGCTGATACTGATGACAGTGATTCCACTGATAGCGGTGGCCAATACTCCTGCAACTGATATAACAACAGTTCTGGAAGCTGAGGAGCAAGACGTACCGGTAGTTGTGGTGGGAGCAAAGCGCTACGTGTGCGAGGTGGCGTTACCCCATCAGCTGGGGACGCAGGTCCGCCGCCAAGGAGGTCCACCTGTGCACAGGGGTATAGATTTGGAGTTGAGTAACAAATTGTTCTCTTACTTGCTTGATGCTGGTAAGAAGTCCTTGATGAAGCAAGCGAGGTTCTTGACGAGGCAAGCGAGGTTCCAGACGAGACAAGAGAGATTCCTGACGAGACCAGAGAGCGGAGTTCAGGCTCATTCTCCGACGAGGAGGACAGACGACTCCGTGCCGGGCTGTCAGAGACGCTGGCTTTTAACAGCCGTTGATTAACACCTGTTGGTCTGTGCGCAGCTGGAGTTGATGACGCCAATGACGGCCCAGAGGCCGCCATGACACCTTCGGCACAAAAACTCGTGGGAAACTGTGATGAACCTGACCAGGAAGCGTGTTTGATCCTGTGCCAATCTGCAACAGCTGAGCGGGGGGGCAATTTGGTGCAGGGTTGTCGGGAAGAAATTCCCCTGGCAAACGGAGAGGTTGTGCAAAAACTAACTCAGCTGGAGAGGCCTGCATATCCTCCTTAGGTGCAGAACGCAACCCCAATAAAACCCATGGAAGTTTGTCCACCCAATTTGTATCCGTAAGTGACGCTCTGAGGGCTGCTTTCAACGACCTATGAAAGCGTTTGCACAAACCGTTAGCCTGGGGGTTATACGCGGTAGTACGGTGTATCTTCACCCCTAAGCTGCGGGCCATCGACGACCATAATTTGGAAACAAATTGAGGACCTCTGTCGGACGTTATGTCCGACGTAACTCCAAAACGCGCAACCCAAGCTGTTAAAAACGCTCGCGCAACTTCTTCCGCTGTGGTTGACGCCAGAGGAACTGCTTCTGGCCAACGCGTGGTGCGATCCACCATCGTCAAAAGGTGTGTGTGCCCCTGTGACGACGGAAGGGGGCCCACCAAGTCAACATGCACATGATCAAAACGCTTAGCCGGAATGTGAAAAGGCTCCAAAGGAGCTCTAGTGTGCTTGTGTATTTTGGCTCGCTGACACGCTACGCAGGCTGCAGCCCATTCCTTGACCTGTTTGCGCAACCCGGGCCAAACGAATTTCTCCCCCACCATCTTAATCGATGCGTGCACCCCCGGGTGCGTGAGAGAATGGATCGAGTGGAAAACACGGCGGCGCCACGCAGCTGGAACCACGGGGCGAGGCCGTCCCATGGAGACATCGCAGATTAGGGGGGGCATACCAATTTGCTGCACCCTGTGCTCCAGCCTTAACCCTGGTGGTCCAGACTGGAGTGCACGCACATCCGCATCGCTAACCTGCTCCGCGGCCATGGCTGCATAATCTAAACCTACGCGGACCGGGGCTGCGCGCGCTTCCGCGTCGCTGCCCTGGCCCACGGCCACGGCTACAGAGTCTGCCCCCACGGGGCCTGGCGTTGCTACGGCACGCGAGAGACAGTCTGCCACTACATTATGTTTACCTGCGACATGCTGGATATCGGTGGTGAACTCCGATATCGCGGCTAGCTGCCTTTGCTTCCGGCCTGACCAAGGTTCTGAAATCTTGGCCATCGCAAAAGTGTAGCGGCTTGTGGTCCACAAACGCAGTGAAACGGCGCCCTTCCAGCCAGAACTGGAAATGGCGGATGGCCAAGTGTAGGGCCAAAAGCTCCCTGTCGAACGCGCTGTATTTACGTTCGCTATCGCGCAAGGTTTTGCTGAAAAACGCAAGCGGCTGCCAGGTCCCTGCCACGAACTGTTCAACGACCGCCCCCACCGCTAAATCGGAAGCGTCCATAGTGAGCGCCATGCGGGCTGTTGGAACTGGGTGTGCTAACAAGACGGCGTTTGCCAGGGCTGATTTGACCTGGGCGAAAGCGCGCTCTCGCTCCGGAGACCATTCGACCTTATTTGTGGGCTTTTGTTTTTTTAGTGCAGTGTACAGTGGTTGCATGAGCCGCGCTGCGCTTGGGAGGAACCGGTTATAAAAATTAACCATTCCCAAAATCTCCTGCAGCGCTTTGACCTTTTGAGGTTGGGGAAAATTTGTTATTGCGCGTACTTTATCAGGCAGAGGGACCGCCCCTTCTGGCGAAACACGATGCCCCAAAAAATCGATTTGCGCCACCCCAAACTGGCACTTCACTGGGTTAATTATTAACCCATGCTCTGCCAGCCTCCGAAAAACTGCTGTAAGGTGGCTTTCGTGTTCGTCTTCGGACGTGCTGGCTACCAAAATGTCGTCCAAGTAGACGAACACGAAAGGGAGGTCTCGTAAAACCGCATCCATCATGCGTTGGAAGGTCTGCGGAGCACCCTTGAGACCAAACGGCATGCGCAAAAACTCAAAAAGCCCGAAAGGAGTTATTACCGCTGTTTTGGGTATATCCTGAGTGCGCACTGGGACTTGATGGTAACCGC
Organism: Pholidichthys leucotaenia; assembly: GCA_020510985.1. Taxonomy (NCBI): domain Eukaryota; kingdom Metazoa; phylum Chordata; class Actinopteri; order Cichliformes; family Pholidichthyidae; genus Pholidichthys; species Pholidichthys leucotaenia. Next base: position 142,964,675 of record CM035840.1, read on the forward strand.
GCACCAAATCAATTTTAGAAAAAATGCGCGCCCCCGCCAAATGAACTGAAAAATCTTGGATGTGCGGAATTGGGTAGCGGTCGTGTGCTGAAACGTTGTTCAACCTGCGGAAATCACCGCAAGGTCGCCATGAGCCGTCAGCCTTTGGGACCATGTGTAGCGGTGAAGCCCAGGAGCTTTTAGAGCGTCTAATGATGCCCAGTTTTTCCAGGTTGGCGAACTCCTCTCGCGCTATAGCCAGTTTAGCTGAGTCCAAGCGGTGAGCTTTTGCAAAAACGGGCGGCCCAGTAGCAGTGATAAAATGCTCCACCCCATGCTTAGCCACCGTCGCCGAAAACGTTGGGACTGTGAGTGCTGGAAACTGAGTGAGCAGTGCATGAAACTTACCACCCGCAGCTGTGACGTTGGCCAGTGCAGCAGGCGGGGCCACCCGAGCTGTGCAGGGAAGAGAATGGAAAGACAGTGCATTAACCAGACGTCTATTAGCAAGATCAACCAATAAACCATGTGAGCACAAAAAATCAGCCCCTAACATGCTGAAACTGACTGCCGCTACAGTAAAGGTCCACTCAAATGAACGGCCCTGTAAGGACAGAAGCATAGTCCTCTCACCGAAGGTCTTAATCGCTGAGCCGTTCGCTGCTGACACTGACACCCAGGGGACTTCAGACGGCATCAGCTGCTCCGCCTAGGTAGGCGTGACGAAACTCAGCTGGGAGCCCGTGTCCACGAGGAATTGTTTCCTTGAGTGTGCATCTGTCAGTTAAAGCAGCTTGTTCTCCTCCCCGAGGGTCGCAGCCGCTACCGACCCCCGGTCTTGGCATTTCCCAGACGCTTGAAGTGGCACAGTGGGAGGCACCTGTGTGCCCTCTCTCCAAAACAGCGATGGTAGAAGCACAGGCCGTCATCAGCTCTGCGTCGCCTGGTACCTGTCGCCGCCGTCGTCGGTGCGTCTGGCGCCGCAACCACTGGCCCCAAGCTGTCTCCGGGCGTTGTTCCTAGCTCAGCTGCCGCGGCCGAAACCGCGCTCCGCTTGTGGGCGTCGACGAGTCGCTGTGCCTCCTTGCTCAACCCATGGTAGTCTCGCTTGGCCAATCGGGGTGAATCTGCCAGGGTCACTCTCACCGCTGGCGGCAGGGTCCGGAGGAAAAGGTGGGCGAAAATAAATTCGCCGTCCTCGGAGTCTTTCAGCCTCAGCATCTTCACCATTAGGTCCGCAGGTCTATCGTTCTCCGACTCCGTCAACGTTAGGAGCCCCTCTGCTCGCTGTTGCACAGAAGGGGTGAAATGGCTGATCAGCGCGTCCTTCAATGTGCTGTACTTGTCGCTGTCCGGTGGGTGGTTGACCAGATCTTCCACCTTCTGGACCGTGTGGCTGTCCAGCTTCGCCACCACATGGTAGAATTTTGTGTCGTCCTTCGAGATTCTCCGGAGGTTGAACTGCGCCTCGACTGCGCTGAACCAGGAGTGCGGGCTATGCTGCCAGAAATCGGGCAGCCGGAGTGTGAAGGCAGCCATCAGGCTGGCTTCCGCCGAGCTCCGCTCGGGAGAATTCTCTCTGCTCATTCTTTGTCGTAGGGTCACCAGTGTAGAAGATGTGTTTAAAGGATGAGGCTGAGTTTTATTTCTCAGGTTCAGCTTTATTAACAGAACACATCTCTAGCATTCTCAAAGCAGGAAAAGAGACAGAACACTATCACATCACGCTCTTATACTTCTGGAGCATCGAAACTTAAGTCACATGGTGCTTTAGCAAACATACAGTCACATGGTACTTAATCCCAGTCACAATGCAACTCTTTGATCATTCACCATTGTCTCTTATTCTTCGATGATCCGGAAATCCCTCTGGGGCATCTTCTCTGAGACAAAGGCTGAATCTCACACCTCCTCATTATCTCCTCCAGGTTTCAGCCGATCCAGACTTCTTTGTCCCTCGAGACGTGAAGCACCCAATAAACATACAGCCATACATTTGTGGAAAATATGAACCCAACATATGCGCCACAACTGAAACATTAGATTCTTATAGAACCCTATAGAGGTTCTTTAGCTGGTACTGATAAACCATCCATCCAGCCATCCATTCATCCATCCATCCTCTCCCCAGCCACCTCTTCCAGCTCTTAAGAGAGGATACCAAGGTGTTCCCAGGCCAGCTGGGATACATAGTCCTGATAAACCAAGCATATAAAAATACATTTGCACAATTGTATTTAAGATGAACTTTCCATTATATATTTCCCAAATATGCAAAGATTTAAGCCTTCAAATTAACACCTAATAACACACTTGTGTTCTAATTTTTAGAAAAAAAGAGTTTTCCAAATTGTCTTATTTTTGACGGTGTTGTTTTGATTATTTGATTTCTTTTGCATCCTCATTTTTTTGTGACAGACTGGAATTATGGTGTTGTTCCTTAATTATTAATCTTTCTTTAACTTAAAAATGTGGTTCTGTATACACAATATTGCCAAAAATATTGGGACACCCAGCCAAATGACTGGGCACCAATGGACAAAGCAAGGTCCATAAAGACATGGATGAGTGAGTTTGATGTGGAGGAGCTTGACTGGCCTAGCGCTGACCTCAAACTAATAGAACAGCTTTGGGATGAATATAGAGCCTAAATCACGCCTTTCTACTTCTGCATATGGGATCTTAACCCTTTAACTGCCAAATTTGCCATATGGCGCCTGGGGAAATGCAAGGCAACTCAAGGCCCCCCCCCCCCAGTGGTCAAGAGTGGTAAAAAAAATTTCGTCAATAAAATAGTTCAGATTTCCAAGGCTATAACTTGAAAGTTACAAGAGATAATGGCTTACTGTCAATTAGAAAGATGTTGAATATGATCCAAAGTTTCAGATAGGAATAAATTTATGCATCTAATTTGCATAATGTCACGGCAGCTATATAAATTATATAACTCAGTCAAAAGTGGACTTTGGACACATTTACATAAAGAATGGTCTGTTTTTTTTGACGCCGATTTGTCTACAGGGGTATGTTTTTATCTAATCTTCAAAGTATATGAACCAGAAAATCAATAAACTGTCAAAAAAACATATTTCTCTCTTACCTGTTACCGGGAGGGGGGCTCGCCCGCCCACGTGACCGGTCCGTTTTCGTCCATTGTAGCCGATGTCTGTGTGTTTGCTCAGCCATTTACATCGTGTACCACATCTACAAACTCTTATGATTACTCCACGTGAATTTCGTTTGTATTACATGCCTATTTTTTCTGTTTGGTGCATTATTCCTGTGGGAATCCATGCCGCCCGTGGCGCCGCCATCTTGGTACTGGGAGCTCAGTTTTTGTTACATCGACCTCGATGTAACACGTTTACTTAGTAATTTACACCCGTGTACCACATCTACAAACTCTTATGATTATCCCACATGAATTCCCTTTGTATTACGTGGCTATTTTTCCTGTTTCATGCAGTTTCCGTCATCATCGCTGTCGCGATGGCCAGACACAGTGGCGTCCACAATGGTGTGTGAGCCCAAAGCGGAAAAAGGAAGAATAATAATGCGGATTTCTCCCTCTTTGCTATATTCCATGTCAGCCATGATTCCTTCGGTACATGTCTGCCACCTTCTAAACTGTCAGATCAATAGAGATTAGTACAAATTCTCAGTATAGCCGGGGGACGTCAATAAGTTGACACATGCAGTTGCTGCGCTGTGCCACTGGGGGCGCGTGACCTGTCCATTAAATCTGGGCAGTTAAAGGGTTAAATCAAAAATGTTGATGTTTGTCACTTTAAAAGATAATTTTCCACATAATTAAAGTTGTCGGCTATCATGTATAAACAGAGTAATATTTAGTTTTTGTTTAAAGGATTAGCGGACAACAACTCCCACCATCCCACATCACTAAACATGAGCATGGTGGGAGATTAGTAAAACCTAACCTTCTGTTTCCTGACCAACAAAAGAAGGATCCAAAGAGGGGAAAAACAACACAATGGTATTGTTTTGTATTGTGAGAGTTGCAGCTAATCCAGAGGACTGTTAGTTACTTCACCCTGGGTGCGCTTTGAAAAGATGACGAAAGCTCCGTCCATCTGTGTTTATATTTTTTTAATTTGTGTATTTTGATAACCTTATACCTTAACAGTTAGAGAACAACCTAAACCGTTATTTACGTGGAAAATTATCTTTTATACATGTACCATTTTCCCTCATAATTTTGCAGTGTTATAAAATAGTTTTGTAATGTGCCTTTGAGACTTGATTCTCATAAATTTCAGGTTTTTCTTCTAAATCATATATGAATAAAAAGTAAACATCAATAAGTTAAATATTTCCTGAGCCAGAGAAGAATAGCAAAAACAAAACAAAACAAAACAGATAAGATAAAAAAAATGTCTTAACATGAGAAAATTACCCATGGCTGTCACCTACAGATATAAATTAGCTGTTAGTTTAAATCAGTGAAAATTTAAGTGTAGACAAGCAGCCTGCCATTCTTTCCTGATTTAACCTATTTGTTTCTTAGTAAAAATATTTTAGATTGGTCATGATCTGAAAGTCAAAGACACAATAGGTAATGTAATAAAATACATGTGATGACTTTAACTTTATTCATTATCACTACTTGACTAATTAAAAGGATTAGAAATCAAATAAATTACATTAAGAGCCAACTTGCTCCTCCGATCCATTTTAATTTATTATTTTGTGTGTATGTGCCCCATCATGCACTTTTGCAGCTTTAATAAAATTTTTTCAGTCAAAGCTAAGAAACTCAGCAGTAATTTAAGCCAAAGAAGCAATGGTCTGCTACATTCCATTTCCAGTTAGCACAACTTCGCATCGTCATTTAGCATTTTATAGTTAGACATGGTGTTAATGTTACTTACCTCCTAGTCAAATGAGGTTAGTGAACTACCGTCTCTGACACAGCACAATGGAAAAGAGTCCCACATCCCTGGCAAACAGGAGTAGCAGCTATCTGAACCGGTAGTTTGGAGTTAGCATTAGCAACCACCGGACTGAAGCCTAGCCACCCATGACACACCTGTTCCAAAGTGCGCACTGCAGAGGAGAGATGGGGCACTGACGAGTAGTGGTGAGGAGCTTTACTAAATAAACAGGAGTATGTGCATTTTAAATAACGATATAAACAATAGAGTATTCTATGAAACGATAGACGTTTTTATATTGTCATCCTGTATATCGTCATATTGCACTGCCCTACAGTCAAGTGCTTTGTCCATTGGTGCCTATTCATTTGGAGGGGTGCCCCAGTAATTTGTTGAATGAGCCCGCATTGTCCTCTGCGCAAAAAGGAATTGTCCTCCCCTTTAAACACTTTCATGTTAGTATCACACCTTTGAGATTGCGCCCCTGTATGTTAAAGGGAATGAGAGCAAAGGCAGCAATTGGTTTATTTGACATTATGCCCCAAACACACCTCACAGGGCTGTACAGTGCATTATATATATCGCATGTACGATGTGAAAATTGGTCTATGTGAAGGATGAATGAACTAAAGTAGCACTGGTGCGATGAGAAACAGACCCATTTGTGTGTATAGCTGCTTTCAAACTACGGGGGGGGGGGCTGAAAACTTCATAGGCTGACTAAGGAAGAAGGAGTTATGCTTTTGAGGATTAAGAAGAGAGCTTCTATACCTCAGGGATCCAAGCACTGAAGCACTGCAACACCAGTGGAAGAAGTGTGTGGACCGAAGAGGAGACTATGTTGAAAAATAAACCACATTTGGTCAAATTTGACCACTGCCTCATGGTCCGCCTATGAACTTTTCAGCTCCCCCTCATACAAATGGTGAACCGCAGTCACAAGTTTCATTAGCATAAATTCACACCTCAACAATCTCCCACAGATAGCAGTGCATTTCTTCGGGATATCAAGTTTCATGTCCTCACATCGTTGATCGTACCGGTCAGCTCGGAAGCTAGTGATGCAGGCCGCTATTGAGAGTCACCGGCATTTTTATAAGTCTTGAAATTTTGTTTCCCCGTATCAAACTCAGCATGGATCAGTGGTGGAATACACCAATCTCCGTTGCAACGGAGAGGACTGAAAAATGCACCTGACATTTTTTTTTTTTCATATCGGCGCTGAACAGCTTTCATATTTACAAAAATTGACACGTGTTTGTGAGTGGAAGCTGCACTTTTGTTTGTGTGTCGCATTTAGTGCAACACAAAGCAGGATATGTTTTATTTTGGAGGAAAAAAGAGAAGCAGAGGATATGCGAGGTGAGCCGGGATGGATAGATTGTTCCTCCCCAACAGGACACGCTGGTCTCTTCTCCGCAGCAGCTGGGGGATGGTCAGAGCTGCTGTAAGCTCCAAGGGAGTGACTGAAAAATGCTGTTATAATAGAAAAAATTTTTCCACAGCAAGTTCCTTTTGCGCGGGTCTCTGGAGGAGGAGTGTGACAGAGAAAGAAGAAGCTCCACTTACGGTCTAGTCCAGGGGTGTCAAACATACGGTCTGTGGGCCAAAACTGGCCCATTAGTTTGTATGGTGTGGTGTGGTGAGTCTGTTTAGGTGGTTAGGATTGATGACTGATGTGGAAATGTATGTACATTTAAAATAATTTCTAGATCTTGAAAAGTTGTTGTGATCATAAAGTGAAATATTATTTTTTAATAATTAAACTGCACTACTTGCACAGTGGTACAGGGCAACATGGTGGTACAGGGGTTAGCACTATTGCTGAATAGCTAGATGATTCCAGGTTTGAATCCCAAGGCTGGCAGGGATGGAAACTTTTCTGTGTGGAGTTTGCATGTTCTCCCTGTGCTGTGTAGGCTTACTCCAGGTGCTTTGGTTTCCTCCCACAATCCAAAGGCGTGCATGATAGGTTAATTGGTGATTCTAAATGGTCCCTAGGTATCTGTCTCTGATAGGCTGTTAGAATAGAGGGTTAGCACTAGATAGATAGATGTACTTTATTGATCCTAACTGGGAAATTACAGTGTACTAGTACTAGTGAAGCACTTTGAGTGGTCTTTGAGACTATAAAAGTATATAAATACAGGTCTTTACTTGCAGTTAGTTTTAGACAAATAACAGATGCTTTTATCGTGCTCCAAATTTTTGTCTTGTGCTACATGATTATGACCCTCTATTGCACCAGTGCTATGAGCAAAAAAAGCTAACGTACAGCCCTGCCTCTGAATAATTAAGAGTGTTAGGACAACCTTTTTGGACTTTGCCACTAGCGGAAATATATATAGTGCCTCTTTTCCGTCTGTTTTTATACTTATACTGTAATGAGGTAGAGTTAGTAATCTGACATGATTTACCAAAAACAGACACAAAAGCAGGTATCAGAGAGAACAAATAGTGGTTAACAATAATTTTTGAGTGTAAAGTGATGAGCTGTGGTGAGGAGTCTGGCAATCCTGCAGTAGGAGAGCAAAGACAAGAGGTAAGTATGGTAATATTTCAGAGATGATTAATGATAATGATTTGCTTGTTTGCTTACAGGTACTGAGGTGAAGTTGAACAGTGAGCAGGATGGCTGGAGACTTCAGCACCAAAGTAGAGGGTCCCAAAACAGGTAAGGCCTCTGGGAGTAGGGTGAGGTGCTTTGGGGAAATAGGGAGAACAGGTTAGGGAAACGTTGACAAGTGCACTTACATAGTCATGGGTAGAGAGGGTCCAGGTTGAATGATCAACGGAGCGAGGATTCAGTCCGCCTGAAGGGAGGGGGAGATCTACAACCTGCCTGGGAGTCCTGGAGAGAAGAGGGAAGAGAATATCAGAAGTAATCTACTTTCCTTTCAGATGTGTTGGAGGAGAGGACTGGCTGCACATGCGTCGGGCGGTGGCATGGAGGTAGTCTACCGATCTCCTGATGAGAGGAGGATGCTAGCGCTATTTGAAGGGTATGGTGATTGCTGGCAGGTGGTGAGTACAGCTGTGGGGAATGAGATGATTAGTGGGAGAGAGCAATTTGCCGCCAGACCACTAGAGTACCCCCCTCAAGGGGTGCCCCTGGTGCCCGAGGCTTGTCAGGATGTTTCTTATAGAAGTCCTGGATGAGGCAGATGTTCTTGACAAAGGACCCGGGAATCTAGGACCGTTCCTCCGCCCCGTAGCCCTTCCAGTCAATCAGGAATTGGACCCCGCAACCCCGAAGACAAGCATCCATGATCCTGTTGACTGTGTATACTAGGCCGCCATCGACCATTCTCGGGGGAGGAGACAGCTTGGATGGAGGGCACAGTGGGCTGGTGAAGACAGATTTCAGATGAGAAACATGAAAAGACGGGTGGATGTGGAGAGAGGGAGGGAGCTTGAGTCGAACAGAAGAGGGGTTGATTATTTGGGAGAAGGGGAATGGGCCAGTGTACCAGGAAGACATGTTTTTCTTTTTTCAATCAGTCTTGAGTGGAATGTTTTTGGTGGAAATCCATGCCTTCTGTCCAACCGCGTAAGTGGTCGAACATACCACTTATGCCGATTGACCCATCTGACGTTCTGTTCTGCTGTCTGTACGAGTGCTGCCCTGGTAGCCCGCCAAACGCTGCAACACTTCTGGATGTGGTGAAGGATGGAGGGCACCGCAACGTCAGCCTCAACAGTGAGGAGTAATTGAGGGTTGTAGTCCATTGAAGCTTCAAAGGGTGAGTAGCCCATGGTGGCAGAGGTGGTGGAATTATGGCCATACTCTACCCAGGGGAGGTACTGTATGTGCTCTATGAGGAGGGGTTGGTGGAGCTGACACAGCGTAGGGCTGCCTCCAGCTCCTGGTTGGCTCGTTAGCATTGGCCATCTGACTGGGGATGGTAGCTGGAGGTAAGATTGGTGGTGGACCCCATGGCCTTGCAAAAGGCATGCCAGACCTGTGAGCAAAATTGGGGACCCCAGTCAGAGACAATATTGGATGGTATGCTGTGCAGCCTTACCACATGTGTTGCTAACAGGTCTGCTCTCTCCTTCACCGATGGCAGTTTCTGGACGGGAGTGAAGTGAGCAACTTTGGAAAACCTGTCAACAATAGTGAAAATGGCAGTATGACCTTTGGACGGAGGCAGACCAGTGATGAAATCCATCGCAAAATGTGACCGGGGCGACCAGGAATAGGGAGGGGTTGGAGTAACCCAGCTGGAGGGGTAGTGAGGGATTTCCCCGTGGAGCACTGGGCACACGCCTTGATGTATTTTTGGACATCCCTATCCATGGCTAGCCACCAAAAGGCACATTTTAGATGGGAGAGAGTTCTGGCTACCCCTGGGTGGCAGGTGAATCGGGTGGTGTGCAGCCAGTGGATTACCTCTCCTTTGAGCGCTGAAGGTACACACAACTGACCACTAGCACCCCCCATGGGTTGGGTTCAGTTTTTTTGGCCTCCCGTACCTTCTGCTCAATTCCCCACTAGAATGCATCAACTGTGCACTCCGCCGGAACAATGGTCTCTGAGTGGGCGTCAGTGGGCTCTGCGGAGAATTGCCTGGAGAGCGCATCAGGCTTGGTGTTACGAGAGCTGGGATGGTAGGTGATGTTGAACTCGAAGCGCTCAAAGAAGAGAACCCACCTGTCTGACTGGGAGTTGAGTTGCTTGGCTGTCCAGAGATACTCCCAAGTTCTTGTGATTGGTCTACACAAGAAAGGGTAAGGTGGAACCCTCCAGCCAGTGGCACCACTCCTCCAACGCCAGCTTCTCCGCCAGTAGCTCTCGGTCACCAACATTGTAGTTCCTCTTGGTGGGGCTCAGGTGGCAAGAGAAATAGGTGGGGGGTGGAGCTTGCCCTTGGTAGCTGACTTCTTGGACAGGACCACCCCTACCCCTGAGTCAGAAGCATCAACCTCCACAATAAACTGATGGCCGAGGTTGACCTGCACCAGGATGGGTGCGTTGGTGAACCTCGTCTTCAGTTGGGAAAATTCCTCTGCCTCCTTGGACCAACAGAAGGGGGTCTTGGTTGATGTGAGGCTGGTGAGAGGAAGTGCTACAGTGCTGTAATTGCAGATAAAGTGGCCATAAAAATTGGCAAATCTGAGGAACTGCAGAAGCGGATGACAGAGTGGGCCAGTTGAGGACAGCCTTAACCTTCTGTGGGTCTGGCTGGAGCTGCCCTTTGGCAATGATGAATCCCAGAAACGTGGTGGTGGGGATGTCGAACTCACACTTCTCCACCTTGACATATAACTGGATCTCCAGCAGGCGTTTGGAGGATGATGCGGATGTGGATTTTGTGTTCAGCTAGGGAGCGGGAGAAATCAGAATATCGTCAAGGTATACAAAGACAAATGCATTCAGGAAGTCTCTAAGCACATCATTAATTGGCCGCTGAAAAACTGCAGGGGCATTGGTTAGGCTAAAGGGCATTACTTGTACTCGAAGTGACCAGTGGGAGTATGGAATTCTGTCTTCCACTTGTCGCCTTCACGGATTCTGACCAGAGGGTAGGCGTTCCTCAGATCCAGCTTGGTAAAGACGGTGGCACCCTGCAGGAGATCAAACGCCAAATTAATGAGTGGAAGGGCGTACCTGTCTTTTATGGTAATGTCATTGAGCTGCCAATAGTCGATGCAGGGGTGAAGAGAACCGTCCTTCTTCTTGACGAAGAAGAACCCGGCCCGACGGCAGAGGAGGAGGGTCAAATGAGGCCGGCGTTGAGTGACTGCTTAATGTATGTATTTATCCATGGCCTCTCTCTCTGGGCCAGAGAAGCTATAGAGCCTGCTGGTAGGAAGGCACACCCCCTGGTGGAGTTCAGTGGCACAGTCATATGACCTGTGAGGGGAAAGGGAGAGAGCCCTGGCTTTGTTGAAGACGGTGGCTAGGTCATAATATTCAGAAGGTACATTAGTTAGATCTGGTGGGTCATCAGCAGGGGGCGATAGCGTGACTGAGGAAGAGCAGGCAGCAGACTGCAGGCAGACAGTGTAGCAGAGGGCGCCCGAGGATGTAATAGTGCTTCTCTGCCAATCGATGGTGGGGTTGTGCGGGAGAAGCCAGGGATACCCTAAAACTATTGGTGGAGTGGATGAGGGCAGAATGAGGAATGAAATACTCTCTCTGTGGCTGCTAGAGACCAGTAAGGATAGCGGCTTGGTTATTTGGGTGACAGTGAGTAGTGGCCTTCTGGATAATGCAACCACTTTAATGGGCACTGGGAGTGGAGTGCAGGGAATTTTGAGCCAGGTTGCCAGACCCTCCGAAATAAAATTTTGCTCAGCCCCTGAATCTATTAAAGCATGACAGAGAGTTCGAGTGAGGACAGTTGGAGGAGAACCGGAAGGATAATTTTGTTTGAGGGTGTTTGGATGGAAGGCCTGCAAGTCCCCCTACTGCGATGGACGGGCCTGCCCTTTTGGCTTAATAGGGCAGGATTCTACTGAATGACCGTCCTCCATGCAATATAAACAGAGGCCCCCCTCGGAATGGCATCCCCACTCCGCGAATGAGAGCTGAGATAGACCCAGCATAGATCCAGCGTCATAGGCTCAGGAGCATCGGAGATAGCCAAGGACAGGAAGAGCTGGATCACGCGTGGCTGTGGAGGAAATGAAGGAGGTGGGCACGCGTACATCGTGTTGGCACCCTTGGGCACGCTGCTTAAGGTGATTGTTGAGGCAAATTGCCAGCATAATTAATGCATCGAGGGAGTCAGTTTCATTCAGGCAGGCTAGCTTGTCACGGAGTTGGGAACTAAGGCTACCAATGAAAACAGATCTTAATGCGGTGTCGTTCCAACTTGCCTCGGCCGTGAGCATCCTGAAGTCAACGGAGTGCTCTGTGGTCGACCCTGACGGAGATTTAAAAGCCGGGCTGACGCACTTCCCTCACCGTTAGAATGATCAAAAATTCTGAGAATCTCGGCAGTGAATTGCTTGAAAGCGCATGTGGGGTATTCTGGGCTCGACAAAACCAGGCATGCCCAGGTGAGTGCCCGTCACTTCAGCAGATTGACCACGTAGCTGATTTAAAGCTGGATTCATGCTGCATTTCCTCTCTGGGCCACTTTGGTCTGTGTCTGCTTTGGACGAGGCCAGCACGCATGCAGCTGTATATATGCTTCACTTTTTTTTGTCTACCAGGCCAAGTGGTTGACGCATGCGCACAACTGTTGTTTGTAGATTTGCCCCAGCCCTATTGGTAGCGTAAATGTGTTAACATGCCAGTTTGTTCACCGGCTATAAACGCAAGAGTGACACACATTTTTTTTTGTAGCCGCAACAATGGCGTTGTTTCAAGGGAAAGGAGGAATTACCATTTTTCAGTGCTCTTCTCCGCTCAAGCTGCTGCTGCTGCAAAGCAATTCATGTATGTTTATTCTGGTCTTCTGCTTCCTCTTCATCTTCTTTGTCTACTTTGACTTTGTATGCTGTGTCGATAGCGTCACTTTGTGAATGGGACGTTCAATTTTGTGCATATGCAGTCAATGCGGGCAGGCCGTGGGCAGGTCCTGCAGTCAGAAAATTTGGGCTGCACATGGTTGTCTGCAGAAGAGCTCTGCGGACAGTAGCGGACTGGAGACGATGTTGTAAATTTTGTCACACAAGCTTTCCGGACGTGCGTACGTGGACAGAGAGGTGTAGCATGAATCCCGCTTGACTGTGCTCGGAGGGGAAATCCTCCGGTACGTGCTGGAAAACCAGACTACATTGTAGCATAAACCCCCCACCCTCTCCCAATTTCCCATTATAACGAGCGCGGGTAGAAACAGCCACGGAGCGACCCAGACAAGGAAAAGCTGGGACTGGAGCTGGAGGAGCTGCAGAAGTGATCGTGCTAACGGTGAGTGAGAGCTGTTCTATCTTATCAGTGACTCAAGAGAGCTGTGATTATTGAGTGCATTTGCAGTGTTAAATGATCTCCTTGCTGTTCAAGTGTGTCTAACTGAGCCACCGAGGTCCCCCCTGTTGCAGCTGCCGGGTCTTTCGGAGGAGATCGTTCTGACATGATTTATCAAAAACAAACCCAAAAGCAGGCAACAGCGAGAGCAAGTCAAGGTTAACGATAATCTTTATTGAGTGTAAAGTGATAAGCTGCGGCAAGGAGACTGGCAACCCTGCGGTAGGAGAGTGAGGACAAGGGGTAAGTATGGTAATATTTCAAAGATGATTAATGATAATGATTTGCTTGTTTCCTTACAGTTGCTGAGGTGAAGTTGAACAGTGAGCAGGATGGCTGGAGACTTTGGCACTGCAGTAGAGGGTCCCAGAACAGGTAAGGCCTCTGGGAGTAGGGTGAGGTGCTTCGGGGAAATAGGGAGAACAGGTTAGGGAAACGTTGGTAAGTGCACTTACAGGGTCATGGGTAGAGAGGGTCCAGGTTGAAGGCTCAACAGAGCTGTGTGTTGGAGGTTGATGTGTTGGAGGAGAGGACTGGCTGCACATGCGTCGGGAGGCAGCATGGAGGTAGTCTAAAGATCTCCTGATGAGTGGAGGATGCTGCAGGTACAGTATTTGAAGGGCGTGGTAGGCAGGTAGTGAGTACAGCTGTGGGGAATGAGATAATTATTGGGAGAGAGAGAGGGCAGTGCGCAGCCAGACCACCACATAATCATCATAGTAATACTTGTCATGTTCCACAGACAGTAGTGTAGCACTACCCACACTTAAAAGCCTAATTTGAATTCATCAGTTGGTCCTTTCAGTAATTTGTTCCACCATTAGACGTGATTTTATGTATGCATGTTTTGATGATAGTTTTGGAACATTAAGAAACTTACACCCACCCTGTTTTGGGTGGTGTGTGTGTATGTGTGTGTGGGGGGGTATATAAAAACTACTGGCCTAATTTCAGTGAAATTTGGCAAAAGGGAGAAATCTTGGGTCATAGAAGAACCCAACAGATTTTTGGAGAGAAAACAAAACAAGGGGTGGATTTCAGGATTTTTTTTCACTCTCTTTAACATTGCAAAATAGGACATTTATTGACATTTTCATGAATTACGCATAGAATTTCAGACCCTCCTGTCCCCAGCCACCTCCTCCAGCTCTTCAGAGAGGATACCAAGGCATTCCCAGACCAGGTTTTTCCTAGGGTCTCCACCCAGTGGGACGTGCCCAAAACACCTCAAGTGGGAGATGCCCAGGAAGTATCCTGATCAGATGCCCAAACCACGTCAACTGGATCCTGTACAGGAGTAATTGCTCTACTCTTAGCCTGTCCTTGATAACTGAGCTCCTTACCCTATCTGTAATTTCCCAGTTTGGGATCAATAAAGTCTATCTATCTATCTATCTATCTATCTATCTATCTATCTATCTATCTATCTATCTATCTATCTATCTATCTGTCTGTCTATCTGTCTGTCTGTCTGTCTGTCTGTCTGTCTGTCTGTCTCACAGAAAGCTCATTTCAGCTCATTTCAGCCGCTTGTATCCACAATGTCATTCTTTCTGGGTAGAAACATACAGTAGCTTGACGAGCTCCCTCTTCATTACAAAGCGTGGAACTTGATGGAAAAAATTCATGCATAAATGGGACGTGGGTATCTATGAGTACATAGAATATGGCGTATTTTCAAATGACACAACAATTAGTTAGCTGAATTATTTCACCAATAAAGTCAGTTGCCCCAAAGTTTGGGTTAAAGCATCACATCATAAAATTTCTGCAGAAGTCTCGCAACATGGAGCATGCTTCTGACTCTTTACTTCATGCAAAGATAATAATATAAAGGTAGTGACAAGAACAAACAGAAGAGATACGGGCTCTGAATCCTGAAGGCAGCTGTTGTCTAGAACAAGCTTGCTAGCTACCAAACCATTCAACCAAAGCAAGTGTAAAGGCACATATACAGACGTGGACAAAATTGTTGGTACCCCTCTGTTAATGAAAGAAAAACCCACAATGGTCATAGAAATAACTTGAATCTGACAAAAGTGGTAATAAATAAAAATTCTATGAAAATTAACCAATGAAAATCAGACAGTGCTTTTGAATTGTGGTTCAACAGAATTATTTTAAAAAACAAACTCATGAAACAGGCCTGGACAAAAATGATGGTACCCCTAGAAAAGATTGAAAATAATGTGACCATAGGGACATGTTCAACCAAGATGTGTCCTCTAATTAACATCACAGGTGTCTACAAACTTGTAATCAGTCAGTCGGCCTATTTAAAGTGTGACAAGTAGTCACTGTGCTGTTTGGTGACATGGTGTGTACAACATTAAACATGGACCAGAGGAAGCAAAGGAGAGAGTTGTCTCAGGAGATTAGAAAGAAAATTATAGACAAGCATGTTAAAGGTAAAGGCTATAAGACCATCTCCAAGCAGGTTGATGTTCCTGTGACTACAGTTGCACACATTATTCAGAAATTTAAGCTCCATGGGACTGTAGCCAACCTCCCTGGATGTGGCTGCAGGAGGAAACTTGATGAAAAATGGAAGAGACGGATAAAGAGCCCAGAACAACCTCTAAACACATTCATGGTGAACTCCAAGGTCAAGGTACATCAGTGTCAGATCGCACCATCTGTCGTTGTTTGAGCCAAAGTGGACTTCATGGGAGATGACCAAGGAGGACACCACTGTTGAAAACAAATCATAAAAAGGCCAGACTGGAATTTGCCAAACTGCATGTTGACAAGCCACAAAGCTTCTGGGAGAATGTCCTATGGACAGACGAGACAAAACTGCAACTTTTTGGCAAGGTACATCAGCTCTATGTTCACAGACGCAAAAATGAAGCATACCAAGAAAAGAACACTGTCCCTACTGTGAAACATGGAGGAGGTTCTGTTATGTTCTGGGGCTGCTTTGCTGCATCTGGCACAGGGTGTCTTGAATCTGTGCAGGGTACAATGAAATCTCAAGACTATCAAGGTATTCTAGAGAGAAATGTGCTGCCCAGTGTCAGACAGCTTGGTCTCAGTCGCAGGTCATGGGTCTTGCAACAGGATAATGACCCAAAACACACAGCTAAACACCCAAGAATGGCTAAGAGCGAAACATTGGACTATTCTAAAGTGGCCTTCTATGAGCCCTGATCTAAATCCTATTGAACATCTGTGGAAGGAGCTGAAACATGCCATCTGGAGAAGGCACCCTTCAAACCTGAGACAACTGGAGCAGTTTGCTCATGAGGAGTGGGCCAAAATACCTGCTGAGAGGTGCAGAAGTCTCATTGACAGTTACAGAAATCGTTTGATTGCAGTGATTGCCTCAAAAGGTTGTGCAACAAAATATTAATTTAAGGGTACCATCATTTTTGTCCAGGCCTGTTTCATGAGTTTGTTTTTTAAAATAATTCTATTGAACCACAATTCAAAAGCATTGTCTGGTTTCATTGGTTAATTTTCATAGACTTTTTATTTATTACCACTTTTGTCAGATTCAAGTTATTTCTGTAACTATTGTGGGTTTTTCTTTCATTAACAGAGGGGTACCAACAATTTTGTCCACGTTTGTATAAACTAGAAGGCACTCAGAGAGCACACACCTCCACCAAGGCTCTGTGCATCCCTCCCTTCATCCCTCCCTTAGTCCGTCAGTCCCTACATCCTTCCACCCATCTATACCTTTGTCCGTCCATCTGTACATTGCGACATAGGGCCTTGACAGATGTATATGCTCCTGGATCTCCTCCATATATATTGAGATAGGACCTTGTAACAAGATAGAGCCTTGGTGGAGGCATGCACTCTCGGATCACCTCCAAAATCAAATGGGTTCATCCGTATCCCAAGGGCTACCTTTGGTGAAACTTTTGTCAAATTGTTACAGATAGTTTTTCCAGAATCCTACTAACAGAAACACAAACAAATCGCCCCAATCACATTACCTACGGGAAGGGGGGATGAAAAGTTCATAGGCTGAAAAGTTCATAGTGGTAATTTGACCAAATGTGGTTTAGTTTTCATCAGTCTCCCCTTTGGTCCACACATTTCTTCCAACGGTGTTGCAGCACTTGGATCCCTGCGGTTGAAAAATAAACATTTGGTCAAATTTGACGATAAACTTTTCAGCCCTCCCCCCAAATTTCCCCATTGTGGGACTAATAAAGGCTTATCTTATCTTATCTTATATGGCAGAGGGGATAAACAAATCAAATCTGCTGTTGCTTGATAATGTCAACTTGTAAAGTGCATTTGTAGAACTGTTGTATAAAAATAATAATACACTTGAGGTTGTGAGGTAGACAGTGATGTCTTTGACCCTCTACTGTGTGTTTGGCCTGTGATTAAATCATCAATAGAGAGCCTAAGGGTGCTTTCACACCTGCAGACTTTAGTCTGTTTCAATCAAACTCAAGTTTGTTTTCTCCATTAGTGCGGTTCATTTTGTCTGGTGAGAACATGGTAATCGCACTCAAGTGCGTACCAAAACAACTGTTCCGAGACCACCTGAAAGAGGTAGTCTTGGTTTGAATTAAATGGCGAACTCTTGTGTGGTCCTGCAGGTGAGAAAGCGACCGCACTAAAACAGGACCAACGGCAAATGGTAAAACATTTTATGTCACTGTACATACCTGATAGATCTTTGAAAATATCTGTGGCTGAGCACGTCATGGTTCTGGAGGATAAATGAACGTTAACATGTTATTTCCCATCCGTAGCAGCGCTTCATTTTCAAACTATATGATATGCCAAAAGTGGAATATGCACGTACTGTATGTAATAAACGATAACCAGGGCAATGAAAACCATCCGTAGATTACACTACGATTTGTATTATTTTCTCCCAGAAATACGTAAATACACGGTAGTCATCCTGGTTGCGCGGCAAAAAAAATCTGACTGTAGAAGAGCTTGAAATAATGAGGCGATGTGATTTATAAACCAAAGTTTAATATCAGCTTCGCTTCTCTAACAAGTCTCATCTCAGTGCAGAAGCAGAATAAGAGGTCGAACACAGTCAGACCTTCATACTTATACCTACACATAACAAAAGACATTGCATATCAAAGCTGACATCCCGCATTAACTTAATCCCCCCTCCTTTGTCCTCGTCTCCTCCACCTGACCCTGGGTGGTCAGGGAGATCGATCTGGTCTCCACCGCTGTCCTGTTCTGAGGCGTGAGGTCATTCCACATATGTAATCACTAAACATCTTAATATGTCTATGCATATGTAGGTATGGAATATATGATTAATATAAACCACAGCCCCCCCAAACGACTAAGAAAAGGACAATCAAAGTAAGTTTACAGTTTAAGATAATCTCTATGACATACTATACTGTTAAACCTCTTGACAGGGAAAACAAGGAAGAATCTTTCCAGCAGTCATGCTCCTGTAGAGAATTCAGTGGTAACCATAACAGTGTAGTAATATCACAAATCAGCCTTAAAACTGTCACGGCACAATCTGATAACATAGTTAACAACTCTTGGTTAATTTGCATCAGTCCCTGTGCCGTCTGGGTTTTAATCTTCTCCCGAATCTGCTGTAGGTCCGCTTTGGCGTCCTGGTGGGACCCTCCTGTAAGGAATCTGCAGCTTGGGGAGGAGAGTGGTTATTTGTTCCCTGCAGGGGGGTTGAGTCCTTTTTCTTGGGGGGTCTACCCCGCCGAGGTGCCCTCGCCACCCGTGCAGGTTTGTCTCTCAACAAGAAAGCAGGTTTAAGTCTGTCAGTGCTGACTGTTTCTTTTCTGTCCCCTAAATCAAGCACAAAATGCTTATCACCAGGTTCCAGCACTCTGAATGGTCCGTCGTATGGTGGACGGAGGGTTGATTTTAAAGCTTCATGCCTAACAAAAACAAACTCAGCGTTTTTTAAAGCTTGGGGGACAAAAACCCGTGGAAAAGAGTGATGTGCCGGTCCAGGGAGAGTGTCTGGTCCGTTGCTGCCTAAAGGCCTCAGGGTTGGAAGATGCCCAGGCTCTGGGTTCTCTGGTAAAAACTCACCTGGGAGTCTGAGAGGTTGTGCAAAAACTAATTCTGCCTGGGAGGCGTCTAGATCCTCTTTAGGCGCAGCACGCAACCCCAATAAAACCCAGGGAAGTTTATTTACCCAATTTGTATCCGTTAGCGAGGCCCTGAGGGCGGCCTTTAAAGATCTGTGAAAACGCTCGCATAACCCATTAGCCTGAGGGTGATAAGCGGTGGTGGGGTGAATTGTTGCCCCTAAGCTGCTGGCCATGGCTGACCAAAGCTCTGAGACAAATTGAGGCCCCCTATCGGACGTGATGTCTGATGGGACGCCGAAACGTGCCACCCAGTTTGTCAAAAAAACGCGAGCGACTTCTGCCGCTGTGGTTGACGCCAGAGGGACCGCCTCAGGCCAGCGCGTAGTACGGTCTATCATTGTTAACAGGTGTGTGAAGCCTTGAGACGAAGGTAGTGGTCCCACTAGGTCGACATGAACGTGGTCAAACCTTCTAGCTGGGATTCGAAAAGGCTCTAGAGGGGCTTTTGTGTGTTTGTGTATTTTGGCGCGCTGACAAGACATGCAAGTTTTTGCCCATTCCTTTACATTTTTGCGCAGGCCTGGCCAAACAAACTTTTCAGCGACCATTTTAACCGAGGCGCGCACCCCTGGGTGCGCGAGGGAGTGAACCGAGTCGAAAATGCGGCGGCGCCATGCAGCTGGGACTACCGGGCGAGGTCGGCCGGTTGAAACGTCGCAGATTGGGGGGGGGGGGGGACACCGTCACGTAAACCCCTTTCCTCCAGTCTTAACCCTGTTGGTCCAGACAGGAGCGCGCGCACGTCCGCGTCACTGCTTTGTTCCTCTGCCATGGCTGCGTAATCTATCCCTACGTGAATTGAGGCCGCGTACGCGTCCGCGTTGGCGAAGAGTTCTGCGGCTGAGGTAGTATAATCTGTCTCCTCGTGCTCTGGCGATGTCACAGCGCGAGAGAGGCAGTCTGCTACCACGTTAAGTTTGCCTGCCACATGTCGAATGTCTGTGGTGAACTCTGAAATTGCAGCTAGCTGTCTTTGTTGCCTGCCTGACCATGGTTCTGAAATTTTAGCCATCGCAAAAGTGAGCGGTTTGTGGTCTACAAAAGCCATGAAACGCCGCCCTTCTAACCAGAACTGGAAGTGGCGGATGGATAAATGAAGCGCTAGCAGCTCCCTGTCAAAAGTGCTGTATTTACGCTCGGTTTGGTTTAAAGATTTGCTAAAAAATGCTAAAGGTTGCCAGGTTCCACCAACATGTTGTTCCACGACTGCCCCTATGGCCAGGTCTGAAGCGTCTGTGGTTAACACTATGTGGGCCGAGGGATCGGGGTGAACCAACAATGTGGCATTTGCTAGAGCACTTTTTACTTCCGCGAAGGCGCGTTCGCGCTCCGGGGTCCATTCGACCGCGTTGGAAGGCTTTTGTTTTCTGAGCGCGGCATACAGGGGCTGCATGAGTTGAGCTGTGCGGGGGAGAAAACGGTTGTAAAAATTCACCATTCCCAAAAATTCTTGCAGCGATTTGACCGTTTGTGGTCGTGGAAAATTTTTTACCGCGTGGACTTTGTCTGGCAATGGGACTGCCCCCTTCGGTGAAACTCTGTACCCCAAAAAATCAATTTGTGACACGCCGAATTTGCATTTGGCTGGGTTGATTATTAACCCGTGCTCTTCTAGTCTCTGAAAAACTGTAGTGAGGTGTTGTTCGTGTTCTTCCTCTGACGGGCTGGCTACCAGCATATCGTCGAGGTAGACGAACACGAAGGGGAGGTTGCGTAATACCGCGTCCATCATGCGCTGAAAGGTTTGAGCAGCGCCTTTGAGGCCAAACGGCATCCGCAAAAATTCAAAAAGAGCGAAAGGGGTTATTACAGCTGTTTTAGGAATGTCTTCCACTCGAACGGGGACTTGGTGATAGCCGCGGACCAGGTCTGTTTTAGAAAAAATGCGCGCACCCGCCAGATGTAGTGAGAAATCTTGGATGTGAGGAATTGGGTAGCGGTCATGCGCTGTCGCATTGTTTAATCTGCGGTAATCGCCGCACGGTCTCCAAGAACCGTCGGTTTTCGGGACCATGTGGAGTGGCGATGCCCAGGGGCTTTTCGAGCGTCTAATAATGCCTAATTTTTCCAGGGTGGTAAACTCGTCCCGTGCTATGGCGAGCTTGGTCGCGTCTAAGCGCCGAGCTTTGGCTAACACGGGTGGGCCCGTTGTGGGAATGAAGTGTTCAACCCCGTGTTTCGCTACTGTTGCTGAAAATTTGGGAACTGTGAGTGCTGGAAATTGGGTGAGGAGTTGTTCAAACATACCTCCTGCTGTTGTGACGTTGGCCTGCACGGGTGGTGGAGAAACTCGAGCTGAGCAGGGGATAGAAGAAAATGACAGTGCATTAACCAAGCGTCTATTCACTAGATCGACTAACAACCCATGTGCACACAAAAAATCAGCGCCCAACAAGTTAAAACTCACCGCCGCTACAATAAATGTCCATCTATAGTTGCGGCCGTGAATGCAAAGAGGCAGGCTCCTTTCACCATAAGTGTCGATGATCGAGCCGTTGGCTGCCATCGCCCCATTACCCCGGGGACCCATGGCCCGATCTGCGTGAGAAGGGGTGATAAAACTCAGTTGAGCTCCGGTGTCGATCAGGAACTGTCTCCCGGTGTGTCCGTCAGTCACATAAAGAAGCTTATTTTTTTTGCCGAGAACCGCAGCCGTTAACGGTTCTCGGCTTTGGCGTTTTCCCGAACTTTTGAACTTGTAGGGGGGAACGCATTTGTACGCTCTCTCGGCGAAACGGTGGTGGTAATAGCAGATGTCGTTCCGCCTGCTGTGTCTTGGTCGTGTTGCCGCCATGGTGGGCGGGCTCTGCTCGGTTGTCTGTGGTTCTCCGCTGCTCTGGGCATCCGCGCTGAGATCTGCAGATGCTGCCGTGGCCATCTGTTCGCTGCAGGCGTTGATGAGCCGCTGTGCCTCTCGGGCCAGCGCGCGGAAGTCCTGCTGGGTGTTGCATTGCATGTTGACCAGCGTCCCTCTCATGTGTGGCGGCAGAGTGCTGAGGAAGATATATCGGAAAAGGAAGTTGTCGTTGTCCTCTTCCTTAAGCTGCAGCATGTCCTCCATGAGGGCCTTGGGTCTGCATCCTCTGTGGCCGTAGATCGCCAGGATCTTCTCTGCTCTCTCCTCGGCTGAGGGGACGAAATTCTCCACGATGGTTGCCTTAAGCTCTCTGTATTTGTCATGGGCGGGCGGCCGTTGGATTATGCTCCGCACACATCTTGACGTGGCAGCGTCGAGTTTGGCGACGATGTGATAAAATTTTGTGTCGTCTGCCCTTATGCCCGCCAGTGCAAACTGAGCCTCAGCTTGCTGGAACCACGAGCTCGGGTCTTCCTGCCAGAAGTCTGGCAGCTTGACGGTGACGGCGCTTGTGTGGGCCGTCCCTAATGTGTCCGCCGGGTGAGAGCGCCTTTCTTCCGCTCTCATGGTGGGGCTGGTGCTGGGTTGAGCCCTCTCTGTAGCTTCTGCCGTGGGGGAACGTCGTCCATCTGTTCCCCTGTCTGCATGGGCGCCGGCGCTTGCCTGGGTCGCCTCTGATGAGTCAATCGCGGGAGAACGTCTCTGTTCCATCCTCGCGTCAGGGTCACCAGTGTAGAAGAGCTTGAAATAACGAGGTGATGTGATTTATAAACCAAAGTTTAACATCAGCTTCGCTCCTCTAACAAGTCTCATCTCAGTGCAGAAGCAGAATAAGAGGTCGAACACAGTCAGACCTTCATACTTATACCTACACACAACAAAAGACATTGCATATCAAAGCTGACATCCCACATTAATTTAATCCCCCCTCCTTTGTCCTTGTCTCCTCCACCTGACCCTGGGTGGTCAGGGAGATCGATCTCTTCCATTGTCCTCTGTCTCCTCCACCTGACCCTTGGTGGTCAGGGAGATCGATCTGGTCTCCACCGCTGTCCTGTTCTGAGGCGTGAGGTCATTCCACATATGTAATCACTAAACATCTTAATATGTCTATGCATATGTAGGTATGGAATATATGATTAATATAAACCACATGACCAATAAGAACAGAGAACGTTCTAACGTAAGTCTCGCGGGATTTAACGTGACACAGTCTGGTCTGCTTATGGTCTGCCTCAATTTTTGCCTGTGTGAAAGGGGACCGAACTGAGGAGAAAATGATACAAAGTAACAAACTTGTCAACTGATTCGGACCAAATTAAATGAATTTAGGTGGGAAAGCACCCTAAGTCATGCCCCCTCTATTTCCACATATGGGACTGTACTTAAGAAAAAATCTCCATTTTTTGTGAATGGCAAGAGAGAAATTATCTTTTGATCCTAATCAAACTTTGCTATGAGTTACACAGATGATATTTGGCAATTTAAAAGATAAGTTTCCAAATAAATAACATTGTAGGTTGCCATATAATAAAAGAGTGATATTTAGTTTTTGTGCAACTGCTTAGTGGACTACATCTTCTTGTCTCGGAATATACAGTGGGGCAAAAAAGTATTTAGTCAGCCACCAATTGTGCAAGTTCTCCCACTTAAAAGATGAGAGAGGTCTCCAATTTTCATCATAGGTATACCTCAACTATGAGAGACAAAATGTGAAAAAAAAATCCAGAAAATCACGTTGAAGGATTTTTAATGAATTAATTGGTAAATTCCTCAGTAAAATAAGTATTTGGTCACCTACAAACAAGCAAGATTTATGGCTCTCACAGACCTGTAACTTCTTCTTTAAGAGGCTCCTCTGTCCTCCACTCGTTACCTGTATTAATGGCACCTGTTTGAACTCGTTATCAGTATAAAAGACACCTGTCCACAACCTCAAACAGTCAGACTCCAAACTTCACTATGGCCAAGACCAAAGAGCTGTCAAAGGACACCAGAAACAAAATTGTAGACCTGCACCAGGCTGGGAAGACTGAATCTGCAATAGGTAAGCAGCTTGGTGTGAAGAAATCAACTGTGGGAGCAATTACTAGAAAATGGAAGACATACAAGACCACTGATAATCTCCCTCGATCTGGGGCTCCACGCAAGATCTTACCCCGTGGGGTCAAAATGATCACGAGAACGGTGAGTAAAATTCCCAGAACCACATGGGGGGACCTAGTGAATGACCTGCAGAGAGCTGGGACCAAAGTAACAAAGGCTACATCAGTAGCACACTACACCGCCAAGGACTCAAATCCTGCAGTGCCAGACGTGTCCCCCTGCTTAAGCCAGTACACATCCAGGCCCGTCTGAAGTTTGCTAGAGAGCATTTGGATGATCCAGAAGAGGATTGGGAGAATGTCATATGGTCAGATGAAACCAAAATAGAACTTTTTGGTAAAAACTCAACTTGTCGTGTTTGGAGGAGAAAGAACACCATACCTACTGTGAAGCATGGGGGTGGAAACATCATGCTTTGGGGCTGTTTTTCTGCAAAGGGACCAGGACGACTGATCCGTGTAAAGGAAAGAATGAATGGGGCCATGTATTGTGAGATTTTGAGTGGAATTTGGGCTGCACGGTGGCGCAGTGGTTTAGCACTGTGGCAGCACAGTTTACCCTCGGCCGGGGGATCGCGGCGATCATGAGATCGTGGGTTCGATCCCAGCCCCCGACCAACAGTGAGCTGTGTGGAGTTTGCATGTTCTCCCCGTGTTGCATGGGTTTACTCCGGGATTTCTCCGGTTTCCTCCCGCATACCAAAAACATGTAGGTTTAGGGCGCTTGCGCACGCAGCGACCGGCAGCCGGTGGCTTGTCACCAGACTGCAAACCAAATCTACCTACGGGTACAAATAAGTAACAAAAAAAAAAAAAAAAAAAAAAAAAAAAACCTCCTTCCATCAGCAAGGGCATTGAAGATGAAACATGGCTGGATCTTTCAGCATGACAATGATCCCAAACACACCACCCAGGCAACGAAGGAGTGGCTTCGTAAGAAGCATTTCAAGGTCCTGGAGTGGCCTAGCCAGGCTCCAGATCTCAACCCCATAGAAAATCTTTGGAGGGAGTTGAAAGTCCATGTTGACCAGCGACAGCCCCAAAACATCATTGCTCTAGAGGAGATCTGCATGGAGGAATGGGCCAAAATACCAGCAACAGTGTGTGAAAACCTTGTGAAGACTTACTGAAAACGTTTGACCTCTGTCATTGCCAGCGAAGGGTATATAACAAAGTATTGAGATAAACTTTTGTTATTGACCAAATACTTACTTTACCGAGGAATTTACCAATTAATTCATTAAAAATCATTCAATGTGATTTTTTGGATTTTTTTTTTCTCATTTTGTCTCTCATAGTTGAGGTAAACCTATGATGAAAACTGGAGACCTCTCTCATCTTTTAAGTGGGAGAAGTTGCACAATTGGTGGCTGACTAAATCCTTTTTTGCCCCACTGTAGATGTCATCAAACAGGATTATGGCATTTCCCCTGTCAAAGCTCACCTATTTTCTGACCGATGAAAGAAGCACCCAAAGAGGAGAAAAACAACACCAATGCATTGTATTTTGAGAGCTGCAGCTAATCCAGAGGACTTGTCATGTCCGCTACGCAAACTGCGCAGTGAACATATGAAATGGCAGTGAGCCCAAAACACAGAGTAAGTAACGTGTTTATTTACAATGGGTGAATGTGTGGAAAAGTCCAAATACAGTCACAGCAAGGGGAAAAACACCCGACTACAAACTTAATTAGTCAAAGGAAATGCCTAACACGCTCCAATGAGGCAGGAGTCTCATGGGCGCATGCGCACGCAGCGACCGGCAGCTGGTGAAATAGTGCATCATCTGTGTGTGTGTTTTTATGTACTTTTATATGTTTTTACGAAATCCTCTGTGTCGTTTCTGCCCTGGAGTGTTTGTGGACTATATGGCGAAGAGCTCCCTGGTACCTACAACATGGATTTCCTCCCCTTTCTTGCACTGCTGCTATCTGTCTTCTGGCTCTTTGTCTCTGAAGTAAACGCATTCGGCTCCATGGCGGGCAGAATGGCGGGCAGAATACATTATTCCAGGGACATGTTGCTGCATTTAAACACGGTTGATGCAGCGACTGTGATTGAGCCTAAGCCGCAACTGCCGGACTTTATTTTGAGAGGCGAACATAGCGGTGAAAAGAGAGACGGGAGAGACGACAGAAGGAAACGCGGAAGGCGTGGAGGTGTGAAATTGCGCCTTAGGAGACGGCAGTTTGGTAACATTCCTCTTCCTTCAATAATTTTTGGGAACGTGCAGTCTCTGAGAAACAAGGTGGATGAAATTCAAGGGAATGTATGCTACCAGAAGGACTTTAAGAACTGCTGTGTCATGGCGTTCACGGAATCTTGGCTTACTGCGCATGACCGAGATGCAGACCTGTGGATTGACGGCTTTGGAGCCCCACTGTGCTCAGATCGGCAGGAAGAGGTAACAGGGAAATGTCAGGGGGGCGGCGTATGTTTATACATTAATAAGCAGTACTGCACATCTGTCACGGTCAGAGAGCGCATCTGTACACCCGATGTGGAGCTGCTGTCTGTGTCACTACGCCCCTTTTATTTGCCTCGCAAGTTCCCCCAACTTTTCATCACAACTGTGTACATTCATCCGAGGGCAGACGCTGACTCTGCCTCCAGAACCATCTTTGATGTGATCCAGCAGCTGCAATCATTTTCTCCAGAGGCGCCAAACTTCATTCTTGGGGATTTTAACCATGTTTCTTTAAAGAAGACACTTAAAAACTTTTATCAGTATGTCTCCTGCCCAACCAGGTGAAAAAAGACATTGGACCTGTGCTATGGATCCATAGAGAGGGCATATAAATCACTCCCCCTTCCTCCTTTAGGATCCTCAGATCACAACTGTGTACATTTGCTGCCCACATATAAAACTGCTCTCAGAAGAGGCAAGGTGGAGACGAGAGACATTGATGTGTGGGCAGAAGATTCAGTGCACAGCCTCCAGGAATGCTTTGACTGTACAGACTGGGAGATGTTCACCCTGGCCTGCGGGGATGATTTGGACTCTCTGGTTGACGTCACATGCTCATACATATCTTTCTGTAAAAATAAGATTGTTCCACGTAAACGTGTCAAAATATATCCCAACAACAAACCATGGGTTACAAAATCAGTTAAATCCTGCTTAAAGAGGAAAGCACTTGCCTTTAAACAGGGGTCTGTTTCTGAGCTACAGGTTGCCACAAAGGAGCTGAAGGCCGAAATTTTAAGAGCAAAACAGAATTATAAATCAGAGTTGGAAAGCAAGATGGCAACAAAGAAACTTGGTTCAGCCTGGGCTTGTATGAAAACTATTGCAGGCCTTCAGAGCACAGAGCGCAGTAATTGTGTGTTTTTAGATGGTTTTAATTCAGACACAGAGCTGGCTAATGCTCTTAATTGTTTTTATGGTCGTTTTGACTCCTTTGATTTTAGCACAGAAATCCAAGATTTGAAACAGAAACTCAAAGACAATCAGCACTTTAATATTGAGGTGCAGGATGTTAAAAGGGAGTTCTGCGCTGTAAAAGTGAACAAAAGTCAGGGCCCTGATAATATATGTGGGCGCTTGGTAAGGTCCTGTGCACATGAACTGAGTCCTATATTTCATTACATTTTCAATAAGTCCTTACAGACACAACATGTGCCTAAGATCTGGAAAGAAGCCGTGGTTGTTCCCGTTCCAAAGTCCAGCTGTCCTAAAACGGTAAACGACTTTAGACCAGTTGCTTTGACTTCAATTTTAATGAGAATTTTTGAAAAACTGATCAGATGTGAGGTCCTAAGGCAGACTGAGCAGGCATTGGATCCTCTGCAGTTTGCCTATAGGCCACACAAAGGAGTGGAGGATGCCACTGTCTCTCTGTTTAACATGCTTTTTAAACATCTGGATTTTAATGGGACACATGCCAGGCTTTTATTTGTGGACTTTTCTTCCGCCTTTAATACAATCCAACCTCATATCTTAGTTGAAAGGCTCCTGCAGAATCAGAATCAGAATCAGAATCAGCTTTATTGCCAAGTATATTTACAAGTAAACATACGAGGAATTTGACTTGACATTGGGCGCGCACGTTAGGCGCATCCAATGACGCGGCAGCCATGCAAGGCGCCTGGCAACAATTTGATTTGAGCAATAATCTGGTGGGTTGGAGTCTGGATTTCTTAACCAACAGGGCGCAGAGAGTAAGGGTCAATGGTACATTGTCTGACCTTAAGTGCTCTTCTACTGGCTCTCCTCAGGGGTGTGTGTTGTCACCACTACTCTTCATCCTGTACACAAACGTGTCAGAGCAGACATGACAACAGACACATTATAAAGTATGCTGATGACTCAGTTATTGTCAGTCTCCTCCAGGATGGTGAGAGTGGCCACGGCCCAGTAGTTGATGATTTTGTTCACTGGTGTGAGGATTCCTACCTGCAGTCGAATACGACAAAAGCTAAAGACATGATTATTGACTTTAGGAGGAAAAATCCCAGGCACAAAGTCACCATACTAAAAGGCCAGACCACCGAATGTGTACAATCGTACAAATATCTTGGGACGATTATTGATAGTAATTTAAACTTTGAAGAGAACTGTGAAAGGGTGTGCAAAAAGGGTCAGCAACATTTGCATTGCTTGAGAAAACTTGCACGCTTCCAAGTTGACCGAACCATAATGACAATGTTTTATCGGGCTTTTATTGAATCTGTTTTATCCTTTTCTTTAGTGTCATGGTTTGGTCAGATAAAACTGAAACAGAGGAAATCCTTGGATCAGGTAGTTAGATGGTCCAGTCGTTTGCTTGGTGAGCCACAGCTGAGCCTGACATCCCTGTACACCAGACAAGTACAGAGGATGGCTACCTCCATTTTAAATGATGACTCCCACCCTTTGCACTGCAACTTTCAGCTTCTTCCCTCAAGACGGAGGTTTGCTGTCCCAAAAAGTAGACTCCAGCGCTACAAAAACAGCTTTGTTCCTGCTGCTGTCAAAGAGTTGAACAAGCTGTAAAAATATATTGTACATAATTTAAGTGCCTATTTATTAACTTCATTTTATATTTACTTATTTTTGTAGGATGTCACTTGGGTTCTAAATATTTTATTGGGTTTTAGACCTCTGAGTTTTTTAACCTCTTTGACTAGTTTTTAACTTTTAATATGACCCTTCTCTCTTACCTCTGATTTTTCCCTCATCTCTTTGTCTTTTTATACCCTGATTGATGGAGCCTTGAGTATTTTTATCATGTTTATAGTCAGCTTCATGTATGCCTGTGTTTGTGTCTATGTTGAATGTAATTAGTGGCTTGTAAATATGGATGTCACCAGACTGCAAAACAAATCTACCTACGGGTACAAATAAAGTAACCTGAACCTGAACCTGAACCTGGAGCGGAGAAAAAGGCACAAGAGACTTACAATAGCGTTGGAGTGGAAAGGCTCTAAGGGAACAACACATTTCAATCCAGGGGTTGACCAACAAAAGCAAGTCTGGATGCCCTCGGTCGACATTGCTAAGCTGCCACACCGGCTGGTCGTACTGCACAGCTATTTGTACAAAGCCTAATGACAGCAAGTAGACCCAGCCGTGTGGCAACAGGTGCAACTGATTGAACTAGGTGTGTGTGTGCGTGACTGTGAATGTGAGTATGTGTGTATGTGCGTATGTGTGCATGCGTGCGTACATGAGTGTGTATGTGGTGAACCAAACCGCTGGTGGATGCCTGGTGAGGAGGAGGCATGACTGTGGGACTGATGGAGAGCAAGGCTCAATCCATCAGCTTGAATTAATAATCAATAATTAAACCCAACAGCCACAAGTCATGCTCGGGGTGGTGACCCCGAACATGACAGGACTGCTAGTTATTTCCCCCTGGGCACACTTCGAAAACAATGATGTAACTTGCGTGAGTCTGAGTTTATAGTCTTTCAATTTACATATTTTCACATCTTATACTTTAATAGTTAGATGACAATCTACAGCATTATTTACGTGGAAAATTATCTTTTAAATTGACAAACATCATGGGCTCTAGTATCACTAGTCGACAGTGAACTTTTGTGCGGCACTTCCTGTCTTACGCCAGTGTTTTGTTAGCTTCTATCAGGGAGTGGTTTTAATGTAGGACCCAAACGGGAGACTTAAAGGTTTTGATGGTTTATTTAGAGAGCTGGTCAAACCCAGGCCAGCTCGAGGGTCTAAGTAATAATAGTCCTACAAGGCAGGCAAGGACAGGCAAAACTGGACATGAAATAAACTAGACTGGGACAGGCAGACAGAAGCATGGGCTCACGCCAAAACTAATGAGGACGCTGTGCCAGGTGAGGGACGGAGTTCCTTAAATAAACTAGAAAAAGGAGGTCTGTTGTCAGAAGTGCATTGTTTAATGCTATTTCAGCGGCGTGTTTTGAAATCATGCAGGTTCTACTGGCAGGAGCTCAGGAGGAAATGGCATGCATTGGGATTTTCAGTTATTTTAATGGAATGAGTTGTAACAGTTATAGTCACCCATCATTTTAATTATAATATGATGATACACTGAATAGTTTTTTTATTCCATCCACATTCTCATTTTAATTGTGGACTTTACCATTGGAGTCTATAGATTAGGCATTAATGTATGAATTTTTTAGGAGAATGAATGAATGAGCAGGGAGTGTGTGTGTTCTGGTGTGGATGCTGCGTACGGGGCAAAACAGTCTGAGGATTATTATTCCATCCACATTTTAATTTTCATCTTTTACTTATTAGGCATTAATGTATTTATTTTTAGGGGAAGGAATGAATGAACAGGGAGTACATCGCATTTTACTTTTCACTAATTTTCTGGAGGGACAGCTGTGTCTACATCTGCTGCAGCTGGTGCAGCCTCTGACCGGGTCTGGACAGACCTGTAGTTCAGTACCCTTACCACCCTCACCGTTAGGAGGAGTATTAGGCAGAGTTACAAAGCATTATGCTGTCCACAAAAAATCTACAATGGTGTGAAAAAATGTTTGCCCCTTTCCTGATTTCTCATTTTTTTTTGTATGTTTGTCACACTTAAATGTTTCAGATTATCAAACAAATTTAAATATTAGACAAAGATAACACAAGTAAACACAAAATTGTCATGCAGTGGCCCTCGTGAGCCACCATAAGACGCCGAAAGTCGCCGGTGAGGTTTGCATAGGTGTTTATTAGCGAACACAAGAACACACAAAGTAATGAGCCACGGTGGGCTAAAACACATAACACTAGACACAGGAGATCGTAAGGCTAACACCAAGCTTACTTACAATCATGACCATGAACAAGGAATGATCGTTAACGATCCGTTGACGTGGAATTATTGACGATTGTTGACGATTAGTTGACGAATTATTGACGATTGTTGACAAGACTGCTGCATCATACTGCTCCCAGCGCCCGCTTAAGTACAGGGCTGCTGATGAGCCGCAAATGCAGCACAGCTGTCAGGCTTTGACAGCAGGAAGCTCCTCCGAGCGCTGTCACAATAAGAGCTCGGGGGGGCCAGAAAGTAAACACTGCTGTCATACCTGGCGGAGATGATGCATGGCCCGAGCGCGGACGAAGTCGGCGCACGGACCATGACAGTACCTCCCCACCGAGGGCGGGCTCCGAACGCCCGTTGACACCCAAGCCCCCCCCCCCCCCCAGGGTGGGCAGATGGGGGAGCAGGCCTGGAGGTAGAGGCTCAGCCACAGACCAAAAACCAAGACGATAACAGAACCACATAGAAAACCAGAAAAAATACGATACTCCCAAATGCGCAAATCATAATTAAGACAGTACAAATGAGACAATCACGGGGCACAATAACAGAAAATACAATATTCTCAAATGCACAAATCAAAATAACGACAGAGCGCAAATGAGACAATTACAGGGCATGATCAACAGAAAATACAAGACTCCCAAATACACGAATCACAATTAACACAGGGCAAAAATGAAGCAATTACAGAGCACGATTCACGGAAAATACCATACCCCATAATGCACATTAATACACAGGGCAAGAGGAAGAAAAGAAAAAAAAAACAACCAGAAACATACACACGTCCCTCAAACAGAAGAGGGGAAAAAAGAAAAAAAAAACACACGCTAACACAAGCAAGAACACAGAGCAAGATTATCACCCTGAATGACCATTAACCCAGACAATTCAGGAGGACAATGACATGCAGAATCCAAAAGTCCCTGCGTCCAAAGGCCAACGGGTGAATACGGGGGACAGTACATGATCGGGTGGCCTGCCCCAGTCCCAGGCCCGGAAAGTCCTATCCTCCGGGGGCCGAACCAGGTCGCCCAGCAGCAAACACAGTGTGTCGGGCGGCCGACCCAGGGCGCCGAAGCGGTGAAACAGTTCCTCGGGTGGCCGACCTGCATCCCTCAGCCACTAGAACTGTGGGGAGACAGCCTGCGGTGGCCTCCCTGGCGGGGGGAAGACATGGGAGAGCCGGGCCAAATGTAGAAGCCCCCCAACGGCCCCCGGCGATGATGAGCTGGGTTGATGGCTCCGACGAGGGGGAAGATGGTGATGACGAGCCCGCACCATGTCAGGCGGCGAAGGGTCTGCAGCTCCTCCCCCGACCTTGACCCATACCGATGCTGCAGTCATGGCTGCACCCGCGTTGGATCCCCACTGGGTCTCATCGGACCCCGACTGAGTTTCAGCTGCACCCGCGTCGGACCCCGATTGGGTCTCAGCTGCACCCGCGACGGACCCCCACTGGGTCTCGTCAGACCACGACTGGGTCTCGGCTGCACCCGTGTCGGACCCCACTGGGTCTCGGCTGCACCCGCGTCGGACCCCGATTGGGTCTCGGCTGCACCCGCGTCAGGCCCCGATTGGGTTGGCGCAGCACTGGTGACGACCTCCGACCCCGAACCTGGAACCTCCAGCACAGCAACCACGACTGGCTCCGCACCGGTGACTCTGCAAGAAGGCTCAGAAGACAAGAAAGAACCGGGATCAGAATCACTGATAGCGACAGAGCCCAGCGAGACGAGCTTGGGTGCAGCAGACGGCTGCCCTGACTCGCCTCCTCGAGAGGCAGGCAGAAATGCTCCAAGACAGAAAGAAGAAACACAAGGTAGAGCACTTGCCTGCGCTCGGGTTCTGTCGCCGTCCAGGACTTCGTCGATCCAGGCTCAGGGCGGAGAAGTTCATCTTCGGGCTCCCACTCGGCTACGGCGGGTTCCGCAGCTGGCATGATGGCCACTGCAGTCTGTGGATCCTCCGGCGCTGACATCCACGCCAATAACCCGAACGGCGTGGTGGCAGGGGACCCTCGACCCGCTGGCTCGAGCTGTTCCAGTGTGGAGACCCGGGGACGCTTTGTCATCGACACAGGCTCCAGGCTGCAGTCTGCTCTTCTCCTCTGCCCATGACGTGGCTGCGGGGCTGGAACCAGGCTCTCCAAAACCGCAGGCCCCCTCCTCGTCCGACAACGTAGGCCTGGCGTCGTGGACCGCTCAGCGGAGGGAGACACAGAGGCAGCAAGTTTAGTAATAAGTGCTACAGCAGGTGGTGGGAGCTCGGGGGACTGCGAACCCCGAGCTCTGCCCCCAGGAGTCAGACAAGGTAAATCACAACTATGATGAGAAGAAGGAACTCGCACTTGCTTGTTTCCTGGAGGAAGGATGGTGCCTGCTGTAGGGGATGTTGTTCCTCCCTTTCCCCGCTGGATGACGACAGAGGGCCCCCTGGGAGGAGGAGAAGGAGCCGCTCGCGAAGGTTTACTAACGGGCTACACCAGAAGCGGATTCAGACGGGGATCCTGCTGAGATTTATCTTGGCCGCGGCGCCGACGTCTCGGACGGCCCCCGGATGGCGCAAACCCCTGGACTGAATCGGGGACAGGAATGGGATCCCAGAGCGGGGAGCGAGGATGCCTCCTCCTCTGCTTCCTGCCGTAATCTTCCTCCACCATACGGAGTATCTCGCGCTGTGCGGCGATGTCGTCCCTCCTCGTGCCGACTTCAGGGTGGTCGGCGTAGCAGGGGAGATGATTTAGGACATCCTCAGCGCAGTCCAGGTACCAGCGTACGTCGCTGTGATAGTCGAGGAGGGAGGCAGCGATGAGCGTTTCGTCCACGTAGTCCAAAGCCTCCGCCAGCTCGTAGTCCTGACTCCGAGCGTGGCCCCTCCGCAACGACATTCTCCCAGCACGCAGTTACCCAGACAGGGAAGAACAATTGTCCAATTAGGCAAATGCACCGGGAATGGCATCTTGGTTCGGCGTCAACTTGGGCACCTTGTTGGCAGCAGTCTACTGTCATGCGGTGGCCCTCGCGAGCCACCAAAAGACGCTGAAAGTCGCTGGTGAGGTTTGCATAGGTGTTTATTAGCGAATACAAAAACACACAAAGTAATGAGCCATGGTGGGCTAAAACACATAACATTAGACACAGGAGATCGTAAGGCTATCACCAAGCTTACTTACAATCATGACCATGAACAAGGAATGATCATTAACGATCCGTTGACGTGGAATTATTGACAATTAGTTGACGAATTATTGACGATTGTTGACGAGACTGCTGCATCATATTGCTCCCAGCGCCCGCTTAAGAACAGGGCTGCTGATGAGCCGCAAATGCAGCACAGTTGTCAGGCTTTGACAGCAGGAAGTTCCTCCAAGCGCTGTCACAATAAGAGCTTGGGGGGCCAGAAGGTAAACACTGCAGTCAAACCTGGCGGAGATGATGCATGGCCCGAGCGCAGACGAAGTCGGCGCACGGACCATGACAAAAATGCAGTTTTTTAAATGAAGGTTTTTATTATTTTTATTATTAAGGGTAAAAAAAAATCCAAACCTACATGGCCCTGTGTAAAAAAAAAAAAAAAAGCCGCCCCCCCCATTAAAACATAAATTAACTGTGGTTTATTACATCTTTGGAAAGCTTAGTTCAGCATCTCCAGCTACACCTAGGCCTGATTACTGCCACACCTGTTCTCAATCAAGAAATCACTTAAATAGGACCTGCGTGACAAAGTGAAGTAGACCAAAAGATCCTCAAAAGCTAGACATCATGCTGCAATCCAAAGAAATTCAGGAACAAATGAGAAACAAAGTAATTGAGATCTATCATAGTGGAAAAGGTTATAAATCCATTTCTAAAGCTTTGGGACTCCAGCAAACCACAGTGAGAACCACTGTCCACAAATGGCGAAAACATGGAACAGTAGTGAACCTTCCCAAGAGTGGCCGGCCAACCAAAATTACCCCAAGAGCACAACGACGACTCATCCAAGAGGTCACAAAAGACCCCACAACATCCAATGAACTGCAGGCCTCACTTGCCTCAGTTATGGTCAGTGTTCATGACTCCACCATAAGAAAGAGACTGGGCAAAAATGGTCTGCAGGGCAGAGTTCCAAGACGAAAACCACTTCTGAGCAAAAAGAACATAAAGGCTCATCTCATTTTTGCCAGAAAACATCTTGATGATCCCCAAGACTTTTGGGAAAATACTCTGTGGACTGATGAGACAAAAGTTGAACTTTTTGGAAGGTGTGTGTCCCATTACATCCGGCATAAAAGTAACACAGCATTTCAGAAAAGGAACATCATACCAACAGTAAAATATGGTGGTGGTATTGTGATGGTCTGGGGCTGTTTTGCTGCTTCAGGACCTGGAGGACTTGCTGTGGTAAATGGAACCATGAATTCTGCTGTCCACCAAAAAATCCTGAAGGAGAATGTCCGGCTGTCTGTTCGTGATATCAAGCTGAAGCACACTTGGGTTCTGCAGCAGGACAATGATCCAAAACAGACCAGCAAGTCCACCTTTGAATGGCTTAAGAAAAACAAAATGAAGACT
Organism: Pholidichthys leucotaenia; assembly: GCA_020510985.1. NCBI lineage: Eukaryota > Metazoa > Chordata > Actinopteri > Cichliformes > Pholidichthyidae > Pholidichthys > Pholidichthys leucotaenia. Next base: position 143,000,297 of record CM035840.1, read on the forward strand.
TTGGAGTGACCTAGTCAAAGTCCTGACCTGAATCTGATTGAGATGCTGTGGCATGACCTTAAAAAGGTGGTTCATGCTCGAAAACCCTCCAATGTGGCTGAATTACAACAATTCTGCATAGATGAGTGGGCCAAAATTCCTCCACAGCGCTGTAAAAGACTCATTGCCAGTTATCACAATTGCGTGATTGCAGCTGTTGCTGCTAAGGGAGGCCCAACCAGTTATTCGGTTTAGGGAGCAATCACTTTTTCACACAGGGCCATATAGGTTTGGATTTTTTTCCCCTAATAATAAACACCTTCATTTAAAAACTGCATCTTGTGTTATCTTTGTCTAATATTTAAATTTGTTTGATGATCTGAAACATTTAAGTGTGACAAACATACAAAAAAATGAGAAATCAGGAAGGGGCAAACACTTTTTCACACCACTGTATAATGTCTGTGTCCCCTTAGTCATCTCCTTCGATCGATCTTTTGTCCATTCATGCGTGGTCTGGGGTAATAAAAAATGCAGACTCAGCTGTTGTTTTTCTGTTCGATGTGTTAATCCGGGGGCAATTAAGAGAAGATAAAATAATCCTTTATTAGTCCCACAATGGGAAAATTTACAAGCAGGGATGAGAGTTGGGTACCCGGGGGCTTATGGCATGATAGCCAAGGCGAGGTTGCCCACACTACAGTTATGGTCAGGGTTCTCATGCTGCGGGTGCCCCGGACTGCCAGCCCCCAGGAGGGGCTGCCGAGAGCGGGTTCACTTTGTTGCGGCACCCTACTGGATGCCTCGTCAGCTCTCCTCCTTCCTTCATGCCCAGGAGGGACAGGGACAGAGAGCCACAAACCTTGGGAGACCTCTGTACAAGACGGGGAGACCCTTGGTTGGTGAAAGCAACAAGGGAGGGAGCCCTCCGGCCCCAGGGGCCAGGACTGACTTCCGTGCCACTGTTAGTGATCCTTCCGCAGGTTCACCGACAGAAGTTAACCAAAGTCAAGTTTGATTGTCTTCTCAGTGCTCCGCCAGGGCCATGACGACCCCTGCGGGGCCGATCCAAGGACCTCACTAAACCATCCAATTGGTAGTAGCGATGGAGAAAAAAATGGTGCATGAGTTTATGAAAATATGCACAGGCATCATCCTCTTTTCCTGAAGTTTCAAACCCATTCATACCTGGATGTTGCATCCTTGCACACTACATTAAACCATTCAGCTCAATTTTTCAACCAAGCATTATCTCTTCTCCGTTTGTCCTCTAAAATAACTAACTGGGCATCAACTGTGATTGATGCCTGCTTAATGCCAAGCAGCGGTACTATCGCCTGCATTTTTGCTCATGTGCACACCCTTTTGCCAGCACAAAACCCATCTTAAACAAACCATCATGATCACAGTTCACTTTGGATAATGCACCTCTGTACATTAAAGGGATGGGCAGGAGCAGTTTGGATTGGATTATCCAAAACACACATCTGAATAATTAAACCAGCCTCTTTGCACCTGGTGCCCAACGGAATATTCGGTTTTGCACAGCTGTAATAGTGAAATGGACTTGGAAACGTCCATAAAAACACCCAGCATCTCTGACAACTGATTATGGACTGTTACCTTGTAATATGGCCCCGTATGTGTAATTCATGGCAAAATTTGATTGGGATCAAAAGATAATTTCTCTCTTGCCATTCACATCAATGGAGATTTTTTTTCCGAAGTAAGGTCCCAAATGCGGAAGTAGAGTGGACGGGACTTAGGCTCGCTATACCACTCTCCCTTGTGTAGTGTTGCTTACGTAAAAGTCTAGCACTTAAGTGTTGGTGGAGGTATGCTCTCTCTGAAAAATCAAATTGCTTTTGTGTTGAGTCATTTTCATGTATTATATCGAATAGAATTCATAGTATTTGATATGTAACATTTCAAGTAAACAGAGGCAATTTTGCTTTGTGACTTCTCCACAGGGTGCCTTAAAAATCAAAGCTAATTTCTAGAAAACACCCACACCACTGTCAGAACAAAATAGTGATTCAAAGCCACTACAGATGACTCAACCTTTTCATAATGTCCTGTTCTTTTAGTTTGGCTATTGTTTCTTTTTAGACAGACAAAGGTTTGGAGCACTGACTCACTGCATAGAGTGGCACTGAGAGGATGACACACACACATTGCTGCTGAGACAGATGTGCCTGTCAATTTTACACCTACTGTGATGTTGCCATCTCAGAGCTATGATACATATGGGTAATGCGCATGAAAGGAAATCTTTTTACAAGAGAAATGATGAGCACTCTGAGGATGAGTTTGTTGCCTTTAAAAACAAAAATCTCTCAACTCTACACTTGCTGAGAAATGTTTTATGATGTCTGTGAATTGGATGAATTCTGTCTCAAGTGGAATAATTTTTGACAAACTGCTGTTTAGTTTTGCTCCAAAATGAACCCTTTCATGTCATTTGGAAGGCTTCTCAATTGTCCTGGGAAATATCCAAAATGTAATGATAAAACCAGTTTTCTTGCAACCTAGTGGATGAAATCATGATCTGAAACCAAATACTGCATGATTAAGGCCTTATCTAATTAAGAAGATCAGACTCAGATCTCTGGGATGGAAGCAGATTCATCTACATGCTGCAGCGCCGGTTAGATACTCATGACCCAGTGGTTTATTGCAATCTCAAACCTTCATTACATGATATATCTGAGAGGAGGAATGTGGTGCCAGAGAGTGTCAAAATGAATCTCACTGGCACAAAGCCCCATCTCTGAAAATGTCAAATTCACAATCATTCTTCATTCAGGATCTAAATTATTAATGTTCACCAGGCGATAATGACTGCAAAAGTTTATTTCTGTTTTGTAACCTTCTGCACAAGTGCAGAACATATTGTGAATGAAATGATAACTTCAGTTGGTTGTACTAGCACTGAGACCCCCAAGCATAATTTGTCTTTTGGCATGTGCTGTGATGACAAATTGTATACACAGAGTTATTGAGTTAGAGCCGGGGAGAAGAGCAGCAGTCGGAGGGCAAGATACAATAACAAGGTGGAAAACACTGGGGAGGAAAGCTCGAAAACCAGAGACAGCACATTTGTGTGAGTGTGTGAGTGTATGTCAGATGACGGAGGGCTGAGCTAGCATCTGGAGTGAACTATTAGGGATGGCTCCACTGCCAGGGAAAGCAGCATCCATCCAATTTCATCTCCTTGTTTGCCTGTCAGTGGCATGAACCAAGCAGGCTTAGCAGCACCTAAAAGCAGCACTGTCACAGTGACTGCACGGACCTGCACTTCAAAAGATGGATGAGAGCAGCTCAGAGGGGGAGGCCAGAGGAGTGCCCTGAACCACTGATCAGTGAGCTGTGCATGGAGTGTGCATTTGTGTGCATTGTGTGCTTGTCAAGCTATTGTACTGAACACCACTCTTAAGTTTTAGAGTGTTGCAGTGAAGATGTTTTGAAATGATCCAGGGCCTGTAGCCTGGTCCTTACTTGGTGGCGGGTTGGAAATCAGTGGGGTTGGTGCAAAACATGAAAAAGAAAAGTGAGGGTAGCACAAAATAAAAATTCTGTTTGTAGCTTTGAAAAGCTCTTTGTTTTTAAACTTTTACTTACTAGTTACTAGTAACAAGCTTGAATCATCATCATCCTCAGCAGTCCATAGTTTTAAATGTAGACTGTTCCCTGATTTCTTCCAGCTTCCATTTGTATCCCCAGCTGGTTGAAGTGACCAAAGGGGGATTCACGGTATGGGGCCGTCTGTCCATCCGTCTGGCTGTCCCACTTTTGTGAAATCAACACCTCCAACAGTTTTGAGCTAAATATTTTGAAACGTGGTACCAAGTTTGATATACATTGATGGTGTGCATATTGCTGTTTGACTCTGATCGGATGATTTTTGCAGGAATTGAAGACCTTAAGGTCAAGGTCAGAGGTCAGTTTTTCCCTAAATCTTGTAAACACAGTAACTACTAAAATAAATGATGTAGGCTTTTCAAATCCATACCATAATTGCATCTAAATTTTAGGTGTGAATGGTGAAGGGATTGGCACCGCACCTTGGCTGCCTCATCGTCCTGGTGGATGCCCTGAATTTAAACTGTAATTTCCCCACTGTGGATGTAATAAAGGTTTATTAAAAAAAAAAAATTGGATGACTTACACCCTGATCTAGCTATGGGTTTGGGTCAAAAGTCAAGATTAACATTCTTTTTGTACTGTTACTATAGAACGACTAAAGTTAGGTAGGGTCACTAAACTTGGTACATAGGTTCATCCTGTGACGCCGAAGGGTGACTATGGTTTTGGCATCACAAGGTCAAAGGTCAATGTCAAAATACCAAATAAACTATATCTCTATAACAAAGAAAGCTAGGATCACAAAACTTGGTACACATGTTCACCTTGACATCCTGACCTCTGACTATGGTCTTGGGGTGAAAAGGTCAAAGGTCAATGTTAGCATTCCCTTAGCACAGGGGTGTCCAATCATGTGCCATGGAGGGCCAAGACTCTGCAGGGTTTACCTCCAACCAGAATCTTCAACAGAAGATTTCACTGAACTCTGCATTACGGCATTGATTGCTGATCAATGAAAACACCTGCTGAAGAGACTGGGTAGAAGAGAAAACCCGCAGGGCCTTGGTCCTCCATGGCACATGATTGGACACCCCTGCCTTAGCACTATTACCATAGAACAAGTACAGCTACGGTCACCAAAATTGGTACACAGGTTCACCCTGAAACCATGACCTCTGACTGTGGGCTTGGGGTCAAAAGGTTAAAGGTCAAGGTTCATATTCCTTATGCACTCTCACAATAGAACGAATAAATCTCTTTAGGGTCACCAAACTTGCAACTGTCAGGAACCGAGCCGGCTTGGTTTCCCCCAGCTCAGTCCTGATCTCTCTGTGGGTCTAGGTGCCATTGTGTATGTATTTCAGTGTGTTTCCATACCCATAGCCACTGCCTGACTGGCAGCTGTTAGACAGCCAGTGTGACCTACTTTCTGTGAACACTGCTGATAGTCTGCTGATCCGGCCACGCCCCCTCTCTCTCTGACAATCAGCTGTTCGCCCTGGTAATCATCTTTCCCGCACCTCGCCCAGGTGTGCCCAATTTGTGATGCCAGCAGTGTTTGCCAGTCAAACACTGCTGGACCGTTGTTCCTGATATACGGGTGTTAATCGCCGTGTGTATGGTCAAGTCTTCGAGGGGTTGTATGTGCTCGCGAGAGAATTGGACTTCTTGGACTGTTCCTGCTTTGTGAGTAAACTGACTAGCATTTCTCCATGCAGTATTGCTGCTATGCTTATCTGGTAGCATTTCTCCGTGCAGTTCTGCTGCTATGCTTAGGCTGTTGCCCAGTTTGCTCCTCCTGAGTTAGTCGTGTCTCCTAGAGTCCTCCTTGTTCTCCCGAGCGTGTATGTTATTTGCATTATTTTTCTGTGGCCACGGTACACTGTGGCCTGCCCGCTGTTCTCTTGCTGCGTCAGTCATTTTTGTATACATCGTTACCTTTTTGTTAGTCTTTATGTTCGGAACTGTCAACTTTTGTGTTAATAAATATGTTGTGGTGAATTCCTGTGAGTAAATCCATTCTTCCTTCTCCTCCTCCATGCGTTGTGTAAAAGCGCACGGGGAGGTTTATGATAGAATGGTCCAGCCAGTAAAAAAGGATTTAGCGGGTTCACCCACACATCCCCTTTTTCCCTTTTTGTGCATTGCTTGTTGGAACTAATCTGGTTTGGAGATGTCTTTGGGCCGGTGTTATCTGATGAGTCTTGGCTGGGAACTCTGCCGAGTTCTCATGGACATCGATGGCCTGATATTTATGGCGAGCGGTTATTCCACCCCGGCGGACGTCATGTGGTATGTCAAGCTGGCGAAGGCAGAGGTTCGGCGATGCCCTCAGCTCTCCGAACATCCCGAGGGAGTTGAGCGGATATCCCAGCTGGCAGCACTTTGATGCGAGTACGGCGAGAGGGAGAGGAAGTCTCTGAAGAAGACCGGGCTCGCGCCGAGGGGAGGGCACTCCCGGGACACCGCTGAAACTGTCCCCCGCCAGGTCTCCACTCCCGCTCTCACCAAGCCGACCCCAGCAAGCAAGGGACAGTGTCGTCCTGCGTGGAAGCGCCGGGAAAAGCCCTCTCCTCCGTCAGCTGCCATCATCCCTCCGGCTGCTGTGAGGTCCGCTGAGGTCATCCTGGGAATGTCCACCTCCATCGTCATGGAGACTGCTCCTCTGCAAGCCCTCAAGAGGACCTACGTCACCGCTGGCACTGAGAGGGACGAGTGTCTGCCGCCTGCAGCTGTGGATATCATCGACCGGGATGACAGGCAAGTATTTTTTCATTCTAAACCATTCATTAACATTGAATCTTGCCTGTCTCTTGAGAGAGAGTATCAGCAGTCCACTGGGTCCTCTCCTCCAGCTGCAAATAATGATTGTTTCCTTCCCCTCTCCGTGTCTCCTCTAATTCCTGAGGGCCTGCTGGTCCAAGAATCGAGCTGCCAGACAATGGAGGAGGTTGAGGTCCTGGAAGATCCTGCCCAGGGACTCGCATGGAGGCGTTTTCCTGCAGCCACGCCGGTAGAATCCCCAGCATTGGAGCTGCTGCAGGAGGACACTAGGAATGCTATCACCATCTCGCCAGCTGCAGAGGCATCCGCAGCGGATTGGGAGCCTGAGCTGGACCTCTTGGAGGCCGGGCCTGAGTGTTCATCGCCAGGATCAGCGGAGTCCTGGACAGCGGTGGAGCTCGAGCTCAAGCAAGTTTTCCCTCTTGTTTTTCTTATGACAGTTTTAGAGAGATCTTGCCTGGCTCTTGGGAAGGAGAGTCAGGTGCTGCCCTCGGTTGCATCTGAACTCACTTCACCGGGCTCCGCCGCTGCCGGTGACCCTAGCCATCTTTCTTTTCCTGTTTCCCTGAGCCTTCATCTAGGGTCGCCGGAGAGGGTGTGTCGCCACCGGAGGTCGCCGAGGGTCTGGCCCAGCCAGAGGAGGACGCCACTGCTCCAGCTCCTCCTGCCAAGGTTGTTAGGGCTCCCCCCTCCAATTGCCTCCTCAACCTGGTGCTCCTGCGGGTTGGCCCGCTCACCGTGGGTGCAGCTCTGGCCCAATCGGGGTCCACCGCAGGTGCTGCAGAGCCTCAGCTGGAGGTCACCGCGGGTGCTGCAAGGCTCCCGCTGGAGTCCACCACGGGTGCAGCGTTGGCCCAATCGGGGTCCTCCGCAGGTGCTGCAAGGCTCCTGCTGGAGTCCACCGCGGGTGCAGCATTGGCCCAATCGGGGTCCTCTGCGGGTGCTGCTAAGCCCCAGCCGGAGGTCACCGCGGGTGCAGCGGAGCCGGCCTGGTTGAGGTCCACCCCGGGTACAGCGGAGCTGGCCCGGTCAAGGCCCACCGGAGGTGCAGTTGTGTCCCAAGCTGGAAACACCAAGGATGCTGCAGACCACCCTGAGGATGCCATGGTCCCCTTCTCCCTGCCCGACGCGGTGGAGGTTCCCTCTCCCCGGTCCGGTTTCCCACCAGTGAGCCTTCCTGTGGGCAGGCCACCTCCTGCTTCACCGCTTCAGTCCTGGTGGCTAAATAACGCTGGCCGGCCGCTGGAAGAATTGACTCCCTGGGTCTGGTGGCCCATGTTTTCCAGCAGGCCGCCGGACTCCGTCCACCGGACCTTCTGCTGGGCGGCCTCCTGAGCCCCAACACCCGTGGACTTGGGGGGGGGGGGTAATTGTGGGCCCTGGGCGGGGTATTGTGTTCCCTCCTTTTCTATTTCCCCAACCTTCCACCCGGGTTTGTGTTGTTTGTTGCTGTTGCTCCTGTTTGGGGGGGTGGGGGGGTCTTCACGATGTTACCTTGGGTGTCTGGGAATCCACCACTTAAAGGGGGGAGCTCTGTCAGGACCCGAGCCAGTTTGGTTTCCCCCAGCTCGGTCCTGATCTCTTTGTGAGTCTAACTGCCATTGTGTATGTATTTCAGTGTGTTTCCATACCCATAGCCACTGCCTGACCGGCAGCTGTTAGACAGCCACTGTGACCTACTTTCTGTGATCACTGCTGACAGTCTGCCAGTCCGGCCACGCCCCCTCTCTCTCTGACAATCAGCTGTTCGCCCTGGTAATCATCTTTCCCGCACCTCGTCCAGGTGTGCCCAATTTGTGATGCCAGCAGTGTTTGTAGTTAGGTGGCCTTTGCCAGTCAAACACTGCTGGACCATTGTGCCTGATATACGGGTGTTAATTGCCGTATGTACAGTCAAGTCTTCGAGGGGTTGTATGTGCTCGAGGGAGAATTGGACTTCTTGGACTGTTCCTGCTTTGTGAGTAAACTGACTAGCGTTTCTCCATGCAGTATTGCTGCTATGCTGGACTGAGAGTGTTTCTCTGTGCAGTAATTCTGCTACGCTTATCTGGTAGCGTTTCTCCACGCAGTTCTACTGCTATGCTTAGGCTGTTGCCCAGTTTGCTCCTCCTGAGTTAGTCGAGCTTCCTAGAGTCTTCCTTGTTCTCCCGAGCGTGTATGTTATTTGCATTATTTTTCTGTGGCCACGGTACACAGTGGTCTGCCCACTGTTCACTTGCTGCGTCAGCCATTTTTGTGTACACGTTACCTTTTTGTTAGTCTTTATGTTCGGAACTGTCAACTTTTGTGTTAATAAATGTGTTGTGGTGAATTACTGTGAGTAAATCCATTCGTCCTTCTCCTCCTCTGTGCACTGCGCAAAAGTGCACGGGGAGGTTTATGACAGCAGCAAAGGTTCACCATGGGGTCCTGACCTACAACTACGGGTTGTATAAAGTTATTTTTGTTGTATATTGATGGATGATGGTTTATCATAATTCAGTTTAGCCCCAGTAATTATATAGAAAAGTTGAAAACTGCTCTCCTTCAGTAACATATTGGGATTTTCAAAGAAAACTGAGGTGGGGGATAGTGCACTCACCTCATAGTGCTCTTGTTTTCACTTCCATTGCATTGTATACAGTGGACAGTTCGGAAGGACCTAGACAATACTGCAAGGCTTCTAACCATGCAAATTCGTATGGTTCGATTTGTATTCCTGCATTTTAAACTCACCCAATAATAATTAGGCTTTTAATAATTGAGTCAAAATTATTATCCAGGAAGGTTATGATTTCTTTGTTATTTTTTGTAAATGCTGTATGTGTAACTGTACATAAATGCACAGAAAGAGCAAGTACACTTTGAATTTGCCAACTTTTCTGGTGAATGACGGCAAAAATTAAGCTAGTATCTCACAGAGCAGCGAATGCTTACGGAGATTCAAGAATGCTGCACTTTTTGGGTTTCATCAGAGTTTATAAAATGTTGCAAAACGTTTTTAAGGTCATCAACAGTTTGGTCCTAAAGGGTTTTAAAAAGTTGCTAGTGTTCACTACTTAGGGAACCAAAAAAAAAAAAAAAAAAAAAATAGCTACACATGTTACAATCATTTACAAATGTTTGAAACTGTATGTGGGAAAATACATTTGCCCCCCAAAATTAAACGCTTTCAAAAACATTTTGGCTACAAGAAAAATTGTTTAGGTCCTTAAAAACTGTTTGTGAACTGTTTGACAATGTTTTACAAACCCTCACGAAATGCAAAAATCACTACATTTGCCAGCATTCATCGCTCCTTGAGCCATAGGGTTAATGTATTGGCAGCCAGATAACTGACGTGATGTATTTTGAATGTAACATCAGTTATTGTAATTTTAAACATCATGATTATGGTCAACATTGTCAGTATTGTAACAACATATTCTACATACAGTATTGCTGCCACTCAATATCAGATATATTTAATAAGGTGCTCCTTCCGTGTGTTGTAACACTGATGTCCGTGTCATACTGTACGTTTGTAAATGAATAGCAAGCATTTCAAAAGCTTGCATGCATGGGCTGACACAATACTGAGCTGTTCCATGCTACCATGCCACAAGCACCGAGGCACCAGCACCTATGGTCAGTGGCAGAGGCAGGAAATTTTCAATGGGGTGATCAGTTGGGGGTGGCAGTGAATTCCCTATTGCAAGACCTTAGGGCCCTATTATGAGAATCAACAGTGCGTATTTGCCCCAAATACACCTCTGAATAATTGAGACCATTAGGACAGCCTTTCCTGACTTGGCACTTGATGGAAAATACGGTTTTGCACTGCTGTAATAGCGAAATGAACTTGGAAACGCCCATAAATGGGCCCTGCGTTGATTATGGACTGTGCTGCTGTAATACAGCTCTTAATATTTCTCTCAGAATAAGGGGTAATAAAAAGGCACCAACTTTTTAGTACTATATTTATATATTTATACTTGCTGCTAATCTTATTTAGTGTGTAGAGTTGTACTGATTGTTGTTAGAGATTTTATGTAGGGCCTATCACTGAGGAGATACACTAAATGTATTTGTACAGCTTTGCAATGACAAAATGACAGCTTAGTCAATCTACTGTATTCTTAAGTACAAACATCCATGACTACTGCTCTTAGAGTCTACTGGTGCATCATCTATAAATGCAAGGAATCTCTGTCTGTGTGTGGGTCTGTTCCTTACATATCTCTCAAACCGTTCGTCAGACTGACCTCAGATTTTATAAGTGCTTTGCTGAGGTTACGAGGGTGTGCAGCCCCGAATATGGAGCTGTTCAGTCAAAATATGTAATTTTTATCAATAAAGGTTTAGTCATCGCTCTCTTCTCATGCCCAGGCTTCTCAAAGTGTGGGCGGGGTTTCGGATTGATTCCGTACTGATTGGATAATAGGCGGCATCACAACCAGTCAACACAGCACTCCGTGAACAAAACAAGGAAGTGAAAAGTGACAAACTTGACCAGGTGCTTAAAAAATTATACCATAATGTTGCCATGATTGCGTAGGTCTAAAGGATAATTCAGCATATGTGGAGAACACAAGGCATGCGAGCACTCCAGGAGGAGCGCCAGCGGGGACTTGGGGTCTGGCAAAGAACACTGGTGGATCCAACACAGGACAGAGGCAGTGGCTGGACCAGTGTTCAGACCACAGTCCTGGCATCTGTTTCGTGTGCTACCACTGTTCTTTGCGGGACCACGAGTCCCCAATGGCACTCCTCCTGGAGTGCTCTCGTGAGTATCTAAAAATTAAAACTTAATAATAATACCGAGTGGAATGGCCAGATCAACATAAAAGAATGCACTAGAATGGGTCTCAAATATTTGTAAACACATCCTGTTGTAGTACTGCATGAGTTTATTGACGATACACACACACACACACACACACAAAAAAAAAACAATGTTACACTTAACTCCATCACTGAACAGTGATATACAGTCAACTAAAATAATTATAATGGTGCAAGATACAACACTCTTATGAATATAAGTTATAAAAGATCACACAAATAAGTGACCTGACAGACAAACAAATAAACAAGAGTTCCTAAACAGTCGCTAATACTGGATGTCCCATTCATTTTCAGTAATTAGGTATTCTGTGATTAATATTCACACAGTCAAATAAATTTGACTGCCATTCAGTCCCTTTCATATTTGTCAAAGTCTAACGTGTGATTGCCTGCATATAGCCTACACCTCTTTGTGTTCCACTTTCAAACACACCCTACATTTGGGTCTGTAAAGTCTGAATGAGATACCCGTTTCAGACAGGAACACTTGCATTCTACGGGCAATGCACTAGTCTTGGTAAATTAAGATACTGTGAAAACGTTGGCGTATTTTGCAATATTTATAATTTAAAAATTTAAACTTTAAAATACTGTATTTTATATTCATTACACATGAAATAGTACATGAAATATTTAAAGCATTTTTAAATCTAATTTAATGACCATAGTTATATTTATTAAAATTAAATTACAAATTATGATATTGTGATTTACTGAGATTCACTACTATGTTGTCACAATGAGACTATGACTTCACACTGCTGGAATACAGGAAATACAAATATATAATGAAAAAAAAAGATTATTTTAAATAAAGGTCTGATTATATATATATATATATATATATATATATATATATATATATGTATACACTACCGTTCAAAAGTTTGGGGTCACTTAGAAATTTCCTTATTTTTGAAAGAAAAGCACTGTTTTTTTTCAATGAAGATAACTTTAAACTAACCAGAAATACACTCAATACATTGCTAATGTGGTAAGTGACTATTCTAGCTGCAAATGTCTGGTTTTTGGTGCAATATCTACATAGGTGTATAGAGGCCCATTTCCAGCAACTATCACTCCAGTGTTCTAATGGTACAGTGTGTTTGCTCATTGCGTCAGAAGGCTAATGGATGATTAGAAAACCCTTGTGCAATCATGTTAGCACAGCTGAAAACAGTTTAGCTGGTTAGAGAAGCTATAAAACTGACCTTAATTTGAGCAGGTTGAGTATCTGGAGCATCACATTTGTGGGGTCGATTAAACGCTCAAAATGGCCAAAAAAGAGAACTTTCATGTGAAACTCGACAGTCTATTCTTGTTCTTAGAAATGAAGGCTATTCCATTGCGAGAAATTGCCAAGAAACTGAAGATTTCCTACAACGGTGTGTACTACTCCCTTCAGAGAACAGCACAAACAGTCTCTAACCAGAGTAGAAAGAGAAGTGGGAGGCCCTGCTGCACAACTGAGCAAGAAGATAAGTCCATTAGAGTCTCTAGTTTGAGAAATAGACGCCTCACAGGTCCTCAGCTGGCAGCTTCATTAAATAGTACCCGCAAAACCCCAGTGTCAACATCTACAGTGATGAGGCGACTCCGGGATGCTGGCCTTCAGGGCAGAGTGGCAAAGAAAAAGCCATATCTGAGACTGGCCAATAAAAGAAAAAGATTAATATGGGCAAAAGAACACAGACAGTGGACAGAGGAAGTTTGGAAAAAAGTGTTATGGACGGACGAATCAAAGTTTGAGGTGTTTGGATCACACAGAAGAACATTTGTGAGACGCAGAACAACTGAAAAGATGCTGGAAGAGTGCCTGACGCCATCTGTCAAGCAAGGTGGGGATAGCGTGATGGTCTGGGGTTGCTTTGGTGCTGGTAAGGTGGGAGATTTGTTCAGGGTAAAAGGGATTTTGAATAAGGAAGGCTATCACTCCATTTTGCAACGCCATGCCATACCCTGTGGACAGTGCTTGATTGGAGCCAATTTCATCCTACAACAGAACAATGACCCAAAGCACACCTCCAAATTGTGCAAGAACTATTTAGAGAAGAAGCAGGCAGCTGGTATTCTATCTGTAATGGAGTGGCCAGCGCAGTCACCAGATCTAAACCCCATTGAACTGTTGTGGGAGCAGCTTGACCGTATGGTACGCAAGAAGTGCCCATCCAGCCAATCCAACTTGTGGGAGGGCCTTCTAGAAGCGTGGGGTGAAATTTCTCCAGATTACCTCAACAAATTAACAGCTAGAATGCCAAAGGTCTGCAATGCTGTAATTGCTGCAAATGGAGGATTCTTTGACGAAAGCAAAGTTTGAAGGGAAAAATTATTATTTCAAATACAAATCATTATTTCTAACCTTGTCAATGTCTTGACTATATTTTCTATTCATTTTACAACTCATGGTGGTAAATAAAAGTGTGACTTTTCATGGAAAACACAAAATTGTCTGGGTGACCCCAAACTTTTGAACGGTAGTGTGTGTGTGTGTGTATATATATATATATACTGTATATACTGTATATATATATATATATATATATATATATATATATATATATATATACACTACCGTTCAAAAGTTTGGGGTCACTTAGAAATTTCCTTATTTTTGAAAGAAAAGCACTGTTTTTTTCAATGAAGATAACTTTAAACTAATCAGAAATACACTCTAATATCTAATATACATTGCTAATGTGGTAAATGACTATTCTAGCTGCAAATGTCTGGTTTTTGGTGCAATATCTACATAGGTGTGTAGAGGCCCATTTCCAGCAACTATCACTCCAGTGTTCTAATGGTACAATGTGTTTGCTCATTGCGTCAGAAGGCTAATGAATGATTAGAAAACCCTTGTGCAATCATGTTAGCACAGCTGAAAACAGTTTAGTTGGTTAGAGAAGCTATAAAACTGACCTTCCTTTGAGCAGGTTGAGTATCTGGAAAAAAAATATTATTTCAAATACAAATCATTGTTTCTAACCTTGTCAATGTCTTGACTATATTTTCTATTCATTTTACAAATCATGGTGGTAAATAAGTGTGACTTCTCATGGAAAACACAAAATAATTGTCTGGGTGACCCCAAACTTTTGAATGGTAGTGTATATATATATATATACTGTATATATATATATATATATATATATATATATATATATATATATATATATATATATATATATATATATATATATATATATAAACAAAATAAACATGAATCCAATATAAGTAGTACAACCCAACACTGTTTGATGCAGTCAGATCAAATTCAGACATCTAAGATCTGTTGGGGTTTTTTTAAAATCTGACCTAGCGCTCTCTGATGTAGCACTTACTGAAGCAAATCATGCATTGTGATAAAAGAATGAACAGTAACTGAATAAAGACAGCATTATTAGACAATCTTCTCTCCCTTAGTCCCTGAAGTTACAAAAACAGCCAAGTGATAATTAGCATTACAAAAAGCATAGCAACATGACATTCCCTCTGATATTACAGCCTACCTTTATCAATTTATGAATCAAAGCATCACTGCCTGCTGCAACTCTGTTTTCAAAAGTAACCGCTGCTGTCAATGGATGTGCGTACAGTAGTGGGGTCCGGCAGAGCAATGTGAATGTGAAGAAAGATTTCGACTGAGGCATATGCAGCTGCGGCCACTGTTGTTGCTTAAATGGCCAAAATTGACCCCCCCAGCTCCACCATTACCTATGTTGCTTTGGTTGAATCATGGACCCGTTTTCACATATGACAATTTGTCATGGACCAGGGTGGGGTGTTGATTGGTGTTTTAAAATGAGCTAAATAATTGAATTAATGAATAAATAAAACTCACCATTAGGGCTGCAACTAACGATTATTTTGGTAGTCAACTAATCTAACAACTATTTTTTTTCTATTTGTTGACTAATTGCGACTGTTTCTCTCATGTTCGCCATCTCTGCTTCCTGTTGTTGCGGCTCCTGTTCGGGGCTCCAGGTCATGTGTTACCTCACCTGCTTAAGCCTGCACACCTGTGAATATCACTTGAACTTGACAGCTTAATCAGAAGTGTTTGTAGTAATGCAATTAAATAACAGATGTTAAAGTTCGGTCTTTTAACCCCCAAAATAAAATGCAAAAGCTCAAATCAATCAATCAAACTTTATTTGTATAGTACTTTTTAAACATTAGATGCTGCGCAGAGTGCTTTACATAGATAAAAACAGTAATAGCAAATAGCAGCCTCTGCTACTTCATAAAGGGTTGTTGTAGCTCTGCATATTCAAAACAAACTAGAGTAATCAACTCCATTAAAATAAAAAAAGTTAAAGTAAAAAAAAAATAATAAAAAAATAACAAGCTAGTCTATCCTGTTTGAAATCTTGCTAGGTCTAGAAGTTTAAAAGTTTAATTAGCTTTCAGATGAAAATTAAAATAACTTCTTCCAGTCCAAAATAAATTTACAAACACTTTAAATATCAGTGCAGGAATGTGAGCCTTCACTACACATACAGTGAAATATTAGTAATTTTTATAATTTGTTTGTGATTATGGTTACCTTTTTTTTATTAAATTACAAATCATGGTATTGTAATTAACCAAGATGTACTAATATTTAGAATGAGGTCTGATATTACCACAACAGTAACAGAGAATATGAAAAAGAGTAAGCTGCTCCTGTAATTCACTCATTTAGTGTCATTAACATGTTAGCCAGCATAACTTAAGCTGCTCAGCTGTCAGCAACCATCGTCCAAGAGATTGTCTGACAGCAGGTAAACTAAACAACACACACTATTTGTGTGGTCAGTTTTCTAAAGTTGAAAGTTACTTATTTAAATAAGAAGCGCTAACTTTACTCGATAACCTTACCGGCACAGTGTTTAGATGCGGCCCAGAGCACTACAGAGGTCTGCTGGCAGGTGGCCGGAGATGATGGAAATGGAGAGGAGGAGGGACAGATGCAGCACTGTAGTGTAGCAGATATGACAGCTCTGCTTTACAGTCTACATTTAACTTGTTTTATTTATTTATTTTCAATAAAATCCTCCCATACTTTGGCATTCTCCGTGATTTTCTCTCCGTGTTGCCATGATATACTCCTCTTCTTCTTCGCTGGAACAGTTAAACTAAACATTTCCGGAACATGCATATAAACTAGAAAATTAAAGGGTTTGTCGACAGTAAAAATCTGCGGCGACAAATGTTTATAGTTGACATTATTGACAACGTCGACTAATCATTGCAGCCCTACTCACCATATCAAACAATCACTGGGATGCTTTCTCAGGATATTCAGCAAAGATTTTAATCATGAATGTCAGCAATGTTGATAATATCTCAAACATAATTTGAAAGCTGCTGTCATTTGCAGTCTCAAGCAATTGAGTTTGACCTGTTCATGTTTCCAGAGAAACTCTTCAGAAGCTGTTTTGTCTTTTGGGTGAGAACCTCTGGGTTAGAACACGAGTGTTGAGGTACTGTGTGTACTTTTTTTTTTTTATTTAAGTTTTTGTAAAGGGTATACAGGTCATTACAGCATTGCATTGTTTACATTTTCATCACGTTCCCTTATTTTTTGCTATTTGACAACATTGGTAGGATAGTTATTACAACACCCCCCCTTTTTTTTTTAAAGTGAAAGAAAAAGTGAAATTAAGGAGAATTAAATAAAAAATAAAAAAAACCAAAGGAATAAACAAACAAACAGAACAGCAAAAAACAAACAAACAGAAAATTAAGTAATTAAAAGTAAAAGAGCAACTGAGTAGTGTTGGAACAAAGAGCGGGACCATTATTGAAATGGTATTTGTCAAAGATTAGATCTAATGGAAGACACATATGCGATCCAGGGTTGCCAAAAGTTCATGAACCCATCCATGTCCTGTCTCAGTGCGAATGTCAACTTTTCCATCGAATAAATGTCTTGAATCACGTTAATCCAATCTTCAGGTGTAGGACAGTCCTTCAGCATCCATTTTTTAGTTAGGGCTTTTTTACTTGCCAATATTAAAACATTGAATAAGTATTTATCTCCTCGTCTTTCCAGTGAGTCCGGTAGTAAACCCAAATACAAAGTTACAAAAGAAAAGGGAACTGTTATTTTGAATATTTTCCCCAATATTGTCTGTACGTTGGTCCAATATTGGTGGATAACTGGGCATGACCAAAACACATGAAAATGATTTGCAGTCTTTTCACCACACAAGCGCCAACAGTTCAACCCCTTATGGGTAAATTTGTTTTGTGCAGGTGTTCTGAAAAATCTTACCAAGTTTTTCCATCCAAATTCTCTCCACTGCAGGGATGAGGTACTTTTCCATTGCTGTTTATTTAGCTTTTCCCATATTTCCAATTGTAAAGTGAAATTCCCCTCTTTTTCCCATCTCTCTTTTATATATGATGTGTTGTCTCCTTTTAAGTCTTGAAGACCTTGGTATATTTTAGAAATGTATCTGATCCCTGGGATCCCTTTATATGCCATTAAGAAGACCTTCAGAACACCTGACTGGGCCCTTTCCAAATCCTCCTTTTTAAGTATATTGTTTATGTGGTGTCTAAGCTGAAAGAACCTGTAAAGATCTTGATTTATTAGACCTTGTTTTTTCAAATCTTCAAAACTTCTTAAAGTTTGCCCCTTAAAAAAATCGTAATATTTTATCAGCCCTTTCTCTTTCCACTCTTTAAATCTAGTGTCTGTTTTATTGGGGGTAAAGTCTTGATCATAGGCAATCCATTGCAGAAGTCGATAGGGCTCTTTAGCTTGATTCTCTCTGACTATCTTAAACCAAAATTTTAGCGGGGTCTCTATCCATTGGTTGGTGTTATTCAAGAGTTTAGTTAAGGCATTGTTCCCTATTATCGCCTGTAGGGGGATGTCACTTGTTATTTGGCATTCCATCTCCTTCCATTGTGCAGTGTAGACTGGGTTACATATCTCTACTAAAGTTTTAATTTGTGCAGCTATAAAATAGTCCCTGATATTTGGCAGCGCGAGCCCACCTTTGCCTTTGTTTAGCTGTAGGGTTCTATATCTGATTCTAGGTCTCTTACCCTGCCATATGAATCTTGAGATCCTTCTGTCCAGCTCCTGCCATGTTTTTTTGGGAGGTTCTACCGGTATTGTTTGGAAAAGGTATAGAAGACGTGGAAGTATATTCATTTTGACTGCTTCAATTCTTTGTGCAGTACCTAAGAATGGTATCATATTCCATCTTGCTAGGTCAGATTTTATTTTTGTCACCAGTGGATCATAGTTTAGTGTTATAATTTTGTCGAGTTGTTTCGGGATATTGACCCCCAGATATTTCATAGATTCCAACTCCCAGTTAGTTTTGAGTTCATTTAGTGAAAAATGATTTGGGTCATAGTTGAATGTTAAGACTTGGGTTTTATGCATGTTTAATTTGTACCCCGATAAATCTCCATAGTCTGAAAAAACTGAGATTAGTTCTGGTAGAGAAGTGTCTGGCTGCCCTAGGTATATTAAAATGTCATCAGCAAAGAGTGCTATTTTATGTTCCTTCTGACCAAGTGTAATACCTTGAATTTCTTGATTTTGTCTTATCCATTGGCTCAGAGGTTCTATGAAGATTGCAAAGAGCAGTGGAGACAGGGGGCAGCCTTGACGACATCCTCTTTCCAGCTCAAAAGATGATGATAAATTACCGTTAATCCTTATTTTAGCTGTTGGTTTTTTATATAATGCCTGTATAGTTCTAATGAAGTTGTTATGAAAATTGAAACTGGATAAGATTCTATATAGGAAAGACCAGTCAACCAAATCGAATGCTTTTTCAGCATCTAATCCCAATATGACTGCATTTAAGTTATATTTTTTTATATGATGAATTATGTGTAAAGTGCGTCGAATGTTGTCTTGTGTCTGTCTTTGTCTTATAAAACCTGTTTGGTCTAAGTGAATTAAGTCTGTCAGTATGTTTTCTAACCTTTTGGCAAGGATAGTGGTAAAAAGCTTATAGTCCTGATTTAATACACTGATTGGTCTGTAGTTGGAGCATTCTAGTTTATCCTTTTCAGGTTTAGGTATAACTGCAATGACCCCTTCTCTCCAGGAGGGGGGGATTTCCCCTGTGTGGAGGACGTAGTTAAATGTTTTCAGGAGGAGAGGAGATAGTTGCTGTTTAAAGGTTTTGTACCATTCTGCTGTATAGCCATCTGCTCCTGGGGATTTGTTAGTTTTAACAAAGTTTTAAGTTTCATAATTGCTTTTTCCAATTCTTTAGGTTGTATTTCTGACAGTAGGGTTTTATTTTGTGATTCCGTAAGTTGGGGAAGGTTTAATGTGTTTAGGAATGTCTCGGATGCGTTTTTATGTTTTTTGTGGGAGTATAAGTTCTTGTAGTAATTCTCGAAGCTTTTAAGAATATCCTGAATTCTGAATTTTATTTCCTTTGATACTGGGTCTCTGATTTTGTAGATTGCTCTTTCCGTTTGTTGTTTCCTCAATTTATAGGCTAGTAATTTTGCCGATTTACTGCCTGCTTCATAGTGTTTTTGTTTCAGAAATGTAAGTTTCTTCTGGATTTCTATTGTGTAGATCTCATTTATTTGATTTTTAATTTCTTTAATCTTGAGCGAGCCATTAGAATGAGTGTTGTCTTTGTGTTCTTTTTCTAGGTTCTTGAGTTCTGACTCTAGTGTGATTAGTTTTTCTTGTCTCAGTTTCTTTTGGGTTGCCAGTTTTGCAATAATTTTTCCCCTTATTACAGCTTTGCACGCATCCCACAGTATTAAAGGAGATACTTCTCCATTATCGTTTTCTTCTAAATATCTGAGAATATCTGATTCCAATTCATCTTTCAGTGGTCCTTTCAGGACACTTGAATTCAACCTCCAGGAAAATGTATTATTTGTGTATTTTTGGATGTTTAAGTCCATATAGATCGGACTGTGGTCGGAGAGATCCATCAGTCCTATTTTACATGTTTTTACTCTTCCAATGTCTCTATTAAACATAAAAAAGTAATCAATCCTTGAGTAAGATGAATGTGGCGTTGAATAAAAAGTATAATCTTTTACATTGGGGTTGAATTCCCTCCATACGTCACAGATTCCCATTTCTTTTAGTAGCATCCGAGTATTCTTATTTTGGGTGTTATTTTGATGTGAAGAATTACCTGTCGCATCCCAGTATGGATTCAATCTTAGATTGAAGTCTCCACCACATATCACTAAACCTTGGGCTTTAGTTATCATTAGGTCGAATACATTTTTATAAAATTTCCATTTAGCCCCTGGTGGTGCATATACATTCAGCAGGGTGATATCTTCTCCCTCTAGCCGCCCAGTTACCAAACTGTACCTCCCTTCTTTATCTTTGTGTTCTGATTTTTTTTCAAATGTAATTTTGGTTGATATCAATGTCGCTACTCCCCTCCTCCTCCCTGATTTATATGAAGATGAAGAGATCATTTTAAACCCTTGTCTATTGAGTTTAGTGTGTTCCACGTCTGTTAGGTGGGTTTCTTGTAAAAATAATTTTTCTGCTTTGTCTTTTTTCATTTTGCGTAGAATCTTGGATCTTTTAACTGGATTCAGGATCCCTTTTACATTATATGAGGCTATTTTGGTTACACCCTGTTTTTTCATTGTATTTTCTTATTTAGTATAACAGTGTGGTGGCCCTCTTTTTTGCTACTCAGAAACTGAAAGAACATTAAGAACATAAAAAACATTAAGAACATAGTGTACGAAACTTTAAAACAAAAAACTGTCAAAAAAACTTCCTGAGCTGGGGTCTCTTTAAAGACCCTGTAAGAGCCCTGATGGAGTGTAGGCTCTGAGGGAAATTCCTCAAACTCTGTTACGTGTTGAGGGCCCTCTCTTACCCCTGTAAGTTGTCCCATGTTTTTAACGTGAATTTCAGATCCCAATCCGAATTTGTAATGATTTTTTTTTTTTTTTATGCCTATACCCTATGAGATTGTGTGCACCCTCCCACCCCCATCACAGCAAACATTCACTCTAATACAGTATTTGTTAGTGTGGAGAGAACATGTGGGTCATTGTTACGTTTCTATTTTAACATGATTTATTTTTTTTTCCCCCTTTAAATTAAGAAGACATTTGTTTCTAATGCTATAACTGCTCCATGAAAGGTTTTACCACATGCTGATTCTGCATCTCCTTTAATGTTTGTTACCTTGTAGGAGGGGGAGGGGGTGGAAGTGCAGAGTGACTGAAAAGAAAAAAACCCCCAAAAAGGTCGCTATTCCTTCCTGGAACTGGAAAGCTTATCTTTGTAGCTCTGGGGCTGGATTTCCCGCTGCTGGCCCGTGGTTTTTGAAGGTCTCTGAGTGGACCGCGTTTGAGCTCTGATTTTCTCGCTCAGATCCGCTGCGGGTTTAAACACCGTTACCGGGAGTCCTCTTCTTGCCATGTCAGTTGTTGCTTCTTCCGCTGAATTATAGAGACATGACACTTCCCCGTAAAAGACCCTTAGCTTTGCCGGAAATGGCGTCTGAAAGCGTAGATTCTGTTCCCTTAGAACCTTTTTGGCGTCGTTATATTCCCGTCGCTTTTTAAGAACCTCAGGGGCGTAATCGTGCTCCACGAAGACTTTTCTCTCATGATGCATAAATCCTTTTTTCTGCCAAGCCCGTCTTACAACCTCTTGTTTTATTTTGAAATTGGCGAATCTCACCACCACAGAACGTGGGGGCGCTTCCGGGACTGGCTTTGCGGCTAATGTACGATGGGCTTTTTCTATCTTCAAATCGGTGGTTTGTGGAATATCCAACTTCTCTCTCAATAAGGATTCCACGCATTCCGCCACTGTGTTGAAACTATCTTCAGCTCCTTCTTTCAGACCGTGAATTCTGATGTTATCTCGTCTCTGTCTTCCTTCTTGGTCGGTTAGCTTAGCCTCCAGCCTTGACTGTTTTCTGTGTAAATCCAGCACAGAATCTTCAAGCACTTTTACTCTTTCTTCACCTTCCAAGATTCGGTTTTCGGCCTGGTCCATTCTGCTGTTCGCCCTTTTTAGATCCTCTCTGAATTCAAGAAATTCGGCCCGAAATCGTCGTATTTCGTCAAATAGCGATTTCAAGCTAATCCTTTTGTTAGCTAGGCCCAGGTCCTCGTCTTCTGAACGGAGGTCCTCCGGTTCAGATTCTGCGGCCGCTGCGCGTCCTGACCTGGGGAATGTCAGTTTCTTCTGCTTGTGGTTAGGCATGGTGTTATTGTCTTTTGATTTTTAATCTTCCAAAAATCCGTTAGGTCTGATTTTGAGGATGTTTTCCTTGGATTGAGTCTGGGAGTTTCAGCGTTAGGTTGCTATCACCATGGCGTCCAGACCGGAAGTCACTGTGTGTACTTTTTGAACACATTCTTTTCACTGTTTGTAAATAGAGTTGCAGTTGAAGTAGGCAAGTTTATTATATTCTTATCAAGTGAAAATTATAAGAAATGTCTTCTCTTGTAGAAAAGGATGGGAGTGATCCTCCTTCTTTCATATCTGAATAATTTCACCTTTTCCAGAGTCCACCGATTTGTCAGCCAGAAGAATATACAGTGGGGAAAATAAGTATTAAACACATAAACATTTTTCACATTAAGCATATTTCTGATGGAGCCATTGACCTGAGATTTTCACCAGATATTAGTAACAACCCAAGTAATCCATACATTCAAAGAAATCAAGGCAACTCTGTTCACAAAACAAGTTATATTTAATAAAGTGGAATGACACAGGGAATAAGTATTGAACACATGAAGAAAAAGAGGTGCAAAAAGGCATAGAAAGCCAAGAAACCAGCTGAAATCCATCAGAATTTAGGAAGCCATCCCATCCCCCATCAGTGCAAATTAATTTCAGCTGGTTAAGTCTGACAGCCTTTAAAAAGGTCTGAATATCAGATTGTCACACCACAAAGAAATCATGATGGGTAGAAGCAAAGAGCTCTCTCTAGACCTTCACAACCTTGTTGTTGTAAAACATAATGATGGCATTGGTTACAGGTGCATTTCTAAACTGCTGAATGTTTCAGTGAACACTGTTGGAGCCATCATTCTGAAGTGGAAAGAACATCATTTTACCATAAACTGGCCACGACCAGGAGCTCTTCGCAAGATTTCTGACAGACCAGTCAAAAAAATTATCAGAAGAGTTATCCAAGAGCCAAAGACCACTCATGGAGAGCTCCAGAAAGACCTGGAGTCAACAGGTACTGCTGTTTCAAAGAAAACAATAAGTAATGCACTCAGCCGACATGGGCTTTAGGCCCACTCACTGTGCAAGACTCCATTGCTGAAGAAAAAGCATGTTGAAGCTTGTTTAAAGTTTGCTGTACAACATTTGGGCAAGCCAGTAAAATACTGGGATAATATAGTCTGGTCAGGTGAGACCAAAATTGAACTTTTTGGATGCCACAATACACACCATGTTTGGAGGAGAAATGGCACTGCACATCAGTCCACAAAAAACTTACCAACAGTGAAGTTTGGAGGCGGGAGCATCATGGTGTGGGGGTGTTTTTCAGCGCATGGTACAGGCAGACTTCATTTAATTGAAGGAAAGATGAGTGGACAAACGTACAGACACATTCTTGATAAGAACCTGTTGCCATCTGCCAAGATGCTGAAGATGAAACAAGGGTAGACATTTCAGCAAGACAGTGATCCCAAACACACAACCAAGGACACTTTCAATGGGCTCCAGAGAAGGAAAATAAAGCTGCTAGAATGGCCCAGTCAGTCACATGACCTGAATCCAATTGAAAATCTATGGAAAGAACTGAAGATCAGAGTTCATAGACGACACCCACGTAACCTTCAAGATTTGAACAGTGTGGAATAATGGGCTAAAATCATTCCTGAGCAATGTCTGTGCCTAGTTTCTCCATACAGGAGGTGTCTGGAAGCTGTTATTACCAACAAAGATTTTTCTATTAAATATTAAATGAATTTCACCAAGTATGTTCAATACTTATTCCCTGTGTCATTCCACTTTATTAAATATAACTTGTTTTGTGAACACAGTTACCTTGATTTCTTTGTATGTATGGATTACTTGGGTTGTTGCTGATATCTGGTGAAAATCTCAGGCCAATGGCTCCATCAGAAATATGCTTAATGAGAAAAATGTTGACATGTTCAATACTTATTTTCCCTGCTGTATACCAAGGAAAACACAAGTGTCATCCCTTGGATGTTTTTGTTCAGATTCAGATCTGATTGCTTTGCTATCAATTTAAATTCCATGTAATTTTAAATTTGACCTTATTCTTTGCTACCTATACCACATGCATTACCTAGAATAATCTTTTTGATTAATTTCAGAATTTAAAAAGCTTTCAGTAAGTGTAATGCATTATAGCATGGGAGATTGTGATTACACTGACACAGTATATGTCATGAGTCGAGAGCTGGAGATTTCCACCAGGCTTGGTCTCGTGGCCTTTTCATTATATTTACTTATTTGTTGTATTTTATGCCTTTTGGGTTTCTGTATTCGTGTACTGTTTGCCATCTTCCCATTTGTGTTCTAGTTTTGTTACACTTTTATTTTGTAAAAATTTATATTTTATTTTTCTGCTTGGGTTGATATTTTATTCTTTTTATCGCCACTGTTGTTCTTTTTCTGGTTGACAGCTGTCAGTGGCGTAGTGCTCCGTGTGGACGTTGCCCTGTCAGCTGTCAGCTTTGGTTTGATCCTCTCTCACTGCCCCAGCTGGTCCTAATTATGTTTCATTTGGTTTCTCCTGCCCGCTCAGATGCCCACACCTGTCATCGATTGTGTAAATGGTTTTTGTTCCTACTTAAGGGCTGTAATTTTATTTTTTCTTCGCCACAGCCTTATTTGGACTCTCCTCGTCTCAACCAGAGCCCTGCCCTGCTCTGGGTGCGCTATCTGTAAGTTTTCTCCCTCGTTTGTATTTTGTGTTTAGTGCACCATGTTGAACTTTTTGTTTTTGCCTTTTTTTCAATACATTGCCCAAACTCACAGTTGTGCGTGTGGGTCTCAGTTCTCTGCCCTGAGAGGCATTTCATGACAGAAGACTGTGGCCAATAGAGACCCAGCTGCTGTGAGTTCGTGGATTTTTTGTTTTTCTTTCACCTCAGCGGCGGCAATAGCGCGTTGGTTTCTTTATTTTTTCCTGGTT
Source organism: Pholidichthys leucotaenia (assembly GCA_020510985.1). NCBI lineage: Eukaryota > Metazoa > Chordata > Actinopteri > Cichliformes > Pholidichthyidae > Pholidichthys > Pholidichthys leucotaenia. The sequence goes on from CM035840.1 coordinate 143,025,562, forward strand.
GGTCTTCTTTTCACCGGGATTTACCATGTCTGTCATCTCAGAGGTGTCCACCCTTAGACTGGACGAAGTGGAGCGGTGGTCAGTGTGTGTCTTGAAAGATATTCTGTTGCAGGCGCAGGCTTGTACTCCCGAGGCAGCCCGAGAGTGTCTGGAGGGCGCGGCGCAGGTGCTTGAGGCATGCCCCAGCCTGTGAAATCACCCAGAGTTCACAAATCTACTCCTCTCCATATTTCTTCCTCAATCAATGAGTGATGAGCCGAGGGAGTCAACTCCAATGCTTGCGCCTGCACCAAGCGCTCATGCAAATGGAAACCTCCAGCCTCTCGGTGGCAGCTCCACCTCCTCCTCCCGAGCTTTGGCCCACTCTATTGATCGAGGAGCTGGAGCAGCGCAGGCAGACTTTACTGACAGAGACTGAGCTCTTCCTGGAAGTGAAGCCATGGCTTCTCCCTTATCTTGCTCAGGAGCTGGAGGAGATTTCGCCAAGGGACCCAGAGTTTGAGCCAATGAGTGAGCATCCCCTGACTTTGGAGCCTCTCTCTTTCCATCTTGAGCACAGTCCTCCCGCTCTTCGCCATCTTTCCAGGAAATCCCATCGGAGGAACGCTCCCACCTCTCAGCTGGCAGCTACTCCTATGCCGAGAGAGAAGCCTCCCTCAGCAGTGCACCCTCCAAGTTTTTCTCCGACAGAATTGTCAGCCTCTTCCCTCTCTGCTGCTGCGGTTCCTTGCTTCCCCTCGATGCCTTCTCCTGCTGCTGAGAGCCAAGCTGTTTTTACCCCGGCTCCGCCCAAAACCATGTCGACAGGGGCGGCTCCTCCACGTCCCTCAGAAGGGCCTACGACCATTGAAGTCATGGAGAGGGCTGAATTCCAATCAGCTGCAGCAGAAAACATCATGCCCCGGGAATACAGTCAAGTGGCTTTCCATTCCCTATTACCTATGTATGAATTATCTTGCCTGATTCCCGGTGGTGAGGCTGAGTCCTTGCAGCCCTGTGAGCTCTCACCACCTGCTGTAGCTAAACACTTGTCACCTGCTCTCTCCGTGTCTACTCCTCTGCCCTCTGAGTGTACGCCGGCCCCAGGATTGAGCCACCGGACGTTGGAGAAGCCTGCGGCCCTGGAGGACCTGGTTCCAGCCCCCCAGCCATGCTCTGGATGGAGGGTGAGCACTGAAACTGATCTGATGCCTATTCCGACAAATTAGCATCCCTGGGCCTCAGCTGAACCGAATCCAGCACCAGCAGGACATCGACCTCCTGAATCCATGCCGGACGAGCCATCAGCGTGGGTTGCCTCAGTGGGGGGTCCCAGGGCTGCTCTGACCACCATGCCTGCTGCAGGGACTGCCGCAGCAGAGCCGGAGGTGGACCTACAGAGGGCTGGGCCCGAAGAACCAACGCTGGGATCGATGGAGTCCTAGACGGTGGTGGAGCTTGAGCTCAGGCAAGTGCTCTCCTTTGTTTCCATTGCATCTGTTTTGGAGAGATCTTGTCTGGCTCTTGGTGAGTGAGAGCCAGGTGCAGCCATCAGCTGCGCCTGAGCTAATCTTGCTGGACTCCACTGCTGCCGGTGCCCCTGAACCTGTTTCTCCGCCTGTTTTGTCTGAGCTCTCCCCCAGGGTCGCTGAGGTTATTCCAGATCTGCCAGATGTCTCCGTGGGTCCAGGTTCACCGCCAGAGGTCATCGTGGGTCCAGCTCCTCCTGCTGAGGTCGTCACGGGTGCTTCGTCCCAGCCCGAGACCTCCATGGGTGCTGCCTTGGCCCAGTCCTGGTCCACCAAGGGTGCAGCCATGGCCCAGTCCAGGTCCACCGAGGGTGCTGCTTCCCTTCCTGTGGAGGTCGTCGTGGGTGCTCCGTCCCAGCCTGGGGCCTCCGAGGGTGCAGCATTGGCCCAGTCTGGGTCCACCGAGGGTGCAGCTTTGGCTCAGTCCGGGCCCACTGAGGTTGCTGCTGTACTCCTCCCGGAGCCACCAAGGGTGCAGCTTGGGCCCAGTCTGGGCCCACCGAGGGTGCGGCCATGTCTCAGTCCGGGACCACCGCGGTGCAGCCTTGCTCCAGCCAGGAGCCACAAGGTTGCTGCTGTGCTCCAGCCCGGGTACAGCCTGGTCCAGTCTGGGTCCACCGAAGGTGCAGCTTTGGCCCAGTCCGGGTCCACCGAGGGTGCAGCCTTGTTTCAGCCAAGAGCCACCGAGGTTGCTGCTGTGCTCCAGCCTGGAGCCACTGAGGTTACTGCTGTGCTCCAGCCCGGTCCCACTGAGGGTACAGCCTGGTCCAGTCTGGGCCCACCGAGGGTGCAGCTTTGGCCCAGTCTGGGTCCACCAAGGGTGCAGCATTGGTCCAGTCTGGACCCACCGCGGATGCAGCGTTGCTCCAGCCTGAGACCACTGCGGATGCAACGTTGCTCCAGCCCAGAGCCACCACGGGTGCAGCATTGCTCCAGCCCGGAGCCACTGTGGGTGCAGCTTTGTTCCAGCCCAGAGCCACCTCGGGTGCAACTTTGCTACAGCCTGGAGCCACCACGGGTGCAGCTTTGCTCCAGCCCGGAGCTACCACGGGTGCTGCTTTGTACCAGCCTGGAGCCACCGCGGGTGCAGCTTCACTCCAGTCCGGAGCCTCCGCGGGTGTAACATTGTCCCCATCCGGGACCACCGCAGGTGCAACCTCGCCCCAGTCCGGGGCCACTGCGGGTGCTACTATATCCCAGTCCAGGACCACCGAGGGTACTGCTGGCCAGTCCGAGGGCGTCAAGGTTCCCCTTCCTTCGCCAGACACTTTCGGGGTCCCCTCTCTTCTGCCAGATGCCCTCGTGGTTCCCCCTCCTGTGCTGGACACCATCATGGTTCCCCCTCCTGTGCCAAGCGCTGTCGTGGTTCCCTTTCCTCTGTCTGAGGTCATCGTGGTTCTCACTCTTCCACCTGAGGTCATCATTGTTTCCCCAACTCCCCTATCATCCTCACCACTCCCCTTTCCACCGGGCAACCACCTCCTGGACCACCTCTTCCATTCAGGTGGTTGAAAAACTCTGGCAGACCACCCGACGGACTGTGCCGCGGAGTTGGGTGGCCCACGTTCTCTGGGAGGCCACACAACCCATTTCATCTTGTCATCTGGCGGGTCTGGGACTCTGGTCGCCCTCCTGAACTGTCCAGCCCCTCGGTCCAGGGGGCTTAGGGCGGTTGAGGTTCTCCTGGTGTGGGTGCTGAGCGGGGTTTGTTTCTTTCCCTCCTAGCCTCTTCCCACCACCACCCTCCCGGGACTGGTTATTGTTGTGCTCTTATTGGGGGGGAGGGGTTCTTCTTTTTCTTTTGATGTTACCCTGGGGTGTCTGGCAACCACCCCTTGAGAGGGGGGCTCTGTCATGAGCCGAGAGCTGAAGATTTCCGCCAGGCTCTGTCTCCTGGCCTTTTCATTATATTTACTTTTTTGTTGTATTTTTTGCTTTTTGGGTTTGTGTACTGTTTGCCATCTTCCCATTTGTGTTCTAGTTTTGTTACACTTTTATTTTGTATTAATTTATATTTTATTTTTCTGCTTGGATTGATATTTTATTCTTTTTATCTCCACTGTTGTTCTTTTTCTGGTTGACAGCTGTCAGTGGCGTAGTGCTCCATGTGGGCGTTGCCCTGTCAGCTGTCAGCTTTGGTTTGCTCCTCTCTCACTGCCCCAGCTGGTCCTAGTTATGTTTCATTTGGTTTCTCCTGCCCGCTCAGATGCCCACACCAGTCATTGATTGTGTAAATGGTTTTTGTTCCTACTTAAGGGCTGTAATTTTATTTTTTCTTCGCCGCAGCCTTATTTAGACTCTCCTCGTCTCCACCAGAGCCCTGCCCTGCTCTGGGTGCGCTATCTGCAAGATTTCTTCCCCATTTGTATTTTGTGTTTAGTGTACCATGTTGAACTTTTTGTTTGTTGCCTTTTTTCAATAAATTGCCCAAACTCACAGTTCAGCGAGTAGGTCTCAGTTCTCTGCCCTGAGAGGCAATTCATGACAGTATACATAAGCTAATAGATAAGTCTAACAATACATTAGGCAAGGCAAGTTTGTATAGAACATTTTCTGTACAAGACAATTCAGTGCTTTACATAAAACTTTAAAACGTTGCAAAAGGAATACATAAGAATTTAAAAGCAAACTAAATATAAAGAGAAACTGAAACAAGCTAACATATAATAAGACGGATAAAGTGCAGGAAATAAAAGTTACAGTGCATCGTGGGAGACTAACAGTTGTTTTTCTGGAAAGCAGCAGCAAATAGGAATGTTTTTAACCTCAGTTTTAAAGCAGCTGAGAGTTTCAGCAGCCCTGATGCTTTCTGGGAGTTTGTTCCATATGTGAGGAGCATAAAAACTGAATGCTGCCTCACCCTGTTTGGTTTTAACCCTGACCCTGACGAACTGACGGCTCTGGGTGGTTCATAATGGGCCAGAAGATCTGAAATGTATTTTGGCCCTAAACCATTCAGAGCTTTATAAACCAACAGCAGTATTCTGAAATCTATTCTTTGACAGACAGGAAGCCAGTGTAAAGATCTGAGGACTGGAGTTATATGATCCACTTTCTTGGTCTTTGTGAGGACTCGAGCTGCAGCATTCTGAACTGCAGCTGTCTGATGGACTTTTTAGGGAGACCTGTGAGGACAGCGTTACAGTAGTCTGGTTTATTGAAGATAAATGCATGGACAAGTTTTTCTAGATCCTGCTGAAACATCAGACCTTTAATCCTCGCTATGTTCTTTAAGTGATAATAATGGATTACACTGATATGGTGCTTTACATGTCAAGTGACATCTCAAAGCACTTACAGTGAATCCATTATTCATTTACTCCAAACAAACATTGATAGTGGTAAAGTACTACTGTAGCCACAGCTGCCTTGGGGCAGACTGACGGAAACGTGGCTACCAATCTGCGCCAACAGCCTCTTCTACCCCTACTGAGCATATACACATTCATATTCAGTGTCATGGACACTGGAGGCAAGGTGGGTAAAGTGTCTTGCCCAGGGACAAAACAGCAGGATGGCTGGGAAGAGCAAGATTTGAACTACCAACCCTCAGGTTATTGGGCGGCCTGCTCTACCTCCTGAGCCACTACTGCCCACATTTCCCCTCCTTCGTTCCAGGCTGACTTCACTACTGTCTTAATGTGGCTGTTAAAATTCAGGTCTGAGTCCAGAGCCACACCCAGATTTCTGGCTTGGCTGTTGGTTTTTAGCATCATTGATTGAGCTGAGTGCTAACTTTGAGTCTTTCTTCTTTGGCTCCGAAAACTGTTATTTTGGTTTTGTCTTCGTTTATCTGAAGAAAATTCTGGCACATCCACTCTTTAATTTGAGCAATGCATTTGATCAGGGTTTTACATTCATCACTGACTGGACTGGTGCAGAAAAGAGATAAATTTACCCAAACATGCCCAAATTTGCCTTTCTTTTTGCACCAGTGCTGTCATGGCCTTTTCTATCCTGACTAGTGATGTCCTCTGACTCCCTGACAGCATTTCACTGATGTTGGGTGTTTTAAGGCAGATTCCGCTGTAGAAACAAACTGTGGGCGCAGTGAGATGGAGACCCTGCCCTCTGGCCTCTCCCACTACCTCAGGCTGTTTGAGAACAACAACAAAGACAGAGGGCGAGAGAGAGAGAGAGAGAGAGAGAGAGAGAGAGAGAGAGAGAGAGAGAGAGAGAGAGAGAGAGAGAGAGGGCTCCTCAGGCACGACGAGTGATGTCGACCCAAGTGTAACCTGGTGTTGGGGCAAAGAGATTATCGCCTTAGATATCGGTGTCTACTTTTGCTGTTGAAAAGCGCCTCAAACAAAGCAGCACTCTTTCCTTCAATATTCCCAATACAATATACAGCTAGAATTGATTTTCAGACTGATTTCAGCTTTAATGGGGGAAATGAGGAGGTCAGATTCAGGCTGATAAAAGGCTGACTGCCGTCCTCATGTCACCTCATTACAGTCAGTGACAAAAAGAGAGGGACATTTTATAGCCCTGTAGACAAAGGCTGCAATATTTAAATAAATATATGCCATCTAGGGGCAGCGCGGTGGCGGAGAGGTTAGCACTGCGGCAGCACAGCAACTCACCCTTGGCTGGGGGATCCTGGGTTCGATCCCAGCCCCCGACCAAGAGTGATCTGTGTGGAGTTTGCATGTTCTCCCCGTGTCTGTGTGGGTTTACTCCGGGATTTCTCTGTTTTCCTCCCACATGCCAAAAACATGCAAGTTAGGTTAATTGGTCTCAAACTGGGGATTCTAAATTGTCCTTAGGTATGAATGTGAGAGTGAATGGTTGTCTGTCTCTCTGTGTTGGCCCTGCGATGGACTGGCAATCTGTCCAGGGTGTACCCTGCCTCTCGCCCAAAGATGCTGGGATAGGCTCCAGCCCCCCCGTGACCCGAAAAGGATTAAGCGGAAGAAGATGGATGGATGGATGGATGGATATGCCATCTATCTGCTGTTGAGGGAAGACAAGTCTTCTCGTCTGTCACGTTGTAAACAGGTGAAGAAACTCAGCGTGTTGTCCTAAGGGAATGCACACTCACTGATGATCTAATGCCACGGTGTATACTTGGATCAACCAAGGATTCAAGTGATAAGATTTGTCCCCATGGACAAAAATTGCTATTGAAGATTCAAAGCAGACAAAAATCATTTGCATATTCATTCCAGCACAGTGAGAGCCAGTTCGCCCCATCCACTCCATTCCCATCAAAAGAAATATTGGATTTTTGATTTGAGGGATAACCTAAATGCTTATAGCCAGATTCTTGTTTTGGGGCAGACCAACATGAAGGTTTAGAGGGAATGTGTGGAGATAGATGCTTGAAAGGGAGGGTCATTTCACGTATAATCAAAGTTGGGTAACCATAAGCCGAAAAAATCTGTGCGCAGCAATTTAAAACGTCTCTCCTTTGTGATGCAGACTCCAGCAAATAAATCTTGTCTAACTTATCACACAAGGCATGCCTCTCAAGGCCTGATTGTCAGCAGGAGAAAAATGAGAGCACTGCAAGGATGAGTTTGATGTGCTCAGAAGCCTGGGACAGATAAATCTTTCAGTTACCTCTAGCTAAAAAAAGTCATGTTGTCGAGATCTTTTTCCACCGAGAAAAATTGACATTTGAGAAGCAGTTCAAGTCGAGGGATGTTGATTAGCTGCATGGCTATTTTTCTGAAGAAAAATCCAGCAAGATTGGAATGACGTATATGAGGAGTTCAGAAGTAAAAGTCCAAACTTATTGATGGATGGTATTCTTACTCAAATAATCAAAATCAAAGTTTTGGAGAGCACTTTTTGTTGCTTTCGCTGCTTTTTGTCTCGACATGTAATTGCTGTTCTTTTTATCCACTGTAAGATGAAAGCTGAGCCTGTCATGTCATATTTATCAGGCTTTCACACCTCATTTTCAGACAGGGTCAAGCTCCCGAAAAAGTAATAGATGCTTGCCAGGCTGCAGTGCCTTCTTTTGATGTAATTTCAGTCTCCTATACACTATTTAGGATTTATATGGTAAATGGCATTCACTTATATAGCACTTTTTCTCATCTCTGGATGACCAAAGTGCTTTACAGATCTTGCTGTCTACCCATTCACACACATTCACACACTGATAGCGGCAGAGCTTCCCTGCAAGGCGGTGGCCTGACCCACCAGGAGCAACTCAGGGTTTAGTGTCTTGATCAAGGACACTTTGACATGCAGACTGCAGAGAGAGCGGGAATTGAACCACTGACACTCCGTTCAGAGGTTGACCACACTACACTTGTGCCACTGTTGCCCTGAATGTACATATACATTCACTGGTCACTTTAATAGGCAGACTTTGCTGTTTCTGTGTTGGATTCCTGTTTCCTTCAGAACTGCCATAAGTCTTCATGGCATAGATTCAACAAGGTATTGGAAACATTCCTCAAAGGTATTGGTCCATATGCTAGTATCACACAGTTGCTGCAGATTTGTTGGCTGCACATCCACGATGCTTTATGTATGCATCCAGTCTTCAAGGGTAATGATTTGTGGCTTCAGAGATACTTTTCCATATACCTCAGTTGTAATAAGTGGTTATTTGAGTTGCTGCTGCCTTTCTGTCAGCTTGAGCCAGTCTGATCATTCTCCTCTGACATCCACATAGCATTTGTGCCTAGAGAACTGTTGCTTACTGGATATTTTCTCTTTTTCAGACCATTCTCTGTAAACCATAGTGATGCTTGCGTGTGAAACTCCCCAGAAGATCATTAGATTCTGACCAGCCTGTCTGGTACCAACAGCCATACCACTTTCAAAATCACTTAAATCACCTTTCTTCCCCATTTTGATGCTTGGATTGAACTTCTGCAGATCATCTCGACCCTGTCTACACACCTAAATGCATTGAATTGCTGCCATGTGATTGACTGATTAGATATTTGAATTAACAAGCTGTTGAACAGGTTACCTATTAAAGTGGCCTGTGAGTGAATACTTGCATCTCAGTTTTAAGTTAAACCTCCTCTATATCCTCACATACTCCATCACGTTCTGTTTTTGTTATTGACATGAAATAGAAGATTCTTGATGCAGTTTACCTCCAGTGCCAAATAAAATTCATGTCATGGAGGTATAAATCCAGATACTGTATGTAGGTGGAGTTGTTCTCCACTACTGGGATTGTCTCAGTGGAATTTAAACATCTTTAAAGAAATGTTGAGACAGATTTTTCTTCAAACATCTAAACCCACTTTCTTTCTCTACTCATGGAAACTACATGCTGAAGTTAAAAGCTTGTGCTTTTTTTTTTTTGTTGAAATATCCCCCTGTAACGCTGGAACGTTTCTGACAGAAATCATCAAGTGTGGAGGAATACTACAGTGTTCCACGACAGCTGAAGTTGGGGATTACAGCAAAAAAAAAGGGCTCACTTGTGAAAATATCATCATTCTGTAAGCCAAAAATGTAGGGTCAAACTAAAATGAATGCAAGCACCACTCACTGGAAATGTTCAAATGTTAGAAGTTTGTTGAATGTGCTTTTGATTTGGCCGTGGACTGCTCTGTAGCCCATAATGATGGGTCTTTAACGGCATACAACAGCTCATCTCTGGGGGCCAAGCCACTATAGTGATATCACTCTGGACGGAGTTCAGGATGAAGTGAGGTTTAAAGCACTCTCATTTTTTACACAACTATGTCACATCACATTATCTGATCGTTTCTGCCTGTGCACACACAAGCTGCTCCTTCACAGTATCGATGATGGCTGCGGGGGATGTTTTTCATTTATAATCATCAGTTGCTCATCTGTGTCCAAATTTGTGTGGAGTTTGCGTGTTTGCTGGGAGCTTTGGGCAATGAAAAATTGCCCCGTGACATCATAACACTGATTGCCTCTCTAGACCCATTTGGAAGAGACTGCATACTGAACAGAAGACCCACATGCTTGGGTTGTGGTCAAGTCAGTTTTGCGGGTTTTTTGGCTTGTGGTGTAATGAGGGAAAGATGGCAGAGGGCCACATGAAAAAAGATCTGACATGAGAACAACATTCCCTGATCCACAGGCAAGGAGGAGCTCCCAAACACGCTTTTGTTCTGTCATTTAATTTCTCAGTGCTGTAATATTTTTATTTTATTTTATTTTTGTAAGCTTTTAGGACAATGCAAATAAAGGGAATAATTACTGTTCAAGGACATCGTCATTGCACATTTATGGCAGGTTTCTGTATAGGTTGGCCTGTGGGGAAACATCTTCTCTGGGAGAGTTAATAGCACAGTGGCCACATAAATGGCATAAATTAGCATAAACAGAATAGCTTAACATAGGAGTAAAAACAGTAGGGTTTCATGAACAACTGTTTTGACAGAACTTTTTTGACACATGCTTTTTTCCTTTTTTGGTAGCATGGTGGGGTAGTGGTTGGCACTATTGCCTCACAGTAAGAAGGTTGTGGGTTCAAATCCACCAGCCAGCGCAGTCCATTTGTGTGGAGTTTGCATGTTCTCCCCATTCTTGCGTGGGTTTACTCTGGGTGCTCCAGTTTCCTCCCACATTTCAAAAAACATGCAAGACACACACAGAGGTGCTGATGCCTCAGTGCTTGCGGCATGGTAGCATGGTTTAGCTAAGTATTGGACTGTGTCTGTCAGTCCGTGTAGGCAAGCTTTTAAAATGCTTGCTATTTGATTACAAGGGGAAGGGCACTGTTTTACCCTCTTCATGTCCAGAGGAGAAAGCAGCCAGCAGCACATAGTGTGTCAGTCACCCCCCATTCATATGCTGATGACACTGACGTCACCATTACAGCACACACGAACTGCACCTCATTGAGCAAAACGTCTCCTGGAAGGCGGTCTGTCCATCAATGGGCACCAGAACAGTAAACTTTCTCCTATGTCTTCAAAACTAAACAGCATGTTTCTGAAAACAATTGAAGTGAGAAATAAATGGTGTAGTTGCGGCGGCATGAAATAAAGCGGCGTGGTTGGAGGTTTTAAGTAGAGTTTATTATATCATACCACCGTCACGGGATCCCCTCTCCAGCCCCAGTGTGTGCAGGCCGGAGCGGGATCCTCTGGCTCTCAGAGAAGGAGGGACACAAAGTCTGTGTCCTGCAGCAGAGGTTGAAGTGTGAGTGAGAGAGAGAGCATGGATTTCAGTCAGCTTAAATACCAGTTACAAACAATGCATGAAAGGCATTCACAGCAGGGAGTATGGCATTTGCATTTGAGAGGCATACATCACAATAGGCAGATTTGCTAGACTGTGCTCTAGGTGCAGAACAAAGGGGTTAACAGGCACATCTACATATTGATCTGAGTCTCTAGGTCACCGTAAGGACAGGACGCATGAACACAATACATGAAAGGTGACATTATCACAGTAGTGTAGCAGAAAAAACCAGGAGTAGCGAGTTGTCTGTCCTTAGTCTGTTTGTGGGGGTTTTCCCAAACCGCCACAGCTCCCCCCCAGAGGGCTCGGCAGGTGGTCGAGACCTCGATAGTGCAGCTTGGGCAGCGAGCAGGGAAAAGCTCTGTGCAGGAGGGGGTGGAGGGGGGTGGGGGTAGTAAAAGCCGGCCGGAGACGATGAAAAGTCTGGGCCGCGCAAAAATTGCTTGTGGGTCCGCGATGTCGAAGGGCTGGTCCCATTGAACGTGCAGAGGTCCACAAGAAGAAAAATTAGTCACTGGCTCCTCTCGCGATTAAGTCCTGCAAGGATTAATAGCGGCCATGAAGAAAAGACGAGGCTGCGTGGCGGCTGTGATGAGGGCAGAGGGACTGGCGTGTTGCCTTAAGGTTCAGGCGTAACCCTAAAGCCTTGGGAACCGCAGACAGCTGAATTCCCCTTGTGTGCCGTGGCTAAGACCATAAAATCCAGTGAGCAAGCTGCGTGCCTCAGGTGAACGAGCAAGCCTGAAGGGCCAGTGCGCAGCGGAAGGAAGGCGGTCAGAAAAGCCGTATTTGTCCCGTGCGTGGTGTGCGCCGTCCTCGTAACTCCCCGGTGCGTGTGCCGGGGTCCCGTGCGTGGGTGGGCCGCTGGAGAGGAGAACCAGGGTCAGGGAGCTTGCTGGAGATCATCCCTGTTGTCTGTTGCGTCGTTCGATCGTGGTGCGTTGGAGCGGTGCGAGGAAAGTAGACGCTCTTGTCCCTCGCTCGGTCATGGTGCGTTCAGGTCCACGTGTGCTCCGTCGGCCATGGGAGTCGCCGTCGCGGAGAAAGGACGAGGTACATGCGCTCTCGAGTGGAGGAGCTGTGAGCGCGGCCGGTCCAGCGTGGATGTGCCGATCTAGGCGTGCAGATCTCACCATGAAACGTTGCTCAGCTTTCCCGGTCGTGGGTGTTCTCCGTGGAGTTTCGCCTGGAAACTCCGCGTTGCGGTCTTCCTGGAGCAGAAGGGAGGGTAGATCAGTCAGGCTGCCGCGTTCGCTTGTCGTCGGAGAATCACTGCCGGGTGTTGCGTTCGCTGGCAGCGTGTTCTTTGCAGCGTCGGGTCACCAGTGCAGCGGCATGAAATAAAGCGGCGTGGTTGGAGGTTTTAAGTAGAGTTTATTATATCATACTACCGTCACGGGATCCCCTCTCCAGCCCCAGTGTGTGCAGGCCGGAGCGGGATCCTCTGGCTCTCAGAGAAGGAGGGACACAAAGTCTGTGTCCTGCAGCAGAGGTTGAAGTGTGAGTGAGAGAAAGAGCATGGATTTCAGTCAGCTTAAATACCAGTTACAAACAATGCATGAAAGGCATTCACAGCAGGGAGTATGGCATTTGCATTTGAGAGGCATACATCACAATAGGCAGATTTGCTAGACTGTGCTCTAGGTGCAGAACAAAGGGGTTAACAGGCACATCTACATATTGATCTGAGTCTCTAGGTCACCGTAAGGACAGGACGCATGAACACAATACATGAAAGGTGACATTATCACAGTAGTGTAGCGGAAAAAACCAGGAGTAGCGAGTTGTCTGTCCTTAGTCTGTTTGTGGGGGTTTTCCCAAACCGCCACATAGTTGCTGAATATGTGTTTACTTTTCACAAACAACTGCTATTTTAAAAGTTCAGCATGCGATTGGTGGTTGACAGGAAGTCGTACGTGGGGCTGTAAAAAAAGTCACACTGCCACCTACTGGCCCAGCATAATCACAACAGCAGTTTTTCACACCTTAGGTAAGCCACTGTGTGTTGTTTTCTGTAACGTAGTCATGGCTCACCTTGACAGCAAAGCCTTGTCTCAAAATTCTGGCAAATTAAAAGTTGATAAAACATTGCGATACATTGATACAAAACTTTATTCCACTTGATCTTGACCGGGTGAGCTGAAAACTTGCCAACAGACAGACAGATACACACACAGACAATGAAACACTACTGTATGTTGTTTGTGCACCAAGGCATAAAAACTTGAAATTCAGTCATAGTTATTTGGGTACATGTATATTCTATAATGTATTTTGCACCTTTACATGTGCTTTTGAGCGGAATTACTAACTGATGCTTTTCCTTTTTTTTTTTTTTCCCCCAAGTGTATAGATTTAATACAAGAGGAATTGTGTTTTTTTGTAGCCCTATAGGTTTTCTTCTTTTGTCTTTTTTTCCCCTGTCCTGGTACATGTGCTCTACAGTGATTGGCAAAAACATACGGAAACCCCACAAAGAATGAATGGTGTCCTCAAAAAATCTGATCAATTTGAACTTAATTGTGACAGCAAATAAAGAAGTTTTTAGTGGAATGACCTCTTACAGGCTAAAAAAACAAATAAGATTTTCACATGAGAAATATGTGCAAATAATATATTAAGAACATAAACTAAAGCCCCTGTCACACCTTGACGATTTAGGCAGCGAATGCTGAAGTTTAAAAAATCTGGCGAATACGCTTGCATACGTCAAATAACTTATGGGTAAGTTTTGTATAAGTTAAGAGCACGCTGAAGCACGCTGGTATACAGTGGATATAAAAAGTCTACACACCCCTGTTCAAATGCCAGGTTTTTGTGATGTAAAAAAATAAGACCAAGATAAATCATTTCAAAACTTTTTCCACCATTGATGTGACCTATAACCTGTACAACCCAACTGAAAAACAAACTGGAATCTTTTAAGGGAAAAATATAAAAAACTTACAATAACCTGGTTGCATAAATATGCACACCCTGTTATAACTGGGGATGTGGCTATGTTCAGAATTAACCAATCATATTCAAACTCATGTTAAATGAGAGTCAGCACACACCTGCCACCATTTAAAGTGCCTCTGTTTAACTCCAAATAAAGTTCAGCTGTTCTAGTAGGCTTTTCCTGACATTTTTGTAGTCACATCTGACAGCACAAGCCATGGTCCGCAGGGAGCTTCCAAAGCATCAGAGGGATCTCATTGTTCAAAGATACCAGTCAGGAGAAGGGTACAAAAGAATTTCCAAGAGCTTAAATATACCATGGAACACAGTGAAGACAGTCATCATCAAGTGGAGAAAATATGGCACAACAGTGACATTACCAAGAACTGGACGTCCCTCCAAAACTGATGAAAAGACAAGAAGAAAACTGGTCAGGGAGGCTGCCAAGAGGCCGACTGCAACATTGAAGGAGCTGCAGGAATTTCTGTCAAGTACTGGCTGTTTAGTACATGTGACAACAATCTAACATCTTCTTCATATGTCTGGGCTATGGGGTAGGGTGGCAAGACATAAGCCTTATCTTACAAAGAAAAACATCCAAGCCTGGCTACATTTTGCAAGAATATGTAGGAAAATGTGTTATGGTCCGATGAAACCAAGGTTGAACTTTCTGGCCATAATTCCAAAAGGTATATTTGGTGCAAACACAACACTGCTCATCACCAAAGGAACACCATACCTACAGTGAATCATGGCAGTGACAGCATCATGGTTTGGGGGTGTTTTTCTTCAGCTGGAACTGGGGCGTTAGTCAAGGTGGAAGGAATTATGAACAGTTCCAAATACCTGTCAGTGTTGGCACAAAACCTTTAGGCTTCTGCTAGAAAGCTGAAGATGAAGAGGAACTTCATCTTTCAACACGACAATGACCCTAAGCATACATCCAAATCAACAAAAGAATGGCTTCACCAGAAGAAGATTAAGGTTTTGGAATGGCCCAGCCAGAGTCCAGACCGGAATCCAATCGAACATCTGTGGGGTGATCTGAAGAGGGCTGTGCACAGGAGATGCCTTCGCAATCTGACAGATTTGGAGCATTTTTACAAAGAAGAGTGGGCAAATATTGCTACATCCAGATGTGCCATGCTGATAGACTTCTACCCAAAAAGACTGAGTGCTGTAATAAAAGCCAAAGGTGCTGCAACAAAGTATTAGTTTAAGGGTGTACATATTTATGCAACCAGGTTATTGTAAGTTTTTTTTCTTCCTTAAAATATTTCACTTTGTTTTTCAATTGAGTTTGTACAGGTCACATTAATGGTGGAAAAAGTTTTGAAATGATTTGTCTTGGTCTCATTTTTTTATATCACAAAAACCTGGCATTTGAACAGGGGTGTGTAGACTTTATATCCACTGTAGGTGGTCTTACTGTCACATGTCTTACTGTGACTCTGATCCCTCACCCTGTCTGCACTCATTGCTCTCTGCTTTGTCAGCTTTGCCCACATCCTCAGTGTTGATCTTGCTTTTAACTGAACTCAGCAAACAGAATAACCCTTATGTAAGAATGCAAAAAAGCTGCATCATTTTTTTTTCCATTTATGAAATAAAATATGTTCTCTAAGCTGTTTTTTTTTTTCAAACTCACGATTGTCATGCTTCCAGTATCATCCTTGTTTGTGTCCCACGAGGAAGTAATTTGGCTGAAGCATCGGGGAGCACTTTCACTTGAAAGCAGAGTCAGTGAAAAGCACATTTTGTTTGGTTGGGAATGCATTGTTCCAGGATGAGCTAGAGGAAATGAGAATGATGAGGAGTTATTAGACACACATGCCTTTACAATACAGAATAATCTACCCTTGTGGTGGCCTCTGCACACCATGCATATGGCTAATGACTTTCCATTCATGTTCATCTCCTCAAACCTCTTACACCAAAACACATCAGAATCCATAAAAAACTAAGTCAATCCAGGATCAGTATAGTCAATCACAGAGCCAGTCAGATAGTTGCCTGTGGTGTTTGATCAGCATGTGTGGGATCAATGGACTGTTTTTTGAGTGTTCAGCTGTGTGGGGTTCAGCACAGTGATGACTGCATCCTGCCCATGTTCATACATCAACACAAACATGATACAGTCCAAGGCAATCCAATTAAGACTGTTATGCAGTTTATACACTCCAAAGATGACATCTGACTTAGAAAATTAAATAGCATTTATTGCAGGGCTCTTTTCTTTATTGCATGGCCTTATAGTGTGTGCTTGTTTTTGTTTTTGGGCCGGCTCCCTATGGAGGCAGCTGTGTATTTGTGGCAAGTGTCATTGTGGATGTAAGAGATGGAAAAGGACTGAGAGTGATGAGAAGGGAAGTCACTGTCCTCTGCCTCACTCTACGAAAATTAGCCTGCCGGCTGTATACATATTTATGATAACAATTGTCTCATTTCATTTGAAAAGAAAACAGGCAAAAGCAAATTACTCAAAAAGTTGGCATTAATATTGATACCAGTTAATTTCCAACAACACAATTCTAATGAAACACATTATATTGAATAAAGACAAATATTGTCTTATTTTTTAAGTTTTTTTCTGACGTTTTTGCAAATGCTACAAACTGCTTAGAATAAAATGAAAAATGTACAAAAATGCCACACAAGCTAGAACTGTTTTTTTTTTACTAATTAGGCAAATCATCCCTGATTATGCTGAGATAATGAATCATAATATTTTTAAAAGGAGACAGCTCCCACCTATTTCGGACACTTGCTGCATCATCCTGCCCTCTTTCAAAGCTGAAGCCTGCAGAACAATTTTTCCTTGTGTGCTTAAATACTGTAGGAGCAGAGGGCTTTTTGCACCTGGACACCTTCAGGTCGAAAACGAAGCACTCTTTTGACGTAAACCCACCCATTCTTGACCGCCTCTGACACCATTTTTGTTTGTTTTTTTGTCTTTAGAGCTCTCTGTAAGTGTTGATTACCAATATCAGATATCATTCTCTCAACTGGGCACTTTAGACAAACTATGCAATCAATTTTACCTGATAGAAGGTGAATGAGCAGAGACAAGTCGTCCCTGTTCATTAGCTGTTAAATCTACATTAGCATAATTCTGTTGACTTTGACATAACAGGGACATTAACATCTTGACTTCTGGAAAGGTTGGATCAATTTCGGTGCAGTGCAAACATAATTACTTTGTATTCATTGTTACTTACGTTAATGAAAGCTTTGTCCTCTGTTTTTATTAGGAGATGAGCGTTTTCTTTCAAGGTCTTTGCAGAAGAAAAGAGAGAGAGAGGGAGAGAGACTATGCCCTGCAGTTCACATGCTGTAGCCATTAGTTTATGCGGTGGGGAGTTTTATTGCTTCCCACTCGTGTTAAGTCAATCCAACAATTTACTCTGCTGCCCTCACTTCCTTCTCCCCTGTCACTTCATGTACAACTGCTTTGTCTGTGGACATTTCTGGTCAATCAGAGCAATGTTCTGGATGGGCAACCAAGTGGTCTGTCAGCCGTCGGCGTGTAGTTCCCCGAGGCAACATGAGGGTGGGTGGAGTTCTTAATTTTGAAACTTCTGAACTTAGTGGCTTCTAGCCAGAATCTAAAACAGCCTCCAGCTATTGATGTCTTTGCTGGTATCAACACCCTCAGGATGTGTGCTCAGCCGTGGTGGTTTGTTTCTGCAGGGCAACAGAAAGTTGCAACATCCGCCCAAGTATTTTCAAGGCTTCATTTGTTCATGTGTCCTTATTTTTACTCATGTCTCGCCACTGTGTGCTAAACATAACTGAAGCTGAATGGGTGACAATAGCTAGATGCACTCTAATGTGGCAGAGCTTTTAAACACTGATTACAGGGGTTGACAACAAAGGCCTATTTTCGTGCAGTAAAAGTTGCTGACCTGGAGCTGACAGGGAACGATTGTGTTTCACATGCTCCTACTGGCAGTTCTGACCCTCTCACACAGACCACAGGCAAACGCACTATCTCATTTTCCACCAAAGAGCATTTTCTACTGTGCTACAACCTTCAGAATACTGTATATTATTGTCTCTTCTGCATATGGACTTGGACATCACAAGGTCATCACCAGAGACAGCATAAGCCTTTTCACGGGTGATTGATAGTCACATCTTGGCAGGTTGTATCTCCATATTTGATGTCAGGGGAAGTGACTGTCAGAAGCTGGCCGTGGCGTCTTCAAATCCTCTCAACTCTATTGACTGTCAATCACTGTCTCCCTGTTTTCATTGATTTCCTCCCCACTCCTCCTACACCCAACTCATCACTCCGTACTATCCTTTTTTAACGCTGTACTGTACATCTGTCATGTGGGATTTTTTAGGCAGTATTTAGACAGGAAAATTAAGTTAACTAATTTCAGAAACATTGGTTAACAAGTTGGATCCATAAATAGTTTATTAGTACACAATAACGTCTGAAGTAACATGAAACTAAAATACTCAAATTTCACTTATGTCAAAACTAGAGAAGAAACTGGAACACTCTGTTAACACAAAGTCATATTTGTTATGAATTTCCAATAGCAGCAAAATATTTTGGGAAGTCCTGCGTAGTGAACATGAATGAAGCAGGTTTTATGAAGGAACTAGAAAACACCCACAGAGCACAAACATCCACCAAGGCAGCTAGTTTTCTCCCTCATGTTTTAATTTCTCCTAGACATTGCCCTCTGCTGGTAACTATCAAAGGCAACAAATCACAGTATTTATTCCTACACTGAGGAACTTTTTAAAAAAAAATCTTAGAGCCTAATAGTAATTCAGGTGACCCACAAAGTCTATATGATTAAACCCAGTTCAGTAAATACATTTCGTTGGCTCTTTCTGAGTGAGACTTGTCAGTTAAAACTGCACTCAGTCATCCATCCATCCATCCATCCATCTTCTACCACTTATCTGTGCTATCAGTGAGGGGCACCAAGACCTCAAATAATATACCATCTGCAATCAGAGAACGTACCACACTAAACACTTTTAAGATTCATTGTAAAAATTGGCTTTTAAACAAACAAAACTATACCCATAACTAGTGGTTGTTCTGCGGCATGCGTATATACGTATGTGCCCGTGCATCACACACATATGCCCCGCCTCTTGTTTGTTGCTGTTTTTTGTTGTTGCTTTGAGGTGCTTAGGTGCATGTGTGTGTGTATACATACACAACACTTCACTTCTTGTGACATTTAAATGTTTTGTTTTGTAGCACCTTAACTCTTGCACTTTAGCATACCCACTTTGTACAGTTTCATTGCAGATGTTCTTCTCGTGTATGATTGTTTGTGTGTTTTTGTGACCACAGGGGGACTACAGATGCAAATTAGCTGTATTGCTAAATCTGGCATACTTACATTTGCATTAATGTTCATTAGTATGAAATGCCCCTTTCAAATAAACATTTACATTTACATCCGGGGGTTTGGGTTTCGGAGACAGAAGTCCAAGCAATGTAACCCAAACTGCTGCCTGGTTCATATAGCACCATGATCTCTCCTGCACATAAGCCCCTTTTCCACTAGTACCAACTTAGCCCTACTCACCTCAACTCGGCGCGCTTTGTAGGCTTTTCCATTAGGACCTTGTACCTCGTACCTGGTACTATTTTAGGACCTGCTCCAGATGAGTACCAACCGTGCTGAGTCGAGCTGAAAATGTGACGTCAACAGACTGCAGGCCATTGATTGGTCAGGGCATAACGTCATGAGAGCGACGTCTTCTACAGAATCTCCAGCTGCCATTTGCAAAGATTCATCTACGAGCGAGTAAGCAAGCGTCAGTATAAACAACAATGATAGAATGGCTTCACAGAACTCAACACCGTGCTCCAACAGACTTTTCTGTGCCTTTTGGCTGATGAGAGAATCCAAAGGAAACTAGAAACCCAAACCCAAAATAACAGGAGGACCCGACCACAGCAGTTGAAAAACTGTGATATAGAGGATGGTGAGTATTGTGATATGATGTGATATTATGCATCGTTTACGTTATTTATCCCAGTGGTGGAAAGCTCACTTTGAACAAACAACACCGTTGTCTCCTGTATGCAGACAGTGAGCTAGCTAGTTAGCCATCAGTGCTAACTCCGTGCTCTGCTTGTATTTTGTGCTTGTGTCAACAACATCTGATGAAATAAGCTAGTGTTAATCCTGGTTAAAAAGGTGGTTTTTTACATGTTGCGCTTTCGTGCTGTGCATGTATTTAAGTTGTGTGTATTTTCGTTCTAGAGTCTGACCAGCATCTGCTTTGACACCGGCAACGTAGCACGACATGGCAGTGTGTTATGACTGGTAAGTATTGTAATGGATTTATGGTTTTTTTTGGTGTTTTATTGTTGGTACAAGAATTAATGTAAATATGAATGTGAGTAGGAATGAAGATTTCTTTTCATTACACACTCGTATAAGCTTGTTTGGGGCACCAGTCCAAATATTTATTTGTACCAATGATAAATCAGTGTCAAAAAAAACCAAAAACCTGCCAGTTCTTGTCTGCTTATGATCAAGAAGATCAATCAATCAATCATCCTTTATTGTCATGATGCTATGCATACAGCTGTAGTGCAAGCAAGATGAAATTGCGTTTCTCTAGGCATCCGTACTGTAAAAAGAACATAATTTAAAAACACACTCACACACCCCTCACACCCCACCCCGATAGCCATTCACATATCCCTGAGACACATTTGGATATTACAGTAATGTTAACTTATTACAGTTGCAGTTAAAATGATAATAACTGTCTATGTATATATAAAACAATTAAAATGGCTAAGTGAATCTAAGTAGCTTAGAGAAATAAAGTGACTAAAACTATAATATACATATAATATACATAATGTCCACAAAGTGCAGTAATATGTGTAAAGGATTCCGAATCAACTGTTCAGCATCCTAACAGCTTGTGGAAGGAAGCTCTTGATCAGTCTGGTGGTTCTGCCTCTGATGCTCCGGAATCGTTTGCCAGATGGCAGCAGTTCAAAGTGTTTGTGCAGAGGGTGAGAGTGGTCCTTAACAATGTTCAGTGCCCTGCTTCTACAATGGCTCTGAAAAAGTTCTTGAACAGAGGGGAGGGAAACTCCAATTACCTTCTCAGCTCCCTTAACTGTCCTCTGCAGAGCTTTTTTGTCTGACATACTGCAACTGGAGTACCATGTTGCAATGCAGTACATCAGAACACTCTCCACCACACCTCTGTAGAAGGTCCTGAGGATGCAGATGGGGAGAGAGGCCTGTTTGAGTTTCCTCAAGAAGTGCAGTCTCTGCTGGGCCCACTTCCTGATCCCAAAGGAATTCTTGCTCCAGGTCAGGTCCTGCGAGCTCTACACTCCGAGGAACTTGATGTTCTCCACTCTCTCCACCAAACGGCCGCTGATGCAGAGAGAACGTGTTCAGGCCGTGACCGCCGGAAGTGGATAATCATCTCCTTCGTTTTGTCCACATTGAGCACCAGATTGTTGTCCCTGCACCAGCCCTCCAGGTCTCTAACTTCTTCCCTGTACATTGATTCCTCATCCCTCTGAATAAGGCCCACCACTGTGGTGTCATCCGCAAACTTAATAATCTGGTTCCCCTCGTGTCTGGACACACAGTCATGTGTTAAAAGTGTAAACAACAGTGGACTGAGTACACAGCCTTGAGGGGATCCAGTGCTCAGCGTGATGGAGTTGGAGATGCTGTTTCAAACCCGGACAGACTGAGGTCTCTCGGTCAGGAAATCCAGGATCCAGAGACATGTGGCGGTGTTCAGACCGAGAAGGAGTAATTTCTCCATCAGTCTCTGGGGAATAATGGTGTTAAATGCTGAACTGAAATCAATGTACAGGAGTCTGGCATAGGTGTCTTTCTGATCCAGGTGGGTAATGACAGAGTGCAGGGTGGTGACTATAGCATCCTCTGTGGAGCGATTTGAACGATACGCGAACTGGAGTGGGTCATGTGATGCAGGGAGGCAGGCTGTGATGTGTGGTTTAACAAGCCGTTCAAAACACTTCATCATAATTGGTGTCAGTGTGACAGGACGATAGTCATTCAGACAGGACACAACCACTTTCTTTGCCACCGGTACTATGATAGAGGTCATAAAGCATCTAGGGACGATGGCCTGACTCAGGGAAATGTTATAAATGTCAGTCAGGACATCCGCCAACTCACTCGCGCACACTCGGAGCACACGTCTCGGGATGTTGTCCGGACCTGCAGCTTTACATGGGTTGACCCTGATTAGGGTCCACCGTGTGTCCGCTGCGTTGATGGTGATAGCTGGCCCCACAGATGGTGAAGATGGGCCAGCCCTCCCTCTGATTGTCGGGTTTGATGCTTCAAAATGTGCAAAGAAGTTGTTGAGCCTGTCTGGAAGCAAAGCGTCATCATCATCGACCCCCTGCCTAGACTTATAATCCGTCAACGCCCGTACTCCCTGCCACATCCGTTTGGTGTTCCTTGTGTCACAGAAATGTCCCTGGATTTTCTCCGCGTAGGTGCGTTTCGCCGTCTTAATTCCCTTTGCGAGCGCAGACCTGGCTGAGCGGAGGGCAAACCTGTTCTTCGCTCTAAAGGCTGCATCTCTGGCTGTGAGCAGCGAGCGCACTTCTGCTGTCATCCAGGGTTTATAGTTGCGCCGTGCAGTGAAGGTTTTCAATATGATGACATCCTCTGTGCACTTTGCAATGTAGCTGATGACCATTTCAGCGTACTCCTCCATATCAATCCTGTCTCCCTGAGAGGCTGCTATTTTGAAAACCTCCCAGTCTGTATGCAGAATACAGTCCTGAAGTGCCGAGGCTGCACCCTCTGGCCAAGTCCTGAATTGTTTCTGTACTGGCCTGCTGCACTTCAGTAAGGGTTTGTAGGCAGGCACCAGCATCACGGATAGGTGGTCAGAATGGCCGAGGTGGGGGCGAGGTGTTGCCTTGTGTGTATTTGGGAAATTTGTGTACACCCAAGTCCAACATATTCTGTCCTCTGGTCTTAAAGTCCACACATTGTTTGAACTTGGGGAGCACAGTCTTTAGACTGGTGTGATCAAAATCCCCCGCAACCACCGCAAAACTGTCTGGGTGTGAACTTTGAAATTCACTGATAGCATCATGCAGCTCTCCGAGTGCCTCGTTAGCATTAGCTTTAGCATTAAAACTAGAAGCTATGTAAACAACAGCTACAAACACGTTGGTGAATTCACTCGGCAGATAGAATGGCCGGCAGTTTACGATAAGGAACTCCGCCAACGGAGAGCAGTGTTTAGTTGCTAACGTGGCATTAACACACCAGTTCTTGTTAATATAGATACATAGGCCCCCCCCCCCCCAGCTCTCACCGGAGCTAGTGGCCTCCCTGTCCGCCCGGAATGATGTCATCCAGCTGAATGGCCGCGTCAGGGATGTTGTCATGGAGCCATGTCTCCGTGAACGCAAACACACAGCAGTCCCTCCACTTTCTGCGGGTTTCTCTCAGCAGACACAGCTCATCCAGCTTGTTGTCAAGGGAGCGGACGTTGGAAAGGAGGAGCAACGGTACTGCTGGTCTGGAGGGGTTAGCCTTTAGCCTAGCATAAATTCCGGCCCTCTTTCCTCTCCTTTGTTTGCGTTTGCGCCGCTTACGCTTCCTCCTCTCCCAGGTAGCTGCCAGCCTAACCCCCGATAGTATTCCATGCTGGCATAGAATGTCCAAATCGCACCAGAACGCCGCAGTTCTTGCAGCGTACATTACCTTGATGCTTAATAAGGTCTCTCGGTTGTAAGTTGTATGTCTGGGATGATTAAAATACTCAAAACTCTCACACTCACTGATGCCTAGAGGGGCCACAGCGTCCATGCGCGCCGCCATCCTGTTAACAAGTGGACATGAAATCCCATATGTCTTTCAGTAGTTTAATAAGAAATGTCAGAATAGGTTTACACATTTAGATGACTTTAAAACAGAGAATTCAACATGTATCATGAGCATCATAGACTGTTATTGAATTACACAGAATAACCTGTGAAGCAAACATTTGTGAAACCAAATAAACCATAGTTTAACTTGGCAATATATTTGAAATGGGAAAACCATAAAATAGCATTGGTTAAGAAAAGTGGATGCAATTTTATGAAGAAAATAATGAGCAAACTATTTATGAAAAGGAAAATTGGTGTTACTCTGAAAAGGAACATAGATTAATGAAAAGACAAAATGCATTTGACACTCTGAAAGGAGTTTGTAAATCTGAGGTTTAAAGATTTATACCAAGAATATTCTGAAGAATTAAGTTTAAATTGAACAACAGACTGTCAGCCAAGCAGAGTCATTGCGTCTTGATGGGTATCAGGCGATCCATTTGAATCTTGTTCCATTTGGACTGGCGTGGGTCCTGTTGGAAGACTGGCAGACAGGTTCTTTACCATGGTTATGGCCTACTCCTGCGATCACTACGGGCTGGTTCTTCAGCAAGCTGGGTGAGGTCTTCTCTATACACATTGAAAAAGGAATTTGGCCAGGTTGCCAAATTCCTGATAATATTGTTCAAAGTCCAATCAGCAAGTCAAATTTTTAAAAAACACACCACAAATCCTTTTCTTCCGATGTTTTATGGTTTGAATAAGTTGGTTTAAGCTTAGGAAAAATCAAACAAAATCTTCTTAACATGGTAAGAAAAGGATTAAAATAAGAAAAACAAACTTTAAAGAAAAGAAAAAAGAATTTTCACAGAGCATGGGAGACTCTAGGCCTACTTAAAGGAGAGGAAAAAAATGGGATAGCAGAAAATTCTGCTCCTTCTTCAGGCTGAACGTCACCCCACTGCCGAGACAAAGAAAATAATTTTCTCGGGTGTGGCAGGGTCTCACTGAATTTCATGAAAACTGAGCTGGACCAATTACATTGAGTTTCTTTTCAGCACAAGTCATAAACCAGACTAAAAAAAGGCAATGAAGATAAGTTTGGAAACCTTCCTGAGGTGGGGGTCTCCCAGAGGGAGAGAGGAATTTGATATGAGAAGTGAAGTTCTCCTAAAACACATATACACTACCGTTCAAAAGTTTGGGGTCACCTCAGACAATTTTGTGTTTTCCATGAAAAGTCACACTTTAATTTACCACCATGAGTTGTAAAATGAATAGAAAATATAGTCAAGACATTGACAAGGTTAGAATTAATGATTTGTATTTGAAATAATAATTTTTTCCTTCAAACTTTGCTTTCGTCAAAGAATCCTCCATTTGCAGCAATTACAGCATTGCAGACCTAACATGATTGCACAAGGGTTTTCTTATCATCCATTAGCCTTCTGACGCAATGAGCAAAGACACTGTACCATTAGAACACTGGAGTGATAGTTGCTGGAAATGGGCCTCTATATACCTATGTAGATATTGCACCAAAAACCATACATTTGCAGCTAGAATAGTCATTTACCACATTAGCAATGTATAGAGTGTATTTCTGATTAGTTTAAAGTTATCTTCATTGAAAAAAGTGCTTTTCTTTCAAAAATAAGGAAATTTCTAAGTGACCCCAAACTTTTGAACGGTAGTGTATGTTGCTGATTAAAGCATAAATTCTTTAAACTTTAGTGACTAACATATCCTACTTGATAAAGGAACACACAAGGTCTGTACATTGTACATAAGATTAATTTCTTGATGGTGCGCATGCAAAAATTAGTTTCTTCCTGAAAATAAACCAACACATATCAAACCATATCAATAAAAGCATTTCAAACCACAATTGTCCATTCCAGAGTTCAGCCATGTCTTCGGTAGCGGATACTGTCTTGAGAGAAAGAATATGAATTAATTCACTTGTCCAGAATTCATAAATTTCACTGCAGAGAGAGAGAAAGAAAAATATTCCTGTGTTGTCCACAAGAGGGCAATGTAAGACTGTTTGAATTTAATGAGGAATCTTGACTTTCCAGTCTGGAAAATGTCACCCAAAGCTGTCATTTTGGGGCATTCCTTTGGCAAATAGATGAAAGGGAGAATGACTTAAGGAAATGAAGCAGGAAACTTCCACTTTATGGCTGGTGGGCAGTGTTACACCTCTGGTCCTTGGGTGAGAGAAGCAGTTAATGAACAGACTTTTTGTGTGAAACGATTTTTCCTCAGCAAAGAATGATTTTATAAATTGGACCCCAGAGTCAACGCTACATCATATTAAAGTTACACACCCCGTTGTTTCTTAGTAGTGGTGGACAAAGTACTCAAATCCTTTGCTTTTTAAGTTAAAGTATAGATAAAGTGCCAAAACTAAAGTAGCACAGTTTCCACTTAATATGAAAGGGACTGAACTGAGATTTATTTTATTGTGTGAATATTAATTACAGAATAATTGAAAATGAATGGGACATCCAATATTAGCTACTGTTTAAGAACCGCTTGTTTATTTTTTTTTTGTCAGCTCGCGTATTTGTGTGATCTTTTATGACTTATATTCATAATAGTGTATCTTGCATGTTGGGGAATGGGAGTTGTTCAGTCACCATTATAATTTAGTTTATATGTGTAGTTTATAGTCTATTGTCAATAAACTCATGCAGTACTATAACAGGACACATTACAAATACAGTATTTGAGACCCACTGTAGTGCATCCTTTTATATTTTAGCAATACAAGTACAAAACACCGCCCACACTTCTTGAAGCCAGGGCAAGAAGAGACACAGTGATGGCTAAACTTTTGATAAAAATTACATATTTTGACTGAGTGACTCCATACTCGGGGATGCACACCCTCATAACCTCATAATGATTGCTGAGGCCACAGTAAAAATGATTTTAAACGTAACCCAGCCCCTGTAAAATCTACTTTACTGAAGTGCAGCTACATGAAAATTGTGGTTTAATACAACAACAAGGCACTTTTTTGTCACATTCCACCACTGGCTTTTAGCAACAAGTGTATTTCCCAAATATGTTTTAAACTTGCTTTGATTAACCACCACCCATTTCTGTCTTTCGTGTAGGCAAGAGGAAAGCAATCCACCCCAAACCAGACCTTGCGTCACTATTTACAGACATGCAGGCTGAAGATCTGCTGAACCGGGACCAGCGTGAGCAGCACATCCAGTTGTTTCTCAGTGAGGCAGCATGGCAGGTGTGTGTGACCCATTCTAAATTTTTTGATTTTTTTACAGTTTAGAGTTTGAATTTTGCACATTCTAAATAATCTTGATTTTGCTGCTGATTGTAATAAACTAATTTAGTGAGTTATGTGTTTGCATCATGATTTTCTGTTTTGTCTGTTAACCTGTTATCTGTGTATGATGCAGCAGTGCTCCTGTCAGCTCACCTGCCTCTGGCGGTCAAGTTTTTTTTTCAAGAAAATATTCAGTTTAGATATGACAAATTCCAAAGGCTCTAACTTGAATGTGGTAAGAGATAATGGCTTACTGTCAATTAGAAATATGTAGAATATGATCCAAAGTTTGAGATAGGAGTAAATTTATGCATCTAATTTGCATAATGTGATGGCAGCCAATTAGAATTACATAATTTTTGGTCAAAAGTGGACTTTGGACATATTTACACAAAGGATTGGTTTGTTTTTTGTCCCCGTTTTTGTTTTTTGTTATTTTATCTTCAAAGTATTTGAACCAGGAAATCAGTAGAATGTACACAAACCGATAAAAAACCAATCAGACCTACCACTCGTCGTGTCTTCATTCGTCCATTTTCGTCATCCACGGTCCTTATTTCATCTTCTGCCAGTCATTTTTGCTTTCTCTCCCACATACAGAAACTCTCACATTTATCTTATGATTTATTGCACCTCAATTTCGGTTACATTGCGCCGCCGAACTGACGCTATTGTTCTCTGTCGTCATGTGCAGCTCCGTCGATGGCAGACGAAAGTGTACACACTCCAGACCATCGTCTGCTGTTACAAAAGGTAAATATTTCCCTTCAGAAGCTAAATAATCTCTTTTTAGAATCATAGTTGGCAAAATTTGGAGAAAACACTTCCTCAGTGTGGAAATATATGTTGGGATAGAGCCTTTGTTTACATTCTCTTCTTCGCGTTTCCGGAAATGATGTTTTGAGGCGGCTCATTTGGGTGAAGTCCTCCAGCGAAGAGCAGTAAGCTATATGTGTCTGACATCTTGTGATGTGAAATGTTTGTTACAACTGGGTTTTCTGTGCTTTTGGGATACATCACGTGACAGGCGCCGACCTGCGACATAGGCAGCAGGTGACGCACATGTTTTATGACAGCCGGAAAATTAAAGGGTTAAGACACTGGTGGGAAAAGAGTCAACAGCACAAACCATTTATTCATGGATTGATGAGATGAATGAGAGCAGGGAAGCAGAAAGGATTTATGCATGAGGAAAGAAACGGTCATACTCGGCCATCTTCCAACGGAGACAATTTTCCACACGCAAGACAGTGTTTTCTTCTCTCATTGTCATTAGCAGACTCTAAAGTTTTATTTTCACAAAAAACTATCAAAGGAGTGTCTAGTCTTTCAAAAGTTAAAGATCTGATGTAATTTACTCAATGGATTTTTCAATGGATGTTGAAAATATTAGATAGATAGATAGATAGATAGATAGATAGATAGATAGATAGATAGATAGATAGATAGATAGATAGATAGATAGATAGATAGATAGAAGGACAGATGGACGGACTTTATTGATCCCAAACTGGGAAATTACAGTGTAACAGCAGCATGACAGTAGACAACCAAACAACAGAAACACAGACATGATAGACAAACGGATTACCCATGGAAAGTAAAATTAACACAACTATAGAAAACCTACACTACCGTTCAAAAGTTTGGAGTCACTTAGAAATTTCCTTATTTTTGAAAGAAAAGCACTATTTTTTTCAATGAAGATAACTTTAAACTAATCAGAAATACACTCTAATATCTAATATACATTGCTAATGTGGTAAATGACTATTCTAGCTGCAAATGTATGGTTTTTGGTGCAATATCTACATAGGTGTATAGAGGCCCATTTCCAGCAACTATCACTCCAGTGTTCTAATGGTACAATGTGTTTGCTCATTGCGTCAGAAGACTAATGGATGATTAGAAAACCCTTGTGCAATCATGTTAGCACAGCTGAAAACAGTTTAGCTGGTTAGAGAAGCTATAAAACTGACCTTCCTTTGAGCAGGTTGAGTATCTGGAAAAAAATATTATTTCAAATACAAATCATTGTTTCTAACTTTGTCAATGTCTTGACTATATTTTCTATTCATTTTACAACTCATGGTGGTAAATAAGTGTGACTTCTCATGGAAAACACAAAATAATTGTCTGGGTGACCCCAAACTTTTGAACGGTAGTGTATATACATCATAGCTTCATATATGATGACCCGTATAAACACATGAATCATCCCATTGCACAAAGAAGGACTATCAGGAGCAGAGTGAAAATGTGAGGTACCAGTTAGTCTGTAAGGTACAGTGTGGCAGCATAGCTATGACCAGAATGCAACATCATAGTGAGTTATTGTACAGTGAAATTGCATGTGGCAGGAAAGATTTCCTGTACCTGGCCGTTTGACAACGAAGCTGTAGTAGTATACTGGAGAAAGTGCTTCGCTGTCTATCTAGTGTGTGGTGGAGGAGGTGATCAGGATTGTCCATGATGGATCGCAGTTTATTTAGTGTTCTCCTCTCCATCACTGTCTCAAAAGTCTCCGGTCTGAGACCAATTACAGAGCCAGCCCTCTTGATAATCTTGTCAAGTCTGTTGGTATCTCTGGCCCTAATACTGCTACCCCAACAGACAGCAGCAAAGAAGATGGCGCTGGCGACAACGGTCTGGTAGAAAAGCTGCAGCATCCTGCTGCACACGTTGAAGGATCTCAGTTTTCTCAGGAAGTAGAGTCTACTCATCCCCTTTTTGTGCGCAGCATCGGTGTTGGATCTCCAGTCCAACCCGCTGCTGATCCTGACACCCAGATATTTGTAGTCCTCAACCACTCCCACATCCTCCCCCCTAATCTGCAGTGGCTGAGAAGGCGTCTTCCTCTTCCTGGAGTCAATCACCATCTCTCTGGTGTTGATGGCTCATTCTTAAGAAAAAGTAACCAAAAACAATTATTTTATTTACTGAAGACTGTATTGTCGGATGTGCCAGTGCTGAAGACACTGCACACTTGTGTGATTGCACCAGTATATGGAGGAATTCTGTGCCATATTAGCATCTGTATTTCCTAATAATGGGTTAGGGCAGGGGTGTCCAATCATGTGCCATGGAGGGCCATGACCCTGCAGGCTTTACCTCCAACCAGTGTCTTCAACAGCTGATTTCACTGAATTTCTTCCACTGATTGCTGATCAGTGAAAACACCTGCGACTGTGACTGGGTAGAAGAGAGAACCTGCAGGGTCTTGGCCTTCCATGGCACATGATTGGACATCCGTGGGTTATGGTTTAATGGGATTTAACATTTTCGCACAAACTGCTTTATGGTTCATAATTCTGTTGACAGGCTTACACCAAACCAAAAGTGATTTCTCAAACTGCTGGATTGTTATTAGACAGCTTTTCCAATCTTTTAGTATTTAATTTATGTCACTTGGTGGTAACCTTCACAAATAAAACAAAAGTGGAGACACATCTGCAAAAAGTACAAAGGTTTATTGCCAAAATTCCTAGTGCCATACTAAATGAATACATGTATAGTACATTATTGATGCAGGAAATATATATTTATACAGTATCTACATGTATATATCCAGTAAATCCATGTATTTCTCCATGTGACTTTGTGACTGCATTATTTTAATTGCTTTTAATACCAGATCAAGTTTGTTTTGGCTTAAAAATGCATCATAATTGTTAAATATATCTTGTTATACCTAACTCAGTACTGTTTACCTGTTGAAATATATATTTTACAGCTAATATAACCCCATAACTACAATATGGCACCTGGCGATCAATTTTTGGCAGCTGATCACTTTTTGCCACAACACCACCACAGACTCAGTGCTGCTGGAGCAGGTACATCCCATGATGTCTCAATAGTCTCTCCATGATGTTCACACAGATCAGAGCAATTTGTTGCACAGGAAGCTAAACGTTTCTACAGATATTCTGAAGTTCTATAACCACTGCACGTTTGTGAAGCTGGGGTGACAGCTCATCACTGGGAGGCTTGGTTGAACGCCCAGACCCATGGTTTGAAGCGGTAATTTTGCCACAAGAGAGCCATCTGAAGCACGCACAGAGCATACATATTTTAGTACCTAATAGCGATAACTTGCTGACATTACAATGTAGTACGGCGGACTCAAAGCAAACTAGCATTAGCAATCATTAACTTACCGTCATATGTGATCTAGTTCGTATCCTCACATCTTTGGCTTCTGCTCCATGGCTTCCTAAATGCTCCTGTACTTTTCCAGAGTGTTTCGTCTTGCCGCCTGTAGCCTTCTCTGATTCTCCTTGTTTTCCCTTTACTCTGACAAAAAGCCAGAGACCAAGCAGTCGCCTCGTAATCCGCCATCTTGTGTTTTGCTTGTGTCACGTGTTTTACATCATGGGAGTGTTGCGCCTTGCTGTAAAAATAATCCCACCCACCTCAGGCGGTACTCAGCTGTAATGGAAACACAAAGCGAGTTGAGCTGAGTAAAGCTGAATTGAGGCGAGTAGGGCTATGTAGGTACTAGTGGAAAAGGGGCTATAGTGAGCCCACTGAGATTTGTTTTGTTAGTTTGTTATACTTTATTAATCCCAGAGGGAAATTCAGTGCATCCGCTTGGATGAGGCAGCCACAGTGCAGTGTGAATCCATTCACCATGCACGCACACACACACACACACACACACACACACACACACACACACACACACACACACACACACACACACACACACACACACACACCTAGGGCCACGAGTCTCCAATTAACCTGACCTGCATGTTTTTGGAATGTGGGAGGAAACTGGAGCAGCCAAGGTAAACCCACATAAACTCCACGCAGAGAGGCCCTGCTGTCTGGTGGACAGGAACCCACATCATTCTTACTCTGAAGCAATAGTGCTAACCACTACACTGCCATGCTGCCCCAGGGTGGACCCATGTAGCTCTTTTAGGTATGTTGGATCCTTGTTACTTCCGCCAGGCCGAAAAGGCCAGGAGGAGGTTATGTTTTTGCCAGGGTTTGTGTGTTTGTCTGTCTGTCTGTCTGTTTGTCTGTCTGTCTGTTTGTCTGTTGGTTAGCAAGATAACTCAAAAAGTCTTGGACGGATTTGCATGAAACTTTCAGGCGTTGTTGGAAATGGTACAAGGAAGAACTGATTAAATTTTGGGGGTGATCCGGTTCACCGTCTGGATACAGGAATTTTTTTAAAGCATTTTTCCACACTGTGACATAGGGCCATTTTCAACATGTGCGCAGGTGCAATGGAGGCCGCTGGGCGTCGTGTCTGACCAACACAAACTCCGCCTTCTTCAACGTTTTAGCCACAAAAGCATGCGGAAAACACTGCTGGCCTCGGACCCCCAGCGTGCCTCTGCCAGCCATAGGCGCTGCGCACATTGCGCTGGTTGTCGTGTCTGACCAACACAAACTCCGCGTTCTTCAACGTTTTAGGCACAAAAGCACGCGGAAAACACTGCTGCCCTGGGCACGCCAGCGTGGCTGCTTTGGCGACACGCTGCAAAACCTGACACGGACACCTGTCCGCCGCCCCATTATTTGCCACAATTTCCCCGCCCAGCTATAGGCGCTGCGTAAAAACGACCTCTCTGCCGGGGAAGACTCTAAATTCTGTTTTGCCGCCGAGCGCAACCCCAATATAATATAAAACCCACGCCAACCTGTCTAACCAATCTGCATCCGTCAGTGGAGGAGATGGACACACCAACACTTCACTTTATTACCTCCGCCAAGGAGGCAATGCTTTTACAACCGTACAAAGGGGCTATAAGGGACGGCGGGGTAATATGGCACACTTTTCTAAATGTAATTCTGCTTTTTTCATTTTGCTTCCGCCTACATTTGATGAAGGATTCATGGATATTTGACAATAACAACACAACTCAGCGTCCTGCTCAAAATAAAAAAACCAGAATTACATTTAAAACATTTCCCACAAAAGTCTCCCTTATTAACCCGCCGTCCCTTATAGCCCCATTTTACACTACTGAACCACTAATCCTATCACTATCACATTGATTGTCATTCATTAATTGTCTGTTTATTGCACTGTCCATGTCAAATAAACAAATAATCATTGTGAATCCAATTGCTAGTCATATCTTTTCATGCTCAGGGAATCTGAAAACGTACACACAAACACTCTATGGGGGGAACTGTGCCGCTTGGCGGAGGTCTGCGCTCTCCGAGTGCTTTTCTAGTTGTAACTTTTTTCATGGGATCCACTGGACCGCTCTTGGTCTGGCCCTTCACCAAGGATCAATTTCAAGACAATTTGGAAGTTAAATTAAGGATGATGTGAAAATTACACTGGATATAGAAATTGTTCACATCCTTGTTAAAATGTGTGGTTTTTGTGATGTAAAAAAATGCTTTTCTTTAAAATAACAATACTCAAAAAAAGCATCAAGTCTCCCGAAAGCATGTGGGGAAATATGTAATGGTTTGCTGAAACCAAGGTGGAACCTTTTGTACACATCTACAAAAGGTATATTTGGAGCAAAAACAACATTATGCATCACCAGAGAACACCATACACACAGTGAAGTGTGGTGGTGGCAGCATCATGCATTGGGGTTGCTTTTCTTTAGCTGGAACTAGGGCAGTTTTTGCCCAAAATCTTATGTTGCTAAAAAACTGAAGATGAAGATGGATTTCAACTTTCAGCACAACAGTGACCCCAAACATACATCCAAATTAAAAAACTGTCTTTACCAGAAGAAAATTAAAGTTTAGGAATGGCCCAGCCAGAGCCCAGATCTAAATCCAATTAAAAATCTGTGGGATGACCTGAAGAAAGCTGTGCATAAGAGATGCCCTTGTAGTCTGACAGTTTTGGAGCACTTTTGCATGGTTTAGTGGGCAAACACTGTCAAGATGTGGCATGCTGATAAATTCCTACCCATAAAAGACTGAATGCTGCAATTGGATAAGATGTGCTTAAATAAAGTATTAGTTTACAAGTGTGCACACTTGATGCAACCACCTTATTGTATTTTTTTATTATTATTTGATTATAGTTTCTCTAACAAATTTGTTTTTTTGTATCAATCAAAGGTATAGGTCACATTAAAGGTGAAAAAAGTTTAGAAATGATAAATCATGGTCTCATTTCCTTATATTACGAAATACTTGTACAAACCCCAGTTGCCACGAACTTGGGACATTGTGTAAAATGTAAACAAAAACAAAACAGGAAACAGGTGAGTGTCATGATTGGGTATAAAAAGAGCATCCACGAAAGGCTCAGTTGTTCACAAGCAAGGATGGGGCAAGGTTCACCACTTTGTAAACAACTGCGTGGACAAAAAGTGCAACAGTTTTAAGTTTTGTCAATGTACACTACTGTTCAAAAGTTTGGGGTCACCCAGACAATTATTTTGTGTTTTCCATGAAAAGTCACACTTATTTACCACCATGAGTTGTAAAATGAATAGAAAATATAGTCAAGACATTGACAAGGTTAGAAACAATGATTTGTATTTGAAATAATATTTTTTTCCAGATACTCAACCTGCTCAAAGGAAGGTCAGTTTTATAGCTTCTCTAACCAGCTAAACTGTTTTCAGCTGTGCTAACATGATTGCACAAGGGTTTTCTAATCATCCATTAGCCTTCTGACGCAATGAGCAAACACATTGTACCATTAGAACACTGGAGTGATAGTTGCTGGAAATGGGCCTCTATACACCTATGTAGATATTGCACCAAAAACCATACATTTGCAGCTAGAATAGTCATTTACCACATTAGCAATGTATATTAGATATTAGAGTGTATTTCTGATTAGTTTAAAGTTATCTTCATTGAAAAAAACAGTGCTTTTCTTTCAAAAATAAGGAAATTTCTAAGTGACCCCAAACTTTTGAACGGTAGTGTACATTTGCAAGGAATTTAGGCATTTCATTATCTACAGTCTGTCATATGCGCCTCTACATGGCATACAGAGATTGAGACAAACCCACACGCTGGATGACTTTTTGCAACATTTATTGTGACAGGCAACTCAAGTCCAAAAGTGCAAAACTCAAAATGCAAACACAAGAAAACTTGCAAAATACCGGAGTGGTGGCTCAGTTGGTAGAGCATCCGCCCCACACCCGGGAGGCAGGGGTTCAAATCCCGGCCGGGTTATGCCGAAGACCTTATAAAAGTGGAACTTCCTGCCATCCAGCTTGGTGCTCAGCAATAATGGAATGGAGGAGGGAAATTTGTGGTGGCGCCTTGCATGGCAGCGGCCCTCTGATTCTACACTTGGGGTGTGTGTGATTAACACTGTAGATAGGTAAAACACAATCTTGTTCTACTGTACATGATTGGTTGTACAGTTGAATGACAATAAAGGGTGATTTAATTGATTTAATTTAATTTAAAATGAAGTGCTCCTGAGTAGCCTGCTCAGGAGGAGATGAGACAAGCGGGGAATAGGATAATGTCCCGAGGAACACCAGAGGAAGGATGTCTCCTAACACATGAACAACGTAGTGGCCACAACAGCGTGAACAGACAGTGCTAAAATAGTAGGTGAGGTAATGACATAACAAGTGATCACAGGTGCGAGTCAGCACAAGCAGGAGAAGGGAACAACAATTAATGATTGGAATCACTTGGTGATAATGAGGGGGGAGTAGTTGGACTGGCAGTAGGACAGGCAACGCCCCCGCAAAGTGCAGACCGGAAAATGCTGCCTATCAGCTGCCAGCCCAAAGAACCAATATCAGAAATAAACAAACTCAGAAACCAACTAGAAATAAATCATAAATAAAAGACATAGCAAAAACAAACTGAACAAGAACAGGGAAAACAGAAGGCAGTATGGAATTCACAAGACATAACAATACAGCAGAAAAATATGAATACAGAGGAAAGTCATGAAACTGAGTTTGGGGGAAAGTCTAAACTCAGTTCATAACACAGTCCATAATATCATCAAAAGACTCAGAGAATCTGGAGAAATTTCTGCACGTAAGCGACAAGGCTGAAAACCAACATTGATCAGGCAGAAGTACATTAAAAATGAACATCATTCTGTGAAGGATATTACCACGTGGACTCAGGAACAAGTTGGAAAACCATTGTCAATTAAGACAGTTTGTTGCTACGAGGGGAGGCTGAAAAGTTCATAGTGGTCAAATTTGACCAAATGTGGTTTATTTTTCAACAGTCTCCCCTTTGGTCCACACACTTCTTCCATCGGTGTTGCAGCTCTTGGATCCCTGCGGTTGAAAAATACAGTAAACCACTTTTGTAAGTGTAAGTTAAAACTCTACCATGCAAAGCGAAAGCCACATACAGTGCATCCGGAAGGTATTCACAGTGATTCACTTTTTCCACATTTTGTTATGTTACAGCCTTATTCCAAAATGGATTAAATTCATTTTTCCCTTAAAATTCCATACACCATAATAACAATGTGGAAAAAGTTTTTTTTTTTTTTTTTTAGATTTTTGCAAACTTATTAAAAATAAAAAAAAATAAGAAATCACATGTACATAAGTATTCACAGCCTTTGCTCAATACTTTGTTGATGCACTTTTGGCAGCAATTACAGCCTCAGGTCTTTTTGAATATGATGCCACAAGCTTGGCACACCTATCTTTGGCCAGTTTCACCCATTCCTCTTTGCAGCACCTCTCAAGCTCCATCAGGTTGAATGGGAAGCGTCGGTGCACAGCCATTTTCAGATCTCTCCAGAGAAGTTCAGTTGGATTCAAGTCTGGGCTCTGGCTGGGCCACTCAGGACATTCACAGAGTTGTCCTGAAGCCACTCTTTTGATATCTTGGCTGTGTGCTTAGGGTCGTTGTCCTGCTGAAAGATGAACTGTCACCCCAGTCTGAGGTCAAGAGCGCTCTGGAGCAGGTTTTCATCCAGGATGTCTCTGTACATGTCATAACCTCCTCATGCACTATTATGCAGCGTACGGAGGAGGAGAAGGAAGAATGGATTTACACGCTGGTTACACCACAAACACATTTATTTACACAAAGGACGACAGTTCCAAACTAGAAAAGTACTCGGAGAGCGCAGACCTCCACCAAGCACCACAGTTCCCCCATACAGTGTTTGTGTGTACGTTTTCAGATTCGTTGACCACGAAAACATATGACTAGCAATTGGATTGACAATGATAGGCTTAGTGGTTCAGTAGTTATTCACGAAAATGACATTTTCCGTAATGGTGGCCACAGTTCCGCCCATACAGTTTTTTTGTGTACGTTTTCAGATTCCTTGACCACGAAAACATATGACTAGCAATTGGATTGACAATGATAGGATTAGTGGTTCAGTAGTTATTCACGAAAATGGCATTTTCCGTAATGGCGGCCACAGTTCCCCCCCCCCCATACAGTGTTTGTGTGTATGTTTTCAGATTCCTTGACAATGAAAACATATGACTAGCAATTGGATTGACAATGATAGGATTAGTGGTTCAGTGGTTATTCACGAAAATGGCATTTTCCGTAATGGCGGCCACAGTTCCCGCCATACAGTGTTTGTGTGTATGTTTTCAGATTCCTTGACCATGAAAACATATGACTAGCAATTGGATTGACAATGATAGGATTAGTGGTTCAGTGGTTATTCACGAAAATGGCATTTTCCGTAATGGCGGCCACAGTTCCCCCCATACAGTGTTTGTGTGTACGTTTTCAGATTCCTTGACCATGAAAACATATGACTAGCAATTGGATTGACAATGATAGGATTAGTGGTTCAGTAGTTATTCACGAAAATGGCATTTTCCGTAATGGCGGCCACCGGCTCATCCCCAAAATTTAATCAGTTCTTCCTTGTACCATTTCCAACAACGCCTGAAAGTTTCATCGAAATCCGTCCAAAACTTTTTGAGTTATCTTGCTAACCAACAGACAGACAGACAGACAGACAAACAAACCCCGGCAAAAACATAACCTCCTGGCGGAGGTAAAAATAACAACTTACAAAAAGGCAGTGGGGTGCACTAAAGGGCATCACACAATAACGTGCAGCAGGCTGACCACAGTACGACTACAGCGGGCTGACCACAGTGAAGAATGAAACTGGGCTACAGAGCCAAAGTGTAGCAGCCACGCTGCACAAGGAAACGCTAACAGTTTTTACTGACAAGGCAGGAGCCGTCCGAGTTGTCCCAGTCCTCCAGCGAGCACATGCAACTGGTAACTACCCTGAGGGGAATAGCGACAGAGTAGTCACGACTTCCTCGTAGACAGTACATACATATGACGGCAAACGTCCATATGAATCTGCACAGTGATCCAGCAGTGTTTGACTGGCAAGAGCCACCTAAGTACAAATACTGCTGGCGTAACAAATTGGACACACCTGGGTGAGGCGCAGGAAAGATAATTACTGGGGCGAAAACAGCTGACTGACAAAGAGAGAGGGGGCGTGGTCTGACCGGCGAATGCTAGACAGCGCCCACCAGAAAGTAGGTCAAACGGCTGCCCAACAACCACCGGCCAGAGCGGCGGCTACAGGCATGGAAAATAAACAGAACACAGAAATAAAAACAACAAAAACTCAAAACATAACAATACATAACTAGAAAAGCACTCGGAGAGCGCAGACCTCCGCCAAGCAGCACAGTTCCCCCATACAGTGTTTGTGTGTACGTTTTCAGATTCCCTGAGCATGAAAAGATATGACTAGCAATTGGATTCACAATGATTATTTGTTTATTTGACATGGACAGTGCAATAAACAGACAATTAATGAATGACAATCAATGTGATAGTGATAGGATTAGTGGTTCAGTAGTGTAAAACGGGGCTATAAGGGACAGCGGGTTAATAAGGGACACTTTTGTGGGAAATGTTTTAAATGTAATTCTGGTTTTTTTATTTTGAGCAGGACGCTGAGTTGTGTTGTTATTGTCAAATATCCATGAATCCTTCATCAAATCTAGGCGGAAGCAAAATTAAAAAAGCAGAATTACATTTAGAAAAGTGTCCCATATTACCCCGCCGTCCCTTATAGCCCCGTTTTACGGTAGTAAAAGCATTGCCTCCTTGGCGGAGGTAATAAACTGAAGTGTTGGTGTGTCCATCTCCTCCACTGACGGATGCAGATTGGCTAGACAGGTTGCCGTGGATTTTATATTATATTGAGGTTGCGCTCCGCGGCAAAACAGAATTTAGAATCTTCCCCGGCAGAGAGGTCGTTTTTACGCAGCGCCTATAGCTGGGCGGGGAAATTGTGGCAAATAATGGGGCGGCGGACAGGTGGCCGTGTCAGGTTTTGCAGCGTGGCGCAAAAACAGGCACGCTGGCGGGCCCAGGCCAGCAGTGTTTTCCGCGTGCTTTTGTGCCTAAAACGTTGAAGAACGCGGAGTTTGTGTTGGTCAGACACGACGACCAGCGCAATGTGCGCAGCGCCTATGGCTGGCACAGGCACGCTGGCGGGCCCAGGCCAGCAGTGTTTTCCGCATGCTTTTGTGGCTAAAACGTTGAAGAAGGCGGAGTTTGTGTTGGTCAGACACGACGCCCAGCGCCCTCCATTGCGCCTGCGCACGTGTTGAAAATGGCTGTATGTCACAGTGTGGAAAAAAATGCTTTAAAAAATTCCTGTATGCAGACGGTGATGCGGATCATCCCCAAAATTTAATCAGTTCTTCCTTGTACCATTTCCAACAACGCCTGAAAGTTTCATTGAAATCCGTCCAAAAGTTTTTGAGTTATCTTGCTAACCAACAGACAAACAGACAGACAGACAGACAGACAGACAGACAGACAAACAGACAAACACACAGACAAACCCCGGCAAAAACATTACCTCCTCCTGGCCTTTCGGCCTGGCGGAGGTAATAAACCCAAAACTAAGCCTACAGGAAAACATGGGCTCGGTTCATGACAGTACATTGCTGCATTCATCTTTCCATCTATCCTGACTAGTCTCCCAGTTCCTGCCGCTGAAAAACATCCCCACAGCATGATGCTGCCACCACCATACTTCACTGTAGGGGTGGTATTGTTTTGGTGATGAGTGGTGCCTGGTTTCCTCCAAACATGACGCCTGGCATTCACGCCAGAAAGTTCAATCTTTGTCTCATCAGAACAGAGAATTTTGTTTCTCATGGTCTGAGAGTCCTTCAGGTGCCTTTTGGCAAACTCCAGGCAGGCTACCATGTGCCTTTTACAAAAGAGTGGCTTCCATCTGGCCACTCTACAGTACAGGCCTGATTGGTAGATTGCTGCAGAGATGGTTGTCTTTCTGGAAGCTTTTCCTCTTTTCACGGAGGAATGCTGGAGCTCTGACAGAGTGACCATCGGGTTCTTGGTCACCTCCCTGACTAAGGCCCTTCTCCCCCGATCGCTCAGTTTAGACGGCCGGCCAGCTCTAGGAAGAGTTCCAAACTTCTTCCATTTACGGATGATGGAGGCCACTGTGCTCATTGGGACCTTCAAAGCAGCAGAAATTCCTTGACTTCATGCTTGGTTTGTGCTCTGACATGCACTGTCAACTGTGGGACCTTTATATAGACAGGTGTGTGCTTTTCCAAATCATGTCCAATCAACTAAATTTACCACAGGTGGACTCCAATTAAGCTGTAGAAACATCTCATGGATGATCAGTGGAAACAGGATGCACCTGAGCTCAATTTTGAGCTTCATGGCAAAGGCTGTGAATACTTATGTACATGTGATTTCTTAGTTTTTTATTTTTAATATGCAAAAATCTCAAAGAAACTTTTTTCATGTTGCCATCATGGGGTATTGTGTGTAGAATTTTGAAGAAAAAAAAATGAATTTAATCCATTTTGGAATAAGGGATAAGGACCAGTACTTATATCGCACTTTTCTAGTCTCAAAGACCACTCAAACTGCTTGGAATGAGGCTGTAATATAACAAAATGTGGAAAAAGTGAAGCGCTGTAAATACTTTCCGGATGCATTGTATCAACAACACCTAGAGACGTCTCAGATTGCTCTGGGCCCGAGCTCATCTGAGATGGACGGATGCAAAGGGAAAAGTGTGCTGCAGTCTGGGAAGTCCACATTTCAGATTTTTTTTTGGCTAAAGAGGAAAAGGACCATCCAAATGTTATTAGCATTAAGTTCAAAAGCCAGCACCTGTGCTGGTATGGGGGTGTGTTAGTGCCCATGGCATGGGTAACTTACACATCTGTAAAGGCACCATTAATGCTGAATGATACATACAGATTTTAGAGCAACATATGCTGCCATCCAAGCAATGTCTTTTTCAGGGATATCCCTGCTTTTTTCAGTAAGATAATGCCAAACTCCATTCTGTGCATGTTGCAACAGTGTGGCTTCATCGTAAAAAAGTGCGGGTACTAGACTGGCCTGCCTGCAGTCCAGACCTGTCTCCCATTGAGAATGTGTGGCACATTATAAACTGCAAAATACACTAACGGAGACCCCGCATTGCTGAGCAACTGAAGTCATACATCAAGCAAGAATGGGAAAGAATTCCACCTACAAAGCTTCAACAATTAGTGTCCTCAGTTCCTGAATCCTTATTGAGTGTTGTTAAAAGGAAAAGGTGATGATGAATGAATGAATGAATGATGTGACACAGTGGTAAACATGGCCCTGTCACAGCTTTTTTGCAATGCGTTGCAGGCATCAAATTCAAAATGAGTGAAAATTTGTAAAAAAAAAAAAAAATAATAATAATAATGTTTATCAGTTTGAACATTAAATATCTTGTCTTTGTGATGTGTTCAATTGAATGTAGGTTGAAAATGATTTTTAAATCATTGTATTTTGTTTTTATTTACATTTTACATAACGTCTCAACTTCATTGGAATTGGGGTTTGTATTTTAAAAAGGGTGTGTACACTTTTTTTTTAATATCTGCTGGATTTATGGTAGTGGTAGAGGTTACAGTTATTTTTTACCTACAAAAGTAGGCCACATCCAAGCATTATAAATATGTTAATAAAAACCTTCTATCCAACTTCTTACTTTGCACAGCCTTTCCCAGTGTTTTCATGAATCTTCACAGTATAATATTGTTTATTGGAGTAAGAATAGCCTTCATCCACTCATTTAATTATTTTATCCTATGAAATAATTGAGTTTTCTAGTAGCCTGGTGGAGCACCCGCAATTTCATTGTGCTGTACAACTGTACAATGACAATAAAGCCTATTCTATTCTATTCTATTCTAATAGCTTGCTGTTTTGTGCATGTGTGTATGCTCACACTGACGCACAGAGCCACTCATGGCACGCGGACTTTGTCTGGTGCAAAGGCATCATCTGTGGTGTCAGATTACCTGTCATTCAGGGTGCTGCCATGACTGATGAGAAGCTGAAACTGTCCTCAGTATAAACAAACCGTAACATGGTTTTTGTTTCCTGCTCACGGGCCTAACATGTTTTCTGCATGTGCGGCAGATAAAGCGTATCAAATCTCTTTTTCTCTCAGTGCTACGGTTACTTCATCAGTGGCTTTCTTCTGTTTTGTCCTAGAGTAAATAAATGGATCACCAGCTCTATCCCCTCTGGGAGGATATGAATGCCTTGCCAGTCATTCATTGGCAAATAAAAAATCTCTGGCAGATATCATTCCCTGCAGGGGTGGAGAAACACCGGTGTGATGCAAGCTGCTATTTTGACGCAAGTCCATCGACTCCCTTTCCATTCACAAGCTGACGTCCACCGAAGCTCGTCCTTGATGCATTTGGTAAACCAGTTTCTGTAATTAAACTGCATCTTTTATTCACGGTGTTCACTATATAGACCATTACGCTGGTGCTTTAAAGACTAGACATTTTATTCCCTCACTAATTTAGAGTACCAATGAAAAGCAGCAGCACAGCCTCATGTCATCTAAATGAACTTTATTGATCACTGGAGGCCAACAGCAATCAAAGAGATATTAGTCAAGCGTGCTTACACATCACCACTGCCCTCCATGCTTTTCCATTTCAGCCACATGGATGATGGATGGACCATTAAATGTGTCATTCTTTTGCATATTTTTTTTTATTTATTTCTGTATATGACGCAGATGTGTTTGATTTTTTTTCACCCTCATATTACCAAAAAACAAACCTAATAAAAAACAATCATGGCTCCAAGTTTCAGGAATTTTCTGTTTTTGTCCCTCGATTAGTTAAACAGAAAACATTAATAGTCTACACATATGTAAATCCTGATAACAAACATACATATAGGATTGTTTTATGACCCTTGGGCTTTCTCTTCAGCCAGTCATCATCATATTTGTTTTCCTGAACTGCATGTTTTTAATAATAATGTTAGAATAGTATAGTGAAAATATTTATGCAGCAGATTTTCAATTTAAAGTTTTAGAATTAATAATTGATGAGCTGCAATAAAATTATTCAAATGTGACATATCATTTATAATTTAAACAAACTTGAGTGTTTTTCTGTTGGGGCTTTTTCTGCACTGAAAAATGTGGTACATTTATTGAGAGCCAAGAACACTGCCGTTTCAATTTAGTAAAGTAAAGCATCTGTTTCAGTTTAGTTTCTTTTCTTGTACAAAAAGGACATCTTCTACAAAATATCAAGGGAAATTATGAGACAGCAAAGGACTTTCGAGTAGTAATGTATTTATTCAGGCCTTCAACCTTAATTCTTGGTGCTTATTGTCTCAGATGTGTTGGAAATCAATATGTTTTTATTTGTTGTCATTGTTGCCAAATGGTGACTGGCTGTTTGTCATTCTTCTGTCACATTCTAATCTGTTTTGTATTTGAAGTAGGTGGGTGAAAGGTGACTGTAAAACTAGGAATACAGGATCAATGAATGGTTTGATTGCAGAAATAGTAGCTCCTTATTTCAGCTCCAGATTCTTTTTTTGGGAGGGTGGGCAAAAACATTTTAGGTAATAATCAGGAAATTAGGGACCCTAGGATGTTAATGTACAGGAAATAATGTTGCATTTATAAAAATGAAAGATACCAATTATGTTACTTTTACCATAAATCATTGTCACTGTGGCAGTGATAGCAGGCTGTAATTGTAACACTTTAAACCCGTCTGTCTCTGTGTATCTGTCTATATGCAGCCTGGGCTGAGACCACACACAATATTCCATCCAAAGTTGGCATCTCCC
This sequence comes from Pholidichthys leucotaenia, assembly GCA_020510985.1. Lineage (NCBI taxonomy): Eukaryota > Metazoa > Chordata > Actinopteri > Cichliformes > Pholidichthyidae > Pholidichthys > Pholidichthys leucotaenia. Next base: position 143,069,336 of record CM035840.1, read on the forward strand.
ATAGCCCAGACCTGTTCTGAGTGGACAGACCCTGGATCATAGACACTGCAAGTTGGTGTCGTAGTCACAGTTGATTTGTGAACTGAGGGTCTGGGATGAGGAGCCATAACTACATTCAAATTAAAATTTGTTTCAGTGGTTGATTTGAAGAGGTCCAATTTTAATGTGTTTGGCATTTTACAATGCCAGATGCTGCCCATCTGGTTACATACTCTCTGGGCTTGAGCTTTTCTAAAGCTAGTACCTCACAGAGCGGCAAATGCTGTTGCAATTTTTGGGTTTTGTCAAGGTTCGTAAAAGACTGCAAAGCAGTTCCCAGATAGTTTTTAAGGTTGCAAACGGAATACTGTAAATTTTTCCACAAACAGTTGCAAACATTTGCAAAATAGCTGTAGCACATTTGCAAATGGTTGTAACACATTTGCTAAAGTTCTTTTTGGTAGTGAACACTAGCAACTGTTTAAGAACCTTTATGAACCCTTGAAATCTGAATGCTGGAGAGGGTTGCCTGCCCTGTTTATCGGGTTGGGTCCATGACTCACCAGACAATCACCGAGTATTTTACCTGGAGTTGGCAAAAGATCCAAAATGTTCCCAAGCAGTGGCAAAAGAGCGGCAAATACAGTGGATATAAAAAGTCTACACACCCCTGTTCAAATGCCAGGTTTTTGTGATGTAAAAAAAATGAGACCAAGATAAATCATTTCAAAACTTTTTCCACCATTAATGTGACCTATAACCTGTACAACTCACTTGAAAAACAAACTGAAATCTTTTAAGAAAAATAAAAAATTTATAATAATCTGGTTGCATAAATATGCACACCCTTAAACTAATACTTTGTTGCAGCACCTTTGGCTTTTATTACAGCACTCAGTCTTTTTGGGTAGAAGTCTATCAGCATGGCACATCTTGATGTGGCAATATTTGCCTACTGTTCTTTGCAAAAATGCTCCAAATCTGTCAGATTGTGAGGGCATCTCCTGTGCGCAGCCTTCTTTAGATTTCCCCACAGATGTTTGATTGGATTCAGGTCTGGACTCTGGCTGGGCCATTCCAAAACCTTAATCTTCTTCTGGTGAAGCCATTCTTTTGTTGATTTGGATGTGTGCTTTGGGTCATTGTCGTGTTGAAAGATGAAGTTCCTCTTCATCTTTCTAGCAGAAGCCTGAAGGTTTTGTGCCAACACTGACTGGTATTTGGAACTGTTCATAATTCCCTCCACCTTGACTAAGGCCCCAGTTCCACCTGAAGAAGAACAGCCCCAAGGCATGATGCTGGCACCACCATGCTTCACTGTAGGTATGGTGTTCTTTTGGTGATGAGCAGTGTTGTGTTTGTGCCAAGTATACCTTTTGGAATTATGGCCAAAAAGTTCAACCTTGGTTTCATCGGACCATAACACATTTTTCCACATGCGTTTGGGAGATTTCAAATGTGTGTAGCCAGACTTGGATGTTTTTCTTTGTTAAGATAAGGCTTACGTCTTGCCACCCTACTGTGTAGCCCAGACATATGAAGAAGACGGGAGATTGTTGTCACATGTACTAAACAGTCAGTACTTTACAGAAATTCCTGCAGCACCTTCAATGTTGCTGTCGGCCTCTTGGCAGCCTCCCTGACCAGTTGTCTTCTCATATTTTCATCATTGAAGGGACGTTCAGTTCTTGATGTCACTGTTGTGCCATATTTTCTCCACTTGATGACTGTCTTCACTGTGTTCCATGGTATATTTAATGCCTTGGAAATTCTTTTGTACCCTTCTCCTGACTGATACCTTTCAACAATGAGATCCCTCTGATGCTTTGAAAGCTCTCTGCGGACCATGGCTTGTGCTGTAAGATGTGATTACAAAAATGTCAAGAAAAGCCTATTGGAACAGCTGAGCTTTATTTGGGGTTAATCAGAGGCACTTTAAATGGTGGCAGGTGTGTGCTGAATCCCATTTAGCATGAGTTTGACTGTACAAATGTACAGTACGTGTATGAATGAATGTATGAATGTACGTAACTGGTTAATTCTGAACACAGCCACATCCTCAGTTATAACAGGGTGTGCATATTTATGCAAACAGGTTATTGTAAGTTTATTTTTTCACTTAAGATTTCAGTTTGTTTTTCAATTGGGTTGTACAGGTTATAGGTCACATTAATGGAAAAAGTTTTGAAATGATTTATCTTGGTCTCATGTTTTTACATCACAAAAATCTGGCATTTGAACAGGGGTGTGTAGACTTTTTATATCCACTGTAGTTGCTAATCATTACTAATGGTTACTAACAGTTGCTATTGTTTGCCAACTGTCTTTTGCAAACACTTTGACCCATATCTCATGGAGCAGGAAATTCTGAAGCACATTCATGAATGTCATGAAGGGAGAAGTTTCATCAGGGTATTCACAGCTGCACAACAGTTCAGCAACAGTTTTCACAGTTGCAGTTTTTCTTGAAAACAAAACACTTTCTTGTTGCAGAGAAACTGTTTCTGTAACCCTGGGCAGATCACAATTGAAGAACAGCATTGTAGCAAGGACGGTAACTCTGTGGCGGTTCGGTTAACCCCCACAACAGATTAAGGACACTCAGCTCTCTTCTCTTGTTTTTTTCTGCTGCACTACTGATATGTACAGTGGGGCAATAAAGTATTTAGTCTGCCACCAATTGTGCAAGTTCTCCCACTTAAAAGATGAGCGAGGTCTCCAATTTTCATCATAGGTATATTTCAACTATGAGAGACAAAATGAGGAAAAAAAAAATCCAGAAAATCACATTGAAGGATTTTTAATGAATTAATTGGTAAATTCCTCGGTAAAATAAGTATTTGGTCAATCCCAAAAGTTCATCTCAATACTTTGTTATATACCCTTTGTTGGCAGTGACAGAGGTCAAACGTTTTCTGTAAGTCTTCACAAGGTTTTCACACACTGTTGCTGGTATTTTGGCCCATTCCTTCATGCAGATCTCCTCTAGAGCAGTGATGTTTTGGGGCTGTCGCTGGGCAACACGGACTTTCAACTCCCTCCAAAGATTTTCTATGCGGTTGAGATCTGGAGACTGGCTAGGCCACTCCAGGACCTTGAAATGCTTCTTACGAAGCCACTCTTTCGTTGCCCAGGCGGTGTGTTTGGGATCATTTTCATGCTGAAAGACCCAGCCACGTTTCATCTTCAATGCCCTTGCTGATGGAAGGAAGTTTTCACTCAAAATCTCACGATACATGCCCCATTCATTCTTTCCTTTACACGGATCAGTTGTCCTGGTTCCTTGGCAGAAAAACAGCCACAAAGTATGATGTTTCCACCCCCTTGCTTCATAGTAGGTATGGTGTTCTTTCTCCTCCAAACACGACAAGTTGAGTTTTCATCAAAAAGTTCTATTTTTGTTTCATCTGACCATATGACATTCTCCCAATCTTCTTCTGGATCATCCAAATGCTCTCTAGCAAACTTCAGATGGGCCTGGACATGTACTGGCTTAAGCAGGGGGACATGTCTGGCATTGCAGGATTTGAGTCCCTGGCGGCGTAGTGTGTTACTGATGTAGCCTTTGTTACTTTGGTCCCAGCTCTCTGCAAGTCATTCACTAGGTCCCCCCATGTGGTTCTGGGATTTTTGCTCACCGTTCTCGTGATCATTTTGACCCCACGGGATGAGATCTTGCGTGGAGCCCCAGCTTGAGGGAGATTATTAGTGGTCTTGTATGTCTTCCATTTTCTAATAATTGCTCCCACAGTTGATTTCTTCACACCAAGCTGCTTACCTATTCCAGATTCAGTCTTCCCAGTCTGGTGCAGGTCTACAATTTTGTTTCTGGTGTCCTTTGACAGCTCTTTGGTCTTGGCCATAGTGGAGTTTGGAGTCTGACTGTTTGAGGTTGTGGACAGGTGTCTTTTATACTGATAACGAGTTCAAACAGGTGCCATTAATACAGGTAACGAGTGGAGGACAGAGGAGCCTCTTAAAGAAGAAGTTACAGGTCTGTGAGAGCCATAAATCTTGCTTGTTTGTAGGTGACCAAATACTTATTTTACTGAGGAATTTACCAATTAATTCATTAAAAATCCTTCAATGTGATTTTCTGGATTTTTTTTTCTCATTTTGTCTCTCATAGTTGAGGTATACCTATGATGAAAATTGGAGACCTCTCTCATCTTTTAAGTGGGAGAACGTGCACAATTGGTGGCTGACTAAATACTTTTTTGCCTCACTGTAGATGTGCTTTGGTGTAACCCCCACAAACAGACTGGTCAAACACAGCGCTCGGCTAGAGCAAATAACAGAACAGTGAAATGTGTATTAATGTCTCCAGGCAGACTCGTTTTGTCTGGCTCACTTCTGTGATGTTAATGTTGCCTTTCATGCATTGTGCTCATGCGTCCTGTCCTCACTGTGACCTAGGGACTGAGATCAATATGTCTCTCAAATGCAAATGTCTTATGCCTGTTCTGTTATCTCTTTGATCATACCAACTGCTGGGGTATGCCCTTGATGTATTGTTGTAGTCCAGTATATATGCTGCAACTCTGTAACGCAAACCCTCTCTTTCTCTCATTCTGGTTCTGCATCTGCTGCGAGACACACACACTGTCTCCTCTTTGAGAGCCTGAGGAATTCGGCTTCAGCCTGCTCACACTATGGGCTGGAGCCGAGTTCTGATGAAGGCGGGTGATAATAAAGCTATTTAAAAATCCAACGCTGCCTTTATTTTATCATCCTCTTCAACTCCCCATTTCTTCTGCTCCCATCTCATCTACTCCCATTTTGTCTACTTCCCATTTCGTCTACTCTCATCTACTTTTCATATTGTGAGTAATACACACAGAGTTGGAAGTTGTAAATGGTGTTTATTTGTGGGCTGGATATCCGTTTTTCTGAGTGAGTTGAAGTCCACCTGTGAGATAAAGAGTTAATGTTAATAATTAAGTCAATTGTGTGAGGCAAATAAATAAAAAACACTTACCTTTGTCAGCATACTTCCTGGTGGTGTCTCGGGCAAAAGATTCCCTGGGGGCTTGAGTGCCTCATAAAGGGTGCCAGGAGGAAAAAGTATGCAATAGATGAGTAGAGGGGGAAGTGTGTGGTGGATTTAAATGTAAATAATGGTTTATACTATTTATTGTACTATTTATGGGTGTTTATTTATTATGTGGGATTTTGTAAATATTGTGTAAATACTATTTATATGTTTAATGAATATTTTAAGGTATTGTTGAGTATATGTAAAATGCGTATATTTATTGCCTTACCTGTGGACATTGGTATGTTCTAATCAGGGCTAGTTATCTCACTTGGTATATCAGCAGGTGATTTTCATTTGGTTGTTGCTGGGTGTCGGATGTTTTAGAGCAGGGGTCTCAAACTGTCATCAGTGTGGGAATGGGTGGATAGCAGGATCTGTAAAGCGCTTTGGTCATCAAGAGATGAGAATAAAAGCGCTATATAAGTGAATGCCATTTACCATTTTTACAGTGTCTGAAATAAATGGAAAAATGCTTGTTACAAACTCTTGAAGTCTAGCTCTTCTGTGACACGCGCCTTGACTGCTCGGCTGTATGACACATATATACTATTCAAATATACACATTTTTATCTGTTGACATTTTTATTTAGCACTTCTCATAAAAACTCAAGATATAACTTTTTTAATTTAAAAAATATTTTTAGTAAAACTAGTATAAATTAAAGCAAGTAAATATAACAAGATTTTCAAGAATGAAATGACTCTCTTATAAGACAAATGTATGTAATATCATGCATATCATAATAGCTACATAATATCTACAATTTCATTGTGCTGTACAACTGTACAATGACAACAAAGCCTATTCTATTCTATTCTAAACTAATGAGTAGCCATAGATGCAGTGTATGCGCTCCTTCCCAACAAGTGTAGGGCAATATACAACCATTTCTTCACCCTCCTCAAAGAATTGCTGCAGAATTTGGACATCATTCTTCATCCAACTCATGTTCTGGTGGACTTTGAGAAGGCCCTTCTGCAGTCAGTCCAGCTGCACTTCCCAGACACCGACATCAAAGGATGCTACTTTCACTTTTCACAGTGTCTCTGGAGGTGGGTGCAGAACAATGGCCATATTGTTCTGCATCAGGCTGATGAGAACTTCAAAACTCTTATCAAGCATGCTGCAGTGCTAGCCTTCCTACCACCAGAGACTGTCCACCTCACTTGGAGCACCATCAAACTCAATATGTCTGGCTCCATGCCTGCAGAAGTGTTTGTGCAGTACTTCATCCAAACCTGGATGAGGGACTTCTCAGTAAAGATGTGGAACCACTGTGAGGCAACCGAAGATTGCACCAACAACTGGCTGGAGGGTTGGCACTTTGCTGGCAGGGACCGCCCCAACCTGTATCAGTTGATCACTCTCCTTCAGAAGGAAGACAGTGTCTCTGAGTTCAAGATTCAACAGCTGCTGAATGGTGGACTCCCAGTGACAAAGAGAAGCAAGTGGCAGAAGCAGGACAGGAGAATCAAGCACCTTCAAGAGAAATTTGCAGCAGGGAAACTGTCTATTGCAGACTTTATTGAGTTGGTGAACCACTTTTATGGTTTGTAATATGTAAAGTTTCATATGTGGAGTGCCAAATGCTAGATCTTGGACTATTGAAATCAGCGCAATCCTGTGATAAATAAACTTTAACACATCAGAGTGGCGTGTGTTAGAGGTGTGACTGATTACTTTCACTCTTAAATGTGAAAAGAAAAACTGTGTTGTAATTACATATAGTTTTGCAGTTTCATATATTATGAAAAGTGACAAACGTAAATGTTTCTAACTCTTGTAATAAATTCAATTTTTTGATCAATAAAGATCCATCCATCCATTTTCTACCGCTTTTCCGGGGGTCCGGGTCACGGAGGCGGCAGCTCAAGCAGAGAAGCCCAGACTTCCCTCTCCCCGGCCACCTGCTCCAGCTCTTCAGAGAGGATACAAAGATGTTCCAGGACAGCTGAGAGACGTAGTCTCTTCAGCGTGTCCTGGGTCTGCCCCGGGGTCTCCTCCCAGTGGGACGTGCCCGAAACACCTCAAGTGGGAGGTGTCCAGGAGACATCCTGATCAGATGCCCAAACCACCTCAACTGGGTCCTTTCAATGTGGAGGAGCAGCAGTTCTACTATGAGCCGCTTTCGGATGACTGCTCACCCTATCTCTAAGGGCGAGTCCAGCAATCCTACGAAGAAAGCTCATTTCAGCTGCTTGTATCTGCGATCTCATTCTTTTGGTCATTACCCAAAGCTCATGACCATAGGTGAGGGTAGGAACATAGATTGACCGGTAAATCGACAGCTTTGCTTTAGAGCTCAGCTCCCGCCTCACCACAACAGACCAATACAACGTCCACATCACTGCAGATGCTGCTCCCATCCGTCTGTCAATCTCTTGTTCCATTCTCCCCTCACTCGTGAATGAGACTCCGAGATACTTAAACTCCTCCACTTGGGGCAAGAGCTTGTCCTCAACCTGGAGAGGACAATCCACCCTTTTCTGGCTGAGGACCATGGACTCGGACGTGGAGGTGCTGATTCTCATCCTAGCCGCTTCACACTCAGTAGCAAACTGTCCCAGTAAGGCCTGTAGGTCATTGCTTGATGAAATCAGCAGGACAGCATCATCTGCAAACAGCAGAAATGAGCTCCTGTGATCACCAAACATTTTTTCTGTTACACATCTTTATTGATGAGGGTATCATCAATGAAGATGTATAATGGAAAAATGTTACGACGATGTGAATTATTGAGTTATATGTGATGCTGCTCTGTGATAAATAAAAATGTTGTAAAAATAAGAATGTCGTAAGAAAAACCATGTTATATCTTGAGTTTTTAAAAAAGTAATAAATACAAATGTCAACAGATAAAAATGTGTATATATGAATTGTATATATGAAAAGTAGACAAGAGTAGATGAAATGGGAATAGTTGCCAAAATGAGAGTTGATGAAATGGGAGTAGACGAAATGGGAGTAGACCACAAGAACATTGAGTTGTTATCCTTTAGCATGAGGCCCTACTATCTCCCGACAGAGTTTTCACACGTTACTGTGATTGTTTACATACCCCCTCTGCTAAAGCTGATGCAGCATGTGATGTCATCCAGTCAGTCCGTTACCCACACAGTGAAAAGATGGTCTGAGGAGGCTGAGGACGCTCTGAAGGACTGTTTTGAATCCACTATAGCCCCATTTCCACCAGTATCACCTGGGCTTTACTTTTTTTTACTTGTTTTGGTTTTTCGCCATTTCCACCCAAGTCCTCACGGTTTAACCGTTACGATTTTCGTGCCTGTTCAGAGGCAGGGTACAGCCGAGCGAAAAGCGAGGTGTGATTTGACGTCAATCGACTGCTAAACGCTGATTGGTCAGGGCGTAACGTCACCAAACGCGTCCGTTTTGTTTTCTGTTGAAGCTACACGACCGCCATTTGTAATTTCAGCGAGTAACCGCGGTGACTGGATTCACAATTGTGTTCTCATATAACGATGTCCACGCGCAAGTTTATTCCATGAACAAACGAGGAGGTGCGGACTTTTCTGTCCCTCGTAGCCGATGACTACATCCAGAGCGAGTTGGTGGGGCAACTCGCAATGAAAAAATATACCAGGAAGTGTCCGGCCTGCTATAATGGCAGAGAATTTGGACTCGACACGGCCACGCAATTGGAAAACGGTGACGGTGAGTGTTGTTTTGTTATTGTCCGTCTTCTTGCCTTTCGGTCAAAAGCGCACTTTATTTAAGCAATAAAGAAAGTTGTTTGATTGTGGGCAATTGTGGTGATGGCTAGCCCGCTAATAGCTAGCTACCTCTGTACCTTGCTGCTACCTCGCATCAAGCTGCTGAATCGCGCTTTTATTTCAGTATTCACGTGAACAAAACGATGACGTAAGCTTATTGTATTCTGGTTAAAAAGTTTTGTGTTTGCGGTACATATTGCACTTTGTTTGTGAGCTTTATTGTGTGTTTTTTCCTTCTATATACAGTTTTCAAATCCCTTGGGGTCCGCCTCACTGGACTGCCAGCTCCATCACCATCCTGCATCTCCCGGTCAAGTGCTGGTAAGGCACAACAAACTGAAAATTACCATCCGGTTGTTTTTATATGTGATTGTTATTTTCTATAGACGCATAATAAGGAATTTAAAATGTCTTTCTACGTTTATAAAAAATACTAGATTCAGGGGTGTTCATAGCCACAGTGGCCCAGTGTTATAGGTGTGTTGGTGGTGGAAATACTGTTGTATTTTTACAAAAAAAAAAGGAGCACATGTACCGACTTCAAATCAAAATGCTTGATTGAAATTCTTCAAGTCAGCTAACACTATTAACCCATTCTGATTTATGAGGCCACAGTACAAAGAAATTCTTTTAAAAATAACCCATTAAATCAAAATACTTTTTACAATTAATCCTTTTTGAAATGAAGGGGGGCCTAACCACATCACCACAGAAGTTGCATATAGTCCACTCTACTGCGGGGCAACAACATGACAGTTGAGCTTAAATACAGCAACGAAGCATCCTACCACAGGCTTTCAACAGTTTAATTCCATAATATTTTTTCTGACATGTTTTGATCCGGTGTTATCTAAATACAATGACTTCTGTCTTTCATATAGGCAAGCTGAAAAGGTCCAACAACATTGCAGACCTTGCATCACTGATGGCCCAGAATCATGCTGAGGAGATGCGGATCCATGAAAGGATGCTCGAACAGCATCAACGGCAGCACGAACAGCGTGAAAGACACCTGCAGTTAGCCACATTAAGAAGGGATGAGCTGACAGAGACAGCTTCCTTCCACGGATACTTCCTAAACCATTTTGGCAGTCTGGTCGAAGTACTGAAAGCTCCCCATTTGTTAACATGTTTTGGGAATATTTGTAATGTAATAAAATGTTAGTCTTTTGGATAAAAGTGTGGTTTGTATATTATAACACTGGATGATAAAGGCGAATAATTACATACACATTCCATTGCCTCATATGACCCTAATCCTGCTGTTCAGCCATAAAGGTGTCAAGATTTTTAATGGTAATGTAATTGTTATTGTTAAATTTAATAAATATTACCACTGCTGTATCCATTGCTCTACATTGGGTACAGTTTTTAAGTAAAATTGTAAGCAGTTGCACAGGTGTAATTTACATTCAGCAGTAGACACTGATAAAGGTAAAAGTCGAATTAGGTAAAAGGTAAGTACATGTGAATTGAATGTTATATCAGCATTCCAAATTCTGAGAATTCCAATAAATTATAAGCAGTCTAGTATAATATAAAGCGAAAATACCCATACATGTAAACCCAAATATAACATTTTCGATGTTGTAAACGTTGACATGAATATGATAAACCTATGCTATTGTGATTCAATAGATCCATAGTGATCTTTGGTTTGAAAAAGAAAATTATAATTTGGTGTTGGGCAGTGTGACAATGTCACAGTATTTAGTAGGATTAAAAAAAAGTTTCATCATAAAATTTCTAGGTTCATTGGCAATTCCATCAAACCAAAAGTGAGTTGTCTAGCTGCAGCATTTTTTTTTTTTGGAGTCATTTCTACGTTGTTTTAGTGTGTAATTAGCCACCACTGAACAGATAACCCTTATAAATAACAATAGATGGGAAAAATGATACTCAAATGATACACAATGGGCCTAGATTTGGATTGGCTTTTTTATAATATTATAAATTATTTGGTAAGTTAAAGTTAACTGGAAGTATAACAAGTTTCCACATATAATTCCAAGGTCAATTGGCAATTCCATCAAACCAAAAGTGAGTTGTCTAGCTGCAGCATTTTCTTTGCAGTCATTTTCTACGTTGTTTTAGTGTGTAATTAGCCACCACTGAACAGATAACCCTTATAAATAACAATAGATTGTACAATGATACTCAAATGATACACAATACAAAAAATGGGCCTAGATTTGGATTGGCTTTTTTTTTATAATATTTTTAATTATTTGGTAAGTTAAAGTTAACTGGAAGTATAACAAGTTTCCACATATAATTCCAAGGTCAATTGGCAATTCCATCAAACCAAAAGTGCGTTGTCTAGCTGCTGCTTTTTTTGGGAAGTCAGTTTATCATCAGTGTATCATTATTACACAATACACAAAATGGGTCTAGATTTGGATTGGCTTTTTTATAATATTATAAATTATTTGGTAAGTTAAAGGGGTTTAGGATTAAGCTTCTGCATTATTTTAAATTACCCCGGTGTTTCAGCATTTAATTAACCGTCTGTTAACATTTAACCGTTTTGAACAACAGAGGCGACGTAGTTTAAAAGTGCACAACATTTTATTTAAAAAACACGTTTGACATATGTATGCACATGAACACTGAACAAATGAAATGATCTCTGCTTCATATGCAGCTGCTTCAGATTCCTCCTGGGCAACCGCTATTCTCCTCTCCTGCTCCAACGTGTGTTGTCTCAATCCACGTCGTCTTCTCCTGTAAAATTCTCTTGTCTCGTTAAAGATATTCATTGTGTTAAAAACCCACAGAAGAATAGTGACCACCGTGGAAATCCTCCGCTCGTAATCCGCTATTTTTTTCTTTGTTGTTGAGGAGTCGGTCGCGTCCTTTACTACGTCAGCAGTGTAGTGCCACCTCGATCCTGCCCACCCCAGCAATACTCGGCTTTCCGCGGTTGTGATGGAGGCGCAGCCACGGGAGAAACAAGCAGTAAAGAAAAGAAAAGAGTAGCGCAGAACTATATAGTGGAAATGTGGCTTATGTTAGGGCAGCTCTGTGATCCATATGCATCGACGGCCTGACACACACCATCACAGACTACATTAACTTCTGTGTGAAGAACACTGTACCCACCAAAACTATACAGTGTTTCTCAAACAACAAACAACAAACCCTGGATTAACCCTGAAATGAAGACCCTGCTGAGAGAGGAGAAAAGGATCTTCAGGTCAGGGAACAAGGAGGAACTGAAGTCCATACAAAGGGAGCTGAGGAGGAAGATCAGAGAGGGTAAGGACAGCTACAGGAAGAAGATGAAGGACAAGCTGCAGCAGAGCAAAGTCAGCAGTCTCTGGAGAAGTCTCAAAACCATCTCTGGGCACCAGATACCACCTCCCAGGCTGTGGGGGGTAGGGAGTGGGTGAACGACCTGATCTTGTTCTTCAACTGGTTTGATCAACCACCTGCTCGTCTTCCTGTTCTGCAACCCCTGCTGTTTCTACCTTCATCTACTCCCCCTGTCCACTGACCCCCCTGCACCCCCTTAGTCACCCAGCCCTCAGCCCACTGTTGTTTTTCCCCTCAGTTGCCCAACACCCCCGCCCCCCTCCTCCCAGCACACAGCCTTCCTGCCCCTGTCTGTCCCTCACTGAGACCCAAGTGAGATCTGAGCCGAAGAAGATCAAAGTGAGGAAGGTGACAGGTCTAGACGGCATCAGCTTGTGGCTGCTCAAGTCCTGTGCAGACCAGCTGTGCAGGATTGTGGAGCACAGCTTGAGTCTGAAGCTGGGGAGGGTACCACATTCGAAAACATGAACAGCTACAGACCAGTGGCTCTCACATCACACCTGATGAAGACCCTGGAGAGGCTGCTTCTTGCCCATCTCTGCCCCTTGGTGAGACCAACAATGGACCCACTTCAGTTTGCCTGCCAGCATGGCATCAGGGTGGAGGATGCAGTGGTCTTCCTCCTACATCGTGCTCTCTCACCTGGAGAAGCCTGGGAGCACTGTGAGGATCATGTTGTTTGATTTCTCCAGTGCTTTCAACACCATTCGACCAGTATGCCTAAGGGACAAGCTGCTGTATGCAGGGGTGGACCAACTCCTGTCATCTTGGATCCTGGACTACCTGACAGACCGGCCACAGTTTATGAGGGTCCAGGACTATGTGTCTGGCACGACCATTTGCAGCATGAAGGCCCCCCAGGGGACAGTTCATTGCTGTTCACCCTTACACTGCAGATTTCTCATATAACACACCACACCACACTACCACCTGCAGAAGTTCTTTGATGACTCTGAGATCATCGGCCTCATCTCCAATGGAGATGAGTATAGAGTACTCACCCTGGATTTTATGGACTGGTGCCTGCAGGACTGCCTCCGGATCAAGGCAGGGAAGACCAAGGAACTGGTGGTGGACTGCCACAGGTGTGGACAATCCCCCACAGCGCAGGTAAACATCCAGGGAACAGACATTGAGATGGTGACATCTTACAAGTACCTGGGTGTTCACCTGAACAATAAACTGGACTGGTCATGCAACACCAACGCGCTCTACAAGAAGGGGCAGTGCAGGCTTGACTTAGTGGAGGCAATTGGAGAGAGGAGGATGATAACTAAGCTGTCATCTCTGCTGGAGTCCGAGTTCTACTCCATGCGGGACATGCTGAATACACTGAGAAGCTCATTTAGCAGCAGGTTGCTCCATCCTAGGTGCTCAAGAGAGAGGATCTGCAGGTCCTTCCTACCTGCTGCTGTCAGACTTTACAATCTGCACTGCTCATAGAGACTGCACATAACACTGCTACTTTGCTCAGTAGGGATCGTTCCCTTCCAATACAATGCCAATTCAGTTACAATTATCATTGAAGCTGGCAACAACACTGTTCATTCAACTGTGAAAAACTATATATATACTGTATATATATATATATATATATATATATATATGGGGCGGCGCGGTGGAGGAGTGGTTAGCACTGTGGCAGCACAGCAACTCACCCTTGGCTGGGGGATCCTGGGTTCGATCCCAGCCCCCGACCAACAGTGATGTGTGTGGAGTTTGCATGTTCTCCCTGTGTCTGCGTGGGTTTACTCTGGGATTTCTCCGGTTTCCTCCCGCATGCCAAAAATATGCAAGTTAGGTTAATTGGCATCAAAACTGGGGATTCTAAATTGTCCTTAGGTATAACTGTGAGAGTGAAAGGTTGTCTGTCTCTCTGTGTTGGCCCTGCGATGGACTGGCGATCTGTCCAGGGTGTACCCTGCCTCTTGCCCAAAGATGCTGGGATAGACTCCAGCCCCCCCGCGACCCGAAAAGGATTAAGCGGAAGATGAATGAATATATATATATACTGTATATATATATATATGAATGAATACATACGGTAGTGTATCTATATATACAGTATATTCAGGAATCATGGCTGACATGGAATACAGCAAAGAAGAAGAAATTCTCATTATTAGTCTTCCTTTTTCCACTTTGAGCTCACAGCACCAATGTGGATGCCTTCACGATCGGTCACTGCAGCAGCGATGATGATGGAAACTGCATGAAACGGGGAAAATAGCCACGTAATACAAACGAAATTCACGTGGGATAATCATAAGAGTTTGTAGATGTGGAAGCAGGTGTAAATTACTAAGTAAACACGATACATTGACCACGATGGATGAAAAACTGAGCTCCCATTACCAAGATGGCGGCACCCGCGAGCAGCTGAATTCCCACAGGAAAAATGTACCAAACAGAAAAAATAGCCACGTAATACAAATGAAATTCATGTGGGATAATCATAAGGGTTTGTAGATGTGTAAGCGGGTGTAAATTTCTAAGTAAATGCGAAACATCGGCAACGATGGACGAAAACAGACCGGCCACGTGGGCGAGCGAGCCCCCCCACCTGGCAACAGGTAAGAGAAATATATGTTTTTTTTGACATTTTATTGATTTTGTGGTTCATATACTTTGAAGATTAGATAAAAACATACCCCTGTAGACAAATTGGCATAAAAAAATTGACCATTTTTTGTGTAAATGTGAACAAAGTCCACTTTTGACTGAGTTATGTAATTTATATAGCTGCCATGACATTATGCAAATTAGATGCATAAATTTATTCCTATCTGAAACTTTGGATCATATTCTGCATCTTTCTAATTGACAGTGAGCCATTATCTCTTGCAGCTTTCAAGTTATAGCCTTGGAAATCTGAACTATTTTATTGACAAAATTTTTTTTACCACTCTTGACCACTGGGGGGGCCTTGACCACCCTTTAATCGTTCCTGTCACCCCACGGCGCATGGGGCATCTAAAGGGTTAAGAGCAACGCAAACCACTTCAGATGAACACTCAGACACGAGAAGAAAGTTTAACACCACTTTAATGAAAAACAAAATACACAAACACGCTAACTTAGTCTTGACTGGCACAGGTGCCATATTGCTCCTTAACCCCCTAGTGGTCGATTTTTTTCAAGAAAATATTCATTTCAGATGTCAGAGATTTCCAAGGCTATAACTTGAAAGTGGTAAGAGATAGTGGCTTACTGTCAATTAGAAAGATGTAGAATATGATCCAAAGTTTGAGATAGGAGTAAATTTATGCATCTAATTTGCATAATGCCACAGCAGCCATCGCGAATTCCATAACTTTCAGTCAAAAGTGGACTTTTGGCATATTTACGCAAAGGATGGTTTTGCTTTTTGTTACTGTTTCTTGTTTTGGGCATTTTGTTATCTTATCTTCAAAGTATATGAACCAGAAAATCAGTACAATGCAGTACAATGTAAACACACACAGACATTCGTCACTTACTGCTGGCGAGGGCGGCTCTTGCTTAGTCCATTTTCATCCATCCTGGTCATTATTTTCTCTTCTGTTGGTCATTTTATTTTTTCGCCCTCACATCCAGAAACTGTTAGGATTATTCCACCTCAGTTTCATTTTTATTCCACCGCTATTTATCTAATATGATTGTTGTCTAGTCACATGGCGTTGGGGGGGCAGCAGGTGAACATCAGGCAGCTTCGTGCACCCTCTGTTATAACAAAATGTAAACATTTACCTTCATAAGGTAAATAATCTCTTTTTAGAATCATAGTTAGCAAATTCGGGAGCAAATGCTCCTCTGCCCGCGACCGAGCATGTCCACAGCGATCGGTAACGTCCATATGTGTTTGTCTCTGGTGTAAAGAAGGATGTTTCTATGTCCACCATGATTCCTCCAAGGCAAGAGCAGTAAGTTATACGTGTCTGCCACCTTGTGACGTGGAATCCTTTGTACAACTTAAATCAACTGGGGAATTTTTTGGCCACGTCATATAACATCATCTGACAGGTGCAGCACTACACTGTGCCGATAGGGGTGCAGTCTGTTCATGAAATCCTGCCAGTTTAAGGGTTAATAAACAAACCACATGATCCAACTAATGAAAAATGCAAACACACACCAACTTAAAAATAGTAAAGACAGGGGCACGCTGGAGCCACACGTAGCATGAAAGAAAGGAGAGAGGTGGTTAATGACTGGGATTACCAAGCGGGAAATGATAATTGAGAAAGAGAGTCTTACTACGCAAGCTGAGGGCCCAACAGTGAACTCCAACGTGGAACACAAAATGGGGAGAGACTGGAGACTGCAGCGAGATGACGGGATGAAGAAGATGACTGGGTGACCTGGGTGAAGATGAGGTTGTCTTTGGGTAGTTTGGTACAGGCGAGCGTGCACAGCCCCAGAGACACACCGCTGGAGTGGCAGCAAACCTGAGGAGAAGAAGACACAGGAGGTAAAGACAACAGGATAACTAAATTTACCAAACAACATTGACTGGAGTTGCTCTGGCAGCAATACCCAACGATCCAGCAGCGAGCTCTTCACATACTGACTCTTAAATACGCTGGTAGATCAGGAAGCAGCAGGTGTGTCAATCACACAGGTGCGCTGATGAGCTCCGGAGCCGGGAAACACAGAAACAGGAAGGGAGGGGGGATGCACTCTCCCCTGGTCATCACATAATTTAATGTAACTATAATGCTGTAAAAACTATTTAACTGCAATGCTCTTCCACTGTGTATATGCTGTTTTCTACTCATTTTTTATCTTCTTTATTATTGCTGTGAGTGCTGCTATCCCTTTGGTGCTGCAGTACTATAATTTCCCCATTGTGGGACTAATAAAGGATTATGTTATCTTTATGAACCCTGATGAAACCCTAATAATCGCAGCATTTGGGAATGTTCCTCAGCATTTGTTGCTTCGGGAGATACTAGCTTTTCTTTTTTTTTCCACAATATCTTTATTGAACCTTTTTTTTTAACAAACATGATACAAACAATCAAACACTAACACTAAAGTACTACAAAAAAAAAATGCACTAAAAAACACCAACAACCACCAACAAAATCAAATCTTCAACAATACTCCTCTGTTTAGTCTAGACAATCCAATACATAAGTATACATATTATGTTCACCAGTTTAGAATTTACAAGGTCCACACACATCATTCACCTTCTTCTTCAAGAGTTATGTTTAAATTTTTTACA
Organism: Pholidichthys leucotaenia; assembly: GCA_020510985.1. NCBI lineage: Eukaryota > Metazoa > Chordata > Actinopteri > Cichliformes > Pholidichthyidae > Pholidichthys > Pholidichthys leucotaenia. The sequence continues at coordinate 143,086,609 of CM035840.1, forward strand.
TAATCAATAAAAGGTCTCCATATATTCTCAAACACAATTTCCTTTGATTTCAGTATATATGTTATTCTTTCTAATGGAAGGTTTGTTAACATCTGTCTTAACCACTGAGTCACATCTGGTCTATGAGTCTTTTTCCATAATAGTGCAATACATTTTTTGGCATTAAGCAAACTGAGGTCTATGAATGTTCTTTCACTTTTATTAAAATTATGCTTTTCTGGGTACAGACCCAACAAAAACAGTTTAGGATTCAATATGATTTGTTTTGAGATTATTTTTTCAATTGTTACCCTCACCTCTTCCCAAAACATTCTTATTAATCTACATTCCTGGGCTGCACGGTGGCGCAGTGGTTTAGCACTGTGGCAGCACAGTTTTACCCTCGGCCGGGGGACCGCGGGGATCATGAGATCGTGGGTTCGATCCCAGCCCCCGACCAACAGTGAGCTGTGTGGAGTTTGCATGTTCTCCCCGTGTTGCGCGGGTTTACTCCGGGATTTCTCCGGTTTCCTCCCGCACACCAAAAACATGTAGGTTTAGGGCGCTCGCGCACGCAGCGACCAGCAGCCGGTGGCTTGTCACCAGACTGCAAACCAAGTCTACCTACGGGTACAAATAAGTAACAAAAAAAAAAAAAAAAAATTCCCATACACAATGAAATAGAGTTCCTTTACTTTCCATGCATTTTGTGCATGTATCTGGTATATTTTTGTTATATCTATTTAACTCCTCCGGTGTAACATACATCCGCATTAACCATTTGAAATGTATCAATTTAAGGCGTACATTTATTGATTTGGTTTGAGCTTCTGTACAAGCCAATTCCCTTTGTTCCTCTGAAATTTCAGTTTGCAGATCTTCTTTCCAGTAGTTTAATCTTTTCAGTGAATTTTCACTTGAAGATAGTGTCAATGAGTTATAAAACTCTGAAATAATACCCTTTCTTTTACACTCTTTCATCAACATTTTTTCCAAGGATGAATAGATAGGTCGAGTGAGAGCTTTATTTTGATTTGATCGAATAAAGTTTCTAAGTTGAAGATATTTTAAAAAATGTGTTCTACTGAGATTAAATTTGATCCTCAGCTCTTCAAAAGACATTATGTTTTCTGCACATGGCAAATATAAATCCTGAATCTTTTGTATCCCTTTTAAATTCCATACTTTAAATACAGCATCCGCTCTCCCTGGTTTAAAATATTGATTACTCCATATTGGACTAAATTGTGACAATAACTGTGGTTCTTTTAAATAGTTTTTAGCTTCACACCATATTTTGATCATATGCTTTACAAATGGATTTTTAACTTGTTTTTGTAATTTTTTTGCCGAATCTGAGTATATGAATATGGGAAGAGGTAAAGGTAAATTGTATGATTCCATTTCAGTCCAGTGAGGGAGATCATTTGATGAAAAATAATATGTCATAGACCTCAGTTGTGCCGACCAATAATACAACATAAAATTTGGACATTTCAGACCTCCACGATCAAATGGTAAATATAATAAAGACAGACGTAATCTAGCCCTCCTGTTGTTCCATATAAATTCCACTAACTTTTTTTTAATTCTTGAGAATAAATCTAAAGGTGGTGGTAAGGGAATGTATTGAAATAAATAAAGTATTTTAGGTAAGATATTACTTTTAAGTATATTAATTCTCCCGATCATCGACATTGGTAGTGACATCCATCTCTGAAGTAACTCATCAATATCTGTCATTAAGGCTTCATAATTGACACTGGCGATTGATTCTAGCTTAGGCACAATTTGGATTCCTAAATATTTAAACTGATTTACAACATTGAATTGATTTACCTCAGGGGCTGGGTAATTTCTCTGGGTCTCATTTAGCATTAATATTGAAGATTTAGTTTTATTTATTTTATATCCTGATATTTCCCCAAAATTCTTTATTAAATTCAACAAGGTCGGAATTGATTTTTTAAGATTCGACATAAACAAAATTATGTCATCGGCATACAGGGAGATTTTATGTTCTGTTGGTCCAACTTTAATTCCATATATTTGTGACTGTAGACGTATTGCCATCGCTAAAGGTTCAATTGCCATAGTAAACAGTAAAGGTGAAAGTGGACAGCCTTGTCGACATCCTCTATTGATTTTTATTGATTTTGAAATATTGTTATTTGTTAGGATTTCTGCAGTAGCATTATTATATATTATCTGAACCCATTTTATGAAATTATTTCCAAGTCCAAACCTTTGTAAGACTTCAAAAAGAAAGGGCCATTCAACTCTATCAAAGGCTTTTTCGGCATCCAGTGATAAGAGAGCTGTATCCGGTGCTTCTTTATTAGAATAAATAATATTAAATAGTCTTCTTACATTATGGAAGCCTTGTCTTCCCTTTATAAAGCCATTCTGATCTCGATTAATAATATTTGGTAAAATTTCTTGTATTCGTCTTGCTAAAATTTTACAGATTATCTTAAGGTCGGCATTTAATAGGCTTATTGGTCTCATATTTTCACATTTATTAGAGGGCTTACCTGGTTTTGGCAACAGTATAATTAAGGCATTATTCATATATGATGGTAAATTACTATTTTGAAATGCTTCTAAAACATTTCCAAAAAAGGTTTTGTTAATTTATTCTTAAATTTTTTATAAAGGTCAACTGGAAGACCATCTGGTCCTGCACTTTTTCCTGATTTCATATTATCAATGGCTAGCCCAACTTCTTCTTGACTAATTTTAGACTCCAGTATCTCCCTATTTTCATTTGGAATACACGGTATAAATAGTTCGTTCAAAAACCCATGTAGTTTTGTTAAGTCAGATTCATTTTTGGTATCATATAATTTTTCATAGTAATCTCTAAAGGCACTGTTAATTTCTAAAGGATCTATAACTACCTGTCCATTACTTATAATACTGGTAATTGGTGTTTTAGATTCTAATTGTTTAATCTGCCATGCCAATAACTTTCCTGATTTTTCACCTTGTTCATAAAAAGATTGTTTCAATCTTAGAAGACTCGAGGCAGCTCTATTCGCTGATTTTTTGTCATATTCAGCTCTCAAAATCAGTAATTCGTTCTCTAACCTTGGATCTCTTCCTGCATATACTCTTTCTTGAAGAATTTTTATTTTATGTTCCAATTGGACTCTCTCCTCTCGAGTCTTCTTAGATTTTGAACCTGTATAACTAATAATATGTCCCCTAATAAAAGCTTTGAAAGCCTCCCACTTTACACATGCTGATGTTTGTGTAGTATTGATGTCAAAGAACTCATCTATCTGTTTTTCTATGTATTTAACAAATTCCTCATCCTGAAGCCATTTATGCTGAAATTGCCATCTACCTGGTTCCTTTGTCAATTTCTTATCTATATATATTAGACAGCAGGGTGCATGATCAGAGATCACGATGTTATCATAAAAACAGTTTTGAATCTTGGACCTTAATTCTGTGGAGATCAAAAAGTAATCTATACGTGAGAATGTCTTGTAGGTATTGGAATAACAAGAGTAGGCTTTAACTTGTGGTTTCATTTCTCTCCATATATCTATCAATTTCAATTCTTTCATAAAATGATTAATAGTCATCCTACATCCATTGTGCGTACAGTCCAGTCCTGTTGATCTATCTATACCGGGATTCAATGTACAATTAAAATCCCCTGCTATTATATGTTGCCCTGTAAGTGATGATAAGATAAGAAATAAATTAGCAAAGAACTTTTGATCATCTATATTGGGACCATATAAGTTCACCAAATTTATGTTTTCTAATAGCAAAGATCCTTGAATGATTACATATCTTCCAAATTTGTCTCCAATTACATTTTTCACTTGAAATGGGACTGATTTATGTATGAGAGTCATAACTCCCCTGGCTCGGGATGAAAATGATGAGGTGAAAACATTTCCTTGCCATCTACTCCTAATTCTTTTTACATCTTCCTCTATTAGATGAGTTTCTTGTAAAAACACAATTTTTGAACCCATGTCTTTTATTTTATTCATAACTTGTTTAAGTTTTTTTAAATTTTGTAGACCTCTGCAATTCCATGAAGTTAAATTAAGATTAACGCTTTGATTTATGATCAATAGGGAGTTTGGGATTACCTTGCAGTGTAAACATGCTCAAACAGAAAAGCAAAAAAATGAGTGGTTGAACATTCACCCTACAAACTACACACAAACAAATTCCCCCTTCCCACATTTGTGGCAATCCCCCCAAAAACAAAAGAAAAATTCCGTCTCCCGATATAGCCATCGACCGTTCCACACCCACGAGGATCAGCCAAAGCCACTCCTTCTTCATCCTCCCAATCACCCTAACTCTACTGCTTTTAATAACGTAACATTAACTCTCTTCTGTAATTTTCCAATTTAACTCCAAAATTTTTTAGCAATTTTGTACTTTTTTTTTTTAATATGTAATACAATCTATATTTTGTAATCTTGTCATATGCTTCTAAACAGTTAAATGCTCAAATATTCTACCCTATATTCTGTTCATGCTTAGCTGATACTAGCTTTTCTGAAACATTTATGCAAATATCTCTAATTGTCACTGAATGTTGCAAACCCAGACTTTTGCAAACATTAGCCAGAAAAGTTAGTGAATCCAAAATCACTATGTTCATGAGCAATCACTGCTCTGTGAGAGACCAGCTTAAACACAAGGTTTTTCCCAGAATTCATAATCCAGGAATTGGTACACTTTAAGTCCTCAACATATTTAAGACAGATACTGACCTTGGAGGTTACAGGGGAGTGGTAGAAGAAAAGAACTCTGTTCTGGCAAGGGATCAGTCAAGTCCAGTGAAGTGGCAGCTTCCTCTCGTACATGGAGAATGGTCTGTACATCTGTTAGGAAGTTGAAGGGAATTGTACTGTCATCTCCAAATGCTTTGATATATTTAACAGGATGTCTGTGGCTAGCGTAAGGTTTTATCTAAAAACCATTTTCATCATTGACATCAAGTGATGCTCACCGGATGTATCCAAGGGCGATGATGAATAAAAATGGTGCAAGGGTATTGTAGAATATAGGTGCTGACTCATTAAAAAGCTGCACTATTTACCAGCCACTATTTGAACTATTTTAGTATATCACTGGAAGAGCTACACTACCCTATGCAAATATCACACCCCAGAGTCCATCAGACAGAGGAAAGAATATCTTTGAAAATATTTAGTGGCCTTAGGAAAGACATTAAGAAATCTATTTTCAGTATGAGATGTTAGGGCATGTATCTACTGGGATTTAATTAGACCCCAAAGCTGGAAACCAGACCAATCAGGAAAGTCAAGAAAATATAGCGAGTGGACATCTTTAGGTGATAACATAAAGGGGAAGCTGAGATCTTGAATAATCAAACATTGACTTATTTAAGGACTGGATGGAAAAAATGTACGCAAAACTAACTCATAAAGTTATGTTCATCTGTGGGGATTTCAATATAGATCTGATGAACTCAAAACAACATAGTTTGACAGAAGAATTTATCAACACAATGTACAGTATGGGCTTACATCCAACAATTACCGGACCTAGCAGAATCACATCACACAGTGCCACACTAATAGATAACATATTCACAAACATTATGGAAAATAATATCAGGAGTGGGCTTTTATTGAATGATATCAGTGACCACCTGCCGATTTTTGTTGTCTATCAATGTGATTATAGGAAGAAAAAAGTATACCAAAAATATTAAATATAAAAGAATAAGAACCGAAGAATCAATGCATTTACTGACAAAGGAATTATTAATACAAGATTGGAAGATAGTTTATGATGAAAATGACATAAATAGAGCATATGATAAATTTTTACAAATATTTCAATCATTGTACAATAAATACTGTCCTATAAAACAATACAGTGACAGACAACAACAAAAAAAATATTCCTTGGGTCACCAAGGGGTTAATAAATGCATGTAAAAAGAAGCATACATTATATAAACATTTCATTAAATGCAGAACGGTGGAAGCTGAGATCAAATATAAAAGATACAAAAATAAGCTTACTACTATAATGAGGACCTGTAAGAAAGAATATTACAACAGAATACTAGAGGATAACATAAAAGGAATATGGCAAGTACTCAATGGGATTATTAGTAATCGTCCTAAGAATGCAAATTATCCAGAATATTTTATCGAAAATGGCAATTTGATAAATAATATGGAAGATGTGGTCAGTGGTTTCAATAAATTTTTTGTAAACGTTGGTCCTGAATTAGCAAAATCAATAGCGACACCAGAAACAAACTACAGTGGTTCTGTGAATGAAATAGAAGATAGAAATCCAAACACAATCTTTTTGGGTGCAGTTACTGAAAAGGAAATTATCGAGACTGTGAGTAAATTTAAGAACAAAAAATCAACGGACTGGAATGAAGTTGACATGACAATAGTGAAAAAAGTAATTGAGGGAATTGTTAAGCCACTCACCCACATCTGTAACCTGTCATTTCAAACTGGTACATTTCCAGACAAAATGAAAATAGCAAAAGTAATACCTCTATACAAAACAGGAGACAGTCATCGCTTCACAAATTACAGGCCAGTCTCTTTACTCTCACAATTCTCCAAAATACTTGAAAAAATCTTCACTAAGAGACTGGATGATTTCACTGAAAAACACAACCTCCTTACAGATAGCCAGTATGGTTTTAGAGCAAATAAATCTACATCTTTGGCACTGATCGAACTTATAGAAGAAATTACTAGTTGTATAGATAAAAAAAAAAGGTTGCTGTAGGAGTATTTATAGATTTAAAGAAAGCTTTTGACACCATTGACCACAGAATACTACTAAGGAAACTGGAAAGGTATGGGATAAGAGGGGTTGGACTGAGTTGGGTGGAAAGTTATTTAAGTAACAGACAACAATTTGTACAAATTGGAGAGCACAAATTACCCTTCATGGACATCACTTGTGGTGTGCCCCAGGGGTCAGTTTTGGGACCCAAGCTCTTTATTTTGTATATAAATGACATATGCCAAGTATCAAAAATTCTGAAATTTATTTTGTTTGGGGATGACACAATTATCCTTTGCACTGGTGAGAATTTGCAGCAGGTTTTAGAGGTGGTCACAACTGAAATGGAAAAATTAACACAGTGGTTCAACAAAAATAAATTATCTCTAATAAATCTAAAAAAAACAAAGATTATGTTGTTTGGAAATTATAAAATAAATCATGAAATAATGGTAACGATAGATGATACCAGAATAGTAACAGAACAGGAAAATAAGTTTCTGGGGGTGACGCTAGACATTAAAATCTGCTGGAAACCTCACATCAGTCACATCCGGGCCAAATTAGCAAAATGTATAGGCATACTGGGGAAGACAAGACACTTCTTGGACTATAAATCATTGGTCTTATTGTACAATTCACTGTTTTTACCTTATCTTAACTACTGTGTAGAAGTCTGGGGAACACCTACAAGACCAACCTACAGTCAATATGCACATTACAAAAAAGAGCTATAAGGATAATAAACAATGCAGGATATAGAGACCATACCAATGCGTTGTTCTTAAAGTCACATGTCATAAAGTTCATCGATTTAGTTAAATTTAAGACAGCACAAGTAATGTACAGGGCAATTAATAATCAACTACCAACTAATATACAAAAAATATTTAAAAAAAAGAGACAATGATCATAATTTGAGGGGAGACTTAAACTTTACAAAACCCAAGATACGTACAACCAAGAAAAGTATGTGCATATCTGTCTGTGGGGTGGATTTGTGGAACAGTCTGGAGCCGGAACTGAAACTATGTACAAACAGAGATCAATTCAAAAAGAGGTATAAGCACCATTTGCTGAAAGGGTATATGTTAGAAGGGTAGTAGTTATATGTACGATTCATTATTACCTCCGCCAAAGGGGGAGGTTATGTGATCATCGGCGTTGGTTTGTCTGTTTGTTTGTTTGTTTGTTTGTCTGTCTGTTTGTTTGTCTGTTACCAAGATAACTCAAGAAGTTATGGACGGATTTTCATGAAATTTTCACAGATTGTCAGAAATGGGGTATCCTACAGATGATTAGATTTTGGTGGTGATCCGGATCACCGTCCACAAGAAAACCGCCATTACGCAACATGCCATTTTCCTGAATAACTACTGAAACACTAATCCTATCATTGTCAATCCAATTGCTAGTCATATGTTTTCATGGTCAAGGAATCTGAAAACGTACACACAAACACTGTATGGGGGGAACTGTGGCCGCCATTACCGAAAAGGCCATTTTCAACAATAACTACTGAACCACTCATCCTATCATTGTCAATCCAATTGCTAGTCATATGTTTTCATGGTCAAGGAATCTGAAAACGTACACACAAACACTGTATGGGGGGAAATGTAGCGCTAAACCGCCATTACGCAAAATGCCATTTTCGTGAATAACTACTGAACCACTAATCTTATCATTGTCAATCCAATTGCTTGTCTTATGTTTTCATGTTCAAGGAATCTCCAAACGTACACACAAACACTGTATGGGGGGAACTGTAGCGCTAAACCCCCATTACGGAAAAGGCCATTTTCCTCAATAACTACTCAACCACTAATCCTATCATTGTGAATCCAGTTGCTTGTCAGATGTTTTCATGGTCAAGGAATTTGAAAACGTACACACAAACACTGTACGGGGGGGAACTGTGGCCGCCATTACGGAAAATGCCATTTTCGTGAATAACTACTGAACCACTAATCCTATCATTGTCAATCCAATTGCTACTCATATCTTTTCATGGTCAAGGAATCTGAAAATGTACACACAAACACTGTATGGGAGGAACTGTGGCCGCCATTATGGAAAATGCCATTTTCCACAATAACTAGTGAACCACTAATCCTATCATTGTCAATCCAATTGCTAGTCATATGTTTTCATGGTCAAGGAATCTGAAAACATACACACAAACACTGTATGGGAGGAACTGTGGCCGCCATTACGGAAAATGCCATTTTCGTCAATAACTACTGACCCACTGCTTGTCATATGTTTTCATGATCAAGGAATCTCAACACTGTATGGGCGGAACTGCTGCGCTTGGCGGAGGTCTGCGCTCTCCGAGTGCTTTTCTAGTGTTCACTCTGGGATATTATGGGACACTATGGAATGGTGGGTGGGACAGCACTGTGTATATCTGTGTTGTTTGAGGCTGGTTTTGATGTATGGACATCATTGTATGTTAGAATGGATGGGTGTTAATGTTGATTTGTAAAAAATACAGTAAATTGTTTACTTGGGGTCTTAAAGGTGGTAATTTGTATAAAATTCACATGGGTGTATCTATGGAAAAGAGGAGATGGAATTAATAAGTGTTCACTTCTTCCTTCTCCCTTTCGAACAGTGTATATTGTTACTTTATTGCATTTGCCATTTGCTTGTATTTGTTATATTTTTGTGTTCGAAATAAACCATCTATCTGTCTATCTATCTATCTATCTATCTATCTATCTATCTATCTATCTATCTATCTATCTATCTATCTAATCAGTCAGCTTCTCATTAACTGTTGTAGGTAGAGTTTGATCCAATAACTGCAAAGCCTTGATTTTAGTCTTTATTTTTATTAATACATTCATCATTTCAATTATTAAAGCTGGTGCAGTATTTATCATTTAAGATGTTTGATTTATGATTGATGAAATGAAAGCCTTTACCAAACCCAAAGAAAGTTTCAAATATATTAATATCTACTGGGTATAGCAAAAGCCTTCCTGTTTGGCTTCCAAATACTTTTATCTCCACTGAATTTGGAGTGGGGATAAAGGTTTACTTAATTACAACAAATGATCAAATGCTACTTACCTAACACTCCATAGCTTTTCCCAGTTTTATTATCAAGATCTCTTGGGGAAAGATGCTCTGCCCTTAGGCAGCTGTTGACAAACATCACGTGACTTGACGGTCACTCTTGTGGCGTTACTGGACTTTAACACAAACTTAGTTCATTTTTGGACTTTGAAACAAAGTTTTGCCATTCAGCTTCAACATAATCTGCCATGCCCCGATGTTCTACCGTCAAGGTCAACTTTCTCAGCATACATTAGCAGTTTCCTTTTTATACCTCATGTGCTGCATCTCCCAACTTAGATGAGTACACAGCCAGGGGCCTGTACTGTGAAGTAGGATTTGGTCTTAGCAAGGTAACTTGGAGGGGAACCCTGGGTTTTTGGTACTACTTCTTATGGGGTAGATCACCATGGTAACGTGTGCTGTGAAGCTAACCTGCTCCAGGGCAGGTTAAGATCTGAATAAGAGCTTCAGTGGGTGTATCGGCACTGCTCTCCAGCTAATGAAATCCTATGGAAAATGACATCCACCTCCCTTGGGGTTTTAGGATACAGCCCTCACCCCTAAATTAACAGCAGTCCCACCATTATCATTCAAGGTAAGCTCCTCTGCCGGAGTCAGATCTTGGGATTGGGGGTCTCCTGTTTTTTAGGTCTTTTTTTCTGTGCAGCGGCCATTATAAAACAAGTTTTACTGTGCATTTCTCTGACTGCCTGTATTATCTCAGCAGAAACTGTAGAATACTGTATATCTTCTACACAATATTTCTACTACATTGTGCAGGACTAAAGACTGTAAAGTAATAAGCTTAGAAATAAGTACACTAATAAATGAAATGAAATTAAAGTTAGAATAAAATACAAAGTTTAAGTTAAAAACAATTTTTTCAGAGGAACAGTCTTATAAGCATTTATTTGCTCTGGTAAAGCAGCCTGCTGTGGGGGATTTATTTTAGACTATAAAAGAAAGCAGCTGAATAGTCCTTTATCTGATGATTCTGTATCTTTTCCTCGACAGTAACCCCTTCATAGGGAAATAAAATTTCTGGAAGACTTACTACCATGTTTAATGTGTGGCCGGTGAAACCAGATACAGTCATGTGAAAAAATTAGGACACCCTATATAAGCCTGTTTTTTTTTTAACATATTTGGACATATGGATATTTAACATCAATGTTAAAAATACTGGGAGATTCATGTAATACAACTAAACAATTAAAAATGAATTAAAGACTTTTTTCAAATTTTCTGTAAAATGTAATTCTAAACAAATAGTGAGGAATAAATTAGGACACCCCCCATCTTTTTTAGGACACCCTAAAAAATTCCCACTTTCATTCATTCCCACTTAAAATGGCTAAAATAAATGCAAATAAAAACAAAAGCAAGGTTAGACATAGATATGTGAACATTTCTTAAAAAAGAACTGAATATTTAATGGGGTGTCCTAATTTTTTCACATGACTGTAAGTGAAACATACCCTGGGTATGTTGAACCTGCTTCATAGTAGGGGAGTCAGGACAAGTAGTTCTCTCCAAAAATGAATTCCACTCTCCCTGGTTATCTCATCTGCTCCAAATCACACATTCTTATGTAAAATAGCTTTGTGTCAAAATGGCCAGCAACAAATTTTTAGCCATTTCCTGTCTGTTGTAGCTTTCTGTGATGTTGCTGTTGTGTTGGCATAATAGGGACAGTAAAATGTGTCTAAGATGTACTGTAACTTCCCAAAATCACACCCTTTACAGACCTTTCTCTATAGGTTTCACGGTATTGTGGCATTAAGCATGGAATATTTGACATCTGCAGTAAAAGATGTTTTGTCTTGGCTTTCTATCCCATGATGCCTTGCTTCTTATTCTTTATCTTCTCCACTCTCTCGTCTACATGTGCTCTTGATGTAGTCAGGTTTTAGGAGTCTTGATGTTAGTGTGCTAGGTAGCGCTTAGTGAAGCTGAGTTGTTGGGTTTTAAAGTAATTATATCACTGGATTAAGGTGCTTATAGAGAAAAGTGTTTTTTCAGTCTTTTGCCTGAAACACTGCATGACTGTCTTCCATCTTTAACTCTGACATGACTGGAGGAGCAGTTTAACCAGTCGGTGCAGCATAGATAAAGGTAAAGGTAGCTAATGTGATGTGACATGAGATGAGTCATTAGCAACATTATGTGTATACACTCACATGCTAATGAGTGAGGCAGAAAATATCTATGGGTATAGAGACAGCTTACACACTCATGATGCAAAAACATGTACTAACATCACACATACATTAAAAAAAAAGGTTAGGACCACAAGCTAGGCTGTCTGAGCAGAGGTTTAGGATTGATTATGCCTCTGGTTTTGTTTAGGCAATCTCCAGTAGGCAGATTTTAGTTCAAGGCATTGGCCCCCATTGCCCATCCCCTCATTAAGGGCCTTGGTCATAATTCCCCTGGCAGCCAAGTCAGCATTATATAATTCATATGAGGGAGTCTACTGTAAAACTGGAAAAAAGACTGATCTGAATGGCTGAAGGATACCAACTGCACAAATGGAGAAAATCATTTACAAAACTCTTTACTTGCAAGCAATGCCACAATGTGACTGAAGGGTGGACGGTTGTTTGAGCAAAATTCACAAGCCTATTAATACCAATGTTCAGACTTAGGCTTTTCCCACAACACTGTTGACAGCATGATATTAAACTGTGACAGGCCTGTGGGTATTTCTGCTCTCATTTTGCTAAACAAGACAGAGGATTCTCATGGCTCATAAGTCCTCAAATCTGTGTTCTTTGCCTGCTCAGTGTGGTTATTAATGACTGCCCTGAAAAGAGGCTTTTGTGTGACAGCACTCAAATAGTAATGGTTCAAGCCAATGGTAACTTTGAGCTGATCTTTTCAGAAACTCTCTGTACTTGACTTGCCTTAATGCCTTGCTGATTTTACAGCAATAGAAATTGGTCTCAAGTGGGGAAATGAGGCAAGTAGAGCATTTGGAAAGCAAGTTAACACCACACTCATTTGGGATCATATGTTGATATAGTTCTCGTACAGTATATATCCCTCCTTCACTGGTTCTCTTGCACACTTGAGAAGGTTAAATGATACTGTTGAATCAGAGCACCTTCTGTTTACGAGGCTGAGGTATTACTCCATGTAGACATTTCAGAGTTTCGTGAGCAGTTTTGATTTTTAAAGCAATGTGTCAAATGTGCAAGTCTTGCTACACTTCAAAGTTATTCTGTCATTCCCTGTGAAGAAACCCTCATATATGAACATTTGATTTCAGTTTTCAAAAGGTCTTTTTTTTTAATCCAAGCTCTCTGGGGTTGGTGAGTTTCCAGCTCTTGTTATGCAGCCAAGTGCTCTAAGCTGCACAGATGAAGCGGCACAACCAACCAAGCAGAAAAACAACTTGTGCTTGCCACTTTTGGGTGGGGAGGGTCTCGGTCAGGGTTAGGCCAGAGCTCCATAGTGCCTGGGGTGGCCTGAGACCTGAAGACCATTAATTACCACTGAGTTGAGCATGAATGACCTGATGATGATGGACTGTAGTCGTCTCCACAGATCGTGGATGGATATGGGATGTAACGCTGTGATGGCACATGCGGGAAATATGGCTGCAATGGTTAGAGAGGTGTAGCAGAAAGTATGCATCTTAATGGCATTTTAATAATTACTGAAGGACGAAGAATAGTGTAACAATGATGAGAAAAATGAGAGAAGGAAACATATGGTGGAACTCACAAATGCTAAAATACAGATGTACAGTGTTGTGAAAACGTATTTGCCCCTTCCTGGTTTCTTATATTTGTTCATATTTGTCACACTTAAATGTTTCAGATCATCAAACAAATTTTAATATTAGACAAAGATAAATGTGTATATAACTGTGTATATACACTACCGTTCAAAAGTTTGGGGTCACTTAGAAATTTCCTTATTTTTGGAAGAAAAGCACTTTTTTTAATGAAGATAACTTTAAACTAATCAGAAATACATTCTATACATTACTAATGTGGTAAATGACTATTGTAGCTTCAAATGTCTGGTTTTTGGTGCAATATCTAGATAGGTGTATAGAGGCCCATTTCCAGCAACTATCACTCCAGTGTTCTAATGGTACAATGTGTTTGCTCATTGCGACAGAAGGCTAATGGATGATTAGAAAACCCTTGTGCAATCATGTTAGGTCTGCAATGCTGTAATTGCTGCAAATGGAGGATTCTTTGACGAAAGCAAAGTTTGAAGGAAAAAATTATTATTTCAAATACAAATCATTATTTCTAACCTTGTCAATGTCTTGACTATATTTTCTATTCATTTTACAACTCATGGTGGTAAATAAGTGTGACTTTTCATGGAAAACACAAAATAATTGTCTGGGTGACCCCAACTTTTGAACGGTAGTGTATGTATATTATTATATTATATATATTATAATATATATATTATATTATATTATATTATATTATATTATATTATTTACTGGTTTGGCTAACCAATTCTTATGTTATTATATTATTTATTATTGCTCTGAGTGCTGCTATCCCTGTGCTGCTGCAGTCCTGGAATTTCCCCATTGTGGGACCAAATAAAGACTTATTTTAACTTATCTTATAACCCAAGTGAATACAAAATGCAGTTTTTAAATGATGATTTCATTTATTAAGGGAAAAATGCTATCCAATCCTACCTAGCCCTATGTGAAAAAGTAATTACCCACTAAACCTAATAATTGGTTGTGCCGCCCTTTGCAGTAACAACTGCAATCAAGCATTTGCAATAAATGGCAATGAGTCTTTTACATCGCTGTTGAGGAATTTTGGCCCAGTCTTAGTCTCAATATTGTTCAATCATGGACCAGTGTCCAAACTGAGTCAAGTGAGGCCTGCAGTTCTTTAGATGTTGTTCTGGGGTTTTTGTTTCTCATCTGTTCTTGAATTTCTTTAGATCACAGCAAGATTTGTTGCTTTTTGAGATCTTTTAGCTTACTTCACTTTGTCAGATAGGTTATATTTCAGTGATTTCTTGATTCAACAGGTCTGGCAGTAATCAGGTCTGAGTGTGGCTAGTGAAAATAAATTGTGTGTGTGCTGTGAAAAAGTTTCACACTGTGTATTGATTGCAGTTTATTTCTCTGGATTTTTTCCCCTCAATTTTAGAATAAACTCTGAGTGTGAGGTCAGAAAACTAAGAGCCACATGTTTTGAGCTATGCAATGTTTGTATCTTTGAAAGGCTTCGGTATCCGTGTTTTGCTGTTTTAAATTTTCAAGCGAACCCCACCTCACAAACTCAGCAGAGGGTCGAATGCTGCACTTGGCCATTTTAACAATGACTCCCTTTTTGCATTTATATTCCTGGCACGCACTGGGTACGAATCTACAAAGTGAAGTGGGAATAGAAAAAAAAGTTTGTGTTTCCACGTGCGAGAGTGGTGTGCACATTCCAGTTTGCATGCCCATGTGTTTGGATTTGAAGCGGCTGCTCCCTGCCAGCCGTATTTCTCCACTCTACTTTACAGCAGAGCTAGTGTACCTGCGAGGGAGAGGTTGGGAAAACATGTGGAGGGGATCCTGGAGGAGGCAGGAGACGCAGTCTGCTTACAGCCTGTAGCATGACTGGAGTCAGTCGGTCCAGGGTAGACACCCAAAATATGATACGTTCAATGTTTACTTTGGCTTAGCTTGTGTGTTTCCTTAAAATATGTACTGTTGGCATGGACTGTGACAGATTTAGCCTGCAACAACAGTCCTGCTTAGAGAACATATCCCAGTTTAAAACCTTCTGTTGCTCGTTATACTCAAGGAAGGAGCACTGTTTCCATCACTTTAGCTTGCTCAAAGCTATGGACATAAGTGAGTGAGAGAGTGATATTGCAAATTGCTCGATTACAGCTTGGCCAACATTCACCCCTAAGTGTGAGTGGAGTCGTTCACTCAAAAGATTTAACAAAGGGGCCAGTGTTTTTCTGTCAGACTTTCCACATTTTCCATGATTTGCAATACAGTTGAGGTCACCGGGGGGGCTTCCCCTGAGGTTTTTCAGTTCTGTTGAAAATTGAACGATTACATGTTGGATGCAGGGCTCTCGCATTGTCAAAGGGACACGGATATTGGAAGCCTTGAACAGTGAGGGTCACCCCCTCCCCCCCAGAGGAGGGGCAGGGAGGTGGTAGGAGATCAACAGGGAGCAGCCCCAGGCCTCATCATTCTCTGCCAGCCGTGGCCCACTTCCATTCAGTGTCTGCGCTACAAAGCAGCCACTTTGCAAAGTCAGGATGATAGATTGCTCTAGGTGAGTTAAACAATTATAGAGCAATTTGGAACGTCATGCCTCATAAATTCTTGGTCTCCCACCCTGATACAACTTGGGCTAGAGAAATGAATCAAAATTTTGGAAAGAGTCAGATTAGTCTCTCAAAACTATCCTTTGATGTTAGGAAAAATATTAGAGAATATTGTATTTTCTGACTGTCAAGGAATCACTTCTGTTATGTTTTAAATATTCAGCTATGTTGGGGGTTTTGGGGGGAAAGGGCGAACATACACACTCACATGCAAGAAAAAGTTGAACATGAACGTTCACACACTGAAATTGCTTTTTTTTTTTACACTGTAAGGGAAACATATGTCTACACAGTGTGCAGGATGTCATCATGCAGGTGACTGATATCTGTCTCACCTTCCTTCTGAACACAATAAGCTATCATTTAGAAAGTAAACAACAATCAGGAAGAGGGTTCGTGCCATGGAAGTGACTCTGTAGTGACACATAAGATGACAGGGGTCTAGCCTGTCTGCTGGGATGGCAGCAGTTAGCAGATTATTTCCGCAAGTTTGCAGACATGAGACTCCTGGGAGGATAAAGGGGATAAAAATAGGGATAAATTTTATGGCTAGTAGTTCGGTGTTGATACTTCATAGGTGTCTGAGTATATGCGGATGACCGTACAAAAGTGTGAGGGGAATCTGATAAACAAAGGATGATCAAGTGAGGTGTTTGAGAACCAGAAAAGATGTGATTTAATACAAAAGAGGTCTGTGTCCACATTTAAATGCCCCAAAACAAAGTAGATTGAAGTCAAACTCACTCCATATTATTAAAGTGACCCCTAGAAAACCTAGCATGTCTCTTGATACTACAGTATATCAATATCTGACTTCCCTTACCTGTCTGAGGCTTTAATATCCAAAACTTAAGTCAGTAGTAGTGATAATCGTAAAGCTGCAGGCTTTTATTAAATTTCACCATGGAAGTCTTGTTCTGCCATTTCTCGTTGTACAGAGAACAAACATCCTCTGTAAACCTGAACCGCCTTTCATGTATCACATGGGCAGGGATTGGGCTTGTCAAAATATTGATTCTCAAATACTCATCAATACACTAAAATTTGTATTGATGTAGATACTCATTTGTATGAGTATCAGATCCCCCACAATGTGTGGGTAAGAGGACGGTGCATCCAGATGCAGTGATCCAGCACACTTCCTGTTTCGGCAGTTACGTATTTTGTTACTATTGTGTTTTCTTATTGTGTTTTTGTACTTGGATCAACAGATGTACTGCTAATACTTGTGGACAACAGTCACAACCCTCTGGATAATAATTTTGGTCTCCTGCTAGGAGTCAGTTCAAAAATCTGCTTCCATATTTCAGTGCTACTATTTTTTTTATAATGTTCTTATTCTTATATATCTTACCTTCCAACATATTTATGTACATTTCATATTTGTACAAAGTGTGTGTGTGTGTGTGTGTGTGTGTGTGTGTGTGTGTGTGTGTGTGTGTGGGTGTGTGTGTGTGTGTGTGTGTGTGTGTGTGTGTTTTCCTCTTTTTTTGGTACTTTTGGAGAGAGATGCACAAAAATTCCAATGCACCTCTATTGCAATATGTCTGCACAAATGGGACTAAACAGTATTCTATTCTATTCTATTCTGCACATTACTTGGGACAGTTTGAATCACTACGCGACAGTAATAACAAAGACACAGTTGGATCAGAACACCTCGGACACTGCTACGAGCTAATGGGCCATGGTAGCTTAAGAGCAGACAATTCACTCTGGTAAGATCAGAGGGGATGCACTCAGAGATAAACCCTGGGTACAAACACCACAGTTAAAGACACTCACTGCTCCTTGGCAGAGGTGCTGCGTGCTGGCAGGCATGGCAGGCAATTGCTTCTGGGGTGCCCAGAGGGCTGACCAACACTCAGTCACTACAGCAGTGACAATTTGGAGAGATTGCAATGACAGTGGTAGGCTGGCAGAAAACTCCATAAAGGAGCCACCTCCAGCTCTCATTCTCACAAGTACCAGTTCATGTCTTATGTAAACAAACAAGTGAGCACAGCTTATCAAAATGAAGCCAAGTTATTCAATTCAGTTTAATTCAATTCAATTCAGTTTTATTTATATAGTGCCAAATCACAACACAGGTTATCTCAAGGCACTTTACAAAAAAGAGTGGGTTTAGGCCACGCTCTCAAATTTATAGAACCCAGCAGAGACCCCTAAGAGCAAGCACTGCGGCAACACAGGCGAGGAAAAACTTTCCTTTAATGGGCAGAAACCTCGAGCGGAACCATAGCTCATAGAGGACGGCCATCTGCCTCAACCGGCTGGGTTGAAAAAAGAGGTAAAAAGTAGGACAGTAGCTACATTCAAAACAAACGTAACAAGTACAATATTCAAAGCCAGACATTCCAGTATCAAGCCTGGTTAGGCTGCACTTGCGAGTGAAGGCCTGGCAGCGGCAACATTTTTAACTATAGGCCTTATCAAAGAGAAAAGATTTCAACTTACTCTTGAATAAAGAGAGAGTGTCTGCCTCCTGAACTGAACTGGGAAGATGGTTCCACAGGAGGGGAGCTTGATAACTGAAACCTCTACCTCTCAATCTACTTCTGGAGACCTTGGGGACCACCAGTAGTTTGGATTTTTGGGAGCGCAGAGCTCTGGTTGGATGATAGGGAACTATGAGTTCTTGCAGGTAAGAAGGAGCCATACCATTAAGGGCTTTATAAGTTAGGAGCAATATCTTGAATTCAATTCTATATTTTATTGGGAGCCAATGTAAAGAAGCTAAAACTAGAGTAATGTGATCTCTTCTTCCTGTTCTCATTAGGATACAGTACGTGCAGCTGCATTCTGAATGAGTTGGAGAGACTTTATGGACTTATTAGGACAACCTGATAAAAGTGAATTACAATAGTCTAGCCTAGAGGTGATAAAGGCATGGACAAGTTTCTCTTCATCTTTATGAGACAGGATGGACCTAATTTTAGAAATATTATGCAGATGGAAGAAGTTAGTCTTAATGGTTTGCTGTATATGAGAGTTGAAAGTTGTCTTTGACCATCTTGGTCAAAGACAACTCTGAGATTCCTAACATAAAACACAGAAGCCAGTGCAATGCCATCTAGTGTTGTTATCTTAGTAGAAAGAGTACTTCTAGCATGTTTGGGGCCAAGAACAATGACTTCAGTTTTATCTATACTCAGCAGTAGACAGTTGTAGTTCATTCAGGTTTTAATATCCTTAAGACACTCCTGGAGTGAACCCAAATGGCTGGGATCATCTGGATTGATGGATAAATATAATTGAGTGTCATCAGCGTAACAATGAAAGTGAATAGAATGCTCCCTCATAATGTCTCCCAAAGGCAGCATGTATAATGTAAACAGTACTGGTCCAAGTACCGATCCCTGTGAAACTCCATAGCTAACCATAGTCTGGATAAATGACTTATTATGGACATGAACAAACTGGGAACAGTCTGATAAGACTGGAACCATCTCAGCGTTGTTCCTTTCAAACCAATTTGCTGTTCAAGTCTCTCTAGCAGAATATGGTGGTCAATGGTGTCAAAGGCCGCACTAAGGTCCAATAAGACAAGGATGGAGACAAGTCCTTTGTCAAATGCCACAAGGTCATCAGTAACTTTCACTAAGGCTGTCTCTGTGCTGTAGTGTTTTCTAAAACCTGACTGAAATTTCTCAGATATAGAATTATTTTCTAAAAACGTACACAGTTGATTGGTGACTACTTTTTCAAGGATCTTGGAAAGGTAGGGGAGGTTAGATATTGGTCTATAATTGGCCAAAATCCCAGAATCAAGCAAAGGTTTTTTAAGTAGAGGTTTAATTTCTGCCACTTTAAAAGATTGCGGTACATGTCCTGTCAATAGAGACATATTAATTATGTTCAAAAACGGTGGACTAAGAAATAGCGATTCCTTCAGGAGTCTAGTGGGGTCTGGGTCTAAGAGACAGGTAGTTGGTTTAGAGGCTGACACTATTAGGGCTAGATCAGAATGACTAATACGAGAAGATTCAGACAAGTGGAGTTCTGAGCCTGTGGACAAAGCAGTGGTAGGCAGAGACTTGGTATTTTTAAGGGGGCTATTTTTTGGAATATTATTCCTAATACTGACAATTTTATCATTAAAAAAAAAATTCAAAAAGTCGTAAGCACTAAGAGTTGGAGGAATGTAGGGATCTATAGCATTTTGGCTCTTGGTTAGCTGAGCCACAGTGTTAAAAAGAAGTCTATGGTTGTTTTTATTTTCTTCTATCAAGGATGAATAGTACTGTCGCTTAGCACTACGGAGAGATTTCTTATAGGTGATAAGGCTGGCATTCCAGGCTGAACATGATTCTTCTGTCTTATTTGCACGCCAAGGCCTTTCACAGAATCTAACTTTCTGTTTTAACTCACGAGTGTGGGAGTTGTACCATGGAACTAATCTCCTATTTTTAATAGTTTTCTTTTTAAGAGGGGCTATGGAGTCAGGTGTTGTCTGCAGTGAGGCTGCAGTATTATCAACCAAGAGGTCTAATTCTAATGGATTCAAGCAGTCAGTGCTGTCTGCTATATTGAGGCATGGTAATAGAGTAAGTGCTGAAGGGATTAATTCTTTAAAGTGATCCACAGCACTATCAGGTAGGTATCTGGTAACTATATTTCTGCTTGATGCTGTAAAATCAGATAACACAAATTTGAAAGTTATCAAATAATGGTCAGTCAGTGTAGGATTTTGAGGGATGACAAACAGCTCATCAGTTTCTACACCACAGGACAAGACCAGGTCAAGGGTGTGATTATGTTGATGAGTTGGTTTACTAACACACTGAGAAAAAACAGTTGAATTTAAGAGGGAGAGAAATGCTACACTATGACTATCATTATCAACGTCTATATGAATATTAAAATCACCAGCTATGATAATCTTGTCTGAACTGAGAACTAAGGTTGTTAAGAACTCAGAGAATTCAGACATAAATTCAGCAAAAGAAGCAGTGGGAGGGCAATATACTGTGGTTAATAAAATAGGCTGCTCTGACCTCCAGGATGGATGTGCTAAGCTAAAAATTAGGCATTCAAAAGAGTTATAATTTGAGTTTAGCTTAGGCTGAGGGTTCATTGGTAATGTGGATTCATATATTATCCCGACACCACCACCTTGGCCAGTGTTTCTAGGAATACGAATATCGCCATAGTTGGGGGGGGGGGGGCTCATTGATACTAACAAAATCATTGGGGCATAACCATGTTTCTGTGAGACAGAGTATATTTATATTGTAATCCATGATCATATCATTAATTAAGGTCGCTTTATTGGACAGAGATCTTATATTCAGCAGTCCACTTTTAGTTATTTTATTTTTCTATGGTAAATTAATGGTTTTAATCTTTATCAAGCTATGTTGTATTTGTCTTGGGTTATAATGTTTTGGGTATCGGGGGACATACACAATCTCTATGGGGTTGTGAATTGAAGACTGATCTAAACAGAGAGAATTATTTGGATTAATAGGGTAATATGAGAGGTGGAAGCAAAAAAGGTGGTTGGCAGACCCAGGCACTTTGGGGTGAGGTCACACACCATCTTTCAGTAACTGTACTAAAAAATGCTAAATGGAATAAAACAGATTGTCCCTTAAAACACGTGCACCGAGTCTATTTGGATGGATGCCATCTGGCCTCATAAATGATGGGCGGTTCCAAAACAGGTTGAAATTGTCTATAAAACCAATGTTAAAAGTAGGACATGTTGAGCACAACCAGGAATTAAGGCTAAGAGTTCTATTGAAATAATTGCAACCTCTTCTGAAAGGAGCAAGTGGTCCAGAGATAAACACACATCTGCCACAGTTCTTAAGAGTGGACCGAAGGCTCCTGAAGTCTCTCTTTAAGATCTCAGATGCTTCATCTGGGATGTTGTTGCATCCGACATTCAATTCAATTCAATTCAATTCAACTTTATTTATATAGCGCCATTTCACAACAACAGTCATCTCATAGCACTATCAACTGTAGGGGGGACCCCCACAGTTGCAGAAAGACCCCAGCAATCAGGCGATCCCCTGTGAGCAAGCACTTGGCGACGGTGGAGAGGAAAAACTCCCTTTTAACAGGAAGAAACCTCCAGCAGAACCAGGCTCAGGGAGGGGCAGTCATCTGCTGCGACTGGCTGGGGGGTGAGGGGATAGAGAAGAAGAAAAGAACAGACATGTAGAGAGCAAACAGCACGATGGGGACTCAATCTATGGGAGAGAACAAACAAATGTTAATGACCAGCAAAAAAAAAATATTTCATAGAGAGTGAGGAAAGGAGTGAGGCCCAGTGCATTACTGGAGGTCCCCCGGCTGACTAAACCTATTAGCAGCATAACTAAGGGAGGGTTCAGAAAACACATGATCCCTCCCTAATTGTAGGCTATATCAAAAAGGTAGGTTTTAGCCCTATTCTTAAAAACAGAGATCGAGTCTGACTCCCGAATCCAGATTGGCAGCTGATTCCACAGGAGAGGAGCTTGATAACTGAAGGCTCTGCCTCCCATTGTACTTTTGGAGATTCTAGGTATTACAAGTAAACCTGCATTTTGGGAGCGTAGTGCTCTGTTAGGATGATACGGTAGTATCAGATCTTTTAAATAAAAAGGAGCCTGATTGTTTAGAGCTTTGTAAGTAAGAAGAAGGATTTTAAACTTAATTCTAAACTCTATGGGAAGCCAATGAAGGGAGGCCAGAACCGGAGAGATATGATCTCTCTTTCTAGTACCTGTTAAAACTCTTGCTGCAGCATTTTGGATCAGCTGAAGACTTTTTAAAGATGTTTTAGGACAACCTGATAATAAAGAATTACAATAATCTAATCTCGACATGAGATTAGATTCTAATTGACATGAACAATAACAGTTTTAGTGTGGGGGTATTCATTTAATAGGTCAGTGGTAAGAGCCTCAATGTCTGACACTTTAGCCCCAGGAAAAAAATTTTGTAACACAGTACCTGCTTCTGACGTTCCTCATAATGGAATCACCTATTACCAGCGTCGTGTGGAGGGACTTTGTCGGTGGCTTCTGTAGTGGTAAATAGTTTTGCTGTTGTTGTTGTTGTTGCTGCTGAGGCGGCGGGATGCCGGTGCGGGGGTGACATGGGGGGTTGCGGTCTCTTCTTTTTGGAGCTGGTGTAAAGTTCGGCACACCTAAGGTAGTTTTAATCCAGGGCTTGCGGGTTTGGGCCTCTGCTGAAGAAGAAGGGGCGGCCATGGGGGCAAGATCAGCATCCAGGTGGGGGAACTCCTCCAAGGAAAAGATGTTGAATCTGTTTTCCAATGAGAGGGGAAGGGAGGAGGCGCAGCCGTGCCTGGTCGATCCCCGATGTTTGCTGTTGGACCCGACCATGGTCCAGGGCTGAGAAGAACCACCCAGGGCTTTAGGTTTAGCTCCGAGCTGAAGCCAGTGTTTAGTGCTGAAGTCCTGGACAGCTGAGGTGACTGGAGTAGGGGTGGAAGTGGATGGCGATATGGTAATTTCACCCAGGTAGGTAGCCGTCTCTGCTAGCTGTGAGTCCTTCGCTGGCGCCGACGTCCGACCAAAAATGATCGTGTCCAGATGATTTTCATTCTCATGGATCTTATAGAGGTTAGAGAGTCTCAGTTCCAACTCGGAAACCTTCTTAGAGAGGGAAGCACAGCTGTCACAGGTCGGAGAGGGAGCCATGGCTTTCCAGGCCAGGGGTGGTTAACCAAAACAGACAGGTTAGCCTAGTCTGGTTTGTTGACCAAGAAGGATCAAGTGGCAAGAATCTTCGGTCCAGTAAAATTATAAGTGGGTAAAAATTGTCGAGAACAATGATGCAGTAATTCCAATTGTTTGACGGCGTCTGACAGTGCCTGACCAGTCTGGTTCAATGTCAGACACAGTCGGTTTAATTCTTGCTGCGTCACGTCTTGCTGTGTTACATCCTACAGTCAAAAAAAAGTTATCCATCTGGCAGTGACAAAAGAAAGAAGAAAAAAAAGGAAGATGAGAAAAAAGCAAGACAGTGGTAAGCAGTGCAAATAATACAGTTGTTAATTTAGCTCAGAGCAGCTTAGTGTTTCTGCCTTTGCTGGTCCTGATGTGACTGTGTTGCGTACCTGGGTGTAACGGTAAGGAAATGGTACTTGTCTTGTTTGTTCAGCTAACAGGCTGAAAATAAAAACAGCTAACACAGGTTTGGAGGGGCCCCCTGTGAATTTTTGCCTATGGCCCCAAGAGACTCTAGAATCGGCTCTGCTCCTCGGATACCCAATGCTACAGTGTAGATCTTTCTATTTGCCCTTTGGAATTTATATCAGTCATTATAATAGCCATTTTATGTATCAGTGCATGCTATTGCTAGTTTAGCCATGCTAAAGCACTCATTAGCCAGCAATCTGACAAAGTTGCCATAGCAACAGGAGACTAACTATGCCAAGGTGAAATTGATTCTCCCCAAATTTCACAAGTATATAAAAACAGGAGAACAAAACACTTCAGAGACCATTTCAGACAGAAAAAAACTCCAACTCACTAGAAATGCTACATTTACTACAAAAGGACATTTTTGTGACATTGTAAACACAAAAGTTTGTGGCTTCATCCACTGAACAGCGCACAACTTCAGCGCACAACCTGCTCTACTTATCGCTCATCAGCTTTTCCTCCCTACAATTCATCCTTTTTCCTCAAAATGAAATTCATGTCATGGGGGGGGGGGGGTCATTGTTCTGACAAACTGGAAGAGATCCATTGCACATCACAGAGGAACAAATACCAGTGGTCAGAAGGGATTTCCATGTAGGACTGTAAAAATAGTGTCTGCGCTGAAGTTGTGCATCTCTGCCCAAGGAGACAACCTAGAGGGACAAGATAAGATAAGGCTTTATTAGTCCCACAAGGGGGAAATTACAGAAAAGTCAAGTCAACTCGTTTCAAATCAGGTGTGATTTTGTATTTTTGTGGACAGACTTCCAAAGTTCAGTGATTTATAATGAGATTGCGGCCTGGTGTCTAGAGCAGATGGACATTTTTATGTATGTAGAGAAGGAAAAAATGACCATGTCAAACATCAGTTATTGAGAAACTCTTTGAAGATGAGCAGAATATAATACCTTTTCCTCTATACTGTGGTGTGAAAAAGTGTTTGCCCCCTTCCTGCTTTCTCATTTTTTGTTTGTCACACTTAAATGTTTCAAATCATCAAATAAATTTAAATATTAGACAAAGATAACACAAGTAAACACAAAATGCAGTTTTTAAATGAAGGGTTTATTATTAAAGTAAAAAAAAAAAAATCCAAACCTACATGGCCCTGTGTGAAAAAGTGATTGCCCCCTAAACCTAATAACTGGTTGGGCCACCCTTAGCAGCAACAACTGCAGTCAAGCGTTTGCGATAACTGGCAATGAGTCTTTTACAGTGCTGTGGAGGAATTTTGGCCCACTCATCTTTGCAGAATTGTTGTAATTCAGCCACATTGGAGGTTTTTCGAGCATGAACCACCTTTTTAAGGTCATGCCACAGCATCTCAATTGGATTCAGGTCAGGACTTTGACTAGGCCACTCCAAAGTCTTCATTTTGTTTTTCTTAAGCTATTCAGAGGTGGACTTGCTGGTGTGTTTTGGATCATTGTCCTGCTGCAGAACCCAAGTGCGCTTCAGCTTGAGGTCACGAACAGATGGCCGGACATTCTCCTTCTGGATTTTTTGGTGGACAGCAGAATTCATGGTTCCATTTACCACAGCAAGTCTTCCAGGTCCTGAAGCAGCAAAACAACCCCAGAACATCACATTACCACCACCATATTTTACTGTTGGTATGATGTTCCTTTTTGGAAATGCTGTGTTACTTTTACGCCAGCTGTAATGGGACACACACCTTCCAAAAAGTTCAACTTTTGTCTTGTCAGTCCACAGAGTATTTTCCCAAAAGTTGCCATATGTCAGAACAAGGTCCCATTGGACCTTGTTCTGACATATGGCATAGAAATAGAAAATCTTGTAGTGTCTCCTCATAACCCTGTACTGTCAGACCATTGTCTGTTAACCTTTGATTTTACCATTTCTGACTATTTGGCTCCTAAAGAAAAATATTATTACAGTAGATGCCTCTCAGATGATGCTGTTTCCAAATTTATGCAGATTGTTTCCTCTATGCCATGTGTCAACACAACGGAAATAAGCTATAGACAGCTTGCTCCTTCTGTAATTGATAACATGGTGGATAGTGTTTCAGCTTCTCTGCATCAGGCTCTAGACTTGGTGGCCCCCTTAAAAAAGAAAAGGTCTAATCAGAGATTTCTAACTCCTTGGTTCAACACAGAAACTCGTAGCTTAAAACAGAAGACTCGTCAATTAGAAAGAAAATGGCGCTCTACTAATTTAGATGAAATCTATTTAGCTTGGAGAAATCATCTTTTAATTTATAAAAAATCTCTTAGAAAAGCTAGAACAAGTTATTACTCTGCATTAATAGAAGAGAACAAGAATAATCCCAGGTTTCTTTTCAGTACTGTAGCCAGGTTGACAAAGAGTCAGGACTCTGTCAATCCTAGCATTCCCTTAGAGCTTACTAGTCAGGACTTTATGAACTTTTTCAATAATAAAATTTCATCCATCAGAGATAAAATCAATCAGATTCTTCCCACAGTTAACTTAAATACTGTAACTACTACAACTCCTTCTTTTGATGTCTGTCTTGATGAGTTTACTAACTAACTAACTAACTAACCCGCACTTATATAGCGCTTTTCTAGTCACAAAGACCACTCAAAGCGCTTTCATTAATACTAACCCTCTATTCTAAGGGCCTATAGGAAACAGATATCTAGGGACAATTTAGAACAGCCAATTAACCTAACATGCATGTTTTTGGCATGTGGGAGGAAACCGGAGAAATCCCGGAGTAAACCCACGCAACACGGGGAGAACATGCAAACTCCACACAGATCACTGTTGGTCGGGGGCTGGGATCGAACCCACGATCCCCACAATCCCCCGGCCAAGGGTAAACTGTGCTGCCGCAGTGCTAACCACTGCGCCACCGTGCAGCCACCGTTTACTCCAGTCGACCTTTGTGAGTTAGACAAAATAGTTTCCTCATCCAAACCTTCAACTTGTCTTTTAGACCCTATTCCTACTAGGTTATTTAAAGAAGTCTTCCCACTTATTGGTAGCTTTATTCTTCATATAATCAATTCTTCATTAACTTTAGGCCATGTACCGCAGGCTTTTAAAACAGCTGTAATTAAACCCTTACTCAAAAAGCCAACGCTAGATCCAGGAGCTTTAGCTAACTATAGACCAATCTCTAATCTCCCTTTCATTTCAAAAATCTTAGAAAGAGTTGTTGCTACGCAATTATTCGACCACCTGCAGGGAAATGGTTTACTTGAAGAGTTTCAATCTGGGTTTAGAATCCATCATAGTACTGAAACAGCCTTAGCGAAGGTCACTAACGACCTCCTCATTGCATCTGATAATGGACTAGTTTCTGTACTTGTCCTTTTAGACCTTAGTGCAGCTTGTGATACTATCGATCATAATATTCTACTTGATAGATTAGAACACTATGTTGGACTTAATGGAACTTCGTTGCAGTGGTTTAGATCTTATTTATCTGATAGGTTCCAGTTTGTTTATGTAAATAATGAGTTTTCTTTCAACTCAAAGCTTAGTCATGGAGTTCCACAGGGATCTGTGCTAGGCCCTACTCTTTTTAGTTTATATATGCTTCCGTTAGGCAACATTATTAGAAAGCACTGTATACATTTTCATTGTTATGCAGATGACACACAATTATACCTGTCAATGAAGCCAGATGATAGTAATCAATTAGCCAAGTTAGAAGCCTGTCTTAAGGAAATCAAAGCTTGGATGACTTGTAATTTCCTGCTATTAAATTCAGATAAGACTGAAGTCATTCTTGTTGGTCCAAAAAACCTTAGAAATTCCTTTCCAAATCAAACTTTCAGTTTGGATGCAGTTACTCTTTCTCTTAATAGCTCTGTGAGGAACCTTGGAGTTATTTTTGATCAGGATTTGTCCTTCAATTCACATATTAAATTTGTTTCTAAGACTGCCTTCTATCATTTGCGTAATATTGCCAAGATTAGGAGCATCTTGTCTCAGAGTGATGCTGAGAAACTGATCCACGCTTTTGTTAGCTCGAGATTAGATTATTGTAATTCTTTATTATCAGGTTGTCCTAAAACATCTTTAAAAAGTCTTCAGCTGATCCAAAATGCTGCAGCAAGAGTTTTAACAGGTACTAGAAAGAGAGATCATATCTCTCCGGTTCTGGCCTCCCTTCATTGGCTTCCCATAGAGTTTAGAATTAAGTTTAAAATCCTTCTTCTTACTTACAAAGCTCTAAACAATCAGGCTCCTTTTTATTTAAAAGATCTGATACTACCGTATTATCCTAACAGAGCACTACGCTCCCAAAATGCAGGACTACTTGTAATACCTAGAATCTCCAAAAGTACAATGGGAGGCAGAGCCTTCAGTTATCAAGCTCCTCTCCTGTGGAATCAGCTGCCAATCTGGATTCGGGAGTCAGACTCGATCTCTGTTTTTAAGATTAGGGTTAAAACCTACCTTTTTGATATAGCCTACAATTAGGGAGGGATCATGTGTTTCTGAACCCTCCCTTAGTTATGCTGCTAATAGGTTTAGTCAGCCAGGGGACCTCCAGTAATGCACTGGGCCTCACTCCTTTCCTCACTCTCTATGAAGTATTTTTTTTTTGCTGGTCATTAACATTTGTTTGTTCTCTCCCATAGATTGAGTCCCCATCGTGCTGTTTGCTCTCTACATGTCTGTTCTTTTCATCTTCTCTGTCCCCTCACCCCCCAGCCAGTCGCAGCAGATGACTGCCTCTCCCTGAGCCTGGTTCTGCTGGAGGTTTCTTCCTGTTAAAAGGGAGTTTTTCCTCTCCACCGTCGCCAAGTGCTTGCTCACAGGGGATCACCTGATTGCTGGGGTCTTTCTGCAACTGTGGGGGTTCCCCCCTACAGTTGATAGTGCTATGAGATGACTGTTGTTGTGAAATGGCGCTATATAAATAAAGTTGAATTGAATTGAATTGAAAAGTCTTGGGGATCATCAAGATGATTTCTGGCAAAACTGAGACGAGCCTTTATGATCTTTTTGCTCAGCAGTGGTTTTCGTCTTGGAACTGTGCCATGCAGATCATTTTTGCCCAGTCTCTTTGTTATGGTGCAGTCATGAATACTGACCTTAACTGAGGCAAGTCAGGCCTACAGTTCTTTGGATGTTGTTGTGGGGTGTTTTGTGACCTCTTGGATGAGTCGTCGCTGCACTCTTGGGGTAATTTTGGTCAGCCGGCCACTCCTGGGAAGATTCATCACTGTTCCATGTTTTCGCCATTTGTGGATAATGGCTCTCACTGTGGTTCACTGGAGTCCCAAAGCTTTAGAAATGGCTTTATAACGTTTTCCAGAGTGATAGATCTCAATTACTTTGTTTCTCATTTGTTCCTGAATTTCTTTGGATCGTAGCATGATGTGTAGCTTTTGAGGATCTTTTGGTCTACTTCACTTTGTCAGGCAGGTCCTGTTTAGTTGTTTTCTTGATTGAGAACGGGTGCGGCAGTAATTAGGCCTGGGTGTGGCTAGAGAAATTGAACTCAGCTTTCCAAAGATGTGATAAACCACAGTTAATTTATGTTTTAACAGTGGGTAATCACTTTTTCACAGGACCATGAAGATTTGGATTTTTTTTTACCATCAATAATAAACACCTTCAATTAAAAACTACATTTTGTGTTTACTTGTGTTATCTTTGTCTAATATTTAACTTTGTTTGATGATCTGAAACATTCAAGTGTGACAAACATTCAAAAAAAATGAGAAATCAGGATGGGGGCAAACACTTTTTCACACCACTGTATATTTTCCACTGATCCTGGTCTTGCATAGAATACAAATTACTGCTCTTTGCATACGTTTCTTTGTGCAGCGATTTATCCTGAAGGCTTTCATGTTCTGTCATATGCTGCATGCAGGATATGCTATAAGAATCTATAAGATGAAAGTTCCAGCTTGCATACTTGTGCGCTGCAGAAACACTCAAATAAACAAGGCATAGTTACATGGCACAATTTTATTCACTATCGCCTCAAATGCAAACGAACAAAATAGGCACATCATTTTCCTGCACAGATACAGAGGCGAACATTCAGCATGGACACTTTCGTCTGTGCCTTCATAAAGAACTTATAATCTCATCAGCTTTGCACTTTTGCATCATTTTTTTATGGTTTTAAGAGCCTTTTCACTTAAAAGCTCCAAGTGTTTACAAGTAGCACTGTGTGATGTCAGCCCATTTAAAATGACCCTGAGGAAAACAGACCCTTGCTGCAAATCTAATTTTATGACATTTTATGAGCCACATCATTTAATTACTCTAGCGCCCTCAGTGCTAAATGAGCAATTACTTCATAACATTGTTGTGTTTTGCGCGATTGCTGCGTCTGTTAAAAGTTCAGAGGCTTTTTCCCCCATTTTGCCTAATTCACAGCCACTCCATTCTTAATTTTTATTGTGATGCAGTAGACCACACACAGTCACTTTTTATTCCCTGCCCATATCAGATCATATGAGGTAACTGTAAAACAAAAAAAGGCTGTAGAGCTTAATTTCAGGATTCTCCCAAAAGCTCACACAGAGAAGTAGTGCAGGAGAGTACGGCTCAGTGACTTCAGATTTTTCCCTGCTGCTGATTGCCAGTGTTGTCTGGAAAGCATCCTGCGGGAAGCGTGCGGCTCATGGATATTACACACAGACTTATTACCCTTGACAGAAGAAATGAGATGAAAAGAGAGAAATAATAGCAGAAGAGCCACTACCTTGGGGTGGAATAACACACAGCCAGCAGGCAGGCTGGTTTCTGTGTGATTGGAGAAGATTGCGTAATTCTAGTTGTTGTGCGTCGGTCACCCGTCACTAGTCTTCTCTGTATGTGTCTCACTGTATGGCCCAGGGTGTGCTGTTGGCTTGTATAGTGTGTACAAGTCTGGTTCCTCTCTAGCTCTTCCTGCAATTTGCAGTTATGGCAGATCAGTCTTCTTTTTATGAACAATTTATCATTTGGAGCTTGTGACATATTTGACCGTTGATGCTAATTAATTCAGTTCTGCTCAATTACAGGGCAAAACGATAACTTTAATCAAATGCAGAACTTGCCATTAAATTAAAAACCTTTTAAATGAATTTTAAAAAGCACATTATATATTAATAACATAATTGTCACTAATAATTAATGGTTTCATAAGCTGCGAGGGGCAGGTTTAAATTACCCAAGCATATATTTGGATAACCATGAAAAAAGCTGGTTCTTATCGACCCATGAATTTTCCAGTCTTCATTAAAAAAAAAACAAACATTTTCACAGTATCCTGGTATTTAATTAGATGAAAGTTATCCAGAGAATTACAGTAGAATTCATTTGCATGCATTTGCTGTTTCTTTTGCATTTTTTTCTGCAAATGCGGTAAAAAATGGTTTAAATTCTGTGTGTGGACCTCAGAGTTAAGCCATACAAATACTTTATAATAGAGAAGCTGTCACACCCTCTACTTCTGCACATGGGACCTTAAATCAGAAAAAATCTCCACTGAAATGAATGGTGAGAGGGAAATTATCTTTTGATCCTGATCGAATTTTGCCACGAGTTACATATATGATGTTTGTCAATTTAAAAGATAATTTTCCATGTAATTAAAGCTGTCGGCTGTCATATAATAAGAGAGTAATATTTAGTTTTTGTGAAAATGCTTTAGCGTACTACATCTCCCATCATCCCACATCACCAAACACGATCATGGCGGTTCCTCTCTCAAACCTCACCTCCTGTTTCCTGACCGATGAAAGAAGGATCCAAAGAGGAGAAAAACAACACAAATGTATTTTGAGAACTGGAGCTGATCCAGAGGACTGTTAGTTACTTCACCCTGGGCTCTCTTTGAACACGTGACATAGCTTAACATGTTTGTTTGTAGTTTTTTAATTTACATATGTGGCCAGCCATGGAAAAACTAAGAACAAGTCTCCCAAAGGGTATTTTGATTTATTTACCAATTCTAAAAGTGTGGAATCTAAGGGCACATTCACATGGCCACTTTTTGGTCTGGGCCAAAGGAACTCTGCTCCGCTTCTGCGGATAGTTTGATTTGTTTGGTGTCATTTGAACGTGCGTTTGAACTCTGGTGCACACCAAACAAGCAAAGTCTGGTCCACCCTCATGGAGAGCATGTTGGCACTGAGGGGGAAGGACAATGAATTTTTCCTGTTCGCCCACTTGTTCCTCAGGAACCTACCGGCTACAGCGAGGGCGATCCTGGCCAACTCGCCACTGCTGGTTGCTAAGGACTACCGCACCCTGTCACAGGAAGCGGACCGCATCATTTTGGTGACCAGAACTCTCAGCGTGCAGATAGTGGCACCGGCATCCATGAGGGACTCCAGCGAGATCGAGGAGCCATTGGTGGTAGCCGGGACGGACACCAGGAGACGAAGGAGCGGGGGTATCTGTTTTTATCATCGCCGTTTTGACTCAAATGCCTAACGCTGCCTGTCGCCAAGCCAATTCAAGAAGCCGGGAAGACAGCACGTTCAGAATTCAGTTGTAGCTGCAACCGATGGCGACATTTATGCCCCCAAGAGTTTACAGAACGCCAGCTTTGTTTTCGTCAGGCATGATGCGCACCAGACCCCACTGCGCCCACCGTACGACGGACCGTTCAGGGTGTTGGAACCTGGGGCGAAACATTTTGTGTTTGACTTTGGAGGGCGTAGGGAGACCATCTGCATCGACAGGCTGAATCCCGCTTTTGTGTTGGCAGACAAGCAGGTGGTGTTGGGCCAAGCTCCCCAGCGCGGACATCCACCGTTGGTGGCTCCGCAAGTTGGTGTTCCCTCGGCAGGGACCTGCACACGTGAAGTTGATGTGTTTCCCCCCCCTCCCTTTTTCCCTCCATAGACTGACGTGCCTTCCTGTACACCTTGCCAACAGGGTGCTCCGACTGGATCAGCGACCCCCCACTACAGCCGCTATGGGCGCTCGGCTCAAGCCCAAAGGACGGGGGGGGGGGGGGGGAGTAGTGCCCTTTCTGGGTGTTCGGGGGGGTGGCGCTGTGTGGCGGCACGGGTGGGGGATTCTCTACCCAGAGAAGGCAGCTGGGATAAGGGGCAATAATGGACCGGAGGAGAAAGGCCACCAGGGGGTCTCAAACGGGACAGTATAGACTATGTAACCCCCCCCCCGGGGAGAGGAGGTACCGCCGGAGCTGCTGGAAGAGAGAAGAGTGTGAGCAGCGGCGCCGGCATTATGATGTTAATGCCCCACACAGGGCTTTGTTCCAAACAGTGGATTATGGTCGGAAGTTCTGGGTCTCAATGCATGGGACTATAGGTATAAAAGAGGAATGCACAGAGACTCATGAGATCTTTTACTGTACTGCATGTTGGAGATGGAATAAAGTACACGTGTCGTCCAGCTCATTGCCTCCCCTGCTTCCGTTCTCCACACCTTCACATTAAAGATTCAAGATTCAAAGGCTTTATTATCATGTGCACAGTTAAGAAATGCTACATTTCCTGAGCAATGAAACTCTTCCTTTGCTCTCCGAGCGAATGCCAAGTTAAAGGTACAAAAACAACAATTCTAATAGGTCATGACACACTAACACAGTAACTCAATCCTAGTATTGATGGATGCTAAGACACATACACCAACACACAGTTAGGCAGTAGAGGAATGAAAATGAAGTCACTAGAGGACTAAAGTGATAGTGGTATATTGATATCAGAGATGATGTGAACCTGAGATGGCATGAACCTATGTACAGTGTGCAAATGAGCAGTGTGCAACCTGATGTGAACCTGAGATGGCATAGACTTATGTACAGTGTGCAATTGAGCATTGCGCAACAAGCAGTGTATAATTACAAATTATTGGTAAGTAGCAGCAGAGATTATATGGACATCAGACAGGTGATACTATATCTACTGTACAGGTGAGCAGTGTGCAAATTTAGCAGCCGGTGTGTGAGTTCCTATATGCAAAGCTGTGTTACAGAGTTTTGGGAGTTGTTGTCTGTTCGTGAGTCTGATGGCAGTGGGAAAGAAGGAGTTTTTCAGTTTGGTTGTCTGGCATTTCACACTTCTGTACCTCCGACTTGAGGGTAGAACTGTGAACAGTCTGTGTTGGGGGTGGGTGGGGTCCCGGAGGATGACGTCAGCTTTCTTTTGGACTCTGCGGTGGTAGGTGCTCTGCAGAGAGGGGAGTGGAGTCCTGATGATCTTCTCCGCTGTCTTCACCACTCTCTGCAGGCGTTTGCGCTCCAGGGCAGTGGTGTTTCCATACCACGCAGTGATGCTGTTGGTCAGGATGCTCTTGATGATGCAGCTGTAGAAATTGTTGAGGATTCTGGAAGACATGCCGAGCTTCTTCAGCCTCCTCAGAAAGTACAGTTGCTGTTGAGCTCTTTTGACCAGCTCTGTGGTGTTGTGTGTCCACTTAAGGTCCTCGCTGATGTGGATGCCCAGGTATTTAAAGCTGCTCACTCTCTCCACCTCAAGCTTCTGGATGAACAGTGGCCGATGGGGTCTCCTCCTCCCTTTCCTCATGTCCACTATCATTTCCTTTGTCTTGTCCGTGTTGAGGGTAATGTTGTCCTCACACCATGACACCAGGTTGGCCACCTCCCTCCTGTAGGATGCTTCGTCATCACCAGTGATGCGTCCTATCACTGCTGTGTCATCCGCAAACTTTAGGATGATGTTGTCTTTGTGGGAGGCAACACAGTCATGGGTGAACACGAACACGAACGGGCGAATTTTTCGTGCAGCACGATTATATTATAACTCAATGAAAATACATGAAAACACATGAATTCACCGTCTGGGTGAGATGCAGACAGGCGAAGTTGCCACTCACCTGAAAAAGTTGTCCCTGCCTTGAAAACTTGATGCATGGTTCTGTTGCTAGCTTGCTATAACCTTGGCAGCACATCCGTGGCAGGAATCCGTGGGTAAATAAATCCAACATCCCTATTCAGCTGAAGAGCTCCCCGTCCTTCTGCCTCCATTTTGGGTAGAAAATAACAATAAAGACAACCATGTGGATCCAAGAAATACTTTTACCGGAGAAAGCCGAAGAGAAAAGTTAAAAAAAAAAATGTCTTTTGGATTTGGAGTAGTGAGGAGTGAGGAAATGCAGGCTCTGATAGATATTTGGTCTGAGGACCAGATTTCTCAGCTGCTTGTGGCTACACACAAGAATACCGATGTTTTAAAAACATTTAGCGACATGATGGTGGCAGGGGGGTTTATACAGACAGTGGAGCTTTATATTTTTATTAGTTTGTGGCGGACAAACAACTCAGCTGAAGGGAACAGTGTTATGCTGAGAATTGCTCACTTGCTGAGAACTGCATCCCATTGTCGAATAAACATAATTTAAAGCTAATTTACAAGAGGTGATAACAGTTTTTACTTCTAAAAATGTATAATGGGTACTTATAAAAATGCACAAATGGTTACAAGCCTGGCTATATTGTTATATTTTATAATTTTGGTGGATGGGATGCAGTTCTTGGCAAGCGAGCAATTCTCGGTATAGCACCGGATTTCCCTTTTCAATCCTGGCCAATCGATGAGCCGGATTTCTCTTCTTCGCCGAGATTTTTTCTTCCTAGTCAGTGGTGGTTTTGGCTACAGCGCCACAAACGGGCAGCTGTTGAAACTGTGTGACGTTGTCCAAGCAGTTTGGTCGGCTTGAGTGAAGTGCTGTGTGAATGCAAACCAAACCAAACGAAGGTGTGAAAATTCTCGCCATTCTCCACAGAGTCGAACCGAGACCCCCGGATTATCCTGGTGTGAATGCTGCCTTAGGCTCTCTCTTTAAAGGTGTCATTGACTGAAAATGGTGTGTTTGTAGGTCCTAACCATCTAAAATGTGTCTGTTACAGTGAAGTGTAGTCAGGGGAGGCAGGTGAGGCAGAGTCGCACCAGTCATCATAAAAAACAAAAAAGAAATAATGATAGATAAATATTATTATTTGTCCCCAGATTTATCTTGTAGGTCTAAATGTAATTTCTGAATGATTCTAATCATTTCATTAATATTCATATTTAAAATTGCTGAATCTACATATTTCCTGTTCAAATTCAAGGCAGAGAGGCGAAGTGATGCAGCAGCAAACGGAGCCTCAGATGACTGTGCAATCCTTCACAATCTGGATTGAGCTTGTGCAATATGCGCACTCCCATTGCAACCTCTCTGTATGTCAACACAGCCACTTTTACTGTGTGTCCTCACTTTCTATTGTCTAGATAATGTCCCTCACATGTGTTTATATCATAAATATTTAGTCTTCCTAATCTGACATTAAACTTTAGTTAAAAAAACACAGTCAGAGGGTGCACAGTACCATTGCCCCAGGCGGGACGGGGGGGTGCTTGAGCACTGAAGCACAGGATTTTTTCAAATTTAAAGACGATAAGGACATTTTTTAAACAAAGTCACAGCGATTTTTGTCCAGACGGTTAGGCAAATTTACTTCATTTACAAGTAAAGGTAAGACTATGCATGCATACTTGTTGTAAGTAGTTGAATTTATAATAAATGAGTGTAAATTGTGGAACTGCAACACACAGAGAGGTGCAGTTGTCAGAGCCACAAACTTATGTTCTTCCTTGACCAAAAACAAAGTATAATAAATCTTGTGCTTAAAAAACTTGTTTGTAAAATCTGTTATACTTATGTAACTAAGGGCCTGTGCGCGTTGTCTGTACTCAAGGAGAGTTATAAAATGAAAACGTGGACTTTTATTACTGCCTTTTCTGTGTATTCCATTAAGAGATAATTCAATAACTACCTTACACTTGTTCTGATAATGTTGTTTATAAAATCCAAATTTAAAAATGTAAGATTAGCAGATTATAAAACCATGCAATCTTTCAACTGCATGTTGAATTTAAGCTTAATCTACTGTAAAGGGTTCATATATTTGTAAATCTGACTTTGAAAGCGGCCACCAGCCATGAACCTCACATCCCATCACACCCCATTTTTCCTCTTCTAGGTATTTTCCTTTACATCAAGAAATGGGAACCGTCACTAAAACGTTAACATCACCATTTTCTATAAATTCTGTTCACACCAACTTGAATCCTTGTTTATCTACAACACTTGATCATATACATCAATCTTAGGCATTATTTTAACTTATTTTCTTGCAGTATTATCTATAGCCAAGGCCAAAGGGGGCTAGCTGAAGCTAGCAGTTTAGGCACTCATTACCTCCACCAAGGGAGGACGGAGGTAATGTTTTCAGTAGCGATGGTTTCTGTTGGTTGGTTGGTTTGTCTGTTACCAACGTAACTCAAAAAGTTTTGAATGGATATTGATGAAATTTTCAGGAAAGGTGTGTAATGGCTCGGGGAACAGATGATTAGATTTTGGTGGTGATTCAGATGACGATGCAGGTGCAGGAATGAATGATATTTTATATATTAATCTGGCTCTTCATGTACTGCCTCTTTAAGATGTGTCCACTCTGTTACATGTGTGGTCACGCCATAGGGCCACACGCCTCAGCAACCCAGAAGCCAAACACTGCAGAAAAAGTATTAGGGGGCGTGTCCACCAAACTCATTTTTCCTGCTGTGGGCGACTGTTTTCTATTCATTCTCTATATAGTCCAGCGTTTACAGCGCTGAGCACCCTCGGTATGTGCTCTCTGAGTGCTCTCTAGTTCATGAATGTTTTTGTATGTATTGTACTCCAGGGACCAGTCATAGCCTATCAACCACTGAAAAATACACCTCTGCCCACCAGTGATGCATTATTTCATTCATTATGTAGCCATCTCACCCGCCTTGCTTTGTTTACCAACATTGACTACAATGCAGCATGGGAGGCACACGAGGGAGGGACATACAAAGCAAATGGGAATTACCACCTCAGCACTTGAGCGAAAGGCCTGGGTAGTGCTATTATGGCCACTGTGTGTATCATAACCCCCCATATAACCCTTAGTCACCCACCTGTAACCCCAGACACCTGTTACACAATGAATGAACCAACGAAATTAAGATGCATATATACTTTAACATTTATTAGACAAATCAAGAGTTTTCACACACACTAAATAAAATAAAAGTAATTAAAAAAAGCAATAATGGATAGACAGTCAAATTAATTAAATTAAATGAAGACAGACTGTACCCGGGTGTCAGTTCAAATGGTTTGTTTGTGGTGCCACTTGTTGGTGCACTTGCTGGAGTTCGTGTGTTTCCTCAATTAAAAAAACAACACAGCACTGCTGGTACTCACTGCTGGCTGTTCAGTCAATAGTGACAGGTGTCCCTGGGAAAACCGGGGCCACCTGTCACTATTGACTGAACAGCCAATGAACAGCCAATGAACAGCCAATGAACAGCCCGTCATGAGTGGGGACACACTCATGACGAGCATCTGGAACGCTGCTGAGCCTCTTCTGCAGGAGAACAAGTCCTGAGCACTTCAGTAGTATGGCGCAGAGTCCTCAGAAACTTCAAAGCGCTGCACCGCTTGGCGCCTTGAAGTCGCAAAGCACACTATAAATTTACAGACAGTTATAAATCCTGTGTTCCCGACTTACAACCATTTACATTAACACAGTTTTAACTTACAACCATTTGCATTAACACAATTTTAACTTACTGTAAGTGCACACTCACTCAGTAACTTGGTGTAGAAAGGCTCAAACGTCATCTCAGCCCCCCTCTGAATTAGCCAAACGTCCAGCAGCTAACTCGCCTCATGGCCACTCTCAACACCGCTCCCTCACTCCACAGCCCGGCAGTGGCTTGAACACGGTGATTGACCCCTTGAACAGATTACAACAATTATAAGCACCATGTACTTACATATACTCAACCAAAAATACAAGTATTAACAATTATAAACTCACAAGAAAGTCAGCTAAATCCTCCAGCGCAGCTTTTCCGTCTCACCTCCTCAGCGTCTCAGAATCAACTGAACTCTCTCTCCCTAGTCCCGCCCTCTTCAACATCGGACCATGCCAGAGTCTTCTCTGATTGGTGCCCGAGCAGACTATTTGGGTGCAGCTGCACTTAACGTGGGGAGTGAGCGGCACTTCACAGACCAGTTCAGATTGTGGAAGAATCCAGGACAACTCCAAACTGCACCCCTTCATCAGCAAACACACAACACATCTTGAAACTGGGGTGCTATAATTATTTGAGACAAATTTACTTTATTTGGCTCATTCTCTCCACCCAAACTAATCTTAGCTAAAGCGCTAAGTTAGCAAGAGTGGTGTAAGTGGGAGGGCAGAGTACAATGGGGTCTGGGAGATTTTAAAGGAACATGCACTGAAACCAGGCATTCTCAGAAAGGCTGCAAAAAAATGCTGCAATATTTAAAGAAAGTTTGACCCAAATATGTCACAAATTAAGAAATGTGAGTTGTTAAAATATGGGAAAAAGTGCAATCATTGACCTCTTTAATGTTTTATTACTTTGGTTTTTAATCCAAAATTCACCAATGTTCACTGTTCTATGTTTTAGAGTCCATCAGATCCTGAATATTTCTAGCTCCCTGTTTTGCATTTCTTTAAAACTAACCATTAACTTCTTTCTGTCTGGAAAATCAAGAGTACCCTTTCATCTGACCTGATGTCCACAACAGCTGTGACCTAAGATATTTTGTTTCTCTGCTGTTTACGCTTTCTGCAACAGTGCTCACTTGGTCACAAGGAAGAATTGATTTAAAGGAACTTTAGAGGATTTTAAGGAAACGATAGCTCAAGGATCCATCACAAAGCAAGACAGAATAGGAAAGTGATTAAATGTCTGGACATATACAGTGGTGTGAAAAAGTGTTTGCCCCCTTCCTGATTTCTCATTTTTTTTGTAGATTTGTCACACTTAAGTATTTCAGATCATCAAACAAATTTGAATGTTTGACAAAAATAACACAACTAAACACAAAATGCAGTTTTTAAATGGACATGTTTATTATTAAGGGTAAAAAAAAATCCAAACCTACATGGCCCTGTGTGAAAAAGTGATTGCCCGCTAAACCTAATAACTGGTTGGGCCACCCTTAGCAGCAACAACTGTAATCAAGCATTTGCCATAACTGGCAATGAGTCTTTTACAGCGCTGTGGAGGAATTTTGGCCCACTCATCTATGCAGAATTGTTGTAATTCAGCCACATTGGAGGGTTTTCGAGCATGAACCGCCTTTTTAAGGTCATGCCACCGCATCCCAATCGAATTCAGGTCAGGACTTTGACTAGGCCACTGCAAAGTCTTCATTTTGTTTTTCTTAAGCCATTCAGAGGTGGGCTTGCTGGTGTGTTTTGGATCATTGTCCTGCTGCAGAACCCAAGTGCGCTTCAGCTTGAGGTCACGAACAGACGGCCGGACATTCTCCTTCTGGATTTTTTGGTAGACAGCAGAATTCATGCTTCCATTTACCACAGCAAGTTTTCCAGATCCTGAAGCAGCAAAGCAGCCCCAGACCATCACACTACCGCCACCATATTTTACTGTTGGTATGATGTTCCTTTTTGGAAATGATGTGTTACTTTTATGCCAGATGTAATGGGACACACACCTTCCAAAAAGTTCAGCTTTTGTCTTGTCAGTCCACAGAGTATTTTCGCAAGAGTCTTGGGGATCATCAAGATGTTTTCTGGAAAAACTGTGACAAGCCTTTATGTTCTTTTTGGTCAGCAGTGGTTTTCGTCTTGGAACTCTGCCCTGCAGGCCATTTTTGCCCAGTCTCTTTCATATGGTGGAGTCATGAACACTGACTTTAACTGAGGCAAGTGAGGCCTGCAGTTCTTTGGATGTTGTTGTGGAGTCTTTTGTGAATTCTTGAATGAGTCGTTGCTGCGCTGTTGGGGTAATTTTGGTCGGCCGGCCACTCCTGGGAAGGTTCCCCACTGTTCCATGTTTTTGCCATTTGTAAATAATGGCTCTCACTGTGGTTCGCTGGAGTCCCAAAGCTTTAGAAATAGCTTTATAACCTTTTCCAGACGGATAGATCTCAATTACTTCGTTTCTCATTTGTTCCTGAATTTCCTTGGATCGCAGCATGATGTGTAGCTTTTGAGGATCTTTTGGTCTACTT
This sequence comes from Pholidichthys leucotaenia, assembly GCA_020510985.1. NCBI lineage: Eukaryota > Metazoa > Chordata > Actinopteri > Cichliformes > Pholidichthyidae > Pholidichthys > Pholidichthys leucotaenia. The sequence continues at coordinate 143,127,897 of CM035840.1, forward strand.
CACTTTGTCAGGCAGGTCCTATTTAAGTTATTTCTTGATTGAGAACAGGTGTGTCAGTAATCAGGCCTGGGTGTGGCTAGAGAAATTGAACTCATCTTTCCAAAGATGTGATAAACCACAGTGAATTTAAGTTTTAACGGGGGGAGGGGGGGTCAACTTTTTCACACAGGGCCATGTAGGTTTGGATTTTTTTTTACCCTTAATAATAAACACCTTCATTTAAAAACTGCATTTTGTGTTTACTTGTGTTATCTTTGTCTAATATTTAAATTTGTTTGATGATCTGAAACATTTAAGTGTGACAAACATACAAAAAAAATGAGAAATCAGGAAGGGGGCAAACACTTTTTCACACCACCGTAGATGAAGGAAATGTAGACACTGAGGAGGCTGGTGCGTAGTAAAAAGTCTTTATTATAAATTTTAGAACTAAACATAAACAATCAAAAGATGCTGCCATGAGATGAGAAGAAAAAGGCTGCTAAACCAAAAATACAAGGCATGGGAAATTAGCAGCCGAGGAAGTCTTGGAGACACCAGGACACTGACGTGATGTTAAAGAACAGGTCAATGGCTGATGCAGCATTTCTAAAGTTGGAAATGTCAGCCACCAGCTGACATTACAGCATCCCAAGGTGGGAATCACGATACAATACTGTCTCAATACTTTGGTCATGATGCAGTACTATCACGATACAAATCCTTAAGTACAGTAGATGAATAAATCAGTATTGGTTATGTCGAACTGTGTGTTGGGCTGCTTTAGTTTAGAGACAATAGCATTGCAACATATATGTTGGGCGCCTGTTATATGGTCAGGGATTAGATGTATAAATAGGACAGAACTGTAGCCAAGTTTTTCCAGCAGAATAGGAAAATGTGAAATGACTACCTATAAAAAAAAGGACCAAAGTTACTGTTCCAGTTGATCTCTTAACTGCCGAGCTTCTTGACCTTGGTTCAGACAAATAAAAGGACCAGCTGACAGTGAAGTGGTGCTGCTCTCAGGATGGACTGAGGCAAGGTGACTCACTGGCTCTGCCTCCTAATGCAAGGCACTGTGTAACCTCAGGGAGGAACTGATGGAGCTCTTACATGCCAGAACAGCCACTGTGGTGGCTTTCAGTGTGTGTGTGTGTGTGTGTGTGTGTGTGTGTGTGTGTGTGAGCAGCTTCACTCTGATATCACTCTGTCAATACAGTGGAAATCTCTAATCTCTGCCAAGTACAGTACAACAAAATGCTTCAAGTTGCTTTCTGGTCACAATAATACTTGAGGTAACGGATGATTTTTTGAGTTAGCTTGTGGAACAGTGAAAGCTGATCTTGGGCACCTGCCTCCCCACAAGCATGCCAGTCCTGTTTGCCATATGGCTGCTATTCAGCGCAACTCAAGTGAGGAGTAAAGAATGGATGATCCTCCGGGCAAGACAGTGCCACTGGAGAAGAAGTAATGAGTGCAGGAGCTCCCATTAAGATGTCACTGAATGCATCTTAGTCATATTCTGTGATCGACAGCTGTATGGATGAGGTCCAGTGCATGATCATATATGCATTCCATGTATCTCGCTGAGCAAAAACTTTCTTAAAAAAGCTGCAAAATAAATAAATTCCTTGAGATATTTTGTTGTGTGCTGTGCTACTGAAATATATTTTAAAGCTTATGCAGCCAGGATCTTAGATTAGCATAACATGTGGCATGGTGATTATGAGCAAACCAGCACAACAATATTTTATTTGAATTTTAGCACACTTCTGGGTTAGTCAGTCAGAGGGCCAACTGCTTGATCCACTAAGTTGTCACAGGGTTGTCTCAAGCGGTGGGGCAGGATCGCTGATCTCGATGTGGTTCCAACCCTACATTTAAATCTATTTTGGTGGGGCACGCAGAGATCAGCACTTCCCTAAACATACTTCAGCTCTGCAGGAACACACAGATAAGACACAGAGACAACGGAGCGGATGATTAGGGAAATCACACACAAACGAGAGCACTACAGAAGCACTCAGGATCTGATTGTACTATTGTACTTGAGGAAGTTACTAAATAGCACAGTGGAAGGCACCATAAAAATGTGAAAAGCTTGATACACTCTCTCTTGGCTTTAAAAGGTGAGTCATGTTGTTACCGTGCATGGATCACAGCAGTACTGCCCCACTCTGGGCTCCTCCACTGTTCTGCCAGGCCAGATGGCCACCATATGTATACAGAGCGAGCGATCTTAGAGGGAGACCTAGTATGGTGCAAAGCAGGAAACAGAGAGATGAAGCGTGCTGGAATTCCTGTTTTACTCTTAATTTGTTCCGAGCAACTGTGTGCCAAACAGAAATAAAAGGGTCAGTGAAGCAGGGATTTTTTAAAAAATTTTTCTTGGTGTGCATGCAAAGACGGCACAGCTCCAGAGGTATGGTCTTGGTTTGGGTTCTCAGGTGACCACAGGATGGTCTGACATGGCCACAAGTCTTTAATGAGTTAGTCCTGAGCTTGCCACACGGGTTTATATAGGAGGGTTGTGCAGTCATGAGCCCTGTGTGAATGTCATGTACACTCCCAAATGTCTGGTAAAATTAGGAAACTGACAGAGACACACACACAGATACACAAATGCTAGTATACAACCACTAGCTGCAAACAGGTTAATAACAAGTCTTGAATCACACAAAAAGCACACACACACACAGAGAAAATTATTGGTAATTAAAAAGTCTTAATCCCAGACACTTGAAGTTTACACGAAGTGGGGTGTGCGCTGCCTTTGTTTACCTACATTACGTACATTTCTTGGCAGCCAAGTTCAGCATACAGTCTGCCAAAGATCCTCCAGAGTCCCCATGATCTGAACGATATTCCAAAGCTTGTCAGGCTCATGTGTTGCTCTGGAACAAAAACACAATCCTCATGATGTGTTCTTACACAAGTATGAGTAAACCGCCAAAAGAAATGCGTTCCAACTGTGGCTTTACGTTTATTTTTGTTCTCACATCAACAGAAGGGAGAGCCTGTTCTCGGCATATCCTCCTCCTGTTTCAAGTAAAGGGGAAAAAATGATGGTAAAAATGGATATGATACTATATTGATCCTCACTCGTCTACAGAGGTCAGAGGTAAGCCATGTAAATACACCACGGTGCCTCTTGAAGCTGATAAAGGGTCATGTCACTTCTCGTGCAAGGACACAATTATCTTCTGCTTGCTGAGGCTTGAATGATGCAGTAAATACTGTCACCTTGCCGCCCTCCACGGTGTGACAGTTTCAGCTGTTAGTGTGAAAGCTACGGACAGTGATGTCTCAGATTAGATTTTCTTGATGGAGTTCACGCTCCATCACTAACTATAGAAAAAGTCTGTTACACACTGACACATCAACAGGAAATAAAACAACAGCGACATAACAGATTGATTCATGCACTCGTTCTTCTGTCTTCTATTCTTAACACTTAATTAGAGATTTGTTTCCTGGCAGGTGACGAGTATGCTCTCATTGCTTAATTGTGCTCGGCTCTTTGGCTCATTATTTTTTATCGTTTACTTTTTATGGTTTATTTTAGTGTTAGCTGCAGTGAGGAGATGAAAATATAGACAAAACTGTCAGCCATAAAATACAATCTACATCGACCCCTTCTGCTGCTCTTGAGCTCTGGCACTGAATATTGGCCAAGAAATGTTGTATTAATCACTGCCTCACAGTGAACTTGATCATTGACCTTTTGGATGTAAAATGCCATCGGTGTCATGTTCTTGAGTATTGGTTTAACCCTTCTGTTGTTAGCCTTTATAGTGTTTTCCTCTTCATGGTGCTTTGCTTTACTTGGGGCAAGGCTGATTTGGGGCATGCCTAACAAGGACTTCTGGGCTGTGAAGTGGATTTTTTTTTTTTTTTTTTTTTTTTTGCTGCTAAGTTTGGGTTAACTTCTTTAAAACAAAAAAAGCCAACTTTATTCAGTCTGTATACAACAAAGCATGTACAGTAGAACAAAATTATTTTTTTTAAATTGACATTAAAAGTGATGTAGCCACTGCCATGAGCATGATTGTGAGTTATGGAAAGAAGCTGGAGCATCCAAAGAAGCTCCACGCAGCATGGGGAGAGCATGAAAACTCCACAAAAACCTGAGCTCAATACCAGACCCTTTTACTGTGAGGCACCACTGATCCAAAACGTGGCCCAGGTCACTTGCAGCATTCCTTAATCCAGAATGGCTAATGCAGTCAAAACGGCATATAGACAAATACGAAAACACTTGCCACTTTAGTCCCTTGTCCTTATTTTTGTGGATACACACATCAGATCTTATCTGTGTTCTGCAAGAGCTGGCATGAGAGAAGCTTAAATGGGGGCATTCTTAGTTTTCAGGCTGCTTTTTTAACCTGGACGGAAGGGGTGGGAAAAAAACATCAATTAGCGATATTTGGCACTCGTGATGATGCATGTATATTGATCTTTTACCAATCATACTGTATATGTATACTGTATATATGTAAATGTTGCAAACTCTTGGGTATTAATTAACCAGCTGAGTTGTCAGTTGACTACATAGTGCAAAGTAAGCAAGCATTGGCAGGTGAAGGCATAGCTTGTCTCGCAAGATTCCTGGCCAGGTGTTCAAATTAGGAAGCGGCTGGAGAACAACAATGAAGGAAGAGCTGAGAAATGTGTTGAAAAGTTAACTCAAATGTTTGGCCTTTTTTTATTTTATTTTATAAGCCAAGCTGAAATGAAAGAACTTGACATGACACACTCAAAACCACTTGGGAATACATGGGCCAGCACACTCTTCATGGCATTATCCAGCTGCAGTATTGGCAGACAACTGTCAAGCTACAACATTCGAGCACAACAAAATTTGACACTGAATAAGAGGGGAAATTATATGGTATTGGAATACTCATTTTATCATGATATCGAAATACAGCACATATTTTATGATCATACTCACCTCGACTGGCAAGGTAAGCCAGTTGGTCAGTCAGCTACTTCATAAAGGACTGAAATGTCCTAACAAAAACTTAGCTCATGTTGACTGCTCTTTTTTCTGTGGTTAATCAAGAAGTTGTCATATTAAGTTAAAATATCAATTCCATTGAATGTCTTTTCAGAAGTATTAATTGGTCATGATTTTTTTCATTCTTGCAGTCTTCAGTACTATACTAGCTTGCTTCTAAAGATTAGTGTCAGCAGCTTGATCAAATCACATGCCATTAGATACTAAATTCCACATCAAGTGCATTTTAGACTTGTGCAGTATATGACTAACAAATAAAAGTAACTTACTGTATTTGCACATAAAAGATTGCTGCTTACAATCACCTTTGACAGAAGAGCTCTGTACATCACACTTAGAGAGAGAGAGAGGATTATAACAGGATCGAGAAATTGGACTTTTCTAGGGCTGGGAACGATCCCTAATTTCCAGAATCGATTCGATTCCGATTCTTGAGATTCTGAATCGATTCGAATTCAATTCGATCCAATCCCGATTCTATCTGGGAAATTACCATTTTTAATAGCCATTTTACTTGTAGGGAAAAAAAAAATCTTCAAGACCTAATGCTGCAAGTTGTACCAAGAATACTCTAACTTTGTTAATACATAAATTATCACATATAAAACTGACCCAGAATCAGTTACAATAATGCACTTTTTATTATTTAACTTATGATTTCACAAAGTGCTCACAATTGCTTTCTTTAGTGCAAAGGGCATGTAGTGTCATGTTAACAACCCAGAGTAAGTAAACAAATTCAATGCATGAAGCATGTCTACATAATCTCACTCTATTTCAGTCCCTCCAGGATTTTGTTGGCTGTTTTTGTGATTGTTGTAGCCCAAAAAGCCTGAATTTGCAGGAACTTTTCCAAAAAGTTGACATTTTTAGAGTTTTTTTGCACTGAAAGTTGTGTGAGGAAGTACAGATTTTAAAGTAGCTGCTTTCTCCATAGTTTAAAGTGATGCTGTTTCATGAAACACCACAAGAAAAACACAGGATTGCCAAAATTTCCTGTTAAACAATGATTTTGTAGAATTAAAGGCTCAGTAAAATTGTCAAAAAATGACCAACATTGTATTTTTGCTGAGAACTTAAATTAAAAAAAGAAATAAAAGAATTAGTCATTACAACAACTAAATTGCACTGAATGCATATTGGCGTATGGAGAAAATTATGGCAGCACTTTCTTGAATCTTGAATTTACAAACTAAGACCCTGAAAAATTTTGAGGTCTTCTTCTGTGCTGAAATCCACAAGGAAGCAGGGATGGCTCCTCCACTGACAACCTCTTCCCTTCAGAAGATCTCGGTGCAGGATGGACCTTGGACGGAAACCCAGTTTTCATAGATGTGAAGGGGAGATGAAAAGAACAGATTTCACAGGAAAATTAATAATCATATTTTTAAATCCCCACACCACAGTAGGGTTTAATAATTTAGTTTCTTTTACTTTTTGTTGTTTATTTTATTTTAACTACAAATTAACTTACAATTTTTGAAAAGGGTTTCAATTCATTTCCTAATTTTTCCTAATTTTTTAAGATTTGTTCATTTCAGTTTAGTTCTATTGAGTAAAAATGGCTCATACTGCAGCCTTTATTAATTCTGCCGTTTTCATTTTACTGTGATTCATTATTATCTTCAAATCTCTCACTTAAATGCTAGAAGTCCATAAGCTCATAAAATATACCTTTATTCTGCATTTATTCACAGCGCTTAACCAACAGTTAACTCTGTATCAATAGTTTGTAAAAGAAACCACCATCATGCCGGATAAATTATTAATTTACGACACAAATGTTAAACTAGAAAAGCACTCGGAGAGCACAGACCTCCGCCAAGCGCCACAGTTCCCCCCATACAGTGTTTGTGTGTACGTTTTCAGATTCCTTGACCACGAAAACATATGACTAGCAATTGGATTGACAATGATAGGATTAGTGGTTCAGTAGTTATTCACGAAAATGACATTTTCCATAACGGTGGCCACAGTTCCGCCCATACAGTGTTTGTGTGTACGCTTTCAGATTCCTTGACCACGAAAACATATGACTAGCAATTGGATTGACAATGATAGGATTAGTGGTTCAGTAGTTATTCACGAAAATGGCATTTTCCGTAATGGCGGCCACAGTTCCCCCCATACAGTGTTTGTGTGTACGTTTTCAGATTCCTTGACCATGAAAACATATGACTAGCAATTGGATTCACAATGATAGGATTAATGGTTCAGTGGTTATTCACGAAAATGGCATTTTCCGTAATGGCGGCCACAGTTCCCCCCATACAGTGTTTGTGTGTACGTTTTCAGATTCCTTGACCATGAAAACATATGACTAGCAATTGGATTGACAATGATAGAATTAGTGGTTCAGTAGTTATTCACGAAAATGGCATTTTCCATAATGGTGGCCACCGGATCATCCCCAAAATTTAATCAGTTCTTCCTTGTACCATTTCCAACAACGCCTGAAAGTTTCATCGAAATGTGTCTAAAATTTTTTGAGTTATCTTGCTAACCAACAGACAGACAGACAAACCCCGGCAAAAACATAACCTCCTGGCGGAGATTTTACTTAACAATTTCAGCAGCTTCAAGTCTCCCTCTTTGTTCAAGGGTTTCAGCCAGTCTCCGTGCATTTTCAGTTTATCAGTCGTCGACTTTATGTTCCAACACAGCTCTGCACATAGTACAAAACATTTTGATATATTATTTGTATATTAAGTTAGTTGTTTTTTTTTTTTCCCCAAGTATGTCTCAGGGATGTGTGAATGGATGGGGGGTGGGGGTGGGGCGGTGAAGCTATGTGTGAGTGTGTCTTAAATCATGCTGCTTCTATTATATGGATGCCAAGAGAAACGGAATTTCATCTTGCCTGCACTACAGTTGTATGTACAGCAATATGACAATAAAGTTTGATTTGATTTGATTTGATTTGAAAGCCGTTTCTCCACTCATGTAAACACAGAAGTAAAGACGTGCAAATGCTCCGCAGGGCACTCTTGCCGGATGAGAACCGTTTTTACACCACAGAAGAAGAACTAGCATATCTGTTAGCTTGTTAGCTGTTAGCTCTGTTAGCGCTCCGGGTGTTTCTGGTTCTTGGCCGCGGTTCCTGGCTCACTGACGTGGTTTCAACCCGATCAGACTCAGCAGATGTTCACAGACGTAAAAGCATTATATTAAAAGATCGATCCACGGATTTTGTGGATCGATATCAGCTCAGTCAAATGTGGATCGATCTATATTGGTGTATCGATCTTTTGAACCCACCCCTAGACTGTTCTTATCTTTTAGACATTTATGAAAATTATATCTGCAGAATCACACCTGGGCACCTTTGGTCTTGGTACATCAAAGGAGGTGTGTCATGAATCCTGTGTAGACGCTGAGTGGGCTATTTACTCTGATGTATAATTGTTTCAGAGGAAAGTTGGAAGAAGAAAGGTGTCAGGGTAGCTCCCCTGCTGCTTTAAATGGTTTAAGATGGATTTGCAGCAGTTTGCAAAGCTGCCCGCCAACAAGGGCAGATTCTGAGCAATAAAAGCAATAAAGGAGGTTTTCAGAGTAATCCCTGCTGGCACCTCTCTGCAGAAACTAAAATTTTTTTTTTTTCTTTTTAATTTGTCTTGTTGGCTCCTCTGGGCCTTTGGCTGAACACTGAAACAATTTAGGACACTTGATATCAGGGCAGCAGATGGTGATGGTCCCCTATCCTTTGTTTCAGGTCACAAAGGTTGCCAGTATTTTCTTTAATGACACCTGAATAAAGAGCTGCAGAAGATGAGCAGGCAACATTATTCCTGCTCATAAAGCAGCTCCTGTTTAAGTATACAGTATGTATGCAATTATCTAGTATATGAGAAGCAAAAAAATACCTTCTTAAAATCACCATACAGATTTAGCTCTGACTCATAAATTGTCAAAGAGCGTGGGAAGGAGCTAAGTGTATATTTCTTTGATAAATAGAACAAAAGCTTCATGAACACCTCCCTTGACTATGAGAAATTATATTTCAACACTCTCCCCATAGAATCTCAAAGTAACATAACATGTCTGTTATTTTAAGGCATGGATTACATAAAAGTAAAATTCAGGACAATGTTAACCATTGGTTATAATTCAAGTATGTTTATAAATCAGTGAGAGTTGGACTCCACCTGAGCTGCTCTTTGTCACCGATCCTGTTTTCAAGGTGCAGCCAAGGAATGGATGGTGTCATGTTTGGTGACCACAGGATCTCATCTCTGCTGTTTGCAGATGATGTTGTCCCCTTGGCTTCATCGAGCAATGACCTACAGGTCTTGCTGGGACTGTTTGCTACTGAGTGTGAAGCGGCTGAGTTGAGAATCAGCACCTCCAAGTCTGAGTCCATGGTCCTTAGCTGGAAAATGGTGGATTGCCCTCTCTGGGTTGAGGACAAGCTCTTGCCCGGTGTGGAGAAGTTTAAGTATCTCGGGGTCTCATTCACAAGTAAGGTGAGAATGGAGCGAGAGATTGACAGACGGATCGGAGCAGCATCTGCAGTGATGCGGATGTTGTACCGGTCTTTTGTGGCGAAGAGGGAGCTGAGCTCTGAAGCAAAGCTGTTGATTTACTGGTCGATCTACATTCTTACCCTTACTTATGATCATGAGCTTTGGGTAATGACCGAAAGAATGAGATTGTGGATACAAGCAGCTGAAATGAGCTTTCTCCGTAGGATTGCTGGACTCACCCTCAGAGATAGGGTGAGGAGCTCAGTCATCCGGGAGAGGCTCAGAGTAGAACTGCTGCTCCTCCACATCGAAAGGAGCCAGTTGAGGTGGTTTGAGCAGCTGATCAGGATGCCTCCTGGATGCCTCCCACTTGAGGTGTTTCGGGCACGTTCCACTGGGAGGAGACTCCAGGGCAGTCCCAGGACATGCTGGAGAGACTACGCCTCCCAGCTGGCCTGGGAACATTTTGGTATCCTCTCTATAGAGCTGGAGCAGGTGGTTGGGGAGAGGGAAGTCTGCGTTTCTTTGCTTGAGCTGCTGGTTCCGCAACCTTGGTAAAAGCAGTAGAAAATGTGTGTGTGTGTGTGTGTGTGTGTGTGTGTGTGTGTGTGTGTGTGTGTGTGTGTGTGTGTATACAGTATATACTGTATATATATATATATATATATAGGGGCAGCACGGTGGAGGAGTGGTTAGCACTGCGGCAGCACAGCAACTCACCCTTGGCCGGGGGATCCTGGGTTCGATCCCAGCCCCTAACCAACAGTGATCTGTGTGGAGTTTGCATGTTCTCCCCGTGTCTGCATGGGTTTACTCCGGGATTTCTCCGGTTTCCTCCCACATGCCAAAAACATGCAAGTTAGGTTAATTGGCATCAAAACTGGGGATTCTAAATTGTCCTTAGGTATGACTGTGAGAGTGAATGGTTGTCTGTCTCTCTGTGTTGGCCCTGCGATGGACTGGCGATCTGTCCAGGATGGACCCTGCCTCTTGCCCAAAGACGCTGGGATAGGCTCCAGCCCCCCTGCAACTCGAAAAGGATTAAGTGGAAGAAGATGAATGAATGAATGAATATATACTGTATATATATATACATTTACTGGTGCTGGCGTTATCGTGTTGATTGCCCGTTGATCCCTTGCTCCCCTTCACGGTCACAAATTTTGTGATCGTGGTTAATGGCAGTTAACAGCAGAAAGCACAAACAGTACTGTTTGGCCTACCGGCTCTCCATACCAAAGCTGTTATAGCCACAGACACTGTGCGCGCCATGCAGACATTACTAAGTCAAACAAGCTGGATTACAGCCATGGAAATCCCCATAGCGCTGTCATGTTTAAGTTTACAACATTATCTGTCGGAGCTCTCACCTGGATAATTGGTACAGCTTCCTTCAAAACTTTGCCTGGATGTTGGGTTGTTCTTCTTCTGTGGACGCTAGCTAGCTAGTAGCTAGTAGCTCCTAGCTACATGCTAGGTTATAGCTGACCTCCAGCAGCTGACACGGACAGAAATTCGTCTGTTTTCATCCTCATAGTTTTGGGTCGAACTTTTGGTGAGAACCAGTCTAAAAAAATTCTCAAACTTTGTTGGTAATGTCCATTCACGCCCTCGTCATTTTTGTAGCATGGTGGAGTGTCATCACAGGCGAGATAGTTGTTTGTTTATGTTTGCAATTTTTCTGCTGAAAGAGAAATTGTGTCTGTTGTGACACATGAGGTTTTGTGTTGAGCTCCTTAAAAGTGGTGGATGTTTGCTTTTCTTACCTTTATTTTATTGATTTTATTGACTGGTTTCTACTTGTGCTGAGTTTGATATTGTCTTGTTGGTTTTATATTGTTTTTGTGTTAGTGTCCTGCTCCTTGTCTTTATGCTTTTATGTGTGTCCTTGTTGTACAGCACTTTGTGTTGCGAGTGTTGCATTTTAAAGTGCTTTATAAATAAAGCTGATTGATTGATTTGCTATGGGAGAAAGAGCAAGCTCCTTCTGTGGCTGCTGGTTGGCTGGTTGTTGTTCAGTGATCTTATTGAGCCCTGGCATTCTGTTGTTTGCACATGCACTAATACTTTTGAGAATTTTCTGGAGAATATTCTGGATAGTTTTTGTCATTTTGGATATGTTGAAAGATTTAATAAACTTGCAGGTGAAGACAGCAAGCATATTAGTCCACTCCCATGTTCATGCCAGTATGACAAACTTGAAAAATTACTGACTTAAGGTACATTGTATCTGTACAGACAAAAACACGATTAACATGTTATTAATCACAATTAACTCAACATTCCAAAAGATTAATCGCGCTTAAAAATTTTAATCGTCCAACTCCACTAATATATATACAGTGCTTCCAGAAAGTATTCTCAGCGCTTCACTTTTTTCCACATTTTGTTATGTTACAGCCTTATTCCAAAATGAATTAAATTCTTTTTTCCCTTGAGAATTCTACACACAATACCCCATAATGACAATGTGAAAAAAGTTTTTTTTTTTTAGATTTTTTTCAAATTTATTAAAAATAAAAAACTAAGAAACCACATGTACGTAAGTATTCACGGCTTTTGCTCAGTACTTTGTTGATGCATCTTTGGCTGCAATTACAGCCTCAAGTGTTTTGGAATATAATGCCACAAACTTGACACACCTATCTTTGGGCAGTTTCTCCCATTTCTCTTTGCAACACCTCTCAAGTTCCATCAGGTTGGATGGGAAGCGTTGGTGCACAGCCATTTTCAGATCTTTCCAGAGATGTTCAGTTGGATTCAAGTCTGGGCTCTGGCTGGGCCACTCAAGGACATTCACAGAGTTGTCCTGAAGCCACTCCTTTGATATCTTGGCTGTGTGCTTAGGGTCGTTGTTCTGCATAAAGATGAACCGCTGCCCCAGTCTGAGATCAAGCACGCTCTGGAGCAGGTTTTCATCCAGGATGTCTCTGTACATTGCTGCATTCATGTTTTCCTCTATCCTGACTAGTCTTCCAGTTCCTGCTGCTGAAAAACATCCCCACAGCATGACGCTGCCACCACCATACTTCACTGTAGGAATGGTATTGTCTGATGATGAGTAGTGCCTGGTTTCCTCCAAACATGACGCCTGGCATTCATGCCAAAGAGTTCAATCTTTGTCTCATCAGACCAGAGAATTGTGTTTCTCATGGTCTGGGAGTCCTTCAGGTGCCTTTTGGCAAACTCCAGGCAGGTTACCATCTGCCTTTTACTAAGGAATGGCTTACGTCTGGCCGCTCTACCATATAAGCCTGATTGGTGCATTGCTGCAGAGATGGTTGTCCTTCTGGAAGGTTCTCCTTTCTCCACACAGGAACGCTTGGAGCTCTGACAGAGTGACCATTGGGTTCTTAGTCACCTCCTTGACTAAGGCCCTTCTCCCCCTACCACTCAGTTTAGACAGCCGGCCAGCTCTTGGAACCGAACTTCTTCCATTTACGGATGGAAGCCACTGTACTCATTGGGACCTTCAAAGCAGCAGAAATTTTTCTGTACCCTTACCCAGATTTGTGCCTCGAGACAATCCTGTCTCGGAGGTCTACAGACCATTCCTTTGACTTCATGCTTGATTTGTGCTCTGACATGCACTGTCACCTGTGGGACCTTATATAGACAGATGTGTGCCTTTCCAAATCATGTCCAATCAACTGAATTTACCACAGGTGGACTCCAATTAAGCTGTAGAAACATCTCAAGGATGATCAGTGGAAACAGGATGCACCTGAGCTCAATTTTGAGCTTCATGGGAAAGGCTGTGAATACTCATGTACATATGACTGTACTATACTATTCTTAGTTTTTTGTTGTTAATAAATTTGCAAAAATCTAAAAAAAAAAAATGTTTTCACGTTGTCATTATGGGGTATTGTGTGTAGAATTTTGAGTAAAAAAATGAATTTAATCCATTTTGCAATAAGGTTGTAACATAACAAAATGTGGAAAAAGTGAAACATTGGGAATACTTTCCAGATGCACTGTATATACAGTATATATACAGTTGGTACCAGATCATAATGTGGCTTTTCCAAATATTACATTTTTTTACTTTATCTTTGGACTTGCACCTTTGGACCTTGCACCTTTGGACTTGCACCTTTGGACTTGCACCTATTAATAATCGCTAATAACTTTATATTTTCCTTTGTCAGTTTTGTTAATTTAAAAACTAAAATAAATCTTAGATTTCAGAAACTGCCTGCACCCTCATGCTAAAGGACTCTTGTTTGCTACAGACAGCATGTATTTTAAATTAGAAGCTTATCCAGGCATTGAAACCAAAGGCACTTTCTCCTAGTGATTATGGGGCTAAGTAGAGAGTCGTAGCTTTTAATCTTTTCATAAGTTGACACTTTGCAGACACTGAGATGTGTGCAGCACAAAGCTGCAGAGCAACGGGGAACAGTCTGCAGAGAGAAATTGAGAATCTGCTTTGTCACTCTCAGGGTGAGGACGAGGTGTGAATAATGAAGCCCTGTTTGAAATATCACACACCATCACCTTTGGGAGAAGTCACTGACAGGTGTAACTGGGAGGAATAATTACTACATTGTGTTGTCTTAATTGTTTTCACGGTCAAATTTCACTCTTGTAGTACAGACAGCTTTTTACCTGCCGCAACTTATTTAGCTAATTCTGTTCAATCCATATGATAAATATATAAAGGGTTGTAATGAGTTATTACAGGGATGTGTCTGTTTATGTCTGCACTTCATTTAGTGTATGTTTAGCACTCACTAAGTGCAATACGTACTTAGCTTAGTAGAAAAAGTATATACTTGTCTTAGGAAGAAATCTATTCTGAAGAAAAAGCTCAGATTTCATGTCTGAAAAATTCACAGGACGTGCCTTAATTGATAACAACCTGAGCCAGTAATCTCTCAGAGCTGGTTCCTGCTTCAAGACAATAAGAGCAGTACCATGACTATAACAAAAGATCAGAGAACAATACCTATACTTCACTGCATGTTACGTCTCACCAGACTGTGCTTTCATGTACTGTACTATAGAACATTAATCCATTTTTTCTCTCTCTGTCTCTGCCAGGTGTTCTCAGCCTACCTGAGGGTCTGACTCTTCACAGGGACCAGCAGCAGCGAGCGGGGAAGAGTGGGGAGGGAAACACCTACAGTCAGCCGGAGCTGCGCTCCATCGAGCAATGTTTATTGGCCACACGAGTTGGCAGCGTCTCTGAACTCAGTGAGTCGTACTGTATGTGTGTTTGTGTGATCAAATGTTTATGTGTGGGTGTGTGGAGAAAAATCCAGGTGGAGTGGTAAAAGAAAATCTTCATCCGCTCCACTGGTCCTGTCTATGATCACTATGCCTGTGAGTTTCTCACTCTGTATTACAGAGGTGCTGCTTATCAGTACCAGGTGTTAATATCAATGTTATTTGTCAAGAATATTGACGATTTAAAGCTTTAAGAAGACTTTGTTGTGGTTCTTGGCACAACAAGAGGTAGACAGAGTGGGCATTTCCTACGCTGTCCAAGTACCAATATACAGTATGTTGTATCTGCTGCAAGATAAAACTACATGTACAGTGGGGTAAAAAAGTATTTAGTCAGCCATGAATTGTGCAAGTCCTCCCACTTAAAAGATGAGAGAGGTCTCCAATTTTCATCATAGGTATACCTCAACTATGAGAGACAAAATAAGAAAAAAAAAAATCCAGAAAATCACATTGAAGGATTTTTAATGAATTAATTGGTAAATTCCTCGGTAAAATAAGTATTTGGTCAATAACAAAAGTTCATCTCAATACTTTGTTATATACCCTTTGTTGGCAATGACAGAGGTCAAACGTTTTCTGTAAGTTTTCACAAGGTTTTCACACACTGTTGCTGGTATTTTGGCCCATTCCTCCATGCAGATCTCCTCTAGAGCAGTGATGTTTTGGGGCTGTCGCTGGGCAACACAGACTTTCAACTCCCTCCAAAGATTTTCTATGGGGTTGAGATCTGGAGACTAGCAAGGCCACTCCAGGACCTTGAAATGCTTCTTACGAAGCCACTCCTTCATTGCCCGGGCGGTGTGTTTGGGATCATTGTCATGCTGAAAGACCCAGCCACGTTTCATCTTCAATGCCCTTGCTGGTGGAAGGAGGTTTTCACTCAAAATCTCACGATACATGGCCCCATTCATTCTTTCCTTTACACGGATCAGTCGTCCTGGTCCCTTTGCAGAAAAACAACCCCAAAGTATGATGTTTCCACCCCCATGCTTCACAGTAGGTATGGTGTTCTTTCTCCTCCAAACACGACAAGTTGAGTTTTTACCAAAAAGTTCGATTTTGGTTTCATCTGACCTTATGACATTCTCCCAATCCTCTTCTGGATCATCCAAATGCTCTCTAGCAAACTTCAGACAGGCCTGGACATGTACTGGCTTAAGCAGGGAGACACATCTGGCACTGCAGGATTTGAGTCCCTGGCGGCGTAGTGTGTTTCTGATGTAGCCTTTGTTACTTTGGTCCCAGCTCTCTGCAGGTCATTCACTAGGTCCCCCCATGTGGTTCTGGGATTTTTGCTCACCGTTCTCGTGATCATTTTGACCCCACGGGGTGAGATCTTGCGTGGAGCTCCAGATCAAGGGAGATTATCAGTGGTCTTGTATGTCTTCCATTTTCTAATAATTGCTCCCACAGTTGATTTCTTCACACCAAGCTGCTTACATATTGCAGATTCAGTCTTCCCAGCCTGGTGCAGGTCTACAATTTTGTTTCTGGTGTCCTTTGACAGCTCTTTGGTCTTGGCCATAGTGGAGTTTGGAGTCTGACTGAGGTTGTGGACAGGTGTCTTTTATACTGATAACAAGTTCAAACAGGTGCCATTAATACAGGTAATGAGTGGAGGACAGAGGAGCCTCTTAAAGAAGAAGTTACAGGTCTGTGAGAGCCAGAAATCTTGCTTGTTTGTAGGTGACCAAATACTTATTTTACTGAGGAATTTACCAATTAATTCATTAAAAATCCTTCAGTGTGATTTTCTGGATTTTTTTTTCTCATTTTGTCTCTCATAGTTGAGGTTTACCTATGATGAAAATTGGAGACCTCTCTCATCTTTTAAGTGGGAGAACTTGCACAATTGGTGGCTGACTAAATACTTTTTTCCCCACTGTATATGGAATGTGTGGAGTTTGCATGTTCTCCCCGTGTCTGCGTGGGTTTACTCCGGGATTTCTCTGGTTTCCTCCCACATGCCAAAAACATGCAAGTTAGGTTAATTGGCATCAAACTGGGGATTCTAAATTGTCCTTAGGTATGACTGTGAGAGTGAATGGTTGTCTGTCTCTCTTGTGTTGGCCCTGCAATGGACTGGCGATCTTTCCAGGGTGTACCCTGCCTCGCGCCCAAAGATGCTGGGATAGGCTCCAGCCCCCCAGCGACCCGAAAAGGATTAAGCGGAAGAAGATGAACATCATAAATACAGTGGTGTGAAAAAGTTTTTTCCCCCTTCCTGATTTCTCATTTTTTTGAATGTTTGTCACACTTAAATGTTTCAGATCATCAAACAAATTTAAATATTTGACAAAGATAACACAAGTAAATACAAAATGCAGTTTTTAAATGAAGGTGTTTATTATTAAGGGGAAAAAAATCCAAACCCACATGGCCCTGTGTGAAAAAGTGATTGCCCCCTAAACCTAATAACTGGTTGGGCCACCCTTGACAGCAGCAACTGCAATCACACATTTGCGATAACTGGCAATGAGTCTTTTACAGCACTGTGGAGGAATTTTGGCCCACTCATCTTTGCAGAACTGTTGTAATTCAGCCACATTGGAGGGTTTTTGAGCATGCACCACCTTTTTAAGGTCATGCCACAGCATCTCAATTGGATTCAGGTTAGGACTTTGACAAGGCCACTCCGAAATCTTCATTTTGTTTTTCTTAAGCCATTCAGAGGTGGACTTGCTGGTGTGTTTTGGATCATTGTCCTGTTGCAGAACCCAAGTGCGCTTCAGCTTGAGGTCACAACCAGATGGCTGGACATTCTCCTTCAGGATTTTTTGGTAGACAGCAGAATTCATGGTTCCATTTACCACAGCAAGTCTTCCAGGTCCTGAAGCAGCAAAACAACCCCAGATGATCACACTACCACCACCATATTTTACTCTTGTTATGATGTTCCTTTTCTGAAATGCTGTGTTACTTTTATCCCGGATTTACACCTTCCAAAAAGTTAAGCTTTTGTCTCGTCAGTCCACAGAGTATTTTCCCAAAAGTCTTGGGGATCATCAAGATGTTTTCTGTCAAAACTGAGTCGAGCCTTTATGTTCTTTTTGCTCAGCAGTGGCTTTTGTCTTGGAACTCTGGCCATTTTTGCCCAGTCTCTTTCTTATGGTGGACTCATGAACACTGACCTTAACTGAGGCAAGTGAGGTCTGCAGTTCTTTGGATGCTGCTGTGGGGTGTTTTGTGACCTCTTGGATGAGTCATTGCTGCGCTGTTGGGGTAATTTTGGTCGGCCAGCCACTCCTGGGAAGGTTCCCCACTGTTCCATGTTTTCGCCATTTGTGAATAATGGCTCTCACTGTGGTTCGCTGGAGTCCCAAAGCTTTAGAAATGGCTTTATAACCTTTTCCAGACTGGTAGATTTCAGTTACTTTGTTTCTCATTTGTTCTTGAATTTCTTTGGATCGCAACATGATGTGTAGCTTTTGAGAATCTTTTGGTCTACTTCACTTTGTCAGGCAGGTCCTATTTAAGTGATTTCTTGATTGAGAACAGGTGTGTCAGTAATCAGGCCAGGGTGTGGCTAGAGAAATTGAACTCAGCTTTCCAAAGATGTGATAAACCACAGTTAATTTATGCTTTAACGGGGATGGGAAGGAGGGGGGTCACTTTTTCACACAGGGCCATGTAGGTTTGGATTTTTTTTTTTTACCCTTAATAATAAACACCTTCATTGAAAAACTGCATTTTGTGTTTACTTCTGCTGTCTTTGTCTAATATTTAAATTTGTTTGATAAGATAAGATAAGATAAGATAAGCCTTTATTAGTCCCACAACGGGGAAATTCCAGGATTGCAACAGCACAGGGATAGCAACACTCAGAGCAACAATCAGAAGGCAAGAAAAAAAACAAGCAAGCAAGAGCAGCTAATAAACATATGTACGTATTACTATAAAATATATATATATACACACACACACAGACACACAGTGCAGAGCATTGTAGCTGGATGGAATAAATATATGAATATATGAACACACAGTGCAGAGCATTGTAGCTAGATGGAATAAATATGTAAATATATAAACACCCACAGTACGGAGCATTGCAGCTAGGTGGAATAAATATGCAAGTATATAAACACACACAGTGCGGAGCAATGTAGCTAGATGGAATAATATGTAGATATATAAATATATAAACACACCCAGTGCTGAGCATTGTAGCTAGATGGAATAAATATGCAAATATATAAACACACACAGTGCAGAGCATTGTTGCTAGATGGAATGAAACAGCATAACCGTCTACTTAGTTATCCTACATGGTATGATTATGTGCCCATACATATTCTCACCCTCCATAGCGACCGGTATGTTCCCAGTTGTATGCCGGAGGAGACCATTGTGTAAGTCTATTGCATCTTTTGCATTCAAAAAACTATTAGTTTGTTACGTCTTTTTGCTATCTCTGCGAGCAGCCCTGCTTAGGTTGTACAGTCTGACAGCCGTTGGTAGGAAGGACCTACGAAACCTCTCGGTTGTGCACCTGGGATGATGTAGTCTGCTGCTAAATGAGCTCCTCAGTGCATTCAGTATGTCCTGCATAGGGTGGAACTCGGACTCCAGCAGAGATGACAGTTTAGCCACTGTCCTTCTCTCTCCTATCTCCTCCATCGGATCAAGGCGCTGCCCCAGGACAGAGCTAGCTTTCTTAATCAGTTTGTTCAGTCTCTTCCTATCGGCTGCAGTAATGCCACTGCCCCAGCAGACCACTCCAAAAGTGATGGCTGATGCCACCACCGTGTCATAGAATGACTTCAGCAGCGCCCCTTGTACACCAAAAGACCTGAGTCTCCTCAGCAGGAACAGCCTGCGCTGTCCCTTCTTGTAGAGTGCATCAGTATTGTGTGACCAGCGTGATGATCTGAAACATTTAAGTGTGACAAACATACAAAAAAATGAGAACTCGAAAAGGGGGCAAACACTTTTTCACACCACTGTATGTCTGCAAACAAGCAAAAAAATCAGAGTACTTGGCCATCAACCCTCCGTGCGATGCATTTACAGGCCTGGTCATGTCCTTTTTCTCCTGGGTCACCAAATACTTCCGTTTTATCAAAGCTGCTGTCATGTTATATTTATGCTCAGGTTGTTCTATTTGACAGAAGTGCAGCATGTGATGGATCCAGTGATACTGGCGACTGGCCACATGGATGCTTGTAAAGGATTTCTTGTTGTCACATTTAAACGCATCAAGTGGGCCTCATTTTTTTGTACAGGGTCACTATTATAAAGTATTAACCAAGGCCTTTCTTTTTTCTTTTTAAGGTTTAAGTGATTAAACCTAATTCTATTAATAACATCAGCAATAGCAACTAGAGGACACTCAGAGAGTGCATACCTCCGCCAGAGTCCTGTCCTTCCCTCCCTCCCTTCGTCTGTCCATCCGTCCATATGTACTGTACCTCCATCTGTCTGTCCTTACATTGCAATATAGGGCCTTGGTGGAGGTATGCACTCATGGATCACCTCCAAAACCTCCAAAGGGCCACCTCTGGAAAATTTAATCAAAAGCTGTCGTGTAGTTTTTGTGTAATCCTGCTAACAGACAGACAAACCGCCCTAACCACATTACCTTCTTGGTGGAGGTAATAATATCAGAAAAGCTTGACTTATTATTACTGAAAATTACAGGAAAAAAATAATTGAAATGTCCTCTGCATGTGCACATGTTGTAGGTTCTATGACAGCCATTTGACGTGAGACAGTTTCAAAGTGCAGCTTTAAATATATAATCACAGAGATTCTATTAATGTGACTAGTAACACTTTTCCGATAATTTTATGTAAAAAATGACTGGGGGTAGTCATCGGGAATTGGTTACATTTGAAGCTGCATTTTGCACGTTGTTGTTTCTATATTTTCACTTTTCACCATTATTATTGTGATCACGGTACCTTTATTTCCCGCCGCTATGTAACACCCTGACATCTGACACACTTTGATTACTGGCACCAAATAGGGGCCATGAACCTTTAGCTATCCCTCTCATAATGCCTTGTGCAAACATGAAGTCAATTTACAACAAACTGATAAATCTATCTACACATCTGCTCACCTCTCCAAGAGAAGACACAATAAATTCTAAATCAACATTCTCTTTTTGCCACGCTTTTTTTTCTAAATCATATGGACATGTACAGTACGAAATGTGACCCTCACACCCCTGATTTGTAACACCTTGTTAGTAAAAAGCATAGGACAAAGTGAGTTCAGTGGTATTATATTAATAAAGTTCCTTTTCAGGTCACCTGATGTATCATATCCAGCAAAGTTATGTCTTTAAAGTGACATTCCACCAAAAATCAAAGTTTTTTTTCTTGTTAACATGTCTAACGTGTTTTTTTTAAGACTGACAAGACATATCAAGAGCAAAATCGCTCAAATGTCTCATATCTCTGTTTTTTTGCTGTGAAGTTTCATTTAAGCCCCACCCCCTGCAAAAAGGCAAGTTGAGACGCAACGTTTTTGGTGACGTTGTGGAGAGAGAAATAATCAGGCGAAGTGGTCCAGAGCAGAGCAGTCTTTATTAATCTCTCTCTCACATTCACAAGAATCACAAGCATAAAAAAAGCAAAAAAAAAAAAAAGCATACTACTTGCTCCGCGACCTGTGGTGCTGCATTAACATAAATGCATTTGCCATTCCCATTCCCTTTGTCACTGTTCGCATCAACACACAAATCCCCCCATGACAATTCCCCTTGTCACCCAGCACATTAAAATGCAGACCGGAGGAGGATGCATATCCTCTTGCGAAAACCATAGACAGTTCTGCACCTCTGTTATGCATCTCGTCCTGCCATGCCCTTCCATCTGAGTGGAAACATACTGAGTGGATTCCCACAATGTAACTATTCATGGTGCTGGCACGTGGGTAGTGTTGAGCCAATCAGGACTCTGGCCTAACTGACATTATCCTCCAGGCTAGTTAGCATTTTTTAACAAACTAATTTGAAAACTTGACCAAAATCAATATGGGTTTTACCATTAAACTGCTTTTAAAGACCGATGCAGTTTCAGTCATTATCCTGGGCCACCATGCATACAGCTGGGCATATCCTTCAACCGGTAAGTCTTTTTATCACAGGATTTATTCTGACAATGTAGTTTATTATTGTTTATTATTGATGGATATCCAGTAGGTCCTGCATGAGCGGTAGCTAATCTTCTCTGGGGACCACATTTAAATTTCACAGTTAAAATCAATGCAAAAACTATACAAATTTTAATAGACTCATACACAAAGCACAAAAGAAAACCCTATAATTTCATAAAATCCCAATTACCCCCCCCCCCAAAAAAAAATCAGTAGAATCATAGAAACAAAATACTATATAATTAGCTCTCATAACTGTATTTTAAATACCTTCTTACTTGTTTTTTTTAAAAGTATATATACTTTGCTGTTTTTTTAATTTCATCTGGCAATTCATTCCACAGCTTAAAAAAGGTTATAAATAAATGAGTTCTCCAACAAAGTTGTTTCACGCCAAGGAAGCACTAAATTAAGTTTACAGCTATGGTGAGTTATATGCATATGCACTTGATTTGACTATTCCAATGCATCACTTAAAAAAAGTAGGTGACCCTAAAATAAAATATTCCATACAAAAACTAACATATTGAATAGAAGTTTAGTTTTAACCAAAAAAAAAAGGATGATCTATTGTGCATTCTAATAACACTGGTCAACACCAAATTTATTGTCTAGTTTTTTTTTAGCTGATTTAGGACAATTTTGATGCGTCCACATCGCCTGGGATATCAGACCGGAGGTGAGCTTCATGTTTCCTCTGAAAGCTGTCAGTGGAGGTCTGAGCCTTGATCGTATCGGAAATTCTGCAAGTGTTGATGCGGGGGAGACCCTTAGTCTTGGCATGGTGGATCTTCCTTGGCTTCAGTCTGACCTTACTGGCAACAAGGGAATGATCTGTATCACAATCAGCGCTGTGATAGCTTCTCGTGTGAAGAACACTGCTGAGGTCCGCTCTTCTGGTGATGACAAGATCTAGCTGGTGCCAGTGACGGGACCGGGGGTGTCTCCAAGACACTTTCCGCAGCACTTTACACTTGAAGTAGGAGTTTGTAATGCAGAGGCTGTGATGACAACAGAATTCCAACAGCCTCTGTCTGCTCTCGTTCATCTTGCCTATGCCAAAGTGGCCAAGACAGGATGGCCACACTTGCCAGTCTGCTCCAACGCAAGCATTGGAGTCGTCTAGCAAAAATGAGCCTTCAGAGTGGGGGATTCTAGATAGCACTTCCTCTAGAGCCTCGTAGAACTGATCTTTGGCTTCTGGAGTGGTCGTGAGGGTGGGGGTATACACAGAAAAGATGTTCACAAAGCCCGACGATGTCTTCATGCGGAGGGCGAGGATTCTTTCGGACCCTCCTGTACGGGTTTCTGTGGTGGCGATCAGCGAGTTCCTCACTGCAAAACCTATACCATGCTGCCTGGACTCGTCCTGGGACAGGCCCTGCCAATAAAAGGTGTAGTCTGATTCTCTAAGTCAGCCACTGTCGGCCAGGTGGGTTTCCTGAAGGCAGGCAACATCAATGTTAAGTCGTGCCAATTCCTTATTGATGATGGCGGTCTTGCGAGAGTCATCCATTTGTTGGAGATCAGCGGTAAGTCCAGGGCACATGGTGCGAACATTCCAGCTTGCAAATCGAAGAGCTGGAGTCTTTGTATGTTTCTCCTTTTGACTGTCTGGTGCAAATTGACGCTTGCTTGTCGGGAGAGACCCCTAAGCTCTATGCACCCAGTAGAGCAGGCAAGCCATGGCGGGGCGGCACCTTACTGGCTGGGGGCTGCCCAGCTTGAGGTGGGCGGTAGCTGCCCAATGAATCTGCGAAGGCTTCTCCCACCGTCGGATGAGACCCTGGCACTCCTCCCTACTCCAATCGGTTGGAGCTTATAACCAGTAACTGCCTCTTCCCATGTTGTGCCAGAATCTTAAAAAAAACCCCACACACACAGGCTTATACAGGGTGTCCTAATTTTTTCACATGACTGTATATGTTACTGGGCACATAGCCCTCATCTTCCAACTGGTCAGATGTAAATATTATTTCGGAACAGTAAAAAATTTTTAAAGTTTTTTTTTCACCGGTATTTTTTTGAAGAATGTAAAGACTTTAATTCTGCAATGTTCTAAACACGCTCTAATAGCTTGGCATCACTTTACAAAACTAGAAAAGCACTCGGAGAGCGCAGACCTCCGCCAAGCGCCACAGTTCCCCCATACAGTGTTTGTGTGTACGTTTTCAGATCCCTTGACCATGAAAACATATGACTAGCAATTGGATTCACAATGATAGGATTAGTGGTTCAGTAGTTATTGACGAAAATGGCATTTTCCTTAATGGCGGTTTAGCACCACAGTTCCCCCCATACAGTGTTTGTGTGTACGTTTTCCGATTCCTTGACCATGAAAACATATGACTAGCAATTGGATTCACAATGACAGGATTAGTGGTTCAGTAGTTATTGACGAAAATGGCATTTTCCATAATGGCGGTTTAGCGCCACAGTTCCCCCCATACAGTCTTCAGATTCCTTGACCATGAAAACATATGACAAGCAATTGGATTGACAATGATAGGATTAGTGGTTTAGTAGTTATTCACGAAAATGGCATTTTGCATAATGGCGGTTTTCTTGTGGACGGTGATCCGGATCACCACCAAAATCTAATCATCTGTAGGATACCCCATTTCTAACAATCTGTGAAAATTTCATGAAAATCCGTCCATAACTTTTTGAGTTATCTTGCTAACAAACAAACAAACAAACAAACAGACAAACAAACAGACAGACAGACAGCCAGACAAACCAACGCCGATGATCACATAACCTCCCCCTTTGGCGGAGGTAAAGACTACCCTAATCATGGATTTATAAATAGTTTAAAAGTAGGTTATTAATTAGGTTGTAAGGCCTTTATTCATAATTATTAAGCTTTTATAACAAATGGAACTAAAAGCAAACAGTAGCCATTTTCTAACCTAAACTTATCTGTTCTCTCAAACCTCAGATATCACTTTATTTAGATTATTCCTTTTTCTGATCAGCAATGTTTTATTTTTCAGATATCTGTCATCAAGTTAATATTTAAACACTGTAAGCATTTAAAGACAAAAGGTCACTTGTTCTTCACAAATAGTGGGCCTGTATCGATTTATGAAATATTTCATATTTATTCATATTTATCCATGATTTATAAAACATTTATAATCTATTGAAAAACCTACTTATAAACTATTTCATTCATTCATTTGATCAAGTGAACTTGGGCTCGCATGACTCTGGTCCTCCATCTCTCTCTGTCCGACATGGTTCCGGGCAGTTCATCTTGTAGACCACCCATGTCATCCCACAGTTGATTGATGTAAGTACATGCAGGATGACCGACAAGAGATGGTGCAGTATTTGGGCAGCCAAAGCAGGAGGTCACTAGCAAGTTCTTCTTGGCTGTGTCAACAGAGACCAGCAGACTGCACCCTCCTCTCCCAGATTGTTTTGGATAATGAGGGTATAAATCTGTAAAGGTCTTTGTTAGATGGTGTTTCCAGGAGCTGTTTAAGACTGCTCTCAACATTCATGTAAGGGCACTGCTGAGTAAGGATTGAAGTTTAGAAGTAAGTGTCAAGGACGTTGATCCATAGGCCAGGACAGATTCCACAGTGGCACGAAAGAAGCTCTGTTAAAGGTCTGCAGATACATTAGATTTTCAGACTTTGTCCAAGCCGTTTAGGGCTTGCAAGGCTTTTCCAAGATGCTGTTTGATGTCTCCGTTAGTGAAGGCAACATTGCATCCGAGACAGGTGAAGTCATCGGCTTCTTTAATGTCATCACAGTCTAACGACTGAATGGCACCTTCTGCATTATAGGACATGTATTCTGTTTTGCAAGCATTGATGTATAGGCCTATTGAACATGCCACTTCTTTAACAGAGTAAAATGGAGTGTCTGCATTTTTTTTGTATCGTCAGTAAAGAGGACAAGATCATTAGCATGGTCTGCATTAGTGATTTTCTCTTCTGGATAGCACCGGCTCCTGGCCCATTCTAGAGTGAGCCCAAGTTTTTCTGTTTGTCTGCTGAGACTCGTAAGGCATAGTTTAGATACAAGACAGATGGGTATGGAGCAAGTGTGTTGCCTTATAAGGTATTTTTAAATACTTGATAACAGTAGTATTATTATAAAGTGGTACAATAACTCTAATTTTTTTAAATTCTGCCTTAACCTATAAACTGTATGAGGTTATGTAATGGCACTATGCCTCAAAAGCTTCTCTTCTGGCTGCATCTATGATTACATATGTGGACCTGGGCATCACTGCAGATCCTTGACTGAGAGTTCCCCCCCCCCCAGGAGTTAACCCCTCCACTCCTAACTGCAACCTCTCACTTAGCTCACATCTAGCATTTATCTGCCATGTTTGTCATCAATAAACTATGTTTAAGCTCTAGAAGGTAGTGATCTTTGCTAATGAAAAACAATAAAAAGTTTTCATTATCCATCGTCATCCAAAATTCAGATTTATTATATATTCAACCACTTACTCCTTTTCGTGCCGCAGGGGTGCATGGGCTCATCCCATGTCTTTGGGTGAGAAATGGAGTACACCCTGGACAGATGGCCAGTATATTGCAGGGCCAACATCGACAGACAAACAACCATTCACTCTCACATTCATACCTAAGGACAGTTTATCCCCAGTCGATACCAGTTAACCTAACATACATGTCTTTGGACTGTGGGAGGAAGCCAGAGTACCCGACGAAAACCCACACAGATACAGTTGGGGAGAACATGCAAATTCCACAAAGAAAGGTCACTGTTGGCCAGGGATGGGTTCGAACCCACAACCTTCTTGCTATGAAGGTGACAGCGCTAATCACTGTACCACGGAGCTGCTAATTCAAATTTATGTGTGCATAAAATGTCTTAATTGCAACAATATTTCTTAATGATATTCATTGCCACAAGTAAAACAAGGTAGGTTTGCAGCTGTTGTAAGCCGTGCAGCTCCTTCAGAATTAAACTGAACGACAAGCTGAGACGAATAGAATAATGTGATGCGTGAGCACAAATATTATCTTGCTCTATCAGTAAATCACTGTATCATAATCCAACTGTGAACACGGCTATTCAAATGAATGAGAGTCTGTGGGAGCAATTCTAATGAGCCACAGCCTTTCATTAAAATAAATGATTTTAGCTTATAAGTTTGACAAGTCCTCCGCAAGTTAATTGAATGGCTGTCCAGTCACAGTGTAGTCATTATTCAAAGAATAATGGACGTCTTAGTGCTTTCTGAACGCATTTATACAGTATGAAGTCATTTACATAAGATTTAAGAGTCAGTGTTATTTAATGAAAATAGTTTTTCAGCATCAGTTGTGAAGTCTGCTTATGTTTTGCATTCCTTGCGTTTACTCATAAAGATTTTAAATAGTTACAATACTCAACCAAAGTTCAAGACAATAAGGAAAAAATGCATTATGAGAGTTTCTGCCTCTGTGTTCTTTTTTTTTTTTGTGTGTTTTGGGGGAAAACTTTGTGCGCTGCTCAACCAAATCTGCAGAGGCACGCTGCACTGCACACCACTGAATGCACAACATCATGCATGGCCATTTGATGTAATCAGATATAATCACAGAATCAAGATGCTCTTTTCAAGTGTTTCCTCTCTGGCTGCCTGCGAGACAAAATAACAAATCAGACACATGAGCACAGAAAGCAAAGATTGTCTCCTAATGTGGCTGACAAAAAATAAATCCCCGAGCAAAATAATAAATGGGTCGTAGGGTGCATTTCTGTTGTCATGGCATTCAGCACGCTAAGAAAGGGCCGGGAAAATATTTCTCGAGTGTAAACATTCATCATCACAATAAACGGCAAGCTAATTCTCCTTGCTGTATGTTTTTTCTCAGCACTGAGGGGCGGATGCTGCAGGAGTCCTCTGCCCATGTTGTATTGATGAGGTCAAGCGAGGACTTGTCGTACTATGTTGATGCTGCAAACAAGCTCAGAGGCAACAGAGCCGCTGATGCTGGATAGAGCAGCTTAGTTTGTTGGTAATTTTATCAGCTTTGGAAAGCGGTGCTATAAATATAGGATTTGTGGGCCAAGCTGCCGCAAAATTAATAATTGAGAAAAGCGGAATGGGCAACGATGACTGTGTGCAGTCAGGTTGACACACTGTGCATCCAAAGAGGGCAAGTAAATATAGGTATAAAAGATGGAAAGGTTAGAGAGTTTCTGGAACAATAATTAGTGGAAGGAAATGATACCGGCTGCTCCAGCACTGCAGGATTTGCATCAGATCTTGCACTGGCATTTAGACTCAGTTTGAGAGGTTTCTCACTCATTTGCCTTTTTGTATTTTCCCATCTCCTCAGCCAAAAGGCCAAATTAGCATATTTAAGCTGACAGTTCCGTACATTCCACAATTATTAGGACCGTTGGAGTGTCATCGCCACTCAGCCATGTCGCCCTATTTCACACATGTTCCACAACCCAGGGTCTTTCTAGTTTTTGGTTGAGCTTATTTTTGGAAGTGGGTGGAAGATGCAAATTATATAGATGCTGTAAACCCATGTTTGCACCACATAGAAAAATAAGGTCAAGTAACAGTAACCCCGCTGTGCAGGTCTGTTTTCCTTTAACCACACAACACAGGGAAGCTTATATTTTAAAAGAACTTGATGACATACTGGGAAATACACAAGAGTTAAAGTGTATATAGCAGGCTGTAAGGACCACCCTGTTTCCAGCCATTATGCCAAACTGCAGCTTGATTGGTACCTACGGTAAGTGACAGATACAGAAGTGACAAAAATATCTAAATCAGTAATCAGGGAAAAGTATTTCTCCTTTTATTCCAATTTCAGTGGATCTGACAGGACACTTCCTTCCAAATGACCCCCAAAACTGCTACTTGAACCTCACTGTCACACACTTACTGAGCCCAACAGCAAACTGTGTGCTATGTGCATTAGTAGCAATCCACAGCCAAGCAAATAAATGCAGCAAAATGTAGAAATAAAAAAATGTATCTCCTCATCACTATCTCACTATTGCAGTTTGATTTTTAATAACTCATGTAAAGGTCAAGCTCAATCCAGGTTTCTAAAATTCTTGGCTCACTCTTCTCTGTTGTGGTTTGGCCTTCCGTTATGCTGAACTTCACCAAGGTGTCAGGGTGGAAGAGATGAAGACAGGAGCAGGTGTTGCTGTACAGCTGTTTGGATGTGACTATTGAAAGAAATGCCAAAATACTAATACATCATACTGTATAACACAGCATGCTGTGCATACAAGAAATGGCAATCTACAATTGAGAATTAATGTAAATTAATAAAACGTTTTCAAGTATTTTTTTAAGTATTGCAGTTACTTTTTAAGATAAGATAAGATATGATAAGCCTTTATTAGTCCCACAATGGGGAAATTCCAGGGTTACAGCAGCAAAGGGATAGCAGCACTCAGAGCAATAGTTAATAAGATAATAAGAACTGGTTCGCCAAAGCAGTAGATGAATATACATATGTACACAGTTGTATACACAGTGCAGGAGCATTGCAGCTAGAAGGAATAAATAGCATTACGGTTTGTTAAATTACCCTGCAGAATATGAATATGTACCCAGACAGTGTATTTCATATTTGAATCACAGTGTTGTTGCCACCCTCAGTAATTAATATTATTGTCCTAGTTGTGTATTGGAGGGACGATTTTTATTGTGCAAGGTTGTTACATTTAGTACATTCAATACAACCTCTAAGAGCAGCCCTGGTTAGGTTATAAAGCCTGACAGCCATAGGTAGGAAGGACCTGCGGAACCTCTCCGTCGTGCACCTAGGATGGCACAACCTACCACTAAATGAGCTCCTCAGTGCATTGAGCTTGTCCTGCATGGGGTGGGACTCAGACTCCAGCAGAGATGACAGCTTAGCCACCATCCTCCTTTTTCCTATCTCCTCCACTGGGTTGAGGCGTCGCCCCAGAACAGAGCTAGCTTTTTTGATCAGTCTGTTCAGTCGGCTGCCGTGAAGCCGCTGCCCCAGCAGACCTCTCCAAATGTGATGGCTGATGCCACCACCAAATCGTAGAAGATCTTCAGGAGTGCCCCTTGCACTCCAAAAGACCTGAGTCTCCTCAGGAGGAACAGCCTGCGCTGCCCCTTCTTGTAGAGCGCGTTGGTGTTGTGTGACCAGTCCAGTTTATTGTTCGGGTGAACACTCAGGTACTTGTAAGATGTCACCATCTCAATGTCTGTTCCCTGGATGTTTACTGGTGCTGTGGGGGGTTGTCCTCACCTGCGGCAGTCCACCACCAGTTCCTTAGTTTTCCTTGCATTAATCTGGAGGCAGTTCCAGAGGCACCAGTCCACGAAGTCCTGGATAAGTTCTCTGTACTCCGCATCATCTCCATCAGAGATGAGGCCGACGATTGCAGAGTCATCAGAGAACTTCTGTAGATGGCAGTATGGTGTGTTGTGTGAAAAGTCAGCAGTGTGGAGAGTGAACAGAAAGGGAGCCAGAACTGTTCCCTGGGGGAGTCCTGTACTGCATATGATGGTATCAGACTCACAGTCCTGGATTCTCACAAACTGAGTTGGTTTGTGAGGTAGTCCAGGATCCACGATGACCGGTGCTGGTTTACCCCTGCGCACAGTAGCTTGTCCCTCAGGATCACTGGTTGGATGGTGTTGAAAGCACTGGAGAAATCAAACAACATGATCCTCACAGTGCTCCCAGGCTTCTCCAGGTGGGACAGGGAACAGTTTAGGAGGAAGATCACTGTATCCTCCACCCCGATGCCATGCTGGTAGACAAACTGAAGTGGCTCCATCGCTGGTCCCACAAGGGGGCAGATGTAGGCAAGGAGCAGTGTGATGTGAGGGCTACTGGTCTGTAACTGTTCAGGTCCATGGGGTGAGGGGTCTTCAGTACAGGTATCACACAGGATGTTTTCCACCGCTGTGGTACCCTCCCCAGCTTCATACTCAGGCTGAAGATGTGCTCCACGATCCCACACAGCTGGTCTGCGCAGGACTTGAGGAGCCTCAAGCTGATGCTGTCCAGACCTGCAGCCTTCCTCGCCTTGATCTTCCTCAGCTCAGCTCTCACCTGGGTCTTAGTGAGGGTCATGTTGGGGCAGGGGAGCTATGTGCTGGGAGTGGGGGTGTTGGGGTGAGGCTGTGGACAGTGAGACTAGATGAAGATGGAAGCAGCAGTGGTTGGTGAGCAGGCGGAGGAAGCAGTTGATCAAACCTGCTAAAAACTGGTTCAGGTTGTTCACCCATTCCCTACCAACCGTGGCCTGGGAGGAGGTAATCTGGTGCCCAGAGATGGTTTTGAGGCTTCTCCAGACCCCACTGATGTCACTCTATTGCAGCTTGTCCTCCATCTTCTTCCTTTAGCTGTCCTTCCCCTCTCTGATCTTCCTCCTTAGCTCCCTCTGTACGGACTTCAACTCCTCCTTGTTTCCCATCCTGAAGATCCTTTTCTTCTCCTTCAGCAGTGACTTTATCTCAGGGTTGATTCAAGATTTATTGTTTGAGAAACACCGTATGGTCTTGGTGGGTATGGTGTTGTCCACACAGAAGTTGATGTAGTCTGTGATGATGTGTGTGAGGCCATCGATGTCCTCACCATGTGAATCACAAAGCTGCTCCCATGCAGTGGATTCAAAACAGTCCTTCAGAGCATCCTCCACCTCCTCAGACCATATTTTCACTGTGCGGGTGACAGGAGGTTGTCTGTGTATCAGGGGTTTGTACATAGGCAGGAGGTGAACCAAGTTGTGGTCCAATCTTCTGAGGTGTGTGTGGGGGGTGATGAGGTGTAAGCCTCCTTGGTGTTTGTATAAAATACATCCAGTGTTTTATTGTCTCTGGTGTGGCACGTGACATACTGTGTGAAAGAAATCCCGACGGCATGGGAGAATTCTCTGGGGAGGTATGCCGGTCGCATGCTAACAGTTAGCAACTCAATGGCCTTGCTGCAGTGTTGTTCTTAAATCGTGATGTACCCAGGATTACAGTTAGATATGAATATGGAACATTATTGTGAAGTGCGGTGCGGTGACGTGCACTTCCCGACACGTCACCGCACTGCCCTATTTAAGGCAGAGGGCATCCATATTCAGGCCTCTTTGCCAGATGCCTTCACCGGTGCCTGCTGTGTGCTGTTCATTGGTTATCGTTCAATAAAGCTGTGTTTGCCAACCATCATCATGTCTCATCCTTCACCCAGGTATTTCTATGCATAACATTTGGCGATCGAGGTTTAACTCATGGAGGCGCGCATTACACTGCTCCGTCCCTTTCTCAAGCTCGCGGGTGAACCACCAGTTTTATGACTGCATTGGCTGGAGGCCTATCAGACGTACAGTGGTGTGAAAAAGTGTTTGTCCGTTCCTGATTTCTCTTTTTTTTTTGTATGTTTGTCACACTTAAATGTTTCAGATCATCAAACAAATTTAAATATTAGACAAAGATAACACAAGTAAACACAAAATGCAGTTTTTAAATGAAGGTGTTTATTATTAAGGGTAAAAAAAAAAATAAAATATCCAGACCTACATGGTCCTGTGTGAAAAAGTGATTGCCCCCTAAACCTAATAACTGGCTGGGCCACCCTTAGCAGCAACAACTGCAATCAAGCGTTTGCAATAACTGGCAATGAGTCTTTTACAGCGCTGTGGAGGAATTTTGGCCCACTCATCTTTGCAGAATTGTTGTAATTCAGCCACATTGGAGGGTTTTCAAGCATGAGTCACCTTTTCAAGATCATGCCACAGCATCTTAATCGGATTCAGGTTAGAACTTTGATAAGGCTACTCCAAAGTCTTCATTTTGTTTTTCTTAAGCCATTCAGAGGTGGAGTTGCTGGTATGTTTTGGATCATTGTCCTGCTGCAGAACCCAAGTGCGCTTCAGCTTAAGGTCACGAACAGATGGCCGGACATTCTCCTTCAGGATTTTTTGGTGGACAACAGAATTCATGGTTCCATTTACCACAGCAAGTCTTCCAGGTCCTGAAGCAGCAAAACAGCCCCAGACCATCACACTACCACCACCATATTTTACTGTTGGTATGATGTTCCTTTTCTGAAATGCTGTGTTACTTTTACGCTCAATTTAATGGGACACACACCTTCCAAACAGTTCAACTTTTGTCTCGTTAGTCCACAGAGTATTTTCCCAAAAGTCTTGGGGATCATCAAGATGTTTTCTGGCAAATTTGAAAAGAGCCTTTATATTCTTTTTGCTCAGCAGTGGTTTTCGTCTTGGAACTCTGCCATGCAGGTCATTTTTGTCCAGTCTCTTTCTTCTGGTGGAGTTCTGAACACTGACCTTAACTGAGGCAAGTGAGTCCTGCAGTTCTTTGAATGTTGTGGGCTCTTTTGTGACCTCTTGGATGAGTCGTCACTGCGCTGTTGGGGTAATTTTGGTTGGCCGGCCACTCCTGGGAAGGTTCACCACTGTTCCATGTTTTTGTCATTTGTGAATAATGGCTCTCACTGTGGTTCACTGGAGTTCCAAAGCTTTAGAAATGGCTTGATCTGAATTATTTTGTTTCTCATTTTTTCCTGAATTTTTTTGGATCGTAGCATGATGTCTAGCTTTTGAGAATCTTTTGGTCTACTTCACTTTGTCAGGCAGGTCCTATTTAAGTGATTTCTTGATTGAGAACAGGTGTGTCAGTAATCAGGCCTGGGTATGGCTGGAGAAATTGAACTCATCTTTCCAAAGATGTGATAAACCACAGTTAATTTATGTTTTAACGGGGGGCAATCACATTTTCACACAGGGCCATGTAGGTTTGGATTTTTTTAATCCTTAATAATAAATACCTTTATTTAAAAACTGCATTTTGTGTTTACTTATGTTATCTTTGTCTAATATTTAAATTTGTTTGATGGTCTGAAATATTTAAGGGTGACAAACATACAAAAATATGAGAAATCAGGAAGGGGGTAAACACTTTTTCACACCACTGTGTATTACGGTGCTGGACCTTGGGAAGCTCAATGGGGTGAGAGCACGAGTGCTTCTCGTTCACAACCTGGGTATTGAGGGCCGGAGGGTCCTGCAGACGCTCAGCACGGCGGATTCATACGAGGAAGTTGTGGAGCTGCTAGTTAAATGTTTCTCCACCCCAGACAACGTGACTGTTTGGAGAATTCGTTTTCACCGGAGACATCAGCGGGTAGGTGAGCCTATCTGTCTGTATGTCATTGACTTGAAACAGCTAGCCAGCGATTGTCATTTTGGACCGTTTGAAGATGAAATGGTATGCGACCAACTAGTAGAGCACATGTGTAATGCTAAGCTGCATGCAAGGCTATTAGTGGCACCTAATGACTTAATGTTAGCTAAAGCAATGGAGCTAGCTCTCTGGTGGGAAGCCGTTGATAAGCTAGCTGTGGAGCTAAATTGGTGCCAGCCCTAGAAGACGCCGGAGCCGCTTGCCTCAGCTAATGTTGCGGACCGTGATAGCAAGGATAGCTCGGACGAAGATTTTTGTGAAATCAATGCTGCCAGC
Source organism: Pholidichthys leucotaenia (assembly GCA_020510985.1). Lineage (NCBI taxonomy): Eukaryota > Metazoa > Chordata > Actinopteri > Cichliformes > Pholidichthyidae > Pholidichthys > Pholidichthys leucotaenia. Next base: position 143,162,170 of record CM035840.1, read on the forward strand.
CATAGTTCTGCCCCGGGAAACTCTCGTTGCAGGGGTTGTGGGTCCGCGACACACCGCCATAAAGCGAGTAAAAGCCCGGCTAGAGGAAAATGTTGTGGTAAATGTGGACACTTGAATCATTACGCCAGGGTGTGTTGTTTGTCTTACCCGGGGAACCCCGGTCGCCCCTGATGGACACTGGGAGCGAACAGTACAAAGAGCTAAGTGACGCCACGGCGGTCAAGCAGGACCAGTTTCACTCAGGTTCGGCGTGGGTGGGTCTCAGTGCCGGCCCTCGAGACATGGTAGAAGGGGGTCCCGAGCGTGGCGGTGAGGCGCCTGCATCGGCGAGTGACACTGAGGTGCTAGTCCCAGATGCCCCCGGTGCTTGGCCACAGTTGTGTGGGGTGTCTGCAGTTACAATGGTGAATGCTACAACGTTTATAGAAGAAGACGGGGCCAGACCGACAAGCATGGAGTTACCGCATGCTCAGCAGCAGCACATCGGGCCAAGTAAAATTCCACTCCAAGTTATGGACTTGATTCGGGTTTGGGGTGAAGGATGTCCACGGCGAAGATGGGCCAAACGACAGCCAGCAAAACATTGAGGGTGTCTGCGTATAGTAGCTAAGCTGGGCGCAGCATGATTCGGGTTGTCCAACGGCTTGTCGAGGCACGCCAATCAGCGTGTCCGGGAAGATGCACCAGGTGGTGAGGCTGGACAGGAGTCAGTGATGGCGGTGTGAGATCCAGCCTCTGTCATCCAGAGGATCGTCCATCACTCCGGGGGTCTGCTGTCTCCGGGGGTGTGCCTCCTGGCACTGGAACTTGCATGGGACCCCCCCATGCAAGTTCCAGTTTTTTCACCCAGATGACTGTGCAGTAGCAGTATGTTTATAGTTCTTGTGTTCTGATATATATATTGTGTCAATGGGATTGTTTTGTGTGTTATGTTTAATTTAGGAGCATGGCATGTCATTTTAGTTTTATGTATGGACTTTTCTTTAATTATGGGTAGCAGAATAATCCACACGGTGGTCAGCCCTATTTTAGGTGATTTTGTGTGAATGTGTTTGGCGAGTTTGGTACATTGTTTGTTGTTATTTTAGTGTGTGATTCAGGTCCCAAATCTGGGGGGGGGTTAAATTGTGTGTATGGTTTTGGACTTTCTAAACGGGGGGGGTGGATATTAGATATAATATGGCACATTATTGTGAAGTGCGGTGTGGTGACGTGCACTTCCCGTTACATCACCGCACCACCCTGTATAAAGGCTAAGGGCATCCATATTCAGGCCTGTTTGCCGGATGCCTTTGCTGGTGCCCGCTGTGTGTTGTTCATTGTTTATAGTTCAATTAAGCTGTGTTCACCAACCATCATCGTGCCTCATCATTCACCCAGGTATTTCCATACATAACATACACCCTCTGTTATTGAATGAATGAATGAATGAATTTATTTATTTCGGATAGTACATTACAGGTTAAAAGAAACTGTATAATATAACAACAAGGTCAAATTAGACAAAGACTCCTTCTACTATACAATTCCACGTGAGTTATCCGAAATGGGTGATGGCTGAAGCCGCAGCTTATATTGCCCACCCATATTCCATCCAAGAATTCAAAGGAGAAAAAAGAGAAAACAAGACCAGAGCGATTACAATTTAAAACAAGGCTAAGACAAAATATGACTGAGAGAAAAAGAAAACTGAGCTAGTCTAAGTTAAGCGGTTACTATTCAAAAACAAATCTAAGACATAGTGTCACAGAGAAAAAAGAAAAACTAAGCTATAACACAACACAGGCTGGAAATGTCAATCCTTATGTGAGTTTACATGTCGTCTTGTAAATATGTTTGGAGTATTTCTTCCTTTAGTTTTTGTTTAAATTGTCCAAGCTTTGTACATGATTTTAATTCAGGTCCAAAATCGTTCCATAATCTGACACCTTGCACTGAAATACAGTGTTGCTTGGTAGTTGTTCTCACTGTAGGCTTTTGAAATATACATGTTCCTCTGAAGTGATATCGTTTCTCCCTTGTTTGGAACAACTTTTGGATATTTGCGGGCAGTGATAGATTCTTCACTTTGAACATTATTATTGCGGTTTTAAAGTCGATCAGATCTTTCAACTTGAGAGTTTTTTGTTTAAGAAAAAGTGGGTTTGTTGGTTCCCTGTAAGCTGCTTTGTTGATTATTCTAATAGCTCTCTTTTGAAGCATAAAGAGTGGATATATGTTTGTTTTATATGTATTTCCCCATACTTCATTACAATATGTCATGTATGGGAGTATTAATGAATGATACAAGGTGTATAGTGTGGGTTGATTCAGCAAATTTTTCACTCTGTGTAATATTGCAATTGATTTGGATACTTTACCTTTTATATAGTTAATATGTGGCTTCCAACACAGTTTGTTATCAATTATTACTCCAAGGAATTTAGTTTCGGATACCCTTTCAATCTCTACACCATTTACACTGAGTTTGGGTACTGGGAAGTTGTGATGGTTGTTAAAGACTATAAATTTTGTCTTGCTTAAATTGAGCGTTAATTTGTTTGAATCAAACCACAGTTTCAGCTTACCTAATTCCTTTCCGAGTGTATCCAGAAGTTGTTCCAAATTGTTTCCACTGCATAGCAGGTTAGTGTCATCAGCAAACAATATTAAGTCCATTTTTTCTGAAACTTTACATATATCATTTATATACATATTGAATAATAATGGTCCCAAAACTGAACCCTGTGGGACTCCACAGGTGACCTTCAGTAGCTCTGAGTTTTTGTTGTTAACACATACAAACTGATATCTATTCTTTAAGTAACTTCTTAACCAGGACAGTGCTACCCCTCTAATACCACAATTTTGTAGTTTCTTTAATAATAGATTGTGATCTACTGTATCAAATGCTTTTTTAAGATCCAGGAATACTCCAACTGAATACTCTTTATTTTCAATGGCTGTTGATATTTTTTCTGTAAATTCTATTAAGGCATATGCTGTTGTCCTTTTGTGTCTGAACCCATATTGCTGCTCACACAATAAATCATTCTTCAGTATGAAGTTGTCAATTCTCTCATAGAATATTTTTTCAAGTATCTTGGAAAATTGCGGTAATAGTGAAATTGGTCTGTAGTTGGAGAGTTCCCCTCTGTCGCCTGTCTTGTAAATCGGAATTACTTTAGCTATTTTCATTGCATTGGGAAATATACCTGATTGGAGAGACAGGTTACAGATATACGTCAGTGGTTTCACTATGCATTCGATAACAGTTTTGACTAGTAGCATATCAATACCATCGCAGTCAGTAGATGTTTTACTTTTGAACGATTTAACAATTTCAATGACCTCTCTTTCGTCTGTGTTCTTTATGAAGATGGTGTCTTTTACAGCAGTGTTATTGCATATTGAATCACCTGTTGGCACCGTAGTGGGTATTTCTCGGGCCAGTTTAGGTCCAATGTTAACAAAAAAATTATTAAATTCATCTGCAGGTGAAGCTATATTCACATTCGGAGTCGATTTATTATTTTTTGGAATGTTAGTTGGGTAGCTGGTATTTCTGCTTTTATTTCCAAGGATACTGTTGATTATTGTCCATGTATTTTTAATATTGTCTTTGTTTTTTTCCAGTTCTTTACTGTAATAGTCTCTTTTACTACATCTTATTATATATGTTAACTTATTTTTGTATGTTTTATACCGCTGCTCTGCTTCTTTTGTCCTTTTCTTTATGAAAGCTTTATATAATAAATTTTTCTTTTTACACGCCTTTTGTAGTCCTTTGGTTAGCCATGGTTTGTCAGTAAATTTGTGTTTAAGCTTTTTTTTAACTAATGGGCAGTTTTTTTCATAAAGAGTGGTTACAATGTTTATAAATGTGTCATAGGCTTCATTTACATCTGATACATAGACTTCTGTCCAGTCTTGCTTCAGCAAGTCCTCTTTAAAAGAACTGATTGCGTTTGGTGATTTGTGTCTGAACGATTTTGAGATTTTTTCTGGGTTGGGCCCCGTGTGGCCATGGATAATATATATAATATATATATATATTCACATACATTATCAGCCCCCCGCCTCTGCTCTTCCTGCTGTCTGGTGTCCGATCTGCCCATATTACGTGGAAACCCTTCAGTTCGATGTTAGCATCTGTTGCTAGTTCCGTTAGCCACGTTTCAGTAAACAACATAATGCTAATCTCTCTAAAGATGCTGTCATACCGGGACATAGCCGACAGTTCGTCCGTCTTGTTAAGCAGCGGTCTCACATTTCCCATAATAAGGGATGGAAGGACGAGTCTGTACCTTATTCTCCTCTTGCATTGCTTCACTCCAGCTCGACATCCCTGCCTTTTTCACCTGATTTCTCGTGCGATATTAGGTCTTTAAGGGACAAATAGTGGAACAAGTTACATTTTATAAATATCTGGGTACAATTATTGATAATACTTTGAATTTTAAATTGAATTGTGAGGCCATAAACAGGAAGGGACACCAGCGCCTGTTTTGTTTGAGGAGGTTGTCCCATTTCCATGTAGATAGGACTATCATGACACTTTTTTATCGTGCTTTTATTGAATCAGTTTTATCTTTCTTGTTAGTGTCATGGTTTAGAAACCTGCCCCTCAAAGACAGAAACTCACTGGCCCAGATCATTAAATGGTCCAGTCGTCTTATTGGGGGGGAGTCACAGCTGGGTCTGGAGGCCCTGTACACCAGGCAGGTACAGTGGCTGGCCACCTCTATCACAGCTGATGACTCCCATCCCTTGGCCAGTGAGTTCCAGCTTTTACCCTCTGGACGGAGGTTCAAAGTCCCCAGACGCAGTGTGGGCTAAGTGACTCCAAGTGACACGGTACAGGAACAGTTTTGTTCCTGCTGCTATAGTTCTTTTGAACAGTCCTTAATGCATTTTATTTAAACTCTTGGGTCTGGCCTTTTTACGTGGTCTTATCTTATCTACTATTTTATTGGTGCCTGGTGTGGTATAATGCTTTTATCTGGCTTACTACGGGTTCTATGGGTATTTTTAATAATATCTTAGTGATATTTAATGATTTTATTTATTTTAGTTGGGTTTTTTATTTATTTATTTTTAGTCTTTTTAACCATGTTGTAAGTTTCTGGAGTACCTGTCCATGTCCTTAGTCTGTGCTGTTTTTAAATTGTCTGACCTATGTGTCCTGTGTTTTTAATGTTTTGATGTTCAAAGTTGTGTGTTCGAGATGCCCTCTCCAGACTGTAAAAAGAATCTACCTACGGGTATTAATAAAGTCATCTTGAACCTTGAACCTTCGCGTTAGCACTGTGGGGCAGCCCAGTGCTAACAGCTGGCTCCTACTGTAAACAATAGCTTCTCCACTCACTGGGTCGGGAGTCATTGTCATAACCCGAGTGTCGGTTCTGGCCACACTCGGGTCTCATATCTTTTTGTTCTGTGGCTTTGGCAGCTGAGGGTTCCTTCCAGCTCCTCGGGCTCTTATTGTGAAGGCGCCCGGGGGAGCTCCCTGCTGTCAAAGTCAGCTGCTGCTCTGCTGTCATTAGCAGCAGCTGTGCCGCGTTGGGGTCATTAGCCGCCAGAGATATAAGCGGGTGCTAAATGTCCTCCAGCGCGGCAGTCTCTGTTATATCCTGTTATGTTCTCCTGTTATGATCATCGGTTACGATCATCTGTTATATCCTGCTACGTTTTGATGGTGCTCCTATATGCTCAGGTATGTTCCTGTTTGCCTAGCTCACCATTAACGTTGTCGTCTGGTGCATCGGGTGTTCCCCGGCTCAAACTTCACTCAGCCGCTGTATGTGTTCTGTGTGTGTTCATCCTTATCCACAATAAATTACCACTGCAAACTCACTGGTGACTGAGGCGTCTTGTGACGGTCCGTGAGGGCCGTTGTGACAGTAGACTGCCGCCTAACGCCCGGAGAGGAGGCGTTGTTTCGAGACGCCATTCACCGTGCAGTTTGCAGTAGTGGACTGTTAATTCCTACCTGTCTGAGTGTCTGCAGCGGGGAGTATGTCGTCATCCAGGGGCCATTGTCGGCGCCTTGGCAGGCAGCAAGCGGAGGTTCTGAAGGAGGTGGACTACACCATCTTCACCGCTACGCTGTTGGACGCTCCCAGCGACATTTGTAGATACCTGGACCTAGCCGAGGAGATTCTGGATTCTCTTCCCCGCTTCACCGATCATCCAGAGGTAAGCGTGAGGAGAGATGACATCGCCACCCAGCGTGAGAGACTCCGAGGGCTGGAGGGAAATCCTGGCAGGAAGCTGAAGCGGAGGAGACGTCGCCCCTCGCTTCGGGATCCCGCTCCTGCCTCCGTTCCGGCCCGGGAGTTCGCACCACCCGGAGGTCTTTTCCCATCGGGCATGTTGTCACTCGGGATTCCCCCAGAGAAGCTGCAGATGACAGCAGAAAAGATCTGGGACTGGGTGGCTGCTGCTTGCTCCGCTAAAAATCCTCCAGCGTGTATGAAGCATGTGGTGGCGGCGGTCAGACTGGTGGAGAGGAATCCAGCGCTGCGTGAGTTTCCTGAGTTTGCTGACTTGCTTGCCGCCGTTTCTGCTCAGGAACGGCGATTTCCGGACCTCACCTTCGCCTCACCCCCTACAAGGAACCGTCGTCAATCCGGCTTCCAACCTCGGCTAGACCCCCGTCTGGATGCTGTTCCGGGTCGCCGCAAGGGCTCAACCCCCCACACAGCTGTCACTCCTGCGCCTCGTCAGAAGGGAATCCCCGCAGCCTCATCTTCTCCCGGGCCCTCGCCTGCTGTCCCGTCAGCGCTCCATGCCCGACTGACCCCGGCTGTCGCCCCCTCCTCCTTGTCGCCTATCCTGGCTGCTGTGTGTCACGAGAGCTCCGTTTCGGCGAGCTTCATCCCGGATTCGCCTCGAGTGGCCTCATCTCGTCTTCCCAGAGGGCCCTCTGTCGCCATCCAGCGGGGAAAGGAAGGAATGACGTCCCCCACAGCGGAGACTATCTTACCCTTAGGGGAAAGGCAAGTGCATGATAATTTCTCTTCTTTTGACATTGTTTTGCCTTGTCTGACTCCTAGGGGTGGAGTTCGGGGTATGCAGCCCCCCGAGCTCCCTCCACCCGCTGTGGATGAAAATATTAACCCTGCTTCCTCTGTGTCTCCCTCCGCTGAGCGGTCCTCGACGTCAGGCCAACGTCGCTGGATGAGGAGGGGGCCTGCGGTTCTGGAGAGCCTGGTTCCGGTTCCGCAGCCACGCCATGGGCGGAGGAGGAGAGCGGACTGCAGCGTGGAGCCATCGCCGATGAAGAAGCGTCCCCGGGGTTCCACGGAGGAGCGGTCCAGTCCAGCAGGGCGAGATTCTCCTGCCACCACGCCGTGCGGGCCACCGGCGTGGACATCGGTGCCGGAGGACTCTCTAGCTGCACGCACCATCATGCCAGCTGCGGAGCCCGACGCAGCTGAGTGGGAGCCTGAGGACGACCTCCTGACTTCTGAGCCCGGATCATCGCAGTCCTGGACGGCGTCAGAACCTGAGCTCAGGCAAGTGCTCTGTTTTATCTTTCTTTTTCACCTTTTAGAGCACTTTTGCCTGTCTCAAGGGGAGATGAGCCGGGTGCAGCCGCCCGCTGCGTCCGAGCTTATCTCGCCGGGTTCTGGCGCTGCCAGTGATCCTGATCCCGGGTTTTCTCTCTTGTGTGAGTCTTCTCCCAGGGTCGCCGGTGAGGGGCTGCTGCACCAGAGGTTCCGGTTTCGAGGTTGGAGGTCGAGTCTGGTGCCACGCCGACCGGGTCCACCGTGGGTTTGGTTCCGGAGGCCCAATCGGGGTCCACCGTGGGTGCTGCACCAGCAGGTTCTAGGTTCGGTGAGGGAGCTGCAGATCCCCGGCCACCGGATGCTGGACAGGCTCGTTTTCTTCATCTCCACAGTCATCCTCCTCGTCTCCCTGAGGAGCACTACCCATCTCCACCTGGGGCCGTTGGGGTCCCGAACGCTCCGCCCGGTTTCCCCTCATCTCCCCCCTTTTCTGCGGGATCACCGGCTGCTTCCTCCCAACGGTTCTGGTGGGCTGGTGTTGCGGGGCGGCCGCCTGAAGGGCTGTCTCGTTGGTTTGGTTCTCTGGGCCGGCCCCCCGACCTGTTTATCTTCCTGTGCGGCGACCTGCTCCGGCCGCCTGAAACTCTCTTCCCCCGAGCATGGGACTGGGGTAGGCCGCCCGAACTGTCCTCTTTTCCCCTCCCTGTTCTGTGGCCTCTTGTTGCCGGATGAACCCCCCGAACCTTCTGCCCCATCCCTCCGGGCCTGGACTGCGCCCTTTCCGGGTTCCTGATCTCGTCTGTGGGACTGTTGGGGTGTTTGTGGGGGGGGGGGGGGGATTGTTTTGTGTCACTCTGTTTGCCCAAGGGTGTGTTGTCTATTTTGTACTTATTGTGGTTTTGTTCTTGTTACCCGGGATTGTGGTTTTTTTTTTCTATAGCCTTGTTGGTTGTTTGTCTCTCTCCCTCCTGCCAGCACCCCGTGTTACTCTGGCCGCTCAGAGCTCGGCCTTGAGGGGGAGGTACTGTCATAACCCGAGTGTCGGTTCTGGCCACACTCGGGTCTCATATCTTTTTGTTCCGTGGCTTTGGCAGCTGAGGGTTCCTTCCAGCTCCTCGGGCTCTTATTGTGAAGGCGCCCGGGGGAGCTCCCTGCTGTCAAAGTCAGCTGCTGCTCTGCTGTCATTAGCAGCAGCTGTGCCGCGTTGGGGTCATTAGCCGCCAGAGATATAAGCGGGTGCTAAATGTCCTCCAGCGCGGCAGTCTCTGTTATATCCTGTTATGTTCTCCTGTTATGATCATCGGTTACGATCATCTGTTATATCCTGCTACGTTTTGATGGTGCTCCTATATGGTCAGGTATGTTCCTGTTTGCCTAGCTCACCATTAACGTTGTCGTCTGGCGCATCGGGTGTTCCCCGGCTCAGACTTCACTCAGCCGCTGTATGTGTTCTGTGTGTGTTCATCCTTATCCACAATAAATTACCACTGCAAACTCACTGGTGACTGAGGCGTCTTGTGACGGTCCGTGAGGGCCGTTGTGACAGTCATTGGCAATATGAGTAGAAAGATGGTTAATATCAATGCCGGTGCGGCGATCTATGTGTCGTTGGCGTTCATAATGGATACGGGGTAGCAGGATCAGAAAGTTGTAGCAAGGAAAAAAAAAAAACGGATAGTAAATAAAAAACAAGAAAGAAACTCAGAATTGAGCCGCTACTGGAAAAAGGCAGCTGGCTCTCGTGGCGCTGGAAGACTTCATTTTGCTATGAAATATAATAACTTTATATTATAAACATAAAATATAACGTTATTATATTTCATAGCAAAATGAAGTCTTTATATTATAAACAGGGGCAGCGCGGTGGCAGAGTGGTTAGCACTGTGGCTGCACAGCAACTCACCCTTGGCCGGGGGATCCTGGGTTCGATCCCAGCCCCCGACCAACAGTGATCTGTGTGGAGTTTGCATGTTCTCCCCGAATCTACGTGGGTTTACTCTGGGATTTCTCCGGTTTCCTCCCACATGCCAAAAACATGCAAGTTAGGTTAATTGGCATCAAACTGGGGATTCTAAATTGTCCTTAGGTATGATTGTGAGAGTGAATGGTTGTCTGTCTCTGTGTTGGCCCTGCAATGGACTGGCAATCTGTCCAGGGCATACCCTGCCTCTCGGCCAAAGATGCTGGGATAGGTCCCCCCCCCCCCCACCGCATGACCCAAAAAAGGATTAAGCGGAAGAAGATGGATGGATGGATATTATAAACAAACGTCCTCCCTCTTGTCATATATTTTTCATCAATACCACCCTTTAAAGGTCTCATATTGTTCATTTTCCAAAGTTAATGTTAAGCTTTTACATCCTGAATGATAATTATGAGTAGTGTTAAAGACCAAAAACCGTTTATGTTGTTTTACAGCTGTCGATAAAGCTCTGTCTGACACAGTCTGTTTTCATCCTGCTTATTAATATCATTGAGCCTAAAATGTGTAGCAGATTTACCTACCCAGGGAGCAAAATATCCAGCGCTGAAAGTGATATAAAAACCTGAATAGCTAAAGCGTGGGCAGCCCTGAATAAACTCAGTAGTGTATGGAAGTCAGATCTACCCGATCATGTAAAAAGAATTCTTCAGTGACATAGTCACCCCTGTTCTGCTATATGGCTGTACCACATGGATGCTTACATCAAAATTCAAGAGGAAATTGGATGAGCCTTACACACGGATGCTGAGAGCTGCCCTGAATAAATCATGGAGGCAACATCTTAGCAATGAACTGTCAGTTATCTGGACATCTTGTCCATGCCTTTTGTTATTTTTTGAAATGTTCAATTCAATTCAATTCAACTTTATTTATATAGTGCCATTTCACAACAGTCATCTCATAGCACTTCCAATTGTAGGGGAAACCCCCACAATTGCAGAAAGGCCCCAGCAACCAGGTGATCCCTTTGTTGGTTTATTCTCAGTGTCTTAGTTCAGTTATGTTTTCTAGTCTCCTCCGTTATTTTCCCATTTCCTTCAGCCACTCGTGTTTTCATTTGGCCTTAATTAGATAGATAGATAGATAGATAGATAGATAGATAGATAGATAGATAGATAGAGCAGCATGACAGTAGACAACCAAACTGCAGAAACACACACAGCATAATAGCCCAAGAGATTACCCATGGAAAGTAACACTGCTAAAAAAAACAACTTATATACATCATAGATGGATAGATGGTGACCCTTATAGATACATGGATCATACCCGCTGTACAATGCAGGACTATCAAGTGCAGAGTGAAATGTGAGGTACCAATTACACTGTAAGGTGCAGTATGGTAGCATAGTTATGACCGGAGTACAACATCAGAGTGAATTATTGTACAGTGAAATGGGGTGGGGCAGGAAAGATTTCCTGTATCTAACTGTTTGGCAGCGAAGCTGTAGCAGTCTGCTGGAGAAAGTGCTCTGCTGGCTGTCCAGTGTATGGTGGATCAGGATTGTCCATGATGGATCGCAGTTTATTTAGTGTCCTCCTCTCCACCACAGTCTCAAAGGTCTCCGGCCTGAGACTAATTACAGAGCCAGCCCTCTTGATAATCTTGTAAAGTCTGTTGGTGTCACTGGCGCTGATACTGCTACCCCAACAGACAGCAGCAAAGAAGATGGTGCTGGCAACAACGGCCTGGTAGAAAAGCTCCAGCATCCTGTTGCACATGTTGAAGGATCTCAGCTTCTTCAAGAAGTAGAGTCTGCCCATCCCCTTCTTGTACGCAGCATCAGTGGTGGATCTCCAGTCCAGTCTGTTGCTGATCATGACACCCACGTATTTGTAGTCCTCAACTACCTCCACATCCTCCCTCCTAATCTGCAATGGTTGTGAAGGTGTCTTCTTCTTCCTGAAGTCAATCACCATCTCTCTGGTCTTGCTGACATTCAGCCTCAGGTGATTCTGCCATGTCCACACCACAAATCTGTCTATCAGTGCCCTGTACTCCCCCTCCTCTCCCTCTTATACACCCAACAACAGCTGAGTCGTCAGAGAATTTCTGCAGGTGGCATGACTCAGTGTTGTACTGAAAGTCAGTGATGTATAAGGTGAAGAGAAAAGGAGAAAGCATAGTCACCTGTGGAGCTCCCATATCAATAACCATCATGTCAGACAAGACACTGCCCAGCCGAACAAACTGTGGCCTGCCTGTCAGGTAGTCAGTAATCCAGAAGATCACAGAGCTGTCAACTCCTATCCTCCGTATCTTCTCACCCAGCAGCAGTGGCTGGATGGTGTTAAAGGCACTGGAGAAATCAAAGAATGTGATTCTCACAGTGTCTCCTCCACCATCCAGGTGCAGATGGGCTCGTTGCAGCAGGTAGATGACAGCATTGTCAACTCCTAAATGGGGCTGATATGCAAACTGCAGAGGGTCCAGCCACGTCTTCACCTGTGGGCTCAGGTGGGCTAAGACCAGTCTCCCCAGGACCTTCATCACATGGGACGTGAGGGCAACTGGTCGATAGTCATTCAGGTCAGATGGAGACAACTTCTTGGGGACAGGAACCAGGCAGGACATCTTCCACAGCACCGGTACTCTCTACAGACTCAGGCTCAGGTTGTACAGGTGTTTCAGTACCGAAGCTAGCTGGTTGGCACAGGTCCTTAGGATCCTGGCGGAGATGCCATTGGGGCCCGCAGCCTTTCGCTGACGGAGTCTCTCCAGTTGTTTCTTTACCTGGTCTGTAGTCACAGTGATGGGGGGGGGGGGGCGTGTCCCCAGAGGAGGGGGAGGGAGGGGAGGGGGGAGATGGAGAGAGGTGCTGCACAGGAGAGTGGCGGGGAGGGGTGTGGGGGGGTCTGGCTGTGTTGTGGGGGTGACAGACGGTGAGCTGAACCTATTAAAAAACAGATTCAGCTCATCACCTCTCTCAAGGCTCCTCAATGTCTGTCTGTCTCTCTCCTTACACCCAGTTATTTGTTTCATTCCCGTCCACACATCCTTAGTATTGTTTTGCCTGAGTTTAGTTACCCAGCTGTTCTTTGTTAGTTAATTTCTGTGTCCCTATATATACCCACTGTTTTCATTTCTCCTTGTGGCATCATTGCAGTATTCCCCTCCAGTCCTTCCTCATTGTGCATTTTTTTTTTTTTTTCATCCCAGTGTTTAACCCTACTGGCTCTTCTTCTGTTTGGCAGCCCCCAAGCTTTATTTTGCACCCTGTCAATAAAATTATGTTAGACTGGAGTTCTACTCTCCTGAAGGAGTCACTCATTCCTGTTATGCCGGATGTTAGTTAGTTAATCCCTTCACACCTGAAGGTGTATATGGGCGGCGCCTATCTCCGTTTCTCTGACCCTAGGCCACACAGCTACTGTAAGTAGTGAAAGCTACAGCGGGGGGTCAGTCCTCTGGTAGCTCTGTGTGTAACTTTACTTTCCCCATTCCATTATGCGGAGCACCACGCTAGAAGGCAGAAAGCACCATTTTTATATGGTCTTTGGTATGACCCGGCCGGGATTTGAACCCCTGCCTCCCGGGTGTGGGGCGGATGCTCTACCAACTGAGCCACCACTCCGGTTCTGCCGGATGTTGCACCTGACAAAATGATGCCACCAAAAAGGGACTCAGTGGGCACAAACTTTGGTATACACGGCTTGGACAAGGAGGAGTATTGGGTTGCAGGATTGGTGGAGGACTTCATTTTGGGCACCCACACTTCCCACACTCCCGAGGCAGCCCTGGGTTTTCTGGATAGTGCGGCGGAGGTTATCGAGGCATACTGCAGCCTGCGGAGTTATCCAGGACTTACCAGGCTCCTCATCTCCATTCCTAATTTACAGTGGATGCTCCACGGGCTAAGAGAAGCTCTCCCCAATGATAAAGTGTCCCCTGGTGCAAATACCTCCAGCTTCTTGCCCCTCTCCAGCTTCTTGCCGCTCTCCAGCTCCGGGATCCTTGCCACGCTGCCCTCCAGCTTTCTGCCTCTCCCCAGCTCTGCAGCCACTCCACAGGTGGAGGAGAGCTCCCTGGTTCTGTCCAAACCTGCGCTGATGATTAAGCATCCGTGGGTTCGGACACCATCCTCAGTCCATCAACATCCTCCAGCACCAGCTTCAACACCAGCCTCCTCCTTGCAGCCCATTTTCCCCGACCCGCCGTTGGCTGCCGTTCCCTCTGTCCCTGTGGAGTGCAATGGGACCTGCTGGGCGCGCGGCGGTCCGGGCCAGAAGGGAAGCTCTGGGAGACACTGTTCCTCCAGGTGTTCCACCACTGCTCCTCCAGCTTTTCTCCTCGCCACTCTTCCTCCTCCACTCCAGCCCCATGGAGCTTTCCAACTCCGGAGGGCTCTCCTACATTGGATCCCATGGCAGCTGCACCGCTGGCACCCATGACAGCCATTACGCCAGTTTCCACGACTAGTTGCAGTGCCAGCTCCTCCATCTTCTCCATTGGTTCCCTTGCCCACTGCTGCTTCCTTGTTGGGGTTCCCAGGGGTGGCTTCAGAAGCGGCAGAGCAGGCCAGGCAAGTGCCTTTTTCTCTTTTTACACCTATTGGGGAGGGGTCTTGCCTGGTACTAGACGGGGGTTCATGGTGGCAGTCACCAATCACTGCTGAGCCTCCATCAGCTGTTTCTGATGCCATTTTACCTGTTATGGACATGACACCTACCTATGTTTCTGCTTCCCCGTCCGAGGTGCCTGCGTCAGGGATGGTGTTGCACACTTCATCTTCAGCTGTCTCCGTGATGCACATCCCAGCTCCAGTGTGGGATGTGTTGTTGTCTCCAGAGCAAAAGGCTCTAATATTGTCTTCTTCAGGGCAAAAGGCCCCTATGCTGTCATCTCCTGAGGTTAAAGTTCCTATGTTGTCATTATCTCCTGAGGTTAAAGTTCCTATGTTAGCTCCTGTATTAAACGTTCCTGAGTTCAGCGCTCCTATGGTGCCATATTCATCTGTCTGGTGGTCCGGTGGTCTTTGGACTGGGAGAGTCTGCCGGACTCACCGTGTTATATGGTCTGGGGACCCATGGACCCTGGGCGACCCCATGCCTCATCTTGCTCCTCCGTCTGGTGGCCCTTGGACTTTGGTGGGCCACCCGACACGCCATGTTTATCCCTCTGGTGGTCCATCGACTGTGGCCAGTCACCCAAAGAACAATTTTTCTTTATGTCCTTGTTTTGCCCTGCCGTGCCTTTGTCCCCCTCCTCCCACCCAATTCGGGTGTTCTTTGTTTTGTTTTGGGGCATCTGGAATCTGCCCTTAAGGAAGGGGCACTGTCATGATCTGGACATCTTGTCCACGCCTTCTGTTATTTTTGAAATGTTTGCACGATTCTGTTATCATTAGTTTTTTTGGGTTATCCTCAGTCTCTTAGTTCAGTTATGTTTTCTAGTCTTTGCCGTCATTTTCCCATTTCTTTCAGCCACTCGTGTGTTTTCATTTGGCCCTAATTAGTTATCCAGCTGTTCTGTGTTAGTTAATTTTTGTGTCCCTATATATACCCGCTGTATTCATTTCTCTTTGTGGCATCATTGCAGTATTTCCCTCCGGTCCTTCCTCATTGTGCGTTTATTTGTAAGTGTTATCATTATCAGTGTACTTTGTGTTTGGCAGCCCTCGAGCTGCATTCATTTGCCTTCTGTAAATAAACCATCTTGCACTGAAGTCTGTCCTGCCTGAAGGAGTCTTTTTTCCTGTTCTGCTGGAGGTTGTTTCTGACATGAAGAAAATACATTATATGGTCACCTGTGAGGCGGCATGAAAAAATAAGCAGCTGTGCTGTGGTTTTAAGCAGATTTTATTAATCATGTCGCCTTCACGGGATCCTCTCTCCGGTGCATAGTGGAGCAGCCCGGAGCGGGATCCCTAAGCTCTCAGTGAAAGAGAGGCGGACACGTGTGTCCACCTGTTGCAGGATCAGAGTGAGAGAGTAAGAGAGAGATTGCGTTACAGAGTCGCACCTTAAATACTTGATCATAACAATACATCAAAAAGACATACCCCACAGTCTAGAATGATCAAAGGGACAACAGAACAGGCAGGAGGTATTTGCATTTGTAAGCCATACATCACAATGGGCAGATTAGCTAGACCTCGCTCTAAGTGCAAGACAAAGAGGCTAACAAGCACATCTACATATTGATCTGAGTCTCTAGGTCACAGTAAGGACAGGACGCATGAGTACAAAGGTTGAAAGGCATCGTTTAACATCACATAGGTGAGACAGAAGAAACTCGTCTACCTGTAGACATTAATACACCAAAGCACATCTAAGATGCTCAGAAAAAGCACAGTAAGGACAAGCCATATGCACACTATACCGAATGGCGCATTACATCACAACACATGCATGTTTGCATCACAAATACATGAATGGCACATTGCTTCTCAGTAATGCAGCAGAAAAAAAGAGGGCTGAGTGTCCTTAGTCTGTTGTGGGGTTAAAACGAACCGCCACACACGCTCCCCCCCAGAGGACGCGGCAGGGGGCCGCGACCTCGATAATCCATCTGTGTGAGCGAGCTGTGGGAGAAGCTCGCTGCAGGCGGAGGGGGAGGGAGGGGAGGGGTAGTAAGTGCCGGCAGGAGCTGTGAAATCGTCCTGAGCCGTGCAAAAATTGCTTGCTGCTCCGTGACGTCGAGGGTTTGTCCCGTTGCACGTGCGGAGATCACAAGAAGAAAAATTAGTCTCTGACTCCTCTTGTGGCCATGAAGAAAAGCAGGAGCGGCTGTAAGAGAGAAAGTAAACAAAGCAGGGGAACTGTTGGCTTTGGGTGCTGACGCAACCCCAAAGCTCCCGGGAACAGCTGACGGCTGAAATCCCGTTGTGCCGTGGCTAAGACCATTAAAAAATCCAGTGGCGAGCTGCGTGCTTGCTTCAGGTGAACGAGCAACCCTGAAGGTTCTGAGGGCAGCGGCGGAGGACGATGGCGGTCTGTGGCGTGGCTGAGACTGTTAACAAATCCTTCCAGTATGCTGCATGCGTGCCTCAGGTGAGCGAGCAGCCCTGAAAGGCAGCGGCGAAGGAGGAAGGCAGTCAGTGGAGCCATTACTTGTCCCATGCGTGATGCGCCGTCCTTGTAACTCCCCGATGCGTGCGCGGGGGTTCAGTGCGTGGGTGGGCCGCTGGAGTGGTGAGTCAGGGTGCAGAAACTTGGTGGAGAACGGCGCAGACGGCGCCGGTAAAATCCAGGTTGAGCTGTGGCTGTAGATTGGCCATGGTGCGTTGGAGCGGTGAGAGGAAATAGACGATCTTTAGTCCCTCAGGGCCCGTTGCAGCTACGTTGGAGCGGCGGGAGGGAATAGACGATCTTATGTTCCTCAGGCTCATGCAGCTGCGTTGGAGCGGTGTGAGGAAGTAGACGATCTCCGTCCCCTCGGGCTCGTGGAGACGCGTTGGCGCGGTGCGAGGCAATAGACGATCTTTGTGCCCCGGGCTCGTGCAGCTGCGTTGGAGCGGTGAGAGGGAGGAGACGATCGTTGTCGCTCGTGCGGCCATGGTGCGTTCAGTTCCACGCGCTGCGCTCCCCGTCGGCCCTGGAGGTTGCCGTCGTGGAGAGGACGAGGTGCGTGCGCTCTCTGTGAGAGCGGCCGGTCCAGCGTGGTTGTGCAGATCTCACCATGAAACGTTGCTGCAGCTTTCCCGGTCGTGGGTGGTCTCCGGAGGGTTTCAACCTGGAAACTCTGCGTCGAAATCTCCCTGAAGCAGAAGGGAGCTGTTGCGTTCGCTGGCAGCATGTTCGTTTCAGCGTCGGGTCACTGCAGTGGTCCAGACCAGAAGTTGCTTTGCACAAAGCGTGTGCTTTCAGGCGGGGTCACCAACGCAGCTGTGTGGCTGTCCAGCTCGGAAGGTTGCTTTCGCACAAAACGTGTGCGTGTTCGAGGGGTCACCAGTGAGGCGGCATGAAAAAATAAGCAGCTGTGCTGTGGTTTTAAGCAGATTTTATTAATCATGTCGCCTTCACGGGATCCTCTCTCCGGTGCATAGTGGAGCAGCCCAGAGCGGGATCCCTAAGCTCTCAGTGAAAGAGAGGCGGACACGTGTGTCCACCTGTTGCAGGATCAGAGTGAGAGAGTAAGAGAGAGATTGCGTTACAGAGTCGCACCTTAAATACTTGATCATAACAATACATCAAAAAGACATACCCCACAGTCTAGAATGATCAAAGGGACAACAGAACAGGCAGGAGGTATTTGCATTTGTAAGCCATACATCACAATGGGCAGATTAGCTAGACCTCGCTCTAAGTGCAAGACAAAGAGGCTAACAAGCACATCTACATATTGATCTGAGTCTCTAGGTCACAGTAAGGACAGGACGCATGAGTACAAAGGATGAAAGGCATCGATTAACATCACATAGGTGAGACAGAAGAAACTCGTCTACCTGTAGACATTAATACACCAAAGCACATCTAAGATGCTCAGAAAAAGCACAGTAAGGACAAGCCATATGCACACTATACCGAATGGCGCATTACATCACAACACATGCATGTTTGCATCACAAATACATGAATGGCACATTGCTTCTCAGTAATGCAGCAGAAAAAAAGAGGGCTGAGTGTCCTTAGTCTGTTGTGGGGTTAAAACGAACCGCCACAACCTGCATCCTATAAGTCAACTGATTAGCGAGAGGAGAATAAGGTTCGCAGGACAGTGTTGGAGGGCAAAAGGTGATTGATAACGATTGTTAGTGATGTCATTCTGTGGGCCACAAGTCATGGTCGTGCCAATGTTAGAAGACCATCAAAGACATACTTGCAAGAGCTCTGTGGAGATCTTGGATGCTTGCAGCAAGACCTGCCACCAATGCTGAGCAACAGTGATGGATGGAGGAGGAGACTCCTGGAAGTGTGTGCAAATAAGCACAGCATGATGATGGTGAGATGTGTTTTTTGAGCTTAAAACATTATTTTACATAATATGGGCCCTTTAAAACAGTGGCTCCCAACCTGGGGTACCTGGAATGTTCAGGTTTCTACAGGAAATTTTATAATTTCTCTTCTTAAAATTGCAAATAATTTGCTGTTGTTGTGCATGTGTTCTGTAGCTACTCGTGCACCAATGAACAACAACAGCAAATTTTTTGCAATTTTTTGGACCAATTAAGAAGAGAAATTACAAAATTTCCCACAGAAACCTGAACATTCCAGGGACCCTAGGTTGGGAACCACTGCTTTATAACATGCAGAAAATATGATATTTCATATTTGTTAGCTGAGTCCAACTCTCACTGGGAACGAGTTCAACTGATTGTTGATAATACGAACCAAATTCTTGCAATGGTCGTATAGAGACTGGACAGCTCATAGCAATGAGCCCAATACCTCATACTTCCCAAGCATCTGTCACAAGAAACCATGAGGAACATGGTTGAATGCGTTTTCCAAGTCTGCAAAACCCACGTAGACTGGTTGGGCAAATTCCCACAAACCCTCGAGGATCCTTGAGAGGTTGAAGAGTTTGTCCGATGCGCCACATCCAGAAAGAAAACCACATTGTTCTTCCTGAATCCGAGGTTTGACCAATGGCCGGATTCTCCTCTCCAATACCTTGGTATAGACCTTCCTGGGGAGGCTGAGGAGTGTGATCCCTCTAAAATTGAAACACACCCTCCAGTCCCCCATCTTGAAGAGGGGAACCGACAACCCAGTTTGCCATGCCAAAGGTACTGCCCCCACAATTTCAAAGTGTCTTTAAAAGAAATTTTAAAAAGCAGATTTAATTAAGGACATCTCTGGTTATTTCCAAATAGATAATATTAACTTACAGAAAAGATTGATAAGAACATTGCAATTTGTTGAGTCAGGGTGTCTACAGGTGATGATTATGAACATAACTGAGAAAATAAATAAAAACAAGAAAATGTGAAGGCAGCAGCTGCGCAGAGCAGCAATAACCCTGTCTATAGCCAAAGAATAATGGTTTTTGTGTAGTTATTCTATCACCGAAGCCTGCATTTTATTGCACAGTTAACCATCTGTTATTTTTAGCTTTCTGTCCAGATTTCACAGGAATGCTAAACACACACGCATTGATCCTTAGGTGGTTCTGCATCCAGGTTGTGCTCAGTGTTACAATCCACAAATACTGTCTGATTCATTCCAGCATTGAACGGACCTACATACATGTACATAGAGAAGCGAAGGCGGTCTGTTCTTTCAGTTCATTCAGGCTGAAATGAGCTACTCTGTCAATGATAGACCTCTTTTTTGTTTCAGAACAACATTATTTCTCTGTCTCCATTTAACATTAAACAGCACCACACTCTCTCCACTATTGAGCAGTCTTCATATTAAGTGGGTTCTGACCTTAAGTCTGCTCTCACTAAAGCTCTCGTTACTCAAAGCAGAAGCATTATACTCAGTGCATTGGGTTCTCTGGGTGATTTTCAGGATTAGAAAAGTGAAAACAAAGAGGACATTACCCCGCTGTTAAAAGCTAATCACAGAGACACCTAAGGAGAAGGATGTGTGGCATGTGCCCTCCGCCTCTCCTCTTCTTGCTGGCACAGAGGATTATTCACCTGGCACTGACTGAAAGGTTGAATCCTATAATTAATATGCTGTTGGCATGCTACTGTATTTCTATGTCTTTCCCAAATGTCTGCATATTCACAGAAAATAAAGGGTTAATCCTTTTTCAGGTTTTTCTGTTTCCACCTGCTCAAGACGAAGCAGTAATCTCATTGAAAGCTGCTGGTGCGCCTGTGCTGCGACACTTGCTCCGTGTTAGAAATAATCTACATCCTCCTGCCAGCACAGGAAATGTCACAGGGCAGCATAAATAAGACATGAGAACTGTCTGCTGCTGACCCCCTCAGCTCACAGGACACTACCACTAGCTACTCTATATTCCAGTTGGTACAATTAAGAGAAGGATCTTGGCAGAGTAAAACAGCAGAGACTCAACTCAAAGTTTATTCAAGAGAGGGTCATTTCTGTCAGAACGTTTCCCCCTTATTGCGTCACAAGATGATCTCTGGCACACTTCTCTGTCAGCACAGTGCCACTGTCCCAAAGGACAGTTGCAGGATTGGCTGTTTTATTGCATGAATGCTCTTCTGTCATTCAGGCATCTTTTTCACACTCTCCTCTCACATCGTCAAGGCTAAATGGAATCCTGGCAAGAGCCAAATAGTGCAATTTTGATGCTAAACAAACAACTGTTTGTTCCCAGTCAGCATATCTGTATGGGAAAATATACAATAACGTCTACTGAGTGCATGCAACCAAAAGTTACTTTTTTGGATACATTAGTATCAAAATTCTTCAGAATTTCATATCAATTCTTCAGAATGCAGTGGGTCTTCTCAGGAAAGGAGAAGCAGCTCACAGCATGACTGAAAAGAGTTTTGAGTCCATGCTGTAATGATGCAGGGCTGCTTATCAAGACAGAATTCACTTTATTGAAATTGCCACCATCATAAAGTAAAAGATTGTCTGCTTACCAAAGAGCTTCTAGTTTGTCTTGTAATTTGCTGCACTAAAAGGTTCTTATCCTTCAGTACAAAAATTAGTCCAGAACATACTTTTCAAAGAACTGTTTACTTTTTCAAACTCAGCATGCAGAATGGTCATTTTTTTTTTATTAGCAGAGGACTCTCGAGCTTTAATTTTTGCAACCCAACTGAGTGACCTTAAAACACTGGCAAATTATGCAGAGGAAATAGCTTGGAGGAGCTAATGTTTATCCATAAATATTCATTCTCTACCCATTCCAGTCCTGGACATACGTATTCTCCTGCTCCCCCTCTGTGAGCTGCATAGAAAGGACTAGGATGAACCCTGTCTTTTTCCTGATAGTGGTGCATGGAAAGTCGCGATTTCCCCTGATAGAGTGAGCTCTAAGGGGGAGGGAGCGAACAAAGATGAATCCCAGATGTCCTTTTAAAGGCCATGTGCTCTAAATATTCTTGTCTCCTCTCCCTGTCTGCAGAATGAGCATTGTTATTTTCCTTCTCACTGTCAGTGCTGTTTTTGTGTTTCCTCCCTGTTTGAATGACTGGTGCATTTGTGTGTTTGTGTAGGTGACTTGGTGTCTCGAGCGATGCACCACCTACAGCCGCTGTATGTGAAAAACCACACCAATGGGACGCCGATCCACCAGAAGAGCAGCGCGATTCACTGGTCGCCTGAAGCGATCTACACGCTGTGTTACTTCATGCACTGCCCTCAGATGGAGTGGGAGAACCCCAACGTCGAGCCCTCCAAGGTCACCTTACAAACAGAGAGGTGAGAGGCAAATATGTAGAGACACTCACACAGAAGGGAATCTGCATTCCTCAGCAAGAGAAAAAAAATCATTCAAGAAGTTTCAAGTTTAAAGTCAAGTGTACAACAAATAATTTCGGGCTTTTTACAATGTGAGTGAGAGTAGTCAGTATATAGAGTATATCTGGGTGCTATATCCTTGCTGTAGGTGACCTGCACCTTTACTTGGAGCAAGTGCTATGCAAACTTGTTGCTTTAATACCACAGTCTTTAAACTAGAATTGTGCTAAATTCTAACTTACACTCCTGTCATTTAAGAGATGCCCCACAACCCATTCTAGGTTGTGTTAAAATGTGGTGGGTCTTCTGTCATAATAAAGCCATTATAAGCCAGAACTGGTTCCAAGGTTGTCATAGCCAGGAGCGGCACTGGGGTTAAGCTCCCAGTGCTCATAAAATGCTCCTTACGGCATGCATCTCGAAAAGCCTCTGACAACTAAGTCCAACTCCTAGCCTGCCCGTGTGGTTTAGTCTCTAAGCCCGGCGGAACTGCTTTTACTAATAGGAGAAGGGGCGAGGGCGGATCTCTGGCGCCTTAAAACCAGATGCTTCGGGTAGATGGTGGCTCGTCAACCTGGGAAGGTAGCCCATCTAGGGGAAGGTAAACCCTGATTTCAAACCTCCGCTGCCTTGCGGCACACCCGGTCACGGGAAAGGCTTCGGGAGTCAACCCTGAGGAAAAATCCGGAGTCGGAGCCCCTAAGGCAGTTCTCTGTTGTGCACAACATCGTTCTAGCAGCTCCTGCGACGGCGCTGGTGCCAAATTATAGCAGCCCTGCTGTTCCTTTGGATTCATCAGTGACGTGGAGAGGAGGGACATGCTGCATGGGTAATATCTTGTCCTCCATAACTTCCTGCCCAGGCATGAATCCTACCAACGCCCAACGCTGAAAGGTAGAACACCGGTGCGCATCGGCCTGTTCAGCCACAGGCGGTGCTGTTCCAGCA
This sequence comes from Pholidichthys leucotaenia, assembly GCA_020510985.1. Lineage (NCBI taxonomy): Eukaryota > Metazoa > Chordata > Actinopteri > Cichliformes > Pholidichthyidae > Pholidichthys > Pholidichthys leucotaenia. Next base: position 143,184,871 of record CM035840.1, read on the forward strand.
GAGTAGACGTTTAGGATTCTCTTCCATGGTCATCATAGACCGATGGAGGCCGACGACGAAGCCAAAACTGATTTTGACCTTTTACGACCCCGTGACCTTGACCGTTGACCTTTTGATTCCAAAAACATAGCCAAACGTGGTACTCCCATGGCCAAACTGTGTGCCAAGTTTGGCCACCTTAGCATAATTTCCTCATGAGTTAGAGCATGGATACGAAGACAGACGAATAGACAGATATGCCCTACCCACACCTTGATTCCATCAGCATGGGTAAAGATGGCTGTCTCCTCTTGATGTAATGAACATCAGCAGTATATGGACAACATAGTAACTATTCGCTGTATATTATGTAATGCTGTAAATGTCTAGCTGGGGATGAGATTTGCAGATTAAATGCAGCATGTGATGTTGCAGCATTTGTTCTTTGACTGGCCTGTGTCCCCACATATGTCCCCATCAAATAAGAGAAGTAAGATGAGGTCATTGATGGAAGTGCAGTTTTTTCTTTTCAGTAATGTGTTTTTTTAATTATTATTATTATTATTTGATAGTGAAATTATAAGAAATACATTTGGGAGAGAGAAGATGAGGGGATAACACGCAGTAATTTGTCAGACAAAATGAGCCCTAACCGCTTGTAGGTGGGAGTTTTAAGATTAAATTATAATGGCTTCATTTTTAGCCTGGCTTGCTGTCTATGCTCGCTATTAAATCAAAAAACACATTAGATAAATGTTGAAGTACAGCATCACAGGGATTTTTTTTTTAAATAATGATAATGTATTTGAGACTTTTCTAGAATAAGTTGTGGGTGTTGTATAAAATATGGGTGTAGTTTCTTGATCCAAAAATGAAGCCAATTGCAAAAATATATCTGGTTCATTTTACGTCTGTGGGTATGACAACTTTCATTCACCATGACACTTTCTTGACTTTATCCACTTGCTTGCAAGAGTTTTGCATCATATTGAATAAAACTAGTGATAATCTTATTGTCTGATGTTGGAAAAATTCCCTGTTAGGATATAAGATGCTTAGTCAATGATCAGGCAGGATCAAAGTTTCAGCAAATTTAATGAGAGTGCTGATCAGTGGAACACAATACAGAACACAGTTCTCAGTCTGTCAGTGTATTGCATTAACTAACAGAGCGATTCTGTCTAACATATATACCCAAGGGACTGTCGGGTGGGGTCGCATCTTGATTAGTTCAGTCATGGCTCAGTGTGATAAGGTATACTGAGCCTCTTGATTAGTTCATTCATGCATAAGATTACATCTGCTGAGTACAAGTAGAAAACCGGTTAACACTAGTGATCATACTGAACATAGTGATAGAACTGAACATTTACAGTGATAAACTAACAGTCACATCAGCATCCTTCTATCCTTATTTTTTCCACTACTCAACAAGTCCTTATATGGTAACAGGATTTCCTGAGTCAGAATACACATTAAGCTTTACTTTAAAAAAAAAATCATATTCATAAAAATTCATCTAACTCAGTGTAACATAGAATTTTTCCATCATTTCCCCCTTTGATGCCCAAAAGGCATCATATTAAAAGAAAAGGTGGTTATATCATGATGACGGTGAAAACCCCATCAGGCAGCTATGCTAAGCTCCAGTGCCTTCACATGCAACAGATCCTAACTAGCTACGATGGGGAAAGTCCGTCATCCGACCCTGCTGCCCCACGCGCCAGTAACAGATAGTTCTCTAGGAGGAAAATAAAACAAACTAAAATAAAATAGACATAGTCAAATAAAAACAATAAAAAATCAAAGTGGTAAAGATATATGTATCGTTGTAGCTCATATAAAGATAAAAAAAATAAAAGTAATTGTTTCAAAGTCTTCATAAATGTACTTACAGGTAGTCCTCTCGGTTTTCTGCATGTCAATCATACTTTTACTCCTTACTGGGAGGCATGGAGAGACACCTTGAGCTTACACTGTTTGTTCGGCATCCTCATCATCTTTTGTGACTGCTCCATGATACATCACTAGGTTAATATGCACAAGTTTCATCATCATTTTACGGATACATGGAATAACACAGGAAAAGACCAGAAATATAATCACAAAAATCATCAAAAGGTTCATAATTCTGTCTAACATATAGACCCAAGGGACTGTGGGGTGGGGTTGCTTCGTGGTTAGTTCATTCATGACTCAGTGTGATAAGGTCTGCTGAGTCTCTTGATTAGTTCATTCATGCATAAGATTGTATCTGCTGAGTACATGCAGAAAACCTGTTAACACTAGTGATAGTACTGAACATAGTGATAGAACTGAACATTCACAGTGATAAACTAACAGTCACATCAGCATCCTTTGAGCCGTATTTTTTCCACTACTCAACAACTCCTTATATGGTAACGGGATTTCCCGAGTCAGTATACACATTAAGCTTTATATTAAAAAAAATCATATTCATAAAAATTCATATAATTCAGTATAACATATAATTTTTCCATCATCATCTGATTTATGACTATAAACAGAGTATTATTTTTGATTGGCTCACAAGCTATATACCGCTTCATTGCTTTCCCTTCGCTGTCTTGCCACATAAGGATTCAACCTGGCAAGATGATACGACTGAGGCCTATAAGACCCCCATATTCCAATGGGTTACTTGACAATAATGTCCTTCAATCCTTCTCTTAAATCATGAGCAGCAACAAATCTCTTCTGATAGTTATAGTGTTGGGAAAGTAAAAAACATGTGAAGTGTGTTTCAGTAAGTCGGACTATCAATAAAACACACCAATTTACAGACTCTCAAAAATTTAAAGCCCAATAAATTATTTTACTGATTTTGACAAACAGAAAATATGATTGCTGTTTTCATGGTCGCAGTCTGAAGTTGTTGAAATCAAAGTCTGAGAATACCATCCCAACAAGTATGGGGGTGGCAGCATCATGTTGTGGAGATGTTTTGCTGCTCACAAAATAGACAATATCATGAGGAAAGAACATTATATTGAAGTATTGAAGCAACACCTCAAGACATCAACCAGGAAGTTAAAGTTTGGGAACAAATGGACAGTCGTCGGCCTCCGTCGGTCTATGATGACCATGGAAGAGAATCCTAAACATCTACTCTGCTGGAACAGCACCGCTTGTGGCTGAACAGGCCAATGCGCGAATGACAGTCCCTGTCACACAGGTCGCACTTGTGGGTGGTCTCCGTCCTGCTGGGTCTGTGGCGGTTCTTCCTGCGGGTCCTATTTTCATCTGCTGCAGCAGTCAGTCTCTGTTCACCCGCCTTGAGCTGTCTGGTCAGGGTGCCTCTCCATTTGGAGCGGTCCGTTGCAAGGTCCTCCCAGCGCTCTGTGTTGATCTCCAGGGCCTTCATGTCTCTTGCAGACGTCTCTAAAGCGCAGCTGTGGGCGGTCAACGTCTCTCCTGCCAGTCGCCAGTTCTCCATAGAGGACGTCTTTGGGGATTCTGCCATCCTCCATACGGTGAACGTGGCCTCGCCAGCGGAGCCTGCGCTGCCTGAGTAGAGTGAACATGGAGGGAAGGCCGGCGCGGGACAGAACTTCTGTGTTGGGCACTTTGTCCTGCCAGGATATGTCCAGGATGTGGCGAATGCAGCGCAAGTGGAAGGAATTCAGTCTCTTTTCCTGCCGGGCGTATGTTGTCCACGTCTCACTCCCATAGAGCAGTGTGCTGATGACGCAGGCGTTGTACACTGCCGTCTTTGTCTTGACAGAGAGTTTGGGATTCTCCCACACTCGTGTGGTGAGGCGAGCGAGTGTGAAGGCTGATTTTCCAATCCTCTTGTCGATCTCTGTATCAAGGGAGAGGTTGTTGCTGATTGTGGACCCCAGGTACGTGAACTGATTCACGACCTCCAGCTCATAGTCGTTGATGGTGATGGTTGGTGGTGCTTCCGTGCCTTGTGCCAAGACGTTAGTCTTCTTCAGGCTGATAGTAAGCCCGAAGTCCTTGCATGCCTGGGAGAAGCGGTCCATCAGGGTCTGAAGCTCCTGCTGTGTGTGGGTTGCGACTGCAGCGTCGTCTGCGAACAGCATGTCTCTGATTAGAGCCTCGCGTACTTTGGTTCTGGCTTTCAGGCGGGCGAGGTTGAAAAGCCTGCCGTCAGATCTTGTGTGCAGGTAGATTCCCTCTGTTGCTGTGCTGAAGGCATGCCTCAGGAGCATAGCAAAGAAAATCCCAAAGAGGGTTGGCGCAAATACACAGCCCTGTTTCACTCCGCTGAGTATGTTGAATGGCTCTGAGACGTTGCCGTCATGCTGCACTATCCCCTGCATGTTGGTGTGAAACGATTCGATGAGGCTTTGCAACTTTGGTGGGCATCCTATCTTTGGCAGGATCTTGAAAAGGCCCTCTCTGCTGACCAGATCGAACGCTTTGGTGAGGTCGATGAAGGCGACATACAGGGGCATGTTCTGTTCTCTGCATTTCTACTGGAGTTGGCGGATGGAGAATATCATGTCTACTGTCGATCGCTCAGCGCGGAAGCCACACTGAGACTTGGGGTAGACACGTTCGGCAAGCTTCTGTAGACGAACGAGAACAACTCGTGCGTAGACTTTGCCAACAACGCTGAGGAGGGAGATGCCCCTGTAGCTGTTGCAGTCGCTTCTCTCCCCTTTGTCTTTGTAGAGGGTGATGATCTTGGCGTCCCTCATGTCCTGTGGTACGGCACCTTCCTTCCAGCACTGGCAGAGGACGTCATGCAATGGCAGCAGTAGGGCGGTCTTGCAGTGCTTGATCAGGTCGAGGGGTATGCCGTCGTTGCCGGGTGCCTTGCCAGCGGCCAAGCTATCAATGGCCTTGCTGAGTTCGTCGATGGTTGGCTCGGCGTCAAGTTCATCCATGGATGGCAGGCAGTCGATGGCATCAAGGGCTGACGGCGTCACGGTGTTCTGTCTGGAGTAGAGGTTGGAGTAGTGTTCCACCCATCTCTCCATCTGCTTGTTCTTTTCTGTGATCATCTCCCCAGTGGAGGATTTGAGGGGGGCCGTCTTGCTCTGAGCCGGACCAAGTGCTTTCTTGATGCCATCGTACATACCACGGATGTTCCCTGTTATGGCAGCGGTTTGAATGTCTTGGCTGAGCCGAGTCCAGTACTCGTTGTCACAGCGCCGAGCAGTCTGCTGAACTTTGCTTCTCGCAGCCCTGAAAATCTGGAGATTCTTCTCCTTTGGGTACTTCTTGTACTCAGCAAGTGCTGAGCGCTTGGCTTCAATGACGGGGGTCATCTCGGTCAACTTGGCATCAAACCAGTCCTGTGACTTCGAGGTCTTCCTCCCAAAGGTGGCCAAGGCTGTGCGGTGGATGGTGTTTCGCAGCTCTTCCCACTTCTGCTTTGCAGATTCTCCTTCTTGTGGTACACCAAGTTCCTTCTCAAAGGTGGAGGCAAACTGCTCAACAAGTTCTGGTTGGGCCATCTTGCTGGTGTCAATCCGTGCCTTTCCAGGCTGTCCAGCATGATGGAATTTCTTCAGCTGCAGCTTGACCTTGCAACACACCAATGAATGGTCTGTGTCGCAATCTGCACTCTGGAACAAACGGGTGATTAGCACGTTCTTCAGTGAGGTGCGCCTGGTCAGGATCAAGTCCAGCTGGTGCCAGTGCTTTGAGCGCGGATGTCGCCAGGAAACCTTGTGTTGGGGCTTGGTCTTGAAGAACGAGTTTGTGATGCACAGATCGTGATATGTGCAGAACTCGAGCAGCCGCTGTCCATTGTCGTTCATTCTGCCCATGCCAAATGGTCCAAGAGAGGAGGGCCAGGAGTCGTGGTCAGCACCCACTCTGGCATTGAAGTCTCCAAGGAGAATGAGTTGTTCAGAGTTGGGGATGATCCTGATAGTTGTTGCGAGATTCTTGTAGAACTCGTCTTTTGCCTCTGGTGTGGCTGTCAGTGTTGGGGCATACACACTGAGGAGGGTGACTGGGCCTTGAGTGGTGTTCAGGCGGAGGGTGAGGAGTCGTGCAGAGCCATTGCTGCCCGGTTCCACCATCTTCAGCAAGGTGTTCTTGACTGTGAAGCCCACTCTGTGTTCCCTGTGTTCGTCATTGCCCTTTCCCTGCCAGTAGAACGTGTAGTCCTTCTCTCTCAGTGTGCCTGCGTCAGCCAACCGTGTTTCCTGGAGAGTGGCGATATCCACTTCCAGTCTCTTCAGCTCATTATTGATGATGGTAGTCTTCCTGGTGTCGTTGATGTCCTTGAGGTTAGCAGTGAGTCCTGTCATCATAGTGCGGACGTTCCAAGTTCCCAGTTTTAGAGTTGGTCTCTTTTGGTTTTTTTTTGTCTTGCCTGGTGCGAAGGTTCTCAGCCTGCCGTTCGGACTTCTCCTCATCCCCATGCACCCAATGAGGAAAGCAAGCTGTGGCGGGACAACACCTTATTGGCTGGGGGCTGCCCAGCTTGAGGCGGGTGATAGCTGTCCAGTGAGATCCGATGATCCCTCCCACCGTCGGGAACAACCCCTGGCGCCGCGCTCTACACCAATTGAGCGGTGGCTTATAACCGGTAACTGTCATTCCCCGTGTTTTGTCTACGCCAAAGGCGAAGCTGGAGTGTCCTCTCCAGTGATCCGGTGTTCTACCTTCCAGCGTTGGGCGTTGGTAGGATTCAAGCCTGGGCAGGAAGATATGGAGGACAAGATGTTGCCCATGCAGCATGTCCCCCCTCTCCACGTCACTGATGAATCCAAAGGACAGCAGAGCTGCTACAGTTTGGCACCAGCGCCGTCGCAGGAGCTGCCAGAACGATGTTGAGCACAACAGAGAACTGCCTTAGGGACTCCGACTCTGGATTTTTCCTCAGGGTTGACTCCCGAAGCCTTTCCCGTGACCGGGTGTGCCGCAAGGCAGCGGAGGTTTGAAATCAGGGTTTACCTTCCCCCAGATGGGCTACCTTCCCAGGTTGATGAGCCACCATCTACCCAAAGCATCTGGTTTTAAGGCGCCAGAGATCCACCCTCGCCCCTTCTCCTATTCGTAAAAGCAGTTCCGCCGGGCTTAGAGACTAAACCACACGGGCAGGCTAGGAGTTGGACTTAGTTGTCAGAGGCTTTTTGAGACGCGCGCCATAAGGAGCATTTTATGAGCACTGGGAGCTTAACCCCAGCGCCGCTCCTGGCAATGACAACCTTGGAACCACAAATGGTTCCAAGGTTCCAAATGGTTCAAAGTAATTCTTGGCATTACTCTCCTAAATGGACAGTAATGCCAAGAATACCACCAAATAAGTTACAAAGTGGCTTAAGGACAACAAAGTCAATGTTTTGGAGTGGCCATCATAAAGCCCTGATCTGAATCCCATAGAAAATTTGTGGACAGAGCTGAAAAGATGTGTACGAGCAAGGCGGTCTACAAACCTGACTCAGTTACACCAGTTTTATTTCATTTCAGTGAACCTGTAACCATGTGACATCTGATCCTCGGGACAGGAGCATTATACCAAATTAATCACACCTGTGGACGCACACCTTATATATACCCCTTGCATCCACCCATTCTTCCTCTTTCTATCCTCCTGGTCAGTAAGAGCTTATACCAGTCTGTTAAACATTGTGTTTTTTTGTGCTGTTTGGGCTGCCTTACCCTGGGTACCCCATCACTGTGTCATAAAATTGTTGTTTTCTGCTGAATGACAGAAGGTTTGCAGCGGCTGTAGCATGACATGCACTGTCCGTGCCTGCTTGAGGTATGTAACATACATTTGCCTTCTTTTTAGCTGGAACTGTTAACAGTTTAGCAGCGTGAGGTATGTATTACCCTTACCTGCTTAAGGTTTGTGATGTGTTTTGTGCCTTCTCTTCAGGCAGAACTGTTTTACAACTTAACAGCACACGATATGCTTTTTCTGCTTGGGATATTGATATATTTTTGCCTTTGTCAAGGAGGAATTGCTTAACAGTTTAACAGCATGGTACAATTTGGTGTTAATTCTGTATTTTTTTTTTCTTGACTGACAGTCATCTTCTTAAAAAAGAAAAAAAGGAGATGGCTTCTTTGTCTGGGTACTGAGCGCTCCTGTGCTTGGTGCACTCTTTCCACCTTTTGTGGGGGAGTGGTACTGCATACAGGTGGGAACTGAAATCTGATATTTCTATGTTGTCTCATGACTACCGCGGTTGTACCTCATGAAACAGTCCTTTGGCCTGTTTATAATAACACTAATAATAATAATGAGAATAACTGTCTTGTTTTCGCTCCTGTTGTTCTCCTGGAGGAAAAATGGCTTCTGTGGGGAGTGAAGGAGGAGAGGAAATAGCCCAGGAACTGGTGTGCCACCTGCCCAGGGCTCCATTCCTCCAGCTTTGGCTGCTCCAGCTGGAACCAGGAAGGCCAGCAGGAAGCGGAAGCGGATTGAAGAAAGCCAGCTACGCAATCCACGGGTGGACTTTATGCAGAGGCAATTGGAGGAGATGCGTAAGACCATTGAACATATGGTGGCAAATCAACATTGCCTTTTGGGTATGCCACTCCAGGCTCCCGTATGTGCCTCTGGGCCACATCCTGATGCAGTGTCCCTCACAGCCTCTGATAACTTGAGTAAGACCATCAGCTCCAGCTGTGGCTCCAGTGGGCAAATGGATGTCTCTGAGGATGATGATGATGAGGTCGACAGTGACTCTCAGGGCATTGCTCTCTAGAGCAGCATCAGCTGCTGGGCTTTCTCCTCCATCTTCTCCACCTAGGGCTTTGGCTTTGGACAGGGGTCCTGCATCCCGCAGGCAGATTTCCTTGACAGTTTATCCTGACTTTGTGGGTCATCTGCAGAAGTCGTGGGCTCATCCAAGGGAGGCTGCTGTTCCTCGCTCTAGGCTCAATGTTCAGAGTGGTGCTGCGGAGCAAGGCTTTGGTGGTGCGTTGAAGGTAGGCCCTAACGTTGCATTGCTGGCTGGAGCTCCCCTCACAGGCAGCAAGTTTATATGCCACTCTAACAGGAAGTGTCGCACCACTGATGGGTTAGTGGCTAGCGCCTACCAGTTGGTGGCTATGGCCTCTAGGCTGGTGAATACTAATACACTTCTTTAGTGTATTTAGAAGGCCTGATAAGAGACCTGAACTCAAAAAAGTGGAACTGACCTTCTTCCGGAGTTAGTAACTCTGGTGGACACTGTGATTCAAGGAGCTAGCTCACAGGCTACAGCACTTGGGAACTCCCTGGCCAGCTGACTATGGCCTAGCGGCATGTGTGGTCGAGTCAGTCTGGATTGGCGGATATGGACAAGGCTGCTGTTTTGAAGGTTACAGTAGTGCCTGGTGGGGTCTTTGTGCCGGCAGCAGAGGCAGTATTGGATGAGGTGCAGAAGGTAAGACTGCTCATGCAGTCATTTTTGGCTAGGACCATCCAGGTCGAGTGTCCGGAGACCTTTTGAGGGGGTGAGAACCCACAGCGGCTTGTTTCACAGAGCCAGGTTCCTTCAGAGCTCAAGTCACCCAAGGCAGAGGGCCTCCCGGCAGCAGGTGCAAGTTCAGCAGCACTCACGTCCGCGCTCTCGGGAGCGTGTAGGCCGTGGTTCTGCCAAGCCCCACCGACGTCTCTCATGGTACACTTCCCCTGACGTCAACCTTCCCCGCAGCGCACCTCATGAGTCCCCGCAGCGCACCTCATGAGTCAGTCTGTCCTTGGCCTCGGACATTCACCAAGTGCATGGACGCTGCTCTCGCCCCACTGTGGCAGAGGGGCATTCAAGTTTAATTGTCTGGACAATTGGCTGGTTTGTGTGCCATCAGAAGCCATAGCAAGGAGCAATATGGAGACCATATTGGCTCACCTGGTGGCACTAGGGTTGCATTTGAATGTGGTGAAAGCTGCCTGGTTCTAACCAGGGTTGTCGAGTACTTGGAGCTCATCCTGGATTCAGTTTGCCATGGGGGAATCCCTGACTAAAAGAGAGGACATGCTATCAGGGAATGTATCGAGAGCTGCTTTTCACAAAGGGCTGTATCAGTGCAGCAGCGCCAGAGGATCTTAGGCTTCTTTACTGCAGCTGCCCAGGTGGTGCCACTGGGTCTTTTACGCACTCGTCCCCTTCAATGGTGGTTCATGCTTCAGAAGGTGGTTTGCCCAGAGACAAAAGGAGGAGGCTAGTTCTTTTCGAAAAGGGCCTCATGGTTCTCAGGTGGTGGAGACACTCCTCAGCAGTCCAAGATGGTGTTCCCCTGGGCCAAGAGGGCTGCAGGGTGACCATTACAACCGACGGTGCACTCTGGGAGGGCAGGTTTGTTTAGGGGTACTGGATAGTCGAGCAGATCTGGCTTTGATTTGGTCAGGTGGAAGCAAACCTGCTTGCGATGGCAGAGAACATCCACGGTGCTCCCTGGGCCTCGATGGACGGTCCACCAGGTCTGCTAGGTACAGATGCTTTGAGCATTGCCTAGCCTCCAGTGAGACTGTTTGCCTTTCCACCACTGTGTTTTCTGCCAGCTTGCCAGCTTTCCTTGTGAAGGTGAGGTGACTGTCTGTTCAAGTAATTTTGATAGCCCCGAATTGGCCACAAAGACCATGGATGGCGGATATCCACGAGATGTTGGAAGGTCATCCTTGGCCTCTCCCGGTCAGGTGGGACATGCTCTCACAGACACAGGGCAGGATTTGACATCCAAATTCCCCAGCTCCTGAGGCTTCACGTATGGCCCTTGAACAGGAGTAATTGTATAAACTTGGCTTGGAGAAGGAGGTTGCAGACACCGTGCAGGCTTCACGGGCCCTGTCTACTCAGCTGCAATACAGTGGGAGGTGGAGAGTGTTTTCGAACTGGTATCGGACCAAGGGGGAGAATCCCTTGACGTATCACATCTCTGTCGTCTTTCCTCGACTGAGAGGCTTCATAGTTTGTGCCCAGTAAGGGCCCTTAAGCTTTATTTTGACCATACAAGGTCTGCCCATTCTTCAGACAAGCTTTTTGTGTCCTATGGGGAATCCACGATGGGCAGGCCTATCTCTTAGCAGCACCTGTCCATTGAATAGTTGACCAGAATGCTTTCGCATATGTACAGGTTGGAGCGGAACCACTAGACAGACTGGTGGCTCACTCGACTTGGGGAATGGCCACTACGTGGGAGTTGTTTAGGGGTGCACCCCTGGAGGATGTATGTGCAGCCGCTGGCTGGGCTTCTTCCTCAACGTTCACCTGCTTCTATAGGCTCAATCTGGCCTCATCAGTCTTCCCCTCATCTGTTCTGGGGGTCGCAGCAGATTCTTTAGTTGTATCTTAGTTTTTCCCTTGTTTGAGCCGGGAGGTGTGCCTTGTGCTCAGAATGTTTTTTTGTTCCGCTCCGGTTACCTGGAGGAACCGGCTTAACTTGTAGGTATCCAGTTGAGTACAATAAAGGATTCAAACTCATCTGTTTTGAGGTCGCAACAGGTTCCTAAGTTGTGTCTTAGTCTCCCTCATGTGAGCCAGCATGTGTGCCTTGTGCTCAAAAAGGTTTGTTTCAGCTCCAGTTGCCTGGAGGAACCAGCTTAGCTTGTATGTATTCAGTTAAATACAATAAAGGAGTCAAACTCATCTGATTATGTTTGTGCTTAATGGTGTGATTGGGGCATTGTGCTCCTTTGACCTGTGGGTGATGCCACCTCCATTCTCCTCAGGACTCATTTGGTGTACGGTTGCCACGTGGTTACAGGTTCACTGAAAGGAAATAAAATGTACGTTTACCGATGTAAACGCAGTTTTATGAATGAAAGTGAACCTGTAACCATTCATTGTCCTTTGTCGGTAGAGGCAGGCTCCTCCCAGTCATTAGAAAGAGGAAGAATGGGTAGATGCAAGGGGTGTGTATAAGGTGTGCATCCACAGGTGTGATTAATTTGGTACAATGCTCCTGTCCCGAGGATCAGATGTCACGTGATTACAGGTTCACTTTCATTCATAAAACTGTGCTTACATCCGTAAACGTATATTCTGTCAGGAGAAATGGGCCAAAATTCCAGCAAACAATTGTGAGAAGCTTGTGGAAGGATACCCAAAATGTTTGACCCAAGTCATACAGTTTAAAGGCAATGCTGCCAAATAAGGAAATGTATGTAAACTTCTGACTTTAAAGAAAGTCATAAAAATTTTCTAAAAAAAATAATTAGCAAACATAAAAATGATTTAGCAAACAGAAATAATTTTAGTAATCCTAACTGACTTAAAACAGGAAAAGTTTAGTCTGATTTAATCAACAGCTTTGCTTTAGAGCTGAGCTCCAAAATGTTTGACCCAAGTCACACAGTTTAAAGGCAATGCTACCAAATACTAAGGAAATGTATGTAAATATGTAAACTTCTGACTTTGACAAAAGTGCTGAAATTTTTCTAAAAAGTTATTTAGCATTATAAAAAGTATTTAGCAAATAGAAATAATTTTGGTAATCCTGACCTAAAACAGGAAAAGTTTAGTCTGATTTAATGTCAGGCAGTGAGAAAAAAGGGGAAAAAAAAAAACGGTTGTGTGTTTTTACACAGTGTATATAAACTTCTGGTTTCAACTGTTTTGTGAAAAAGTTACTTGAGTAAACGTGTTCTTTCAATTGTAAATATTTCATAAAGATAAACTCTAATGCTATCATGATTGAGGGTCTGAACTATAATTTGGCTTAAGTAGCCATGCAGCTGAAGCCTTGGGAGGACACACGGACAGAGTGAAATGGCTCCGGGAGACTCTTGGCTGGCCAACACTGTCGGCCACTGGTCCTGTCCCTTGTCCGTTTTGCAGTGATCCTGCTCACCTGATGCAGACCTTCCGTAGTCACAGCGGTGTTAGATCTTAAATGTTTAGTCATTTTACAGCATTGTTGCAAGTGATAGAGTAGTATTCTTAAGAAAAAGCTTATTGGTGAAACATAAGTTAAGGTCTTTGAATGAGTCCACAGTAAAATAACAAAAACAAAGTAATAAGTTTGGGCTGAAATCATCTGGAACACTCGTTAAAATAAACTGTAGCCACTTTTCTCTTAGAGATTTATACTTTGGCAGTTTCTGTAACACAGGGTTACAAAAATAATTTTTTTGTAAGTTGTCTGTGTTTTTTCAACTGATTTAAGACAATTTTGCACCACTGAATCCGAAAATGACATCTGTTTCTCTCGATCAGATCAGGTTTTTATGCTAAGTTGATTTTTAAAAAATCTGATCTTCTGACTAAATCGATTACATTTTTGTGACATTATTGGTTGATTTTTGTGAATATTTCTCATCCAAAATAGATTTTTAAGAGAAAAAATCGTTTTCTAACACAATTTATTGATTAAATGTTACAAACTTCGATTACTGTAAATTGAGTAATAGACAATGATAAAGGTAAGTACATGTAAATTGAATGTTACATCATCGTTGTTCAGAATTCAGACCTTCAACTTCCGTTTATTCGAACCTCTAGAATGCTCAGCAGCAGGGATGTCTCTCTTCAGAGTCCAACAGTAATCAGCCATCATGACAATTTATGACATCATGTCATAAATTGGCACAAGCAAACTCTTAAGAGTTTGAGAAATTTCAAGAAATAAAAAAGAATTTTGCATCATATAAAGCGAAAATACCCATACATGTAAACAAAAACGTAAAAAAACAACATGTGGCCATAGTTCAAAAAGTTGACCCGGTTGAGCAAAACCAATGTGATTTTTGGATTCATTCCTAAATCAGCTAAAAAAACTTAGACAATAAGTTTGGTCGGATCATTATAATGATCCCACTGTTGCCTCACTGGAGTGTGCAGCGTCTCCTGTTTGCCGACAGACAGCTCCAGCAGGACACGAGGCTGGATTGGATCAATGAGGCGAGCCAATAATGGAGTAGAGGGTGGGTATCAAGGCGGGGTTTATCATTTCATGATGTTCCAAAGCAAACCTGGAAGAGTTAAAACAGCTTTTAAAACACACAGACAATATAAAAGCTGTGTTTTTTTTAAGAGAAGTGAGTGTTTTGATATTTTTTCAATAATCATGTGACCAATAGATGCATTTTAGAAGGTACAAAACATCACTTTCCAGTCAGTGACCCCTTTAAAACATTATTGTTGCATTGCAAACTAGTAACTGCTCGCTAATCATGTTACTGCTGTTATTAGGAACAAAATCCTTCCTGTTAACAGTCTTGACCTGATTCTGTGGAGCATCTCTATCCACTGAACACTCAGGGAATCTGTGTAAAGTGTACACTCTCAGACAGGGACACAATTTGTGCCGTACAGGCTTGTGTATTTCACATTGTGCTTTTTTTTGTTTGTTTTTTGTTTTGTTTTTTTCAAAAATTGAATTTTGTCACTACTGTTGGAGCAGCTGAGAACTGCACACGTTTTTCCCACTTTCCTTGACATTTTTGTCAAAAGTGGTGGCAAATAAAAAGAAAATCAAAAAGAAATTATACAGTTGTGAAGACAGCTTATGTTCAGATGGGCACATGCAGTATGTTTGTAAAATTCCACCGTGGTAATGTTGGCTTATTTACTTCCGGTACATTGCCAGAATAGCTAGGGCCATCCTGTCCCATGGCATTAAGGAGGCAAAACGACAGTACAGCAAGAAAATATCCGGCCACTTCAGCAACACCAGAGATGCACATTCCCTCTGGCGTGGCATACAGACCCTCACCAACTACAAACCTCCACCTCAGACCAGTGCGAGCGACATCACACTGTTCAACAACTTAAATGACTTCTTTGGCCATTTTGAAGCACAAAACAGTACATCAGCACAGAAGATCACTCCTTCTACAGATGAGCAGGCCATGAGTCTGGATTCGGCTAGTGTGAAGAGAACCCTCTGCAGGATTAACCCACGCAAGGCAGCTGGTCAGAGACAACATACCAGGTCACGTCCTGAAGGATTGTGCAGAGGAGCTAAAGAATGTCCTGGCCGACATCTTCAGCATCTCCCTGACTTAAGTTGTTGTCCCCACATGTCTAGTTACAATCATTACTGTCCCGTAGCACTGACCCCTATCATAATGAAGTGCTTTGAGCAGCTGGTCATGCAGAACATCAAGTCCATCCTACCTCCCTCCCTTCCTCCCTCCCTCCCACTACGCATCTCAGTTTGCATACAGGTCAAACAGAGCCACAGAAGATGCCATCACTGCTGGTCTCCATCCAGCCTTTACCCACCTGGACTCAAAGAACTCCTACGTGTGAATGCTGTTCTTGGACTTCAGATCAGCATTCAACACAATCATCCCCCAGCACCTAATACAAAAACTCAGACACTCGGGACTCAAAACCTCTCTCAACAACTGGGTGCTGGACTTTCTCACAGGGACACCACAGAACATGTGGGTTGGCAGCAACACTTCCCAGACCATCACACTGAGCACAGGGGCCCTATAAGGGTGCATGCTCATCTCGCTGCTCTTCACCCTGCTGACCCATGACTGTGTACCAGCCTACAACATCAACCACATCATCAAGTTTTCAGACGACACAACGATGGTGGGCCTCAACACCAACAACAAGGAGGCCAACTACAGAAATGAGGTGAGCCAACTGGTCCAGTGGTGTAAAGACAATAACCTCTTTCTGAACGTGGGAAAAACCAAGGAGATTATGGTTGACTTCAGGAGGGGACACACACAACCCCCCCACCACCACCACCATCATCAATGGTGCAACTGTGGAGAGGGTGAGCAGCACCAAGTTCCTGGGGGTATATATCTCTGAGGACCTCTCCTGGTCCAACAACACCACATCACTGGCCAAGAAGGCTCGAACTCGCCTCCATTTCCTCCACAAACTGAGGAGAGCACAAGTCCCACCCCCATCATGTGCTCTTTCTACTGGGGCACCATTGAGAGCATCCTCACCAGCTGCATCACGGTGTGGTATGAAAGCTGCACCGCCTCCTGCCGGAAGACACAACAACGCATAGTAAAAGCAGCCAGCAAGATCAACAGTGCCTCTCTGCCCCCCCTCTTGGACATCTACCTCACCCACACAGCCATCAACATCGCAGGCTACACCTCCCACCCCTCACACTCCCTCTTCAGCCCCCTGCCCTCGGGGAAAAGGTACCAGAGCCTCCGGGCCAACTCCACAAGACTGCTAAACAGCTTTGTTCATCAGGCCATCAGGACCCTGAACTTTGTCCACTTCCTCCTCCTCCCCACCAGACCATAACGCACTCATCCGCACAATAACTACCTCAGCTGTTGGCACAGAAAGACTGGCACACCAACAGTAATACATTTGCTCCTGTATATCTCTCCATTTTAACTGCAACCATTTGCATAAATGCCATATCTGCTTCTGTCTGTCATTGCAATAATGATCATATGCAGTCCTGTCTGTCACTGTCTGCACCTACACTACCACATTAAACTTGCAACTACGGGTATTACATCTCTACTTTTCTGTATACAGGCTTGCTGGATTTCATCACCGTTAATCATTTATCTTTATTTGCACTACGAGAGGTCTGGGTCTATCTTTTGTCACCATTTGTACTACGGGTTGCATTACTATACATAGTCTGCTCTTGTTGTTTTTCCAGCCTTATTCCTTTTTCTTTTTTTATATTGTGCACACCATTGAAGAGAGAGAGAAACACCGTTTCAATTCTCCTGTATGTCCTGTATGTATAGTAGTATTGAAAAATAAAATCTTTGAATGTTGAATCTTTGAATTGAGAATAATCAATTGGCTGGTAAAATCTGCCTCCACTGTAGGCTTTTGATTGGCTTATGAGATTCAAAAAATCTTCCCCAGTCAGATCAGGGGCTCATTAATAATAGTTAACAGACTGGAGGCTGACTGTTTCAGACAGAGCTACAAAAGACATATGTGACTTATTTAATTCAATTCAATTCAATTCAGCTTTATTTATATAGCACCACATCACAACAGAAGTCATCTCATAGCGCTACAAAATGCAGAGAAAACCCCACAATTTCAGAAAGACCCAGCAATCAGACGATCCCCTGTGAGCAAGCACTTAGCGACGGTGGAGAGGAAAAACTCCCATTTAACAGGAAGAAACCTCTAGCAGAACCAGGCTCAGGGAGGGGCAGTCATCTGCTGCGACTAGCTGGGGGTGAGGGGATAGAGAGGATGAAGAGGACAGACATAAAATAAAAGCGGGGTTAAGAGACACAAAATCCCTCCCTAATTGTAGGCTATATTAAAAAGGAAGGATTTTACCCTGCTCTTAAAAACAGAGACCGAGTCTGACTCCCGGACCCAGAGTGGTAGCTGGTTCCACAGAGAAGGAGCTTGATAGCAGAAGGCTCTGCCTCCCAGGGTACTTTTGGAGATTCTGGGCATTACAAGTAATCCAGCATTTTGGGAGCGTAGTGCTCTATTAGGATGGTAAGGTAATATCAGATCTTTTATATATAAGGGGGCCTGATTATTAAGAGCTTTGAAAGTGAGAAGAAGGATTTTAAACTTAATTCTAAACTCTATGGGAAGCCAATGAAGGGAGGACAGAACCGGAGAGATATGCTCTCTTTTTCTAGAACCAGTTAGAACTCTTGCAGCAGCATTTTGGATCAACTGAAGATTTTTTAAGGATATTTTAGGACAACCTGATAATAACGAGTTACAATAATCTAATCTAGAGCTGACAAAGGCGTGGATCAGTTTCTCAGCATCATTCAGAGACAAGATGCTCCTAATCTTGGCAATATTGCGCAGATGATAGAAGACAGTCTTAGAAACAAATTTAATATGTGACTTAAAGGACAGATCTTGATCAAAAATAACTCCAAGGTTCCTCACAGAACTATTCAGTGTGAGAGTGGCGGCATCTAAACTAAGAGCATGATTTGGAAAGGAATTTCTAAGGTATTTTGGGCCAACAAGAATGACTTCAGTCTTATCTGAGTTTAATAGCAGAAAATTACAAGTCATCCAAGCTTTGATATCCTTAAGACAGGCATCTAACTTGGCTAATTGATTACAATCATCGGGCTTCATTGACAGGTATAGTTGTGTGTCGTCTGCGTAACAAGGAAAATGTATACAGTGCTTTCTAATGATATTGCCTAACAGAAGCATATATAAACTAAAAAGAGTAGGGCCTAACACAGATCCCTGTGGAACTCCATGACTAAGCTTGGAGTTGGAAGAAAATTCATCATTGATGTGAACAAACTGAAATCTATCGGACAAATAAGATCTAAACCACTGCAGTGGAGTTCCATTTAGTCCAACATAGTGTTCTAATCTATCAAGTAGAATGGCATGATCAATAGTGTCAAAGGCTGCACTAAGATCTAAAAGGACAAGAACAGAAACAAGTCCATTATCAGATGCGATAAGGAGGTCATTAGTGACCTTCACTAAGGCAGTTTCAGTGCTGTGATGAACTCTGAACCCAGATTGAAACTCCTCAAACAAACCAACTCCCTGCAAGTGGTCAAACAATTGCACGGCAACAACTCTTTCCAAGATTTTTGAAATGAAAGGCAGATTAGAGATTGGTCGATAGTTAGCCAAAACTCCTGGATTGAGCGTCGACTTTTTGAGTAAGGGTTTAATTACAGCAGTTTTAAAAGCCAGTGGTACATAACCCAGAGGTAAGAATTAATTATATGAAGATACGGCTACCAATAATTGGGAAGACAATTTTAAATAACCTGGTAGGAATAGGGTCCAAAAGGCAAGATGAAGACTGAGATGAGGAGATTATTTTATCCAACTCTAAGAGGTCGATTGGAGTAAACTTATCTAAACAGATATCAATTGAGGGAGTTGTAGTAGGTTTTTTTTTCCACAATATCTTTATTGAACTTTTTTTTTTTAACAAACATGACACAAACAATCAAACACTAACACTAAAGTACTACAAAAAAATGCACTAAAAACACCCACAACCACCAACAAAATCAAGTCTTCAACAATGCTCCTCTGTTTAGTCTAGACAATCCATTACATAAGTATACATATTATGTTCACCAGTTTGGAATTTACAAGGTCCACACACATCATTCACCTTCTTCTTCAAGAGTTATGTTTAAATTTTTTACATAATCAATAAAAGGTCTCCATATATTCTCAAACACAATTTCCTTTGATTTCAGTATGTATGTTATTCTTTCTAATGGAAGGTTTGTTAACATCTGTCTTAACCACTGAGTCACATCTGGTCTATGAGTCTTTTTCCACAGTAGTGCAATACATTTTTTGGCATTAAGCAAACTGAGGTCTATGAATGTTCTTTCACTTTTATTAAAGTTATGCTTTTCTGGGTACAGACCCAACAAAAACAGTTTAGGATTCAATATGATTTGTTTTGAGATTATTTTTTCAATTGTTACCCTCACCTCTTCCCAAAACATTCAAATTATTCTACATTCCCATACACAATGAAATAGGGTTCCTTTACTTTCCATGCATTTTGTGCACGTATCTGGTATGTTTTTGTTATATCTATTTAACTCCTCCGGTGTAACATACATCCGCATTAACCATTTAAAATGTATCAATTTAAGACATACATTTATTGATTTGGTTTGAGCTTCTGTACAAGCCAATTCCCATTGTTCCTCTGAAATTTCAGTTTGCAGATCTTCTTTCCAGTAGTTTAATCTTTTCTGTGAGTTTTCACTTGAGGATAGTGTCAATGAGTTATAAAACTCTGAAATAATACCCTTTCTTTTACTTTCTTTCATCAACATTTTTTCCAAGGATGAATAAATAGGTCGAGTGAGAGCTTTATTTTGATTTGATCGAATAAAGTTTCTAAGTTGAAGATATTTTAAAAAAAAAGTGCTCTATTAAGATTAAATTTGATCCTCAGCTCTTCAAAAGACATTATGTTATCTGCACATGGCAAATATAAATCTTGAATCTTTTGAATCCCTTTTAAATTCCATACTTTAAATACAGCATCCGCTCTCCCTGGTTTAAAATATTGATTACCCCATATTGGGCTAAATTGTGACAATAAGTGTGGTTCTTTTAAATAGTTTTTAGTTTCACACCATATTTTGATCATATGCTTTACAAATGGATTTTTAACTTGTTTTTGTAATTTTTTTGCCGAATCTGAGTATATGAATATGGGAAGAGGTAAAGGTAAATTGTATGATTCCATTTCAGTCCAGTGAGGGAGATCATTTAATGAAAAATAATATGTCATAGACCTCAGTTGTGCCGACCAATAATACAACATAAAATTTGGACATTTTAGACCTCCACAATCAAATGGTAAATATAATAAAGACAGACGTAATCTAGCCCTCCTGTTGTTCCATATAAATTCCACTAACTTTTTTTTAATTCTTGAGAATAGATCTAAAGGTGGTGGTAAGGGAATGTATTGAAATAAATAAAGTATTTTAGGTAAAATATTACTTTTAAGTATATTGATTCTCCCGATCATCGACATTGGTAGTGACATTCATCTCTGAATTAACTCATTGATATCTGTCATTAAGGCTTCATAGTTGACACTGGCGACTGATTCTAGCTTAGGCACAATTTGGATTCCTAAATATTTAAACTGATTTACAACGTTGAATTGATTTACCTCAGGGGCTGGGTAATTTCTCTGGGTCTCATTTAGCATTAATATTGAAGATTTAGTTTTATTTATTTTATATCCTGATATTTCCCCAAAATTCTTTATTAAATTCAACAAGGTCGGAATTGATTTTTTAAGATTCGACATAAACAAAATTATGTCATCGGCGTACAGGGAGATTTTATGTTCTGTTGGTCCAACTTTAATTCCACATATTTGTGAGTGTAAACGTATCGCCATCGCTAAAGGTTCAATTGCCATAGTAAACAGTAAAGGTGAAAGTGGACAGCCTTGTCGACATCCTCTATTGATTTTTATTGATTTTGAAATATTGTTATTTGTTAGGATTTCTGCTGTAGCATTATTGTATATTATCTGAACCCATTTTATGAAATTATTTCCAAGTCCAAACCTTTGTAAGACTTCAAAAAGAAAGGGCCATTCGACTCTATCAAAGGCCTTTTCGGCGTCCAGTGATAGGAGAGCTGTATCCGGTGCTTCTTTATTAGAATAAATAATATTAAATAGTCTTCTTACATTATGGAAGCCTTGTCTTCCCTTTATAAAGCCATTCTGATCTCGATTAATAATATTTGGTAAAATTTCTTGTATTCGTCTTGCTAAAATTTTACAGATTATCTTAAGGTCGGCATTTAATAGGCTTATTGGTCTCATATTTTCACATTTATTGGAGAGTTTACCTGGTTTTGGCAACAGTATAATTAAGGCATTATTCATGTATGATGGTAAATTACTATTTTGAAATGCTTCCAAAACCATTTCCAAAAAAAGTTTCATTAATTTATTCTTAAATTTTTTATAAAGGTCAACTGGAAAACCATCTGGTCCTGCACTTTTTCCTGATTTCATATTATCAATGGCTAGCCCAACTTCTTCTTGACTAATTTTAGACTCCAGTATCTCCCTGTTTTCATTTGGAATACACGGTATAGATAGTTTGTTCAAAAACCCATTTAGTTTTGTTAAGTCAGATTCATTTTTGGTATCATATAATTTTTCATAGTAATCTCTAAAGGCTCTATTAATTTCTAAATGATCTATAACTACCTGTCCCTTACTTATAATACTGGTAATTGGTGTTTTAAATTCTAATTGTTTAATCTGCCATGCCAATAATTTTCCTGATTTTTCACCTTGTTCATAAAAAGATTGTTTCAATCTGAGAAGACTCGAGGCAGCTCTATTTGCTGATTTTTTGTCATATTCAGCTCTCAAAATCAGTAATTTGTTCTCCAACCTTGGATCATTTCCTGCATACACTTTTTCTTGAAGACTTTTTATTTTATGTTCCAATTGGGCTCTCTCCTCTCGAGTCTTCTTAGATTTTGAACCTGAATAACTAATAATATGTCCCCTAATAAAAGCTTTGAAAGCCTCCCACTTTACACATGCTGATGTTTGTGTAGTATTGATGTCAAAGAACTCATCTATCTGTTTTTCTGTGTACTTGACAAATTCCTCATCCTGAAGCCATTTATGCTGAAATTACCATCTACCTGATTCCTTTGTCAATTTCTTATCTACATATATTAGACAGCAGGGTGCATGATCAGAGATCACGATGTTATCATAAAAGCAGTTTTGAATCTTGGACCTTAATTCTGTGGAGATCAAAAAATAATCAATACGTGAGAATGTCTTGTAGGTATTGGAATAACAAGAGTAGGCTTTAACTTGTGGTTTCATTTCTCTCCATATATCTAGCAATCTCAATTCTTTCATAAAATGATTAATGGTCATCCTACATCCATTGTGCGTACAGTCCAGTCCTGTTGATCTATCTATACCGGGATTCAATGTACAATTAAAATCCCCTGCTATTATATGTTGCCCTGTAAGTGATGAAAAGATAAGAAATAAATTAGCAAAGAACTTTTGATCATCTATATTGGGACCATATAAGTTCACCAAATTTATATTTTCTAATAGCAAAGATCCTTGAATGATTACATATCTTCCAAATTTGTCTCCAGTTACATTTTTCACTTGAAATGG
The DNA here is from genome assembly GCA_020510985.1 of Pholidichthys leucotaenia. Taxonomy (NCBI): domain Eukaryota; kingdom Metazoa; phylum Chordata; class Actinopteri; order Cichliformes; family Pholidichthyidae; genus Pholidichthys; species Pholidichthys leucotaenia. The sequence continues at coordinate 143,207,329 of CM035840.1, forward strand.
GACTGATTTATGTATGAGAGTCATAACTCCCCTGGCTCGGGATGAAAATGATGAGGTGAAAACACTTCCTTGCCATCTACTCCTAATTCTTTTTACATCCTCCTCTATTAGATGAGTTTCTTGTAAAAACACAATTTTTGAACCCATGTCTTTTATTTTATTCATAACTTGTTTAAGTTTTTTTAAATTTTATAGACCTCTGCAATTCCATGAAGTTAAATTAAGATTAACGCTTTGGTTTATGATCAATAGGGAGTTTGGGATTACCTTGCAGTGTAAATATGCTCATACAGAGAAGCAAAAAAATGAGTGGTTGAACATTCATCCTACAAACTACACACAAACAAACTCCCCCTTCCCACATTTGTGGCGATCCCCCCAAAATCAAAAGAAAAATTCCGTCTCCCGATATAGCCATCGACCGCTCCACACCCACGAGGAACAGCCAAAGCCACTCCTTCTTCATCCTCCCAATCACCCTAACTCTACTGCTTTTAATGACGTAACATTAACTCTCCTCTGTAGTTTTCCAACTTAACTCCAAAATTTTTAGCAACTTTGTACATCATAGTTTTTTTTTTGTTTTTTTTTAATATATAATACAATCTATATTTTGTAAACTTGCTATTTGCTTCAAGTCAGTCAGATGCCTGTGCAAATGCTTAAATATTCTACCTTATATTTTGTTCATGCTTAGCTCCCACCAGTCTCTTCTTGGATCTTCTTGATGAACTCCTGCGCCTCCTCTGGGGTCTTGAAGATGTGTGTTCTGCCCCCATACGTGGTCAACAGTCTTGCAGGATAAATTACACCATGACGAATCCCAAGGTTGCGCAGCTCTTTACGTACGGGATCAAACTGCTTCCTCAATTGTTGGATTCCTGTGACCAAATCTGGGTAGAACCGCACCTGCTGGTCCTGGTGTTTAATCTCTCCTTTAGCTCGTGCAGCGTTGAAGATCTTCATCCTGTCTCTGTTGCTGAGGAACTTCATAATTAGGGTCCTCGGTGGTCCCTTATCTCTCTGTGGGCCAATACGGTGTGCGCTTTCCAGAACCACTGCTGATTGCAGCTCTGCGCTGCCCAGCGCCTCCGGAATCCACTTTTCCAGAAAGGAACATGAGTCCCGACCTTCGGATTCCTCCGGTAGACCCACCAGCCTCAAGTTGTTCCGTCTCGACCGGGACTCCAAATCCAGGACATTATCTTCCAGACATTTATTTTTTTTTTCCAAAGTGCGCACCTTTAATTGAAGACAGGTGACGTCATCTTCAGCACTAGAGACACGAAGCTCCACCTGCGCCATTCGTTCTACACAGTCACCCAATTCCTTTCTCATTCCTTCCAACGCTGCCATAATCCCATCAAATTTAGAGGAAAAGTCTGCTCTCATTGAACTTATGGCAGCTAGCACTGCACCTGTGCCGTTTCCCGCAGATACCGCACCGCTGCTAGTTTCCTCCGCCATATATGGAGTTTTATCTGCTGCGTCACAGACCTGAAAGTCCGTTAATTTGGACTGTTTCGGCGGCTCGCTTTTTCCTCTTCCTGGTTTTCCAGCCTTAGGCTTCACCGACATATCCTCGCCCAAACGCTGGGATACGTTCTGTCCCAAATGAGAGAGTTATTTGCCGATTTTTTTTTCTCCAGGAGCAGAGCAGAGTGAGACGTGTCCTTCTCACGTGGCAGCCATAACCGGAAGTCGAGTTGTAGTAGTTAATGTACGGTGGGGCAAAAAAGTATTTAGTCAGCCACCAATTGTGCAAGTTCTCCCACTTAAAAGATGAGAGAGGTCTCCAATTTTCATCATAGGTATACCTCAACTATGAGAGACAAAATGAGAAAAAAAAATCCAGAAAATCACATTGAAGGATTTTTAATGAATTAATTGGTAAATTCCTTGGTAAAATAAGTATTTGGTCACCTACAAACAAGCAAGATTTCTGGCTCTCACAGACCTATAACTTCTTCTTTAAGAGGCTCCTCTGTCCTCCACTCGTTACCTGTATTAATGGCACCTGTTTGAACTTGTTATCAGTATAAAAGACACCTGTCCACAGCCTCAAACAGTCAGACTCTAAACTCCACTATGGCCAAGACCAAAGAGCTGTCAAAAGACACCAGAAACAAAATTGTAGACCTGCACCAGGCTGGGAAGACTGAATCTGCAATAGGTAAGCAGCTTGGTGTGAAGAAATCAACTGTGGGAGCAATTATTAGAAGATGGAAGACATACAAGACCACTGATAATCTCCCTCGATCTGGGGCTCCACGCAAGATCTCACCCCGTGAGGTCAAAATGATCACGACAACGGTGAGCAAAAATCCCAGAACCACATGGGGGGACCTAGTGAATGACCTGCAGAGAGCTGGGACCAAAGTAACAAAGGCTACATCAGTAACACACTACGCCGCCAGGGACTCAAATCCTGCAGTGCCAGACGTGTCCCCCTGCTTAACACAGTACATGTCCAGGCCCGTCTGAAGTTTGCTAGAGAGCATTTGGATGATCCAGAAGAGGATTGGGAGAATGTCATATGGTCAGATGAAACCAAAATAGAACTTTTTGGTAAAAACTCAACCTGTCGTGTTTGGAGGAGAAAGAACACCATACCTACTGTGAAGCATGGGGGTGAAAACATTATACTTTGGGGCGGTTTTTCTGCAAAGGGACCAGGACGACTGATCCGTGTAAAGGAAAGAATGAATGGGGCCATGTATCGTGAGATTTTGAGTGAAAATCTCCTTCCATCAGCAAGGGCATTGAAGATGAAGCATGGCTGGGTCTTTCAGCATGACAATGATCCCAAACACACCGCCCGGGCAACGAAGGAGTGGCTTCGTAAGAAGCATTTCAAGGTCCTGGAGCGGCCTAGCCAGTCTCCAGATCTCAACCCCATAGAAAATCTTTGGAGGGAGTTGAAAGTCCGTGTTGCCCAATGACAGCCCCAAAACATCACTGCTCTAGAGGAGATCTGCATGGAGGAATGGGCCAAAATACCAGCAACAGTGTGTGAAAACCTTGTGAAGACTTAGAGAAAACGTTTGACCTCTGTCATTGCCAACAAAGGGTATATAACAAAGTACTGAGATGAACTTTTGTTATTGACCAAATACTTATTTTACCGAAGAATTTACCAATTAATTCATTACAAATCCTTCAATGTGATTTTCTGGATTTTTTTTTTCTCATTTTGTCTCTCATAGTTGAGGTATACCTATGATGAAAATTGGAGACCTCTCTCATCTTTTAAGTGGAAGAACTTGCACAATTGGTGGCTGACTAAATACTTTTTTCCCCCACTGTACTTGAGATTACGGCAGGAAGAATCTGACTGATTTTATCTCTAATAGATAAAATTTTATGATTGAAAAAGTTCAGAAAGTCCTGACTAGAAAGCTCAGGAGGGATGCGAGGATTGACTGAGTCCTGACTCTTTGTCAGCCTGGCTATAGTGTTGAAAAGAAACCTGGGGTTATTCTTATTCGCTTCTATTAATGCAGAATAATAACTTGATCTAGCTTTTCTAAGAGATTTTTTATAAATTAAGAGAAGATTTCTCCACGCTAAATATAATTAATCTAAATTAGTAGAATGCCATTTCCTTTCCAATTGACGAGTCTTCTGTTTTAAGCTACGAGTTTCTGAGTTAAACCAAGGGGTTAGAAATCTCTGGTTAGACCTTTTCTTTTTTAAAGGGCCTACCAAATCTAGAGTACGATGCAGAGAGGCTGTAACAATATCTACCATGCTATCAATTACAAAAGGAGCAGGCTTTCCATCTTTTATTTCCGTTGTGTTGACCCATGGTATAGAGGAGACAATCTGCAAAAATTTGGTAACAACGTCATCTGAAAGACATCTGCTGTAGTAGTATTTTTCTTTAGGAGTCAAATAATCAGAAATAGTGAAATCAAAGGTTAACAGACAATGGTCTGACAGTACAGGATTATGAGGAGACACTGCCAGATTTTCTATCTATGCCATAAGTCAAAACAAGGTCCAATGTATGGTGGAGATAATGGGTAGAATTTTCTACTTTCTGGGAAAACCCCAATGGGTCTAAAATTGAACTGAATGCTTTATTAAGACAGTCACTCTCTACATCAACATGTAAAAAAGTCCCCTACAATAATTATTATCTGATTTCAGCACTAAATCAGCTAAAAATTCAGCAAATTCAGATAGAAACTCTGAGTAGGCCGAGGGAGAACAGTAAACTATGGAATTGGGTTCAAGCCAAGGTAGCCAACATGCCCAACACTGAGGACCAGGCCCTCAAAGGAATTAAAACATGATTTTTGCTTGGCATTAACTAGTAATTTAGAATAGAAAATTGCCGCCACTCCACCTCCATGACCAGAACCTCTGAGGTTATGACAGTTTAAATAACCAGCGGGAGCTGATTCATTCAAACCAACATAATCATCTTGCCCGAGCCAGGTCTCTGTGAGGGATAATAAACCAATCTGATGATCAATTAATAGATCATGGACTAGAAGAGACTTGGGAGTTAAAGACCTAATATTTAATAGACCACATTTAATTTTTAAATTTTGGGGAGGAATAGAGGCCAAATTATTAAACTTAGAGACTTGAGGTTTGATTTGAATTTTACCAATATTTTGTTTAATCACTTTGGGATGTTTATGCATTCTATTTTTATTAACTTTTTATTAACTTTTGGGGGAGCAGAGAAAGGTTCTCTAAGGGAGAAGACAGGGGCAAAGTTGGGGGTGATAGATGATGAGGAGCTGCAGAAAGATGTGGATTTATCAGGTTGTGTTGTATTTGTCTTGAGTTATGATATTTTGGGTAACGGGAGACAGACACAGTCTCTGTAGGGTTATAAATCGAAGGCTGATCCAAACAGTGAAGATTATTTGGATTAATGGGATTAATATGGCAAGTGGAAACAGAACCAAAAAAGGGCTGATTGGCAGACCCAAGAGCTTCAGAGTGAGTAAACACACCAAGTTTCAGTCACTGTACCAAAAAACACTGAATGGAATAGAACAGATTGTCTCTTAAAACACGTGCACCAAGTCTATTTGGGTGGATGCCATCAGGCCTCGTCTGAGAGGTGCCAAAGGCCCAGAGATAAATGCACGTCTGCCACAGTTCATAAGAGTGGACAGAAGGCTCCTGAAGTCACTCTTTAAAATCTCTGACGCTTCACCTGGGATGTTATTGCATCCAACATGTACTATGACAGTTTGAACGTGGGGGGAATTCATTTAGCAGGTCAGGGATAAGAGCCTCAATGTCAGAGACTCTAGCCCCAGGAAAAATTCTAGTGGTACAGTACCTGCTTCTGACATTCCTCATAATCGAGTCACCTATTACCAGCATCATCTGGGGGGGTTTAGTCGGTGGATTCTGACGTGGAGAATAATTTTGTCGAGGGTGTTGTTGTTGTGAAGGCGGGGTGATGCGCTCTCTTCTATTTGGAGCTGGTGTGTTTTATTTGGCACACCTAGAGTAGTCTTAGTCCGGGGTTTGCGGACCTGAGCCGCCGCTGAGGGAGAGGAAGGAGGAGGAGGGGCGGCCACGGGTGGACGGCCAGCGTCCAGGTGGGGAAAATCCTCCAGAGAAAGGATGTCGAATTTATTTTCCAGGAGCAGGGGAAGAGAAGAGGCGCGACCCTGTGTGGCAGACCGACGATGATTGCCAGCTGGTCCAACCAAGGTCCAGGGCGCGCATTGAGTGTGAGAAGTACCAACCGGGGCTTTGGGTTTAGCCCCGAGATGAAGCCACTGACGATTGCTGTGGTCCTGGACATCTGAAGAAGCCGGAACCGGAGCAGGGGTGTGGAAGAGGACGGAGATGGAGATGCGCTAAACTCTCCTAGGTAGGTAGCCGTCTCTGCCAGCTGCGAATCGGTTGCCGAAGCCATTGTTTGCCCGAGTATAATGGTATCGAGATGTTCCTCAGCCTCCCGAATCTTGTAGAGGTTGGAGAGTCTTCCAGCTCAGAAACCTTACTAAGGAAGGATACACAGCGGATACACGTCAGAGATGGAGCCATGGCGTTCCAGGCAGTGAGGTGGATAGCCAGCCAGCCAGCCAAAAACAGCTAAAACAGCTAAAACAAGTTAGCTAAAAACAGCTAAAAAGCCTAAAAACAGGTTAGCAGGTAGTCTAGCCCGGTAAAAACAGCCCAGCCGGGGGTCCGACCCACCCCCGTGTCCAATCGGGCTTTTCAGCAAGGCCAATACCAAGCTAGCACCAAACAAAAACTAATATCAGCAAACAGAGATAAAAAATTAAAACCAAAATCAATAAAAACAAACAAAAGCAGACAAAATAGCACTCTGACACGACGAAGCGCTAACAGACGGCAGTAACTGTAGACAACAGACACTGTAGTCATTAAAACTACAGTGGTGTGAAAAAAGGTTTGCCCCCTTCCTGATTTCTCTTTTTTTGTATGTTTGTCACTCTTAAATGTTTCAGATCATCAAACAAATTTAAATATTAGACAAAGATCACACAAGTAAACATAAAATGCAGTTTTTAAATGAAGGTGTGTATTATTAAGGGAAAAAAACCTCAAACCTACATGGCCCTGTGTGAAAAAGTGATTGCCTCCTAAACCTAATTGTCATAATTGGCAAGAATAAACAGCTCACATGCAGGGAATGACACCAGAGAAAACACACACACAGAGAAGCTGAGTAACCACAATTTATTGATTTGAAAAAGATGCACAGTTAATGAAAGACACCACTCGCCAGAGGAGGACCCAGCCTGTAAGGGGAGACGAGAGCGGATTAGAATAGGAGGGAGACTGGTAAAGGGAAAATAGGACAGCATTCTCGTGGGATGAGCAGGGAGCCCGACAGTGGAACCTAGCAGGAAATGGTGAACCAGGAGAGGATGCTGGTAGGCAGGAATAGAGCTGGGTGAGGTGTCTGACCGGGTGGAATTAGGCAGCTGAAGTGGTGATGAGGATGATGGGGCAGGTGAATGCACAGCGAACCCCGGAGACGCACCACGAAGATGGCAGCAACCTGGATTAAAAGGAGAAGAGAAGAGGAATTAATCGTTGTTCCTCAAAGAGCGAATAATACACGTACTTGCTGGTTTTAGGCAGTTTACCCAACGAGCCAGCGCTGGAGCGTTCACAGACTGGTCCTTTTCAGTGCTGGCAGGGACGAGGTAGCAGGTATGTCTAATCACGCAGGTGTGGTGATTGCCTACGGAGCTGGGGAAAGTCTTGCAGGAAGGGAGGGGGAGTCCGCGCTCACCTGATCATGACACTAATAACTGGTTGGGCCAACTTTAGCAGCAACAACTGCAATCAAGCGTTTGCAGTAACTGGCAATGAGTCTTTTACAGTGCTGTGGAGGAATTTTGGCCCACTCATCTTTGCAGAATTGTTGTAATTCAGCGACATTGGAGGGTTTTTGAGCATGAACCGCCTTTTTAAGGTCATGCCCCAGCATCTTAATCGGATTCAGGTCAGGGCTTTGACTAGGCCACTCCAAAGTCTTCATTTTGTTTGTCTTAAACCATTCAGAGGTGGACTTGCTGGTGTGTTTTGGATCATTGTCCTGCTGTAGAACCCAGGTGCGCTTCAGCTTGAGGTCACAAACAGATGGCCGGGCATTCTCCTTCAGGATTTTTTTGGTAGACAGCAGAATTCATGGTTCCATTTACCACAGCAAGGCTTCCGGGTCCTGAAACAGGTGGTTCGCCCGGGAGCTCAAGGAAAGGACAAAGTTGTGTCATGCACACCTCCATGAGTTAATCCTTGATCGCCAAATGTTGTATATGCAAATATCTGGATGAAGGATGAGGCAAGATGGACTTGGCGAACACAGCTTTATTGAACTATATACAGAGCAGTACACGGCATGGCACCTAGTGTGGGCATCCGGCATAAAGGGGCTGTAAGATGGCGCCCATCCTTTATATAGGGCAGTGACGTGACAGGGAGTCCACATCACCCCAGTGCACTTCATAATAAAGTGCCCCAAATACATATATCACAGTGTGGCTAGAGAAACTCAGCTTTCCAAAAATGTGATAAACCACAGTTAATTTATATTTTAACGGGAAGGGGCGGGGGGCGGCGGCGGGGGGGGCGATGTAGGTTTGGATTTTTTTTACCCTTAATAATAAACACCTTCATTTAAAAACTGCATTTTGTGTTTACTTGTGTTATCTTGGTCTACAGTAGTATTTAAATTTGTTTGATGATGTCACAAGCTTCCCTGTGTGCTTTTACGCAGTGCACGGAGGAGGGGAAGGATGAATGGATTTACTTGCAGGTTACACCACAAACACATTTAACGAAAAAGGCAAACAGTTCCAAAAATAAAGACATACAAAAAGGCAACGGGGTGCACCAAAGGGCTCACACGTTAGACATGCAGCGGGGCAGACCGCGGTGCACCGTGGCCACAAAAAACAGTACAAAATAATATAACAGCTTGGGTTAACTCAGAGTCCTCCAGGACGCTCGACTGACTCTGGGCCTCTGTGTGGTGCTGCGGCTTCCTGTGGTAACGTATCGTCACTTCCTGTGTTGCTGGCTGTCTGTGGTTTGCTCTTTGGTTAGCTCTCCTCATTCTTCTGAGGATTTTGCCTTTAATTGTATTTTAATCACTTTTTTCCATCTACCATCACCTCTCACTTCTGTTTAACAAGCCTCTTGCACCTGTGTGTGCACTCAGTGTCATCTAATCACCCTCTTTAGCCTTCTGTTCACCTTTCATCGGTGTTTGTGTTAGCTTCGGGTTAGCCACTAGCTATGGCTACTAGCTCTCCTTCCCCTTCTTCTCTGGTGTTCTCTTTCTGTCAGATGTTTAGCTACACCTCTGCCTCTTTTAGTGATAATGGTAAATGTTGTAAATGTTGTCTTTTTGAGGCGCTCAAGGCGAGGTTGTCTGATTTGGAATCCTGGCTCCGATGCATTGAAACACCGTCTGCGCCAGTTAATCTTGACGGACGTCCCTTAGCTGCAGCGGAGCTCCCTAGCATAGGGCGGCCTGCTAGCGGTCCTCCGGTCCTCCTCAGCAGCGAGGAGACTGGTTGGGTGACGGTGAGAAGGAAGCCTAGTCGCAAAGCCCCGGTACACCACCCACTGAGGAAAAAACTCTGATCATTGGCGACTCTGTAGTCAGAAACGTGAACCTAGAGACTCCAGCGGCCATAGTCAAATGCATTCCTGGGGCCAGAGCAAGCGACATCGAGTCAAATTTGAAAATGCTGGCTAAAAGTAACTGTAAATACTCCACAATTGTTATCCACGCCGGCATTAATGACATCCGACTCCGGTAGTCAGAAGTCTCAAAACTTAACGTGGAATTGGTGTGTGACTTTGCCAAAACAATGTCTGCCTCTGTAGTATTCTCTGGGCCCCTCCCCAATCTGACCAGTGATGACATGTTTAGCCGCTTGTCATCCTTCAACCGCTGGCTGTCTGTGTGGTGTCCTGCAAACAACGTGCGCTACATAGACAATTGGAACTCATTCTGGGGAAAACCTGGTCTTATTAGACGAGATGGTGTCCATCCCACTTTGGATGGTGTGTCTCATTTATCTAACAATCTAGCATCATTTTTATCCAAATTTCCAAAACCTTGACAACTCAGAGTTGGGACCAGGAAGCAGAGTCACAGTCTTACACGCCTCTCTGCAGCTCCTCTTCATCCGCCACCCCTCAACTTAGCCCCTGTCATCCCCATCAGAGAATCATTATTGTCACCATGGGTTGAGATGCCGTCTCGGCGCTCAGCCCATGTTTTCCCTCATCCCTACTTCCCATTGAGCAGCGTCTCAGCAGGCTCCCAGCTGGCAGCATTATGGACGGCTGGGGCCAATTAGTCCTCATCAGCTGGGGCGCTGCCAATGAGGATAAATAGGAGCAGCCTCGATGACTCGGGGCTGCGACATAAGCACTGCTAAGCTGAAGCCCCTTCGTCTGGTGTCAGCCTCTACTCCCCTTGCAGCATTCCTGTGTTTGTATCCCGCTGTGAGTATGCACGTCTTGTTACCCCTATGTCCGGTACGAGCTACCTACCCCTGCGCTGTGCAACCTGTGAGTGTACGTCTGCATGAGTATCTGTGCTCTCCTCATCCCTCATCCCTCAACCTTAATAAAACATCTCGACTCACTGGCTTGCCCCTGGCTCTTATTGCTCGACTCCCTAGAGCCGGGTATGACAGTATGTCGCAGCCAGAAGAGTTACCGGCGGCCGTGAGTCGCCGTGGAAATGTACCTTTCTGTCCGGGAGTCAGCGCTGCTAGCATGCCGTTTCCCAGGAGTCACTTCCGGCGCCAGGGCGACGAGCTGAGGTCCATCTCGGAGGCTATCGACGGGACGCTCTTCACCCTGCACGACGCCTCCAACGCGAGACGCTGGCATCCGGGCCGTGCTGAGGAACTCCTGGACTGTCACCCTCATTCTGTGTACCATCTGGAGGACAGCACCAGGATAGACGCCGCAGGTACACAGCGAGAGAAGCTCCACGGGGTGGATGGAAATCCCGGCAGGAAGTCGAAGTGGGCGACGTCTTTCCCTGCTTCGGAGTCCCGTTCCTGCCGCCATTCCAGTCCAGGAGTTCGCGCCAACCAGAGGGCTTCCCCCGACCTGCGCCACGTCACTCGGGATTCCCTTCAAGGAGCCGCAGCTGACAGCAGTTATGCCTGGGGTCGAGTGGCTGTCGCGAGCTCCACTGTGTTTCCTGTCACCACCTTCAGGCATGTGGCGGCGGCAGTGAGATTGATGGAGAGGACTTCAGGGCTACGAAGCTTTCCCGTGCTCGACGCCTTCCTCGCCTCGATCTCCGATCTGGAGCGGCGAATCCTGGGTTTCCCCCTCGCTTCGTCCCCTGGGAATAGCCGTCATCACATCGCCGAGTCACCTCTGCACGAACCTCGTCCGGATCCAGTTCTGGGCCGCCGTCAGGACCGTTCCTCCCACGCAGCTGTCACCTCTTCGCCTCGTCAGTGTGGAGTTTTCACAGCCTCGTTCCCTGAGCCTCGTTTCCCCGCTGTCATTCCTGGACAATCGGGCTGGCTCCCCCCGGCTGTTTCCCCCTCCTCCTCGACGCGCTTCCTGACTGCTGAGTGTGCCTGGAATCCCGGCCTGGCGAGCTCTCTGCTGGAGACAACGCGAGCGACCCTCAGACGAATTCCCGGGGGGTCCTCCGTTATCGCCGGGCGGGGAGAGGAAGAAGCAGAATCCACTACAGCAGGCGATACTCAACCTCCAGGAGGCAGGCAAGTCATAGTTTTTTCACACCTGCTTAATGATTTGCTCTGTCACATTCCTGGAGGAGGAGTTCAGGGTTCGCAGCTCCCTGAACTCCCCCCACCTGCTGTAACCTGTATTCCTAATCCCACATCCCCTGTGTCTCTCTCCGCCGAGCGATCCCCGGCTCCGGGTCAACGTGGTGGGATAAGGAGAGGGCCTGTGGTTCTGCAGCTACGTTGCGGACGGAGGAGGGGGACTGACTGCTGCGTGGAGTCTGCGCCGACGACTGAGCGTCCCCGGGTCTCCACGGAGGAGCAGTTTGGTCCAGTGGGACGAGATTCTTCTGGCTTCACGCCGAGTGGATCGTCGGCGGGGTTACCGGAGCTGGAGGAATCTCAAGCTGCGCTGACCATCGTGCTGGCTGCGGGGCCCGACGCGGCTAGATGGGAGCCTGACAACGACCTCCTGACGACGGATCCTGGATCTTCGCAGTCCTGGACGGCGTCAGAACCCGAGATCAGGCGAGTGCTCTCCTTTCTTTTCTCCCTTTTTATCTTTGAGCACTTCAGCCTATCTCTAGGGGAGACGAGCCGGGTGCAGCCGCCCGCTGCGTCTGAGCTCGTCTCGCCGGGTTCTGGCGCTGCCGGTGATCCTGATCCCGGTTCTGTTTTCTCTTCTGAGCCTTCTTCCAGGGTCACCGGCGAGGAGTTGCTGTTCCTCGTGGTGCTGGAGGGTCCAGGTTCAACGTTGGAGGTCGGTTCTGGTGCAGTGTCCAATGTGGGTTCGCCCGAGACCCAATCGGAGTCCAACGTGGGTTCGCCTGAGGCCCGATTGGGCTCCGACATGGGTGCTGCGCCAGTGTTGTCCAGGTCCGGTGAGGAGGTGGCCGTTTCCCTGTGGCCTGACGCCCGTCGCCCTCGTCCTCGGCTCTCCCCTGAGCCTCTTCCACCGGGATCCGCTCTGACCCTTCGTCCGTCTCAACGGTCCTGGTGGTTGAGTGATGCGGGTCGACGACCCGACCCACAAAACTTTCAGTTCGGTGATCTGGTTCCCCCCACTGGTCTGTGTTTGCCTTTGGGCGGCCTGGTTCGGCTGCCAGTGGACTGGATTCCTGGGATCTGGGTCCGGAGTTCGCCGTCCGAACATTTCTCTTCCCCTGATTCGCCAACTGGACAATGGGCGGGGTGATCTCCGGAGCCATCTCGGCTATTTTTGGACTCTGCCTGCCATATTCCTCGGGTGTCACTTTTTCTTTTATCATTGTTAAGGTCACTCGGGTGTAATATTTTGTCCTGTTGGTGGATATGTATTTATAGTGCTGTGTGTTTTCCATCCCTCGTACTCAGCATTTTACTTTTTGTACCATGTTTTTAGCCTCGTTTTTGCATTGTAGAGTTATGTTTTGTTTCCTATCAGACCATACTCTGCAGTTGTCCATTCATTCCAGTCACTTTCACTTCTTTAGGTGACTGTGGGTATTTATATATTCGTGTGTGTGGGTTTTCCTTTGCCCGCACTCAGCATTTCCTTTTTGTGCCCTGTTTGTTCATTATAGAGTCATGCGCTTTGTTTTCCTTAACACCATGCTCTGTAATTGTCCATAGGTTCCAGTCACCTTCACTTCTCTTGGTGACTGTGTGTGTGTGTGTGTATATACAGTATATTAGCGCTGTGTATTGTGTTTCCCCTTTATTAACCATTCTCAGCGTTTTTTTTTGCCCTGTTACCTTTTTAGTGGTTTTTTTTTTCTCCCTTGCTCTGGGTCACGCATTGTTGGTACTCTCTGAGTTGTGTGTAACCGGCGTTTTGACCCAGTTTTTCTCCCCATCTGTGCCCTGGGTTTTTTTTTTTTCTCTTCTTTTTGGTGCGATGTAGAGTACTGTATTTGGGTTTTTCTTTTGCCCTGTTACCCTACATTGGCCTGTTGGTGTTCCCCTTTGCTTCGTCCCCTCCGGCCCTGCCTCCCTTCCTCCCGCCCTAGGTGGGGGGGGGGGGGGGCTGGGATGTTTCTGGTCGTTCAGGAGCCCGACCTTGAGGGGGGGGGGCTCTGTCACCATGGGTTGAGATGCCGTCTCGGCGCTCAGCCCATGTTTTCCCTCATCCCTGCTTCCCATGGAGCAGCGTCTCAGCAGGCTCCCAGCTGGCAGCATTATGGACGGCTGGGGCCAATTAGTCCTCATCAGCTGGGGCGCTGCCAATGAGGATAAATAGGAGCAGCCTCGATGACTCGGGGCTGCGACATAAGCACTGCTAAGCTGAAGCCCCTTCGTCTGGTGTCAGCCTCTACTCCCCTTGCAGCATTCCTGTGTTTGTATCCCGCTGTGAGTATGCACGTCTTGTTACCCCTATGTCTGGTACGAGCTACCTACCCCTGCGCTGTGCAACCTGTGAGTGTACGTCTGCATGAGTATCTGTGCTCTCCTCATCCCTCATCCCTCAACCTTAATAAAACATCTCGACTCACTGGCTTGCCCCTGGCTCTTATTGCTCGGCTCCCTAGAGCCGGGTATGACAATTATCTGCTCCCTCCAAAGTAAATAAAAATATTATGTATAAGCATCCCAAAGTGATTAAACAAAAAGTTGGTAAAACTCAGATTAAACATGAAGCCTCTCCATCCATCCATCTTCTACCGCTTTTCCGGAGGTCCGGGTCACAGAGGCAGCAGTTCAAGCAGAGAAGCCCAGACTTCCCTCTCCCCAGCCACCTGCTCCAGCTCTTCACCAAGGCGTTCCCAGACCAGCTGGGAGACATAGTCTCTCCAGTGAGTCCTGGGTCTGCCCCGGGGTCTCCTCCCAGTGGGACGTGCCCGAAACACATCAAGTAGGAGGCGTCCAGGAGGCATCCTAATCAGATGCCCATACCACCTCAACTGACTTCTTTCAATGTGGAGGAGCAGTGGTTCTACTCTGAGCCTCTCCCGGATGACTGAGCTCCTCACCCTATCTCTGAGGGTTAGTCCAGCAATCCTACGGAGAAAGGTCATTTCAGCCGCTTGTATCCGTGATCTCGTTCTTTCGGTCATTACCCAAAGCTCGTGACCATAGGTGAGAGTAGGAACGTAGATTGACTGGTAAATCGACAGCTTTGCCTTAGAACTCAGCTCCCTCTTCACCACAACAGACCAGTACAACATCCGCATCACTGCAGATGCTGTTCCAAGCCGTCTGTCAATATTTCGCTCCATTCTCCCCTCACTCGTGAAAAAGACCCCAAGATAGTTAAACTCCTCCACTTGGGACAGGAGCCTGTCCCCAACCCGGAGAGGACAATCCACCTTTTTACGGCTGAGAACCATGGACTCGGACTTGGAGGTGCTGATTCTCATCCCAGCCGCTTCACACTCAGCGGCAAACCGTCTCAGCAAGAACTGTAGGTCATTGGTCGATGAAGCCAACAGGACAACATCATCTGCAAACAACAGAGATGAGATCCTGTGGTCACCAAGCATGACACCCTCCATTCCCTGGCTGTGCCTAGAAATCCTGTCCATAAAAATTATGAACAGGATCGGTGACAAAGGGCAGCCCTGGCGGAGTCCAACTCTCACTGGGAATGACTCCGACCGAGTGTTGGCAATAAGAACCAAACTCTCACAACGGTTGTACAGAGACTGAATAGCTCGTAACAACAAGCCCGATACCCCATACTCCCGAAGCACCTCCCACAAAAATCCACAAGGGACGCAGTCGAATGCCTTCTCCAAGTCCACAAAACACATGTAAACTAGTTGGGCAAACTCCCACGAACCCTCGAGAATTCTCGAGAGGGTAAAGAGCTGGTTCGATGTGCCACGGCCAGGATGAAAACCACATTGCTCCTCCTGAATCCAAAGTTCAACCAACGGCCGGACTCTCCTCTCCAGTACCTTGGCATAGACCTTCCCAGGGCGGCTGAGGAGTGTGATCCCTCTAAAGTTGAAGCACACCCTCCGGTCCCCTTTTTTGAAGAGAGGAACCACCACCCCAGTTTGCCATGCCAAAGGCACTGTCCCCAACCTCCACGCAATGTTGCAGAGGTGTGTCAACCATGACAGCCCTACAACATCCATGGCCTTGAGGTACTCAGGGTGAATCTTGTCCACCCCCGGGGCCTGTCCACCAAGGAGATTTTTAACCACCTTGGCAACCTCAGCCCCTGTGATAGGCGAGTCATCCCCCTCATCCACAAGCTCTGCTTCCTCTGTGGAAGGTGTATCAGTGGGATTGAGAAGATCATCAAATTATTCCTTCCACCGCCCGATGATATCCCCAGTTGAAGTCAACAGCGCCCCATCTGCACCATACACAGTGTGGACAGGGAGCTTCTTCCCCCTCCTGAGCCGTCGGACAATTTGCCAGAATCTCTTCAAGGCCGACCAAAAGTCTTGTTCCATGACCTCACCGAACTCCTCCCATACCCGGGTTTTTGCTTCAGCAACCACCTGAGCTGCACTCCGCTTGCCCTGCCAGTACACCTCAGCTGCTTCAGGAGTCCCACAAGCCAACCAAGCCTGATAGGACTCCTTCAGCTTAATGGCCCCCCTCACCACTGGTGTCCACCTCTTGGTTCGGGGGCTGCCACCACGAGATGCCCCGACCACCTTGCGGCTGCAGCTCTGGACCACCACCTCAACAATAGAGGTGGAGAACATGGCCCATTCAGACTCCATGTCTCCAGACTCCCTCGGAATGTGGTTGAAGTTCTTCTGGAGGTGGGAGTTGAAGACCTCCCTAACAGGGGCCTCAGCCAGATGTTCCCAGCACATCCTCACTATACGTTTGGGTCTACCAGGTCTGAATGGCATCCTCCCCTGCCATCGCATCCAACTTACCACCAAGTGGTGAACAGTTGACAGCTCTGCACCTCTCTTTACCCGAGTGTCCAAGACATACGATCGCAGGTCTGATGACACGATAACAAAATTGATCAATGACCTGTGACCTAGGGTGTCCTGGTGCCAGGTGCACATATGGACACCCTTATGCTTGAACATGGTGTTCGTTATGGACAAACTGTGGTTAGCACAGAAGTCCAATAACTGAACATCACTCGGGTTCAGATCGGGCAGGCCGTTCCTCCCCATCACCCCCCTCCAGGTTTCACTGTCGTTGCCCATGTGCGCATTGAAGTCCCCCAGTAGGACAATGGAGTCTCCAAGAGAAGCACCTTCCAGCACCCCAGTTAGAGACTCCAAAAAGGTTGGGTACTCTGAAACATCATTTGGTGCATAGGCACAAATGATGGTCAGGACCCGTTTCCCAACCCGAAGGCGCAGGGAAGCAACCCTTTCGTCCACCGGGGAAAACTCCAATATAGAGGCAGCAAGGTGGGGGGATACAAGAATACCCACCCCTGCTCGTCGCCTCTCACCCGGGGCAACTCCAGAAAAGGCCAAGCTCCAGCCCCCTTTCAGGAGACTGGTTCCAGAACCGGAGCTGTGTGTTGAGGTGAGGCCGACTATATCTAGTCGGTATCTCTCAACCTCATACACCAGCTCAGGCTCCTTCCCCACCAGAGAGGTGACATTCCACGTACCAAAAGCCAGTTTAGAAAGCTTGGGATCAGTCCACCAAGGTCTCCGCCTTTGACCCCCCACCCAATCCACATAGCACCGGACCCCCATGATCCCTCCTGCAGGTGGTGAGCCCACTAGAGGGCGGACCCATGTAACTCCTTCGGGCTGAGCCCGGCCGGGTCCCATGGGTGGAAACCTGGCCACCAGACGCTAGCCATCGAGCCCCTCCCCCAGGCCTGGCTCCAGCGTGGGGCCCCGGTAACCCCATACCGGGCGGGGTACACTGAATCCTTGATCTAGAATTTATCATGTGAGTCAGTTGGATTGTTCTTAGTCTGACCCTTCACCCAGAACCAGTTTGTCTTGGGTGACCCTATCAGAGGCAAATTGCCCCGGACAACATAGCTCCTGGGATCACTGGGGCACGCAAACCCCCCACCATGACTCCCTCTGCAGGTGGATCATCGACTTCCTGACGGACCGGAGGCAGCATGTGCGGCTGGGAAAGACTGTCTCAGACTATACTAGCATCAGCACCGGATCACCCCAGGGCTGTGTACTTTCCCCCCTACTCTTCTCCCTTTACACCAACTCCTGCACCTCCAGCCACCAGTCTGTCAAGTTGATCAAGTTTGCGGACGACACCACCCTCATCGGGCTCATCTCCAACGGCGACGAGTCCGCCTACAGGAGAGAGGTGGCCCAGCTGGCGTCCTGGTGCAGCAATAACAACCTGCAGCTGAACGCTCTGAAGACAGTGGAGATGATTGTAGACTTCAGGAAAGTCACTACTCCTCTGCCCCCCCTCACCCTCTCAGGCTCTCCCATCACCACTGCTGATTCCTTCCGCTTCCTAGGCACTACCATCACCAGGGACCTCAAATGGGAGCTGACCATCAGCTCACTCATCAAAAAAGCCCAGCAGAGGATGTTCTTCCTGCGGCAGCTGAGGAAGCTCAAGCTACCCACCAAGATGTTAGTGCAGTTCTACACAGCCATCATCGAGTCCATCCTCACCACCTCCATAACCGTGTGGTACGCAGGAGCCACTGCCAGGGACAGACTAAGGCTGCAGCGCGTCGTGCGCACTGCTGAGAAGGTGATCGGCTGCAAGCTCCCATCTCTCCAGGATCTGTACATCTCCAGGACCCGGAGGCGTGCTGGCCGGATCATAGCCGATCCCTCACACCCTGGTCATGTACTGTTTGCCCCCCTCCCCTCTGGTAGAAGACTTCGGTCCATCCAGACTAAAACCTCCCGTCACATAAACAGCTTCTTCCCCTCTGCCATTAGACTGCTGAACACTAAGTGACTCTCGTGCACCATGTACAGCAGCTCAACCAGACTCATGTCAATCATCACTGTTTTCTTCCTGCATTACCGACTGCACTATATAGTTCTCCACAGTATCTGCTGCTGGCTAATATATATTTTAACTGTTGACCAGTATCACTTAATCTTATCCTACACTTTATTACATGTATAGTTTATTTCTCTTATCTTATCATGTTTAATGTTGCAGCATTGTACCGAGACAAATTCCTAGTTTGTGTACTACATGAACAATGGCAATAAACCTGATTCTGATTCTGATTCTGATTCTGATTCTGATGATAAGGTGACCATCCATGAGGGGACATGAAGCCTCTAAATTTAATAATTTGGCCTCTGTTCCTCCTCATAATTTAAAAATTAAATGCGGTTTGTTAAATATTAGGTCTTTAACTCCCAAGTCTCTGCTAGTCCATGATCTGTTAATTGATCATCAGATTGATTTAATATTCCTTACAGAGACTTGGTTAGGGCACAAGGATTATGTTGGTTTAAATGAATCAACTCCCTCTGGTTATTTAAACTGTCAAAATCCCAGAAGTTCCGGTCATGGAGGAGGAGTAGCAACAATTTACCGTTCCAAATTACTAGTTAATGTAAAACAAAAAACACGTTATCATTCCTTTGAGGGCCTGGTCCTCAGTGTTGGGCATTTTAGCAATTTTGGCTAAACCCAATTTTATTTGCCATAGTTTATCATCCTCCCTCAGCCTACTCAGAGTTTTTATCCGAATTTGCTGAATTCTTAGCTGATTTAGTGCTGAAATCAGATAGAATAATTATTGTAGGGGACTTTAAGATACATGTAGATGTAGATAGTGATGCCTTAATATGGCATTTAATTCAATATTAGACTCAATGGGGTTTTCTCAGAAAGTAGGAAATTCTACCCATTATCTTCACCACACGTTAGACCTTGTTCTGACATATGGCATAGAAATAGAAAATCTGGTCGTGTCTCCTCATAACCCTGTACTGTCAGACCATTGTCTGTTAACCTTTGATTTTACTATTTCTGATTATTTGGCTCCTAAAGAAAAATATTACTACAGTAGATGCCTCTCAGACGATGTTGTTACCAACTTTATGCAGATTGTTTCCTCTATGCCTTGTGTCAACACAACGGAAATAAGCTATAGACAGCTCGCTCCTTCTGTAATTGATAGCATGGTAGATAGTGTTACAGCTTCTCTGCATCAGACTCTAGACTTGGTGGCCCCTTTAAAAAAGAAAAAGTCTAATCAGAGATTTCTAACCCCTTGGTTCAACACAGAAACTCGTAGCTTAAAACAGAAGACTCGTCAATTAGAAAGAAAATGGCTCTCTACTAATTTAGATGGAATCTATTTAGCTTGGAGAAATCATCTTTTAATTTATAAAAAATCTCTTAGAAAAGCTAGAATGAGTTATTATTCTGCATTAATAGAAGCGAACAAGAATAATCCTAGGTTTCTTTTCAGCATTGTAGCCAGTCTGACAAAGAGTCAGGACTCTGTCAATCCTAGCGTTCCCTTAGAGCTTACTAGTCAGGACTTCATGAACTTTTTCAATAATAAAATTTCATCTATCAGAGATAAAATCAATCAGATTCTTCCCACCGTTAACTTAAATACAGTAACTACTTCAACTCCTTCAATTGATATCCGTTTGGATGAGTTTACTTCAATTGACCTTTTAGAGTTAGACAAATTAATTTCCTCATCCAAGCCTTCAATTTGTCTTTTAGACCCTATTCCTACCAGGTTATTTAAAGAAGTCTTCCCACTTATTGGTCGCTTTATTCTTCAAATAATCAATTCTTCATTAACTTTAGGCCATGTACTGCAGGCTTTTAAAACGGCTGTAATGAAACCCTTATTCAAAAAGCCAACGCTGGATCCAGGGGTTT
Organism: Pholidichthys leucotaenia; assembly: GCA_020510985.1. Taxonomy (NCBI): domain Eukaryota; kingdom Metazoa; phylum Chordata; class Actinopteri; order Cichliformes; family Pholidichthyidae; genus Pholidichthys; species Pholidichthys leucotaenia. Next base: position 143,227,251 of record CM035840.1, read on the forward strand.
TAGCTAACTATAGACCAATCTCTAATCTCCCTTTCATTTCAGAAATCTTAGAAAGAGTTGTTGCTACGTAATTATTTGACCACCTGCAGGGAAATGGTTTACTTGAAGAGTTTCAATCTGGGTTTAGAATCCATCATAGTACTAAAACAGCCTTAGTGAAGGTCACTAATGACCTCCTTATTGCATCTGATAATGGACTTGTTTCTGTTCTTGTCCTTTTAGACCTTAGTGCAGCTTTTGATACTATTGATCATAATATTCTACTTGATAGATTAGAACACTATGTTGGACTTAATGGAACTTCGTTGCAGTGGTTTAGATCATATTTATCTGATAGGTTCCAGTTTGTTCATGTCAATAATGAGTTTTCTTTCAACTCAAAGCTCAGTCATGGAGTTCCACAGGGATCTGTGTTAGGCCCTACTCTTTTTAGTTTATATATGCTTCCGTCAGGCAACATTATTAGAAAACACTGTATACATTTTCATTGTTATGCAGATCACACACAATTATATCTGTCAATGAAGCCAGATGATAGTAATCAATTAGCCAAGCTAGAAGCCTGTCTTAAGGAAATCAAAGCTTGGATGACTTGGAATTTCCTGCTATTAAATTCAAATTAGACTGAAGTCATTCTTGTTGGTCCAAAAAACCTTAGAAATACCTTTCCAAATCAAACTTTTAGTTTGGATGCGGTTACTCTTTCTCTTAATAGCTCTGTGAGGAACTTTGGAATTTTTTTTGATCAAGATCTGTCTTTCAATTTGCATATTAAATTCATTTCTAAGACTGCCTTCTATCATTTGCGTAACATTGCCAAGATTAGGAGCATCTTGTCTCAGAGTGATGCTGAGTAACTGATCCATGCTTTTGTTAGCTCTAAATTAGATTATTGTAACTCGTTATTATCAGGTTGTCCTAAAACATCTTTAAAAAGTCTTCAGTTGATCCAAAATGCTGCAGCAAGAGTTTTAATAGGTGCTAGAAAGAGAGATCATATTTCTCCGGCTCTGGCTTCCCTTCATTAGCTTCCCATAGAGTTTAGAATTAAGTTTAAAATCCTTCTTCTTACTTACAAAGCTCTAAAGAGTCAGGCCCCTTTTTATTTAAAAGATCTGATACTACCGTGTTATCCTAACAGAGCACTACGCTCCCAAAATGCAGGATTACTTGTAATACCCAGAATCTCCAAAAGTATAATGGGAGGCAGAGCCTTCAGTTATCAAGCTCCTCTCCTGTGGAACCAGCTGCCAATCTGGATTCGGGAGTGAGACTCGATCTCTGTTTTTAAGAATAGGGTTAAAACCTTCCTTTTTGATATAGCCTGCAATTAGGGAGGGATCATGTATCTCTGAACTCTCCCTTAGTTATGCTGCTAATAGGTTTAGACAGCCGGGGTACCTCCAATAATGCACTGGGCTTCACTCCTTTCTTCACTCCCAATTAAATATTTTTTTTTTTTTGCTGGTCATTAACATCTGTTTGTTCTCTCCCATAGATTGAGTCCCCATTGTGCTGTTTGCTCTCTACATGTCTGTTCTTTTCATCTTCTCTATCCCCTCACCCCCCAGCCAGTCACAGCAGATGACTGCCCCTCCTTGAGCTTGGTTCTGCTGGAGGTTTCTTCCTGTTAAGAGGGAGTTTTTCCTCTTCACCGTCGCCAAGCGCTTGCTCACAGGGGATCACCTGATTGCTGGGGTTTTTCTGCAACTGTGGGGGTTTCCCCTACAGTTGAAAGTGCTATGAGATAACCGCTGTTGTGAAATGGCGCTATATAAATAAAGTTGAATTGAATTGAATTGACTCGGGAGAAAGTAACTGGGCAAGTGCCAAAGCGTAGCAGCACAACTAACTAACTAACTAACCTGCACTTATATAGCGCTTTTCTAGTCACAAAGACCACTCAAAGCGCTTTCATTAATACTAACCCTCTATTCTAAGGGCCTATAGGAAACAGATATCTAGGGACAATTTAGAACAGCCAATTAACCTAACATGCATGTCTTTGGCATGTGGGAGGAAACCGGAGAAAATCCCGGAGTAAACCCACGCAACACGGGGAGAACATGCAAACTCCACACAGATCACTGTTGGTCGGGGGCTGGGATCGAACCCACGATCCCACGATCCCCACAATCCCCCGGCCAAGGGTAAACTGTGCTGCCGCAGTGCTAACCACTGCGCCACCGTGCAGCCCACACGCACAACTGCAAGGGAAACGCTAACAGTTTGTACTCACAGAGCAGGAGCAGTCCGAGTAGTCCAAGTGTTATGTCCATTACATAACACTCGGTTGCTGCAGTTTTACGGAGCTTTATTACAAACAGAGTTTAGTATATACACAGGCTTACCTCACACGCTCCACTGACCAGGTGGCTCCATGACGAAAGAGGCAGAGCCTCTTCCGCCCACTCCTTTATACCATGGGCGGCGTCACCACCGGAAACTGGCAGTAGCCACGCCGGTCTAGCCCACGACCAACCCGGCTGCCATCTTACTATTACAGCCTATTTACATACACAACACCAAGTCTCCCAGCAAGCACACACAATCAATTGCTACACTGAGGGGAGTAGTGACGGTGTAGTCTCCAATACCCTCATGAGACAGTACGTCCATACGGCGATTCACGTCCATATGGCTATGCACAATGGTCCAGCAATGCTTGACTTGCAAAGGCCGCCTAAGTACAAGCACTGCTGGACAACAGATTGGGTGAACCTGGGCAAGGCATGGGAAAGACAATTACCGGAGTGGAATCAGCTGGCTGTCAAGAGAGAGGGGGCGTGGTCAGACCAGTGAGTGTTAGACAACGCCCACATGAATGTAGGTAAAAGAGGTTGCCCAACAGCCGCCGGCCAGAGCAGTGGCTACAGGCATGGAAAAAAAAAAAAAGGAACAAAGACATAAAAACAACAAGAACTCAAAAGATAACACAATACATAAATAACCCGATACCTGAGCCACAGAGAACAGTCAGAACTGAGCCTAAAGGACAACACCGGCTTGGTTCGTGACAGATGACCTGAAACATTTAAGTGTGACAAACATACAAAAAAATTAGAGATCAGGAGGGGGGCAAACACTTTTTCACACCACTGTACATGCAGATACACTACTTATATATTTGGCTTTCGGGTGAAATTTATGGAAAATGAAAAAAGTTCACGCTACAGTGATATTATATCATGCAAGTAGAGCATTTAAGTAGAAGCATGCAATGATTTCCTCATCTCAGACAATTTATTGAAACAAAAGCCAACAACAGTGGTGGGTATACCACAACAAAAAATGTCAGTATCTCAATAACTTGTCATGTGCCCTTGAGCATCAATTACAGCTTGACAACGACGTCTCATGCTGTTCACAAGTCAACTTATTGTCTGCTGAGGCATGGCATTCCACTCTTCTTGAAGGGCGGCCCCTCAGGTCATTGAGGTTGTGGGGTGCAGGGTTACGAGCCTCTACACGGCGACTCAGCTGATCCCGTAGGTTTTCTATGGGATTCAGTTCTGGAGAAAGTGCAGGCCACTCCATTTGAGGTACCCCAGCCTCCAGAAGCTGTTCCCTAATGATGCGGCCTCGATGAGCTGGAGCATTGTTGTCCATGAAGATGAAATTAGGCCTGTGTTGTTCATGCAGGGGCACAATGACTGGATTAATGATGTTATTCAGGTAGTATCGGCTTGTCACTGTACCATTCATGAAAGCACCGCAGGTGCTGATGCCTCAGTGCCTGTGGCATGGTAGCGTGGGATATTGTGTCATGCCATCCATGCATGGGTTTGAAATGCTTGGTATTGTAGAAGAGCTTGAAATGATGAGGCGATTTGATATATAAACCAAAGTTTATTTATCAGCTCTCCTAACAAGTCTCATCTAGTGCAGAGGTAGCAGAAGGAAAAAGAGACCGAATACCTCCGGCTCTCTGACTTTATACTTGCACATAACAAAAGACATGCATATCAAAGGCTGATATCCCTCATTATCATAATCCCCCCATTGTCTTGGTACTTCCTCTCTTCGCCCTGGGGCGGTGAGGATAGCTCCTCCGGTCTCCACCGCAGTGTCTGGGAACGTCTTTGTTCTTCACTGGCGGATGAGAGTCTTTGTCCTTTCAGAGGTGTGAAGTCGCCTTACATATGTAATCACCAAACATTCTCACATGCTTCAACATATGTAGGTTATGGAATATATGATTAATATAGCCCACAGCCCCCCCCCCCAAACGACTAAGAAAGGACAATAGAAAAATTCACAGTTTAAGATAATTACTATGACATACTAACTGTTACACCTCTTGCCACAGAAGAAACTTTCCAGCAGCCATGCCCCTAAGAGAGTTCAGTGGTAATCATAACAGCATAGTAAAATCACAAGTCGGTCCTAAACTGTTACAGCACAATTAGTGAACAACTGTGGAGTAGTTTGCATCAGTCCCTGTGCTGTCTGGGTTTTAATCTTCTCCCAAAACTGCTGTGGGTTCGTTTAGGCGTCCTGCTGGGACCTTCTTGTAAGGAATCTGCAGCGTGGGAAGGAGAGTGGTTAATTGTTCCCTGCAGGGGGGCTGAGTCTTTTCTCTTGGGGGGGTCTACCCCGCCGAGGTGCTCTCGCCAACTGTGCAGGCTCGTCTTTCAACAAGAAGGCAGGTTTAAGTCTGTCAATGCTGACTGTTTCTTTTCTATCCCCAAAATCAAGCACAAAGTGTTTATCATCATGTTCCAGCACTCTGAATGGCCCATCGTATGCTGGGCGGAAAGTTGGTTTTAAAGCTTCATGCCTAACAAAAACGAACTCAGCGTTCTTTAAAGCTTGAGGGACAAAAACCCATGGAAAGGAGTGGTGAGCTGGACCGGGGAGAGAGTCCGGTCCGTTGCTGCCTAAAAACCTTGGGACTGGAAGATGCCCTGGCTCTGGGTTCTCTGGTAAAAATTCACCTGGGAGCCTGAGAGGTTGTGCAAAAACTAATTCTGCTGGAGAGGTGTCTAGATCCTCTTTAGGCGCAGCACGCAACCCCAATAAAACCCAGGGAAGTTTATTTACCCAATTTGTATCTGTTAGTGAGGCTCTGAGGGCGGCTTTTAAAGACCTGTGAAAACGCTCGCATAACCCATTAGCCTGAGGGTGATAAGCGGTGGTACGGTGAATTGTTGCCCCTAAGCTGCTGGACATGGCTGACCAAAGCTCTGAGACAAATTGAGGTCCTCTATCGGACGTGATGTCTGATGGGACGCCGAAACGTGCCACCCAGTTTGTCAAAAAAACGCGAGCGACTTCCTCCGCTGTGGTTGACGCTAGAGGGACTGCCTCTGGCCAGCGCATGGTGCGGTCTATCATTGTTAACAGGTGTGTGAAACCTTGGGAGGAAGGTAGTGGCCCCACGAGGTCGACATGAACGTGGTCGAACCTTCTAGCAGGGATTGGAAAACGCTCCAGAGGGGCTTTAGTGTGTTTGTGTGCGCTGACAAGAAATGCAAGTTTTTGCCCATTCTTTTACGTTTTTGCGCAGGCCCGGCCACACAAACTTTTCGGCGACCATTTTAACCGAGGCGCGCACACCTGGGTGCGCGAAGGAGTGAATTGAGTCGAAAATACGGCGGCGCCATGTAGGTGGGACTAACGGGTGAGGTCGGCCGGTTGAAATATCGCATATTAGGGGGGGCACGCCGTCGCGTAAACCCTTTTTCTCCAGCCTTAACCCTGTTGGTCCAGACAAGGGTGCGCGCACGTCAGCGTCACTGCTTTGTTCCTCTGCCATGGCTGCATAATCTATCCCTGCATGGATAGGTGCTGCGTATGTGTCCGCGTTAGTGAAGAGTTCTGCGGCTGAGGCAGTATAATCTGTCTCCTCGCGCTCTGGTGATGTCACAGCGCGAGAGAGGCAGTCTGCTACCACGTTAAGTTTGCCTGCCACATGTCGAATGTCTGTGGTGAACTCTGAAATCGCAGCCAGCTGTCTTTGTTGCCTGCCTGACCATGGTTCTGAAATTTTAGCCATAGCAAAGGTGAGCGGTTTATGGTCTACAAAAGCCGTGAAACTCCACCCTTCTAACCAGAACTGGAAGTGGCGGATGGATAAATGAAGCGCTAGCAGCTCCCTGTCAAAAGTGCTGTATTTACGCTCAGTTTGGTTTAGCAATTTGCTGAAGAATGCTAAAGGTTGCCAGATCCCGCTGACATGTTGTTCTACAACTGCCCCTATAGCTAGGTCCGAAGCGTCTGTGGTTAGCGCAATGCGGGCCGAGGGATCGGGGTGAACTAACAATGTGGCGTTAGCTAGAGCGCTCTTTACTTCCGCGAAGGCGCGTTCGCACTCCGGGGTCCATTCGACCGCGTTGGAAGCTTTCTTTTTTCTGAGTGCGTCATATAGGGGCTGCATGAGCTGAGCTGCGTGGGGGAGGAAACGGTTATAAAAATTAACCATTCCTAAAAATTCTTGCAGCGCTTTGACCGTCTGTGGTCGTGGGAAACTTTTTATCGCTTGAACTTGTCTGGAAGTGGAACTGCCCCGTTCGGAGAGACTCTGTGTCCTAAAAAATCAATTTGTGACACACTGAATTTGCATTTGGCTGGACTGATTATTAACCCGTGCTCTTCTAGTCTCTGAAAAACCGTAGTGAGGTGCTGCTCGTGTTCTTCCTCAGACGAGCTGGCTACCAGCATGTCGTCGAGGTAGACGAAAACAAAAGGAAGGTCGCGTAATACCGCGTCCATCATCCGCTGAAAAGTTTGAGCGGCGCCTTTGAGGCCGAAAGGCATTCGCAGGAATTCAAAAAGGCCGAAAGGGGTTATTACCGCTGTTTTAGGAATGTCCTCTACTCGAACTGGGACTTGATGATAACCGCGGACCAGGTCTATTTTTGAAAAAATGTGTGCACCCACCAGATGTAGTGAAAAATCCTGAATGTGAGGAATTGGGTAGTGGTCATGCACTGTCGCATTGTTTAATCTGCGGTAATCTCTGCATGGTCTCCAAGAACCGTCGGGTTTCGGAACCATGTGAAGTGGTGAGGCCCAAGGGCTCTTCGAGCGTCTAACAATGCCTAATTTTTCAAGGGTAGTGAACTCGTCCCGGGCTATGGTGAGTTTGGCCGCGTCTAAGCGGTGAGCTTTGGCAAATACGGGTGGGCCCGTTGTGGGCATAAAGTGTTCAACCCCGTGTTTAGCCACAGTGGCTGAGAATTTGGGAATTGTGAGTGCTGGAAATTGGGTGAGGAGTTGCTCAAACTTACCTCTTGCCGTGGTGACGCTGGCCTGCACAGGTGGTGGAGAAACTCGGGCTGAGCAGGGAATAGAAGCAAAAGACAGTGCATTAACCAAGCGTCTATTCGCTATATCCACTAATAACCCATGTGCACACAAAAAATCTGCGCCTAACAAGTTAAACCTCACCGCCGCTGCAACAAATGTCCATCTGTAGTTGCGGCCGTGGATGAGGAGGTGCAGGCTCTTTTCGCCGAAGGTGTCAATGTTGGAGCCGTTGGCTGCCACCGCTCCGTTGCCCCGGGTGCCCATGGCTCGATCTGCTTGGGAGGGCATGACGAAACTCAGCTGAGCTCCTGTGTCAATAAGGAACTGCTTGCCGGTGTGTCCATCCGTCACATATAACAGCTTACTCTTCTCGCCGAGAACCGCTGCCGTTAACGGCTTTCGGCTTTGGCGTTTTCCCGAAATCGTAAATTTGCAGGGGGGAACACATTTGTGGGCCTTCTCGGCGAAGCGGTGGTGATAATAACAGACGTCGCTCCGTCCGTTACGTTTTGGCCGTGTCGCTGTCACCGCGGGCTGGATCTGCTCCGTGGGTTGAGGCTCGCCGTGGCTCTGGGCATCAGCGTTGAGGTCTGCGGATGCTGCTGTGGGTGTCTGTTCCCTGCAGGCGTTGACGAGCCGTTGAGCTTCGTTGGCGAGCACGCGGAAGTCCTGCTGGTTGCTGCATCTCATGTTGGCGAGTGTCCCTCTCATGTGTGGCGGCAGCGTGCTGAGGAATATGAATTGGAAGAGGAAGTTGTCGTTGTCCTCTTCTTTAAGCTGTAGCAAATCCTCCATGAGGGCTTTAGGTTTGCACCCTCTGTGGCCGTAGACCGCCAGGATCTTCTCGGCTCTCTCTTCAGCTGAAGGGACGTAATTTGCCACGATGGTTGCTTTAAGTGTTTCATATTTGTCTTGGGCCGGCGGCCGCCGGATCATGCTCCACACACACCTCGAAGTGGCGGCGTCGAGTTTGGAGACGATATGGTAGAATTTCGTATCGTCAGCCGTGATGCCCGCCAGTGTAAACTGGGCTTCAGCCTGTTGAAACCATGAGGCGGGGTCTTCTTGCCAGAAGTCCGGCAGCTTGACAGCGACGGCATTCGTGTAGACCATCACTGCTGTGTCCGCAGGATGAGAGTGCCTTGCTTCAGCTCTCTCAGCGGTGCTGGTGCTCGGTTGAGCCCTCTCAATCCCTTCTGCTGGGGGGGAAAGTCGTCCATCTGTCCCCCTGTCTGCGTGGGCGCTGTCGTCTGCCTGGGTCGCCACAGATGAGTCGATCGCGGGGGAACACCTCAGGACCATACTCGCGTCAGGGGTCACCAGTGTAGAAGAGCTTGAAATGATGAGGCGATTTGATATATAAACCAAAGTTTATTTATCAGCTCTCCTAACAAGTCTCATCTAGTGCAGAGGTAGCAGAAGGAAAAAGAGACCGAATACCTCCGGCTCTCTAACTTTATACTTGCACATAACAAAAGACATGCATATCAAAGGCTGATATCCCTCATTATCATAATCCCCCCATTGTCTTGGTACTTCCTCTCTTCGCCCTGGGGGGGTGAGGGTAGCTCCTCCGGTCTCCACCGCAGTGTCTGGGAACGTCTTTGTTCTTCACTGGCGGGTGAGAGTCTTTGTCCTTTCAGAGGTGTGAAGTCGCCTTACATATGTAATCACCAAACATTCTCACATGCTTCAACATATGTAGGTTATGGAATATATGATTAATATAGCCCACAGGTATTTGTTTATGCAGATATGACTCTGATGTCACTGTCACACTCCACACGAGGTGTATGTTATCCCAGGGCTGTACGCTAGCATTCTTGTCAAGGAGCGCATAAAAGAAAAAATATAGAAGCACAAGAATAAAATTAGGAGCAGGAAGAAAAAAGCTGGATTAACAAATTTTAGTAATTTAATACATGTATATTTACACTACGGCATGCAATAGCAGGTAAAAATATCAAAACTTCAAAAACTATCACCATAGTCATCAACATTAAATCAGAATGGATTGAAATGTTTCACTCTGTGCAATGAATATTGAGAGAAGTTCTTGAATTATCTTGCAAAAAATATTGAAATGCAGTTTTTCTATAAAGAGAACATGCAATATTGTTATGTAGCTGCCAACCTGTTCTTTTCACAACTGCTCTGACTGCTCACCCACAGGTTCATCACCGTGGACCTCAGAGAGAGAAATGAGAAAAAAAAAATAATGAAAATGTGATTATTATTACATATGTGATAGAACATTTTTAAAGTCAGCGTCATCAAATAAATTCTATTACAGATGTCTCAGCTTAAGAAATTGTTTGATTTTCAGCAAAAATAACCTCAAGTGGTTTTTGTATTTCACACCTCACATCAGTTTTAATTGAGTAAATAAATTAATAAAGAAATGACAGGACTGTAAAAGTTATTTTGAAGGAAATGATTCAACAACGTCACACGGCGGTGTTTTCATATTACTGACATTAGTTGAAAAAATTGTCTGAACTTTAGAGAAATCAATTTAACATTAACAAGTTATTAACATATGAATCATGTAACCATGGCGCCACCAGTAGCGGAGCACATCAGAAAAAAAATAATGTGACAAAACAAGCTTTAAGAATCAAATGTCACCACGTTAGGAGGTGTTAATGTGTTAACAATGTAACTGCTGCACAATTTAAGGACAAAACTTACTTGTAAAACTTTTTTTTTCTCCTGCTGATGTTATCTCCCAGCTTTTTTTTTTTACTTCAGAGGAAGCTCTGTTGTGATTGGTGTGTTGCATTTGAGCAATATGGGAATTGTAGTTTTTACCAATGAGCTGTAAACTACAGGAAGAATATACATTGTCCTTTATCTTTAAAGCAAACAGCAAAGCATGTCTGAAAAGAAACAATCTGTTGAATAAATGGTGTAGTTCCTAAATATGTATTTAGTTTGCAGAAACAACTATTTTAAAAGTTCAACACGAGATCGATGGTTGACAGGAAGTGCTCAGTGGGGCTGTAATAAAGGCACACTGCCACCTCTACTGGGCTGGCATAGGTATTACAATGACATTTCAGCTGCATTGATGGTAAAGATGAGCTATTTTTGTGTTTATTTCGAAAACAAAGTGTTATCTCGAGATTCTGGCAAATTAAAAGTCGACAAAATATGGTGATACAATGATACAAGCCTTTAGTTGCACTTAATTTTGACTGGGCGAGCTGAAAAGCTGGTAACAGACTGACAGATACAATCAACCAATCAACCACACACAGACACACACACATCGACTGATTACCATATGCCTCCATTTTCACTGAGGCATAACAAACTGTAGGGTAGTTCTGTATGGGCTAGACACACCTGCCCAGACTGTAACACCACCACCACCAAAGGTTCGTCTGGTGACAACAGTGGCTGATGCATAATGCTCTTCTTGACGTCTCCAACATCGTTGGCAACCATCATTTCTGCTCAACATGAATTGACTTTCATCAGAGAACAGCACTGAAGCCCACTGGTCCCTTGTCCAGCGTAAATGCTCCCTGGCCCATGCAAAGACGATGATGCCTGTACCTGATGGTGTGGTCAGGTACCCTTGCAGGTCATCTAGCACGCAGACTACACTGATGTACAGTAAATGCTTTTGAATGGTCTGACATGACACTTGGGTGCCTCTCACCTGCCTTAAATGTGCCTGGAGTTGAGTGGCATTCATCATCCGGTTCCACAGGGCACTGTTCACGTTGAAGCAGTATTCAGCATGGAATGTGGTCAAAGGATGTCCATGTCTATGCCTTTCTGTGACTCTTCCAGTCTCTCTGTATCTCTGTGCAACCTGCTGATGACACTCTGACACTCTAAGCTCAGTGGCCACTTCCCTCTGAGAACATCCTGTTTGAAGCCTAGCAATGGTGAGGTACTGTTGATCAATTGTTAGGTGTTGTCTTGGTCTCATGATGTCAAAATGTGAACAGCATGATGAAGAGGACTGTTTAAATACCAATTCTGATTGAACCAGAAAATTTATTCGTCAATTCATGGATCAAACACTTGCTGTGAATTTTGCTGTGAAGCACCTTGTTAGAGAACAGCAAGTTATGCAAAAAGTACTGAAATATTGAACAGTTGGGCATGTGCATTCAAAAGGTTAGAGAAGGTCAAATTAAGTTCACCTGTAAAGGTTATAGTGCATTTTAGGTGCATCCTGAAATTTCACCCGAAAATCGAATATTCCTAACTTTTTGTGAGTAGTGTATCTGTCCATAAGGATGTCAAAACTTAAACGTAATGCTTGGAAAATGCACAATATTGAACCTTTTAAGTTTTCAGTCTATATTAGATTTATTTTTCAAAGCGGCTGACACAGTAGAATATGGATATTTAAAATGTCTTCATCTTTAAGGAATGTGATAGAAACAGCAAATAAGACAATAAAAACAAAATGTGATGCAATAAAGGAGGAGTTTTGTGGATGAAAACAAATGTTGGATATGTCTTGCAACATAATTTAGCTGTCATGTGCTTTTTGCCATTCTTTTTTTAATGGAAGAGTTTTTAAATGCATCATTATCGCAGAACAACCGTCTGGTATTGATTAATCCATCAGACACTGTCACCTTGTCTTGTGCTGTCAGACAGTAAAATATTGCTTCTTTAATGAACCCACAAAGAGGAAAAAGTGCCCCCCCCCCCCGTCATGCGCAATGTAAGCTCCTTCATCTGTCCTCCGTTTTACTTCAGCTTTGCTCAGAACTGCAGGGATCATTCTGCTGCAACTGAACACCTCTCCACACTGGTTTTTTTTTTATCATATTCCTGGCTGCCTGTGCTCAGCCCTGGGAGCACACCAGATGTTTTCCTCTGCAAGGAAAGCACGGCGAATCATCAGCTTCTTGCCTGGGTGAACCCTCTGGATGACCTGAGTGGTGGCAGAAAGGGGCAGTTGAAGCAGGTCTCCACAGACTTATGCTGGCAATTACCACCACGGATGTAGTGGTGTAATAACACCTGGCAGCTGCAGACACCACTGGTGACTGTAGCATGAATGGTGTAAGGACTACGTAGTTTTTCCATGATGCCGATTCCCTTGATCCTTCGTAATGCAGATTTTGGACACATCACTTCTCCTTTCAGAACATTTTTCACTTTCTTTTGCTGGTTCTGCTCATGACACATTCGCTTACTGCATGTTTAGTATTTCCTAAGTTTTGGATGAAACATCCTGTCAAGCTTGCCACAGAGGTGGGATCAAAGGCACACCGCTGATCCAGAGCAGTCCTCCTCTGTGGCACCAGGCTTTATCACCAAAAATGAATGTCTCTCCCATGTATCTCATCTCTGCTTTGCCTCCAAACACTACTTGTCACTGGCCCACATTTAAAGCACAATGCCAAAAACAACTTTCGGACAAACTCTGTGACTGAAACTGTTTCCTGCACCAAGGTCTGCGCTTTATTGCAGAGCTTAAAGAGCGTTCCATGGAAACAGTGAGATCTTGAACTGCCTGTGAACTAGAATTTCCATTGGCCTTGTAAAGGAATGTGGTGCCATTATACGTTCACTGCCTCTTGATTAGGTGTTCCATGTGGCTTTAATGAAGTCTGCGGGACCACTTAAATCACATAGAGTAGGTCAGGCTCCTTTTGAAGAGGGTAAAATGCGAGGTTTAGCATTGCTTAGGTTTTCAAACTACTAACAAGGCCATCCCAGTACAAAGCAAAGTCACAGTGATGAATGCCAAAGACAGCCCTGGCATTGCTCAGAAGTCCTTTGTAAAGTATGCATTGATCAGTAAATCCCAGAAGAACAGATGACATGAGAACTCATACAAAACACATGGCAGCTTTTACACATGCCTTTCAGTGTTCTATATTACATATAGCAGAAATTTTTGTTCCACTTGTAGAACAGGTGGAACTGCACTTCAGTGCAGCAAATCATGCGCTGCACTGAATAAGCCATAAACATCCTGGTTCATTTTGTATTTATAATGCATAGAAAGTGGTAGCATGTTGTGCATTATGCTTTTAAAACAGCCTGCTGTTTTGCTTAAGATGAGAAAATGTGTTTGTATACAGTCCCAAAGGTAAAAGTGTAGCATCACCCATCTGCATCTTAATTCATATGAATCTTCAGTGACTGCAGTAAACGCTGACGCAAGAAGGAGTGAAGGAGGAGAAGAGATGGTATTCCTCCGTTTTCAGTTACTGTACTTTACATGTTTAAAACCGAGAACAATGCTTAAGGGGATAATGTCAAGCATTTCTCATTAAAACTGCTGTTTTACACACGGCAATCTGGCAGCTATGGCAGCAAGTAATTGTTGAGAAACAGCTTATCATTGCTGATGGAATAATAAGACCTTGCCTCAAGTTTCCTGTACATTAATTACTTTATGTTCAGAAATCATATGGAAGTTTGATTAAAAAAAAACCAAAAAAAAAAACCATCTTTAATCTCAGTACTAATTAAAGCAGTTCCAGCCATAATGGCTTTGGGTCTATTTTCAAGACCAAAATGAAGAGTATACATTTATCCTAATGCAGACTTTAATTGTGCACATTTGTAGAACACCTGTGATGAATGCAGCTGTCTAGACCCAGGTTATTTTTTAAAAATCCAACCTATACTGTCATCTTTGTCAAGTTTTCATAAGAACAGTTTTCAGGTACTGCCCTACTTTGCATTTCAGAGTGATCAGTACACCCTAACTTCTCCTTTAATAGCCACTGGACTTCTCTAATACTACAGCATGTCTACAGGTTTACAGTAGAGAGTAGAATGAGGTCATGCAAAACAGAACACAATGCTGTTTGACTTGTAATTCCTGCGGTATGACATAGCATCTCAGTGCATTTCTTGATGTACAGTATAGCCATAGAAAGTCTTGTACTGGAATGGTGGCCTAGAGGTTCCTTGTAAATTTGAAAGTTTTTGTCCATATAATGTTTTGATTTTTACCTCACAAATTTGCAACTTTTTGCTCATAATTTTGCTATGTTTTTCTCATGCATTTGTAAAACTGAGACTGTCCTCTCAGTTCAGAAAAAAAAGCAATGAGAAAAAAAAATTCATTCTGGGCTGAGGACAAGGTTCTGCCTCCAGTGGAAGAGATGAAGTATCTTGGGGTCTTACTCACGAGTGAGGGGAGAATGGAGCAGGAGATTGACAGACGGATCGGAGCAGCATCTGCAGTGATGCGGACGCTGTACTGGTCTGCCGTGGTGAAGAGGGAGCTCAACTCTAAAGCAAAGCTGTTAATTAAATCAGTCTAAACTTTTCCTGTTTTAGGTCAGTTAGGATTACTAAAATTATTTCTACTTGCTAAATAATTTTTATATTTAAATAATTTAAATAATTTTTTATAGAATTTTTATTACTTTCTTCAAAGTCAGAAGTTTTCACACATTTCCATATTTTGTAGTATTGCCTTTAACCTGTGTGATTTGGGTCAAACGTTTTGGGCATCCTTCCACAAGCTTCTCACAATAGTTTACTGGAATTTTGGCCCCTTCCTCCTGGCAGAACTGGTGTAACTGAGTTAGGTTTGTAGGTCGTTTGTCAGGACACACGTTGGGCCCATGCCCTCACCTTATGTTATAGTTTATATTTTCTTGTCACCGGGACATGGGCTCAGCCTATCTCCTCCCTTTGAGTTATTATTGTCATGATCTCTGTTTTGTTTTATATTTATCCCTGCCCTGTCCTTAGTTCTGGTTTTTATTAGTCTGGCTGTCAAACTTTATAACCTAACCAGGGCTGCTTGTAGAGGTTGCATTAAATGTACTAAACGTAACAACTTTGCACAATAAAGATTGTCCCCTCCAGTACACAACTACGACAATAACAGTTATTATTGAGAGTGGCAACAACACTGTTGATTCAAATGGGAAATATCCTGTCAGGGTACATATTCATATTCTGCAGGGGAAATTTAACAAACCATAATGCTGTTTATTCCATCTAGCTGCAATGCTCCTGCACTGTGTATATATCTGTGTACATATGTATATTCATTTACTGCTTTGGCGAACCAGTTCTTATTATCTTGTTGATTATTGCTCTGAGTGCTGCTATCCCTTTGCTTTTGTAATTCTGGAATTTCCCCATTGTGAGACTAATAAAGGCTTATGTTATCTTACCTTTTTATTATTATTATTATTATTATTATTATTATTATTATTATTATTATTCCTGTCATGTATTTCTGTCCTAGTTTAGCTTGAGTTTTGTCTTGTTGATCCTTGTTTATTATCCATGGCTGTTGCCGTTTAATTAATTTGTCCTGCCTTATTTAAGGAACGCTGCCCCTTACCTGGGTGTGACATCCTTCATCATTCATGCGTGATTACATGTTTCAGCCTTGCCTGTATAACCCCTGGGTCTGGAAATCCGTCAGCTGCTCCTGTCGCCACATCTGGGCTCACCACTGGTCAGCTTCCTCATCTGGGTTCACCACTGATCAGCCAACTTCCTCTGGGTCCACAGCTGGTTGGCCTTTTACTCCTGGGTTTTTCGCCGATCAGCCTGTATTGTCTGGGCTCGCCGTAGATCAGCCTGCATCACCTGTTCCTGTGGTCAGTGTGCCCCAGCCATCTGTTCCTGAGATTGGCGTACCCCATTTTTCTGCTCCTGAGGTCAGCGTGTTTCAACCGTCAGCTCCTGAGGTCAGCACACTCAAGCCGTCAGCTCCTGAGGTCAGCACGCTCCAGCTGTCAGCTCCTGAAGTCAGCGCGCTCTAACCATCAGCTCCTGAGGTCTGCGTGCTCCAACCGTCAGCTCTTGAGGCCGGCGCACCCCAGTCATCCACTCCAGAGGTTGGTACACCTCCGCATTGTGTTCCAGAGGCCGGTGCACCTGCGTCATCTGAACCTGAGGCCGGTGCACCTCTACTGTGTGTTCCTGAGGCCAGTGCACCCCCGTCATGCACTTCTGAGGTCAGCGCGCTGCAGTCGCCTCTTTCAGAGCTAAAAACTCCTTTGTTTGTGTCTGCTGAGCTCTACTCTCCTGCACCATCTGGCCTTCCAGTCTGGGGGCCCATGAACTTGGGTAGGCCCCCTGACCCACCTTGTTGTTTGGTCCAGTGGCCTAGAAACCCTGGTAGGCTACCTGATCCACCCTGTGCTCAGGTCTGGGGGCCCATGGACTTTGGTAGGCCCCCTGACCCATCTTGTTCTCCGGTCTGGTTGTCTTGGGACGCTGGTAGGCCACCCATCCCACCATGGTTTCTGTTTTGGGGGCCTGTGAACTTTGAAAGATCACCCGACCCATTTTGTTTTGTGTTGGGGTTTTGGCTTTGGACTCTGTGTGGGGAGGAGAGATTGTTTCAGCCCATGAGCTGCTCTTTGTTTTGTATGTTTTGGGTTTTTTTTTTACAATAAACCATGCTGAGAAAACGCCCAGCATGTGAGTTCTGTCTTTTGCCCCAAAGGGCCCTCCATGACACTGTCTTGCTCACACACGTCTTTCAGCTCTGCCAACAAATTTTCTATGGGATTGAGATCAGGGCTTTGTGATGGCCACTCCAAAACATTGACTTTGTTGTCCTTAAGCCACTTTGTAAATAATTTGGTGGTATGCTTGGTGTCACTGTCCATTTGGAATACTCATTTGTCCCCAAGCTTTTACTTCCTGGCCCAGGTCTTGAGATGTTGCTTCAATATTTCCACATAATGTTCTTTCCTCATGATGCCATCTATTTTGTGAAGTGCACTAGTCCCCCCTGCAGCAAATCACCTCTACAACATGATGCTGCCACCTCCATACTTCACATTTGGGATGTTGTTCTCAGGCTTGCAAGCGTCCCCCTTTTTCCTCCAAATGTAACAATGGTCATTATGGCCAAACAGTTCAGTTTTAGTTTCATCAGACCACAGGACATGTCTCCAGAAATTAAAGGCTTTGTCCCTGTGTGCATTGCACACAAACTGTAATCTGGCTTTTTATGTTGCTTTTGGAGTATTGAAGACTTCTTTCTCACTGAGTGGCCTTTCAGCCCATGTCGGTATAGGACTTGTTTCACTGTGGATAATGACACTCTTTTATCAGCTTCAGCCAGCATTTTCACAAGGTCTTTTGTTTTTGTTCTGAGGTTGATATGTACATTTCGCATTAAGACACGTCCCTCTCTGGGACACAGAACACGTCTCCTTCATGAGCGGTATGATGGCTGCACATTCCCAGAGTGTATATACTTGTGTATAATTGTTTGAATAGATGAACGTGGCACCTTCAGGAATCTGGAAGTTGTACCCAAGGATGAACCGGACTTGTGGAGGTCCACAATTCTTTTCCTGATATTAATGTATGTAAACTTCTGACTTTGAAGAAAGTAATTTAAAAAAATCTCTAAAAAATATTTAGCAAATAGAAAAATTATTTAGCAAATAGAAATAGTTTTGATAATTCTAAATGACCTAAAACAGGAAAAGTTTAGCATGATTTAATATCAGACAGTGAGAAAAAAGGTTATACTGTATGTCTTTTTATACAGTGTTTGTAAACTGGTTTCAACTGTAGATGCTTCACCCGCTAGTAGCAAAGAGTTTTTGACAGGGTTTAGCTGTGAGCAGGTATAGACATTTTGAAGCTTTCTTTTTGGTTTAAACAACTTCATACCATAACCATAAGAACAGCGATCATATTTTCTGTTTGTGAAAATCAGTAAAATAATTTATTGGGCTTTATTTTAAGTTTTTGAGAGTCTGCAAATTGGTGTGTTTTATTGATAGTCTGACTTACCGAAACACTTCACATATTTTTTGCTTTCCCAACACTATAACAATTAGAAGTGGTTTATTGCTGCTCGTGAATTAAGAGTAGGACGGAGGGACATTACTGTGAAGTTAGCCATTGAATTATGGGATCTTATATGAGGCCTCTATCGTATCGTCTTGCCAGTTTGAATCCTTGTGTGGCAAGAGAGAGGAGGGAAAGCAATGAAGCGGTATACATGTAGGTTTGTGAGCCAGTCAAAAATATCTGCGTGGGTTTACCCTGGGTACTCTGGTTTCCTCCCACAGGTCAAAAACATACACGTTAGGTTAATTGGAGACTCTAAAGTGGCCCTCGGTGTGAATGTGTGTGGGAATGAATGAAGGGATTGGTGCCATACCGTGGCTGCCTCATCCATCCAGGCGGATGCCCTGAATTTCCCTCTGGGGATCAAAAAAGTATACAAAATACAAAAAAGAAAAAAAATATATGGTCTGTATTAGATGATCTAAGCACAGCCCAGTTTTCAGCGTCGATTTTTGGGTCATATTAAGGCTTGGACTGGCGGACCTAATTTAAATTATGACTTGTGCTGGGGGGGTTAGCAAATAGAAATAATTTTGATAATCCTAACTGACCTAAAACAAGAAAGGTTTAGTCTGATTTAAATCAGACAGTGAGAAAAAAAAAGGTTATATGCCTTTTTATACAGTGTATATAAACTTCTGGTTTCAGCTGTTTTGTGAAAAAGTTACTTGAGTAAATGTAAGGGTTTTGCATTTGCAGTATACTATGGGCTTGCTATGCTGTATGAATTTATGTCACACTGTCAAACTAGAGGTACTCAGAGAGCACATACCTCTGCCAAGGTCTGTCTGTCCATGTGTCTGCCTGCCTGCCTGCCTGCCTGTCTGTCTGTCTAATTTGAGAAGGATTATACAAAAACTTCTCAACAGATTTGGATGAAATTTTCACTAGAATTGGCTCTTGGGCTACTGATGAACTCATTAGAGTTTGAAGGTGTTCTGGGTCAGGGTGTGGATTCTGGCTCAGTTTTTTCACTTTTTTTTCATTCATTCATCTTCTTTCGCTTAATCCTTTTCTGGTCGCGGGGGGGCTGGAGCCTATCCCAGCATCTTTGGGCGAGAGGCAGGGTACACCCTGGACAGATCGCCAGTCCATCGCAGGGCCAACACAGAGAGACAGACAACCATCGTTGCAAATTAGGGCCTTTAGTGGGGTATGCATTCTTAGATCATCACCATAATCTAACGGCTTTGTCCTTGGCAGGATGCCCACCTCTGGTGAAAATGTCATCAAAATCCATCCAGTAGTTTTTGCGTAATCCTGCTAACAACCAAACAGACAGACAAATTACCTCCTTGGTGGAGATAACAAAGCTTATAAAGTATAACTGATAAGTTATTTCAACAGAAGAGAGTAGTTGTAACACATTATGGCTGTTTGAAATAAAGTTTTTTTTTTCTTAATATGCATTCTGTGGTAAGGCATTCCTCAGCAAATATCTCCACACAAATTGTCTGAGCACCTTGAGTGCGCCAGTACAACTGATAATTTGTGTCTTCATCTCCTCCTACAGGCCATTTATGGTGTTGCCGCCCCTGATGGAGTGGGTGCGTGTGGCAGTGGTTCACACCGAGCACAGGCGCAGCTTTTCTGTGGACAGCGATGATGTCCGGCAGGCTGCCAGGCTGCTCCTGCCTGGAGTGGACTGTGAGCCCCGCCAGCTCCGGTATGGCTATGAGGAGTGTGCCCTCCGCTGGGTTGGCAGAGCATGCACGCACCCATCATCTTCATCTGAACCCACAAACAAACACACACATACAGTAACTACTATGAGAAATGAAATATATTCATATGCACTCATCCTCCCAGGAGGGATGGGGAAAAAATAATGCCTGTCAGGTGTTTGAGGGGAAACATGGTGCATCACAAACAGTCATACCCGTCAGCTTGTGCTGTGAATCACTTTGTGTGCTTTGCCCTTCAGGACGGATGACTGCTTCTGTGCCTCGAGGAAACTGGATGCGGCCTCTACTGAGGCAAAGTTCCTGCAGGATTTGGGCTTCCGCATGCTCAGCTGTGGGCGCACAGATCTGGTAAAGCAGGCCATCAACTTGCTGGGGCCGGACGGTATCAACAGCATGAGTGAACAGGTTAGAGACACAGTCAACATCTTAAATAATGCAGCCGCAAACACTCCTGAGAGAGAGCAAGCCGGGGAAAGAGTAGATTTTGTTTGGTTGGTAAACTGAAGCTCTTTCACCTTTGAGCAAAAAGCCAGTCATACATATTCAATCTTATTCTGACACGTTTTTCCCCTGCAGCTTTCCTGCCAAAAACCTCTGCTTAATATCATGAGTACACACTCAAGTGCAACAAATCATCAGGGGACTTCTACAGCTCGTGTAGCTCCTGATTTTCCATGGGAAAACCAACAGTTGGGTACTGATCTAAGCAGAAACTTTCAGATCCAGAATCCTGCGTTTTGTGTTACTGTCAGTCATTCTCTGCTGGTGTACTAGATGGCCCAGAGGACACATTGATTCACATGATATCCTTTTAAAAATTTCATCAGCAGAAGAATATTACTCCCATCACACTCCGGGTGCCTGGGAGAAGAGCTGTCAAAGACACACACTGTGGCCTATTGTTCACCCTTGGTTTGTGTGTCTAATTCAACACATAGCTCTTTTGTTTATATTCACTGCCTCTTTGTGAAAAAAGAGGGCAGAGTAGCAAATATGTATGTGTAATTTATGTGAAAAAAATTATTTAAAAGGTTAAAAATTTGCCACTCAAAAAACACTCAAATTGAAGATTTAAAATGTTGCTAATTTATTAGAAAAAAAAGACTGCAAAGAACAATGATGGAAGTCAAACATTTATAAAAAAAAAAAGTAAATTCATATGAAAACAGCTGAAACTGTACCATTCACCAACAGATTGTCATGTATCTGCTAGCAGCAGATGAGGGTGAAGGTAGGACTCAGGAGTGCAGGCAGGGATACAACGCAAAATGATTATTTATTAAACAAAAACTCAGGGACAAAAACAAAGCAGCACGTGGGCTGAGAACTAACTAAACTTGACATGATGAACACTAAACTAAACTTGGCAAAAACTAGCAGGGCAAGGCAGGATCAACTTACATGGAACATGGAACATAGACGGAGAATCATGGCAGGGAAACAACATAGAACAGTGCAGGGTAATAGACATGATGACCTCTCAACGAGACAGAGACTCACATATATAGGGAAACTCATAATTGGGAGACACAGGACAGCTGGGAGAGTAATTAGGGACTGAACAATGCACATATGGGGGAGAGTGGCTATGGGCTGTACAGGTTATAGGTCACATTAATGGTGGAAAAAGTTTTGAAATGATTTATCTTGGTCTCATTTTTTTACATCACAAAAATCTGGCATTTGAACAGGAGTGTGTAGACTTTTTATATCCACTGTATGCTCCTCTTATGTGATATTATCAGAAAACACACCATAAATTTCCACTGTTATGCAGATGATACAGTTATACCTGTTAATGAAACAAGAAGACAGAAATCAATTGATAAGGTTACACGCATGACTTAAAGACATTAGAACCTGGATGAACCACAACATTTTACTATTTAACTCAGACAAAACTGAAGTTATTATAATTGGCCCAAAAAAACATCAGACATCAGATATGCAGCTTAGATGGTTTTACCCTAGCCCTTAGCACCACTGTTAGGAATCTTGGAGTCATTTTTGATCAGGATTTGTCCTTGAATTCACACGTCAAACAAATCTCTAAAACTGCTTACTTCCACTTACAGAATATTGCTAAAATCAGGAACATCCTGTCCTAAACTGATGCAGAGAAACTAGTTCATGCCTTTGTCACTTCTAGTTTAGATTATTGTAATTCACTACTGTCAGGTTGTCCTAAAAGCTCTCCAAAATTCTCCAACTAATTCAAAATGCTGCAGCTAGGGTATTAACAGGCACTAAAGAGGGATCATATTTCTCCCATATTAACCTCCCTTCACTGGCTCCCTGTTGATTTGTTCCAGAATAAAATTTAACATTCTTCTCTTGACATATAAAACCATACATAATCTATCCCCCAGTTATTTTAAAGAATTGATCATACCCTATTATCCTAACAGATTATTACACTCTCAGCATGCAGGACTCCTAGTAATCCCTAAGGTCTTTAAAAGTACCTATGGAACCAATTACCAGCCTGGGTCTGTGAGGCTGACACCCTTGCTGTCTTTAAGACAAAATTGAAAACTTTCCTATTTGACAAAGCTTTTGAATAGACTTCCCACATGTTATATAACTAGTAGTGTAATGGTACTATGCATACTGTTCCACTGCTAGATGCGTGCGTAGTGTTATAATCAATGGGCCGACTGTGCGTGCATTTGATTGTGTTTGATTGTATGCATGTTATGTGACAGCTGGCTATCTAGATGTGATATCATGCTTTAACTGGACGTCATTCACAAGTGTAGAGTTGATTTTGCATGTCATAGTTTTGAATTTTACTATTAGTATCTACTATGTCCACTTATATATATTAAAAAAAACTGCTATTTATGCTCAATGTGCATAGTGTTTGGGCATTACACCACCAGGTCCAGCTATGGATGTGTCTGCTTGGACTGTTTCCTATGAGATTCTTTAGTTAGCTTAATAAGCCTGAAAAAAGCCCATAAAAATGCTGTAATCTTAGGTCAAATTAGCTTTGATAAAATTTGCATGTCATATCTGTCTACCTGCATGTTGTTATGTTATGAATAGTATGTCTCTTCTTTCTTCCTTTTCTTCCTTTCTCCCCTCACCCCCCCCCCCCCCCCCCCAACCAGTCGTGGCAGATGACTGCCCCTCCCTGAGCCTGGTTCTGCCAGAGGTTTCTTCCTATAAGGGAGTTTTTTCTTCCAACTGTCACCTCGTGCTTGCTTATAGGGGATCATCTGATTGTTGGAGCTTTTCTCTGAATTGTTTTTGATTTGTGCTTATGTATCTAGCACCTTGAGATGACTTTTGTCGTGACTAGGGGCTTTAAAAATAAAGTTGAATCGAATTGAATTTAATATAATTAGGCGCGGTGACGGAGTGGCTAGCACTGCAGCACCACAACAACTCACCCTTGGCCGGGGGATCCTGGGTTCGATCCCAGCTCCCGACCAACAGTGATCTGTGTGGAGTTTGCATGTTCTCCCCGTGTCTGCGTGGGTTTACTCCGGGATTTCTCCGGTTTCCTCCCACATGCCAAAAACATGCAAGTTAGGTTAATTGGCATCAAAACTGGGGATTCTAAATTGTCCTTAGGTATGACTGTGACGAGTGAATGGTGGTCCCTCTGTGTTGGCCCTGCGATAGACTGGCGATCTGTCCAGGGTGTACCCTGCCTCTCGCCCAAAGATGCTGGGATAGGTTCCAGCCCCCCCGTGACCCGAAAAGGATTAAGCAGAAGAAGATGAATGAATGAATGAATATCATCAATTACAGGGCACTGAGAGAGCACATACCAGAGTGGTGGCCTAGAGGTAGAGCATCCGCCCCACAACCGAAAGGTCGGGGTTCAAGTCCCGGCTGGGCCATGCCAAAGACCATATAAAAATGGAACGTGCTGCAGTCCAACTTGGTTCGCAGCAAAAATGGAATGGAGGAGGGAAATGTGGGCGGCATTGGCTCAGGCGGTAGAGCGGGTCATCCAATAACCAGTGGGTTGGCGGTTCAAATCCCGCTGTCCCCAGCCATCCTGCCGTTGTGTCCCTGAGCAAGACACTTTACCCAACTTGCCTCCAGTGTCCATGACACTGGATATGAATGTGTATAAATGTTTGGTAGTGGTGTGGGAGGCCGTTGGCGGGATTGGCAGCCACATTTCCGTCAGTCTACCCCAGGGCAGCTGTGGCTATAGAAGTAGCTTACCGCTATCAATGTCTGTCTGGAGTAAATGAATAATGGACTCACTGCAAGCACTTTGCGATGTCACTTGACATGTAAAGCGTCATATAAATCTAATCCATTATTATTATTATTTTTAATATTACATACCTCCACCCAGGCTCCTCCCTTCATCGATCTGATCAGCCGTCCATCCATCCATCCATCCATCTATCCATCCATCCATCCATCCATGTATTATGAAATAGGGCCTTGGTGGAGGTATGCACTCATGGCTCACCTCCAAACTCTTATGGGTTCATCTCTAGCCCAAGGATCACCTCTGGTGAAGATTTCTTCCAAATCCGTGCAGCAGTTTTTGAATAATACTGCTAACACATTGCAATCAGACCAGTAGGACCTTGGTGGAGGTACAGGTCACAGTGATACCATGGTCATTAAACCAGGTTTGGTAGCGTAGGCAGGTGCCAAGTCCTGCTGGAAAATGAAATCAACATCTCCATAAAGCTTGCCAGCAGAGGGAAGCATGAAGTGCTCAAAAAATTTCCTGGTAGATGGCTGTACTGACTTTGGATTTGATAACACACAGTGGACCAACACCAGCAGATGACTTCTTTTCAGATGAAAGTAAATGTTGCCTTTCATTTGGAAAACAAGGTCCCAGAGTCTGAAAGAAGAGAGGAGAGGCACAGAATTGAAGTTGTTTGAAGTCCAGTGTGAAGTTTCCACAGTTGATGATTTGGGGAGCCATGTCATCTGCTGGTGTTGGTCCACAGTGTTTTAACCACTCCAAAGTCAGTCGTCTACCAGGAAATTTTTAGAGCACTTCATGCTTCCCTCTGCTGACAAGCTTTATGGAGATGCTGATTTCATTTCAGGAGTTGGAACCTGCCCACACTGCCAAAAGTACCAAAACTTGGTTTAATGACCATGGTATCAGTGTGCTTGATTGGCCAGCAAACACTCCTGACCTAAAGCCCATCGAGAATCTGTTGAGTATTGTCAAGAGGAAGAAAAAAGACACAAGACCCAACAATGCAGACAAGCTGAAGGCCGCTATCAAAGCAACCTGGGCCTCAGTAACACCTCAGTGGTACCACAGGCTGGTCGCCTTTTTTGAGAAACTGAATTTGGGGTTTTCATAAGCTATAAGCCATAACAATTAAATTTAAAAGAAATAAACACTTGAAATACAGTATCTCACAAAAGTGAGTACACTCCTCACATTTTTGTAAATATTTTATTATATTGTTTCATGGGACAACACTGAAGATATGACACTTTGATACAATGTAAAGTAGCCAGTGTACAGCTTGTATAACAGTGTAAATTTGCTGTCCTCTCAAAATAACTCAACACACAGCAAATTGTGCCAAAGTGTCATTATTTTGTGTGGCCACTATTTTTTTCCAGCACTGCCTTAATTCTCTTTGGCATGGTGTTCACTAGAGCTTCACAGGTTGCCACTGGAATTCTCTTGCACTCCTCCATGATGACATCATGGCGTTAGAGACCTTGCGCTCCTCCACCTTCCGATTGAGGATGCCCCACAGATGCTCAATAGGGTTGAGGTCTGGAGATATGCTTGGCCAGTCCATTACCTTTACCCTCAATTTCTTTAGCAAGGCAGTGGTTGTCTTGGAGGTGCGTTTGGGGTCATTATCATGGAATTTTGCCCCGCGGCCCAGTTTCCAAGGGGAGGGGATCATGCTGTGCTTCAGTATGTCACAGTACATGTTGGCATTCATGGTTCCCTCAGTGAACTGTCGCTCCCCAGTGCCTACAGCACTCATGCAGCCCCAAACCATGACACTCCCACCACCACGCTTGACTGTAGGCAAGACACACTTGTCTTTGTACTCCTCACCTGGTTGCCGTCACACACGGTTGACACCATCTGAATCAAATAAGTTTATCTTGGTCTCATCAGACCACAGGACATGGTTCCAGTAATCCATGTCCTTAGTCTGCTTGTAGTATTCAGCAAACTGTTTGTGGGCTTTCTTGTGCATCATCTTTAAAAGGGGCTTCCTTCTGGGATGACAACCATGCAGACCAATTTGATGCAGTGCATGGCGTATGGTCTGAGCACTGACAGGCTGACCCCCCACCCCTTCAACCTCTGCAGCAATGCTGGCAGCACTCATACATCTATTTTCAAAAGAAAACCTCTGGATATGACGCTGAGCACATGCACTCATCTTCTTTGGTCGACCATGGTAAGGCCTGTTCTGAGTGGAATCTGTCCTGTTAAACCGCTGTATTGTCTTGGCCACTGTGCTGCAGCTCAGTTTCAGGGTGTTGGCAATCTTCTTATAGACTAGGCCATCTTTATGTAGAGCAACAATTCTTTTTTTCAGATCCTCAGAGAGTTCTTTGCCATGAGATGCCGTGTTGAACTTCCAGTGACCAGTATGAGAGAGTGTGAGAGCAATAACACTAAATTTAACACACCTGCTCCCCATTCACGCCTGAGACCTTGTAACACTAACGAGTCACATGACACCGTGGAGGGAAAATGGGTAATTGGGCATAATTTGGACATTTTCACTAGGGGTGTACTTACTTTTGTTGCCAGCAGTTTAGACATTAATGGCTGTGTGTTGAGTTATTTTGAGGGGACAGCAAATTTACACTGTTATACAAGCTGTACACTGACTACTTTACATTGTATCAGTGTCATATCTTCAGTGTTGTCCCATGAAAAGATATAATAAAATATTTACAAAAATGTGAGGGGTGTACTCACTTTTGTGAGATATTGTGTATCACTCTATGTGTAATGAATCTGTATATGAGTTTAATTTTTTTGAATTGACTTACTGAATTAAATCAACTTTTTAGTAACATTCTAATTTATTGAGATGCACCTGTATGTGCTCTCAGATCACCTCCAAAATCTACTGGGTTCATCCTTAGGCCAAGGACCACCTCTGGTGAAAATTTCATCAAAATTCATTGAGTAGTTTTTGCATAATCCTGCTAACAGACAAACCGCCCAAATTACATTACCTCCTTGGTGGAGATAACAAATGTTAAAAATGCAATGCTGGAAAGCTCTGAGCTCAAACCTGAATTTTGTGCTGTTTGGTGCTTTAATAATGTGACAGATTAACATCCAGTTGCTTTTATTCTCTATGTATTTATAGGGGATGACCCCGCTGATGTATGCATGTGTTCGTGGAGATGAGGCCATGGTGCAGATGCTGCTGGATGCGGGAGCCGATATTAATAATGAGGTTGGCAATCAAAACAAAACCACCAAATAAACAAACAGTTCTCAGCCATTATGCTTTTGACTTTGGGAGACAAGACATGTTCAGCAGAGCTGCATATTGCTTTTATGGTTTTATTTATTTACTGAAGTGCTGAATAAGACATTTTTAGAGACATCAGATTTGTTTGTTAATAAGGTTTGTGTCAGAGGTGAGATTACATTTTTATTACTTAATGTGTTTCTAGGCTTCGTATGAAAATTAATATCTGTGTCACTAAATTATTTATGTGGTTTGGAATTGGAGAAAACCAAACACATCACCCCTCATCTCCTTCTGTTCTCTCCCATGTGTCACACTGCTAAATGTACTAGAGATGAAAATCATGAGGCACTGACTGTTCTTCTGTTCGGTGAAGCTTATTTGTGTATTAGCGTTTGAAGCATGGTGATGTCTTTTGCAGAGTCATTGCTTTCTCTGAAAACCAGAGGTCACTTCACTCAGAACAAAGTGAATTCCTCACCGAGTTCACGGAGGCGTCCTTGACTCTGTGTGGACGTCACAAAGTTCGTTCAGTCAAAGCCTCACGATCCTGATCTTTCTTAGTTGCCTCAGCAACGGCATGTTCTGTCAGCCTTTGTGTCAGAGTTGATTTGCAACCATTCGAGACAGCATGGCAAAGCGCAAAATACAGCACACACATACACACAACAAGGGCACACATTCAAATTAACTTCAGGCATCTGGATTTTATTTTGGGATGAAAGTTCCTTCAGCACCTTAGAGGTGGACTGATTAGGACACTGACTAATACAGGCCAACTTTAAATGTGCTGTCTGAAACTTTGGCGAGCTGGTTTTGGTGTCACTTTGTGGTCACTAAGGGCCCCTTTACACATGGAGATCGTTGAGAGATTGGGCCAAATTTTAATTTTTACAATCGTTTGGGAGATCGTTATGTGTTTTGGACTGAGTCAAAACTTTGAGGAGACTTTGGCGACTGTGGAGATCGCTGAAGATCAATGAAAGATCAAAAACTGACCAGCTCTCTTAATGATCTCCACCACTGTGTAAAGGGGATATAAGTGAACTACAGTCGCATTCACCCCATTTATTCCTGTGAAGGTCTGGTTTTACATTTGGCTTGGTTTCCCACCAACACAGGTGCAACATGTGTAAACGGGGTGAATGGGACAATGCTTCACTTAGCAACCTCTAAAGACTCACTAAAAATCATTGGGCCTCATATTTACACAAAATCATCGTGTAAATCCCATGCACTTTGTTCATAAGCTGTTAGTATGAGCGAGCTACCCCAGATTCCACAAACTCGTACATATGTCCTACAAAAGAGTGTAAACAGTCCGTGTAAGAATGGTGAATTACCCTTGTGTGGAAGTGAGGGCGTGTTCAGGAGTAGTGAAGATTTGCGTAATTGACGCCCAGAAACTACCATTCACAAAAATGGCTTCAGAGTCTAAGAAAAGAAAAAAAAACTTGATCAAAACTGAATTTCTCTTGTTTGAGATCCATAAAATGAAAAAACATATAATTTAAGTAGCATCAGCAGTGGAATCAAAGGACTGGTAAAAATGAAAGAATCTATCAGATTATATGAGATTTTTCAGTGTGTGGTGTTGCTGCAGCTGTTCCTTTTAGCAGCAACTGGCATGCAGACACAGGTGAGCACAGCACACTTTGGTCCTTTGTGGCATCTGTGCGTACTGTACTGAACGCGTTTCACTTTGCTGAACAGTATGACAAATTTCAACAATTTGGGCTTAATATAAAAGCAGTTAAAAAATTGACTGTTGTTACTTTTCACAATATAATGCTAGTTTATGTGAAAATACAGCCTACTTTTTGCTCAGTCACTGACAACATGGATGGTGCTCTGCACCCTGACCCAGAGGTGAGGCCCACACCTCACATGAAAGCAGTAAAAATCAGAATGATATCCACGGGATCCTGTTTGGTTTGCATTGCAACAGTTGATAGGTCACTTAGCGATCAGCCAGCCATCACCTTGTGTCAAACACATCCCCACTGTGCTGTTCTCCACTATAACGAAGTTGTGCAGTGACCCAGCAACACTGTTTAGAATCCTATTTTGCAACTGATATGATATAGTCATTGATGGAATGATACCGCTCTTAATTTTTTAAAATTATTTTAATATTAATTATAACTTGAATCAAAATATAAAATCTTGTCGACTAGGGTTTACACTCTTATACTTGATAGAGACAAATATAATAAAGAGTAATTTAGTGAAAACTAACATTAGAGTAACAGCAAACTATTTACACAGAGCCAGAAGTCTGGACCACTCATAAATAATGACTGATTTATGATTAAACATTTGTTACAAATAAAAATAACATAAAAAGAATTAATGCAATCACTGAATCATTATTTGCTAAAATTAGACTGATCATAAACTACAAAAAGTGATGTTTACGTAAGCTTAAATATCTTAAATGAAGATGACATGCATGTTTGCTGGCTGACATTTCCTCTTCCAATATGGTTTTTTATGTAAGAGCATTTTGCTTGTATCAGAATCATTTGGTAATACTTCATAATACAGACCGTCAAGTACTATGAAATTACAGAGTACTTTCCTTGTATTTTCAGTGAAAGTACTGTTGTAAAACAGTGTTAGTACGGTGAAATACGGTTAAAAAAAATTAATTATTGCAGGGTACTTTGCAAGCAGCAGACAGATGCTCTTGGGTGTAAAACAGTGTTAGTACCTTGTACTTACTGGTGTCCAGGTTGTGTTATACAAGTGTTTTGCTTAGTACTAATTACCCCAAAGTAACCCGGTACAGGGTTCTGGGCTGATATTTCACCATACTAACACTGTTTTACATCAGTACTTTCACCGAAAGTACATGGAAGGTACTCTGTAATTTCATTGTACTTCATAAGCTATATTTATTTATAATTTAAAGACACATTTTGGTGGATAAAAAAATCCCCTATAAAAACAAATCTACATGATCGAAAATTGTATCTTATGCCCTTTTTCTACAAAAAAAACCTTTCATCGTCTTACAGTTTCATATCAAAATCTTTTCACTTTTCCTTCTTCAAACGCCAGGATCTGTGAATAGGCCCACACACATCCCACAAGGCTAATGGTGGCTAGTGCTACATTAAACGGAATAAATCCTGTGATAAAAAAAGATTTACTGGTTGAAGGACATTCCCAGTAGCATGCACGGATGCCCAGGGTAATGACTGAAAATGCACTGGTCCTTAGAAGCAGTTCAGTGGTAGAACCCATCTTAATTTGGCTCACGTTTTCAAAGCAGCTGTCCAAAAATGCTAACTGGCCCTGGAGGCTAACTTTAGTCAGGCCAGAGACAGTTTTTACGTCCTGATTGGCTCAACACTACAGACCTGTTATTGTGACGTCACCAAAATGCTCCGTCTGAAGTTGCCTTTTTCCAAGTGGAAGAGTTTAACTGAAATTTAATGGCAAAAAAACAGAGACATGACACATTTGAGTGATTTCACTCTTGATATGTTTTGTAAGTCATAAAAAACTTGATTTTTGGCAGAGTGTCACAATCGTCTACCTCTTGAAGACCATTGTGAGGTATTGTAAAGGACTTAGAATTTAACAAAGAAGAAAAATTTGCATAAATCTTGGCTGTTATCCAAGCCAAGCCCTGTTATCCACTTGTTATAGACATGTTATACCAAGTCTTATACTTGCAGTGTCTACAGAAATGCTTCTGTTCCTCACAGGAGTGGATGAAGCACAACATTTAAACCCATATCATAATCAGATATTATGTAAAAATGCCACATTTTCTTTTTTGCCAATTTATATGCACTCTAATTGTCATAGAATGCTTGACTTTGAGTCTCAATTCAAAGTGCCAGCATTAAACAAGTATATCTATTTTCCTCTAAAACTGTTAAATTGGCAAGTGTCTCATCCACTTTCCAGTCCCATTTTTTCCAAACCAGGCTGAGTAGCATGTGCCTTTGTGCTTTGTTCATGTGGCTGTTTCATGTTTGTCATATTTTCATGTCATTAGCATTACCACAGAGATGCTTGCTGCCCATAGAGGAGGGTAAACAAAACAAAGGAAGACAAGGCCTGAGTAGACAGAAGAATCCACTGTGTTCATTAAGAGCCGAATATAGCGGCAGGATGTCTTCTGCATTCCCAGGATTCCTGTTTAATTACACTAGTTTTTCCTGTAGAGCTTCCCGCCCCCCCTCCCCTGCCCCCGCAGTTGCCTGTCTCGTGTCCGTGGGCCATCTAGTAGTTTTAATGGATTCCTATCTTTCTCCCTCCTCTTTGTCCCTCCTCCCTACCCGACCCATCTATCTGTGTCCCTTCCCCAGGTGCCAAACTCAGTGCATAAGCATCCCTCAGTCTTTCCTGAAACGCGGCAGGCGACGCCCCTCACTTTCGCTGTGTTACACGGACATGTGCCTGTGGTGCAGGTAGTGATGCCCTCTCTCACCTGTGATTCTCTTCATCGTGAACTCATGTTGTGCTTCAGCTCATGGTTGGTCATCATCGTCATTTTTGTCATCGGCGCTTCCCAGCAGTGGTGGCGATGATGATGGTGGTGATAGTGGCTCTTCACTACGAGTTTTCTCCTGTCACTTTTTATTTGTTTTAAAACAACTGT
The DNA here is from genome assembly GCA_020510985.1 of Pholidichthys leucotaenia. Taxonomy (NCBI): domain Eukaryota; kingdom Metazoa; phylum Chordata; class Actinopteri; order Cichliformes; family Pholidichthyidae; genus Pholidichthys; species Pholidichthys leucotaenia. The sequence goes on from CM035840.1 coordinate 143,259,011, forward strand.
TGTGACACTTACAATTTGTGCTCTCTCATCTTTAAAGAGGTCATTTATCATGTCATTCTTGACGTCAGCTCATGGCTTTCTCCATTCATTTTTGCACCCCGGTCAATTGATCAGGCTGCATTCAGTGAGTGGAAAGTGGAAAAACAGCAGGCTAATTGATATTGAACGCATTTAACTAATTCCATTCACCCTCTAAATGATTAGAGTTTGTTTTGTTAAATTCTGAAAAAGAAAATGTGAAACTGCAATTTGGTCTCTTACGAAGTCAGACAAAAAATAACTAAAAGTTAAACTTATGATTATGTATGCAAGGTAAGATTGTTCAGGTTGTCATTATAATTTTTGATTCTTTGTGGAAGGGGAATACATGCTATGATAAAAACAGGTTTGCACATTCTTCCTGCTTTTTTGGACACTTTCCTCCTTTTTTCTCCTTTTTATGGTAGCATTACTAAAATATCTTGCTGTCTCATACATTCAGCCTGTTTAATTCCTATAAATGCGCATTCTGTGTTAGTAATCAGCGGTGATTCCAGAAACTCACTTCAGTTGTAACAGGCAGGGTTGGTTTTTTTTTTTAATGTCACTGAAGGGAGCCCAATCTTTTAGTCTGTTGAATTTGGTAAGATTTTTTTTTTTAATCCAAAGCAACTAATCAAATCTGTCATTTTCATTTTCACAGTGTAGTGTAATGAACATAAAGGAGTGATATCAACAAGTGAGTAGACTTTAGAGTTCAGAAGAGACGGTTGTTCTTCATCCATAAGTATTTGTCTTGTGATTAGTTTGCCCTATTGTGAAGAATCAGCATGAAAGGGGCAACATTCTCTTCTGACTTTAGTCACGGTCTACAACCTGTGGCTCCAGAACCACATGCTTCTGTTTTGCCCATAACCATGTGGGCTTGACAAAAAACGTGAAAATATTAGCAAATTCATAAAAAAGCTGCAAGTTAATGTGACAAAACTGCAAGTATAAGTTGTAAAGTTGTTACTTTACAAGAAAAAAATGGAAATTTATGACAGAAGATGCAGATTTGCATATAAAAAGCTTATGTACCTATGTAGAAAGATGGGCTTGCAAAGTTGTATGAAAACTGACAAACTTCTGAGTAAAATATTGTATATTTCTTCTTCTTCTTTTAGACTTGATTGGCGGTTGGCAACCAGCTTACAGGTGCATTACTGCCACTGACTTGATTATCATCACTCTATAAGGAAAAACTCTCCTTTTATTGATGTTAACAGGGCAGTTTATTCTAATAGCTTGAATATTTTACTTTCATTTTAAGGCTCAAATGCACTTTGTGCCTCACTGCTGATTTTTTTGGGGGGGGGCTAAAAATTGTGCAAAATGGCTCTTTTCAGAGTTGAAGTTATTGACCCCGAGTTATTCAAATAAGTACACACTACTAATGTACAAACTTAAAATTCCTGTATGAAATGGTATAAGTACAGCGCTGTGAAAAATATTTGCTCCCTTCCTGATTTATGATTTTTCTTTGCGTATTTGTCACACTTTAATATTTCAGATCATCATACAAATGTTAATATTAGACAAAGACAACCTGAATAAATACAAAAACGGCTTTTTAAATTATGATTCATTTATTAAAGGAAAAAAGCTATCCAAGTCTACCTGGCCCTATGTGAAAAGTAATTAAAGAACTGTTTAGTTTAGTTTAGCTAAATTAAACTAAACAAAACTAAACTGCAGGCCTCACTTGCCTCAGTTTGGACACTGGTCCATGATTCAACAATAAGAAAGAAAATGGCATCAATGGGAGAGTTCCAAGGTGAAAACCACTGCTTACCAAAAAGAACGCAAAGGCCCATCTCACATTTGCCAAACAAAGATCTTGATAATCCCCAAGACTTTTGGAAAAATATTCTGTCGACTGACGACACAAAAGTTCAACTTTTTGGAAGGTGTGCATGCCGTTACATCCGGTGTAAAACTAACACAGCATTTCATTTAAAAAAAAAACATCATAACCAACAGTCAAACATGGTGGTGGTAGTGTGATGGTTTGGGGCTGCTTTGCTGTTTCAGAACCTGGACGACTTGCCTAATTGATGGAACCATGAATTCTGCTCTCTACCAGAAAATCCTGAAGGAGAATATCTGACCATCAGTTCATGACCTCAAGCCCTCCAGTGTGGCTGAATTAAAACAATTCTGCAAAGAAGAGTGGGCCAAAATTCCTCCACAGCACTGTAAAAGACTCATTGCCAGTTATCACAAACGCTTGATTGCAGTTGTTACTTCCAAGGGTGGTACAACCAGTTACTAGGGTTAGGTGCAATTACTTTTGCACATAAGGCCAGATAGGTTTGGATAGCTTTTCTCCCTAAATAAATGAAATCACCATTTAAAAAAACCATTTTGTATTTACTAACGTTACCTTTGTCTAATATTAAAATTTGGTTTATCTGAAACATTTAAGTGTGACAAATATGCAAAAATATCAAAAATGAGGAAGGGGTAAATATTTTTATAGTACTGTAATATGAAAAACAAATAAGAAATAAACTAGAAAAACACTCAAGAGTGCATACCTCCACCAAGACTCCTTCTGTCACCCATGGATCACCTCCAAAATGTAATGGGTTTGTTTTGGAGGATTTTTGCTAACACAGTGTGAAAAGATAAGAGCCTTGGTGGAGGTATGCATTCTCAGATCATCACCAAAATGTTATGGGTTCATTTCTAGCCCAAAGACCACCTCTGGTGGAAAATTTCATCTAAATGCATCCAGTAGTTTTTGTGTAATCCTGCTGCACAAATGCAGTGCATCCAGAAAATATTCACAGTGCTTCACTTTTTCCACATTTTGCTATGCTACAGCCCTATTCCAAAATGGATTAAATTCACTTTTTTACTCAAAATTCTACACACAATTATCCATAATGACATGAAAAAAGTGGGGTTTTTTTAGATTTTTGTAAATTTATTAAAAATAAAAAAACAAAGAAATCACATTTACATAAGTATTCACAGCCCTTAACGTGAAGCTCAAAATTGAGCTCAGGTGCATCCTGTTTCGAATGATCATCCTTGAGGTGTTTCTACAGCTTAAATGGAATCCACCTGTGGTAAATTCAGTTGATTGGACATGATTTGGAAAGACACATACCTGTCTATATAAGGTCCCACAGTTGACAGTGCATGTCAGAGCACAAACCAAGCATGAAGTCAGAGGAATTGTCTGTAGACCTCTGAGACAGGATTGTCTTGAGGCACAAGTCTGGGGAAGGGTACAAAAAATTTTCTGCTGCTTTGAAGGTTCCAATGAGCACAGTGGCCTCTATCATCCATAAATGGAAGAAGTTTGGAACCACCAGGACTCCTCCTATTGCTGGCCGGCTGTCTAAACTGAGCAATCGGTGGAGAAGGGCCTTAGTCAGGGAGGTGACCAAGAACCGAATATTCACTCTGTCAGAGCTCCAGCGTTCCGCTGTGGAGAGAGGAGAACCTTCCAGAAGGACAACCATCTCTGTAGCAATCCACCAATCAGGCCTGTATGGTAGAGTGGCCAGACAGAAGCCACTCCTTAGTAAAAGGCTCATGGTAACCTGCCTGGAGTTTGCCAAAAGGCACCTGAAGAACTCTCAGACCATGAGAAACAAAATTCTCTGTTCTGATGAGACAAAGATTGAACTCTTTGGCATGAATGCCAGGCGTCATGTTTGGAGGAAACCAGGAGCTACTCATCACCAGGCCAATACCATCCCTACAGTGAAGCATAGTGGTGGCAGCATCATGCTGTGGGGATGTTTTTCAGTGGCAGGAACTGAGAGACTAGTTAGGATAGAGGGAAAGATGAATACAGCAATGTACAGAGACATCCTGGATGAAAACCTGCTCCACAGCACTTTTGACCTCAGATGGGGATGATGGTTCATCTTTCTGCAGGACAACGACCCTAAGCGCACAGCCAAGATATCAAAGGAGTGGCTTCAGGACAACTCTGTGAATGTCCTTGAGTGGCCCAGCCAGAGCCCAGACTTTAATCCAATTGAACATCTCTAAAGAGATCTGAAAATGGCTGTGCACTGACGCTTCCCATCCAACCTGATGGAGCTTGAGAGGTGCTGCAAAGAGGAATGGGTAAAACTACCCAAAGATAGGTGTGCTAAGCTTGTGGCATCATATTCAAAAAGATATGAGACATTAATTGCTGCCAGAGGTGCATCAACAAAGTATTGAGCAACGGCTGTGAATACTACATGTGATTTCTTAGTTTTTTATTTTTAATGAATTTGCAAAAATCTCAAAAAAAAAAAACTTTTTTCACGTTGTCATTATGGAGTATTGTGTGTAGAATTTTGAGTTAAAAAAATGAGTTTAATCCATTGTGGTATAAGGCTGTAATATAACAAAAAAAAAAAAAGTGAAGCGCTGTGAAGAATTTCCAAATGCACTGTACAAACAAGGTCCTTGGTTGAGGTATGCACTCTCAGATTATCACCAAAATTTAATGGGTTCATCCCTGGCTCAAGGGCTACTTCTGGTGAAAATTTCATCTAAATCCATTCAGTAGTTTTTGCGTAATCTTGCTCACAGATAGACAAAGAAACAGAGGGATGGATAGACAAACAGACAGACAAGCCACCCCAATTACACAACCTCCTTGGCGGAGGTAAAAAAAATATGATTTGTTGGACTGTTGAACATCAGCAGACCCACTCATAAATCATACCTTCTAACATTACTTCAAATTAACCTCATTATCTGACTCCTCTTCCCTCTTTTGCTCTCCTCTCTTTGTCTCTTTCTCTCTCCTGTCGTGCTCCTCTACAGCTGCTGCTGGATGCCACAGCCAATGTGGAGGGGTCCCTGCAGGATGGAATGGAGAACTACACAGAGACCCCACTGCAGCTGGCTGCTGCTGCAGGTAAGCAAACACACGGCAGGACTCCCTTCCTCTGCCTCCTGCCCAACTTTAACGCACCATGCTGACAACAGCAGTTGGTCATCCATAACCAGCTGATAACAACACCTGACTGTCAGCATGATCACTGGCTGAATTATGACTTTAGAGGCTTACCTATCCTGGGGGCACTGGGAAAATAAAGACAAATGGGGTCATGGTTGCAAAAGTAATTATGAACTGTGTATTCGCCCTCATCTGTCTCTCTAATCTCATTTTGCATGTCTGTGCATGTATATAAATGGAGCGAGTCATTTCTCCTGTGCAGGTAACTTTGAGCTGGTGAGTTTGCTGCTGGAGCGGGGGGCCGACCCCATGGTGGGGACCATGTACCGTAATGGCATTTCTACAGCACCACAAGGAGACATGAACTCATACAGCTTGGCAGCAGCTCACGGACACAGGTGGGTAAACCCTGCATTACCCTGGGTAATGCAAGGTAATGCAGTACTTGGTTTGCTGTTCTGGTGTCACTCCCACTGACTGTAAATTTCATTTTATTACCTTCTCCAACCATATACTCATCTCCTTTAATATAAATTCACCAGTTTTCCAAACCAACCCTCCCCGTTACATTGCCTTCGTGAAAATTAGAGATATTAATCTTGACATCTTTTCGTCTACAATAAATTGCCTCCCCAGCTCACCTAGCCACTCCACCCCTGATCAGTCTTCCACTACAATAATAATCTAATCTTTTTAACACCTTTGCTCCACTGAAACAGAGATCTCTTTCTTTTTCCCGCTCTGCACCCTGATATACTCCCTCCCTACATGAACTCAAGGCCAAAGGGTGTCAACTGGAATGCCTTTTCAAGAAAACTGGACTAACCATTCACAAAGAAATGTACAATAATCATATCTTGCTCTACAAAGACTCCATTGCATCAGCTAAATCTACATACTACTCTGATCTAATCTCCTCCAATAAAGGCAACTCAAAGGCACTCTTTTCTCTCCTCAGAAATCCCACAAGGCCCCTGGACTCTCACCTCTCTCATATGCACTCACCCAGCTTCTGCAACTCTCTTATGTCATTCTTTACTTCCAAAATCTCCACTATCCATCAACAGCTTATGTGTGACAGGGTTGTAGTTTCTGGAGTGGATTCCTCTATTTCTTTTCCTTCCGTTATTCATTCTTTCTCATGTTTTACACTCCCTTCCATAACCGACATATCTCAGCTAATTCACAAATCCAAATCATCCACTTGTCAGCTTGACCCTACTGTCCTTGTTAAAGCCTGCCTTCTGTCACTGACTCCTTTGTTTACCACCATTATTCACTCTTCCCCCAATACTGGAATTGTTCCAGCACCACTCAAAACAGCTGCTGTTACACCTCTACTTAAAAAACCTGGTGCAGATTCATCTGATTTTAATAACTTCCAACTAATCTCTAATCTTCCCTTTATCGCCAAGATTCTTGAAAAGATTCTTCCCTCACTTGGTTCACTTCTTATCTCTCCGGCCGCACTTGCGTAGTTCATCCAAATAAAATCCCATACCTCGAGTCCGTTCCCCATTTCTGCAGGTGTTCTCCAGGGCTCTGTCCTGGGACCCCTTCTCTTCACTATCTACAGTACATTCTTCCACTTGGTTACATTTTCCATAAATACAATATTAATTTCCATTGCTATGTGGATAACACCCAGCTCTACCTCTCCTCTAAACCCAATTCCACACTGCCACCTACTTCTCTTTCTGATTGTCTCTCTGAAATTAAATCATGGTTTACCTCTAATTTCCTCAAATTCACTGGCAATAAAACAGAAATTCTACTTGTTGATACACCCTCCACCTTAACCAAATCCCCAGTTTCTCTATTGATATTAATAACTCTCCCATCTGCCCTTCCCCTCAGGTTAAGAGTCTGGGTGTCATCCTCGACAGCACTTTATCATTATAGTCTCACATCAATAACATTACTTGGTCCACCTATTTTCATATTCATAACATTAACCAACTGCATCCCTCCTTCACTCCGCACACTGCTGCCATCCTCATCCATAGCCATGTAACTTCCCGCATGGACTACTGCAACTCACTTCTCTTTGGTCTCCCAAATAAATCCCTCCACAAGCTACAGCTCCTTCAGAACTCTGCAGCCCGGATCATCACTCACACTCCATCCATAGAACACATCACCCCTGTCCCTCGACATCTTCACTGGCTCCCAATAAAGGACAGAATAAACTTCAAGATACTGCTCCTCACCTTCAAAGGCCTTCATAACCTGGCTCCGCCTTACTTGTCTGAACTCCTCCACATTGTCACCCCTAGCCGCTCTCTCAGGTCCTCCTCTTCTCCTCACCTCGCCATCCCTTCTGCCCGCCTCATCACTATGGGGAATAGAGCCTTCAGTCCCTCTGCTCCCCGGCTTTGGAACTCAGTCCCACCAGACATCCTCAACATTGACTCTCTCCCATTATTTAAATCCAGACTCAAAACTCATCTGTTCAAGCAAGCTTATTCTCTTTGTATAATCTACCTTTTAATTCACTGTTTTTGGTTTGTTAACTAAGCTTTGTTATTGCATTTTAAATCTGTTTTTAATGTTTTAATGCTCTTTTGTAAGGTGACCTTGGGGGTTGAAAGGCATCTAGAAATAAAATGTATTAAGATAAGATAAGATAAGATAAGATAAGCCTTTATTAGTCCCACAACGGGGAAATTCCAGGATTGCAACAGCACAGGGATAGCAACACTCAGAGCAACAATCAGAAGGCAAGAAAAAAAACCAAGCAAGCGAGAGCAGCTAATATACATATGTACATATTACTATAAAATATATATACACACACACATTATTATTATTATTATTATTATTATTATTATTTTAAGGGCAATCACATTTCACTCTGTTTAATTATTTATGTACAAATACAACCTGTCTATGAAATTGACATTTCATCCTTCTCATTGTTTTGTCTTATTATGTTAACTGCATGGATAAAATCCTGTCATTTACCATGTTTTTGTTGCTGTTCTTGCATACTTTTCTTAGTTTTGTGTGAAATGCCACAATGTAGACTATAAAATGCAAATCAAAATCTAAATTAACTACCCATATTCAAAAAGGTGTAGGATGAAGTAAATAAAACTTAGGTTGTCCTACCCCCCTTTTTTTTTTTAGAAATTTCATTTTACAAAAAATTACTTATACGTTAAAGCACAATGTACATTCAATGTAAAAACTGGGTTGTGTTGTATAGTTCTGTGTACTGATTTAAAAAAAAAGTTGAAGTCTTACTGTACATTTAAAGGTACTGTGGAATTTTTGTTTTTGACAGTGGCCTCACATTTAGTTTGTGTAGCACAAGAGGTGACACAGTAGTAATTGACTGTAAGTTAATAGGAAAGTATAGTAGGAGTATAGTATATACAGTATTATAGTTAGTTGTAATAATTTAGTTTGTACTATATGATCTGATTATAGATGTTAAATCATTTTTAACTGCCCTGCTGTACGATGGCTTTTCATTAAAGATTTCTCCTGCCTCATTTCCCATGGACTGAGAGGAACCAAACATACCTAGGGTCACACACTTCTCCCATTGCTTCATGCAGCTGTGGAGACCTTGCCTGGAGAAGTCTGCAGGATGTGTCAGAAGCCACAACTTGACCTCAGAGATCAGGGTCTCATTGCCTTGAAAGTGCTTGCCCTTCAAAACAACTTCATGGTTGGAAAGAGGTGGAAGTCAGATGGTGCAAGGTTGGGAGACTGAGAGGGGTGAGGAAGGTTTTCATAGCTGCAGGACCATGCTTCCGTCTGGACAACATGCAAGTTGTGAACCGGGGCATTGTTTTGCAGGAGGTGGACACCTTTGGTCAGCATGCCACGCCTCTCAGTTTTGATGGACTTCCACAATTTCTGCAGCAATGAAGTGTAGTAAGTCCTGGTAATTGCGGTACCCTTTGCCAGGGAATCCATCATCAACACTCCATGCTGGTCCCAGTAGACCATGAGCATGACCTTGCCCATCGAGAGTTGGACACTTTCCTTCTTCGGAGGTGGTGAGTCATCATGCTTCCATTGCTTCAGCTGGACCTTGGTCTCTAGATCATAGTGATGGAGCCATGTTTCATCCTGTATGATTAATCTGTCAAAGAAGGCCTCCTGGTTTATTTGACACAAAAGAGCCTGGGAGCATGTGACTTGTTCCTGCTTCTGGAAAGGTGTGAGCAACCGGGGAATCCATCATGCAGACAATTTCTGCAAGTGGTAATGGTCATTGATGATTTTTGCCACAGACCCCACACTGATCTTGACATCTTGGGCTGGTTTGTGAAGAGTTATGTAGCAATCCTCCAAAAAACAATGGCCCACTGTGGTCAGCAGGAATGGGTGCCATTTCCACAGATTTCTGACCACACTTGAGCTGTCGATGCCAGTGCTTGGCTACATCATACAATGTGGCATCCGCCCCATAAGTTTCTTTCATCCCATCATTCATCTCCCATGATGTGTGGCCTATCAAGTACAGGAACCCAATTACCGCTCTGCATTCAACTGGCTCCATTATCTCACCTTACTCCACCTGAGCACCTGTAAAAGAAAAATTCTTAGGAGTTCAGAGCTGCAAATTACCACGTGACCTATAGAGATGTGTATTATTATACATGTACAGTTTCAGTCTCGTACAATAACTGGAAGTGGATCAGGGAAAATCTTTAATGAGCAGCCCCCGTATTCCTTTATTAGACTCTGAAACTGTTGTGTGCATTCGGAATTTTACAAATTTTAGCATGATTTTATTTCCAAAATCAATTTCTTCACAAAATCCAGATGAAAATGAATTTTGGGGTTATTTCCTGCAAACCTGGATTGGATATTTCCTGGGGCAGCACGGTGGTCCAGTGGTTAGCACTGTTGCCTAACAGCTAGAAGGTTCCAGGTTCGAATCCCCAGGCTGGCAGGGGTAGGAACCTTTCTGTGTGGAGTTTGCTTGTTCTCTCTGTGCTGCGTGGGTTTACTTCGGGGGCTCCAGTTTACTCCCACAATCCAAAGACATGCATGTTAGGTTAACTGGTTGTTCTAAATTGTCCCTAGATATCTGTCTCCCATAGGCCCTTAGAATAGAGGGTTAGTACTAGTGAAGCTCTCTGAGACTAGAAAAAGTGTTATATACAGTAAGTACATCCAAACTTTAAATAAATAAAACACTACCCTTTCTCTGTGAGCTTTTAATTTTTTATTTTTTTTTTTGTAATTTTAAACAATTGAAAATGTTAACAGGATATCTTTGACTTATGTGTTTTATGCTTTTCTGCAATTGGTGCAAGACAAATTCCCATTGGAGCAAACAAGTTTTCCTTCATTCATTCTGTTTTATATCACTTAAATCACATCTTTTCATTCTACTTTTCATTCTACTATTATAAAATTCATAATAAACTTTCAGAGTTTTTTATGTGCTAAACGTTCATTCATATAATCATAATCTTGAAATAGAATAATAATTAATGCTGTGAAACAGTTAATTTCAGATTTCCAGGCTATCAAAGAAATGACTCAACCTCAATTACTGTTATATTCCTCTCAAATTCACCCCTTTCCTTTATCATTTAATACCACTTCTGATATCACACATGGAGCACAAACTCATTATTGCTGAAGATAAATTCACTGAAATCCAATAATCTCAGCTGACTAATTTCTGTTTTTGTGAAGGAATGTGTTCCGGAAGCTGTTGTCTCACACAGAGAAAGGGAAAGGGGATGTCTTGTCCTTGGAAGAGATTTTGGCTGAAGGTTCAGAGCTGGAAGGTAGAAGTCTGTCTCAGATAGACCTGATCCGAACTGGAAAGGCCAGACTTAAAGCTCTGAAAGAAGCCATGTACCACAGTGCGGAGCACGGCCATGTGGACATCACCATAGATATACGGAGCCTCGGTGGGTTGCTGATGCTTGTGCTTTGTGTATATTTGTATGTATCCTTGATATATTTTCTGTGTATTCATATCTGGAGCTAATTTCCAGGGGTCCCGTGGACTTTGCACACTTGGCTGGAGTCTCTGCGGACATGTTTCCATCAGCACCGCCGACCTCTGATTCAGGGTCTGCTGAAGGAGTTCAGCTGCATTGAGGAGGAGGAATACACTGAGGAGCTCATCACCCATGGGCTCCCACTCATGTTTCAGATCCTCAGAGCCAGCAAGGTACTGCACTTTCTGTGTCTGTCTTTAAAAAAAAAAGCAACCTGTGGCTATGGAGACGCATGGAGCTCTTTTTCTTACATCCAACAGCTTTGACCAAAAAAGGAAGCCTAAAAGCCTTAAAAACTTGTTAAAAATGCTGCAGATTTATGAGAAAACCTCACAAATTTACATAAAGTAGTAACTTTATCAACACAATGTACAGTATGGGCTTACATCCAACAATTACCGGACCTAGAAGAATCACGTCACACAGTGCCACACTAATAGATAACATATTCACAAACATTATGGAAAATAATATCAGGAGTGGGCTTTTATTGAATGATATCAGTGACCACCTGCCGATTTTTGTTGTCTATCAATGTGATTATAGGAAGAAAAAGTATACCAAAAATATTAAATATAAAAGAATAAGAACCGAAGAATCAATGCATTTACTGACAAAGGAATTATTAATACAAGATTGGAAGATAGTTTATGATGAAAATGACATAAATAGAGCATATGATAAATTTTTACAAATATTTCAATCATTGTACAATAAATACTGTCCTATAAAACAATACAGTGACAGACAACAAAAAAAAAATATTCCTTGGGTCACCAAGGGGTTAATAAATGCATGTAAAAAGAAGAATACATTATATAAACAATTCATTAAATGCAGAACAGTGGAAGCTGAGATCAAATATAAAAGATACAAAAATAAGCTTACTACTATAATGAGGACCTGTAAGAAAGAATATTACAACAGAATACTAGAGGATAACAAAAATAACATAAAAGGAATATGGCAAGTACTCAATGGGATTATTAGTAATCGTCCTAAGAATGCAAATTATCCAGAATATTTTATCGAAAATGGCAATTTGATAAATAATATGGAAGATGTGGTCAGTGGTTTCAATAAATTTTTTGTAAACGTTGGTCCTGAATTAGCAAAATCAATAGTGACACCAGAAACAAACTACAGTGGTTCTGTGAATGAAATAGAAGATAGAAATCCAAACACAATCTTTTTGGGTGCAGTTACTGAAAAGGAAATTATCAAGACTGTGAGTAAATTTAAGAACAAAAAATCAACGGACTGGAATGAAATTGACATGACAATAGTGAAAAAAGTAATTGAGGGAATTGTTAAGCCACTCACCCACATCTGTAACCTGTCATTTCAAACTGGTACATTTCCAGACAAAATGAAAATAGCAAAAGTAATACCTCTATACAAAACAGGAGACAGTCATCGCTTCACAAATTACAGGCCAGTCTCTTTACTCTCACAATTCTCCAAAATACTTGAAAAAATCTTCACTAAGAGACTGGAGGATTTCACTGAAAAACACAGCCTCCTTACAGATAGCCAGTATGGTTTTAGAGCAGATAAATCTACATCTTTGGCACTGATCGAACTTATAGAAGAAATTACTAGTTGTATAGATAAAAAAAATGTTGCTGTAGGAGTATTTATAGATTTAAAGAAAGCTTTTGACACCATTGACCACAGAATACTACTAAGGAAACTGGAAAGGTATGGGATAAGAGGGGTTGGACTGAGTTGGGTGGAAAGTTATTTAAGTAACAGACAACAATTTGTACAAATTGGAGAGCACAAATCACCCTTCATGGACATCACTTGTGGTGTGCCCCAGGGGTCAGTTTTGGGACCCAAACTCTTTATTTTATATATAAATGACATATGCCAAGTATCAAAAATTCTGAAATTTATTTTGTTTGCGGATGACACAAATATCCTTTGCACTGGTGAGAATTTGCAGCAGGTTTTAGAGGTGGTCACAACTGAAATGGAAAAATTAACGCAGTGGTTCAACAAAAATAAATTATCTCTAAATCCAAAAAAACCAAAGATTATGTTGTTTGGAAATTATAAAATAAATCATGAAATAATGGTAACGATAGATGATACCAGAATAGAAACAGTACAGGAAAATAAGTTTCTGGGGGTGACGCTAGACAATAAAATCTGCTGGAAACCTCACATCAGTCACATCCGGGCCAAATTAGCAAAATGTATAGGCATACTGGGGAAGACAAGACACTTCTTGGACTATAAATCATTGGTCTTATTGTACAATTCACTGTTTTTACCTTATCTTAACTACTGTGTAGAAGTCTGGGGAAACACCTACAAGACCAACCTACAGTCAATATGCACATTACAAAAAAGAGCTATAAGGATAATAAACAATGCAGGATATAGAGACCATACCAATGCGTTGTTCTTAAAGTCACATGTCATAAAGTTCATCGATTTAGTTAAATTTAAGACAGCACGAGTAATGTACAGGGCAATTAATAATCAACTACCAACTAATATACAAAAAATATTTAAAAAAAGAGACAATGATCATAATTTGAGAGGAGACTTAAACTTTACAAAACCCAAGATACGTACAACCAAGAAAAGTATGTGCATATCTGTCTGTGGGGTGGATTTGTGGAACAGTCTAGAGCCAGAACTGAAACTATGTACAAACAGAAATCAATTCAAAAAGAGGTATAAGCACCATTTGCTGAAAGGGTATATGTTAGAAGGGTAGTGGTTATATGTACGATTCATTATGTTCACTCTGGGATATTATGGGACACTATGGAATGGTGGGTGGGACAGCACTGTGTATATCTGTGTTGTTTGAGGCTGGTTTTGATGTATGGACATCATTGTATGTTAGAATGGATGGGTGTTAATGCTGATTTGTAAAAAATACAGTAAATTGTTTACTTGGGGTCTTAAAGGTGGTAATTTGTATAAAATTCACATGGGTGTATCTATGGAAAAGAGGAGATGGAATTAATAAGTGTTCACTTCTTCCTTCTCCCTTTCGAACAGTGTATAATGTTACTTTATTGCATTTGCCATTTGCTTGTATTTGTTATATTTTTGTGTTTGAAATAAACTATCTACCTATCTATCTATCTATCTATCTAACTTCAGAAAAAAATCATCACTAGAAAAGCTGCAAATTTACAATTAGTAATTTAAAAATGTTATATACTGTATATAATGATAATGATATCATAGTAATCATCATAGTAACGATAAAAAAAGTTGTAAATTTAAGTGAAAAAGAGCAGTACAGTTTGCAAAAAACAATGGCAAATAAACCTTAAAAAGCCACAATTTTTCAACAAAAAACTAGAATTTATGGAAAAAGTCATAAAGTTAACAGAAAAGTTGTATATACACAAAAAAGTGTTGCATATTATTATATTATATTGTATAGTATTTTCTTATAAGTCAACTGTTATACTGTCATTTTAAGGCTCAAATGTGTCTTGTGGCTCCACAGAAATTCTTTGTGGACAAAAACTGATAAAAAAAAAATGTCTTTTTTTTATTAGAAAGGATGCCAATGCCTGATCTAACATTTCAAATATTACCACGTTAACAGCCCCACCCCCCACCCCCCTTTGAATGGCATAGTCCAGTTCTATTACTGAATGATTGGAATTGTGTGCTCAGAGAGACAAACAGACCCCAGAGGCCTATTCAATATCAATTATAAAAAAAGCCCAATGATTTATGATAGCCCCCGCCCCCGATCCTCGCTGTTGCAGCTCATTAAATCACTGCCCCTTCAGTAAGTTCTGTTACATCCAAAGCAGCTCATCATTGGCCTGTGTCCTGTCTGGCACTTTTTGTTTTGTTTCTTGTAATATTGCTCGTGATGAGATTTGGTGTCACAGCTAATATACAGTACAAACATTGAAACCATCACAAATAAAACACATAAGCATAGTGTTGCTCATAGCAGCAACACAAGCACGCGCACACACACACACACACACACTGATCACGGTAAGGCTTCAGTGGATTGTTGCAGCATTAGTCCTTGTTTCTGTCTTGGTTGATGTATGGTCAGGGCCACTAGCCCTCATCTTTGCGAGAACCTCTGTTAACAACCGGAGATGTCAAGGTATAGATCATTCGTCTTTGCTCTGCCAGACAATCTACTGCCTTGGTCCGCTGGAACTTTCATTCAGCTGCTTGGTCTGCACATCAGGGCAATTCAGCTCATCTCAGGTAAAGTCACTGAAGCCTCTCTCTCTTTCTGTCTCTGTTCCTCTCTCATGTGGAGACCACTGCAAAATTGCATATTTGCTGGCTGTTAATTGTGCCTTGTTCCTGTCATGCTTCAGTGAAAGTGACTGCCTGACTGCATATTGGAGTTCTTACAGTATTTCCCTTGCTTAGCTTTATATCAACTCCAAGGGGAAGTGGGAAACAGGGGGAAAGTATCTCATTCTTTTTTCTCTATCTCACCCTCCTCATATCCACTCAGCTTGTCACCACACTCCTCAGTTCTAGTACCCTCTGAGGAAATAAAGCTGATATTCATCAAATTCCTCTCAAAGGCGTGAGATATCCACCAGGAGGATTATTTATTGGAACAACTATTTTAGTAAAGTGACTGCAGAGTGATTGCTGAAGTTTAACCTCTGTAACTGGGCTGATAATTGTGTTGGGACTGTTTGTGTAATAGAAATAGAGTGGCGTTGTTTATTAGTCAGAGGAAAGCTTTCACACCCACTTCTCTTGCTGAAGATTTACTTTGAAAAATATGAAACAGTGTGTTCAAATTGATAACGATGTATCAGGATTTATAACGATTAAATGTGGGTTGCACTTGGCATACCTGCGGAGGTAGGGAGATGTTAAGGAGAGATAGCAGTAGACTTGTTGATATTTTAACATAATCTTGGAGAGTGAGAGGATGCCTAAGGAGTGTGGAAGAAGTATAGTGGTACAAATTTTCAAGAACAAGGGTGATGCTGAGGGCCGTAGTAACTACAGAGGCATAAAGTTGATCAGCTGCACTATGAAGATATGGGAAAGAGTTGTTGAAGTCAGGTTAAGAGGATAGGTGACAATTAACGAGCAATGCAGTTTCATGCCAAGAAAGAGTACTACAGATGTAGGGCTGGGAATTAGCAATAATTTCCAGAATTGATCCGATTCTCGAGGATCTGAATCGACTGATTTCAGTAAAGTTGTGACATGATGTTTTGCTTCTTCATACAAGTTCAGGATTACCATTTCACTGAAATGTTTATGTGTCGGTAAAACGTAGCTTGTTTCTAGAATACTTACATATCAGAAACCATCATTTTCAACGACAATCCTTACCTTATGTATGAAAGTTGGTGACAGGATGCTAACTTCAGTGTAAATGCCTTTTGCAGTTTAACTTCTTTTCTGGGTGATGCTTTGTGAAATGGTTTCTAAGATTTGTGGTATTTCAACAATATTTTACCTTCACTTTGAAAGTCTTGCAAAGAGCTCAACAAAACCAAAGCCATTGTTTGTTTGCCACTAGCTGGGCATCATGACGATCCACACTCACTCGTAGCTGAACTCTTGTGTGAATGTTGAATCATGTGAGAGAATCACACAGTTCAGAGACCTCTTGCAAGTTTCACTCATGTAAAAAGCATTATACAGTCCATCCAGGATTTCGCAGGATGTTTCTACGATTGTTACGGCCCAAAAAGCCTGAATTCACGGGAACTTTTTTAAAATGTTGTGATAAAAGTTGCAATGTTTTGAGGTTGTTTTTTTTTTTTTTTTTTTTTTTGCACTAAAAGTTGTGGGAAGAATTACAAATTTTAAAGTACATGTTTTTTTTTCCAGTTTACTGCAGTGATATTCTATATAACAATACAAGAAAAGCACAGGATTGTCAAAAATTTCCTATTACAGTGATTTGTAAATTAAACAGAAACCTCTGCTATACAGAAAAACTCTTTTGTGCAACAGCAAATACAGACTTTAACACAATATCCATTACAACAGCTAAATTGTGTTGAATGCATGTTAAGGAGTAGAGATTTGGAAATTATTGGCAGCACCTTCATTTGAAAACTCTCTACGGTCCCCAACCACTCGGTACCAAGCGAAGAGGAAAAAATAAATAATTTATTCTGTTGCTCTGTATTGGGCTCCATATATTGGAGTCTGTGTTTTTCTGAAAAAAAAAATAAATTACATATTCTCTCTCTTTCCGTGCTTTTTTTTTGTTTGTTTTTAACATGGCAGGGCGGCCGTACCAGCAGCAACTCTAAAGTACATGTATCTATCTATCTAACTCTTACCTGTCTATCTGCTGCACATCGGTCTTGACACACACACACACATCTTTCATTTACGGTGGAGTGGGGGGGGGGGTGGCTTTGTCCATGTCCAGACCGGAGATTTACAGCTTTAATGCTCATTGACAAGATGTAGTAATGATTTTACCTCAAAAGATGTATAAAATGATCAAACACTGGCTGTGGTGTTAGATTTTCTCTTTTGTTTGTGGTTTTATGGCATCTGTGCTCCCGCGCACTCCCGCAATGGGGTGCTTTTGGGGCAGGCGGATATTTTTCAACACAAACCCAATGCTTCGTACACGCGGTCAGGACGGAGACATGGCGAGACATCCACCGGCAGGCTGGGGAAGACGGAGAAAGGGACAGTGTTGGAAACCTTGCAGGTGAGTGTGTTTTTTAAATCACACACTCTGTTTTTGCTAATGTGTTTGGTTAATACTCACTGTAAACATGGAAGTGAACGGGTGCAGTGATGCATTGGATTGGTTAGACTGAGCGTTTGGGTGCCAGTGAGAGACAAATTTGGTTGGTGAAATTGGCGGAAGTTGATGAGGATTGGCCAAAATTGCGGGAAAGTTGCGATGATTGAACAAAGTTGCATGGTCGCGCAATAGTTGCACTGATTGGCTGATTTCACGTGAATTGACGCAGTCGCAACATCGCAAAATCCTGGAGGGACTGATTATATTTAAAGATCGATCCACTGATTTTGTGAATCGATTTTGGCTCATTCAAACATGAACCAATTCAAATTGGAGAATCAATCTTTTAAACCCACCCATGTACAAATGCAATGTTTGCTTTAAGAGTATTGATGGAGAGTATAGAGAAGGTCAGAAGGAGTTGCACTGTTTTTGTGGATCTAGAGAAAGCATATGATAGGGTGCCAAGAGAGGAAGTGTGGTACTGTATGAGGAAGTCAGGAGTGGCAGAGAAGTATGTGAGGGTGGTGCAGGACATGTATGAAGTCAGGAAGACGTGGTGAGGTGTGCTGTAGGAGTGACAAATGGATTCAAGGTGGGGATGGGATCAACTCTGATCTCCTTCTGCCATGGTGATGGTGATGAACAGGCTGACAGACGAGGTCAGGCAGGATTCTCCATGGACCATGATGCTTGCAGATGACATTGTGATCTGTATAGAGAGTAGGGAGTAGATCAAACAGAACCTGGAGAGGCAGAGGTATGCGCTGCAGAGAAGAGGAAATGAAGTCAGTAGATGTCGTGATCTGGGTCATGGACCATGCCCACGCTTTGTGTTTCAGTTTTGCTTCCTCTGTGGTTGTTGTTATTGTCCTTTGTGCTTCTCCCGGTCTCTGGTCATTGTGTGATGTCTTGTGCCCATCCCCTGGTTATCATCATTGTCTTTTGGGTTCTACCAGTCCTTGGTTATGTCCTCTGTTCATCTCCTGTCTGGTCTTGGGTTTTATGTTTGTACCTTGTGTTCTTTGTCTATAGTTCCTACTCCCTCTTGTTTTCCTTACCTATAGTCTCTGTCATGTGTGTAATCATTTGGCCACTGATTAGTTTCCCATCTGTCCTGTGTTTGCAATTATTAGTTACCCTATATATTCAGTTCAATTCAAACACTTTATTCATCCCCAAGGGGCAATTAAAAGGCACAGAGAGCACAAATATAAACAATACATAAAAACATCACAAACAAACAACACTATAAATACTGTCTGCAGACATCAATTACAGCTAAGTGCTTAAGGTGAGATAAAGTGCCATGTGCAGTTCAGTCATAGGGAAACTGTGGGAGAAGGGGCAAGGAGAGATTGCAACGCTGGAGCAATTCAATTTCAGTTCAATTCAACTTTATTTATATAGCGCCATATCACAACAAAAGTCATCTCATAGCACTTTCAAATGTAGGGGAAACCCCACAATTGCAGAAAGACCCCAGCAATCAGGCGATCCCCTGTGAGCAAGCACTAAGCAAAGGTGGAGAGGAAAAACTCCCTTTTAACATGAAGAAACCTCTAGCAGAACCAGGCTCAGGGATGGGCAGTCATCTGCTGCGACTGGCTGGGGCGGTGAGGGGATAGAGAAGATGAAAAGAACAGACATGTAGAGAGCAAACATTAACAGAGAGAAGCCGAATACATTATTGGAGGCCACCCAGCAGTCTAAATCTAATAACAGCAAAACAAAGGGAGGGTTACGAGACACAAAATCATTCCCTAATCGTAGGTTATATTAAAGAGGAAGGTTTTTACCCTATTCTTAAAAACAGAGATCGAGTCTGACTCCTGAACCCAAAATGGTAACTGGTTCCACAGGAAAGGAGCTTGATAGCAGAAGGCTCTGCCTCCTATTATGCTTTTGGAGATTCTAAGTATTACAAGTAATCCAGCATTTTGGGAGCATAGTGCTCTGTTAGGATGATAGGGTAATATCAGATCTTTTATATAAGAGGGGGCCTGATTATTGAGAGCTTTGTAAGTGAGAAGAAGGATTTGAAACTTAATTCTAAACTCTATGGGAAGCCAATGAAGGGAGGCCAGAACCGGAGAGATATGATCTCTCCTTCTAGTACCTGTTAAAACTCTTGCTGCAGCATTTTGGATCAACTGAAGACTTTTTAAAGATATTTTAGGACAACCTGATAATAATGAGTTACAATAATCTAATCTAGAGCTAACAAAAGCGTGGATCAATTTCTCGGCATCACTCAGACAAGATGCTTCTAATCTTGACAATATTACGTAAATGATAGAAGGCAGTCTTAGAAACAAATTAAATATGAATTAAAAAACAGATCTTGATCAAAAATAACTCCAAGGTTCCTCACAGAACTATTCAAAGTAAGAGTAGCCGTATCCAAATTAAGAGTTTGATTTTGAAAGGTATTTCTAAGGTTTTTGGGACCAACAAGAATGACTTCAGTTTTATCTGGGTTTAATAGCAGAAAATTACAAGTCATCCAAGCTTTGATTTCCTTAAGACAGGCATCTAACTTGGCTAATTGATTACAATCATTGGGCTTCATTGACAGGTATAATTGTGTGTCATCTGCGTAACAGTGAAAATGTATACAGTGCTTTCTAATGTTACCTAACGGAAGCATATATAAACTAAAAAGAGTAGGGCCTAACACAGATCCCTGTGGAACTCCATGACTGAGCTTGGAGTTGGAAGAAAACTCATTATTGATATGAACAAACTGAAGTCTATCAGATAAATAAGATCTAAACCACTGCAGTGAAGTACCATTTAGTCCAACAAAGTGTTCTAATCTATCAAGTAGAATATCATGATCGATAGTATCAAAGGCTGCACTAAGATCTAAAAGGACAAGTACAGAAACCAGTCCATTATCAGATGCGATAAGAAGGTCATTAGTGACCTTCACTAAGGCTGTTTCAGTACTATTATGAATTCTGAACCCAGATTGAAACTCTTCAAATAAACCATTTCCCTGTAAGTGGTCAAATAATTGCGTAGCAACAGCTCTTTCTAAGATTTTTGAAATGAAAGGCAGATTAGAGATTGGTTGATAGTTAGCTAAAACTCCCGGATCGAGCGCTGGCTTTTTAAGTAAGGGTTTAATTACAGCAATTTTAAAAGCCTGCGGTACATGACCTAAGGTTAAAGAAGAATTGATTATTTGAAGAATACGGCAACCAATAAATGGGAGGACTTTTTTAAATAAGCTAGTAGGAATAGGGTCTAAAAGACAAGTTGAAGGCTTGGATGAGGAGATTATTTTATCTAACTCTAAAAGGTCAATTGGAGTAAACTTATCCAAACAGATATCAGTTGAAGGAGTTGTAGTAGTTGCTGTACT
The DNA here is from genome assembly GCA_020510985.1 of Pholidichthys leucotaenia. Taxonomy (NCBI): domain Eukaryota; kingdom Metazoa; phylum Chordata; class Actinopteri; order Cichliformes; family Pholidichthyidae; genus Pholidichthys; species Pholidichthys leucotaenia. The sequence continues at coordinate 143,280,007 of CM035840.1, forward strand.
TAAGTTTACGGTGGGAATAATCTGATTGATTTTATCTCTAATAGATAAAATTTTATGATTGAAAAGGTTTGAAAAGTCTTGACTAGTAAGCTCTAGGGGGATGCGAGAATTGACAGAGTCCTGACTCTTTGTCAGCCTGGCTACAGTGTTGAAAAGAAACCTGGGATTATTCTTATTCTCTTGTATTAATGCAGAGTAGTAACTTGTTCTAGCTTTTCTAAGAGATTTAAGATAAGATAAGATAAGATAAGATAAGATAAGATAAGCCTTTATTAGTCCCACAATGGGGAAATTCCAGGATTGCAACAGCAACGGGACAGCAACACTCAGAGCAACAATCAAGAAGACAAGTAAACAAGAGCAGCGAATATACATACAGTATGTACACATAAATATATAAATATATATACACACAGTGCGGAGCATTGTAGCTAGATGGAATAGACAGCATAAGTGTCTACTTAGTTCTCCTACATAGTATGAATATGTACCCATACGTATTGTCACCCTCCGTAGCGAATGATATTGTCCTAGTTGTATACTGGAGGGGACCATTGTGTAAGTCTATTGCATCTTTTGCATTCAATGCTATTAGGTCGTCACGTTTTTTTTGCTATCTCTGCGAGCAGCCCTGCTTAGGTTATACAGTCTGACAGCCGTAGGTAGGAAGGATCTGCAAAACCTCTCGGTTGCTCACCTAGGATGATGTAGTCTACTGCTAAATGAGCTCCTCAGTGCGTTCAGTATGTCCTGCATAGGGTGGGACTCAAACTCCAGCAGAGATGACAGTTTAGCCACCATCCTTCTCTCTCCTATCTCCTCCACTGGGTCAAGGTGTTGTCCCAGGACAGAGCTAGCTTTCTTGATCAGTTTATTCAGTCTCTTCCTATCGGCTGCTGTAATGCCACTGCCCCAGCAGACCACTCCAAAAGTGATGGCTGATGCCACCACCGTGTCGTAGAATGTCCTCAGCAGCGCCCCTTGTACACCAAAAGACCCGAGTCTCCTCAGTAGGAACAGCCTGCGCTGACCCTTCTTGTAGAGTGCATCAGTATTGTGTGACAAGTCTAGTTTATTGTTCAGATGAACACCCAGGTACTTGTAGGATGTCACCATCTCAATATCTGTTCCCTGTATGTTTACTGGTGCTGTGGGGGGTTGTCCTCACCTGCGGCAGTCCACCACCAGTTCCTTAGTTTTCCTCGCGTTGATCTGGAGGCAGTTCCGATGGCACCAGTCCACGAAGTCCTGGATAAGTCCTCTGTACTCAGCTTCATCTCCATTGGAGATGAGGCCGACGATCGCAGAGTCGTCAGAGAACTTCTGTAGATAGGAGATGATTTCTCCACGCTAAATAAAATTCATCTAGATGATTTCTCCACGCTAAATAGAATTCATCTAAATTAGTCGAATGCCATTTTCTTTCTAATTGATGAGTCTTCTGTTTTAAAGTACGGGTTTCTGTGTTAAACCAAGGGGTTAAAAATCTCTGATTAGACTTTCTTTTTTAAAGGGGCCACCAAGTCTAGAGTCTGATGCAGAGAGGCTGTAACACTATCTACCATGCTATCAATTACAGAAGGCGCAAGCTCTCCAGCTATTATTTCCGTTGTGTTGACACATGGTATAGAGGAAATAATCTGCAAAAATTTGGAAACAACATCATCTGAAAGACATCTGCTGTAGTAATATTTTTCTTTAGGAGTCAAATAATCAGAAATAGTGAAATCAAAGGTTAACAGACAATGGTCTGACAGTACAGGATTATGAGGAGACACTGCCAGATTTTCTATTTCTATACCATAAGTCAGAACAAGGTCCAATGTATGGTGGAGATAATGGGTAGAATTTTCTACTTTCTGGGAAAACCCCATTGAGTCTAATATTGAATTGAATGCCTTAGTAAGACAGACACTATCTACATCAACATACATATTAAAATCCCCTACTATAATTATTCTATCTGATTTCAGCACTAAATCAGCTAAAAATCTGGCAAAATCAGATAAAAACTCTGAGTAGGCAGAGGGAGGACGGTAGACTATGGCAAAGAAGATAGGGTTTAAGCTAAGAATGCTAGCATGCCTCATAGTGAGGACCAGGCCTCAAAGGAATTGAAACAGGTTTTTTGCTTTACATTAACTACTAATTTAGAATGGTAAATTGCCGCTACTCCACCTCCACAACCAGAACTTCTAGGATTTTGATAGTTTAGATAACCAGAGGGAGTTGATTCATTTAAACCAACATAATCATCTTGCCCTAACCAAGTCTCTGTAAGGAATATTAAATCAATCTGAAGATTAATTAATTAATTCCGTCAGCCTGCCCCAGGGCAGCTGTGGCTGCAGAAGTAGCTTGCCACTACCATTGTCTGTCTGGAGTGAATGAATAATGTACCTATTTGTAAAGCGTCTTTGAGTATATATGATAAAGCGCTATATAAAATCGATGCATTATTATTATTATTATTATTATTATTATTAATTAATAGATCATGAACTGCTGTAATTAAACCCTTACTCAAAAAGTCAACTGTCTCTGCCAACTTGAAAAGGTCACAATAAGCTCTTTTGTCTGTTTTGCACTGCTATCCAAATCAACCAACTGGTAGCCATGGCTCACTCAGCTCTTACCCCGAAGGACTGTCAGGAGTATTTGGAGGATGCTGCAGCGGTCATCTGCCACCATCCACGGCTGGAGGAGTTTCCGGTGGGAGCGGCGCCAATCTCCTCCATCGCTGTGCTGCAGCGTTCACTCTGCGAACTTTGGAGGAGCTCATCGAGAAAGCTGGAGTCTGTGCTGACAAGACAGCAACCCCTGACTCCGACATCTTCTGTTCACCGCTTGCCAGCCCCGCAACCACTCCACGGGCTGGGGAGGAGCTCACCAAGAACACCGGAGTCTGTACCGATGAGACAGTGTCCCCTGACGCTGACATCTTCAGTCTCTCCTCACTCTCCAGCTCCAATTTACCTCTCCCCAGTCCCTAAGCCACTCCGTGGGCTGAGAGACAGCTCACCATTAATGCCAAAGCCTGAGCCAACAAAGAAGCGTTCCCTGGCTCCAGCATCTCCCTCATCACACCGTGCTCCAGCACCCACACTTCCTTGCCACTCCCTAGGTTCTGCTCTAGCACCACGGAGCTTTCCAGCCCCAGAGCACTTTCCAGCGCCAGCTCCCATGACAGCTGAGCTGCCGGCTCCAATGACAGCTATTCTACCGGCTCCCATGTCAGCTGTCTCTCCAGCTCCCACATCTGCTGCTACGTTGGTTTCCTTGTCACAAGGAAACCATCCGCCATTAATACAGGTAACGAGTGGAGGACAGAGGAGCCTCTTAAAGAAGAAGTTACATGTCTGTGAGAGCCAGAAATCTTGCTTGTTTGTAGGTGACCAAATACTTATTTTACTGAGGAATTTACCAATTAATTCGTTAAAAATCCTTCAATGTGATTTTCTGGATTTTTTTTTTCTCATTTTGTCTCTCATAGTTGAGGTATACCTATGATGAAAATTGGAGACCTCTCTCATCTTTTAAGTGGGAGAACTTGCACAATTGGTGGCTGACTAAATACTTTTTTGCCCCACTGTACATAAATACACTATATTTTTAAAATATAAATATATATTTAAAATATAAATATATTTTTAGATATAGATACACTACCGTTCAAAAGTTTGGGGTCACCCAGACAATTATTTTGTGTTTTCCATGAAAAGTCGTACTTATTTACCACCATGAGTTGTAAAATGAATAGAAAATATAGTCAAGACATTGACAAGGTTAGAAATAATGATTTGTATTTGAAATAATATTTTTTTCCTTCAAACTTTGCTTTCATCAAAGAATCCTCCATTTGCAGCAATTACAGCATTGCAGACCTAACATGATTGCACAAGGGTTTTCTAATCATCCATTAGCCTTCTGACGCAATGAGCAAACACATTGTACCATTAGAACACTGGAGTGATAGTTGCTGGAAATGGGCCTCTATACACCTATGTAGATATTGCACCAAAAACCAGACATTTGCAGCTATAATAGTCATTTACCACATTAGCAATGTATAGAGTGTATTTCTGATTAGTTTAAAGTTATCTTCATTGAAAAAAAGTGCTTTTCTTTCAAAAATAAGGAAATTTCTAAGTGACCCCAAACTTTTGAACGGTAGTGTATATGTTTTGAAATATGAAATAGTACCCTGTGATGGTCTGGTAAATCATTCAGAGCATACTGTTAAGGCCCCGCTCCTCTCCGGAGTGGGACCTTTATGTGTTTTTTCTGTGTTGTAGGTGGAGCTGTGAAGGACCGCTCCTGGCTGAGAGGTACTCTATAAAAGCCATCTTTGCGCGCCTGTCAGCAGCTTTTCTGCTCCTGTTGGAGGCCGGTTGCCTTCTGTGTGTCTGCACTCTGCCTACTGCCTGTTGTCTGTCGCTTGGTTGGGGTTGTGCTGGCGACCCCCGTTTGTGTTGTCTGAGGCCTGTGGGTTCTTGGTTTTGGGATGGCTGTTGGGCATAGTTACAGCCCTGACAGAGGTGTGTGGTCACTGGGCTGGCCAGTGACTAGTCTGTTGTTTTTTGTTTGTTTCACGCATCCAGTGCACTCACACTCACCACTGATTTTTACAGACACCCTTTTATTTATTTATTTTTTTAAACAATAAACTTGTGTTTAAATTGGCACCTCTGTGTGGTCTCTCTTCTTTGTCCAAGCTGTGAGTCGGGCTTGTGACAAATGGAGGCTCGTCTGCTCGTCTGAATCCGGTCGGTCCGTTTGAGCCTGAAAACCATTTGTAATAGGACAAATGGGGGCTCGTCCGTCCGTCTGATTCTGGTCTGTCTGTTTGGCCCTTTAGAAACCATTTGTAATAGGACAAATGGGGGCTCTGTCTGTCTGAATCTGGTCTGTTTGAGCCTTTGGCCCATTTGTGAGAGAATGGGGGGCTCGTCTGTCTGTCTGATTGAACCTGGTCTGGTTGAGCTTTGGACCCTCTGTGACAGAAGGGAGGCTCGTCTGTTTGTTTATATCCAGTTCGTCTGTTTGAGCTTTGGCCCATTTGTGAGAGAAATGGGCGCTCACTTGTTTGTTTGGCAGATTTTTCCATTTTTGTGTGTTCACTGGGTTTAAGCAGGTAAGTGTGTTCCATTCATTTGGTTTTGATATCACTGGAAAGTTCTCCTGTTAGGCTTAATGGTGAATTTCATTAGGGGGTTTTCGTATGGAAACACTTTCTTGTGTTTGTGACCCAGTTTGGTTTGGTCCGGTTGCACAATCTATTCACGCCTGTGAGTGGAGGTGTTGATGGCGGTTTTTGTGAATGAGCGAGTGGATGTGGTGTCCGGGTTGTCATGACCCCCCCCCCCCCGTGCGCTTTTTCAATGCGCACGGCAAGTGGAGAAAGGACAAGGATTTAAGTGCAGGTTAACACCACACACATTTATTAATATGGCGAGCACACAAACAGTCACAGTTTCTACAAGTCACACTGGCTTTTGAGTACAATGACCCAGCAATGCATGATTGGAGACAGGCTCCTTAAAAACATGCATTGCTGGTTTTCCAAATTAGTTACACCTGGGCAAGGAGCGGGAAGATGGCATACGGGAGTGGGAACAGCTGGAAGCAATAGAGAGGGGGCGTGGTCCAACCAGCAGACAGTTAGACAGCGCTCACTCCAGCATGAGCGCAAGAGGCTGCCTCCCCACAGCCAGCCAGAAGGCAGTGGCTATGGGCACGGCAAAGCACACAGAAATACATACTAACATACATACAATGTGGCACGTACGCATAGAGCGGCCAGGACCGAGCCAGGGAAGCCAAGCCGGCTCAGTTCCTGACACGGGTGACGTCAGCTCTCATTTTTGTGCAGCGTTTGCTGAATGAATGCACACCTGTTGGGGAGACATGGAGGTTGGTGAGTGTCTGTTAATTTGGAAATCTGTTTGTGATGTTTTTTTGGGGAGTCTAGAGCATGAATTAATTGTTTTCAGGTTGTGGGGCAGAGCGCTGTATCTGTGTTAATTTGACACATCAGTCTGGGTTGTTTGTGCGTGTTGGTGTGCGTAACACCTGTTGTGATGCCTGGAGCGTGTTTGACCAGTGATGTTGCCAGGGTGTTTTTTGAGCAACGAGAGACATTCTTACTGCTGGAGTTAAAATGGAGACAGGCACAATTGGAGAGACTTAGACTGAGTGTTGGGGCTGCCGGTGGTGCTGATTTGGGTCCGGGCAGTGCTCTTCGCTGTGTGCACTCAGGTGATGTTTCTTCTGATTTGTGACCAGTTCCTTCTGTTTCAGAGATGGGGCATGATCAGAGTGTTTCAGAGACGGTGCACGCTCACAGTGTTTGTGAGTTGTTTCCAGTATGCACAGTGACATTTGTGGTATTGGCCGCTCCAGTTAATTATGTTAATTCTGAAAACCTATGTGTGGAGCCTCCTTGTGTGCTTTCTGACTGTGACTCACCAGTAAGTTGATGTGTCAGAGAAGGTGGATTTAGTGACAAACTGTCAGTAGGAACCGTTAACCCTTTGAGTGTGAGATTTCGTGTGCCCCTAGTGGCAGAGCACGGTGCTGCACCTGCCATCTCACTCTGACATCCCCGGCTCCGCTGATGATTTGTACTGATTTGTACTGATCTGCCAGTTTCACAAGGTGGCAGACACGCGTTGGAGGACTCAATGGATGACACGTAATACACCAAAGAAGAAGAACTCCTCATTTCCTTTTCCTGTTTTCATCCTTTTAGCCCAGAAAGCTAATATGGCTGCCATCCATCATTGTGCACCATCACTTAGACGGCTTCGTACACAGAAAATAGCCATGGGATACAAGCAAAATTTATGTGGGATAATCATAAGACTTTGTGGATGTGGTAGAGAGTGTAAATGACCGCCAGAACACAAAATAACGACCACGATGGACGAAAATGCATTGACCACGGTAGCGACCGAGTCCCCTTAGCCGCTGGTTAGTGACAAATTTCTTAGTTTTTTTTAATATTGTACTGATTTCTTGTTCATATACAGTACTTTGAAGATAAGATGATAATGTACCCCTGTACAAAAAACGGTGTCAAAAGACTGAACCATTCTTTGTGTAAATATGTCCAAAGTCCACTTTTGACTGAGTTATGTAATTCAGTATAGGTGCCACGGCATTATGCAAATTAGATGCATAAAATCACTCCTATCTGAAACTTTGGATCATATTTTACATCTTTCTAACTGACAGCAAGCCATTATCTCTTACCACTTTCAAGTTATAGCCTTGGAAATCTGAACTATTTTATTGACAAAAAATATTTACCACTCTTGACCACTAGGGGTTATGTCGCAATTTGGCGAGAGTCACACTCAAACAGTTAATTTTTTCAGCTGCTTCTGACAGTCAGTTATCTTCGTGTAACACTGTTAAAGAGCCTGTCATACTGGTTTCTGAAATTTGTTTGTTTACACCTGAGAATAAGAATCAGAATAAAGTTTAGACAAATAGATTACTCCCGAGGAAAGCTGGTTGTTGAACCGGGGGGAGTGTGTTTCAGCAGCCTGCTAGCTCAGCAACTGTAGGGTCTGTGAGCAAGAATGTGTCAGATACTCCTGATCAGTGCAGGTTGCAGAGTGAGCTGAAGAGATTTGAGTCGCTGCAGGGCCTGCATGGATTGTGGTTTGCTCCTGAGCTGTGCCACTTTGCTCCTAGGCTGAGACTTCTGTTTATCTTGTGGGGTTTTGATCATGGTCATCCTCCTGATGGGCACCTCTATTTTGTCTGGCTGGCTGTGGACTTGGGTCAGCCTCCTGGCAGGATTTTCCTTCCTATCCAGTTGACCCTGGATTTTGGTCGTCATCCCAAAGGACATCTGCTTCCCATTGGTCTGTGGACTACAAGTTACTGGTTTTGACTAATGTGTTTGCTTTTGCAGACCTACTATTTGGACATCCACCACATCAGGGGCTCGGAATGTTGTGGCGGAGGCCCTGTCCAGAGCACCGAGTTCCCAGGTGTTAGACTTAAAAATCTTGTCTATAGTTACATAGGCCATCTGTCCTGTTTTTGGTGCTCTTAAATTGCTTCTCCAGATGCCAGGAGGTTGCTGCGTAGCTGAGGGGTTTGGAGGGGTTGGCTGGATGCCTACACCAGGAGTGGGTAAAAAAAAAAATAGTAGATCTATAGCTGTGTTATTTTTAATTGTATATAGAAAAATGTAAATAAATAATGAAAACTGGGAATATTTATTATTCAATTCAATTCAACTTTATTTATATAGTGCCATTTCACAACAACAGTCATCTCATAGCACTTTCAACTGAAGGGGAAACCCCGACAATTGCAGAAAGACCCCAGCAAACAGGCGATCCCCTGTGAGCAAGCGCTTGGCGATGGTGGAGAGGAAAAACTCCCTTTTAACAGGAAGAAACCTCCAGCAGAACCAGGCTCAGGGAGGGGCAGTCATCTGCTGCGACTGGCTGGGGGGTGAGGGGACAGAGAAGATGAGAACAACAGACATGTCAAATCAAATCAAATCAATCTTTATTGTCATGTTGCTGTACATACAACTGTAGTGCAGGCAAGATGAAATTACATTTCTCTAGGCATCCATATAAGTAAAAAGAACATAATTTAAGACACACTCACACACACCCTCACCCCCCACCCCAACACAGCCATTCACACATCCCTGAGACATACTTGAAACTAACTACAACTACGTATATACACTACCGTTCAAAAGTTTGGGGTCACCCAGACAATTATTTTGTGTTTTCCATGAAAAGTCACACTTATTTACCACCATGAGTTGTAAAATGAATAGAAAATATAGTCAAGACATTGACAAGGTTAGAAATAATGATTTGTATTTGAAATAATAATTTTTTCCTTCAAACTTTGCTTTCATCAAAGAATCCTCCATTTGCAGCAATTACAGCATTGCAGACCTAACATGATTGCACAAGGGTTTTCTAATCATCCATTAGCCTTCTGACGCAATGAGCAAACACATTGCACCATTAGAACACTGGAGTGATAATTGTTGGAAATGGGCCTCTATACACCTATGTAGATATTGCACCAAAAACCAGACATTTGCAGCTATAATAGTCATTTACCACATTAGCAATGTATAGAGTGTATTTCTGATTAGTTTAAAGTTATCTTCATTGAAAAAAGTGCTTTTCTTTCAAAAATAAGGAAATTTCTAAGTGACCCCAAACTTTTGAACGGTAGTGTACATATAATATACATAATGTCCATAAGGTGCAGCAATATGTATGAACGATTTCGGATCAACTGTTCAGCATCCTAACAGCTTGTGGAAGGAAGCTGTTAATCAGTCTGGTGGTTCTGCCACTGATGCTCCAGAATCATTTGCCAGATGGCAGCAGTTCAGAGTGTTTATGCAGAGGGTGAGAGTGATCCTTGACAATGTTCAGTGCCCTGCTCCTACAACGGTTCTGAAAAAGTTCTTGGACAGAGGGGAGGGAAACTCCAATTACCCTCTCAGCTCCCTTAACTATTCTCTGCAGTGCTTTTTTGTCTGACATACTGCAGCTGGAGTACCATGTTGCAATGCAGTACGTCAGAACACTCTCCACCACACCTCTGTAGAAGGTCCTGAGGATGCAGATGGGGAGAGAGGCCTGTTTGAGTTTCCTCAAGAAGTGCAGTCTCTGCTGGGCCCACTTTCTGATCCCAAAGGAATTCTTGCTCCAGGTCAGGTCCTGCGAGATCTGCCCTCCGAGGAACTTGATGTTCTCCACTCTCTCTACCAAACAGCTGTTGATGCTGAGAGGGACATGTTCAGGCCGTGACCGCCGGAAGTGAATAATCATCTCCTTCGTTTTGTCCACGTTGAGCACCAGATTGTTGTCCCTGCACCAGCCCTCCAGGTCTCTAACTTCTTCCCTGTACATTGATTCCTCATCCCTCTGAATAAGTCCCACCACTGTGGTGTCGTCCGCAAACTTAATAATCTGGTTCCCCTCGTGTCTGAATACACAGTCATGTGTTAGAAGTGTAAACAACAGTGGACAGAGTATGCAGCCTTGAGGGGATCCAGTGCTCAGCATGATAGAGTTGGAGATGTTGTTTCCAACACGGACAGACTGAGGTATCTCAGTCAGGAAGTCCAAGATCCAGAGACATGTGGCGGTGTTCAGACCGAAAAGGAGTAATTTCTCCATCAGTCTCTGCGGAATAATGGTGTTGAATGCTGAACTGAAATCAATGTACAGGAGTCTGGCGTGGGTGTCTTTCTGATCCAGGTGGGTGATGACAGAGTGCAGGGTGGTGACTATAGAATCCTCCGTGGAGTGATTTGAACGATACGCAAACTGGAGCGGGTCATGTGATGCAGGGAGGCAGGCTGTGATGTGTGGTTTGACAAGCCATTCAAAACACTTCATCACAACTGGTGTCAGTGCAACAGGATGATAGTCATTCAGACAAGACACAACTGGTTTCTTTGCCACCGGTACTATGGTAGAGGTCTTAAAGTCCTCGGACGGTGACATTTTTTTATTGAACCAATAAACTGATTGTATGAAAATATTCCATTCTGGCCATTCCCGTGATTTAAAATGTGTCACCAGCCTCCATAAATGACTTTATTTGTTAATAGCCCATCTTTCACTTAGTGATGCTGCAGTACCGCCATCTCTCGATAGGGGCGGGCAGCAGTGACGTCAGGTCAGGGAGAAAAAGGAAATGGCTGAACGACAGCAGAGTGATTCGGACAGCGATTATTTTATGGAGTATGACGACCGCAATATAAGTGATGATATTGAAACTGAAGAATCTGATGATGAAGTAGTTTTGGGTGGTGCTGATGGGGTTATTCAGCCGTATTTGTTCGAGCCCGAGGGTGCGGAGGAAGACGAGGACGAAACAGAGACGGGAGCAGACCACGTTGAGGACGAGCAGCTCGCAGATTTATATTGGTAAAATATGCTTTGAAATTTTTTTTTTAGGCGATATGCATGGTCACACACTTAATTATCAAAATAAAACTGCCAATTGTTCCCTCGCTGCCTTACTTGGCGACTTATAAACATTAGAAACATTTAGAAACATTATCATTGGAAATAAAAGGATAATGTATGTGAGGGATAATATGTGTACTTTACGAGTTTGTTAGGAGATGTTGTTAATCATCATCATGTTAATCCTAGTCTCAAAAGCTACATAATTCTCTTAAGAGATTGATGGATCAACATGATCCATCATGGATCATGATGGATCATGGATCATGATTATTGTGATTCATTATTGTTTTCCTATAACTTCTCTTTCTGCTCAAAATTTTTTACATGTTTTAAATATTTTCTAATCAAACTTCATAGATCAATTTATATAGCACTCCCACGAGCCATTAGTTTATTATAAGCATCTGATTATACCATTTTTTTTAACAGGTGCACTTGTGAGAAATGCAACATTATGCCAACATCAACTGAATCTCGGTGCTGCCAGGAGGTATTGAAGGTGAAGGAGAAACTAGAAGAACTGAAGGGCTGTGGATACACAGATGATAACCTACCAAGGTGTGTCACTGATCACCCCGGTTTCCGTTCTGTCTGTCTTGACATCTGGGTTTTACAGACAGCTTATCTGGCCTACAGACAGCAATATGGTGATCATGACGCAAGTCAACACGAGTGAGTTTTTAAACAATATTTATTCATGTGTTTTAATTTTCCAGATCAATTATGAAGAAATCATTCAATACATTCAATAATCAATGCAAACGGAATAATCAATGCCAACCCCATATTTTTCAGGCGATACAGATTCATAGCCTACAGGCAACTGGTCCGGTGGTGTTGGGGATATCTTGGGAAAGAAGTGAGGGTGATATTGCCTGCCTGTGCTGTGAGCCTCATCAGAGAAACATTCCCATCTGATCACTACAAGGGATTTTGCCTACCAAGATTAGATTTGTGATCAATGTTATTTAAATAAAGTTTTTTAAAATCATATATTGAGTTTATTAATGTGCATGTCAATTTTATAATTCTAATATTTCAGCATTCATCAAAGTCGGATCTCATATACATTAGAGTAATTTTTCTACCATTTTATGGTGTAAAATTCGTGTTCAATTTTTAAAAGCACATTTCTCTAAAAATCTTAGGCTTATATTTGTTTGTCTTAGCAAAATACTGTATGTTGCTTCCCTAACAATTGAAAGCTGAACTTTCATTGCTAATTGGAAATTTATTCTACTTTTACATGTTTGATTTTGAAAATCTAGATACATGTTGCTCAACAGCATCAGCTTTGATGGGACGCTGAAATTTGGCACTCAGTGTTGCGGCAACTCTGGCTTGTACAGAGTGCCACTGCTCCAATAAGTGGGTTGGATCAACCAAGGTTTTGTCGAAAAGAGTATTCATCAGATCATCCACATATTCTGAAATAAAATTAATTTAATAAAAATTAGAAATCGAAAGCTCCTTGTAAGTGGTCGTGGAAATTCCAATGATACCGGCTGCATTTAGAACTCTGAGGACCTTGACATATGACGCCCCAGTGAAGAGAATGGCGGATGAAAGCTGTATGTTACCAGTTGGCATGTCCCTGATCATCGGCTGGCTGTGCCAGGATCGATCCTCAACACAATGTGGACAATGTTGTTTGATCACCAACAGAGAGCCTTTAGTGTGACTTGTTACCTCACATGGATGACTGCAATGAGGACAATTGCTGAATAATCAAATTCAAAAAAAAAATCCACAGTATTTGAAGGTTGAGTGACAGTGGATAACATCTGCAAAAACAGTAGATCAACATAATTTCATTCCAGAGGTGTCAAATTGGATTACATATATAGAAATATAACTTGAGCAAACAGGCACAACCACCTCCCTATACAGCACTGAATATTTCATATTTGATTAGTATGAATACCCTAAAATTCTAATATTTGATAAGTTGTTAAGGCAATGAAATTCATTGCTTGTAAATAATTTTAGTAAATATTGACAGTGAATATTAAAAAAAGAAAACTTACCCTGTTTACTTCTCTTTTTCTGACAGCAGATCGCATCGGTAGATCACCCTTGCTTTTCACGCCTGTCACCATGGGTTGAGATGCCGTCTCGGCACTCAGCCCATGTTTTCCCTCATCCCTGCTTCCCATTGAGCAGCGTCTCAGCTGGCCCCCAGCTGGCAGCATTATGGACGGCTGGGGCCAATTAGTCTTCATCAGCTGGGGCGCTGCCAATGAGGATAAATAGGAGCAGCCTCGATGACTCGGGGCTGCGACATAAACACATTGCTAAGCTGAAGCCCCTTCGTCTGGTGTCAGCTTATACTCCTCTTGCAGCATTCCTGTGTTTGTATCCCGCTGTGAGTATGTACGTCTTGTTACCCCCACGTCCGGTACGAGCTGCTTACCTCTGCGCTGTGCAACCTGTGAGTGTACGTCTGCATGAGTATCTGTGCTCTCATCCCTTCCCCTTTACCCTGAATAAAATATCACGACTCACTGGCTTGCCCCTGGCTCTGATTGCCCGGCTCCCTAGAGCCGGATATGACAGTATGTCGCAGCCAGAAGAGTTACCGGCGGCCGTGAGTCGCCGTGGAAATGTACCTTTCTGTCCGGGTGTCAGCGCTGCTAGCATGCCGTTTCCCAGGAGTCACTTCCGGCGCCAGGGCGACGAGCTGAGGTCCATCTCGGAGGCTGTCGACGGGACGTTCTTCACCCTGCACGACGCCTCCAACGCGAGACGCTGGCATCCGGGCCGTGCTGAGGAACTCCTGGACTGTCACCCTCACTCTCTGTACCATCTGGAGGACAGTGCCAGGATAGACGCTGCAGGTACACAGCGAGAGAAGCTCCACGGGGTGGATGGAAATCCCGGCAGGGAGTCGAAGTGGGCGACGTCTTTCCCCGCTTCGGAGTTCCGTTCCTGCCGCCATTCCAGTCCGGGAGTTCGCGCCAACCAGAGGACTTCCCCCGACCTGCGCCACGTCACTCGGGATTCCCTTCAAGGAGCCGCAGCTGACAGCAGTTATGTCCGGGGTCGAGTGGCTGTCGCGAGCTCTACTGTGTTTCCTGTCACCACCTTCAGGCATGTGGCGGCGGCAGTGAGATTGATGGTGAGGACTTCAGGGCTACGAAGCTTTCCCGTGCTCGACGCCTTCCTCGTCTCGATCTCCGATCTGGAGCGGCGAATCCTGGGTTTCCCCCTCGCTTCGTCCCCTGGGAGTAGTCGTCATCACATCGCCGAGTCACCTCTGCACGAACCTCGTCCGGATCCAGTTCTGGGTCATCGTCAGGACCGTTCCTCCCACGCAGCTGTCATCCCTTCGCCTCGTCAGTGTGGAGACTCTACAGCCTCGTCCCCTGAACCTCGTTCCCCCGCTGTCATTCCTGGACATTCGGGCTGGCTCACCCCGGCTGTTTCCCCCTCCTCCTCGACGCGCTTCCTGACCGCTGTGTGTGCCTGGAATCCCGGCCTGGTGAGCTCTCTGCTGGAGACAACGCGAGCGACCCTCAGACGAATTCCCGGGGGGTCCTCCGTTATCGCCGGGCGGGGAGAGGAAGAAGCAGATTCCACTACAGCAGGCGATACTCAACCTCCAGGGGGCAGGCAAGTCATTGTTTTTTCACACCTGCTTAATGATTTGCTCTGTCACATCCCTGGAGGAGAAGTTCAGGGTTCGCAGCTCCCTGAACTCTCCCCACCTGCTGTAACTTGTATTCCTAATCCCGCATCCTCTGTGTCTCTCTCCGCCGAGCGGTCCCCGGCTCCGGGTCAACGTGGTGGGATATGGAGAGGGCCTGTGGTTCCGCAGCTACATTGTGGACGGAGGAGGGGGACTGACTGCTGCGTGGAGTCTACGCCGACGACTGAGCGTCCCCGGGTCTCCACGGAGGAGCGGTTCGGTCCGGCGGGACGAGATTCTTCTGGCTTCACGCCGAGTGGATCATCGGCGGGGTTACCTGAGCTGGAGGGATCTCAAGCTGCGCTGACCATCGTGCTGGCTGCGGGGCCCGACGCGGCTAGATGGGAGCCTGACAATGACCTCCTGACGACGGATCCTGGATCTTCGCAGTCCTGGACGGCGTCAGAACCCGAGATCAGGCGAGTGCTCTCCTTTCTTTTCTCTCTTTTTATCCCCGAGCACTTCAGCCTATCTCCAGGGGAGACGAGCCGGGTGCAGCCGTCCGCTGCGTCTGAGCTCGTCTCGCCGGGTTCTGGCGCTGCCGGTGATCCTGATCCCGGTTCTGTTTTCTCTTCTGAGCCTTCTTCCAGGGTCACCGGCAAGGACTTGCTGTTCCTCGTGGTGCTGGAGGGTCCGGGTTCAACGTTGGAGGTCGGTTCTGGTGCAGTATTCAACGTGGGTTCGCCCGAGACCCAGTCGGGGTCCAATGTGGGTTCGCCTGAGGCCCGATCGGGGTCCGACGTGGGTGCTGCCCCAGTATTGTCCAGGTCCGGTGAGGAGGTGGCCGTTTTCCAGCGGCCTGACGCCCGCCGCCCTCGTCATCGGCTCTCCCCTGAGCCTCTTCCACCGGGATCCGCTCTGATCCTTCGCCCGTCTCAACGGTCCTGGTGGTTGAGTGATGCGGGTCGACGACCCGACCCACAGAACTTTCGGTTCGGTGATCTGGTTCCCCCCACTGGTCTGTGTTTCCCTCTGGGCAGCCTGGTTCGGCTGCCGGTGGACTGGATTCCTGGGATCTGGGTCCAGAGTTCGCCGTCCGAACACTTCTCTTCCCCTGATTCGCCAGCTGGACGATGGGCGGGGAGATCTCCGGAGCCATCTCGGCCATTTTTGGACTCTGCCTGCCATTCACCTCGGGTGTCACTTTTTCTTTTGTTATTAAGGTCACTCGGGTGTAATGTTTTGTCCTGTTGGTGGATTCGTTTTTATAGTGCTGTGTTTTCCATCGCTCATGCTCAGCATTTTACTTTTTGTGCCATGTTTTTAGCCTCGTTTTTTGTATTGTAGAGTTATGTTTTGTTTTCCGTAACACCATGCTCTGCAGTTATCCATTTATTCCAGTCACTTTCATTTCTTTAGGTGACTGGGTATTTATATATTTGTGTGTGTGGGTTTTTCTTTGCCTGCACTCAGTATTTCTTTTTTGTCCTGTTGGTTCATTATAGAGTCATGTGCCTTGTTTTCCGTAACACCATGCTCTATAATTGTCATTTGTTCCAGCCACCCTCACTTTTCTTGGTGACTGTGTGTGTATGTACTTAAATTAGCGCTGTGTATAGGTTCCCCTTTATTTAACCGTACTCAGCATTTTTTGCCCTGTACCTTTTTGGTGGTTCTTTTTTCCTTGCTCTGGGTCACGCATGGTTGGTACTCTCTGGGTAGTATGTAACCGGCGTGCTGACCCGGTTCTTCTCCCCATCTGTACCTGGGTTAATTATTCTGTTTTGTCAGTATTGTATTTGGGTTTTTCTTTCCCGCTACCCTACATTGCCCCATTGGTGTTGTCCTTCCCTTGGCTTCTTCCCCTCCGGTCCGCCTTCCTTCCTCCCACCCTAGGTGGGGGGGGGGGGGGGGGGTGGGATGTTCCTGGTCGTTCAGGAGCCCGACCTTGAGGGAGGGGCTCTGTCACCATGGGTTGAGATGCCGTCTCGGCACTCAGCCCATGTTTTCCCTCATCCCTGCTTCCCATTGAGCAGCGTCTCAGCTGGCCCCCAGCTGGCAGCATTATGGACGGCTGGGGCCAATTAGTCTTCATCAGCTGGGGCGCTGCCAATGAGGATAAATAGGAGCAGCCTCGATGACTCGGGGCTGCGACATAAACACATTGCTAAGCTGAAGCCCCTTCGTCTGGTGTCAGCTTATACTCCTCTTGCAGCATTCCTGTGTTTGTATCCCGCTGTGAGTATGTACGTCTTGTTACCCCCACGTCCGGTACGAGCTGCTTACCTCTGCGCTGTGCAACCTGTGAGTGTACGTCTGCATGAGTATCTGTGCTCTCCTCATCCCTTCCCCTTTACCCTGAATAAAATATCACGACTCACTGGCTTGCCCCTGGCTCTGATTGCCCGGCTCCCTAGAGCCAGATATGACAACGCCACTGTCACTGACACTTGTCTGAGAGTGGGACTTTGAAATGAACGGATATATAGTTGGAACAGCCGATTTTTTTATCAGCAATCTTTTTGCTAATTTCATTTCAAATTGCATCTTATTCTCAAAATCGCTGTCAACGAAATGTCTACTGCACATGTTGGGTGATTTACCGACATCATTCCAATTTTTTCGCGTTTTCTGAACGAATTTCACCCATGCGGTTCTGATTTTCCCAGGCAGGGGAAATTGATAAACACTCACCGCGTGCTCCTCCGGTATACCGTCGCACCCGTAGACAACACAACGCCAAACCATAATTAATTCGATCACTGAAATCCTAATCGTAATAAATACTCTATTTGTAATCCACAAGTACTCCTAGAAATATCCGTTATCGCCGAACGTAAACAACACGCAATGTCCGTCGAGTGTTTGCTGGTCGCTTCCTGACCTGACGTCACACAGTCAGTGGCCATTTTAGCCGCTGATCGCTTGGCAGAGTCAGACAGCTTTCAAGGAAATCATACTTCAATAGCGCATTGTCACCTTATGCGACATTTGTTGACACCAAAACATGTGCGGTTCAAATTAGCTCGTCTCACACAAAAATTTAAGATATGATTTAGCGATATTGAAATTTCGTCCGGCCGACGCCTTTAAAGCATCTGGGAACGATGGCCTGACTCAGGGAGATGTTATAAATATCAGTCAGGACATCCGCCAACTCGCTCACACAGACTTGGAGCACACGTCCCAGGATGTTGTCCAGACCTGCAGCTTTACGTGGGTTGACCCTAACTAGGGTCCTCCGTGTGTCCACTGCGTTGATGATGATAGCTGGCCCAACAGATGGTGGAGATGGGCCAGCCCTCCCTCTGATTGTCGGGTTTGATGCTTCAAAACGTGCAAAGAAGTTGTTGAGCCTGTCTGGAAGCGAAGCGTCATCATCATCGACCCCCTGCCTAGACTTATAATCCGTCAGTGCCCGAACTCCCTGCCACATCCGTTTGGTGTTCCCTGTGTCACAGAGGTGTCCCTGGATTTTCTCTGCATAGGCGCATTTCGCTGTCTTAATTCCCTTTGAGAGCACAGACCTGGCTGAGCGGAGGGCGATCCTGTCATTCACTCTGAAGGCTGCATCTCTGGCTGTGAGCAGCAAGCGCACCTCTGCAGTCATCCAGGGTTTATAGCTGTGCCGTGCAGTGAAAGTCTTCACTATAGTGACATCCTCTGTGCACGTCGCGATGTAGCTGGTGACAGTTTCAGCATACTCTTCCACATCTGTCCTGTCTTCCTGGGAGGCTGCTATTTTGAAAACCTCCCAGTCTGTGTGCAGTAAACAGTCCTGAAGTGCCGAGGCTGCACCCTCTGGCCAAATCCTGATTTGTTTCTCTACTGGTCTGCTGTGCTTCAGTAAGGGTTTGTAGGCAGGCACCAGCATCACGGATAGGTGGTCAGAATGACCAAGGTGGGGGCAAGATGTTGCCTTATATGCATCTGGGAAATTTGTATACACCAAGTCCAACATATTCTCTCCTCTGGTCTTAAAGTCCACACATTGTTTGAACTTGGGGAGCACAGTCTTTAAATTGGTGTGATTAAAATCCCCTGCAACCACCACAAAACTGTCTGGGTGTGAAGTTTGAAATTCACTGATAGCATCGTGCAGCTCTCCGAGTGCCTCGTTAGCATTATCTTTAGCATTAGCGCTAGGAGCTATGTAAACAGCAGCTACAAACACGTTGATGAATTCCCTTGGCAGGTAGAACGGCCAGCAATTCACAATAAGGAACTCCACCAATGGAGAGCAGTGTTTAGTTGCAAATGTGGCATTAACACACCAGTTCTTGTTAATATATGGGCTGCACGGTGGCGCAGTGGTTTAGCACTGTGGCAGCACAGTTTTACCCTCGGCCGGGGGATCGCGGGGATCATGAGATCGTGGGTTCGATCCCAGCCCCCGACCAACAGTGAGCTGTGTGGAGTTTGCATGTTCTCCCCGTGTTGCGCGGGTTTACTCCGGGATTTCTCCGGTTTCCTCCCGCACACCAAAAACATGTAGGTTTAGGGCGCTCGCGCACGCAGCGACCAGCAGCCGGTGGCTTGTCACCAGACTGCAAACCAAGTCTACCTACGGGTACAAATAAGTAACAAAAAAAAAAAAAAAAAAAAAATATAGATACATAGGCCCCTCCCTCGGCTCTTACCATGTAGAAAGTAAACAGCATGACGGGGACTCAATCTATGGGAGAGAACAAACAGATGTTAATGACCAGCAAAAAAAAATGTTTCATTGAGAGTGAAGAAAGGAGTGAAGCCCAGTGCATTATTGGAGGTCCCCCGGCTGTCTAAACCTATTAGCAGCATAATTAAGGGAGGGTTCAGAGACAGAACCTCCCTCCCTAATTGTAGGCTATATCAAAAAGGAAGGTTTTAACCCTATTCTTAAAAACAGAGATCGAGTCTGACTCCCGAATCCAGATTGGCAGCTGGTTCCACAGGAGAGGAGCTTGATAACTGAAGGCTCTGCCTCCCATTGTACTTTTGGAGATTCTAGATATTACAAGTAATCCAGCATTTTGGGAGCGTAGTGCTCTGTTAGGATAATAGGGTAGTATCAGATCTTTTAAATAAAAAGGGGCCTGATTGTTTAGAGCTTTGAAAGTGAGAAGAAGGATTTTAAACTTAATTCTAAACTCTATGGGAAGCTCAAGGGAGGCCAGAACCAGAGAGATATGATCTCTCTTTCTGGTACCTGTTAAAACTCTTGCTGCAGCATTTTTGGATCAACTGAAGACTTTTTAAAGATATTTTAGGACAACCTGATAATAAAGAGTTACAATAATCTAACCTAGAGCTAACAAAAGTGTGGATCAGTTTCTCAGCATCACTCTGAGACAAGATGCTCCTAATCTTGGCAATATTACGCAAATGATAGAAGGCAGTCTTAGAAACGAATTTAATATGTGAACTGAAAAACAGATCTTGATCAAAAATAACTCCAAGGTTCCTCCCTCACAGAGCTATTAAGAGAAAGAGTAACCGCATCCAAACTAAAAGTTTGATTTGGAAAGGTATTTCTAAGGTTTTTTGGACCAACAAGAATGACTGAAGTCATTCTTGTTGTATCATTCTTCAGTCATTGAATGATAAATTTTTGTTGATTTGGTTGTAAAATCAGTTTTTACTGGCCTTCCCAATGGGAAGTCAATTTTTTTGTGTGGGAGGGTGTTACGGCCCCACTCCGCTCCGGAGTGGGACTTTTATGTGTTTTTTCTGTGTTGTAGGTGGAGCTGCAAAGGACCGCCGCTGGCTGAGAGGTGCTCTATAAAACCCATCTTTGCACATCTGTCAGCAGCGCTTCTGCTCCTGTTGGAGGCCGGTCACCTTCTGTGTGTCTGCATTCTGCCTACTGCCTGTTGTCTGTCGCTTGGTCGGGGTTGTGCTGGCGGCCCCCTTTTGTGTTGTCTGAGGCCTGTGGGCTCTTGGTTTTGGGTTGGCTGCTGGGCATAGTTACAGCCCTGACAGTGGCGTGCGGTCGCTGGGCTGGACAGTGACTAGTCTGTTGTTTTTTGTTTGCTTCACACATCCAATGCACTCACACTCACCACTGATTTTTACAGGTACCCTTTTATTTTGTTTTTTTTTTAAACAATAAACCTGTGTTTAAATTGGCACCTCCGTGTGGTCTCCCTTTTTTGTCCAAGCTTTGAGCTGAGCTTGTGACAGTACCCAGCTCTTGCCCGAAGAAGCTGGGATAGGATCCAGCCCCTCTGTGACCCACAAGGTTTAAGTGATTAAGAAAATGAATAAATAAAATAGAAAACACAGAACATGTGTAATTCTTGCTTTTTGGTGTGTTTTTTTTTCATTTTTAAATCATTCAATGAATGAATGAATAGCTTGCTAAGCAATTTTTGAGGTTGATGAGCCTGGTTTTTTTTTTTCTTTCATCTAGATCATGGTCATTCATTCAGTAATTGGAGGTGGTTTAATTTAATTACTATACACCAAGGCAAGGCATATGCACATTGCAGTGTAGTACATCCAATGTGAGCTTTCCTCACCCTGTTTTTTTTTTTTTTCTGTTGCTTTTTTTCATCAGAATGAAGTGATCAGTCAGCAGCTGTCTGCGATCTTCACCCAGTGTTATGGCCCTTATCCCATCCCCAAACTGGCAGAGATCAAGAAGAAGCAGTCATCACGCCTGGGTGAGCATCTGTCTTTGCCATTTCATTTGTAGCTGCTGCTTAATATTGTAAAAATCCAGCACTAAGAAAATATAGAACTACCAGCGCTTGTGTTTTGAGCAGGGTCTTACTTGTAACTAAAAGTGCACATGACACCATCTAGTGTTCAGAAACTAGAATACAGATCAACAAACGTGATGAAGTATTTGTAATGTGGTTAGATGGGACAGTAATAAGGCTAAGTTGTACACTCCATGTGTGTGTTTTTTTTATGACTATCAGAAAAACATCAAGTTTTTCTGGCCATGTGTCTTTCAGACCCTCACTTCCTAAACAATAAAGAGATGTCTGATGTGACCTTTTTGGTGGAGGGAAAGCCTTTTTATGCCCACAAAGTCCTGCTCTTCACAGCATCCAACAGGTACTGAGACAACAACTTCTAAAATATACGTGTGGGAAGTTCATACTATATATTGTCACACATAACATCTTAATGATCATGTCTTAATGAGGAAATGGTCACCAAATATACTGCTGATATTTTGTCCTCAGAAAAAACACATTTGAAAATTTATTATTTAATAATCTCTGAATGAAAAGCTTTAAAAGTCGCCTGTGAAGTTGGGCAAATCTGGGTGAGACCAACTTAAGTGAGACCAACAACAAGTCAATATGGCTGCACCATGCGCCACAGATCATAAGTACGTAAAATATACAGTCTATTGACACTTCTATTTTATATGCTTCTTGTACCTAGCCATACACACAGTATTGCCCAACTTCAATATCTGAACATATACAGGAGGATCTCAATAAACTAGAATGTCATAGAAAAGTTAATTTAAACCAGTGGTTAATTCAGTAAATGAAATTCATGTATTACATAGATTCATTACTCACAAATATTTCAAGTGTTTATTTATTTTTTTTTAATCTTGATGATTTTGGCTTACAGCTAACAAAAACCCCAAATTTAGTTTCTCAAAAAATTAGAATACTAGATAAAGTTCCATCCATCCATCCATCTTCTACCGCTTTTCTGGAGGTCCGGGTCACGGAGGCAGCAGTTCACGCAGAGAAGCCCAGACTTCCCTCTCCCCAGCCACCTGCTCCAGCTCTTCAGAGAGGATACCAAGGCATTCCCAGACCAGCCTCTCCACCGAGTCCTGGGTTTGCCCCGGGGTCTCCTCCCAGAGGGACGTACCCAAAACACCTCAAGTGGGAGTCGTCCAGGAGGCATCCTGATCAGATGCCCATACCACCTCAACTGGCTTCTTTCAATGTGGAGGAGCACTGGTTCTACTCTGAGCATCTCCTGGATAACTGAGCTCCTCACCCTGTCTCTGAGGGTGAGTCCAACAATCCTATGAAGAAAGCTCATTTCAGCCGCTTGTATCCACAATCTCATTCTTTCGGTTATTACTCAAAGCTTGTGACCATAGGTGAGGGTAGGAACGTAGATTGACTGGTAAATCGACCGCTTTGTCTTAGAGCTCAGCTCCCTCTTCACTACAACAGACCGGTACAACGTCCGCATCACTGCAGATGCTGCTCCAATCCATCTGTCAATCTCTAGCTTCATTCTCCCTTCACTTATTAATAAGACCCCAAGATACTTAAACTCCTCCACTTGGGGCAGGAGCCTGTCCCCAACCCGGAGAGGATAATCCACCTTTTTCCGGCTGAGAACCATGGACTCAGACTTGGAGGTGCTGATTCTCATCCCAGCCGCATCACACTCAGCAACAAACCGTCCCAGTAAGACCTGTAGGTCATTGCTGGATGAAACCAGCAGGACAACATCATCTGCAGACAACAGAGATGAGATCCTGTGGTCACCAAGCATGACACCCTCCATTCCCTGGCTGCGCCTAGAAATCCTGTCCATAAAAATTATGAAAAGGATTGGTGACAAAGGGCAGCCCTGGCCGAATCCAACTGGGAATGGGTCCAATCGAATGTTGGCAATACGAACCAGACTCTCACAACAGTCGAACAGAGACTGAATAGCTCGTAACAACAAGCCCGATACCCCATACTCCCAAAGCACCCCCCACAAAAAACCACGAGGGACGCGGTTGAATGCCTTCTCCAAGTCCACAAAACACATGTAAACTAGTTGGGCAAACTCCCATGAACCCTCGAGGATTCTCGAGAGGGTAAAGAGCTGGCCCGATGTGCCACGGCCAGGACAAAAACCACATTGCTCCTCCTGAATCCGAGGTTCGACCAACGGCCGGACTCTCCTCTCCAGTACCTTGGCATAGACCTTCCCAGGAAGGCTGAGGAGTGTGATCCCTCTAAAGTTGAAGCACACCCTCCGGTCCCCTTTCTTGAAGAGAGGAACCACCACCCTGGTTTGCCATGCCAAAGAATCAGAATCAGAATCAGATTTATTGCCATTGTTCATGTAGTACACAAACTAGGAATTTGTCTCGGTGCCATGCTGCAACATTAAAAACATGATGAGATAAAGAGATAAACTAAAAAACTAAAGGACTAAAAACATGCAATAAGTGTAGAATAATAAGTAATAATAATAATAATAATAATAATAATAATAATAATGAGTAATACTAGTCAAGGCAGTTTTAAATAAATTAGCAAGTAGCAGATAATATGGGGTACCACAGTGCAGTCGATAATGCAACAGAAAAACAGTGATGAATGACATGAGTCTGGTTGAGCTGCTGTACATAGTGCACGAGAGTCAATAAGTCACTTAATGTTCAGCAGTCTGAT
The DNA here is from genome assembly GCA_020510985.1 of Pholidichthys leucotaenia. Lineage (NCBI taxonomy): Eukaryota > Metazoa > Chordata > Actinopteri > Cichliformes > Pholidichthyidae > Pholidichthys > Pholidichthys leucotaenia. The sequence continues at coordinate 143,303,985 of CM035840.1, forward strand.
GGCAGAGGGGAAAAAGCTGTTCATGTGCCGGGAGGTTTTAGTCTGAATGGACCGAAGTCTTCTACCTGAGGGGAGGGGGGCAAACAGTACGTGACCAGGGTGTGAAGGATCGGCTATGATCCGGCCAGCATGCCTCCGGGTCCTGGAGATGTACAGGTCCTGGAGAGATGGGAGCTTGCAGCCGATTACCTTCTCAGCAGTGCGCACGATGCGCTGCAGCCTTAGTCTGTCCCTGGCAGTGGCTCCTGCATACCACACAGTTATGGAGGAGGTGAGGATGGACTCGATGATGGCCGTGTAGAACTGCACTAACATCTTGGTGGGTAGCTTGAGCTTCCTCAGCTGCCGCAGAAAGAACATCCTCTGCTGGGCCTTTTTGATGAGGGAGCTGATGGTCGGCTCCCATTTGAGGTCCCGGGTGATGGTGGTGCCCAAGAATTGGAAGGAATCTGCAATGGTGATGGGAGAGCCTGTGATGGTGAGGGGGGGCAGGGGGTTTGTGACTTTCCTGAAGTCCACAATCACCTCCGCTGTCTTCAGAGCGTTCAGCTGCAGGTTGTTGTGGCTGCACCAGGACACCAGCTGGGCCACCTCTTTCCTGTAGATGGACTCGTCGCCATTGGAGATGAGCCCGATGAGGGTGGTGTCGTCTGCAAACTTAATCAGCTTAACAGACTGGTGGGAGGAGGTGCAGGAGTTGGTATAAAGGGAGAAGAGTAGGGGGGAAAGTACACAGCCCTGGGGTGATCCGATGCTGATGCTAACAGAGTCCAAGACAGACTTCCCCAGCCGCACATGCTGCCTCCGGTCCGTCAGGAAGTCGGTGATCCACCTGCAGAGGGAGTCAGGCACGTCGAGCAGGGACAGCTTGTCCTGGAGCAGAGCGGGGCGGATGGTGTTGAATGCAGAGCTGAAGTCCACAAACAGGATCCTGGCGTAGGTTCCCGGGGAGTCCAGGTGCTGCAGGATGGAGTGGAGGGCCAGGTTGACTGCGTCATCCACAGACCTGTTGGCACAGTAGGCAAACTGCAGCGGGTCCAGGAGGGGAGTGGTGATGGACTTGAGGTGAGACAGGACCAGGCGCTCAAAGGACTTCATGACTACAGAGGTGAGCGCTACAGGTCTGTAGTCGTTAAGTCCAGTAATCCGTGGCTTCTTGGGGACAGGGATGATGGTGGAGGATTTGAGGCAGGTCGGCACGTGGCATTGCTTAAGGGAGGTGTTAAAAATGTCTGTGAAGACAGGAGCCAGCTCTTTGGCACAGTGTCTCAGGGTGGAGGGAGACACACCGTCCGGCCCGGGGGCCTTGCGCAGGTTCAGTCTGGAGAACTGTCTGTGCACGTCCTGCTCACTGATGACAAGGGCAGGGGGGCAGGAGGAGGAGGGGGGGACCACTTTTGATGAATTAGGGGCCGAGGAGGCAGTGGAGCTGGGTGGAGTGGGGGAGTTGGACACAGCTGACGAGGTGTCAAAATGGGCGTAATGTTGGGACAGATTTTGACAAAGGGCTTTGTCATCCTGACCTTTAGAAGCCTGAGGCCGATAGTTGGTGATTTGCCTCAGTCCTCTCCACACAGAAGCCGAGTCATTAGCAGTGAACTGCTGCTGGAGTCTCTCAGAATACACAGATTTAGCTTTCTTCAGCTCTCTGTTAAACCGATATTTGACCTCTCTGTAGCAGTCCCTGTCTCCACTTTTCAACGCTGCTTCCTTCTCCTTCCTGATCTGTCTGAGCTTGGCAGTGAACCAGGGCTTATCATTAGAGTACCTCACCCTGGTGCGCGATGGGAGAATGCTCTCCTCACAAAAGTTGATATATGAGTTCACAGTGTCTGTGTACTCATTAAGATCATGTGTGGCTCCTTTAAACATGTCCCAGTCAGTTATTTCCATGCATGTGTTCAGTTTCTCTCCAGCTTCACTGCTCAAAGGCACTGCCCCCAGCCTCCACGCAGTGTTGCAGAGGCGTGTCAACCATGACAGCCCTACAACATCCATGGCCTTGAGGTACTCAGGGCGACTCTCGTCCACCCCTGGGGCTTAAAAAGATTTTTAACCACCTTGACGACCTCAGCCCCTGTGATAGGCGAGTCGTCCCCCTCATCCACAAGCCCTGCTTCCTCTGTGGAAGGCGTATCAGTGGGATTGAGGAGATCCTCAAAGTATTCCTTCCACCGCCCGACGATATCCCCAGTCGAAGTCAGCAGCGCCCCATCCACACCATACACAGTGTGGACAGGGAGCTGCTTCCCCCTCCTGAGCCGCCAGCCAGTTTGCCAGAATTTTTTCGAGGCCGACCGAGACTTATTATTATTTTTAATAGGAATGTTTGCCAAATGACAAGTATGTCCATGTATACATTCAATGCTTGGTCGGGGCTGCTTTTGCATGAATTACTGCATCAGTGCGGCGTAGCATGGAGGCAGTCAGCCTGTGTTACTGCTGAGGTGTTATGGAAGCCCATGTTACTTTGATCGCAGCCTTCAGCTCGTCTGCATTATTGGGTCTGGTGTCTCTCATCTTCCTCTTGACACAACCCCATAGATTCTTTATGAGGTTTAGGTCAGGGAAGTTTGCTGACCAGTCAAGCACAGTGATGCCATGGTCATTAAACCAGGTTTTTGTACTTTTGGCAGTGAGGGCAGGTGCCAAGTCCTGCTGGAAAATGAAATCAGAGGGAAGCATGAAGTCCTCTAAAAATTTCCTGGTAGATGACTACACTGACTTTGGACTTGATGACGCACAGTGGACCAACACCAGCAGATGACCTCTTTTCAGATGAAAGTAAATTTTGCATTTCATTTGGAAATCAAGGACCCAGAGTATGGAGGCAGAGTGGAGAGACACAGAATCCAAGTTGCTTGAAGTCCAGTGTGAAGTTTCCAGTCAGTGATGATGTGGGGAGCTGTGTCATCTGCTGGTGTTGGCCTGAATAAATTCTAATTTATTGAGATGTAGCTGTAGCTGTGGTGTTGTTATGCAATTGCACTTGTATGTATTCCAGTTAAATTCATCTGAAAGCACCTGCAAATGACCTTTTGGTTTTTATGGGTTGTCGTTTTCAACCTCAGACAGAAAATAGTCCCCTCTGCACTTGTTCATATTTCCATCTTAGCTCTAATTAAACATGATTTCTCTTTTTCTGTCTCTTTTTTCTCCCGAGGTTCAAATCCCTTCTAGCAAACAGACCTTGTGGTGAGAACACATGCATAGAAATCAGCAATGTCAAATATCAAATATTTCAGGTAATGAAGTCTTTTTAACAAGACATATTTTTTAATTACACTTCAGCCGGCTTTATGGAATATGTTGTATTTATATGAGTCTCTTGTCATCAGTTGGTTATGCAATATCTGTACTGTGGAGGAACTGAAGCTCTGCACATCAGGAACACTGACATTATGGAGGTCAGCTCATTAGTGCAGCTCTCATAGTCATACCCTGAATATTTTTCACATTTTCTGTACATCTGTATGACATGTCTACCAGAAAATACAAAATCCTGAGACATTTCTGTGTGTGGATTTTTTTTTTCAGCTTCTGTCAGCAGCCAAGTTCTTCCAGCTGGAGGCCCTGCAGAGACACTGTGAGATCATCTGCTCAAAGAACATTAATACAGAAACATGTGTGGAAATCTACAACCACACCAAGGTAAAACAATGGCTTTAAAAAGTCTAATTATTTAGTTTAGAGTATTTATTTATTTAGTTCTGATCCCATGGTGGTTCACATTTATAGCTGCGTGACTTTTAACTGACTCTAAAATGAAAGCGTCACACATACGCATTATAATGCATCATTGCATGATCAACAATAACAAACATCATATTTGTGTGACCACTCATTCGCTTTAAACTGACAAAATAGGTGATTTTTTCATAAAGATATGATGAAGTCCAGAAGAAGGAAGTAAGCCAAATGTCAGTGCAGCTAGTTGTTTTAACTGCAACTGCTCGCACAGATGCTAACAGTGGCCTTAAGTGATGACATCAGTGCAGAGGTAAAAAGTAGCACAAATTCTGATCTGATCACTCTTAGTCAAGTCGCATGACCACATATCAGAACTAGGAGTGTGTGATGACATCAGAGCCAATCTGTGAGATCAGATTTTAGATCAGATTTATGTCGTCAGACGTCACTAAAAAAGTCTGTGCCTTGATATCCAATAGCTTTCCTCTATTTCCCAGTTTCTAGATGCTCCAGACTTGGCATCTTACATCGAAGGCTACTTTCTGAAGAACATGGTAATCCTGATTGAGCTGGAGCCCTTCAAGCAACTACTGTACGACTCACCTCCAGATAGTCCCAGCTGTGACATCCTCGGAGACCTGGAGAAAACCCTGGCTGTCCGCATCCAGTCCATCCACCTGTCCTCCTCTAAGGGATCAGTCGTGTGAATGCCTGATTTTCTGAGCCACAGGGCACAGACTATTCAGCAGAGAGCAATCTGAGACGCGATAGTGTGTCAATATACATCTGGGTGATTAGATTTAAAGAGAGTGACTTTACTCCATGGACAATCCATGTTCTGATTTTTGTCTCTGTGATGCTCATCAGTTGCTAATACCACCTCGTTATCTCAGCACAGACGGTTACCAGTCTTATCTGTCTGCCTTCTTGATACTACATGTCTACTAACATGGCTGTCTAATGGTAGCTGTATTATGCCGCAATTTGCCAATAACATTTACAGTATTACTGTAACAACATCCCTTGCTCAGCAAAAAAAATCTCTACTAGGTAGTGCACTCTGTTTCATGCGGACTTGAGCTGATGACGTGGGATATTTCCAACCATCCACAACTGTCGGACCGTTCGAAGATGACCTCAGCATAATGTGATAAGCCATCAATATGTCTCTGGATATGAGGAGGAGCTGCAGCCTCATGGTGTGATTATTCGCTTCACCTTGTGACCTGTACAGACATCAGTTTGTATACCAATCATTTACTTACTGTAAATATGAGCTGATTACTCCTATAAGACAATGTAGACATGCAACTGATGAAACAAGAAAGACGTGATTTTTGGGTAACTTTGGGAGGAAAGACAACAATTTCTTCCTCCACTACTGTGTAAATATTGTTCATAAGAAACAGAGCTATTGATAATGTAAGTTATTGTATATATCTACAGACATTTTCTCATGTGTCTTGCTGTAGCATAATGCTGTAAAAAAAAGCTCATCTTTTAAATATATCTGTTTAAATGTTGCATGTCAGAGGGACGACTTGTTTTTACGTCTTAACTGTTGGGAGGATTACATTGAGAAGCGGCTCACATCTGTGAGAATAGCATTGTCTTCAGCATGGGTCAGTATAAATGTGTCGCTGTCAAATGGTGTCATCATTCCAGCCAAGCTGTGGGGCGTGTTTAGTCAGAACTGGGAACACAGAGCGATCAGCTGTTTTTCCAAGATTGTGAAACCACAAGACTTGTATGTGTGACCTTTCCTCTATAAAGATGAATATAAATGACACTCTGATTTTGCTGGTATATTCCTTTGATGTTGTCTCTGGCTCAGAGACACAGCAAGGGCACATCTGCAATTCTGTTTGTTGTCAAATTTTGAAAGCCACCCTGTTATTGTTTCACTCACTGCAGCTCAAAGGTTAGATCTCAGCAGGGCGGTGGTTTAATGCTGAATCCAGCCACACATGCAAATGCAGCCGAGGATGAAACAGCTTTAAAGCAATGAAAAGAATACAAACAGGTCATTTAGTCACAGTGTTATGTAATGTAGCCCCAAAACTGAAAAACAAAAATTACATAAATAAATGGAAGCCACTGAAAAATGATATGGAGTCACATGAATGCATACAAATGAGAATACATATACAGTATTGTCACATTTTGTAAAGGCAGGACCTAGATGCAAGACTCAAGCTCAAATATTTATCAAGAGCTGGTGAACAACTGACACAGCTCGAGGGCTGAAAATAATAAAGCTAAACATGAACACAACTTGGCCAAAAAATAATAAATTCAGGCATGACAGACCCAGGCAGGATACAAGGCTCGGCAGGAACAAGAAGCGTGTTGCTCACGCACGCATGACGAGGACACCGGTGCAGAATACAGACTGAAATGGACAGATATAGACAATGGCTAATTACGGAAAAAGAGCAGGCGGAGAGACCAATCAGGACTGACAACAAACACCTGGGAAACAATGGCGACAGTATGGGAAAACAGGACAGCTGGAATGAGCAGACAATCACTGATGGGATACACATGAGACGCAATGACAATAAACCGGGGGGACGAGACCATGAACACCAAGATAATAATAATAAATAATAATGACCAACTGAGAACCAAACAGGGAACAAATTCTACAGAACACAAATGCAGACATGATAATGAATAATAATAAATACAGAAAGATGGGTTCAAGGTGGGGTAGGATTACATCAGGGATTGGCTCTGAGCCCCTTCTTGTTTGCCATGGTGATGGAAAGGCTGACAGATGAGGTCAGGCAGGAGTCTCCATGGACCATGATGTTTGCAGACAACATTGTGGTCTGTAGTGAGAATAGGGAGCAGGTGAAAGAGAACCTGAATAGGTGGAGGTATGCTCTGGAGAGACGAGGAATGAAAGTCAGCAGAAGCAAGGCAGAATACAGTGGTGTGAAAAAGTGTTTGCCCACTTCTTGATTTCTCATTTTTTGTATGTTTGTCACACTTAAATATTTCAGATCCATCCATCCATCCATCCATCCATCCATCTTCTACCGCTTTTCCGGAGGTCCGGGTCGCGGAGGCAGCAGTTCAAGCAGAGAAGCCCAGACTTCCCTCTCCCCAGCCACCTGCTCCAGTGCTTCAGAGGGGATACCAAGGCGTTCCCAGACCAGCTGGGAGACATAGTCTCTCCACCGAGTCCTGGGTCTGCCCCGGTGTCTCCTCCCAGTGGGACGTGCCTGAAACACCTCAAGTGGGAGGCATCCTAATCAGATGCCCATACCACCTCAACTGACTCCTTTCAATGTGGAGGAGCAGCGGTTCTACTCTGAGCCTCTCCCGGATGACTGAGCTCCTCACCCTATCTCTGAGGGTGAGTCCAGCAATCCTACGGAGAAAGCTCATTTCAGCCGCTTGTATCCGCGATCTCGTTCTTTCGGTCATTACCCAAAGCTCGTGACCATAGGTGAGAGTAGGAACGTAGATTGACTGGTAAATCGACAGCTTTGCCTTAGAACTCAGCTCCCTCTTCACCACAACAGACCGGTACAACGTCCGCATCACTGCAGATGCTGCTCCAATCCATCTGTTGATTTCTCGCTCCATTTTCCCCTCACTCATGAACAAGACCCCAAGATACTTAAACTCCTCCACTTGGGGCAGGAGCCTGTCCCCAACCCGGAGAGGACAATCCATCTTTTTCCGGCTGAGGACCATGGACTCGGACTTGGAGGTGCTGATTCTCATCCCAGCCGCTTCACACTCAGCGGCAAACCGTCCCAGCAAGAGCTGTAGGTCATTGCTGGATGAAGCCAACAGGACAACATCATCTGCAAACAACAGAGATGAGATCCTGTGGTCACCAAGCATGACACCCTCCATTCCCTGGCTGCGCCTAGAAATCTTGTCCATAAAAATTATGAACAGGATTGGTGACAAAGGGCAGCCCTGGCGGAGTCCAACTCTCACTGGGAATGACTCCGACCGAGTGTTGGCAATACGAACCAAACTCTCACAACGGTCGTACAGAGACCGAATAGCTCATAACAACAAGCCCGATACCCCATACTCCCGAAGCACCCCCCACAAAAATCCACGAGGGAAGCAGTCAAATGCCTTCTCCAAGTCCACAAAACACATGTAAACTGGTTGGGCAAACTCCCATGAACCCTCAAGAATTCTTGAGAGGGTAAAGAGCTGGTCCGATGTGCCACGGCCAGGACGAAAACCACATTGTTCCTCCTGAATCCGGGGTTCAACCAACGGCCGGACTCTCCTCTCCAGTACCTTGGCATAGACCTTCCCAGGGAGGCTGAGGAGTGTGATCCCTCTAAAGTTGAAGCACACCCTCCGGTCCCCTTTTTTGAAGAGAGGAACCACCACCCCGGTTTGCCATGCCAAAGGCACTGCCCCCGACCTCCACACAATGTTGCAGAAGCGTGTCAACCATGACAACCCAACAACATCCAGGGCATTGAGGTACTCAGGGCGAATCTCGTCCACCCCCGGGGCCCGGCCACCAAGGATATTTTTAACCACCTTGGCGACCTCAGCCCCTGTGATAGGCGAGTCATCCCCCTCGCCCCCAAACCCTGCTTCCTCTGTGGAAGGCGTATCAGTGGGATTGAGGAGATCCTCGAAGTATTCCTTCCACCGCCCGACGATATCCCCAGTCGAAGTCAACAGTGTCCCATCCACACCATACACAGTGTGGACGGGGAGCTGTTTTCCCCTCCTGAGCCGCCGGACAGTTTGCCAGAATCTCTTTGAGGCCGACCGAAAGTCTTGTTCCATGGCCTCACCGAACTCCTCCCATACCCGGGTTTTCGCTTCAGCAACCACCCGAGCTGCACTCCGCTTGGCCTGCCGGTACACCTCAGCTGCTTCGGGAGTCCCACAAGCCAACCAAGCTTGATAGGACTCCTTCTTCAGCATAATGGCCCCCCTCACCACTGGTGTCCACCACTTGGTTCGGGGGTTGCCACCACGAGATGCACCGACCACCTTGCGGCTGCAGCTCTGGGCCACCGCTTCAACAACAGAGGTGGAGAACATGGCCCATTCAGACTCCATGTCTCCAGACTCCCTCGGAATGTGGTTGAAGTTCTTCCGGAGGTGGGAGTTGAAGACCTCCCGGACAGGGGCCTCAGCCAGACACTCCCAGCACACTCTCAGTATACATTTGGGTCTACCAGGTCTGAATGGCTTCCTCCCCTGCCATCGGATCCAACTCACCACCAGGTGGTGATCAGTTGACAGCTCTGCACCTCTCTTTACTTGGGTGTCCAAGACATACGGTCGCAGGTCTGATGATACGATAACAAAATCGATCATCGACCTGCGACCTAGGGTGTCCTGGTGCCAGGTGCACATATGGACACCCTTATGCATGAACATGGTGTTCATTATGGACAGACTGTGGTTAGCACAGAAGTCCAATAACTGAACACCACTCGGGTTCAGATCGGGCAGGCCGTTCCTCCCAATCACCCCCCTCCAGGTTTCACTGTCGTTGCCCACGTGCGCATTGAAGTCCCGCAGTAGGACAATGGAGTCTCCAAGAGGAGCACCCTCCAGCACCCCAGTCACAGACTCCAAAAAGGGTGGGTTCTCTGAAACATCATTTGGTGCATAGGCACAAATGATGGTCAGGACCCGTTTCCCAACCCGAAGACGCAGGGAAGCAACCCTTTCGTCCACCGGGGAAAACTCCAATATAGAGGCAGCAAGGTGGGGCGATACAAGAATACCCACCCCTGCTCGTCGTCTCTCACCCAGGGCAACTCCAGAAAAGGCCAAGCTCCAGCCCCTCTCCAGGAGACTGGTTCCAGAACTGGAGCTGTGTGTGAGGTGAGGCCGACTATATCTAGCTGGTATCTCTCAACCTCGTACACCAGCTCAGGCTCCTTCCCCACCAGAGAGGTGACATTCCACGTACCAAAAGCCAGTTTAGAAAGCTTGGGATCAGTCCGCCAAGGTCTCCGCCTTTAACCGCCACCTAATCCACATAGCACCGGACCCCCATGATCCCTCCTGCAGGTGGTGAGCCCACTGGAGGGCGGACCCATGTAACTCCTTCGGGCTGAGCCCGGCCAGGTCCCATGGGTGGAAACCCGGCCACCAGACGCTAGCCTTCGAGCCCCTCCCCCAGGCCTGGCTCCAGGGTGGGGCCCCGGTAACCCCATACCGGGCGGGGTACACTGAATTCTTGATATACAATTTATCATGAGATTCTGTTGGATCATTCTTAGTCTGGCCCTTCACCCAGGACCAGTTTGTCTTGGGAGACCCTATCAGAGGCAAATTGCCCCGGACAACATAGCTCCTGGGATCACTGGGGCATGCAAACCCCCCCACCACGATAAGGTGACGATCCATGAGGGGGATGTTTCAGATCATCAAACAAATTTAAATCTTTGTCTAATATTTAAATTTGTTTGATAATATGTTTCAGATCATCAAACAAATTTAAATCTTTGTCTAATATTTAAATTTGTTTGATAATATGTTTCAGATCATCAAACAAATTTAAATATTAGACAAAGATAACACAAGTAAACACAAAATGCAGTTTTTAAATTAAGGCGTTTATGATTAAGAGGAAAAAATCCAAACCTGCATGGCCCTGTGTAAAAAAGTGATTGCTTCCTAAACCTAATGACTGGTTGGGCCACCCTTAGCAGCAACAACTGCAATCAAGCATTTACAATAACTGATAATGAGTCTTTTACAGCACTGTGGAGGAGTTTTGGCCCACACATCTTTGCAGAATTGTTGTAATTCAGCCACATTAGAGGGTTTTCGAGCATGAACCGCCTTTTTAAGGTCATGGCACAGCATTTCAATCAGATTCAGGTCAGGACTTTGACTAGGCAATTCCTAAGTCTTCATTTTGTTTTTCTACAGCCATTCAGAGGTGGACTTGCTGGTTTGTTTTGGATAATTGTCCTGCTGCAGAACCCAACTGTGCTTCAGCTTGAGGTCACGAACAGCTGACCGGACATTCTCCTTCAGGATTTTTTGGTAGACAGCAGAATTCATGGTTCCATTTACCACAGCAAGTCTTCTAGGTCCTGAAGCAGCAAAACAGCCCCAGACCATCACACTACCACCACCATGTTTTACTGTTGGTATGATGTTCCTTTTCTGAAATGCTGTGTTACTTTTACACCAGATGTAATGGGACACACACCTTCCAAAAAGTTCAACTTTTGTCTCGTCAGTCCACAGAGTATTTTCTAAAAAGTCTTGGGGATCAAGATGTTTTCTGGCAAAACTGAGACAAGCCTTTATGTTCTTTTTGCTCAGCAGTGGTTTTTGTCTTGGAACTCTGCCATGCAGGCCATTTTTGCCCAATCTCTTTCTTATGGTGGAGTCATGAACACTGACCTTAACTGAGGCAAGTGAGGCCTGCAGTTCTTTGGATGTTGTTGTGGGGGTTTTTATGACCTCTTGGATGAGTCGTCGCTGTGCTCTTGGGGTAATTTTGGTTGGCTGGCCACTCCTGGGAAGATTCACCACTGTTCCATGTTTTCACTATTTGTGGATAATGGCTCTCACTGTGGTTCGCTGGAGTCCCAAAGCTTTAGAAATAGCTAGAAAACTGAACTCAGCTTTCCAGAGATGTGATAAACCCCAGTTAATTTATGTTTTAACAGGGGGGCAATCACTTTTTCACACAGGGCCATGTAGGTTTGGATTTTTTTTTACCCTAAGTAATAAACACCTTCATTTAAAAACCGCATTTTGTGTTTACTTGTGTTATCTTAGTCTAATATTTAAATTTGTCTGATGATCTGTAACATTTAAGTGTGACAAACATACAAAAAAATGAGAAATCAGGAAGGGGACAAACACTTTTTCACACCACTGTGCATGAGTATGAATGAGAGGGAGGCAGGTGCAATGGTGAAGATGGATGGAGTAGCAGTAGTGAAAGTAGATTAGTTTAAATACCTGGGGTCAGGCATCCAAAGCAATGGAAAATGCACAAGAGAGGTGAAGAAGAGAGCACAGGCACGGTGGAGACGAATGTTGGCGTGATTTGTGACAGAAGGGTAGCAGCCAGAGTGAAAAGGAAGATTTAAAAGATGATAATGAGACCTGCTATGATGTATGGTTTGAAGAAGGTGGTGCTGACAAAAAGACAGGAGATGGAGCTGGAGGTGGCAGAGTTAAAGATGTTAAGATTTTCATTGGGAGTGACTAAGAGGGACAGGATTAGAAATGAGTATATCAGAGGGACAGCTCAGGTTGAGCGGTTTGGAGACAAAGTGAGAGAGGCAAGGCTGAGACAGTTTGGACATGTGCAGAGGAGGGATAGTGGAGATATTGGACAAAGGATGTTGAAGATGGAGCTGCCAGGCAGGAGGAAAAGAGGAAGAACACAGAGAAGATTCATAGATGTAGTGAAGGGGGACAGGGAGAGGACTGGTGTTACAGTGGAAGATGCACGGGATAGGGTGAGATGGAGGCAGATGATCCGCTGTGGCAACCCCTAAAGGGAGCAGCCGAAAGAAGAAGAAGAAAAAGAAATACAGAAAAACTCATACTGTAAATCAGGATGAGGACATGGGACCCAGCCCACGCCTTGACATATGTGGAGTTTTTGTCTTGGTCTCAGACACCAAGTCTCTGCTTAAGCTCCGAAGAAGCTCCACCTTATCTTCTCTTTCTGTGCCATCAGCTGGGAACAAAACAGAATCTACATCAAAACAAATTAATGTCCTGCAACATTTTCTCTTTACAGAAGTTGTATAATGCATGAGTAAAACTATAAAAATCTGAGTATTTTGGATCATTCCAGCCATATGCCAGTGGTTGACAAGCCACAATTACTGTGGTGGTATTTTACATTGATATGAAACATTCTATCCATTTGGGAGAAAATTAATTATAAACATCTTTTATTTTAGTTTTCTTATTGTATTGTGTTCATTTGAACTAATATTGAAGGTTAATGTGTGATTATTTTCAGTTTGATGAACTATTTTGTTCAATGACTTAAAACTTTTAAGCCTTCTATTTTAACCAGTTATTTTATTTACCAGCTGATCATTATCAGTTTATCACAACATTTCAGCCTTATTTGTATGCAAACTGTCTTTAATACAATATACTATAACCGTCTCCTTCCAAGTAATTTTTGTAACTCATTTGATGATTTTATTCTTTTACTTTCGCTATAGTGACAGTTGCAATCAAAATCATTCAACCCCTATGTGGTGTTTGGACATAGCGACTCGCAGTAGGTGACGTCATCACGTGGGAAACTGACCGTGGCACCATACAGCACCACCCTTCTGCTTATAGTCAGTTGTGTATTACTGTAAATAAAGGAGAGTACAGTTCAAAGGAGAGTACAGTTCATGTCTGCTGTCCGCGCCTCATTTCCAGACATAACAATGGCGACAAAGAGAAAAATGGGTCTTCTGGAGGAAAATACAATGCTTTTCCTGATGACAGAAGCATGCGTGGTACCTCCACCGCCGTTCCTAGCTCTGCCAGGTGAGCTACCGATCCCCTGGCCCCACTGGCATGAGTTGTTCCGGACTTTTATTGCTGCTATCGGCTCAAACAATGCTAGCAACAAGAGGCTAAAGGGGGCACTGATCTGCGGTCTCGGTAGTGAGGGACAGTGGGTGGCTCTCTCTCTTGGCCCTGTGAGCACATACGAAGACTGTGTTGCTGTGATAGACAAATTTTTCACTGACGCAAGCAATCCCCTGAAGGCAAGAGTTGATTTTTACTGGCGCCACCAGCGTGAGGGCGAGTCAGTCTGCCAGTGTGTCACTGAGCTCTGTGCCTTAGCTAGCACATGCATCCTTGGCCGCCTAGAAGAAGGATTGGTGCTTGCCATGTTGGTGGAACACACTACGAATATGTGGCTATGGAGCCAGATGTTATGGGCAGGGGACGACCTGACACTAGACGAAGTTGTGAGGATGGCATCCCAAATGGAGACGGCCGACCAGCTATTAGAACAGCTAGCGTTGCCTAACCAACAAGCTCCTTGTCCGGTCCCACGAGCACAGGCCATCACCGCCGCCACCCAGCACTTCGGCCCCATATCTCCCCGCTACAACGGAAAGAAGAAAGGTAGGAAATGGGACAACGTAGGTGAGTGCTCGCACTGCGATGACTGTGGTTCATCCAGACATCAGACTCAATCACCCACCTGCTGAGCTAGAGGGGTGAAATGCTACCGCTGTAAGAAGCTAAACCACTTTGCTAGAGTCTGCTGCTCAGCCTTCAAAGATTCAACGGCCCGCCGAGCCACCATCCATTCAGTCAGCACCAAAAACTGGCCATTCAAGCGGTACACAGTGGAGCTGGATGGCGTTGACATGCTGGATGCAGCAGCCTCGAGGTCTATTTTGAATGTGTCTACAGTCAGAAATCTGTTCCCCCGGAAGACCATCACAGCTAATGTGGAGGACTTATTTGGCTATGGCCACGTCAGAATGGGCATGGTAGGGACAGTCATTTTTTCCGTACGATGCGGCCCTAAAGCCATCTCATCATTTACCTTCCAAGTGACGTGCCAGGGGGCTGACCTGTTGGGCATCAATCTGATCAATGAGCTGGGTTTCTCCATTGCCGACACAATGTGCTCTGCCGTTCTAACAGTCTCCTCATCATGGCAGCGCCGTTGGCCAGCGCTGTTCACATAACTAGGCTGCCTCACCTCTTTCAACCACCGACCACTCATTGATCCGAAGGTGTCCCCAAAAATTTAACCTCTCCACCGACTACCCTTCGCACTATGGGACGATGCCACAGCGGAACTGCTGAAGCTGTTAAAAGCCGGTATCATTGAGTGGGTCAACATTTCCCTTTGGATATCCAACTTGGTGGCAACAAAGAAGACGACGGACGGCCTATGACCATGTATTGACCTCAGAATGGTGAACAAGGTGGTGATCCCTGACAAATTTCCCCTGCCCATGACGGAGGAATTGACGGTGGCATTCCATGGCTTGAAATTTTTTTATAAATTGGACCTCCACCAAAGCTACCTACAGGTTCTCCTTCATCCAGATAGCCACAACCTAACAGCCTTCATCACCCATTTGGGAGTGTTCAGGTAGACCCGCATGCCTTTCGGCCTCAGTTCTGCCCCAAGCTGCTTTCAAAAGATCATGGCTACCATCTTAGCTGGTCTCCCAGGGGTGGTGGTGTACCTGCACGACATTGTGGTGTACGGCGCAACATCAGCCTCCCACGACGTCCACCTTGATAAGATTATGGAGGTGCTAGCAAAACACTGCCTCACACTCAATGGGGAGAAGTGCATCTTTGGAGCAACGACGGTTGAGCTAGGGGGTTGCCGCCTGTCTGCCGAGGGCCTGAGTCCCCTGCACTTGATTGTCAACGCAATACTGCAGCTACCTGAACCATCATGCCCTGCACATCTCTCGTCCTTCTTGGGCATGGTGAATTTTTATGGGCGCTTTATTTCCCAGTACTCAGAGACAATAGAGGCACTGCATGCCCTCCTGAAGCAGGATGCACTCTGGGTGTGGACCCCGGCATGCTCCGCCTCCGTCAGTAAATTGAAGACACAGCTCACCTCCCCACCAGTACTCACCCATGTCAACCCACAAAGCCCCACGTTCATGACGTGCGACACTTCCAACACAGCAGTAAGCGCCATTCTGTCACAACTGCAAGGAGGGACCAAGCACCCAGTGGCATTTGCCTTGAGGTCACTCACCTCGGCCTAGCAGAAGTACTCAGTGGGGGAGAGAGAGGCACTGGCGTGTGTTTGGGAGCGCAAACGCTGGCACATGTACCTATATGGATGACGTTTCACTCTGCGGACAGACCACAGAGCCCTCACAGTGCTGCTGGAAACATTGGGGTCAGGGCACAAACCCCTGCACATCTACAGGTGGACAAAAAGACTACAAGCATACAACTTCAACACCCAGTTTACACCAGACAGAGACAACATGATGGCGGGCCTCCTGTCCCGGGCCATACCTAACCCCACTCTTAACAGTGACCGAGACCCCTGGAGCCGGAACTGATTCACATGCTGCATGGACCACTCCAAAATGCTGTCTCCCTGCAAGTGCTCCAAGAGGCATCTGAACAGGATCTGACACTGACCCAGCTTTGCGCCTTCATTCGCGAGGGCTGGCAGGCCAACGTGCCGAGGGAACTGGCACCTTTCCACAGAGTCAAGGACGATTTATTGTGCTGGAATAATGTCTGTGTGGCAAAGGGGCACTGCATGGTGAGTCCAGAGGCACTAAAAAGCTGCATCTTGACCATGTTACACGAGGGCTACCTGAGTGTCGTCAGGGTCAAACAGCGGTGTAGAGGCACAGTATGGTGGCCAGGAATCGACAAGGACATGGAGATCATGATGAAAGACTGTTCACCCTGCCTGACCAGCGGGAAAACTGGCATGCCACCACCCCCGTCCCTGCAACCACTGCCGTGGCCATCAGCCCCTTGGAAACATGTCCAATTGGACACATGCGGCAAACTGCATAGCGCTCCCTGCACCAACGCTATGTAGGCCTACAACCTCTACTCAAAATTGCCCGAGGTGTTGCCCACTGGCTCAGTCACCACCGATGTAGTCACCGATTTCCTCACCTCTCTTTTCGCCCACTGGGGTGTGCTGGACGCAATCACAACGGACAACGGACTGCAAATCACCTCAGCAACCCCTCACAGCACCAGTAAATATACAGGGAACAGACATCGAGATGGTGACAGCCTATAAGTACCTGGGTGTTCATCTGAACAATAAACTAGACTGGTCACACAATACTGACGCACTCTACAAGAAGGGACAGCGCAGGCTGTTCCTGCTGAGGAGACTCAGGTCTTTTGGTGTACAAGGCGTGCTGCTGAAGACATTCTATGACACGGTGGTGGCATCAGCCATCACTTTTGGAGTGGTCTGCTGGGGCAGTGGCATTACTGCAGCCGATAGGAAGAGACTGAACAAACTGATCAAGAAAGCTAGCTCTGTCCTGGGGCAGCGCCTTGATCCGGTGGAGGAGATAGGAGAGAGAAGGACGGTGGCTAAACTGTCATCTCTGCTGGAGTCCGAGTTCCACCCTATGCAGGACATACTGAATGCACTGAGGAGCTCATTTAGCAGCAGACTACATCATCCCAGGTGCACAACCGAGAGGTTTCGCAGGTCCTTCCTACCAACGGCTGTCAGACTGTACAACGTAAGCAGGGCTGCTCGCAGAGATAGCAAAAAGATGTAACAAACTAATAGTTTTTTGAATGCAAAGATGCAATAGACTTACACAATGGTCCCCTCCGGCATAGAACTAGGAAAATACCGGTCGCTATGGAGAGTGAGAATATGTATGGGCACATAATCATACCATGTAGGATAACTAAGTAGACGGTTGTGCTGTTTCATCCCATCTAGCAACAATGCTCTGCACTGTGTGCGTTTATATATTTACATATTTATTCCATCTAGCTACAATGCTCCGCACTGGGTGTGTTTATATTTATATATCTATATATTTATTCCATCTAGCTACAATGCTCCGCACTGTGTTTATATATCTACATATTATTCCATCTAGCTACATTGCTCCATACTGTGTGTGTTTATATATTCACATATTTATTCCATCTAGCTACAATGCTCCACACTGTGTGTTTACATATTCATATATTTATTCCATCCAGCTACAATGCTCTGCACTGTGTGTCTGTGTGTGTGTATATATATATTTTATAGTAATATGTACATATGTATATTAGCTGCTCTTGCTTGCTTGTTTTTTTTTCTTGCCTTCTGATTGTTGCTCTGAGTGTTGCTATCCCTGTGCTGTTGCAATCCTGGAATTTCCCCGTTGTGGGACTAATAAAGGCTTATCTTATCTTATCTTATCTTATCTTATCTTATCAGATTTCGTGGCTATCATGAAAGAAAGGGGCACCAAACACATAAGAACCGCCTTCCAACACCCTCAGGTGAACAGGGGGAAGTGGGGGGGGGGGGTTCAACCAGACCCTCAAGAACAGTCTCGGGGCACACCAAGCGGATGGGCTCCCGTTTTCAGCCACACTACAGAGCACCCTGCTACATTACAGAGCAATGCCTCATGCCATAACGGGCAGCTCGTCGGCCCTACTGATGCTTGGACGTGAGATGAGCCTTCCCCTGAACCGACTACACCCTCCATCGGTCATTATCACATCGGAGATGCCCTCTTCTAGATGGAGGGTGGTCGAACAGCAACAACGAATGAAGTAAAGGTTTGACAAGAAGCACAGGGCGAGGTGACCTGGACTCACAGTGCTGGATTGGGTTTGGATCCGGCGTCCCAACCGTGCCCACAAGTCGTTTTGGACAACGCCAATACAGATCATAGCGCAGTTAGGCCCAGCCACCTTTTGTCTCACTGATGGATCATGGTGGCACACCAGCCACCTCAGAAAAGTGACACCAACTTTGGCCCCAGGTCAGGAGATGGCTGCAAATACAGTGAGATCAGTGTGGGACTTTGGCAACACAAGACCTACAACCCCCGATGAATGTCGGCCAGAGACAGTGACGATGACACAGCCCGAGCACCACTCGGCCCGGGTTCTGCAGAGACCCCACTACCTTAGGAACTTTGTAACTAATTTTTGAAGTAATGGACTCTTACTTGTAGCCAGGACATGACCAACAATAGTGGCAGAATAATCTACTTGGTCATGCGGGCATGCCGGTAGTCTATCCGGGTGCCCAGGTAGTTGTATATAGTTCTTTGGAGTTTTTCAAGGGTGGGTAAATGTGGTGTCTGGATGTGGTGGCTCGCTGTAGGTGATGTCATCACAGGGCAAACTGGCCGTGGCACCATTTGGCGCCACCCTTCTGTATATAGTCAGCTGTGTATTGAATAAAGGAGAGTACAGTTCATGCCCACTATCCCCGCCTCATTTCCAGACATAACACCTTTCCACAAATTAGGTTTGTTGGTGAAATGTTTGCAATAAACAAATCAAACAAGAACAATTTAAAGTGCTCAACACAACTGATATTACAAGGGGGTTCTCCAAATTTTACACAAAATGCTACTTTTAATGAATACTGCAGTTTCAAAATTATTCAGCCCCTTCATGACAAGCATCCTTAGTGCTTAGTACAGCACCTCTTAGCAATTATGACCTGCTGTAAGCATGATGCATAGCCAGACACCAGCTTCTGCATCGTTCCTGAGGAATCTTAGCCCATTCCTGTTGATGGCCACTCTAGTATCTTTCAGGATGTTTTCTGAAGCCAAGACTTGGTGGACTTTGAGGTATGTTTTGGATCATTGTCATGTTGGATGGTCCAATGACACTCAAGCTTCAGCTTCCTCACAGACGGCATGACATTTTCTCCCAGGATTTCCTGATGCTTGATAGAATCCATCTTGCTCTCCACACGCTGCAGGTTTCCAGCGCCATAGGAAGCGAAGCAGCCCCAGAGCATCACTGAGCCAACGCCATGCTTCACTGTAGGCAGGGTGTTCTTTTCAGGGTATGCTTCATTCTTCCTCCTTCAGACAACACTAATCCATAGGCCCAAAAAGTTCCCTTTTTTTTTTCATCGCTCAACAGAGCAGAATCACAAAACCTCTTTGTCTTATTTGTATAGTTTTGTGCATAGTGGAGCCAACTTTTTTTGTGCTTTTGGGTCAGTAGTGGTGTACATCTTGGAGTTCGGGCATAGAGCCTTTCAGCATTTAGTATGCACCTTACTGTGGAAACTGAAACCTCAGTGCCTGCTGCCACCAAGTCTTACTGCAGGTCTTTTGCAGTCAAGGGTTTTTCACCACCTGCCTCCTCAGGACTCTGGTGGCAGCTGTTGATAGCTTCTTCTTTCTGTCATGTCCAGGTAGTGTAGCCACTGCTCTATTAACTTTAAACTTGCAAACTATGCTTCCATCTGTATCTCTAAGAACATTTGGTGCTTTTGCTATGTTTTTGTATACTTTTCTTGTTTATGCATGGCAATGATCTCACAATTCTCTTGACTTAGCCATGTTTCTAACATGCAATCAAATGTCACCGTCAACAGTCTAGGTATTTCAGGTGTTCTATCTCAGCACACCTGATGCAACTAATGAAGCCCTTGATTGGTTGTATCAGGTCTGCTTGAGACCACACCTGATTTGCAAATTGTGCTCTTATGAGGAATTCTGTTCAGGAGGTTGAATAATTTTGAAAATGCAATAGTCATTGAAAGTAGGATTTAGTGTTGAATTTGGATAAAATCTATGAAATGTTAGTTTTATTTAAATATTTAAACTGTTCTTGTGTAATTTGTTAATTGAAAACACCTGAAAATGTTAATATTTTGCCAATGAATGTAAAATGCAATGGGGGTTAAATAATATTGATTGCAACTAACAACATTCAAAAATTGCCTGTTTTTGCTTTCTGAGACACAATATTGTTTCAAATGGTTACATGTGTGAATCAAAGCAGATGTTACAGATATGCATGAAAAAGTGTGAAGGTGTAGAATAGCTATCCAGTCAGAGAGGAAGACAGATAAGTACAATGTGTCAAAGTTGTTGAAATCGTGAATCATAGACTTAACGAAGAGAACAGGCCTTGTTATATTTGAGCCCACTCTTGTGGAAAAGATGGAAAAGCCAGAACTGTGAAGACAGCGTGTGTGATCACTGTGAAAGAAATACTGCTGTCAGTAAGAAATTGCTAAGGAAAACTTCCCACACCCTTTTCAAGTAAACATGAATTGATTTGATTTAAAAAAGACTGAAGGTGCTGTTACAGTTAATGCCAGTTCATTACCCTTTCCAACACACTGGTACTATAACTGTCAAGGATGGCCCTTGCGGGACATCAATGAGACACTATAGGCCAGGCGATGAGTTTGCATATTTATTAACAAAAGGTACAAATGACAAAATGAACAGCCACGTGGGGCGAAAACACGAACATACACTTAGATACTCAATCACAGACTAAGAGGAAACACTTACTGGGAAACGATGAATCAAAAGGGAGACTGGAGTCGGGGTTAGGGACTCCAGCCAAACGTTGTGTGGGTCCAACGTTGTGCGAGGTCGCAGCGAGGAGTAAACCCCAGCTGCTCCCTTAAATAATGCAATCTGACTAATCAGAAAGGAGAATGTAATCAAGGAATGTAATTCAGCTGTCACGGCGCGGTGCGGCTCTGACAGCCGGAAGTCCCACCGTGACGCTGTCACAACAAAAGCCCTAGAAGATCATAATAACACGGCCTGAAATGGGATGAAAAGGGGAAAATGCTGGACAACCCGAGCGCGGACAGAATCAGTGCTCAGACCATGACAATAACTTACCTACTCTAACTCTTGGCACTCTAACTTGAGTTAGAATGTGAATGATGTTGTGACCTTGACCTTTTACCTTCTGACCCCAAAACATAGCCACAGGTGAGGGTCCCAGTGCCAATCTGTACACCAAGATTAGTAACCATACAGTATCTCTCATGATTAAATGACTGTAGCCCAAAACTGGTTTAGAGTTTTTATGATCGTATGACCTTTTGACCAACCAAAAATAGCCACATGTGCTAGTTCCAAAGCTAGCACATGTGCAAAGTTTGGTGACCCTAGCTTAATCT
Organism: Pholidichthys leucotaenia; assembly: GCA_020510985.1. NCBI lineage: Eukaryota > Metazoa > Chordata > Actinopteri > Cichliformes > Pholidichthyidae > Pholidichthys > Pholidichthys leucotaenia. The sequence goes on from CM035840.1 coordinate 143,325,265, forward strand.
GTTTTCAAGCTAAGGTCACCAAATAGGGACTCTTTACCTGGAGCTATGGTCACAAGGTCATGAACATGGAAAACCAGCAAAAACACAGAGTATGTCACTGATGGTATGCCGGCTTATATCTATTGAACAATGATAAAAAGATAGAGGAGTTACTCAGAGGTATTGCTTGAGAATGCAGAGGAGGGGTATGGATCTGCATCTCTGTTTAGTGACATCCTCATTTGTCATTATTTGCTCTGGACCTTTAATATATGCATTTATGTGATATAAATATCACAATACTGTTTTGACCCTTGACCATGATTCTTTCGTTTAGACGTTTATGAAATTGTGATGGATTTATTGGATTTCATATACTGTAACTTTGATATACAATATTGATTTTTTTCTTCTCTCGTGTTATCAGTGTTTCGTAGATCTGCTTTGGTGTTCATTGTCTTCAGGGACTGTTGTAAAACACTTTTCAAGAGTGCCTGGTATTTGCAGTGTGTGTGTGTGTGTGTGTGTGTGTGTGTGTGTGTGTGTGTGTGTGTGTGTGTGTGTGTGTGCTGGGTGGACACACCGGAATGGTGAGGGATGTGGGTGACAGCAGTTGTTGAGGAGTTGCCATGGTTACCAGCACCAAGAAACAATGTTGAGCAGTGAATGCCTCCCTGTGTTAAAGACTGAATGGATTCCTGAGGTGCACATACATGTATGCATGCTCACTCAGACAGGATTAACACAAGCTCACGCGGTGTCATCATCCAACAGGACTCACTCCTGAATGTGCAGTTAGGAGTTTCTTATTTGAAGCAGAAATGATTCATCGTCAGATTAGGCCACCATAGAAATGCTTCTGTTTCCACTTTTCTAAAGCACTGCTGGGCATCTTAATTTACTGGGATGGGAGCTGCAAGAGAGGCACTAACACAGAGGGGAGTTATAAGGGTAAAAACCAACACTTTCACACTGTACCTGATGGTTTTTTTTGTGAATTTCCCTTTGCTGTGAAGAGGAATTTTTAAACACCACGTTGTGTGCTCAAATCCAAAGGCTTGTTGTTCAGTTTTGTGAGTGGGTCAATGTGCATGTGTGTTGGCGTGCGGAAAAAACAGAGCAAAAGGGGGTGTTTGCCCTTCTAACTCTGCCCCCAGCATGAGCCCCTTCATCCCCCCGCCTTGTTGTCATGCACAGGCGCTCTCCCTTTGGCACAAAGTAGGCTGGCAGCACAACAGCCATGTGTTTTAGCTTCACGCTTTGAAGCGCTCAGACAACTTTTCAGAACTGTCTCAGAGGAACGGGGGAGAGGGAGAGGAAGGCAAAAGAGGAGGGTGAAAGAAAATATAAGTGTGAGCTGGAGAGATGGGGAGCAGAGGGAGCTGCAGGCGAAAACAAGCCGTCTTCCATGGGATGATCTGATCGTGGCTGCTGGATGATTCTTTTGTGGGATAACAACAGTGGAGATTCTGCAACAGGCATAACAATAGGTGAGTGCAGTGGGATGAGTATGTGTGAAAATGACAGCACAAAAAAGAGAAGGCTGAAGTATCATTCTTTTGAATTAAGAAGAAAGAAAGGGAGTGTTTGTGATAGCACATAATTAGCAGCCTAATGACTTACTTTCTCTCCCTTTAATGTACTTTTTTATTGATTTTCCCCCTGTATTAGCATAATGGAGGGCTGCACTTCCCATCCTCACTTTCAGACTTGCTGGATTTTTGTTTATCTGAATAGGCAGTCCGGGGGAACAGTGGTCAGCCCTGTCCCTCACAGATAGAAAATTCCTAGTACCCATCCCTGTGTTGGTAGGGGTATGTCCTCTCTGTGTCTGTGCTGCTTTACTCCATGTGCTCTGGTTTGCTCCCACAGTCCAAAGCCATGCATGTTTTACCTTCATTATGCCTATAGAATATAGAATGCATATATTAAGTGCTTTGTGTAGTCATCAAAATTAGAAAATTGCAATATAATCCCCAAGCAACTGTGAATGGATATGTTGAAAAAGGCTGACATAATCTCACATAGAATTCAATCTGTTTTTTTTCTCCTGTTCCAGAGGGGGCAGTTCCCACTTGGTCTTTCTCGTCCTCCCACTGCATTTAGCTGCCAGCAATAATGCAGCACGACGAGCTGTCAGCCCAGGAGGAGTTCACTTACAGCCACATGTCCACTCTGGAGAGAGGCAGTGGCACTCTGGGACGACGGGGAGACAGGGGAGCAGAGAGAAGGCCAGACAGGGGGGAGCGGGACCGGCCTGAGCGGGACAGCTACACAGTGGACGTGAGGGCCAGTGACCTGCAGCTGGCCCAGCCGGAGCCTCTAAAGCACCCCTGCTTCAGCTACAGGGCCTGGCTTTACAGTGTCCTCATAGGGGTGAGAGGACAGATGGTCAGGGGAGTTTATAAGGAGGCACACCAACAAGATTCAAACATTTTGTCCATAACACCCAAATTTAAAGGTTGGGGTGACTCCCTCTTTATATAATGAGCATCCCAATCTTGAAATTTATGAGTGATGAATGGCAATAACAGATCTTGTTTTGTGCTTCCACTTTTAAAACCGTGAAGAGCATTCTCAGCAGCAGTGATCCGTTCACTCTGTTTACTGTCAGATTTTGCATCTCAAGATCATTGTTTTAAAAGGTGCTAATTACTTCACAAATTAAATTGTTCAAATACAGTAGAGCTTCGGTTACCTAAACTAGTTAGAAAAAGTGTTCAAATTTTACTAAAAAAACCCCACAAAATTATAATTATTATATCATAACACAATCCATACAAAAGATTCTATGTATTTTTTGTAAACAAAGTCACCTTGTGAAAACTACAGTCAAGGGCACATTCTGTGACAAGCAAGCATTTGTTTAAAAAGTGCTCTGATCATTTGTGCCATCATTTTACCTACGCATATACAGGTGTTTGAAGTGGGCTACCAGAAAATTAAATATCCATAAGTGTTTCAATACTGAAATAAAAAGATATATACAATTGTGTAGGAAAACTACAGACCACATTAACCAAATTTAAGCTAATAATGTGGTGATCAATACTGTTTAAGAGTTTTATGTACAAACCCCAGTTCCAATAACGTGGATGTTGTGTAAAAGGTGAATAAAACCAGAATACAATGATTTGCAAATCCTTTTCAACCTACAGTGGTGTGAAAAAGTGTTTGCCCCCTTCCCGATTTCTCATTTTTTTTGCATGTTTGTCACACTTAAATGTTTCAGATCATCAAACAAATTTAAATATTAGACAAAGATAACACAAGTAAACACAAAAGGCAGTTTTTAAATGAAGGTGTTTATTATTAAGGGGGGGGGGGGAATCCAAACCTATATGGCCCTGTGTGAAAAAGTGATTGCCTCCTAAACCTAATAACTGGTTGGGCCACCCTTAGCAGCAACAACTGCAGTCAAGCGTTTGCAATAACTGGCAATGGGTCTTTTACAGCACTGTGGAGGAATTTTGGCCCACTCATTTTTGCAGAATTGTTGTAATTCAGCCATATAGGAGGGTTTTCGAGCATGAACAGCCTTTTTAAGGTTATGCCACAGCATCTTAATCGGATTCAGGTTAGAACTTTGACTAGGCCACTCCAAAGTCTTCATTTTGTTTTTCTTAAGACATTCAGAGGTGGAGTTGCTGGTGTGCTCTGCATCATTGTCCTGCTGCAGAACCCAAGTGCGCTTCAGCTTGAGGTCATGAACAGATAGCTGGACATCCTCCTTTAGGATTTTTTGGTAGACGGCAGAATTCATGGTTCCATTTACCACAGCAAGTCTTCCAGGTCCTGAAGCAACAAAACAGCCCCAGACCATCACACTACCACCACCATATTTTACTGTTGGTATACTGTTCCTTTTCTGAAATGCTGTGTTACTTTTACGCCGAATGTAATGGGATACACACCTTCCAAAAAGTTCAACTTTTGTCTCGTCAGTCCACAGAGTATTTTCCCAAAAGTCTTAGGGATCATCAAGATGTTTTCTGGCAAAACTGAGACAAGTCTTTATGTTCTCTTTGCTCAGCAGTGGTTTTCATCTTGGAACTCTGCTATGCAGACCATTTTTGCCCAGTCTCTTATGGTGGAGTCCTGAACACTGACCTTAACTGAGGCAAGTGAGGCCTGCAGTTCTTTGGATGTTGTTGTGGGGTCTTTTGTGACCTCTTGGATGAGTCATCACTGCACTCTTGGGGTAATTTTGGTCGGTCGGCCACTCCTGGAAAGGTTCACCACTGTTCCATGTTTTCACCATTTGTGGATAATGGCTCTCACTGTGGTTCGCTGGAGTCCCAAAGCTTTAGAAATGGCTTTATAACATTTTCCTGACTGACAGATCTCAATTACTTTGTTTCTCATTTGTTCCTGAATTTCTTTGGATCGCAGCATGATGTGTAGCTTTTGAGGATCTTTTGGTCTACTTCACTTTGTCAGGCAGGTCCTATTTAAGTGATTTCTTGATTAAGAACAGTTGTGGCAGTAATCAGGCCTGGGTGTTGTTATGTCCACAAAACCTGGTATTGAGGAGACGGACGAAGAGGTTGCACTGAACACTGCCTTATTATATATTAAGAGCATGCTACACACAACACTGTGGGGGAGCTGTCCAGGGCCAAAAGAGACAGCCCTAATGGTGGATGCCCCGTATATAGGGCAGTGTGATAACACAGCAGGAAGGCGGTGTCATCACATCGCACTTCAGCATAAAACCCCACATAACACCCACCCCCCCTTTTACAATGTCCAAAACCACTCACTCAAATCGAACCCACCCTAATTTGGAACCCCAATCACACTCTAAACTAAAATAACCTAAGGCCTAACACATTTGCACAAAACAAACCTAAAATAGGACCAGTGGGTGAACTACCACACGACCCGCAAGGCACAGTAGGTTATTCTGCCGCTGGTTAAACTAAAAGTCTTTAATTCAAACTAAAAATTTACCATGCTCCTAAGCTAAACACACAGAACATTAAGCAGAACTATAAACATAAAAAGCTGTCACAGCACAGACACTTGAGGAAAAAAGGTGGAACCGGCATGGGGGAAAACAGTTCAGTCAGAGGGCTTTGAGGCGGCCCTGAGGCGGCCTCCTCCCTGGAGCCTTGAAGCAGGCCCACAGCGGTCCCCCCCCCCCCCTGGAGTTTTGAAACAAGCTCATGGTAGCCTCCTCCCAGGAGCTCTCGGACCCCAGGGCCAATCTTCATGACGCCGGGGCCTGGGTCCCACACTGCGGTAGCTGACTCCCATGGAGCCCCGCCATCTGGAACCACCGCCCAGACACACCGCAGTTTGTTCATGTGCCACACTGAATCGTCTGTCAGCTGAGCATACGCTGTTTCCAGCTTCACCACAGTCCTCAGCGGCACCTGCTGTTTCAGCGGCTGCGGTCTGTTCAATCACTGTCCCAGCCTCCCGCCAACACAAACCTAAACCCAGTCCATGACTTGTAATGGTGCTTTACCTGGTTCAATATGCCACCTTGTGCTCGCCAGCTCTGTGCTCTTCTTCGGTCTGGCGCCTTTGTTACACTATGGCAGTTCAGCAGTCACCATTGTCGCAGCAGACCCCTCTCCCGCTACTGGCTGAAACTCGACCTGAGCACTGAAGGTGTCCGGTGCCTTCCCGGTGTCACTTGCCGGAACGAACCCTACACCCACCAACTCGATCGCTCCCACTGACTGCAGCTGGTCGAGTGCAGGCACCGAAGCCATCCAGTTCCAGTTCCTCCACTGAGTCGTCTGAAGTGCTCTGTTGTGCTACACCGTGCGCTGCATCCGAGTATGTCTGCTGTTGCTGTGCGTTGTTGCCCCCTGCATGCTCAGGGCCCCCCTCCGGGCAGCTCTCCCCCTGAAAGTGTGGCGCAGACGCTCTGGTGTCGGTGCTGTCCATAAAAACCTCATCAGCATTGGTCTCGCCTAACACGGGCTCCCTCTCCTCCAGTTCCGGTTCTGGCTGCACGAGGGGCAGATGCGAACCCAGTCACTGTTCTTCCTCCATTTTGTCTTCACCGTCTGTGCTGCACCCACTCTGTGTGTTACATTTGCTGTCCACACTGTGCTCTTTGGCTAGCATGTCACAAATTATCTCTCTGATGTTCCGTTGTCCTGCCAGTTGTGGAGCCATCTGGGCTGGTACCTCCAGCTGAAACATCAATTCCAGGGCCTCCAACCTCGGCAAGAAGCATGCCGCCAACAGCAGGTTTTCCCGCAGCGCCCTTGCCATCTCTGCCACCGTCCATTCACCTGGCCCGTCTTCCAGTATGGCTCGTATCTCCGAATTCGCTGTGAACCACTTCAACTGGAGCATTATCATTCAGTCCTCTGCGTGCCCAAAGTCACACACACCTGCAGGACAGTGAAGGGCATCCACATACCGTATAAATGACTCCTCCTTCTACTGTCTGCACTGGCAGAACATGGACCTCCGGGCCATTACAAACTCTGGGACGTCGAAATGTTTGGCTAGCAGACCAACTGACACGTTGTAGTCACTGAGGGGTGAAGCGCGGCGGTTAGCTAGCAGCCCGGCCACCTCGGCCCACGGCACTGGTGGTCTTATCGCGCCATACAAACAAACACCCTCCACGCCCAGATAGCAATGCAGTAGAGCTGACTTTCATATCTCTTCCATCTCGTCCAGGCCAAACGCCGACAAGTAGACAGTGAGAGCGCCAAAGCAACGCGCCCACGGGACTGGCAGCTCACCAGGCTTCTCTAGAAATGGTAGTGGTGGCTCCATGCACGCCTCCATGCGGTTATCCTCAGTCGCCAAATGTTATGTCCACAAAAAAAGGTATTGAGGAGACGGACGAAGAGGTTGCACTGAACACTGTGTAGCGTTAACCCCTGGGTTCCAATTTATAAAATCATTCTTTGCTGAAGAGAAATTGCTTCACTTCAAAAGTCTGGTCAGGAATTGCTTTTCTTCACCCAGGAACAGAACTGTAACACTACCCATCGGCCTAACAGTGGAAGTTAATCCCTTCTTCAAGACCTGGAGTCATTTCTCCCTTTCATCTATTTGCCAAAGGAATGCCCAGATGACAGTTATGGTTGATGTTCCCCAGGCACCTGAAAGTCAAGATTCCTCATTAAACTCAAATAGTCCAACATTGCCCCCAATGGCCAACGCAGGAATATTTTTCTTTGAAGCTAAAATATGAATTGTGAACAATGAATTAAATATTTCTGTTCTCAAGAGTCTAATTTTTCAGAAGATACTTCTCAGGACACCATTGGAGACATTGCTGGACTCAGGGATGGGCAATTGTGGTTTGAAATGCTTTTATTGATATGATTTGATATCTGTTGCTTTATTTTCAGGAAGAAATTAATTTTTGCATGCCTATCACAAATTAATCACAGTTACAATGTAGAGACAATGTTCCTTTATTAAGTAGAGTATGTTAGTCACTGAAGTTTGGAGAATTTATGCTTCCATAGGCAGCACACACATTTTAGGAGGATTTCACTTTTCATATCAAATTTCTCTCTCTCCCTCCTCTTTCCTCTGGGAGGTATCCATCTCAGACCTTTGAACAGACCAATCGCGGTCCAAACCTATCTTCATTGCCTTTTTAGTCAGTTTATGACTTCTGCTGAACAAAGAAACTCAATGTTAATTGGTCAAGCTCACTTTTCATGAAATTTAGTGAGCTCCTGCCACACCCTGGAAAAACTTATCTTTGTCCCTCAGTTGGGGTGGTGGTCAGTCTGAGGAAGAAGAAGAAGAATTTTTCTGCTCTCACATTTTTTTTCTCTCTCTTTTAAGTAGGCCCAGAGCCTATCATGCTCTGTGAAAATTCTTTTTCTTTTCTTTAAAGTTCACTTTTTCCTATTTTGCTCCTTTTCCTTAAATTACCATGTTAAGAAGATTTTGTTTGGTTTTTACTAAGCTTAAACCAACTTATTCAAACCACAACACATCGGAAGAAATGGATTTGTGGTGTATTGTTTTTTTATTCAATTTGATTTTCTAATTGGACTTTGAACAATAAACAAATATTATCTTGAATTTGACCACCTGGCCAAATTCCCTTTGCTGTAGATAAGAAAACATCGGCCAGCGTCTACAGTTGTGATCTCAGGAGCATGCCATAACCATGGTAGAACCTGTCTACCAGTCTATCTCAACAGAATTCAAGGACATCCAGCTCGATCAAGGTTGGCATGTGGGAGCCTGCTACCCAAGGAGATGCAATATGATTCTGCTTGACTGACGGTCTGTTGTTCAATTTAAACTTAACCCTTTAACTGCTGAATTCACCATATGGCGCCTGGGGAAACGCAAGGCAACTCAAGCCCCCCCCCCCCCCCGCCAATGGTCGAGTGGTAAAAAATTTTGGCAATAAAATAATTCAGATTTCCAAAGCTATAGCTTAAAAGTTGCAAGAGATAATGGCTTACTTTCTTCTTCCGGCTTTCAGAGAGACCAGACGCATTTCTTCTCTCCTCCTCCCTCCTCTCCTCCCTTCACTGATCCCAGCTTGCTGTGTCCTGTCTGTGTCCCGCTCTTCTTCTTGCTGCATCTCAATCCAAACGGAAAATGATGGAATTGGTGAGCTGGGCTTTAAATGCAATTGACACCACTTTCTCAAACAGAAAATCGGGCCCGGGGGAGCCCAACTGTCCTGCAGGTACTACGGCTGCGGGTTATGTGAGAGACTCATGGGACAATTGGAAACTCATGTGTCTGTGTGATCTTTTGATTGAAGATGTGGAAGACATCTACCTGTTTGGCTTCATGATCACAGGATTTCTGCTGTTTGGCTTTGGAGTTTTCCTGGTGTATCGGAAATTAAGGAAGTTGGAAAGAGCTAATCAAAATGCGGACCCGGCGAAGCTCCTTCAACAATTCGACCAGCTGGGGAGGGCACTGATAGCAGCTAATGGCGAACTGAATCGGAAGATGGGAAACACCTCGGAGTCGCTGGGTGCTCTCCAGGAAATGATTTTAAAGCCTGGAACTGTATATGCAAATTGTGATGCACAGAATTGCATGAGAGGTGAAAATTCTATGCTCTAAGTGAACTGTGCCTATCAGGCCTTGATTCGGCGTCCTTGGGAGAATTCATTCCTCCAGGAGAAAAGATAAGGCAGAAGGGAGTTTTGGCTTCTCTCTAACCCAAACACTCTGATGTGCAGCAATCTGAACTCTCTAAGGACAGCGTCATCATATGACTAGCATGGAACTTACTATCTGACATGCACTGAAGAGAGATGAACTCTTGTGGACATGTTATCTATGTTTAGAATACCATGGTCATAACACCTAGTCGTTGCTTAGGAGAGGAATTTTGTTGTTTATCAGTTACTGACACTTCACACTGCATCCACGTACATCACATGACTGACACACACACACTGGTCTCTCTCTTGCTCTGTTAATGTGTGTAACTGTAACTTGTCTGCTAATTGTGCAATTAGAGGGTTTTTTTCTATGTGATCATAATCTTGCTCACTTGAGCTCTATTTTGATAACTATGCTTTTTTCTCTCTGCCCAATGTGTTACCCCCTCCCCCTCCTCCTCTTTACCCCCACTGTACAGGCGCCTGTCGGCTGCCGCGTCATTAGGGAGCGCTTAACATGAGCGCACCTTAATGTCAAGTAAAATTCCTCGTATGTGTAAAAACGTGCTTGGCAATAAAGTTCATTCATTCATTCATTCATTCATTCATTCATTACTGTCAATTAGAAAGATATAGAATATGATCCAAAGTTTCAGATAGGAATAAATTTACACATCTAATTTGCATAATGTCGCGGCAGCTATATAAATTATATAACTCAGTCAGAAGTGGACTTTGTACACATTTACATAAAGAATGGTCCTTTTTTTTGACGCCGATTTGTCTACAGGGGTATGCTTTTATCTAATCTTCAAAGTACATGAAGCAGACAATCAATAAAATGTCAAAAAAAAACCGCATTTCTCTCTTACCTGTTACCGGGAGGGGGGCTCGCCCGCCCACGGGATCGGTCCGTTTTCGTCCATCGTAGCCAATGTTTCTGTGTTTGTTCAGCCATTTACACCATGTACCACATCTACAAACTCTTATAATTACCCCACGTGAATTTTGTTTGTATTACGTGGCTATTTTTTCTGTTTGGTGCATTTTTCCTGTGGGAATTCATGCCACCTGTGGGCGCCGCCATCTTGGTACGGGGAGCTCAGTTTTTTGTTACATCGGCCTCGATGTAACATGTTTACTTAGTAATTTACACCTGTGTACCACATCTACAAACTCTTATGATTATCCCTCGTGAATTTCGTTTGTATTGCGTGGCTATTTTTCCCGTTTCATGCAGTTTCCATCATCATCACTGCCGCGATGACCGATCGTGAAGGCATACACATTGGTGTGTGAGCTCAAAGTGGAAAAAGGAAGAATAATAATGAGGATTTCTCCTTCTTTGCTATATTCCATGTCAGCCATGATTCCTTCAGCACGTGTCTGCCACCTTCTAAACTGTCAGATCAATAGAGATTAGTACAAATTCTCAGTATAGCTGGGGGACGTCATTAAGTTGACACGTGCAGTTGCTGTGCTGTGCCACTGGGGGCGCATGACCCATCCATTTAATCTGGGCAGTTAAAGGGTTAATTCTTCAGAATATTCCTGGTATAGGTTCTTTAAATCTAAGATTTGCAAACTCTTTACAGAATGTCAAATGCATTCTGTCTTTTCATTCATTAATCTACGCTACTTTTCAGAATAACACCAATTTTCCTTTTTTATAAATAGTTGACTCATCATTTTCTTCATAAAATTGCATCCACTTTTGTTAAGCAATGCTATTTTATGGCTTTCCAATTTCCAGCATATTGCCAAGTTAAACCATATTTCCCTTGGTTCCATAAATGTTTGATTCACGTGTGATGCTCAGTAATTCAATAACAGTCTATGGTGCTCATGATACATGTTGAATTCCCTGTCTCAAGTCATCCAAATGTGTTAAGCTATTCTGGCATTTCTTATTAAACTATTGAAAGACATACGGGAGTTATTGTTTGATTTCATGTCCATATTCTTGATTAAAAGCAGACAAGAACTCACAGGGTTTTTGAGATTGAGTCATCATTGGTACAAATAAAGAACTGTTAATAAAATTGTCCATTATTTTGGACTGGTGCCCCAAACAAGCTTATGTGTCATGTTTGGGGTTGTTCAACCCCGCACATGACTCGTGGCTGTGGGTTTGATCTTTGTTTATTAATTCCAGCTGGTAGTTTGAGCCTTGCTTTCTGGCAGTCCCACGGCCACGTCTCCTTCTCTCGCCAGACATTCACCGGCTGCGTTTTTTCACCACTTACGCACACACACTCATGCACGCAGTCACACTCACACATGCTTACACACATTTGGTTAATTGTCATTCACCTGCTTGCCCCACGGCTGTGACCCCTTGCCCTCATTAGTGATTTGCATACTTATGGGAGGCAGTGGGATCAGTCAGTGTGGCAGCTTAAGTCAGCAATGGACAACCTGTCTCGCTACCTGTTGGTTTCCCTGGACTGCACTATGTTGTTCTTCCGAGCCTTTCCGCTCCAACATGTTTGTAAGTCTCTCTTCAGTTTTGCCTTTTTTCCCCACTCCTTTCTGCTTGGAGTGTGTTGGCAACTCATCTAATCCGAAGGAGCTTGTAGCAGGTTGTCTTATCTCACTTCTGCTCAGATTGTTATTTGGATTTTTTGCATTTTTTTCTGTTATAAATAAACTCGTTACTTTACTGCATTTTGGGCTCGCTGCCAATTTATATGTCCGCTGCGAGGATACGCAGCGGACATGACAGTAAGCTGCTGCCACAAGAGCCCAAGCAGTGAGTAGCGAGTTGTTTTTCCCCTTTCATTTTTTTGTGTATTTTTCACCCACTTGAACTGAAGAGATCATGTCCTGGCTGGATGAAGCGGAGCTGCGGGATGTGTGTGTCCTGGAAGGTCTCCTGTCTCAGATCAAGACCACCGGCACTCCCGAGTCAGTCCATGTAAGCTGGGACAGCGCAGCTCGATTAATGGAGAAGCGTCCATATCTGTGGAGCTGCGCGGAGGCCACCTCCATTCTGGCCTCCATTTTCTCCTATTCATGGGAGAGCAAGTGACAGGAGGAAGCCGCTCCGATGCGGGAACTGCCCCGTGGGGAGAAGAAGCACTCCCAGCAGCTGAAGGCTCGTCACCCTCGTCTCGACCATGGGGCCACTCCTCCTCTACACAAATCTGCAGCTGACTCCTACACCCAGGTCGCCAGGTAAGTGTTTTTTCATCCTTTTTCATCTGAAAATGATGAACCTTGTCTGTCACCGGGGAAAGAGATGCAGGCTGTGCTGTCGCCTGCGTTTTCTCCTCAAGCTGTGGGAATGAAGACCTCTATTCCCTCTGTGTCTCCCCTGTCTCTGCCTGAGGGGCCCAAGTTCATCACAGACACATGGATGGAGGAGTCCGGGCTAGCTGCAGTGGAGACCATCACACCTGGGAGGAACAGGCAAGTGATTTTTCATTCCGTTCATCAATTTGATAAATTTTCTTGCCAGTCTCCCGGGTGTGAGACCCAATGTATACAGTCCACTGGGTCCTCACCACCCGCTGCAGCAGAAACTGTCTCACCTACCCTCTCCATATCTCTTCCTGTCGTCTCTGAGCATCCTTCGGCCCTGGAGCTCAGTCATCGGAATAAGGAGGAGCCCACAGCGTGGAATGACTCTACCCCAGCCCCGCGGAGCTTCTATGGACTGAGAGAGGGCGCTGTGACCGGCCTGAGGTCTGAGCCGATGAAGGAGCGTCCCCTGGCTTCAGTCACCTGGAATCCAGCGCAAGGTGAGACTCCACCTCCAGAATCCATGCTGGGAGAGTCACCCACATTGGAATCTTCACTGGAGGAGGCAAAGACTGCGACCACCACCACACCTGCTGCGGAGGCCGCCGCAGCAGAGTCAGGGCCCGAGCTGCACCTCCAGGAAGCCAAGCCTGTGGAGACGTCGCCCAGATCGTCAAAGTCCTGGACGGCGGTGGAGCTCGAGCTAAGGCAAGTGCTCTGTTTTGTCTTTTTCCTGTGCCTTTTAGGGCATTTTTGCCTAGCTCCAGGTGAGGAACGCCAGCTGCAGCCACATGCTGCACCTGAGCTTGCCTTGCCGGGCCCTGCTGCTGCCGTCGACCCTGACCCCAACTCCTCTGTATCTGAGTCCTTTTCTAGGGTCACCAGTGAGAGGTCCACATTGCCGGACAAGGCAGAGGTTCCAGGCTCGCCACTGGAAGTTATTGTCCTCGCGGGTGCAGCAGGGTTCCCCCCGGGGTCCACCGCGGGTGCAGCCAAGACTCATCCGGGGTCCACCGCAGGTGCAGCCAAGGCCCATTTGGGGTCCATCGCGGGTGCAGCAAGGGCCCTCCTGGGCTCCAGCGTGGGTGCAACCATGGCTCAGTCGTTGTCCACCACGGGCGCAACAAGGGTTCCGCATCATGTTTGGACCATTGAGGGTGTCGCCAGCCGGAGCAAGGACACCAGGGTCTTCTTCGTCCATCCAGAGGTCTGGTGGGGGATTCTTCTCTCCCTGCTGGACACCGTCGTGATCTGCCGGGTCCTGCCACCAGTGGCCGCAGGAGTCTCCTTTCCCTGGTCCGGTCGCACATCTCCCAGTCTCCCGGTGGGCAGACTTCCCCCTGGCTTTTCGCTTTGGTCCTGGCGGCCCAACGGTGTGGGCCAGCCATCTGAGGGTCTGCGTCTCCCAGTTAAGGGGCCAATTTCCATCTCGTTTCACCTGGTCCGGTGGCTGAGGAACCCCAGTCAACCACCTGAAGAACTGTACCGTTGGGGTCGGTGGCCAGGCTTCCCAGGTAGGCCATCCGACTCTCCTTGCCCGGCGGTCCGTCTGTCGTTGGACTTCGGCAGGCCACCTGGCCTGGTTCACAAACGGTCATGGGCCCGGGACTTTGGTCGGCCCCCTGAGCCTTGGGACTCTTGGGTTGGGGAGGGATGATTGTAATTTTGGGGTTGGGGAGTAAGTGTTATTGTGTTGTTCTGTGGTGTTTTCTTGTTGGGGTTAAGTCAGCAATGGACAACCTGTTTCGCTACCTGTTGGTTTCCCTGGACTGCACTATGTTGTTCTTCCAAGCCTTTCCGCTCCAACATGTTTGTAAGTCATTTATCTTTTGTTCATATGAAAGACAAAAAATAAAATAGAAAGATGTCTTTACCTTCTTTACATGTTTCAACTGCACTGCAGCCTTCGTCAGAAGAGTCAGCTGATTGCTGCCAGGTGACATTTATCAGCTGATCTTCGTAGGCGAAATGTCATCTGGCAGCAATCAGCTGACTCTTCTGACGAAGGCTGCAGTGCAGTTGAAACATGTAAAGAAGGTAAAGACATCTTTCTATTTTATTTTTTGTCTTTCATATGAACAAAAGATAAATAATTAAAAGAAGACAAAATGAACCTATTTGACGTATGTTTGTAAGTCTCTCTTCAGTTTTGCCTTTTTTTCCCTGCTCCTTTCTGCTTGGAGCGTGTTGGCAACTCATCTAATCCGATGGAGCTTGTAGCGGGTTGTCTCATCTCACTTCTGTTCAGACTGTTATTTGGATTTTTTGCATTTTTTTTTCTTTTGTAAATAAACTCGTTACTTTACTGCATTTTGGGCTCACTGCTAATTTATATGTTCGCTGCTGTAGAAGAGCTTGGAAGAACGAGGCGATGTGATATATAAAACAAAGTTTATTATCAGCTCCTCTAACAAGTCTCATCCTAGTGCAGCAGCAGAAGAAGGAAAAAGAGACCGAACACTTTCGGCTCTATGAACTTAAACTTGCACATAACAAAAGACATGCAAATCCAAAGCTGACATCCCTCCTTATCTTAATCCCCCCCATTGTCTTCGTACTCCTCCTCATGGCCCTGGGGGGTCAGGGCAGCTCCTCCGGTCTCCACCGCAGTGCCTGGGAAACTCTTTGATCCTCACTGGCGGTTGAGATCTCTTTGTCCTGTTCTGAGGTGTGAAGTCGCCTTACATATGTAATCACCAAACATTCTCATATGCTTCAACATATGTAGGTTATGGAATATATGATAAATACAGACCGCAGCTGCAAGGTTACGCAGCGGACATGACATTATGTGTGTGAAATGAAAACAAATCTTCATTCCTACTCACATTTATATTTACATTAATACTTGTACCAACAATAAAACATCTATAAAACCCATAATTCCCTCCAATTGCTTTATTATATATTAAGAGCACACTACACACAACACCATGGCGGAGTCGTCCAGGGCCAAAAGAGACAGCCCTAATGGCAGACGCCCCGTATATAGGGCGATGTGATGACGCAACAGGAAGGCGGCATCATCACATCGCACTTCAGCATAAAACCCCACATAACAGGTGTGGCTAGAGAAATTGAACTCAGCTTTCCCAAGATGTGATAATCCACAGTTAATTTATGTTTTAAGAGTGGGGGGCAGTCACTTTTTGACACAGGGCCATGTAGGTTTGGATTTTTTCTTACCCTTAATAATAGACGCCATCATTTAAAAACTGCATTTTGTGTTTACTTGTGTTATCTTTGTCTAATATTTGAATTTGTTTAATGATCTGAAACATTTAAGGGTGACTAACATACAAAAAAATGAGAAATCAGGAAGGGGGCAAACACTTTTTCACACCATTGTATAGTCAATTGAATACACTACAAATGCAAGGGACCATATTACAGCGACGCAGTCCAGAGTTAATTGTCTGAGGTGCAAGCTGCTTTTTGGGGCGTTTCAAAGTTCATTTCATTATTACAGCCACACAAAAATGAATTATGTGTCATGAATTGCCCCTCAGCGCAGAGAGGTGAGACCCACATGCAGGACAGCAGTCTGTGGAATTTATTAAGAAAACCAAACACAAAATCCAAAACAGAGCTCAAACACAAAATCCCCAAAAGACAAGCAAAGTAAACTTACAAATTTACTCACCAGAATAAAGGCTGGGTTCTGGAACTTAAGATTCCAGCAAAGAGAAATGAAAATAACAGCCCTTAAATAAGACTAGAAACAATCAAACACAAATAGTACCCGGTGTGAATCACATGAGCAGGCTGGGGAGAAAATGACAATCAGCTGTGCGTCATGAGGAGAGGAGGCCGGGCTGACAGTTTGACAGGAGCACCACCCACAACCTGGCAGTGCCCCTGACGACTGCAGCCCCCCAAAAGAGAAAGAAAGAGAAGACACTGGCAAAAATAAAGTGGAAACAAATAAAGACAAAAAAAAAAACAAAATTTGTAAATAACAAAACTACACTGAAAGTAAGCAGGAAAATAAATCATACAAAGAAACAATACCGAATATGTGAAAACAAACTAGAAATAACATCACAGACAAAGAGCTTCAGAATACAATATTATACAAATAAGGAAAAACAAAAAGCAAAGAAACAGAGCACGGTGAAATCCCCCCATGCACAGATCATGACAGTGCCCCCCCCCCAAGGGGTGGTAACCAGACACCCCGGGCAACATCAACAGAAAAACAAGAGCCCACCCACACTAAGAACCCACCCCACCAAAAGACAAGAAGACAACCCCACCCTGGGCAAGAGGAGGGGAACCCAGGCATGGAGGGACTGAAACAAACCAGAAAAAATAATAAGAACTCCCATAACTCACACCCCAGGAAAACCCAAGCTAGGAGAAAACAAAAAAACCCCGCTCAGGATCCACACCAGGCAAAACCAGGGACCTAGGCCCCCTTGATCAAGGAGTTAGACTGTTCCGGTGGCTGGCCAAAGTCCCAGACCTGGCAGATGGCAAGGTGGTAAGAGTCAGGTGGCCTGCCGGAGAATATGGGCCACCCAACCCAATGGCACAGTCCATCAGGTGGTCAGAGTTTTTTAGCCACCTAAACAGAAGGGGTGGCCCAGGAGGTGGTTCCCCTATGGGGAGGCCCAATGAAAAAAGAGGACAGTGGAGTAGGGGGAACCATGACGATGTCGCGCGGAGGAGGGGGAACCATGAAGATGTCGGGCGGAGGAGGGGGAACCCCGACGGCATCTGGCAGAGGAGGGGGAACCACAACGGTATCTGGCAGAGGAGGGGGAACCACAACAGCCTCGGGCAGAGGAGGGGGAACCATGACAGCCTCGGGCAGAGGAGAGGGAACCACAACGGCATTGGGCAGAAGGGACCACGATGCTTTCGGACCACTCTGCAGCACCCACGGTGGTCCCAGACAGGGACAGAGTTGCACCCTCAGTGGTCCCGGACCGGGACATTGCAGCACCCACAGTGGCTCCAGGCTGGAGCAAAGCAGCACCCATGGTGGCTTTGGGCTGGAGCAAAGCAGCACCTGCGGTGGCTCCAGGTTGGAGCAAAGCAGCACCAGCGGTGGCTCCGGGCTGGAGCAAAGCAGCACCCGCAGTGGCTCCGGGCTGGAGCAAGGCAGCACCCTCGGTGGACCCGGAATGGGCTAAGGCTGCACCCTTGGTGGACCCGGACTGGGCCAAAGCTGCACCCACAGAGGCCCCGGGCTGGGACGGAGCACCTACAATGACCTCAACTGATGGAGAAGCAGCATCCACAGAGGCCCTGGGCTGGAACAGCGTATCTGCGAAGACATCAGCTGGAGGTGGAGCAGCACCCACGTAGGTCCCGGGGTGGGACAGATCACCCGCGAGGACCTCGGCAGGAGGAGCTGGACCCACAGTGATCTTGGGCGGCAAGGCTGGGCCCACGGTGACTTCTGGCGAAGCTGGACAATCTTCGTTGACCCTGGGGAAAAGCTCAGACAGGAGAGGCAGAGAAACAGGGTCAGGGTCACCGGTGGCAGTAAAGCCCGGCGAGGTAAGCTCAGGTGCAGCTCACGACTGTGCCTGGCTCTCCCCACCAAGAGCCAGACAAGATCTCTCCGCTATAGAAACAACAGAAACCAAGGAGAGCACTTGCCTGAGCTCGAGCTCCACCACCGTCAAGAACTCCATCGATCCAGACGATGACATCTCAGGCCCGGCCCTCTATAGGTCCAACTTGGACTCTGTTGTGGCAGCCCCAGCAGTAGGCACGGTGGTGGATGCAGTCCCTAGACCTCCAATGAAGTGGCCCACGCAGGTGGCTCACCTGATGTGGACACAGGAGTTCGGCTTCCTGCTGGCACTGGATCCTGTTCTGCTGAGGCCAGGGGACACTCCATCATCAGCACAGGCTTCAGCTCGGTTGCAGCGCTTTCCCTCCACCCATACTGTGGCTGTGGGACTGGGACCAGGTCCCCCAGGGCCGCAGGCTCCTCCGTCGTCCAGTGGCTCAATTCAGGGGCTGGCGGACCCTCAGGGGGGAAAGGAGGAGACACGGAGAGAGCAGGTGAACAGTCTGAGGCTGCAGCAGATGGTGAGGACTCAGAGGACTGCCTAATCTGAGCCTCACCGTCAGGAGTCAGGCAAAATAATTTATGTTAATTGGATGAGAAGGAAAAACCACTTGCCTGAACTCCTGTGCTGTCATGGTTTCTACTGCAGCAGGTTGAGAATCAGCCCTCTCCGTGATGTCCGTAGAAGAGGGCCTCCCAGGGAACCCTTGAAGAGCCACCCCTGCAGCCACAGTGACGGGCGGAACCAAGGAGGAGGAAGAGGCAGCAGCAGCAGGAGAAAAAGCTGACGGGGAAGTGGAGGCACTGTTCTAGCCGGACATCTTGGAGAGACAGCGGGGACCAGGAGGCAGAGACGTTTGCTCCTGGAGAGGTGGGAGAGGACCCGGTGAGACCTCCTTCAGCTCCTGGGCGAGATCCGGGAGGAGCCATGGCTTATATTCAAGTAGGAGCTCTGTCTCTGCTAATTGGACTCGCCTACGCTCCTCCAGCTCCTCGGCCGATGGTATGGGCCACAGTTCAGGAGGAGAAGGCAGGACTGCTGTGTTGGGACCAGACGGTGTCCATTCAAGACCTCCGGGGACCGTCTGGTGGATGAGCGAAGGTTCAGATTCTGGACAGGTCGAGCGAGTCTTCCGCCCCCGGGTGCGCTTCTTCTTGAGCCCCAGTGACGCCAAAGGGAGGTCCCCCACCTGGGCACAGAGTTTGCTGTGTGCGTCGACAACCAAGGCAAGGAGAACTGTGTGGCCCGGGTAGCTCCAGAGACCGGGTTGAGCCTCGATCACCCGGGCCGCACCGTCCACGAACCCCCAGACCTCTTCAGGAGAGCAGGAGGCTCCAGCCCCCGAGGCAAAACTGGCGACGAGCGTAGCCGGCACACACTGCTCCTCGCTCAGCTCCAGAGTTGAAAAATTGAAGGCAGCAGCCATAATAGAACTCCAGGTGAAAAACAAAAACTGGGGGGGAAGAAGAAAAAAAAAAAGGCTACCTTCGGTGCTGCTGGTGTGAACCAAAAAATTAACACAATTGCAGTCACTGGGTCTCAAACTGGCCAGAATCTTCTGTCATGAATTGCCCCTTGGGGCAGAGAGGTGAGACCCACACGCAGGACAGCAGTCTGTGAAATTTATTAAGAAAACCAAACACAAAATCCATAACAGAGCTCAAACACAAAATCCCCAAAAAACAAGCAAAGTAAACTTACAAATTTACTCACCAGAACAAGGGCTGGGTTCTGGTGGAGAAGAGGGTAGAGAACTTAAGATTCCAGCAAAGAGAAATGAAAATAACAGCCCTTAAATAAGGCTAGAAACAATCAAACACAAATAGTACCTGGTGTGAATCACATGAGCGAGCTGGGGAGAAAATGACAATCAGCTATGAGTCATGAGGAGAAGAGGCCAGGCTGACAGTTTGACAGGAGCACCGCCCACAACCTGGCAGTGCCCCTGAGGACTGCAACCCCCCAAAAGAGAAAGAAAGAGAAGACACTGGCATAAATAAAGTGGAAACAAATAAAAACAAACAAAAAAACATATGTAAATAACAGAACTACTCTGAACGTAAACAAGAAAATAAATCATACAAAGAAACAATACCGAATACGTGAAAACAAACTAGAAACTAGAAAAGCACTTGGAGAGTGCAGACCTCCGCCAAGTGCCACAGTTCCCCCCATACAGTTTTTGTACATTTTCAGATTCCTTGACCATGAAAACACATGACTAGCAACTGGATTGACAATGATAGGATTAGTGGTTCAGTAGTTATTCACGAAAATGGCATTTTCCGTAATGGCGGCCACAGTTCCCCCCATACAGTGTTTGTGTGTACATTTTCAGATTCCTTGGCCATGAAAACATATGACTAGCAATTGGATTGACAATGATAGGATTAGTGGTTCAGTAGTTATTCAGGAAAATGGCATTTTGCATAATGGCGGCCACAGTTCCCCCCATACAGTGTTTGTGTGTACGTTTTCAGATTCCTTGACCATGAAAACATATGGCTAGCAATTGGATTGACAATGATAGGATTAGTGTTTCAGTAGTTATTCAGGAAAATGGCATTTTCCGTAATGGCGGCCACAGTTCCCCCCATACAGTGTTTGTGTGTATGTTTTCAGATTCCTTGACCATGAAAACATATGACTAGTAATTGGGTTGACAATGATAGGATTAGTGTTTCAGTAGTTATTCAGGAAAATGGCATTTTCCGTAATGGCGGCCACAGTTCCCCCCATACAGTGTTTGTGTGTACGTTTTCAGATTCCTTGGCCATGAAAACATATGACTAGCAATTGGATTGACAATGATAGGATTAGTGGTTCAGTAGTTATTCACGAAAATGGCATTTTCCGTAATGGCGGTTTTGTTCTGGACAGTGATCCGGATCACCACCAAAATTTAATCTGTTCTTCCTTGTACCATTTCCAACAATGCCTGAAAGTTTCATCGAAATCCGTGCAAAACTTTTTGAGTTATGTTGCTAACCAACAAACAGACAAACAGACAAACCCCGGCAAAAACATTACCTCCTTGGCGGAGGTAATAACATCACAGGCAAAGAGCTCCAGAATACAATATTATACAAATAAGGAAAAACAAAAAGCAAAGAAACAGAGCACGGTGAGATCCCCCCGTGCACAGATCATGGCATTATGTGCCAGGCACAAGGTGCAAAGAGGCTGGCCTCATGCTCTTAATTATTCAGAGGTGTGTTTGGAGCATAATGTGAACTAAGCCAATCAGTATCTTTGCTCTCATTCCCTTTAATAATCAGGAGATTAAAGAGCAAAAGATCAAGATCAAAGGTTTAATACTAGCTTGACAGCATTTAAATGGGAGGACAAATCCATTTTGTGCTGAGGACAATGCGGGCTTGTTCACAAAGTGAAATTGCTTTTAAGGGCAAGGAACTTTTAAGGAACTTTTTAACCTCCTCCTCAGCCTTGCTTGTACTGGGAAGACGTGATCATAATTACACATGAACTTCATTTAAACTTCTCTTTTAAACCAAGAAAAAGCAAGCTGAGGTCCATTAATATCTGCTGAATGCAAAATTGTTGTTTTAACTCAATACAATGGTCAGAATATTTTTATTTTGAATCATTCTGTTAAAAGAATGTGAAGATTTTCTTTATTCTTAATACAGCAGAGAAAATAAGTATTGAACACATCAACATTTTTCTCATTAAACATATTTCTGATGGAGCCATTGACCTGAGATTTTCACCAGATATCAGTAACAACCCAAGTAATCCATACATACAAAGAAATCAAGGCAATTATGTTCACAAAAACAAGTTATATTTAATAAAGTGGAATGACACAGAGAATAAGTATTGAACACATGAAGAAAAGAGGTGCAAAAAGGTGTAGAAAGCCAAGAAACCCGCTGAACTCCATCAGAATTTAGGAAGTCATCCCATCCCCCATCAGTGCAAATTAATTTCAGCTGGTTAAGTCCTGACTGATAGCCTTTGAAAAGGTCTGTGAATATCAGATTGTCACACCACAAAGAACTCATGATGGGTAGAAGCAGCACTCTCTCTAGACCTTCACAACCTTATTGTTGCAAAACATAATGATGGCATTGGTTACAGATGCATTTCTAAACTGCTGACTGCTACAGAGAGCACTGTTGGAAGTGGAAAGAACATCATTTTACCCTAAACCGGCCAAGATTTCTGACAGAAGAGTCAAAAGAATTATCAGAAGAGTTATCCAACACCCATAGCCCACTCATGGAGAGCTCCAGAAAGACCTGGAGTTAACAGGTACTGCTGTTTCAAAGAAAACAATAAGTAATGCATTCAACTGACATGGGCTCTATGCCTGCTCACATTGCAAGACTCCATTGCTGAAGAGAAAACATGTTGAAGCTCGTTTAAAGTTTGCTGCACAGCATTTGGGCAAGCCAGTAAAATGCTGGGAGAATATAGTCTGGTCAGATGAGACCAAAATTGAACTTTTTGGATGCCACAACACACAGCATGTTTGGAGGAGAAATGGCACTGCACATCCCGTCATGGTGTGGGGGTGTTTTTCAGCACATGGTACAGGCAGACTTCATATAATTGAAGGAAAGATGAATGGACAAATGTACAGAGACATCCTTAATAAGAACCTGTTGCCATCTGTGAAGATGCTGAAGATGAAACGAGGGTGGACATTTCAGCAAGACAATGATCCCAAACACACAGCCAAGGAAACTCTCATCTGGCTCCAGAGAAAGAAAATAAAGCTGCTAGAATGGCCCAGTGAGTCACCTGACCTGAATCCAATTGAAAATCTACGGAACAAAGTGAAGATCAGAGTTCATAGAAGACACCCATGAAAGCTTCAAGATTTGACAGTTTGTGTGGAAGAATGGGCTAAAATCACTCCTGAGCAATGTCTGCACCTAGTTTCTCCATACAGGAGGTGTGTGGAAGCTGTTATTACCAACAAAGGCTTTTCGACTAAATATTAAATGAATTTCACCAAGCGTGTTCAGTACTTCCCTATACTTTCCAATAACTCCCTGTGTGATTCCACTTTATTAAATATAACTTGTTTTGTGAACATAATTGCCTTGATTTCTTTGTATGTATGGATTACTTGGGTTGTTACTGATATCTGGTGAAAGTCTCAGGTCAATGGCTCCATCAGAAATATGTTTAATGAGAAAAATGTTGATGTGTTCAATACTTATTTTCTCTGCTGTATATATTGTGCTATGTAATCTTTTTAAAGAGTGTTTTTAAAAGTCATTTGAAGACTCAGGTCTGAAGAATGCAGCATAACAAGAAACAGCACAGTGTGTGTCCTGTGATAAAGTTGTTATCAGAAAAAGACCGGCTCAAGTTCCAGATGTTATTCATCATATGAAAATGACTCCCTTCCAGTTGATTAAGATATCTGCTAGGATGCCGACTAAAGAGATATTCTTTGTTGTGTGACATAGGTACATTTAAAATTGCATCAAAGACCGTTGAAGACAGCCTCAAACTGAACATTTCCATCTCTGTATTCTGATGTGAATGTCTCCCTTGTGCAATTATTAAAACTTACATTACTTTTTTATGAACTCTCCTCTCCTTATTTTACATTAGAAAATTCTTCAGATAGAACAGTTTTTTGCTAACAGAACAACAGTGAATGAGGTTAAAAAAAATTGCTTTTAAAGAACTATCATAATTAGATAATGATGAATGTTGGCTTTGTACACATCTGCTGGCTCCTCTCCGGGGCTGTGGTGACAGCTCTTTTCCCAGTATAGGGCAGACTGGTAACACTATGGACTGGTAGTTAAATTAAAAAGAAGATACCACCGCCCATCTGTGTGACGATAATACCCCTTCAGGGTAATAAAAAGCACTGGTGCAAGGCAAGAAGCGCGGCACAAAAATCTGCTGTTGATCGTCATAATAGGGCCCAAGATATTTAATGTTCAAATGGATAAACTGCTTTTTTTTGTAAATATTCACTCATTTTAAATGTGGTTCCTGCAACACATTCCAAAAAAATCTGGGACAGGGGCATGTTTACCAGTGTTATATCACATTTCCTTTTAACAACACTGAAAAAGTGTTGAGGAACTCAGGACACTAATTGATGAAGCTTTGTAGGAGGAATTCTTTCCCATTCTTGCTTGATGTACAGTTTCAGTTGCTCAACAGTGGGGGGTCTCTGTTGGCGTATTTTGCACTTCATAATGCACCACACATTTTCAATGGGAGACAGGTCTGGACTGTAGGCAGGTCAGGCTAGTACCCACACTCTTTTACTACGAAGCCATGCTGTTGTAACACGTGCAAAATGTGTTGTGACATTGCCTTGCTGAAATAAGCAGGGACATTGCTGAAAAGGACTTTGTTTGGATAGTAGCATATGCTGCTACAAAACCTGTATGTATGTACCTTTCAGCATTAATGGTGCCCTCACAGATGAGCAAGGTACCCATGGCATGGGCACTAACACAGCCCCATACCATCAAAGATGCTGGCTTCTGACACAGCATCCATGATTTCTATAAATAATTACCTCCGCCAGGCCGAAAAGGCCAGGAGGAGGTTATGTTTTTGCCGGCGTTTGTCTGTGTGTTTGTTTGTCTGTCTGTCTGTTTGTCTGTTGGTTAGCAAGATAACTCAAAAAATCTTGGACGGATTTCCATGAAATTTTCAGGCGTTGTTGGAAATGGTACAAGGAAGAACTGATTAAATTTTGGGGGTGATCCGGTTCACCGTCTGGATACAGGAATTTTTTAAAGCATTTTTCATTCAACACTGTGACATACAGCCATTTTCAACATGTGCGCAGGCGCAATGGAGGGCGCTGGTCGTCGTGTCTGCAACACAAACTCTGCGTTCTTCAACGTTTTAGGCACAGAAGGACGCGGAAAACACTGCTGGCCTGGGCCCGCCAGCGTGCAACTACAAAACCTCACACGGGCAGCTGTCCGCCGACGGATTCTTTGGCAGAAATTCCCCGGCCAGCCATAGGAGCTGCGCATTTGGCAGAAATTCACCGGCCAGCCATAGGCGCTGCGCAAAAACGAGCTCTCTGCCGGCGAAGCTTCTAAATTCTCGTTTGCCGCAGAGCGCAACCCCCAAAAAAATAATATTGTAGCGAACTCAATATGAGCACCCTACTTGGCTTGCCAAGTGGGTTGACCCTATTGGCGACACAGGTAGAGTGTGGGACTCCGGAGCGGGAGGCGTGAGTTCAAACCTCCCGGTGGGATGTCGCCATGTCGAGCAGCACGTTACAATGTAATATAAAACCCACGCCAACCTGTCTACCAAATTTGCATCCGTCAGTGGAGGAGATGGATGCAACACTTCAGTTTATTACCTCCGCCAAGGAGGCAATGCTTTTACTACTGAACCACTAATCCTATCACTATCAGATTGATTGTCATTGATTAATTGTGTGTTTATTGCACTGTCCCTGTCAAATAAACAAATAATCATTGTGAATCCAATTGCTAGTCATATGTTTACATGCTCAAGGAATCTGAAAAAGTACACACAAACACTGTATGGGGGGAATTGTGGCGCTTGGCGGAGGTCTGCGCTCTCCGAGTGCTTTTCTAGTTTGAAATGTGAACTCATCAGACCACAGCACACTTTTCCACATTCAGTCAGTCAATCTCAGATGAGCTCAGGCCCAAAGCAACCGGCGGCATTTCTAGGTGTTATTGATATATGACTCTTGCTTTGCATGGTAGAGTTTTAACTTGCACTTGTAGATGTAGCGACAAACTGCATCAACTGTCAATGTGTGACAAAGCGCTCCTGAGCCCATGTGGCAATATGCTTTACACAATGATGTTGTTTTTTTTAATGTAGTGCCACCTGAGGGATCAAAGGTCAATAGCATTCAATGTTGGTTTTCGGCCTTGCTGTTCACATGCATGAATTTCTCCAGATTCTCTGAATCTTTTGATGGTATTATGGACTATAGATGATGAAATCCCTAAATTCCTTGCAACTGTATGTTGAGAAACATTCTTAAACTGTTGGACTATTTGCCCACACAGTTGTTCACAAAGTGGTGAACCTCACCCCATCCTTGCTTGTGAATGACTGAGTCTTTTGGGGATGCTCCTTTTATACCCAATCATGACACTCGCCTGTTTCCAATTAACCTGTTTACCTGTGAAATGTTATGAAAGGGTGTTTTTTGAGCATTCCTCAACTTTCCCAGTCTTTTCATGCCCCTGTCCCAGCTTTTTTTGCAATGTGTTGTGGGCATCAAATTCAAAATGTGTGAATATTTGCAAAAAAACAATAAAGTTAATCAGTTTAAACATTAAATACCTTGTATTTGTAGTTTACTCAATTGAATATAGGTTGAAAAGGATTTGCACATCATTGTATTCTATTTTTAGTTACATTTTACACAACTTCATTGGAACTGGGGTTTGTAATTGCATATTGTATATGCATACATACATGTGCATATGTTTGTGCTTAAATGTGGATCCTCAGGGGAGTCTACTCATCACATCTGGTTTCTCTCTGTACCTGGGAAATGTGTTTCCTGTTGCCATGGACTACCTGCGCTGTGCTGCAGGCTCTGTAAGTGGCCATCGGCGTCCGCTTCATTGTACACTCTCTTATTCTACCTCTAGCTTACCGTCATCACCTCATTCACATTGTTTAGATGCCAAAGACACATTTTCATGCAGCATCTGTTGATTTATTAATGTTCATCACAGGGAATCCCTGCAGCAATAGCCAGTTTTGCCATTGCCAAGAACAGACATGTTGCAGTAAGTAAATAATGACCTCACTGTAAATTATCTTTTAATGTTTTTTAAAGGTTTTCATTAAAGGAAATATAATCTTATTAAAGGTCTTGTGTTTCTATGTTTCTTTAGGTTTCAGATTTCCAGGTGGTTTATGTGTCAACATTTGCTGTGACCACCACCTGCCTGGTTTGGTTTGGCTGTAAACTGGTCTTGAATCCATCAGCTGTCAATGTAAATCCATCATTACCCTCTTTAATAGGAACCACCAACGTGAACATACAGTTTTAAAATCAGGCATTTCATGTGTTTCCATCCTTCACAGTGGTGTTAAGCTGCTCTCTCTCTCTCTCTCCTCCCTCCCCCTCTGTCTTTTCTCAGATCAACTTCAACCTCATCTTGATGATTTTGTTGGAGGTGTTGATGGCCACCACTGTCATTCTGTCAGCCCGCTCTGCAGAGGACTGCTGCTGCCACCGGAAGGTGTGTGTGAGTGTGTGCATGCTTAAACGAGTAACTATGACGTATTTTGTTTAGACATCTGATGTCTCTTCCTTCACACTTTCCCTTCATGTTTCATTCCTCCATTACAACCACATTCAATAATCCTCTTTATATCTTAGTCATACAACAGACCTGTGGTCATCAAACCTGCTGTGTTCCCCACTCGACTCCTAAAAGCATACTCTGTGAGTATATGGCGCTTTTCCACTAGTACCCAGTCGACCTCACTCTACTCTACTCTACTCTACTCTACTCTACTCTACTCGGTTCGGTTCTGTTTCCATTGCAGCTGGGTACGCCTGGGGTGGGTGAGATTTTTTTACAGCAAGGCGGTGCCACACTCCCGTGACGTAAAACACGCAACCCAAGCAAAACATAACATGGTGGCTGTACAAGGTGACTCCTCGGTCTCTGGCTTTTTGTCACCATAAAGGCCAAAAAGGACCACCAGAGAAGGGGACAGGCAGTGAGACGAAACACTCTGGAAAAGTACTGGAGCGTCTGGGAAGCCATAAAGCGGAAGACGTGAGGATACAAACTAGATCACATATGATGGTAAGCTAATGATTGCTAATGTTAGTTTGCTTTAAGTCCGCCGTCCTACGTTGTAATGTCTGCAAGTTATCACTACTAGGTACTAAAATATGTATGTTGTGTGTGTGTGTGTGTTTCAGATGGCTCTGCTGTGGGAAAATTACTGCTTCAAACCGTCGGTCTGGGCGTTCAACACAGCCTCTCAGTGATGTTACCCCAGCTTCACAAACGATCAATGGTTATAGAGCTTAAGAATGTATGTAGAAACGTTTAGCTTCCTGTACAACAAATTGCTGTGATCTGTGTGAAAATCATGGAGAGACTGTTGAGACATCATGTCATGTACCTGCTCCAGCAGCACTGAGTCTGTGGTGGTGTCATGGCAAAAACTGTTCAGCTGACACAACTTGATCGCCAGGTTGTAGTTATGGGGTTATATTAACCACAAAATATATATTCAAAAGGTAAACAGTACTGAGTTAGGTATAATAAGATATATTTAACAAATATGATGCATTTTAGGCCAAAACAAACTTGATCTAGGATTAAAAGCAATTAAAATAATGCAGTCACAAGGTTACACGGAAAATACTTGATTTACTAGATACATGTACTGTAGAGATATATATTCTCTGCATCAACAATGTACTATACATGTATTCATGTAGTATTGCACTGGAAATTTTGACAATAAACCTTTGAAATTTTTGCAGATGTGTCTCTTTTGTTGCAGATGTGTCTCTTTTGTTTTATATGTGAAGGTTACCACCAAGTGACATAAATTAAATACTAAAAAATTGGAAAAGCTGTCTAAGAACAATCCAGCAGTTTGAGAAATCACTTTTGGTTTGGTGTAAGTCTGTCAACAGAATTATGAACCATAAAGCAGTTTGTGTAAAAATGTTAAATCCCATTAAACCCTAACTCAGGGGTGTCCAATCATGTGTCATGGAGGGCCAAGACCCTGCAGGTTCTCTCTTCTACCCAGTCTCTTCAGCAGGTGTTTTCACTGATCAGCAGTCAGTAAAAAGAAATTCAGTGGAATCTGTTGTTGAAGGCACTGTTTGGAGGTAAAGCCTTCAGGGTCTTGGCCCTCCATGGCACATGATTGGACACCGCTGCCCTAACCCATTATGATAAAGTACAGATGCTAATATGGCCCAGAATTCCTCCATATACTGGTACTATCACTAAAGTGTGCAATGTCTCCTGCGGTGGCACATCCAGCAATACAGTCTTCAGTAAATAAAATAATTGTTTTTAGTTACTTTTTCTTAAAAATGAGCCATTATTTTCAAAGTCACTGAAAAATGGTTTGTACTGTTGACTCTTTTCCCACTGGTGCCTTAACAGACAAAATAGAAAATCATGATGCAAACACATAAGTCACTAAATTGTTTATTACAATCAGCAGCAAATTCCAGATTATTCAGAATGTGCAAAATTCAAACTGTAAAAAAAAAAACTTAGAATGGGTCACACACGCCGGCCACACTGCCTCACTGAGAAGCAGCTGGGATGTGCCGCTCAAGCTGGTCCCAGTTCAGCAGATCTTCAGCCTGCATCTCTGTAAATAGTGAGGCAAGGTCCGGTTTGAGGTGGATCGTTTCCCCCTTGCCTAGACAAAAGACAGAAATGGGTGGTGGTTAATTAATGCAAGTTTAAAACATATTTAGGAAATACACTTGTTGCTAAAAGCCAGTGGTGGAATGTGACAAAAAAGGGCTTCATTGCTGTATTTAACCACAATTTTCATGTAGCTGCGCTTCAGTAGATTTTACAAGGGCTGGGTTACATTTAAAATCAATTGTTACCTCCGCCAAGGAGGTTATGTTTTTACCGGGGTTTGTTTGTCTGTGTCTGTCTGTTAGCAACATAACTCAAACAGTTATGAACGGATTTTGACGAAATTTTCAGGACAAGTCCAAAATGGGACAAGGAAGAAATTATTAGATTTTGGGAGTGATCCGGATCACCGTCTGGATCCAGGAATTTTTTAAAGGATTCTTTTTCATTGTGAGATAGGGCCATTTTTAGCATATCTGTATATAACTCCACAATAAATGGTCAGGACGCTTGCCAAAAAAATACAGGATAAGATCCCAATAGGTTTGAGGAAATATCAAAGACTGATCCGGATCCTGCAAAAAATCCAGATACTGTGATCCAGAACAGGAAATAATAGGGGATCTTTAGAATTTTCATCACTGTAAGTTAACAAATTAAGATATAAACATACAACAAACAACAAAATATAGCCAAGACACAGAGGAATCAGTAGTGTGCCGATGGATTTGTTGTATCTTCAAAAGCTATGGAGCTATATCCAGAAGAAAACCGCCATTACCGAAAAAGTGATTTTTGTCAATAACTACTGAACTAATAAAGATATCAATGTGAATCCATTTGCTAAAGTATGTTTTGATGGTCAAGGAATCTGAAAATATAGATAAAATAAATGTACGATTATTATATTTGGGGAAAATCCCAATATTAAGGGGAACTGAGGTACTTGGCGGAGGTCTGCGCTCTCCGAGTGCTTTTCTAGTTTTTACTGTGGCGTCAGCAATCAGAATGAATTAATACATTCAGTTGAATGGAATATAGTACTTTAACTGAGGGTGTGCATCACCGAGTATGGAGTCGCTCTGTCAAAATATGGAATTCTTATCAATAAAAGTTTAGCCACCGCTCTGTCACCGCTGTGTCTCTTCTTGCCTTAGCTTCAAGTGTGGGCGGTGTTTTGCACTTGTATTGCTAAAATATAAAAGGATGCACTACAGTGGGTCTCAAATATTTGTAATGTGTCCTGCTATTATAATACTGCATTAGTTTATTGATGATAGACTATAAACTACACATATAAACTAAATTATATTGATGACTGAACAACTCCCATCCCCCAAAGTGCAACATACAGTTATGAACATAACTCACAAAGGATCACACAAGTGATTTGACAAAAAAAATAAATACATTAATAAGCGGTTAATTTTACAGTTGATGTGCCATTCATTTTCAATTATTCTGTAATTAATATTCACACAGTCAAATAAATCTCAGTTCAGTCCCTTTTATATTAAGTGGAAATTGTGCTACTTTGGTTTTGGCACTTTACCTATAAAAGCAAAGGATTTCAGTACTTTCCACAGTGGCAAGGTCCGTTGTGGGGTGGCTGCATTTCCTTTCCTCTTGCCTAGACCAAAAACAGAAATGGATGGTGGTTAGCTAAAGCAAGTTCAACACATATACAGGTACATCTCAAAAAATTAGAATATCATGAAAAGTTCAATATTTTTGTCACTCATTTCAGAAAGTGAAACCCATATATAGATTCATTACACGGACAGTGATATATTGCAAGTGTTTATTTTAATTTTGAAGATTATGGCTACAGCCCATGTTAACCAACATTTCAACAGCCAACATTTCTATTTAAAAACTATTTTTTAAAATTAATTTTATGTAATATTCTAATTTTTTTGAGAAACTGAATTTGGGGTTTTCAGGAGCTGTAAGTAAATTAAATAAATTAAAATAAATAAACGCTTGAAATATATCACTGTCTGTGTAATGAATCCATATAATATATGGATTTCACTTTCTGAAATGAGTGACAAAAAATATTGAACTTTTTCATGATATTCTAATTTTTGGAGATGTACCTGTATTAGAGAAATACACTTGTGAAAGTCAGTGGTGGGATGTGACAAAAATGCTTCATTTCCCTGACCAGTGAGCACCCCAGGATCCACTCTGTACATGTACAAGTACATTATCCATCCAGGGATTTATGGTAGAACAGAAACAGCACGAAAACACTGTTCCAATGCTCTTTTTTTTTTGAAAATCCACAGAATAGGTATGTGGGTCTATTCTTACCCTTTAGAAAATTATATGAATCATTTTATAAATCACTGGTTTGACAATGCACTTGAATATGTTGAGATTTTGGATCCTGGGGCCCACTTGACCTGTATCCAAAATATAAACACAACACTCTGAGGGCGGCGGACCCCTGGCATGTGAAAACAGATTCTAGAAAGGAAATACACACAACTTAATGCACAGCACCAAAGTGCAACACGTACACAAACCAGGACTTTTACCAGGATTAGCATATTTCATCGTTTTGCTCTCACAAGTGAATACTTCGGACAAAGCAAGCGCAAATCAGCAGAGTTGGCGACTAGCTAGCTAGCTACTAGCTAACACTCGTTAGCCAGCACAGGATGGTGTTGTATTGCTCAAAAAAAGTGAGCTTACCACCAACAGGATAAATAAGCGAAAGGATGCACAATATCACAAATCACTCACCATCGATGGTTCTCTCACTTTCATCTTCAGCTTGTCCGTAATCCGGTTTTATGCTGGGCTGCTCTCTGTTTCGGTGCGGGGTACCTCCATGTCGCTCTGGATACTGATATCTGCCACCAAGCACAGAAAACTCCGCACCTCTTCTTTGGACCACGGTGTAGATTTCCGTGAAACCTACAATGCCATCTCTATTAATATCGTGTTTACTCGGTGACCAAGTTTACTCCGTGAACTTTTGCAAATGGTGGTTTGGAGATTCTTCAGAAGATGGACGCTTTCATGACGTTACGCCCTGACCAATCAGTGGCCTGCAGTCTGTTGGCGTCACATTTTTGGCTCGACTTAGCGCGGCTGTACCCCGGCCTCGAGTCGGTACTAAAAAAGTACCTGGTACCAGGTACTAATGGAAAAGGCTACAAACCGAGCCGAGTAGAGTTGAGTAGGGCCGAGTGGGTACTAGTGGAAAAGGGGCTTTAGTAGTCACTTATTTCCAAGATGCTGTCTGATTATAGATCACTGACACATTTCTCTAATAGGTGATTGAAGTGATTGTGGGAATCTCCGCTGTGTTTGGAGGCATTATTGCGCTCAACATGGATGCTTTGCTGCCTGGTCCCTACTTGTCTGTCACATTTTTCTGGATCCTTGTAGCAGTAAGTTAAGTTTGCAGGGTTTTTGTTTTTTTGTTTTTTTTTAACTCAGCCGGCGGCTCAGAGTGATGAGATGTCTATGAGATAACTTTGTGTGTAATCCTCTGCAGTGTTTTCCCAGCGCTATTGCCAGTCATGTTGTGTCAGAATACCCAAACAAATGCCTGGTGAGTGTCCTATTCCTAATGTCACAACAACAACAGTGTAAATATTTGGTAGCTTGACAGAGTTACAATTAAGGACGTTTTACTAAGCAAAATATATTGGATTTGTCATTGGACTTACTTAAAACACTGATCTATTCTATGACTTTCCTCTGCTTTCAATGCAAACTTTTTCTCTGCAACTCAGCAGCATGGTGGTGCAGTGATTAGCATTGTTACCTCATAGCTAGAAGGTTCCCGGTTTGAATCCCCAGGCTGGCAGGGGTGGGAATCTTTCTGTGTGGCGTTTGCATGTTCTCCCTGTGCTGTGTGGGTTTACTCCGGGGGCTCCAGTCTCTTCCCACAATCCAAAGATGTGCATGTTAGGTTAACTGGTGATTCTAAATTGTCTCTAATTATCTAACTCTGATAGGCCCTTAGAAAAGAGGGTTAGTGTAACTACTAGTGAAGCACATTGAGTGGTCTTTGAGACTAGAAAAAGTGATATATAAGTACAGGTCCTGATTCTGAAGGTATTTCATTAGAATAGATACCCGCATTTTCTTTTGAGAATGTATGGACTTGTTCTGTTGGCTTTGTGCCATTCTTTTTACCTATCACTCATTTTTTCCTATCCTTGATTTCTCTTAGGTGGAGGTGCTCCTTGCCATCAGCAGTGTGACGTCTCCCCTGCTCTTTTCAGCCTCGGGCTTCCTGTCTTGCAGTGTGATCAGCTTTATTGAAATTTTTCTGTATGACGTCCCCACAGCCAAGGTGAGCTTTTTGTGCCTGGTGCATGTTTTCCAAGAGATATCTATCCAGGCTTGGCCTCCATTTTTAATACGTGTTTTCGTATATTCCAGCAATCCTATGATATCTTGCTGCTGATTTTGATGGTGCTGCTGCTGGTTCAGGCAATTCTTACTTCGGTCACTGTGGTGCACTGTGCCAACTACAAGAGTCAGCTCCGCAGGGCGGCTCCAGAGTGTGACGACAGCATGCACAACACAACATATTACTGTGAGGTATGACAGAAGAACACCCATCTCCTGGTTTACATTTAGTTGGTGATACTTCCTCTAGTACTTTTGAGAGCCATAGATAAAAACATACAGAATCAGTTACATTCTTTTTCACCTCGAAAAAAAATCTGGACTGTATCAAAAACGTGTGTCCTTCAACGGCAAAGAAATGACCAGGACCAAGTTTCAAACTACTCATCAAGCTTGCTAAAAATGTGTCTGGGTCTGAAAAAGCACAAAAGCAGCACTATCACCAGCACTGGCGCTGCATTAGAGTTGAAAAAATGCATCTGGGCTGTGCAATGCTTAAATAAAGGCTCATGCCAGTGTCAAAAGGTTGGGACAACAACTAAAGTTTTCTGGGAAAAATTTATACACATCATGCTTTCACCATGTGTAATTATCATTTAAACGTGACATACTGTATATAGAGTATTCATATGCGGAAAAGAACCAGCAGTTCTTCCTCACACACTAGTTGTCTGAAAGTTTTTACTTCCACTCTTTTGATTCTCTCTCTCCTCCTGTTATGCTCCAGCAGCAGCAAGCATCCAATGGACCGCTGCCGGATTTTGACAAAGACCGAGCCTGGAAGGCAGTTGTGGTCCAAATGGCTCAATGAACACTCCTATAATGCACAGAGAAGTTTGGTGAGATGTGGAAAAAATAGGGCATGAAACAAACCGAATTAGCCTTAAGCACAGTTCAAGCAAGCAATGAAAATTTAAAGCAAGAAAGGAAAGCACGGAGATGGGAAGGAAAGAGATGACAGACCTTGGAGACTAAAGTTAAATACCAAGAGGGAAGTAAAATGAAAAATGTTTTTTGTATCTGAGCGCTTTGCTTTGTTTTGTGTTGTTTCTATCCTTGTCCCCACAAACTATGATTAAAAGTTTTTTGAGCAGGTTATTTTGATTATATTTAGTACGACAAAAGATGCAAAAAAGAGATGATGTTAGACTATTGGCTAGCCGCTAAAGTATTTATGGCAGATAACATAGTGTCAAAAGTCTTGACCTGCTAAGCTCTCTTCTGCACTTTAAAATGTATAACAGATTTTTAATTTAATTAATTTTTCATCTCAGCAGCTTTGTTTATTGTTATGCTGTAATTATGTGATGACAAATGTTCTTTTATATAGAAATAAAGTGCAAAAACAAAACATTTGTGGTATCCACTGTCTTTACTGTCATTGTGATTAAAATTTATATTCCAATAGATGATATATGAGGTCAGATTTGCCTGCATCTGAAAACAACTTTCCAAGAATGCTGCTCTATTATATTCAGAAAAATAGATGAATAGATGGGTAATTATGGTGTATATAAACTGTTAAGATGTGTGGACTGTGATGTGTGAGTTTGGGAGGGTTTGAGCTCTGGGGCTTGCCGTAGCCGGTGTCAGACGGGATGACGTCAGGCAGGCTGTGGCCGCTGTACATATATCCATACTTCTGTAATAAAGTTCAGTTGGTTGTTCAGCATAAGACGGCTGATGGCTCGTTTATTTCATACATAACATTTGGCGACGAGAGGTAAAACCATGGAGGCATGCGTGATACCACTGTGGCTTTTTCTTGAACTTCCAGGGAAACCACCAGTCCCGTGGCCACGATGGCTGGACGCATTTGAGACCTATATTATAGCGTGGGACCTGGGAAAATTGGATAAAGTAAGTATGCGAGCACTGCTTGTCCACAACCTGGGTTTTGAGGGACAGAGGATTCTTCACACACTTGGTCTGACGGACTCGTATGAGGATGTTGTGAAGCTACTAGCTAACTATTTTACTAGTCGTGAGCTAGTACAGCAATTCGTCACTGACTTGAGACAGTTGGCTAGCATGTGCCGTTTTGGGCCATTAGAAGATGAAGTGGTGCAGGACCAGTTGGCCGAACACACATGCAACGCTGGGCTATGAGCTAGGTTGCTAATGGCACCAAATGACTTGACACTAGATAGAGCGGTTGAGCTAGCACTCCAGTTGGAGGCAGCAGAGAAGTTAGCCTCGGAGCTAAATGGGCACCAAACGCAGAGACTGCCCGAACAGATGACGCTAACCAACGCAGTGGACACGGAGGACGAAGAGAACACGGCAGAAGAGTGCGAGGCAAATGCAGTGAGCTGTAGATCTGCTCTGAGAGGCCCCGTCTGCAGGAGTTGTGGGTCCCCGACGCACCAGGACAGAGCACGAGTTTACCCAGCAAGAGAAAATGGTGTAACAAGTGTGGGCACCTGAACCATTTCACCAGAGTGTGCCGGTCGACAGCACCGTGGGGACCGCCATGTAAGCCAGCACACCCGCCAACAATGACCATTCATTTGGTAAGCCCCAACATCAGTGGTTATTTGTACGGCATGGTTGAATTAGACAGAGTAGCCGTACCACTCCTGCTTGACATGGCAACGGTGTGGTCGATGTTAAACTGGGCCAAGGTGAAGAAGTTTTTCCCCAAACACAAAATCAAGAACCCAACGCCACTGTATGGATATGGTGGTCACAGACTGTGCAATATCAGAACAGAGGAACTGACTGTTTGCTGCAAGCCCAAAATTGTGTACGACTTCCCGTTCCAGGTGACAGCACACAGTGACAACATTATGGGATGTGACCTTTTCTACAGACTGGGCTTCACTATCAGAGACAGTGCTAGGTTCGAATGGTCTGGATGCGGCAGTTGGAGCACAGCGGACCTTGATGACGATGATGTGATTAAGATCAGCACCACACCACCCACCCTGCGCTCTCAAGAGGAGAGCCACCCGGAGGCAGAGCCACTGGACTTGCCTCCGTTCCCCCCTCAGCCAGAATCTGAGCCACAGGAGAGGGAGCCCAAGCATGCAGAGACCCCCAAAGCGCAGCAACAGCAAACAAGCATAAACATAACACATGACGCAGCACAGCAGAGCTCTTCAGACAGAAAGAACCTGACTGCTCCCAGGCCCTCGCTCAACAAACTACGGAGGTTACGACTGAGCTGACAGGTGAAGAGTCCACTTCAACGAGCGACACCGGAGAGACACCGGACACCTTCTGCACCCATGACGAGCCTCAACCGACGACGGAGACAACGGGTGAAGGGTCTGCAATGAACATGGTGACTATGGAACCGCCACAGCACGACGGAGGTCCCAAGCCAAACGAGCACACAGAGCCACCGGGAGCACAACAACAACGCATAAAACCAAGTAAGGCAGCACTCCAAGTCAGGGACTGGGTTCGGGTTTGCACTGGTGAGAGACCAGGACGGCGACTGGGCCACAGCCAGCGAAACAACGGCCACTGTGGAGGATCATGGCAAAGCTGGGAACAATGCTTTCGGCTGACAGATGGTTCAGTTTGGCACGCGAACCAGCTGTGGCGTATCTGGGTGGCTGCTCCAGACAGCAAGGCTCCGCGGGAGCTGGCTACCGTAGTGTAGGACCCGGGCTCCAGCATCATGAAGATTGGCTCCGGGGGTCTGAAAGCTCCAGGGATGCGGCCACCATGGGCCAGCCACAAAACCCCCTAAGGCAGAACTGTTCCTCCCATGGAAGACTGTAAAAAAAAATATTAATGACTGTTTAGTTAGGAGCACGGCTGGCAAAGTGGCAGAATAATCCACTCGGCCATGTTGGGTCCAGTGGCGGTCAACCCACGGACCCTAGTTCTATGTTTAAAAAAAGAGAGAGTAATTGCATATTTACCTGACTGATATTGTTAAATGTTTGACATATGCTAATGATCTGAAAACCTGTGTTCTTACTAATGCTAAATTTGGGAGGGTTGATCTGTTAATATTACATGCTGTTCTGCATTTTGCAAGGGGCGGGGGGGAGGAATGTGATGTGTGACTTTGGGAGGGTTTGAGCTCTGGAGCTTACTGTAGCCAGCGTGGGGCATCAGACGGGATGATGTCAGGTGGGCTGCGGCGGCTGTACATATATCCATACTTCTGTAATAAAGTTCAGTTGGTTGTTTGGCATAAGACGGCTCACGGCTCGCTTATTTCATACATAGCATGGACCTCTGTGGCTTTTCCTGGAAACAAACATGAAATTTTCATTATTGTTAAAAATTGGATTGCTTATTTACTTGACTTGATTTCCCTCCCATGTTAATTTTCTTTCATCACTCTGTTCTCATTTGTGTCACATATTTCTGTCAAATGTAGTCTTTTGTCATGCTTTTGATTTTACATCTAAAACATTTTTTCTAATCTGTAAGTACAGCATATGCTTTAAAATTGTATCTTTCATACCAACATGATAGACAATTATATAATATATCGTGGTGGGAATCAACAAAATTTTTACATTTTTTTAATTAATTAATCACACAGATTTTCTAAAAATGTCATCATTAATAGCGACTGATTTTTTAAAAACTAGTTAACTGCAATAAATTGTAAAGGT
The DNA here is from genome assembly GCA_020510985.1 of Pholidichthys leucotaenia. Taxonomy (NCBI): domain Eukaryota; kingdom Metazoa; phylum Chordata; class Actinopteri; order Cichliformes; family Pholidichthyidae; genus Pholidichthys; species Pholidichthys leucotaenia. Next base: position 143,363,391 of record CM035840.1, read on the forward strand.
TTGGTCATGACTGTGCTCATGTCCTCACTTTATGTTCATATTTGTTTTTCAGTTATCTTCAGGACATGAGTTCAGCCAAAGCCTCACCTTTTGTTATTGTGTTTCTCTGTACTGTGATTTTCATTTGTATATCTGTTCAGCCCCGTCCATCCTGTGCTTCTCCGTTGCCCTTGATTGTTTCCCACCTGTCATGAGTTATCTTGATATCTACATATGTGCATCTCAGTCTGTGTCAGGTGTGGCGTCATTATTGCTTCTACCATGTTCCCCATCAGTCTGTCAGCCCGGTTTGGTTTTGTGTTTTTCAGCACCCAGTGCTGCGACTTCTTTTGTCACAGTTTTTGTCAATAAATCATCATTTTTGCACTGTATTCCTGCCTGCGTTTGAGCCCTGTATTACCTACCTTGATAGGATGACGCCACCAAGAAAGGACTCAGCTGGCAGGACTATGGACTTGGGTAGGCCCCCAAATGCTCCGTGGCAGGCCTTTTTGTGGTCTTGGGACGCTGGCAGACCTCCCAACCCATTTTGGGACTTTGGACTTGGGGTGGGCCCACAAGACTGTGCATTGGGGTTTGGACTCTGAGGGGGGTAAAAAGTTGGTTTTTACCCGCCTGGCCTTGTACCCCCACTACCCACCTGGTGAGGCCTTTTTGTTGTTGTTGTTGTTGACTTATTTTGAAGATTTGTCTCTCTATTTTTGACCAGATTGAAGTTTAATGCACTGCATATCGTGTTGAGGTTCATCAGTTTTGGATTATACCAACTATAATATCTTTGTCGCATTAGTGCCAGAATGTGGAAGCTTATGATTTGTATCTTTAGTGCTAAGTGCCTAATATTAACTTGTTCCTGTGCATTACACTGCACCATTTAAATAAAATTACTTGATATTATTTGGCCTCCACTGCTAATTTTTCAAATTTTGCAAATATTCAGCTTTTTGCAAATAGTTAAAATGATTTAAATGTTTGATTTTGAAAATAAGCAGTTTGCAGTGGGAGTTGTATAATTTCTAGTGCAACTGTACTATGCTACATGGAATATTTTTCATATTCATTATCAATTTTCAACTCATTTCACTTGTGAATCTACAAGTGTTGGCTGAGCTCTGAAGGCTGTGACATGTTTCAGGACCCAGGAGACAGACACTGACACGGGTAGATAGTGACAATAATCCCTTTATTGTAGAGTGAGAGTGTGTAGTGCGTGAGTGAGTGCAAGAATAGAATCCTGGTCGCTGGAACTGAGCAGTCCGGATGGAGACCTAGCAACCCTGTAACACACAAGCAGATACAATTACCGCTGTTCAGCACTCGTGAGTAATTGTAGGTGAAGGGGCTTACTTGGGTGACCCACAGGTAGCGTCCTGCTGACTTCCAGCGGCCGTGCAACGTGGAGGTGAATGTGCTCGTGGCCGTGGTAGTGAATCCACCTGTTGCTGTGACGATGGCAGTTCCTGTGATGATGACGGCAGTGATTCCACTGACCGTGACGATGACAGTTCTGATAGCGGTGTTGGCAGTGATTCCACTGACCGAGACGATGACAGTTCCGATGGTGGTGATGACAGAGACTCCACTGATCGTGGTGATGACAGTTCCTGTAACTGAGACAATAGGAGCTCTTGCAGCTGAGGAGTAAGACGTACCCGTAGCAGAGGTGCTAGCGAGGAGCTACGTGGCTGCAGTGGCAACGCCCTGTCGGCAGGGGAAGTTGGTCCGCCGCCTGGGAGGTCCACCTGTGCACAGGGGTAAAGGCAAGGAGTTGAGTAACAAACTGTTCTCTTACGTGGCAGTTCCTGACGAGACGTTCTTGACGAAGCTTGAGAATGAAGCTCTGGTTCATGCTCCGATGAGGAGGACAGACGACTCCGTGACGGGCTGTCAGCAACACTGGCTTTTAACAGCCGCTGATTGGCACCTGTTGGTCTGTGCGCAGCTGGGCAGATGAAGCCAATGACGGCCCAGAGGCCGCCATGACAGGCTGTCTCTTAAGTGTTCTCATGCCTGCACTTTATTTCATTTGTGTTGATGTTACGCTATGAGTCGTCTGGTGTCCAACCCTTTAGAGGGGGGTACTGTAAGGGTTTGGACATGATGCTTTTGTCCTCATATTTGTTTTTCTGTTATCTTCAGGACATGAGTTCAGCCATGTCCTCGCCTTTTGTTATTATGTTCCTCTGTGCTGTGATTATCATTTGTATTTCTGGTCCCGTTGTGCTGTCTATTCAGCCCCGCCTGTCCTGTGCTTCTCCATTTTCGTTGATTGTTTCCCACCTGTCATGCATTATCTTGATTACTCCCCTGTCTACATATGTGCATCTTGGTCTGTGTCAGGTGTGGAGTCATTATTGTTTCTACCGTGTTCTCCATTAGTCTGCCAGCCTGGTTTGGTTTTGTGTTTTCGCCCCCCCGTGTTGCTGTTCTTTTGTCACAGTTTTGGTCAATAAATCATCATTTTTGCACTGTATTCCTGCCTGCATTTGACTTCTGTGTTATCTACCTTGACATAAGTCACAGTGGAAACTGAAGGTAGGGGTGGAGTGAACATGCATATGCACAATACACAAACTGTTTTTTTGTTTCAGCACATACACTTCTTTACCTTAGAAAAAGTTTTAGAAAATGTTCTGTCTGCTTGTAATACCATTCAGTGGTGCCTTGAGAGTTCTTATTGTGTAAAACTCTGAAGGAAGTCAACATGACATTGGCAGTATGTTCCTTATTTTGGAGTGACAAATAAGGTTTGATGTGAGAGAGACAGTATAAGAGTGAGACTTGCTCCCAAAGAGTGAGAGTTGGCAGCACTGATTTAGTGTTGCAAACTGTACACAGCATCCTAGCCTAATATTTTATTTATTAATGTTGCCTAAATTTACTAATCCAGACTAATCCCGTGGGAAATATTAAAAAAACATACTAAACTGCTCATGCCAATTTGATTCCGATGTGCTGATAATATACAGGTGCATCTCAATAATACAATGGTGTGAAAAAGTGTTTGCCCCCTTCCTGATTTCTCTTTTTTTTTTGTATCTTTGTCACACTTAAATGTTTCACATCCATCCATCCATCCATCTTCTTCCACTTAATCCTTTTTCGGGTCGTGGGGGACTGGAGCTTATCCCAGCATCTTTGGGCGAGAGGCAGGGTACACCCTGGACAGATTGCCAGTCCATCGCAGGACCAACACAGAGAGACAGACAACAATTCACTCTCACAGCCATACCTAAGGACAATTTAGAATCCCCAGTTTGATGCCAATTAACCTAACTTGCATGTTTTTGGCATGTGGGAGGAAACCAGAGAAATCCCAGAGTAAACCCACGCAGACATGGGGAGAACATGCAAACTCCACACAGATCACTGTTGGTCATCAAAACAAATTTAAATATTTGACAAAGATAACACAAATAAACACAAAATGCAGCTTTTAAATTAAGGTGTTTATTGTTAAGGGTAAAAAAAATCCAACCCTACATGGTGTTGTGTGAAAAAGTGATTGTCCCCGCCCCTTCCCTTTAAAACATAAATTAAGATAAGATAAGATAAGATAAGATAAGCCTTTATTAGTCCCACAATGGGGAAATTACAGGATTGCAACAGCACAGGGATAGCAACACTCAGAGCAACAATCAGAAGGCAAGGGAATAAACAAGAGCAGTGAGTATACATATGTACATATAAATATAAATATAAATATAAATATAAATATATATATATAGAGACACACAGTGCGGAGCATTGTAGCTAGATGGGATAGATATATAAATATATAAACACAGTGCAGAGCATTGTAGCTGGATGGAATAAATATATGAGTATATAAACACACAGTGCGGAGCATTGTAGCTAGATGGAATAAATATGTAAATATACACTACCGTTCAAAAGTTTGGGGTCACCCAGACAATTATTTTGTGTTTTCCATGAAAAGTCACACTTATTTACCACCATGAGTTGTAAAATGAATAGAAAATATAGTCAAGACATTGACAAGGTTAGAAATAATGATTTGTATTTGAAATAATAATTTTTTCCTTCAAACTTTGCTTTCGTCAAAGAATCCTCCATTTGCAGCAATTACAGCATTGCAGACCTAACATGATTGCACAAGGGTTTTCTAATCATCCATTAGCCTTCTGATGCAATGAGCAAACACATTGTACCATTAGAACACTGGAGTGATAGTTGCCGGAAATGGGCCTCTATACACCTATCTAGATATTGCACCAAAAACCAGACATTTGCAGCTAGATTAGTCATTTACCACATTAGCAATGTAAGGAGTGTATTTCTGAATAGTTTAAAGTTATCTTCATTGAAAAAAAGTGCTTTTCTTTCAAAAATAAGGAAATTTCTAAGTGACCCCAAACTTTTGAACGGTAGTGTATAAACACACACAGTGCAGAGCATTGTAGCTAGATGGAATAAATATATGAATATATAAACACAGTGCGGAGCATTGTAGCTAGATGGAATAATATGTAGATATATAAACACACACAGTGTGGAGCATTGTAGCTAGATGGAATAAATATATGAATATATAAACACAGTGCGGAGCATTGTAGCTAGATGGAATAAATATGTAAATATATAAACATACACAGTGTGGAGCATTGTTGCTACATGGAATAAATATATAAATATATATATAAACACAGTGCGGAGCATTGTAGCTAGATGGAATAAATATGTAAATATATAAACACACACAGTGCGGAGCATTGTAGCTAGATGGAATAAATATGTAAATATATAAACACACACAGTGCGGAGCATTGTAGCTAGATGGAATGAAACAGCACAACCGTCTACTTAGTTATCCTACATGGTATGATTATGTACCCATACATATTCTCACCCTCCATAGCGACTGGTATTTTCCTAGTTGTATACTGGAGGGGACCATTGTGTAAGTCTATTGCGTATTTTGCATTCAATACTATTAGGTTGTCACGTCTTTTTGCTATCTCTGCGAGCAGCCCTGCTTAGGTTGTACAGTCTGACAGCCGTAGGTAGGAAGGACCTGCGAAACCTCTCAGTTGTGCACCTAGGATGATGTAGTCTGCTGCTAAATGAGCTTCTCAGTGCATTCAGTATGTCCTGCATAGGGTGGAACTCGGACTCCAGCAGAGATGACAGTTTAGCCACCATCCTTCTCTCTCCCATCTCCTCCACTGGGTCAAGGCGCTGCTACAGGACAGCGCTAGCTTTCTTGATCAGTTTGTTCAGTCTCTTCCTATCGGCTGCAGTAATGCCACTGCCCCAGCAGACCACTCCAAAAGTGATGGCTGATGCCACCACCGTGTCATAGAATGTCTTCAACAGCGCCCCTTGTACACCAAAAGACCTGAGTCTCCTCAGTAGGAACAGTCTGCGCTGTCCCTTCTTGTAGAGTGCGTCAGTATTGTGTGACCAGTCTAGTTTATTGTTCAGATGAACACCCAGGTACTTATAGGATGTCACCATCTCGATGTCTGTTCCCTGTATATTTACTGGTGCTGTGAGGGGTTGTCCTTGCCTGCAGCAGTCCACCACCAGCTCCTTAGTTTTCCTCGCGTTGATCTGGAGGCAGTTCCGATGGCACCAGTCCACGAAGTCCTGGATAAGCCCTCTGTACTCAGCTTCATCTCCGTTGGAGATGAGGCCAACGATCGCAGAGTCGTCAGAGAACTTCTGTAGATGGCAGTATGTTGTGTTGTGTGAGAAGTCCGCAGTATAAAGGGTGAACAGGAAGGGAGCCAAAACCGTTCCCTGGGGGGCCCCCATGCTACCGATGATCGTGTCGGACACACAGTCCCGGGTTCTCACAAACTGAGGCCGGTTTGTGAGGTAGTCCAGGATCCATGATGACAGGTGCTGGTCCACCCCTGCGCACAGCAGCTTGTCCTTCAGGATCATCGGTTGGATGGTGTTGAAAGCACTGGAGAAGTCAAAGAACATGATCCTCACCGCAATCCCGGGCTTCTCCAGATGGGACAGAGAACGGTGAAGGAGTAAGATCACCGCATTAACTGTGGTTTATCACATCTTTGGAAAGCTGAATTCAATTTCACTAGCCACACCCAGGCATGATTACTGTCACACCTGTTCTCAATCAAGAAATCACTTAAATAGGACCTGCCTGACAAAGTGAAGTAGACCAAAAAAATTCTCAAAAGCTAGACATCATGCTGCGATCCAAAGAAATTCAGGAATAAATGAGAAACAAAGTAACTGAGATCTGTCAGTCTGGAAAAGGTTATAAAGCCATTTCTAAAGCTTTGGGATTCCAGCAAACCACAGTGAGAGCCATTATCCACAAATGGCGAAAACATGGAACAGTGGTGAACCTTCCAAGGAGTGGCCGACCGACCAAAATTACCCCAACAGCGCAGCGACGACTCATCCAAGAGGTCACAAAAGACCCCACAACAACATCCAAAGAACTGCAGGCCTCACGTGCCTCAGTTAAGGTCAGTGTTCATGACTCCAACATAAGAAAGAGACTGGGCAAAAAGGGCCTGTATGGCAGAGTTCCAAGATGAAATCCACTGCTGAGCAAAAAGAACATAAAGGTTCGTCTCAGTTTTGCCAGAAAACATCTTGATGATCCCCAAGACTTTTGGGGAAATACTCTGTGGACTGACGAGACACAAGTTTAACTTTTTGGAAAGTGTGTGTCCCATTACATCCGGCGTAAAAGTAACAGAGCATTCCAGAAAAAGAACATCATACCAACAGTAAAATATGGTGGTGGTGGTGTGATGGTCTGGGGCTGATTTGCTGCTTCAGGACCTGGAAGACTTGCTGTGGTAAATGGAACCATGAATTCTACTGTCTACCAAAAAATCCTGAAGGACAATGTCCGGCCATCTGTTCGTGACTTCAAGCTGAAACGCACTTAGGTTCGGCAGCAGGACAGTGATCCAAAACACACCAACAAGTCCACCTCTGAATGTCTTAAGAAAAACAAAATGAAGACTTTGGAGTTGCCTAGTTAAAGTCCTGACCTGAATCCAACTGAGTTGCTGTGGCATGACCTTAAAAAGGCGGTTCATGCTCGAAAACCCTCCAATGTTGCTGAATTACAACAATTCTGCAAAGATTAGTGGGCCAAAATTCCTCCACAGCACTGTAAAAGACTCATTGCCAGTTATCGCAAACGCTTGATTGCAGCTGTTGCTGCTAAGGGTGGCCCAACCAGTTATTAGGTTTAGGGGGCAATCACTTTTTCACACAGGGGCATGTAGGTTTGGATTTTTTTTACCCTTAATAATAAACACCTTCATTTAAAAACTGCATTTTGTGTTTACTTGTGTTATCTTTGTCTAATATTTAAATTTGCTTGATGATCTAAAACAATTAAGTGTGACAAACATACAAAAAATGAGAAATCAGGAAGGGGGCAAACACTTTTTCACACCACTGTATTAGAATGTCATGAAAAAGTTGATTAATTTCAGTAATTCAGTTCAAAAAATGAAACTTGTATATAGATTTGTTACACCCAGTGATATATTTCAAGTGTTTATTTCTTTTAATTTTGATGGTTATGCCTTACAACTCATGAAAACCCCAAATTCAGTTTCTCAAAACATTAGAATATTACATAAAATTAATTTTAAAAAATGATTTTTAATAGAAATGTTGGCCAACTGAAAAGTACATCCATGTACACATTCAATACTTGGTCAGGGCTCCTTTTGCATGAATTACTGCATCAATACAGCGTGGCATGGAGGCGATCAGCCTGTGGAACTGCTGAGGTGTCAAGGAAGCCCAGGTTGCTTTAATAGTGGCCTTCAGTTCATCTGCATTGTTAGGTCTGGTGTCTCTGATCTTCCTCAGGAGAGTTTGCTGGTCAATCAAGAACAGTGATACCATAGTCATTAAAGCAGGTTCTGGTACGTTTGGCAGTGTAAGCAGGTGCCAAGTCCTCCTGGAAAATGAAATCAGCATCTCCATAAAGCTTGTCAGCAGAGGAAAGTATGACGTGCTCTAAAATTTCCTGGCAGATGACTGCACTGACTTTGGACTTCATAAAACACAGTGGACCAACACCAGCAGATGGCATGGCTTCTCAAATCATCAGTGACCGTGGAAACGTCAAACTGGACCTTGAGCAGCTTAGATTCTGTGCATCTTCCCTCTTCCTCCAGACTCTGGGACCTTGATTTCCAAATGAAATGCAAAATTTAGTCTCATCTGAAAAGAGGACTTTGGACCACTGAGCAAAAGTCCAGACTGTTTTTTCCTTTGCTCAGGTAAGACACTTGTGACACTGTTTCTGGTTCAGGAGTGGCTTGACACAAGGAATGCGACAGTTGAAGCCCATGTCCTGGATATGTCTGTGTGTGGAGACTCTTGAAGCACAGTGGGCAGCACGGTGGTACAGTCATTAGTACTGTTGCCTAACAGCTAGAAGGTGTCAGGTTCAAATCCTCAGTCTGGCAGGGGTAGGAACCTTTCTGTGGGGAGCTTGCATGTTCTCTCTGTGCTATGTGGGTTTACTCTGGGAGCTCCGGTTTCCTCCCACAATCCAAAGACATCCACGTTAGGCTAATTGAGCATTCTAAATTGTCCCTAGGTATCTGTCTCCCATAGGCCCTTAGAATCGAGGGTTAATACTAGTGAAGTGCTTTGAGTGGTCTTTGAAAGTAGAAAAAGTGCTATGTAAGTACAGGTCCTTATCCCTCACAATCCTCTTAAGGCTGTGGTTATCCCTGGTTCTTGTGCACCTTTTTCTGCCACACTTTTTCCTTCCACTCAACTTTCAAAACATGCTTGGATACAGCACCCTATGAACAGCCAGCTTCTTTAGCAATGACCTTTTGTGGCTTACCCTCCTTGTGAAGGATGTCAATGATGGTCTTCTGGACAACTGTCATCAGTCATAAGTCATCAGTCTTCCCATGATTGTGTAGACTACTAAACCAGACTGAGTGTCATGAATTGGCCCCTCCGAGGCAGAGAAACAGACCCAAGTGCTGAACTGCAGTGTGACATTGATAAACAAAAACACCAAAACAGTGCAGACAACACAAAAATACGAACAAAGGTAACTTACAGAGGATACACTTCAAAGCATGGATAGCTCTGGAGGAGGAGAGCAGTACACGGAGGGGATGAAATCCCCTACTTCATCAAAAGCGGCCCCCCTCCTCCCCCCCGCCCTTGTCATCAGTGAGCAGGACGTGCTCAAACAGTTCTCCAGACTGAACCCGCGCAAGGCCCCCGGTCTGGACGGCGTGTCTCCCTCCACCCTGAGACACTGCGAAAGAGCTGGCTCCTGTCTTCACAGACATTTTTAACACCTCCCTTAAGCTATGCCACGTGCCGACCTGCCTCAAATCCTCCACCATCATCCCTGTCCCCAAGAAGCCACGGATCACTGGACTTAACGACTACAGACCTGTAGCGCTCACCTCTGTAGTCATGAAGTCCTTTGAGCGCCTGGTCCTGCCCCACCTCAAGTCCATCACCACTCCCCTCCTGGACCCGCTGCAGTTTGCCTACCGTGCCAACAGGTCTGTGGACGACGCAGTCAACCTGGCCCTCCACTCCATCCTGCAGCACCTGGACTCCTCTTCACTTCCGCTTCTGAGAGAGAGCAGACGCTTTTCTTCCCTCTCCCTCCTAATCCTCTCCCTTCTGATCCCAGCTTGCAATGTCACTCTTCTCCTGGCTGAATCTTAATCCAAATGGAAATTATGGATCTGGAAAGCGACTTATATGCGATTGTCACCACTTTAAAAAGTAGAAGATCGGGTCAGGGGGAACCCAAGGGAGACTCATGGTATTGGAATTCATGTGTCTGTGTGATTCGACTGAGATTCGACTGAGATTGAACTGATCACAGGATCTTCTGTTTGGCCCCTGGAGTTTTCCTAGTGTATCGAAATTATCTGGGAGAGCTAATCAAATGCGGACCCCGGCGTAGCTCCCTTAACAAATTCAACAATTCGTCCAGCTGGGGGGAGCACTGACTGTCAGCGGCAGGATTAACATGGAATTTACTATCTGGCATGCATTGAAGAGAGAACGAACTCTCTGGACATGTTTTACCTATGTTTCGGTAGGTGGATAACATCTGTGGATCGCTGAGTGCTCTCCAGAGAATGATCTAAAGTATGATTCAAGCCTGTATGAAATTGAAGCACAGAATCGAAGAGAGAGAAATTTTTTATTCTCTGAGTGCACTGTGCAGATTTGATCTTGTGTTTTGGCGCCTTTGTTTACATTCCTCCTCGATGAAGATAACGCTGGGAAGTGGCTTATGTCTACCCATACATCAACAATCAGTTGTTGTCGTCAGCGGATTGGTCTCTCGAGGACATTGCCCATGTGCCTTCTGCAAGGAAGAGGAAAAGAGAGACAGACTCTGATCTCTGACTTGTTTATAAGTCACATGATTATAACATCTATCCACTGCCTGGAGGCGCCCTCTGCTGCTCACTAACAACTGTTACACTCACACTACACAATGACATGCAAATATACACACACTGCTCTCCCTCCCTCTGCTGTGTGATTGTATCTATCGTCTGCTAATGTGCATAGAGGGTTTTTTTCTGTGTAATCAAAATTTGGCTCATAAGCTTATATGAGCTTATACGAGCGTGATTCTGATAACTATGTTTTTTCTCTCTGCCTATTGTGTTTCCCCCCCCCTCCCCCCTTTACCCCCACTGCAGACAGGCGCCTCTATGGCTGCCGTGTCATTGGATGCGCCTAATGTGCGCGCCCAATGTCAAGTCAAATTCCTTGTGTGTTTACTTGTAAATATACTTGGCAATAAAGCTGTTTCTGATTCTGATTCTGATTCTGATTCTGAACCTACGCCAGGATCCTGTTTGTGGACTTCAGCTCCGCATTCAACACCATCCGCCCCGCTCTGCTCCGGGACAAGCTGTCCCTGCTCAACGTGCCTGACTCCCTCTGCAGGTGGATCACCGACTTCCTGACGGACCGGAGGCAGCATGTGCGGCTGGGAAAGACTGTCTCAGACTCTGTTAGCATCAGCACCGGATCACCCCAGGGCTGTGTACTTTCCCCCCTACTCTTCTCCCTTTATACCAAGTCCTGCACCTCCAGCCACCAGTCTGTCAAGCTGATCTAGCTACAATGCTCTGCACTGGGTGTGTTTATATTTATATATCTATATATTTATTCCATCTAGCTACAATGCTCAGCACTGGGTGTGTTTATATTTATATATCTATATATTTATTCCATCTAGCTACAATGCTCCGCACTGTGTTTTTATATATCTACATATTATTCCATCTAGCTACATTGCTCCGCACTGTGTGTGTTTATATACTTGCATATTTATTCCACCTAGCTGCAATGCTCTGTACTGTGGGTGTTTATATATTTACATATTTATTCCATCTAGCTACAATGCTCTGCACTGTGTGTTCATATATTCATATATTTATTCCATCCAGCTACAATGCTCTGCACTGTGTGTCTGTGTGTGTGTGTGTGTGTGTGTATATATATATATTTTATAGTAATATGTACATATGTATATTAGCTGCTCTTGCTTGCTTGTTTTTTTTCTTGCCTTCTGATTGTTGCTCTGAGTGTTGCTATCCCTGTGCTGTTGCAATCCTGGAATTTCCCCGTTGTGGGACTAATAAAGGCTTATCTTATCTTATCTTATCAAGTTTGCAGACGACACCACCCTCATCGGGCTCATCTCCAACGGCGACGAGTCCACCTACAGGAGAGAGGTGGCCCAGCTAGCGTCCTGGTGCAACAACAACAACCTGCAGCTGAACGCTCTGAAGACAGTGGAGATGATTGCGGACTTCAGGAAAGTCACAACACCTCTGCTCACCCTCACAGGCTCTCCCATCACTACTGCTGATTCCTTCCGCTTCCTAGGCACCACCATCACCAGGGACCTCAAGTGGGAGCCGACCATCAGCTCCCTCATCAAAAAGGCCCAGCAGAGGATGTTCTTCCTGCGGCAGCTGAGGAAGCTCAAGCTACCCACCAAGATGTTAGTGCAGTTCTACACAGCCATCATCGAGTCCATCCTCACCACCTCCATAACCGTGTGGTACGCCGGAGCCACTGCCAGGGACAGACTAAGGCTGCAGCGCGTCATGCGCACTGCTGAGAAGGTGTTCGGCTGCAAGCTCCCATCTCTCCAGGATCTGTACATCTCCAGGACCCGGAGGCGTGCTGGCCGGATCATAGCCGATCCTTCACACCCTGGTCACGTACTGTTTACCCCTCTCCCCTCAGGTAGAAGACTTCGGTCCATTCAGAATAAAACCTCCCGTCACATGAACAGCTTCTTCCCCTCTGCCATCAGACTGCTGAACACTAAGTGACTTATTGACTCTCGTGCACTATGTACAGCAGCTCAACCAGACTCATGTCAATCATCACTGTTTTCTTCTCGCATTACCGACTGCACTATATGGTCTCCACATTATCTGCTGCTCGCTAGTATATTTAAACTGCTGACTAGTATTACTCATTCTTATTCTACACTTTATTGCATGTATAGTTTATTTCTTTTATTTTATCATGTTTAATGTTGCAGCATTGCACCGAGACAAATTCCTAGTTTGTGTACTACATGAACAATGGCAATAAATCTGATTCTGATTCTGATTCTGATTCTGATCCATACAATGCAAACAATGCAATGCTGCAGCAGTGAAACAGTAAACTTGCAGTCCTAAAATACTTGGACAAACAAATGAGCATCAGGTGTGTTCTAAGCAGGCAGGTAACCTAATTACCCACTGCTCACAGCTGGGAACAGACTGTGAGCAGTGAGTGGGGATGTCTGAGAGAGGAGGGCACATATGTGACAATAAACCAAAATACATACAGAAAACTGACAACATAATAATAATAGACAAGCAAAACTCAGAAATAAATTGAGTCTGAGCTCAGAGGGGATAATTGAGCTCAGACTCATGACACTGAGAAACCATTTAAAGGATCAGGAAACTTTTGAAGGTGTTTGGAGTTAATCGCTAATTAGAATGCTGACTGGCAAGGAGCTGCTTAAGTGCAAGCATTGCTGGATTATTGTATTGTCCCATGCAAGTGTTTGGAGCTTCACCGTCACTGCTCCCCTCCGTGCAAGTCATCCGCCCTCACCGCTAGATGCCCTGCCACTGCCTCAGTACCACATCACACAGAGAGGCGTGATTCTCTGGACTTGCTGTTTGTGTTGTCAGACTACTTTTGGACAAACTCAGACTGCTCCAGCTTTGTGAGTATTAACTGTGTGCTTTTCCCCGGTGGTTCCCACCATAAGACTGTAGAGCGTCCAGGAGGACTTCTCAGTAAGCCTGAGCGGTTATGTTGTTTTGTACTGTTGGTTCTGTTTGTCTTTTGTTTAATAAATGTGTTTGTGGTGTAACCTGTGTGTAAATCCATCTTCCTTCCACTCCTCCGTGCACTGCGTAAAGGTGCACAGGGAGGCGCATGACACATGATTTGCCAGTTTCTGTAGTTGTTTGTTCCAGTAAATGTAATCTATGGTCCAAATGTCCAAGCAGTCTTCTTCTTCTTTCAGCTGCTCCCTTTAGGGGTCACCACAGCAGATCATCTGCCTCCATCTCCCTATCCCTTGCATCTTCCTCTGTAACATCAACCTTCTGCATGTCCTCCTTCACTACATCCATGAATCTTCCCTGTGGTCTTCCTCGTTTCCTAATGCCTGGTACCTCCATCTTCAACATCCTTTGCCAATATATCCACTATCCCTCCTCTGTACATGTCCAAACCATCTCAGCCTTGTCTCTCTTACTTTGTCTCCTGTCCCTCCTAGTCATTCCCAATGAAAATCTTAGCATCTTCAACTCTGCCACCTCTAGCTCTGCCTCCTGTCTTTTTGTCAGCGCCACCATCTCCAAACCATACATCATAGCAGGTCTCACTACTGTCTTGCGAATCTTCCCTTTCACTCTAGCTGCTATCCTTCTGTCACAAACCACGCCTGACACTCATCTCCATCAACTCCACCCTGCCTGCACTCTCTTCTTCACCTCTCTTGTGCATTTTCCATTGCATTGGATGGTTGACCCCAGGTATTTTGTTATTATTATTATTATTATTATTATTATTATTATTATTATTATTATTATTGATTGATTGATTTGAACATCAAGACAAAAAAGTTAAAAACAAGGAATCAAAACCAAAAAAATAAACATAACAAAAAATGCCTTGTTCAAAAGGAGTGGGAAGAAGCCAACGCTTATATAGTCCCACCACTTCTCCATACCCAATAAATTATAATATCATTCTAGTCATTATCCATCCCATAATTACATTCATTATACAATACCATAATATATAATGCATCTTGTAATTAAATTATGCAATAGAAATAATACAACTGACATGAGTTCAGACCCAGGGAACATGCACACAGGCTCGAGTCAATTGAAACAATGATTTATTGAATAATGAACGTGTGTGGATGCGTGAGTGCGAGAGTGGATGTGTTGCTGGAAGACAGGATGCACCGAAGGCGGAGCAGCGCGCCGTGCAGCCAGGCAACCCTAGGGCAGAGCAGAGGAGAGATTAGTCACTAAGCCTGACCCGATGGATTAATACTCAGATTGTGGCTTACTTGCAGATGCTCTTGGTGGTGAGCCGCAGGTCTCCTGCCTGGAGGACAGCGCTCCAATGCGCGCTCGGCGCAGCGGGTGAGAGTGGAATGACGACGGGGGGAGAATCCGCTGCCAGGGAGTCCACCTGTGAACAGGGGAGAAGGACTGGAGAAAAGGTGAGAGGTTGCTTGATTGCTTACGTGGGAAGCGATGGTAGAGAGTCTTTGGGAGTGTTGACGAGAAGGCTAGTGCGGGTAGCACGGTCGTTGATGAGCAGACGGCTCCAGGCTGAAACTCAAGGCTGAACGGGTTAAATAGCCCGGGCTTGATGAGGCACAGGTGTGCTCACAGCTGGAGCGGGAGATGGGCGAGAGTGAGCTGTGACAACAACGATAGTTTATAGTGACAATAATACCAACATCTAATAATAATTGTAATAATAATAAGTAAATACGTCTGGTATGTTTAATATAATTATAGACAATATTATCATCATCATAATCACCATATATACCACCATATACCCTCACATGGCTTAGAATACCTAGGCGCAATAAGTAACAATATAATAATAATCATAACAATAGCCATATAGTAGTTACAATAACAACAGCAATAATAATAATAATAATGATAATAATACCACCTGTGTAGAGGATGTGCTCGAATGATGAGGCTGAGTTTAGTTCATAAGTCAGCTTTATTGACAGAACACATCGTCTAGCATTCTCAAAGCAGGAAAGAGAAAGAATCATATCTCATCACCCTTTTATATGTTTCCAGCATCAGAATTCAACTCACATGGTGTTTTCAGTAAACATACAGTCACAAAGCATCCCTTTGAACCTTCACCATTGTCTCTCATTTCTTGATGAACCGGAAATCCCTCTGGGGCATCTTCTGTGGGACAAAAAGACCAATCTCACACCTCCTCGTTATCTTCTGCAGATTCGAGTCCTTTGTCCTTCCAGACGTGACACCCCCAATACGCATGCAGTCATATCTCTGTGGAAAATGTGAGCCCACAATGTGTGTCGCCCACACTACCCCCACCCCCCCAAACGTCTAGTAAGGGCAAAACCTGCATGGCATAAAGAAAAAAAGAAAAACACAAAACACTCCATATATCGCTAATCAATCCACCAACTGCCTGGGTTTTAACCTTCTGCCGAATCTGCTGCAACCTGGCTTTGCTGCCCCTGCTACATCTCTCTGCATCTGTGGATTAAAGCTGTTAGCACCTTTCTGTGAAGATTCTGGAGAATGTCCTCTCGGCGGCCTGCCACGGCGGGGGGGCCTCGCGAGCTGCACTTCCTCATCAGCCAAAACAAAAGCGGGTTTGAGCCTGTTTATGCAAATCAACTCCCTTCTGCCCCCTAAATCTAGCAGAAAATGCTTCTGCCCGGTCTCCAGCACTCTGAACGGTCCGTCATAAAACGGCCGCAAACTTGGACGCTGAGCATCATGTCTAACAAAAACAAACTCTGCATTTTTTAAAGCCTTTGGCACAAAAACATGTGGGAAACTGTGATGGACCGGGCCAGGGAGCGTGTTTGCTCCCGAGTCGCTCTGCCACGGCTGAGCAGGGGGGCCGTTTGGTGCGGGATTATCGGGGAGAAATTCCCCCGGCAAACGGAGAGGTTGTGCAAAAACTAATTCAGCCGGGGAAGCATGCAAATCTTCCTTAGGTGCAGAACGCAACCCCAATAAAACCCATGGAAGTTGGTCCACCCAATTTGTATCCGTCAGCGACGCTCTGAGGGCTGCTTTCAATGACCTGTGAAAGCGTTCGCATAAACCATTAGCCTGGGGGTTATACGCGGTAGTGTGATGAATCTTCACCCCCAAGCTACGGCCATCGATGACCATAGTTCGGAAATAAATTGGGGACCCCTGTCAGACGTTATGTCCGACGGTACACCGAAACGCGCAACCCACGCTGCTAAAAATGCTCGCGCAACTTCTTCCGCTGTGGTTGATGTCAGAGGAATCGCCTCTGGCCAACGCGTGGTGTGATCCACCATCGTCAAAAGATGTGTGTGCCCGTGTGATAATGGGAGCGGGCCCACCAAGTCAACATGCACGTGATCAAAACGTTTAGCGGGGATGTGAAAAGGTTCCAACGGAGCCTTAGTGTGTCTGTGTATTTTGGCTTGCTGACACGCTAAGCAGGCTGCCGCCCATTCCTTGACCTGTTTGCGCAACCCGGGCCAAACAAATTTCTCCCCCACCAACTTAATCGATGCGCGCACCCCTGGGTGCGTGAGAGAGTGGACCGAGTCAAAAACGCGGCGACGCCACGCGGCTGGCACCACGGGGCGGGGCCGTCCCGTGGAGACATCGCAGATTAGTGGGGGCATACCACTTTGTTGCTCCCTGTGCTCCAGCCTTAACCCTGTTGGTCCAGACTGGAGCTCACGCACGTCCGCGTCGTTAACCTGCTCCGCAGCCATGGCTGCATAATCTAACCCTACACAGACCGGGGCTGCGCACGCTCCCGCGTCGCTGCCCGGGCCCGCGGCCACGGCTACAGAGTCTGCCCCCATGGGGCTTGGTGTTGCTACCGCGCGCGAGAGACAGTCTGCCACAACATTGTGTTTACCTGCGACATGCTGAATATCAGTAGTGAACTCCGATATTGCGGCTAGTTGCCTTTGTTGTCGGCCTGACCAGGGTTCTGAAATTTTGGCCATCGCAAACGTTAGCGGTTTATGATCCACAAACGCGGTGAAACGTCGCCCCTCTAACCAGAACTGAAAATGGCGGATGGCCAAGTGTAGGGCCAAAAGCTCCCTGTCAAACGCACTGTATTTACGCTCACTATCGCACAAAGTCCTGCTGAAAAACGCGAGGGGTTGCCAGGTACCTGCCACAAACTGTTCAACTACCGCCCCCACCGCTACATCGGAAGCGTCCGTGGTGAGCGCCATGCGGGCCATTGGAACTGGGTGCGCTAACAAAACTGCGTTTGCCAGGGCTGATTTGACCTGGGCAAAAGCGCGCTCCCGCTCCGGAGACCATTCAACTTTATTTGCGGGCTTTTGTTTTTTTAACGCGGTGTACAATGGCTGCATGAGCCGTGCTGCGCTTGGGAGGAACCGGTTGTAAAAATTAACCATCCCTAGAAACTCCTGAAACGCCTTGACCGTTTGAGGTTGCGGAAAATCCGTTATGGCACGCACTTTATCTGGAAGAGGAACCGCTCCTTCTGCCGAAACGCGATGCCCCAAAAAATCAATCTGCGCCACCCCAAACTGGCACTTCGCTGGGTTAACTATTAACCCGTACTCTGCCAGCCTCCGAAAAACTGCTGTGAGGTGTTTTTCGTGCTCGGCCTCGGACGCGCTGGCTACCAAAATATCGTCCAAATAAACGAACACGAAAGGGAGGTCGCGTAAAACTGCATCCATCATGCGTTGGAAAGTCTGCGCGGCCCCTTTGAGGCCAAAAGGCATGCGCAAAAACTCAAAAAGGCCGAAAGGAGTTATGACCGCTGTTTTGGGTACATCTTGGCGCCCACTGGAACCTGGTGGTAACCGCGCACCAAGTCTATTTTAGAAAAAATGCGCGCCCCCGCCAAATGAACAGAAAAATCCTGAATGTGCGGAATCGGGTAGCGGTCATGAGCTGAAACGTTGTTCAACCTGCGGAAATCGCCACAAGGTCGCCACGAGCCGTCAGCCTTTGGGACCATGTGTAGCGGCGAAGCCCAAGAGCTTTTGGAGCGTCTAACAATGCCCAGTTTTTCCAGATTAGCGAACTCCTCGCGCGCGATGGCCAGTTTAGCTGGGTCCAGGCGCCGAGCTTTTGCAAAAATGGGAGGCCCGGTGGTGGTGATAAAATGTTCCACCCCATGTTTAGCCACCGTCGCCGAAAACGTGGGGACTGTGAGTGCTGGGAACTGAGCAAGCAATGTGTGAAACTTACCACCCGCAGCTGAGACGCTGGCATGTGCAGTCGGCGGGGCCACCCGAGCTGTGCAGGGAATAGAATGAAAGGACAGTGCATTAATCAGACGTCTATTAGCAAGGTCAACCAATAAACCATGTGAGCACAAAAAATCAGCCCCTAACATGTTGAAACTGACTGCTGCTACAATAAATGTCCACTCAAATGAACGGCCCTGTAAGGACAGAAGCATGGTCCTCTCACCGAACGTTTTAATCGCAGAGCCGTTCGCTGCTGACACTGACACCCAGGGAGCTTTAGACGGCATCAGCCGTTCCACGTAGGTGGGTGTGACGAAACTCAGCTGGGAGCCCGTGTCCACGAGGAACTGTTTCCCCGAGTGTGCATCCGTCAGGTAAAGCAGCTTGTTCTCGTCGCCGAGGGTCGCAGCTGCTACCGGCCCTCGGTCTTGGCGTTTCCCTGGCGCTTGAAGTTGCACGGCGGGACGCACCTGTGCGCTCTCTCTGCAAAACGGCGGCGGTAGAAACACCGGCCGTCCTCTGCTCCACGTCGCCTGGCCCCCATCGCCGCCGTCGTTGGTGCATCTGGCGCTGCGGCCGCTGGACCTGCGCTGTCTCCGGACGCCGTTCCTGGGCTAGCTGCTGCGGCCGAAACCACGTTCCGCTTGTGGGCGTCGACAAGCCGCTGCGCCTCTTTGCTCAGCCCATGGTAGTCTCGCCTGGCCAATCGGGGCGACTCTGCCAGGGCCACTCTCACTGCTGGCGGCAGGGTTCGAAGGAAAAGGTGGGCGAAAATGAATTCGCCATCCTCAGAGCCTTTGAGCCTCAGCATCTTCACCATCAGGTCCGCAGGTCTCTCGTTCTCTGACTCCGTCAACATCAGGAGCCCTTCTGCTCGCTGTTGGACCGAAGGGGTGAAATGGCTGATCAGCGCGTCCTTCAATGCGCTGTACTTGTCGCTGTCTGGTGGATGATTAACCAGATCCTCCACTCTCTGGACCGTGTTGCTGTCCAGCTTCGCTACCACATGGTAGAATTTTGTGTCGTCGTTGGAGATTCTCCGGAGGTTGAACTGCGCCTCGACTGCGCTAAACCATGAGCGCGGGCTGTGCTGCCAGAAATCGGGCAGCCGGA
This sequence comes from Pholidichthys leucotaenia, assembly GCA_020510985.1. NCBI lineage: Eukaryota > Metazoa > Chordata > Actinopteri > Cichliformes > Pholidichthyidae > Pholidichthys > Pholidichthys leucotaenia. Next base: position 143,383,018 of record CM035840.1, read on the forward strand.
TCGTGGAGGCGGCCATCAGGCTGGCTTCCGCCGAGCCCTGCTCGGGAGAATTCTGTCTGCTCATTCTTTGTCATAGGTTACCAGTGTAGAGGATGTGCTCAAATGATGAGGCTGAGTTTAGTTCTTAAGTCAGCTTTATTGACAGAACACATCGTCTAGCATTCTCAAAGCAGGAAAGAGAAAGAATCATATCTCATCACCCTTTTATATGTTTCCAGCATCAGAATTCAAGTCACATGGTGTTTTCAGTAAACATACAGTCACAAAGCATCACTTTGAACCTTCACCATTGTCTCTCATTTCTTGATGAACCAGAAATCCCTCCGGGGCATCTTCTGTGGGACAAAAAGACCAATCTCACACCTCCTCGTTATCTTCTGCAGATTCAAGTCCTTTGTCCTTCCAGACATGACACCCCCAATACGCATGCAGTCATATCTCTGTGGAAAATGTGAGCCCACAATGTGTGTCGCCCACACCTGGCCTATATAATACTCTAAATAATTCCATCCTAAACAACAATCATAATACTATAATACCGTTATAATATTCTAGTAATAATGATATCAATAATAATAGTACTCAGCATATATATGCAACAATAACTCAGCATATATATATATATATATATATATATATACGTATATTCAACAATAACAACCTTTCTTCAGTAAAGACACATTGTAATATTACTGTCCTTTATTTTTATATTGTTCAAAAATCATTTCTTTATATGTTGATTTAAGTATATGGATGGACATTGCCTGTTTCTCCCCAACCCATTCCACAATTTTATCCCACACACAGACACACAAAAACTTTTCCTAGTAAATCTTACTAGGTGCATTTTAAATTTTGTATTCCCTGTAAACTGTATTTCCCTTCTCTCTGACTAAAAAGATTATGTGTATTGTGTGGCAAATTTTTTTTACTGACTTTAAACGTTAACTGTGCTGTATAATAATCAACCAAATCCTGTAATTTCAATAACTTTGAATGTAAAAACAATTAATTAGTGTGTTCAAGATACCCGACTTTGTGTATAACACGGACTGCTCTTTTTTGTAATATTAGCAATGAATTAAGTGTAATTTTATAATTGTTACCTCTATACAATAGGTCAAGTATGGAAGTACTAATGAGCAATACAAGATATGAAGCGATTTGTAATCTAGGACTTGCCTAATTTTATTTATAATTGCAATATTTTTTGTGACTTTGTTTTGTATGTATCTGATGTGTGGTTTCCAACTAATTTTATCATCTAGTATTACACCCAAAAATTTGATCTCCTTAATATTTTCAATAATTACATTATCTATATGAATATGTATATCTTCTTTATTTTTACAATTACCAAATATCATTACCTTAGTTTTATCTATTTTTAGTGATAATTTATTACTATCCATCCATTTTTTAAAGCTTATTTAATTTATTATTTAGAGTATGGGTTGGTTCCTTATAATTATTTCCAGAATAAAATATATTAGTATCATCAGCAAATAATATTATTTTTAATCATTTAGAAACTCGGAATATGTCATTTATATATATGTTAAATAATTTGGGGCCCAGTACTAACCCCTGGGGGACCCCACAGGAAATTCCCATACACCCAGACAGATATTCTCCCACCTTCGCAAACTGTTGTCTCTCAGATAAATAACGTAACACACTTCAGTGCCACTCCCCTAATACCATACAATTGCAGTTTATCAAGAAGTATTGAATGATTTATTGCATCAAATGCTTTTCTAAAATCTATAAATACACAAATTGCATATTTTCCTTGATCTAATGCATTTATTATGTCTTCTGTTGCTTCCATTATTGCTTCCATTTAAACTCAACTACCTTCACTACCTCTACTCCTTGCATCTTCCCTGTTACACCTGCCTCAGGTGCAATCACACACACGTGTTCTGTCTTGCTTCTGCTGATTTTCATTCCTCTTCTCTCCAGATCATACCTCCACTTCTCCAGGTTCTCTTCCACCTGCTTTGTACTCTCACTACAGATGACAATGTCATCCAAACAGTATGACAGCAATACTCCAGCAAACTGATCTGAACACTCGGAATAAATAAAATGAGGAGGTTTTGCACATTCTTAACCCGTCTCTTATGTATGTTGCACCAAAGACTGTCTGGGTGAGTGGCAAGTATGGGCTCCAAGTGCCACTATAAATGGAAGTGCTGTGCGGGTATTAATTTGCGTTAATGTTTTTAATCCATTAATTGGACTACCGTAATTAATTGCATTAACATCTTAATATTCCCAGCCCTAATAATACCTTAAACTTAAACATGACCACCAAACATGAGAAAATAGAGAAAATGCATCTTGAAAGATTTGTACCAAACCATGGAGTTGAGTTAAAACTGAGTTGTGGATCAACTGAATCAAAATCTGCAATTATAAAAGAGGGGTAAAATGTCTGTAAACTGAGGCTGATGAAGTATAGTGTGAAGCATTGTGAAAGCACTCTGCATCACTAGCAGTGATTCTAATAAAGTACAGCACCTAATATGGGGAGATCACCCCCTCAACAAGTCCTCACAGGCCTGCTAGGTCAGCAGCATATGCCTGAACATCCATGCTTTTGATAACATTAGCAGCTAGAAGCAGTCAGAGAATCCAAACCTCTGCCCAGGCATATAATTCCCCTCATTTCTTTATTTTCTACAAACAGAATGTTAGCTGCAGAGTGCCTTCTATCTGCAAGACATTTCCACCTTTGAAATCCTTTAAAATTTCCAGTGGTTGATCTTGATCCAGATAACCACCAGAATCAAACACAGTCTTACTTGTTCTATTGTCAATCCCTCTAAAATTTTCAGCTACACCTGTTAGTTTTGAATAGTACAAAATGGACTCGCAATTTTAAATCAAGACCATTCCAGACCATGGCTTGTTTATTTGTCCACATAATTAATATGACTGCAAAGAAATATTCCCCTTTATGTAACAACAAAGTCATTTGCTGGTTTAATCTTGTGTCACAGCTAATGGTTGCAACGCCACCTCTTTTACACAAGCAGGAGAAGATGAGGCAACAAAGAGGAGACGAGAGTTGAAATCAAACTCTTGTTTAAACAGTCTTCTGTTGATGGGATTTTTAAGAACGTGCACATATAATAGCTCAAGTAGGTTCATTTTGTCTTCTTTTAATTATTACCTTTTGTTCTTATTAAGACAAAAATAGAAAGGAGATGTTTTTACCTTCTTTACATGTTTCGACTGTTCACTGCAGCCTTTGTTAGAAGAAGTGCACATACGTATAATGTTTGTGTTAACCCGTTTCTTCTACAGGAACCAGGGACCAATTTGTGCTGTGGGCTCGCACCCCCATGGAGGACAGTGGTAATGGCCAGTATTATGGGCCGTGTCACTCTGCTGTAATGCTTGTGTTCTCACAAATCTTGCACTGCATGGTGACAAATGCCAAATAATTGTTCAGACCCTCCACAAACAGGACAGCATTATATTATAAATTTTTAAGCATTAGATCTTCACTACTGTCTTTTTCTGGTCAAATCTGACACTCATCATTTCCTTCTGTTTTACATCGCGATGTTGACTTTTATCCAATCAGCATCGAGTCAGTTCTAAACCTTACCCAGCATTTTTTGACACTTTGAAGTACCTACCCCTGACCAGAGCCTTATTTTGGCTGCCACCAATTCCTGAAAACGTCCCCTTTTGGGAAGGTTCCTGTAGTGGAGACACACACCATGGGAGAACCCAGTCAGCATGTCCATGTGGGTCCCACTAAGGGTTAAATCTGGGGTGTCTTATGTGTCCCATATGGTTTTGTCCACAGGTTCCATGCTGGTCCCATCTCTGTTTGTCCCTTGGTTTGTCCACATGAACTTTACCTATGGCGCCAAAGTTACTGAAACCTGGTCACCCGCATTAGGGCTACCAAGAGTGTTCATGTTTATAAAAACAAGCTCAAGACCTAATATTTTAACTTAGCTTTTGATTAGTTTCATATTTTAATTTTCTTAATTTCTGATATTAAACTTATTTTATGTTGATCTTGTTATAATTATTGACTTTGTTATTAAATACTATTACATTTTAAACTTTTGAGTTTAAATGGGTGTGTGTCTTTATGATTATCTTTTTATTAACAAATTATGTATCTTATTATTATTATTTATCATTGATGGTTTTATTTATCCCCTCATGGATCATCACCTTATCGTGGTGGGTGGTTTGAGTGCTCTAGTGATCCCAGGAGCTATGTTGTCCGGGGCAATTTGCCTCTGATAGGGTCACCCAAGACAAACTGGTCCTGGGTGAAGGGCCAGACTAAGAACAATCCAACAGACTCTCATGATGAATGTTAGAACAAGGATTCAGTGTACCCCGCCTGGTATGGGGTTAGCGGGGCTCCACCCTGGAGCCAGGCCTGGAGGAGATGCTCAATGGCTAGCGCTGGTGGCCGGGTTTCTGCCCATGGGACACGGCCAGGCTCAGCCCGAAGGAGTTACATGGGTCCGCCCTCCAGTGGGCTCACCACCTGCAGGAGGGACCTTAGGGGTCCGGTGCTATGTGGATCAGGTGGCGGTCAAAGGCGGAGACCTTGGCAGTCTGATCCCAAGCTTCCTAAACTGGCTTTTGGGACGTGGAATGTCACTTCTCTAGTGGGGAAGGAACCTGAGCTGGTGCATGAGGTTGAGCGATACTGGCTAGATACAGTTGGCCTCACCTCAACACACAGCTCTGGTTTTGGAACCAGTTTCCTGGAGAGGGGCTGGAGCTTGGCCTACTCTGGAGTTGCCCCGGGCGAGAGGCGACGAGCAGGGGTCGGTATTCTTGCATCCCCCCACCTTGCTGCCTCTATATTGAAGTTTTCCCCGGTGGATGAAAGGGTTGTTTCCCTGCACCTTTGGGTTGGGAAATGGGTCCTGACCATCATTTGTGCCTATGCACCAAGTGATGGTTCAGAGTACCCACCCTTTTTGGAGTCTCTGATGGGGTACTGGAGAGCGCTCCTCATGGCGAATCCATTGTCCTACTGGGGGACTTCAATGCACACGTGGGCACTGACAGTGAAACCTGGAGGGGGGTGATTGGGAGGAACGGCCTGCCCGATCTGAACCCGAGTGGTGTTCAGTTATTGGATTTCTGTGCTAACCACAGTTTGTCCATAACAAACACGATGTTCAAGCATAAGGGTGTCCATATGTGCACCTGGCACCAGGATACCCTAGGTTGCAGGTCGATGATCAATTTTGTTATCGTGTCATCAAACCTGCAACCGTATGTCTTGGACACTCGGGTAAAGTGAGGTGCAGAGCTGTCAACTGATCAACACCTGGTGGTGAGTTGGATCCAATGGCAGGGGAGAATGCCATTCAGACCTAATAGACCCAAACGTATAGTGAGGGTGTGCTGGGAATGTCTGGCTGAGGCCTCTGTCCGGGAGGTCTTCAACTCCCACCTCCGGAAGAACTTTGACCACATTCCGAGGGAGTCTGGAGACAACTAGTCTAAACGAGCCATGTTTTCCACCTCCATTGTTGAAATGGCTGCCCAGAGCTGTGGCCGCAAGGTTGTCGGCGCATCTTGTAGTGGCAACCCCCAAACCAAGTGCTGGACACCAGTGGTGAGGGGGGCCATTAAGCTGAAGAAGGAGTCTTATCGAGCTTGTTTGGCTTGTGAGACTCCCGAAACAGCTGAGGTGTACCAGCAGGCCAAGGGGAGTGCAGATTGGGTGGCTGCTGAAGCAAAAACTCGGGTGTGGGAGGAGTTTGGTGAGGCCATGGAACAAGACTTTTTGTCAGCCTCGAAGAGATTCTGGCAAACTGTCCGGCGCCTCAGGAGGGGGAAGCACCTCCTTGTCCACACTGTGCATGGTGCGGATGAGGCACTGCTGACTTCGACTAGGGACATTGTCAGGTGCTGGAAGAAATACTTCGAGGATCTCCTCAATCTCACTGACACGCCTTCCACAAAGCAAGCAGGGCTTGTGGACGAAGGGGACAGCTCACCCATCGCAGGGGCTGAGGTTACCAAGGTGGTTAAAAAGCTCCTTGGTGGCCAGGCCACAGGAGTGGATGAGATTTTCCCTGAGTACCTCAAGGCCCTGGATGTTGTAGGGCTGTCATTGTTGACACGCCTCTGCAACATTGTGTGGAGGTTGGGGGCAGTGCCGTTGGCATGGCAAACCGGGGTGGTGATTCCTCTCTTCAAGAAAGGGGACCAGAGGGTGTGCTCCAACTTTAGAGGGATCACACTCCTCAGCCTCCCTGGGAAGGTCTATGCCAAGGTACTGGAGAGGAGAGTTCGGCCGTTGGTTGAACCTTGGATTCAGGAGTGAGGGGAGAATGGAGCAAGAGATTGACAGATGGATCGGAGCAGCATCTGCAGTGATGCAGACATTGTACCAGTCCGTTGTGGTGAAGAGGGAGCTCAGCTCTAAAGCAAAGCTGTCAATTTACCGGTCAATCTACATTCCTACCCTTACCTATGGTCACGAGCTTTGGGTAATGACCGAAAGAATGAGATCGCGGATACAAGCAGCTGAAATGAGCTTTCTTCGTAGGATTGCTGGACCCACCCTTCGAGATAGGGTGTGGAGCTCAGTCATCCGGGAGAAGCTCAGAGTAGAACCGCTGCTCCTCCACATTGAAAGGAGCCAGTTGAGGTAGTTTGGGCATCTGATCAGGATGCCCCCAGGAGGACTCCCACTTGAGGTGTTTTGGGCATGCCCCACTAGGAGGAGACCCCGGGGAAGATCCAGGACTCGCTGGAGATACTACATCTCCCAGTTGGTCTGGGAACACCTTGGTATCCTCTCTGGAGAGCTGAAGCAGGTGGCTGGGAAGAGGGAAATCTGGGCTTCTCAGCTTGAACTGCTGCCTCTGCTACCCGGACTTCCAGAAAAGCAATAGAAGATGGATGGATGGATAGATGGATGGTTCTATTTATCTTATTATCCTGTCCTAACTACACTGTTTCCTCATGGGGAGCCCTCCCACTGGGGGTTGCCTGGTTCTGGCTGCAGGGCGCTGGCCTGTGACTGCCCTAACACACCCAGTGCCTGGTCTTGGGTGGTGGCAGAGGTGGTGCCCCTGCAGCTGCAGACTTGGCGCTTCCCTTGCGTTGATGGCTCCCTAAGATGGTGCTTCTACACCTGGATTCTGGGTGCTCGGTCATGTCTCACATTGAGGAGTGTGTGCGTGTGTGTCTGTCTGCTTGTACGGGGTTGGGTGGGTGAAGGGGTGGGGTGGAAAGGGGCGCAATTGTGGGGTTTTTTTTAATTTGTAAAGCACTCTGTGCTACCATTTTTTGTATGAAAAGTGCTATATAAATAAAGTTTTGATTGATTGATTGATTGATTGATTGATTGATTGATTGATTGATTGATTGATTGATTGATTGATTGGTTAAACCCAAGTGGGATGAAAGTGTGTATGTCAAGGCGTGGGTTGAGTCTTATGTCATTTTCAGTCATTGTTGGTATTTCTTTAAAGCATAGATGCAATCCAAGTCCTCGTTTTGTGTTTATTTTGAATTTTTCTGCATTTATCTTCATTTGTTAGATTTATGATTCTGTTCTGAGTTCTGATTAGTATTATTATGAGTATAGTTCTGTTCGGTCATTGTTCGTTATGGTCATGTCTCCCCTGTGATCCTCTGTTTCATGTCCTGGCTTCCTCTGTATGTTTAGCCCCTCCTCCTCCTGTCATTCTCTCTTGCCTCATGTGTCAGCTGTCTGTGATTACTGATTTTTCCACCTGTGTCGTGTTTATTTTGTATGGAAAATACCTGGGTGAAGGATGAGGCAAGATGGGCCTGGCGAACACAGCCTTATTATTGAAGTTGGTATGGCGGTTACACAGCAGGCACCTGGCGAAGGGCACCGGTCAAAGAAACCACAAGATGGTCACCCCTGCCTTATATAGGGCAGTGCAGTGATGTGACGGGAAGTGCACGTCACCACACTGCACTTCACAATAAAGTGCCATTTATTATATATTACATTTCCTCCCCCCTTTAGAAAAGTCCAAAACCACACACACAATTGACCCCCCCCCCCCACCACCACCAATTTGGGACCCGAATCACGCACTAAAATAACGAAAACTAATGTACTAAAAGGCCTAACACATTCACACAAAACAACCTAAAATAGGGCTGGCACGTGGACTGCCGCACAGCCCGCACAGCATGGTGGATTATTCTGCCATCCATACTGTATCTAAAACAAAGTCCATTATTAAACTAAAATTACTTGTCGTGCCCCTAAACTAAAATACAAACACCAAAATAACCCCATACCATAACATGTATGCAAAACATAGGAACTATAAACAACCATTTTTTTTTACAGCACGGTCACTTGGGTGGGAGAGGTAGAACCGGCATGGGGGGGCATAGGGCAGCCCCTCAGCAAGCGTGCCCCTGGAAGCAGCAAACCCCCGGAATGATGGCTGATCTTCGATGGAGCCCGACTCCACCACCAACATCGACTCCAGTCCAGCCTTGTCACCCGAAGCCTCTTCCTGGACACGCCGAAGCTGACTGGTGTGCCTTGATGAGCCGTCGGACAACTGGAAGTATGCTGCACCAAGCTTTGCCACTATGCACAGACATTCTCGATGTTTTGCTGGCCGCCGTTTGGCCCATCTTTGCTGTGGACGTTCTTCACCCCGAGCTCAAACCAAGTCCAAAACCCTCAACGGGGCCTGGCTCAGCCTGACGTGGTGCTGGTGAGCATGCGGTAACTCCATGGTTGTCGGTCTGGCCCCGTTTTTTTTTGTTTGTTTTTTTTGTTTTTTTAGGGCGCATGCGCACGCAGCGACCGGCAGCTGGTGAAAAATTCCGTCGTCTGTGTGTGTGTTTTTATGTACTTTTATATGTTTTTACGAAATCCTCTGTGTCGTTTCTGCCCTGGAGTGTTTGTGGACTGTATGGCGAAGCGCTCCCTGGTTCCTACAACATGGACTTCCTCCCCTCTCTTGCATTGCTGCTACTTTTCCTCCAGCTCTTTGTCTATGAGGTAAACGCGTTCGGCACCATGGCGGGCAGGATACATTATTCCAGGGACATGTTGCTGCATTTAAACACGGTTGATGCAGCCGCTGTGATTGAGCCTAAGCCGCAACTGCTGGACTTTATTTTGAGAGACGGACATAGCGGTGAAAAGAGAGACGGCAGAAGGAAGCGCGGAAAACGTGGAGGTGTGAAATTGCGCCTGAGGAGACGTCAGTTTGGTAACATTCCTCTTCCTTTGATGATTTTTGGGAACGTACAGTCTCTGAGAAACAAGGTGGATGAAATTCAAGGGAATGTACGCTACCAGAAGGACTTTAAGAACTGCTGTGTCATGGCTTTCACAGAATCTTGGCTTACTGCACATGACCGAGACGCAGACCTGTGGATTGACGGCTTTGGAGCCCCGCTGCGCTCGGATCGGCAGGAAGAGGTAACGGGGAAACGTCAGGGGGGCGGCGTATGTTTATACATTAATAAGCAGTACTGCACATCTGTCACAGTCAGAGAGCGCATCTGTACACCCGATGTGGAGCTGCTGTCTGTGTCACTACGCCCCTTTTATTTGCCTTGCGAGTTCCCCCAACTTTTCATCACAATTGTGTACATTCATCCGAGGGCAGACGCTGACTCCGCCTCCAGAACCATCTTTGATGTGATCCAGCAGCTGCAATCAATCTCTCCAGAGGCGCCAAACTTCATTCTTGGGGATTTCAACCATGTTTCTTTAAAGAAGACACTTAAAAAAATTTTATCAGTATGTCTCCTGCCCAACCAGGCGAAAAAAGACATTGGACCTGTACTATGGATCCATTGAGAGGGCCTATAAATCACTCCCCCTTCCTCCTTTAGGATCCTCAGATCACAACTGTGTACATTTGCTGTCCACATATAAAACTGCTCTCAGAAGAGGCAAGGTGGAGACGAGAGACATTGATGTGTGGACAGAAGATTCAGTGCACAGCCTCCAGGAATGCTTTGACTGTACAGACTGTGAGATGTTCACACTGTCCTGCGTGGATGATTTGGACTCTTTGGTGGACGTCACATGCTCATACATGGCTTTCTGTAAAAATAAGATTGTTCCACGTAAACATGTCAAAATATATCCCAACAACTAACCATGGGTTACAAAATCAGTTAAATCCTGCTTCCAGAGGAAAGCACTTGCCTTTAAACAGGGGTCTGTTTCTGAGCTACAGGTTGCCACAAAGGAGCTGAAGGCCAAAATTTTAAGAGCAAAACAGAATTATAAATCAGAGTTGGAAAGCAAGATGGCAGCAAAGAAACTTGGTTCAGCCTGGGCCAGTATGAAAACTATTGCAGGCCTTCAGAGCACAGAGTGCAGTAATCGTGTGTTTTTAGATGGTTTTAATTCAGACACAGAGCTGGCTAATGCTCTTAATTGTTTTTATGGTCGTTTTGACTCCTTTGATTTTAGCACTGAAACCCAAGATTTGAAACAGAAACTCAAAGACAATCAGCACTTTAATATTTAGGTGCAGGATGTTAAAAGGGAGTTCTGCGCTGTAAAAGTGAACAAAAGTCAGGGCCCTGATAATATATGTGGGCGCTTGGTAAAGTCCTGTGCACATGACCTGAGTCCTATATTTCATTACATTTTCAATAAGTCCTTACAGACACAACATGTGCCTAAGATCTGGAAAGAAGCCGTGGTTGTTCCCATTCCAAAATCCAGCTGTCCTAAAACGGTAAACGACTTTAGACCAGTTGCTTTGACTTCAATTTTAATGAAAATTTTTGAAAAATTGGTCAGATGTGAGGTCCTAAAGCAGACTGAGCAGGCATTGGATCCTCCGCAGTTTGCCTACAGGCCTCACAGAGGAGTGGAGGATGCCACTGTCACTCTGTTTAACATGCTTTTTAAACATCTGGATTTTAATGGGACACACGCCAGACTTTTATTTGTGGACTTTTCCTCCACCTTCAATACAATCCAACCTCATATCTTAGTTGAAAGGCTCCTGCAGCAATTTGATTTGAGCAATAATCTGGTGGGTTGGATTCTGGATTTCTTAACCAACAGGACACAGAGAGTAAGGGTCAATGGTACATTGTCAGACCTAAAGTGCTCTTCTACTGGCTCTCCTCAGGGGTGTGTGTTGTCACCACTACTCTTCATCCTGTACACAAACATGTGTCGGAGCAGACATGACAACAGACACATTATAAAGTATGCTGATGACTCAGTTATTGTCAGTCTCCTCCAGGATGGTGAGAGTGGCCACAGCCCAGTAGTTGATGATTTTGTTCACTGGTGTGAGGATTCCTACCTGCAGCTGAATACAACAAAAACTAAAGACATGATTATTGACTTTAGGAGGAAAAATCCCAGGCACAAAGTCACCGTACTAAAAGGCCAGACCACCGAATGTGTACAATCCTACAAATATCTTGAGACGATTATTGATAGTAATTTAAAGTTTGAAGAGAACTGTGAAAGGGTGTGCAAAAAGGGTCAGCAACATTTGCATTCCTTGAGAAAACTTGCACGCTTCCAAGTTGACCGAACCATAATGACAATGTTTTATCGGGCTTTTATTGAATCTGTTTTATCCTTTTCTTTAGTGTCATGGTTTGGTCAGATAAAAGTGAAACAGAGGAAATCCTTGGATCAGGTAGTTAGATGGTCCAGTCGTTTGCTTGGTGAGCCACAGCTGAACCTGACATCCCTGTACACCAGACAAGTACAGAGGATGGCTACCTCCATTTTAAATGATGACTCCCACCCTTTGCACTGTCACTTTCAGCTTCTTCCCTCAAGACGGAGGTTTGCTGTCCCAAAAAGTAGACTCCAGCGCTACAAAAACAGCTTTGTCCCTGCTGCTGTCAAAGAGTTGAACAAGCTGTAAAAATATATTGCACATAATTTAGGTACCTATTTATTAACTCCATTTTATATTTACTTATTTTTGTAGGATGTCACTTGGGTTCTAAATATTTTATTGGGTTTTAGACCTTTGAGTTTTTAACCTCTTTGACTAGTTTTTAACTTTTAATATGACCCTTCTCTCTTACCTCTGGTTTTTCTCCCATCTCTTTGTCTTTTTATACCCTGATTGATGGAGCTTTGAGTATTTTTATCATGTTTATAGTCAGCTTCATATGTGCCTGTGTTTGTGTCTATGTTGAATGTAATTTGAGGCTTGTATATATGGATGTCACCAGACTGCAAAACAAATCTACCTACGGGTACAAATAAAGTAACCTGAACCTGAACCTGAACCTGTAGCAGTCACCATCATAGCTGCAGACCCTCCATCTCCCTGTGGCCAAGCTCCAGAGGCATCTGGGGCTAGCACATTGGTGTCACTCGCCAACGCAGGTGCCTTGCCGCCCCACTCGGTACCCTCCTCTACCATGTCCCGAGCGCCGGCACTGAGACCCTCCTGTGCCGAACCTAGGTGAAGCTGGTCCTGCTTGACTGCCGTGGTGTCCGTTAGCTCTTTGTCCCACACAACATTCTCTCTGACCACCGGAACCGGAGGGTTAAAGCAGCCACAACCTGACCATTCGTTCCCGGCATCATCTTTAATGGCGAAACCTAGTCCATAAAAAAAATTACAGCCCATGATGTTATCGCCTCGTGCTGTCACATGGAACGTGAAGTCAACCATCTTTGCAGATTTGTATTGGACCGTTAACTCCACAGTCTCAGCCATGCACAGCCTGCCACCTCCATAACCATACAACGGTGCCAGGTTACCTTTAATCCTGAAGTGGGGGAAAACTTCCTCACCGTGGCCCAATTCAGCAACAACCCCTCCGCCCCCGTGTCGAGCAACAGCGGCACCTCCACGCCATCCAACTCCACTGTGCAGTTTGTGTACTGTGCTGGGGGACACCGAATGGATGGTTGTCGGGGGCAGGCAAAGTGATTTCTTCCGTGGGCTCTCTGGTTCAGATACACGGCACACTCTAGCATAATGGTTCAAGCGTCCAAATCTGCTGCAATGTTTTCCCCTAGCCGGGCAATCCTTCATCTTATTTTGGTGTGTTGCAGACCCACAACCCTTGCACAGGGGTTTTCCCATCGTCATCCAAGCTATAATCACTTTCCGAGTCCACAACATTTGCCGCGGCAGGTGGCTCCAGCAGCCGCTGTGACTGGCACCAGGTTAGCTCTGAAGCTAGCTTGTCTGCGGCTTCTAGCTGGAAAGCTAGCTCAACAGCTATGGCTAATGTTAAGTCATTGGGCACCGTGAGTAGCCTAGCCCGCAATGCAGCACTACACATGTGCTCTGCAAGCTGGTCACATACCATTTCATCTTCCAATGGCCCAAAGCGACACCCGCTAGCTAGCTACCTCAAGTCGGCGACAAACTGGTGAATAGGCTCACCTACCCACTGACGTCACTCCCAAAAACAAATCCTCCGGCCAGTCACGCTATCTGGGGTGTGGAAATGGTTGGCTAGCAGCTCATGACGTTTTCAAAGGAATCCAACGTGCTGAGTGTTCGCAGGACTCGCTGGCCCTCAATACCCAGGCTATGGACAAGAAGCGCACTTGCCCTTAGCTTGTTGAACTTACCGAGGTCCAGCGCAGTGATGTAGGTTTAGAAGGCCTTGAACCACCTGGGCCAAGGCATCGGCGGTTCACCCGGAAGCTCAAGAAAGGGACAAAGTAATGTAATACACGGTTCCAAGGTTGTCATAGCCAGGAGCGGCACTGGGGTTAAGCTCCCAGTGCTCATAAAATGCTCCTTATGGCGTGCGTCTCGAAAAGCCTCTGACAACTAAGTCCAACTCCTAGCCTGCCCGTGTGGTTTAGTCTCTAAGCCCGGCGGAACTGCTTTTACTAATAGGAGAAGGGGCGAGGGCGGATCTCTGGCACCTTAAAACCAGATGCTTCGGGTAGATGGTGGCTCGTCAACCTGGGAAGGTAGCCCATCTAGGGGAAGGTAAACCCTGATTTCAAACCTCCGCTACCTTGCGGCATACCCGGTCACGGGAAAGGCTTTGGGAGTCAACCCTGAGGAAAAATCCGGAGTCAGAGCCCCTAAGGCAGTTCTATGTTGTGCTCAACATCATTCTGGCAGCTCCTGCAACGGCGCTGGTGCCAAACTGTAGCAGCCCTGCTGTTCCTTTGGATTCATCAGTGACGTGGAGAGGAGGGACATGCTGCATGGGCAACATCTTGTCCTCCATATCTTCCTGCCCAGGCTTGAATCCTACCAACGCCCAACGCTGGAAGGTAGAACACCGGATCACTGGAGAGGACACTCCAGCTTCGCCTTTGGCGTAGACAAAACACGAGGAATGACAGTTACCGGTTATAAGCCACCGCTCAATTGGCGTAGAGCGCGGCGCCAGGGGTTATTCCCAACGGTGGGAGGGATCATCGGATCTCACTGGACAGCTACCGCCCGCCTCAAGCTGGGCAGCCCCCAGCCAATAAGGTGTTGTCCCGCCACAGCTTGCTTTCCTCATTGGGTGCATGGGGATGAGGAGAAGTCCGAACAGCAGGCTGAGAACCTTCGCACCAGGCAAGACAAAAAAACAAAAGAGACCAACTCTAAAACTGGGAACTTGGAACGTCCGCACTATGATGACAGGACTCGCTGCTAACCTCAAGGACATCAACGACAGCAGGAAGACTGCCATCATCAATAATGAGCTGAAGAGACTGGGAGTGGATATCGCCACTCTCCAGGAAACACGATTGGCTGACGCAGGCACACTGAGAGAGAAGGACTACATGTTCTACTGGCAGGGAAAGGGCAGTGATGAACACAGGGAACACGGAGTGGGCTTCGCAGTGAAGAACACCTTGCTGAAGATGGTGGAACCGAGCAGCACTGGCTCTGCACGACTCCTCACCCTCCGCCTGAACACCACTCAAGGCCCAGTCACCCTCGTCAGTGTGTATGCCCCAACACTGACAGCCACACCAGAGGCAAAAGACGAGTTCTACGAGAATCTCGCAACAACTGTCAGGATCATCCCCAACTCTGAACAACTCATTCTCCTTGGAGACTTCAATGCCAGAGTGGGTGCTGACCACGACTCCTGGCCCTCCTGTCTTGGACCTTTTGGCGTGGGCAGAATGAATGACAACGGACAACGGCTGCTCAAGTTCTGCACATATCACGATCTGTGCATCGCAAACTCGTTCTTCAAGACCAAGCCCCAACACAAGGTTTCCTGGCAACATCTGCACTCAAAGCACTGGCACCAGCTGGACTTGATCCTGACCAGGTGCACCTCACTGAAGAACGTGCTAATCACCCGTTCGTTCCAGAGTGCAGATTGCGACACAGACCATTCATTGGTGTGTTGCAAAGTCAAGCTGCAGCTGAAGAAATTCCATCTTGCTAGACAACCTGGAAAGGCACGGATTGACACCAGCAAGATGGCTCAACCAGAACTTGTTGAGCAGTTTGCCTCCACCTTTGAGAAGGAACTTGGTGTACCACAAGAAGGAGAATCTGCAAAGCAGAAGTGGGAAGAGCTGCGAAACACCATCCATCACACAGCCTTGGCTACCTTTGGGAGGAAGACCTCGAAGTCACAGGACTGGTTTGATGCCAAGTTAACCGAGATGACCCCCGTCATTGAAGCCAAGCACTCAGCACTTGCTGAGTACAAGAAGTACCCAAACGAGAAGAATCTCCAGATTCTCAGGGCTGCGAGAAGCAAAGTTCAGCAGACTGCTCGGCGCTGTGCCAACGAGTACTGGACTCAGCTCAGCCAAGACATTCAAACCGCTGCCATAACAAGGAACATCCGTGGTATGTACGATGGCATCAAGAAAGCACTTGGTCCGGCTCAGAGCAAGATGGCCCCCCTCAAATCCTCCACTGGGGAGATGATCACAGAAAAGAACAAGCAGATGGAGAGATGGGTGGAACACTACTCCGACCTCTACTCCAGACAGAACACCGTGACACCGTCAGCCCTTGATGCCATCGACTGCCTGCCATCCATGGACAAACTTGACGCCGAGCCAACCATCGACGAACTCAGCAAGGCCATTGATAGCTTGGCCGCTGGCAAGGCACCCGGCAACAACGGCATACCCCCTGACCTGATCAAGCACTGCAAGACCGCCCTACTGCTGCCATTGCATGACGTCCTCTGCCAGTGTTGGAAGGAAGGTGCCGTACCACAGGAAATGAGGGACGCCAAGATCATCACACTCTACAAAAACAAAGGGGAGAGAAGCGACTGCAACAACTACAAGGGCATCTCCCTCCTCAGCATTGTTGGCAAAGTCTACGCACGAGTTGTTCTCGTTCATCTACAGAAGCTTGCCGAACGTGTCTACCCCGAGTCTCAGTGTGGCTTCCGTGCTGAGCAATCGACGGTAGACATGATATTCTCCATCTGCCAACTCCAGGAGAAATGCAGAGAACAGAACATGGCCCTGTACGTCGCCTTCATCGACCTCACCAAAGCGTTTGATCTGGTCAGCAGAGACGGCCTTTTCAAGGTCCTGCCAAAGATAGGATGCCCACCAAAGTTGCAAAGCCTCATTGAATCGTTTCACACCAACATGCAGGGGATAGTGCAGCACGATGGCAACGTCTCAGAGCTATTCAACATACGCAGTGGAGTGAAACAGGGCTGTGTACTTGCGCCAACCCTCTTTGGGATTTTCTTTGCTATGCTCCTGAGGCATGCCTTCAGCACAGCAACAGAGGGAATCTATCTGCACACAAGATCTGACGGCAGGCTTTTCAACCTCACCCGCCTGAAAGCCAGAACCAAAGTACGCGAGGCTCTAATCAGAGACATGCTGTTCGCAGACGACGTTGCAGTCGCAACCCACACACAGCAGGAGCTTCAGACCCTGATGGACCACTTCTCCCAGGCATGCAAGGACTTTGGGCTTACCATCAGCCTGAAGAAGACTAACGTCTTGGCGCAAGGCACGGAAGCACCACCAACCATCACCATTGACGACTACGAGCTGGAGGTCGTGAATCAGTTCACGTACCTGGGGTCCACGATCAGCAACAACCTCTCCCTTGATACAGAGATCAATAAGAGGATTGGAAAATCAGCCTTCACACTCGCTCGCCTCACCACACGAGTGTGGGAGAATCCCAAACTCTCTGTCAAGACGAAGATGGCAGTGTACAACGCCTGCATCATCAGAACACTGCTCTATGGTAGTGAGACGTGGACAACATACGCCCGGCAGGAAAAGAGACTAAACTCCTTCCACTTGTGCTGCATTCGCCACATCCTGGACATATCCTGGCAGGACAAAGTGCCCAACACAGAAGTTCTGTCCCGCGCCGGCCTTCCCTCCATGTTCACTCTATTCAGGCAGCGCAGGCTCCGCTGGCTAGGCCACGTTCACCGTATGGAGGATGGCAGAATCCCCAAAGACGTCCTCTACGGAGAACTGGCAACTGGCAGGAGAGACGTTGGCCGCCCACAGCTGCGCTTTAGAGACGTCTGCAAGAGAGACATGAAGGCCCTGGAGATCAACACAGAGCGCTGGGAGGACCTTGCAACGGACCGCTCCAAATGGAGAGGCACCCTGACCAGACAGCTCAAGGCGGGTGAAGAGAGACTGACTGCTGCAGCAGAAGAAAAAAGGACCCGCAGGAAGAACCGCCACAGACCCAGCAGCACGGAGACCACCCACAAGTGTGACCTGTGTGACAGGGACTGCCATTCGCACATCGGCCTGTTCAGCCACAGGCGGTGCTGTTCCAACAGAGTAGACATTTAGGATTCTCTTCCATGGTCATCATAGACCGACGGAGGCCGACGAATGTAATACACGCCTCCATGAGTTAATCCTTGATCACCAAATGTTATGTATGAAAAATACCTGGGTGACGGATGAGGCAAGATGGACTTGGCGAACACAGCTTTATTACTGAAGTTGGTATGGCGGTTACACGGCAGGCACCTGGCAAAGGGCACCAGTCAAAGAGACCACAAGATGGTCACCCCTGCCTTATATAGGGCAGTGCGGTGACGTAACGGGAAGTGCATGCCACCACACTGCACTTCACAATAAAGTGCCATTTATTATATATTACAGTGTTGTCTTGATTTTTCCCCCGTCTTTAAATGAGCGTCTGAGTTTGTGTTTGGCCTGGTTTCCTTTAGTCGTCCTGGCGTGATTACATGCTTCTGCCTGCCTGTGCCCTGTCTGTTCCTCCCCATGTTTTTGCAGGGGTTTTAGTTGTGCTTCTGAGCAGCATTATTAATTTCTGTTTGACCCTTGAGCTGTGTTTGGGTAACCTGCTCAATAACAAATTTGTTAAACTTGAGTCCTAAGAGTAGGTCCATGACATGAGTTCTGGCCCAGGGAACACGCACACAGGCTCGAGTCAATTGCAACAATGATTTATTGAATAATAAGCATGTATGGATGCGTGAGTGTGAGAGTGGATGTGTTGCTGGAAGACAGGATACGCCGAGGGCGGAGCAGCGCGCCGTGCAGCCCGGCAACCCTAGGACAGAGCAGAGGAGAGGTTAGTTGCTGAGTCTGACCCGGTGGATTAATATTTGGACTGTGGCTTACTTGCAGATGTTCTTAGTGGCTGACGTCGGCAAGCCGCAGGTCTCCTGCCTGGAAGACAGTGCTCCAATGCGCGCCCGGCGCTGCGGGTGAGAGTTGGATAACGACGGAGGGAGAATCCGCCCCCAGGGAATCCACCTGTGCACAGGGGAGAAGGACTGGAGAAAAGGTGAGATGAAGGATGATTGCTTACGTGGGAAGGGATGGTTGGAAGTCTTTAGAGGTGTCGAAGAGAAGGCGAGCGTGGGTAGCACGGTCATTGGTGAGCAGACGGCTCCAGACCGAAGCTTGAGGCAGAGCGGGCTAAATAGCCCAGGCTTGATGAGGCACAGGTGTGCTCACAGCTGGAGCGGGAGACAGGCGAGAGCGGGCTGTGACAGTATCCCCCCCCCGAGCAGCGCCCCCCGGCGTTGGCTTACCTGGGTGCGCCAGGTGGAACTCCGTGACGAGGCGCTTGTCCAGCACGAACGATGGGCGCACCCAGGACCTCCACTCGGGGCCATACCCCTCCCAATCCACCAGGTATTGTAGCCCGCGACCTCGGCGGCGGAAGTCCAGGATGGAAGAGACCCTCCACGCCGGGTCGCCGTCGATCATCACGGGAGGGGGTGGAGCCCTAGGAGGAGGACAGAGAGGATGAGACACCACAGGTTTAATGCAGGAGACATGGAACGTCGGACAGACGCGGAGGGAGGGGGGAGAGCCAGAAGCACAGCCACCGGATTGATGACTTTCGTGATGGGGAATGGGCCAATGAAACGTTGGGCCAGTTTCTTCCTCTCGGCCTTCAGGTTGATGTCCCGTGTAGACAGCCAGATTTGCTGACCCACCTGATAGCGCGGTGCGGCCCTTCTGTGGCGGTTAGCCGTCCTGATGTTGCGCTCAGCCATGCGTAAAAGCGCATGGCGCACAGCTCTCCAAGTGCGCCGACAGCGCCTGAGATGGGCCTGGATGGATGGCACCGCCACCTCCCCTTCTTCCTCAGGGAACAACGGGGGATCATATCCAAGCGACGCCCGGAAGGGAGACATCCCGATGGCTGATGACAAGGTGGCGTTATGCGCATATTCAATCCAGGGCAGATAGGCGCTCCAGGAGGAAGGGTTGGAGGAGGTGACGCAGCGCAGCGCAGCTTCCAGCTTCTGGTTCGTCCGCTCGCACTGCCCGTTGGACTGGGGGTGGTGACCGGAAGACAAACTCACCGTGGCCCCCAAGGCCTTGCAGAAGGCACGACCAGACTCTGGACACAAACTGGGGACCCCGGTCAGAAACTATGTCCGCTGGAATCCCATGCAGCCTCACAACATGGTGGACCAGTAGGTCCATGCATGGACCTACTGGTCCAGTATGGAGACCGTGGAGGGGCACGAAGTGGGCGGCCTTGGAGAACCGGTCCACAATGGTCAGGATGGTGGTGAAGGAGTTGGACGACGGGAGACCGGTAACGAAATCTAAGGCCACATGGGACCAAGGTATGCTGGGGGTCGGCAGAGGGTGGAGGAGACCAGCTGGGGGAGAGGAAGATGTCTTGCCAGTCGCACACTGGGGGCAGGCGCGGACGTAATTAGCGACGTCGCCCCGGAGGCCCGGCCACCAAAAGGACCTCTGAAGGAGTTCAATCAGGCAGGAGATCCCAGGGTGACAGGCGAGCTTGGTGGTGTGAGCCCAGTGGATGACGTCACTCTGGACCGACGAAGGAACGAACAGCCTACCCACTGGTCCGCCACCCGGATCGGGTTCGGTTTCCTGTGCCCTCCGGACCTTATCCCTGATGGACCAGGAGATGGCGCCCACGACACACGAGGCTGGCAGGATGGTATGGTCCCAGTCCTCGGGGGCTTCTGGGGCAAACTGCCTGGACAGAGCATCCGGTTTACCGTTCTTCGAGCCCAGACGGTAGGTGATTGTGAACCTGAAGCGGCCAAAGAACAGCGACCAGCGCACCTGGCAGGCATTCAGGCGCTTGGCCGTCCTCAGGTACTCCAGGTTCTTGTGGTCGGTCCAAACCACGAAAGGTTGAGCCGCACCCTCAAGCCAGTGACGCCATTCCTGGAGCACAAGCTTGACTGCTAGGAGCTCTCTGTTGCCGACGTCGTAATTCCTCTCTGCAGCAGATAGGCACCGGGAGAAAAAGGCGCAGGGGCGAACCACCCCGTCCACCGGTGAGCGCTGAGACAACACTGCCCCCACCCCCGTATCAGAGGCGTCCACTTCCACAAGGCACTGCAGAGAGGGATCCACCCAGGTCAGGACCCGGGAGGAGGAGAACTCCGTCTTCAGCGCTGCGAAGGCAGCCTCAGCATCCTCAGCATCCTCAGTCCGCTGAAAAGGCACCTTGGGGGAGGTGAGGCGGGTCAGGGGAGAAGCGATGGCGCCAAATTTAGAGACAAAACAACGGTAAAAATTGGCAAAGCCGAGAAACTGCTGGACCTGCTTCCTATACAAGGGGGTGGGCCACTCGACGACCGCCTTGACCTTGGCAGGATCGGGGATGATCTGATTGTGAGAAATAATAAAGCCCAGGAAGGAGGTCTTGTCAGCATAGAATTCGCACTTCTCCGCTTTTACATAGAGCCTGTTCTCCAAAAGGCGCTGGAGGACCCGCCTCACGTGAACGTGGTGCTCCTCCCGCGACCGGGAGAAGATCAGGATGTCGTCCAGGTACACAAAGACGAACACCCCCAGGAAATCACGGAGGACATCATTAATTAGGCGCTGGAAGACGGCCGGCACGTTCGTGAGCCCAAACGGCATGACAAGATATTCAAAATGACCGCTGGGCGTCCGGAACCCCGTCTTCCATTTGTCGCCCTCCCGGATCCGAACGAGATGATATGCGCTGCGGAGGTCCAGCTTCGTAAACCAGGTGGCCCCCTGCAGAGAATCGAAAGCCGAGTCCATTAATGGCAGCGTATACCTGTCCTTGACTGTAATATCATTTAGCGCCCGGTAGTCGATGCATGGCTGGAGGGACCCATCCTTCTTGGCAACGAAGAAGAAACCTGCACCGACTGGAGACAAAGAAGGACGAATGATGCCGGAGCTAAGCAATTCCTTGATATAGGAGTCCATGTCTTCACGCTCCGGTGCTGACAGGTTGTATAAACGACTGCAGGGCAAGGGCACCCCCGGGCGGAGGTTGATGGCACAGTCATGGGGCGGTGGGGGGGGGGGGGGGGACAACGCTTTGGACTTGCTGAAGACTACACCAAGGTCATGAAACTCTAGGGGCACTAAGGAGAGGTCCGGAGGGGGCACGTTGAAGGGAGGAGGAGGAAGTGACGGGGCACAAGCGGCGGACTGGAGGCAGGCGCCCAAACAAAAGGTACTCCAGGAGAGGACGCTCCCTGACTGCCAATCAAAAGTTGGGCCGTGCAGGTGCAGCCAGGGGTAGCCCAGAATGACGGAGGCGGCCGAGGTGGGCAGCACAAAGAAGCTAAGGTCCTCCCGGTGATTGCCGGAAATAATGACCGGGACTGGGACTGTCCGGTGTGTAACCCGCTCCAGGGGGGTGGCACCGAGGGAGACAAGATTCAAAGGGGCCGGCAGTGGATGGCAGGGGATGCCCAGACGGGTTGCCAGGCCCTTAGAAATGAAGCTCTGCTCCGCCCTCGAGTCCACCAGTGCGTGAGTGAGGTGTTCTATGGGGTTATGACAGAACCTAATTGGTAGCATGCACTTAGATAGGGGGTTAGGCTGGGATGCGTCTGCGAGGCCCCCTATAGTGACTCGCGGACTCCCCCTTTTGGCCTTACAGGGCAGGACTCCAAGGCATGCTGGTCGTCTCCGCAATACATGCAGAGACCCAGCTCCCTACGGCGCTGTTTCTCTGCCTGTGGGAGCTTCGCTCGACCAATCAGCATTGCCTCTGGCTCATCGACGAACTCAGGCGTGGGCAACGCCAGGGGGCGAGGTTGAGAGGAGCGGGGAGGAGTACCGCTTGAGTGGCTGGAGGACTTCCACTCGGCGGCCCGCTCTCTCAACCTGTTATCCAGGCTAATGGTAAGGGAAATCAGCTCGGAGAGCCGCTCCGGCAGATCCTTACAGGCCAGTTCGTCCCGAAGGCTAGAGCTCAGGCTACGGATGAAAATGCTGCAGAGGGCAGCATCTCCCCATCCAACTTCCGCCGCCACAACCCGGAAGTCGACAGTGTAGTCGGCGGCCGACCGGCTACCCTGGCGAAGGTTTAGCAACCGGGTTGTTAGCACGTTATCACAGTCCGAATGGTCAAAAACCTCATTAAAATCTCGGACGAATTGAGCATAAGTTAGGTTAGCATAGCTGGGTCACGCCATGATGGCATAGGCCCAGGCTAAAGCTTGCCCTTCCACGAGGTTGGTGATGTAACCAATTCGGCTGTGATCCGTTGGGAAGTCCCCAGGAACACGCTGGAACACCGACTTAGATTGGAGAAGGAGCCCACGCGCCTCACCGAGCTTGCCGCTGAAGCGCATGGGCATGGGAATGGGAGTGAGCCGGGTGGGTACCCCCGGGTTAGTCTGGCCAGCTGGAGGAGCGGCAGGAGCTAGCCCGCCTTGAGGAGCCGGAGGAAACACCTATGGGGGATCCAGGCGATCCAGCCAGCGGGTGATTACGGTGAGCTGGTTTAAAATCACCTGTTGCTGATGTATGACCTGATCGACTCGAGCCTCCAAGTTGGTTAACCGGTGTGCGAGCCCGCTGTTCGCTGGGCCGCGCTGCTGGAGCCGTACTGACATGAGTTCTGGCCCAGGGAACACGCACACAGGCTCGAGTCAATTGCAACAATGATTTATTGAATAATAAGCGTGTATGGATGCGTGAGTGTGAGAGTGGATGTGTTGCTGGAAGACAGTATGCGCCGAGGGCGGAGCAGCGTGCCGTGCAGCCCGGCAACCCTAGGGCAGAGCAGAGGAGAGGTTAGTTGCTGAGTCTGACCCGGTGGATTAATATTTGGACTGTGGCTTACTTGCAGATGTTCTTAGTGGCTGACGTCGGCAAGCCACAGGTCTCCTGCCTGGAAGACAGCGCTCCAATGCGCGCTCGGCGCTACGGGTGAGAGTTGGATGACGATGGAGGGAGAATCCGCCGCCAGGGAATCCACCTGTGCACAGGGGAGAAGGACTGGAGAAAAGGTGAGATGAAGGATGATTGCTTACATGGGAAGGGATGGTTGGAAGTCTTTAGAGGCGTCAAAGAGAAGGCGAGTGCGGGTAGCACGGTCGTTGGTGAGCAGACGGCTCCAGACCGAAGCTCGAGGCGGAGCGGGCTAAATAGCCCGGGCTTGATGAGGCGCAGGTGTGCTCACAGCTGGAGCGGGAGACAGGCGAGAGCGGGCTGTGACAGTCCGGTTCCTACAACATCCTGACAGAAGGAAACCAGCAGTATGGACCCAGCGGACTTAAAGTTTTTTCAGATAGGCCTCGATGAGGAGGAAGTTTGGGTCACTTCCAGCATTGAGGACCTAATCAAGGCAGCTCACACTTCCCGCATGCTGGAGAAAGCCCTTATGTTCCTCGCTAGAGCCAAAGAGTTAATCGGGGCTTAGCCCACTCTGCAGCAGTATCCCCAGCTCGCTGGACTCCTGTGCTCCGTTCCCAATTTGCAGCGAATGCTCCGGGAACTGGTGAAGCCGTCACCAGCAGCAGGAGAGGAGTAGAGAGAAGGAGGGCCTTCACGAGCTGCCGGCGCCGACGGACACAGCAGCCAGATTTTTCATCTCTGGCAGAGGAGCTCCAGCCTCTTCTTCTTCTTCTTTTAGATTTGATTGGTGGTTGGCAACCAGCTTACAGATGCATTACCGCCACGTACTTCACTCTGTGTCATCACTCTATATATCTTTGTATAAGGAGTTCTTATAAGGAGTTCTGAACAACACCTTAATTTTGAAAAAATTATCCGTCCTCATGCGAGGAATGGCTGCCTCTTTGGGTGAGGGATATCAACAGTCCTCCTCCCTCTATACAGCACCACACCACTATGCAGTGGTGCCTAGTCAGACGAGCCACATCATATCCCAGAATGAATCATTCGACTCCCCAGTGGCATGGGAACAATGGCAAGTACCCTCTTATTTTTTAACACCAATAAATGAAAGGGCTTGTCTTGTTCCCGGGGAGGGGGCTCAGCTTCAGCCACCTACCATCACTGCTGAGTTCTCTCCACTGCTCTCTGCTGTCTATTCCATCCATCAATCCTCACCTTCATCTCCTGTTTCCCCTTGTGTTTATTCCAAAAGGTTGCCAATACTGAGTGGAAACCAGATTATCTGGAAGGAGTCTTCTGTTACGGAAGGTCCATTAGCAGCGGCTGCCTCCACACCAATGCCGCAGGATGCCAAGGTCTGCTGAACTGGGTTTTGCCACATTGGCACCTCTGTGTGGCAATGATGAGGAGGAGCAGGAGGAGTGTCAGCAAGCTATGCTAGCCCAGGAGGAGCTAATGCTAGACGACAAGCCATGGCTCCTTCCAGATTATGTGTCCCAGTTGGGTTGGATCCAGCTGGCAATGGATGTTCCAGCTCCAATGCCTGCTCCATGACACTCCCCAGTTCCTGTACCTGCTCTACATCATTCCCTAGCTCCAGTGCCTGCACCACGTCGCTCTCCAGTTACTGTTCCAATACCAGCTCCAGCTGCTCGCAATGTGCACAACACAGCTCCTGCCATCCCTGAGGTGCACACAACAGCTCCAGCTGTTCCTGAGGAGCACGTTCCTGTTCTGCCTGAGGTGCATGTGCCCTTGAGCTAAAAATGCCTCTGTTATCTGTGTCTACATTAAAGTTTCCTGTGTTAACCCCTGAGCTTATCGTTTCTGTACTATTTCTGGTGCATAAGGGTTCTATGTTGCTGCCTGAATCAAAAGCTCTTATGTGACTTAAAACTCCCATGTTGTTGTCCCAGGGGAAAAGGGCTCCTTTGTCGTCTCCAAAGCAAAGGGCCCCAATGTTACCTTCTGAGTTTGAAACCCCCATGTTGTTTTCTTTTGAGCAAAGGGCTCCAATATTGTCTCCTGAGTTTAGGGGTGTTATGTTTTCACTTCCTGAGCTTAAGAGTCTTTTGTTGTCACCCTTTAAGGTTGGAGTTTTTGAGAGTGGAGTTTTTGTGTCACTTCCCCTTGAGTATTATGCTCCTGTGTTAGCTTTTGAGCAAATTGAACTAAAAAATTCTGCATCAGTGTCTGCTGAACTAAATATTTCTGCACTGGTGTCTTCTAAATTAGAAATTTCTGTATTTTTGTCTCCTGTGCAAGAAATTTCTGCACCATTTGAGTTTGAAACTCCTGAGTTATTCCCATAGTATAAAGATTTTATGTTGTCATCTCTAGAGTGTAAAGATTCTTTATTGCCAGCTCCTGAGGGTAAAATTCCCATGTTATCTCCAAAGTTTAAAGGTTCTTTATCTTTTCCAGAGGTTGAAATTTCTGAGGGTGACGCTTTCATGTTACTGTCCCCTGAGTATGATGCTCCTGAGTCATCTTCAGAGCAAGGAGCTCCTGTGTTGTTTTCTAAGCCTAAAGCTCCAGTGTTACCTTCTGAGATTAGGGTGTCTATGACGTCTCCAGAGTTTAAGGCTTCCACGTTATCGTCTCCTGAATTTGAAGTTTTCATGTTGTCATCTCCTGAGTTTAAGGATTCTTTGTTGTCAGCTCCTTTGTTTAAAGATTCAATGTCATTTTCACTTGAGTTTAAAGTTTTTATGTTATCATCTCCTGAGTTTAAGGGTCCTTTGTTATCAGCTCCTCAGTTTAAAAATTCTATATTATTTTCTCTTGACTTTAAAGGGCCCCTACTGTTATCTCTGAACTTATGCTACACTGCAGTTTAGTTGTCTTGGGACTCTGGGAGATCACCCGACTGGTTGTGCTCTGAGATCTGGTGGCCCATGAATGGGGTTAAGCCCCCTAATGCCATGTCCGCTGCGTAATTGCGCAGCGAACAAGTGATTTTACACAAGCCCAAAATGCAGGTGAAGTAAACGTGTTTATTTACAAAGGAAAAACAACACAAAATGTCCATAGAAAACAGTCTGAACACACTGCTCAGACGAACGAGCTCCGTGGGCAGGAAGAGGAGGACCCGACGCATTCCGGATGGGACTGGAACAGAGCAGGATGGCAGAAAAATAATAATGATGAGAAAGACTTACGAGCAGGGTTGGAGCAAACTAGCTCTGGAAACAACAACTCCGTGACAAGTCCAAAAAACAAGGAAACCCACAAGCTTCAGGACATCAACAAATCAGAGTGCAGACAATTTTTTTCTTCTCACAGCCGCTGTGGATCGCCACCAAGTTTAACCAGAAAGTCCCTCAACATCGTGGACCCATATGCAATTTTTGAGCGGCCTGGACAACTTTGCCTTCCCGGGCCGGCACTTGCTACCCCCACCCCCCCTCCACCTCCTCCTGCACAGAGCTTTTCCCACACTTCGCTTCCAAAGCCGGCCGATCGCCACCTCGTTCCCCTGCTGAGTGCTCTGGGGGGGAGCAGTGTGGGTGACCCACCACACTCAACTGGACAGGCAGAGCACTCAGCTTGAGCAATTAACAGAGCAATGAGATGTATGGACTGATATCAATATGTAGATGTGCCTTGCAGCCTCTTTTGTCCTACAGCCCCGGAGCAGAGAGGAATTCCGGCGCCAGTAATCCAGCTATTGATATGTGTGACTCTCATGTAAATGTCCATGCATTCCTTCATGACTGTTATGCTGATATGCCATGCATGCACTGTCTGTATCTCAGTATAAAAGAGCTGTCTGTATATGCCTTATGCTCTTTTTGATCACTCACATTCTGACACCTAGAGACGCAGGGCTCACTCCAGCGCGCTGCCACAGCGCTGGGTGAGCCTCGTGACGGAGGAAGAATAAAACACCCCTTTAACCTTCAGTTCATCGTGTCTGCCTGCACTTATTTCGTTCCTCCACACTGGACTAGACTTGAACTTGAAATGAAAACAGACTGGAGTTGACAATAGACTGGAGTTGACAATAGACACTAATAAGTGACAAGTGGGGCAGGTGTGCAGTGGGCCCTAAGTAAATGAGTGAGACAGGTGTGTGCATGCGCTGAGTGAGGCAAGAGTGAGTGCATGTATGAGTGTGCGTGTGCTGAATGATGCAAAGTGAGTGAAGATGACTTTGTGAGTGCGCATGGAAGAGAAGATGTGCTTGAGTGCGTGCAGGTGTGTAAATGTGTATGTGAAAAAAAAAAGAAAAAGGACAAATCATAATAAACAACAGGTGATGGCCAAAACTGGTGGATGCCTGACAGAGAGGAGGAGGCTTGGCTGTAGGGTGACAGGGAGCCAGGGTCAAAGCTCCAATAACAGCCAACTGGAAATAATTATCAAATAATCAGGAACTACAGCCACAAATCATGGGCGGGGTTGGAGATGTCCAACCCAGCTCATGACACCTGACCTGTTTTGTTATCCGGTCTGGTGGTCTTGGGACTCTAGGAAACCACCCGACTCGCTCTGTACTCTGGTCTGGGATCCCATGGACTTGGATAGGTCCCTTGACCTGTTTTTGCTCTCCGGTCTGGTTGCCCTGGGACTCTGGAAGACCACCTGACCCATTTTGTGTTGGACTTTAGGGTTTTGGAATTAGGTTACTCTAGCGATATGTGATTTATAATTATGATCGGGTATAAAGTTTATTTAATTTGTATTAATGTATCGGGACCTGAGATTTACTCCGGGTCCACACACAGAAAAAAGTTTATAGTAAACACTCGTAGGGGCACCAGCTCACCTCTTTGGTGAACACTTTAGTCATTAATTTCCCTTTACACCTATTTAATCACTCCATAAATTAATTAATAATCAGTCTCAAAATATTAGTGAATTCGATACTGGGGCTTTGAAACCAGACTCAGAATGGAATAAATTCCCAACAACTTCTCTCATTTTCACATATTTATTAAATGAAATGATGATTAAAGAACATTGAAATGATTTGCATTAACCATTGCATTAAACTTGTAACTGAGGATAGAGTAACAACGTGAGTATTTGCAGAACCAGGGTGAAAATGTAAGCTGAATTTAGATCAGTTTGAAGTTGATGGATTATGAAAAACTGAACACAAATTTATGGGGAAAATTAAACTAATTATATGGAAAATTCTGGATTACTCTTAAGAAAATGAAAATAGAATTTTAATAAGAAAAATCTTATTATTTTTCTTTTAATTTTGTATCTGATCAGATGCTGAATTACTCTCAAACCTCAGACGTTTATTTACTTTCAGCAGATGGAACAGAATACAGCTCACGTGACTCCTTGCGGGGTGGTCCCTTTCAGCGGTTTCCTCAACTGAAGGTTTCGTGGATTTTAGGGGAAATATCTGCCCACAGATTTCTAGAGTCCACAGTTCAACCTTTACAGTCAAGCAGTCACAAGGCTGGATTTTGACTGTATAAATCACAGCTGGAGCTTAGGTCGAAACAAAGATGGCGATGATGGTTTCTTCAGTGCAGTGGCAATGAGGCTGCTTCTTCTCCTTCTTCATTGGCAAGCGGCTTTCCCAGGGAATTTGAGAATAATTACAAAATCTGATCCCAATAGCAAAATTAAAAGATATTTTTCTGACTTCGTGGAATTGAAAATAGCTTCCAGTATGGAGATGGTCAGTCCTTGAAAAACACACGGTGGATTTAAAGAAAGTTTAAAAGAACAAAAATAGAGAAAAGCCTAGGAACAGGAGTTTTAACTCCGAATCAAGATTTGAGCTTGGGAAAGAAAAGAATTAATTCCTAGACGTTTAAAGAAAAACATTAAAATACACAGAAGTTTACACAAACACAATATTCCATGTTCTCTGCTCTGAAGTGCTCTGGTCTACAGTCTTCTGAAACTTTTTTTGCAGGAGGGGGTCTCCCTCGTTATAACTGCAGATGAGTTTCGCCAGTTAGGGTGATTGACATCAGCCCAAGCCAATAGTCTTCCTTCGTGGGTGGGCTTTATGAACTTTAGTCCAATGAACAAACAACTTTTTGTCTGTAAGGAACCAATGGAATGAAATAGCTGGAGCCCAGCATATGCTGGGTGATGATTGGCTAATACTGGTCCTCACAGAATGAAATATTTTAATACTGAAGATTCATCAATATACTTATGTATAAAAATCTAAGCTACTTCAGTGATTCATGAAAATTTATAACTAGTGCTTTTAAATTAACTCAATTCAATTCAATTCAACTTTATTTATATAGCGCCATTTCACAACAACAGTCATCTCATAGCACTTTCAACTGTAGGGGGAACCCCCACAGTTGCAGAAAGACCCCAGCAATCAGGCAATCCCCTGTGAGCAAGCACTTGGCGACATGGAGAGGAAAAACTCCCTTTTAACAGGAAGAAACCTCCAGCAGAACCAGGCTCAGGGAGGGGCAGTCATCTGCTGCGACTGGCTGGGGGGTGAGGGGACAGAGAAGATGAAAAGAACAGACATGTAGACAGCAAACAGCACGATGGGGACTCAATCTATGGGAGAGAACAAACAGATGTTAATGACCAGCAAAAAAAAAAAATCATTGAGAGTGAAGAAAGGAGTGAGGCCCAGTGCATTATTGGAGGTCCCCCGGCTGACTAAACCTATTAGCAGCATAACTAAGGGAGGGTTCAGAGACACATGATCCCTCCCTAATTGTAGGCTATATCAAAAAGGAAGGTTTTAACCCTATTCTTAAAAACAGAGATCAAGTCTGACTCCTGAATCCAGACTGGCAGCTGGTTCCACAGGAGAGGAGCTTGATAACTGAAGGCTCTGCCTCCCATTGTACTTTTGGAGATTCTAGGTATTACAAGTAATCCTGCATTTTGGGAGCGTAGTGCTCTGTTAGGATAATACGGTAGTATCAGATCTTTTAAATAAAAAGGGGCCTGATTGTTTAGAGCTTTGTAAGTAAGAAGAAGGATTTTAAACTTAATTCTAAACTCTATGGGAAGCCAGTGAAGGGAGGCCAGAACCGAAGCTATATGATCTCTCTTTCTAGTACCTGTTAAAACTCTTGCTGCAGCATTTTGGATCAGCTGAAGACTTTTTAAAGATGTTTTAGGACAACCTGATAATAAAGAATTACAATAATCTAATCTCGAGCTAACAAAAGCATGGATCAGTTTCTCAGCATCACTCTGAGACAAGATATTCCTAATCTTGGCAATATTACGCAAATGATAGAGGGCAGTCTGAGAAACAAATTTAATATGTGAATTGAAAGACAGATCTTGATCAAAAATAATTCCAAGGTTCCTCACAGAGCTATTAAGAGAAAGAGTAACCGCATCCAAACTGAAAGTTTGATTTGGAAAGGTATTTCTAAGGTTTTTTGGACCAACAAGAATGACTTCAGTCTTATCTGAATTTAATAGCAGGAAATTACAAGTCATCCAAGCTTTGATTTCCTTAAGACAGGCTTCTAACTTGGTTAATTGATAACTATCATCTGGCTTCACTGACAGGTATAATTGTGTGTCACCTGCATAACAATGAAAATGTATAAAGTGCTTTCTAATAATGTTGCCTAACGGAAGCATATATAAACTAAAAAGAGTAGGGCCTAGCACAGATCCCTGTGGAACTCCATGACTGAGCTTTGAGTTGAAAGAAAACTCATTATTGACATGAACAAACTGAAACCTATCAGATAAATAAGATCTAAACCACTGCAACGTAGTTCCATTAAGTCCAACATAGTGTTCTAATCTGTCAAGTAGAATATTGTGATCGATAGTATCAAAAGCTGCACTAAGGTCTAAAAGGGCAAGTACAGAAACAAGTCCATTATCAGATGCGATGAGGAGGTCGTTAGTGACCTTCGCTAAGGCTGTTTCAGTACTATGATGGATTCTAAACCCAGATTGAAACTCTTCAAGTAAACCATTTCCCTGCAGGTGGTCAAATAATTGTGTAGCAACAACTCTTTCTAAGATTTTTGAAATGAAAGGGAGATTAGAGATTGGTCTATAGTTAGCTAAAGCTCCTGGATCTAGCGTTGGCTTTTTGAGTAAGGGTTTAATTACAGTCATTTTAAAAGCCTGCGGTACATAGCCCAAAGCCATTGAAGAATTCATTATATGAAGAACAAAGCTACCAATAAGTGGGAAGACTTCTTTAAATAACCTGGTAGGAATAGGGTCTAAAAGACAAGTTGAAGGCTTGGATGAGGAAACTATTTTGTCTAACTCTAAAAGGTCAATTGGAGTAAACTCACCAAGACAGATATCAGTTGAAGGAGTAGAAGTAGTTACTGTATTTAAGTTAACGGTGGGAAGAATCTGATTGATTTTATTTCTGATAGATGAAATTTTATTATTGAAAAAGTTCATAAAGTCCTGACCAGTAAGCTTTAAAGGAATGCTAGGATTGACAGAGTCCTGACTCTTTTTCAGCCTGGCTACAGTACTGAAAAGAAACCTGGTGTAGAGGAGCTGAAATGATGAGGCGATTTTTGTATTAAAAACAGGGTTTTTAATGAATAGCTCTTCTATCGAGTCTCATCAGGTGTAGAGCTTGGCAGAAGGCAAGAGAGTGATCTCTGCTCCGCTCGCTGGTTAAATACAAGCACACATAGAGCCACACATTGAAAAAGCTGACATCAGAGCCACACATTGAAAAAGCTGACATCCCCCCGTTATCTTAACCCCCCATTGTTCTGCTATCTCCTCTCCTTGTCTTGGGAGGTGATGGGAACTCCTCCTCTCGCCTTAGGGGGTAAAGGTGTCAAGTCCGTCTCCGCTGCCGCGTCTTGGGAGGTCCATTGTCTTTAACCCGGCGGGGGAGATCCTTTGTCCTTTCTAGGTGTGAAGTTCCTTACATATGCTGTCACAAAACATTTCCACTTGTTCTAACATATGTAGATATGGGATATAAGAGTCATATATACCACAGGCCCCCCAAACACTAGGAAAGGACACAGAAAGAATCACAGTCTAAGATAATAACTATGAAATACTACGTGTTACAACTGTTGCCACAGGAGAAGTTTTCTAGCAGCCATGCTCCTAAGAAAGTTCAGTGGTAAACATAACAGCATAGTGAAATCATAAGTAGCCTTAAACTGTTGTAGCACAATTAGTGAATAATTGCGTGGTGGTTGGTATCAGTCCCTGTGCTGTCTGGGCTTTATTCTTCTCCCAAAACTGCTGTAGGTTGGCTTAGGTGTCCCGCTGGGACCTTCTCGTGGTGAATCTGCATTGTGGGAAGGAAAGAGATTATTTGTTCCCTGCCTGGGGGCTGAGACTTTTCCTCTGGGGGGTCTACCACGCCGAGGTGCTCGTGCCAACTGTGCAGGTTCGTCTCTCAGCAAGAAGGCAGGTTTGAGTCTGTCAACACTGACCACTTCCTTTCTGTCCCCATAATCAAGCACAAAGTGTTTGTCACCATTTTCCAGCACTCTGAACGGGCCATCGTAAACTGGGCGTAACGTTGGTTTAATGGCTTCATGCTTAACAAAAACGAACTCAGCGTTTTTTAAAGTTTGGGGAACAAAAACTCGTGGAAAAGAGTGATGAGCTGGACCGTGGAAGGAGTCCGGTCCACTGCTGCCTAAAAACCTTGGGACTGGAAGGTGTCCTGGTTCTGGGTTCTCTGGTAAAAATTCTCCTGGGAGTCTGATAGGCTGGGCAAAAACTAATTCTGCAGGAGAAGCATCTAAATCCTCTTTAGGTGCTGCACGCAACCCCAATAAAACCCAGGGAAGTTTATTTACCCAATTTGTGTCCGTTAGTGAGGCCCTGAGGGCAGCCTTTAAGGACCCGTGAAAACGCTCGCATAACCCATTAGCCTGAGGGTGATAAGCGGTGGTGCGATGAATTGTTGCTCCTAAACTGTTAGACATGGCTGACCAGAGCTCTGAGATAAATTGAGGCCCTCTGTCTGACGTGATGTCTGATGGAACGCCGAAACGTGCCACCCAGTTTGCTAGAAAAACGCGAGCAACTTCCTCCGCTGTGGTTGACGCTAGAGGGACTGCCTCTGGCCAGCGCGTGGTGCGGTCTATCATTGTTAACAGGTGTGTGAAACCTTGGGAGGAAGGTAGCGGCCCCACGAGGTCGACGTGAATGTGGTCGAATCTTC
The DNA here is from genome assembly GCA_020510985.1 of Pholidichthys leucotaenia. Classification (NCBI taxonomy): domain Eukaryota; kingdom Metazoa; phylum Chordata; class Actinopteri; order Cichliformes; family Pholidichthyidae; genus Pholidichthys; species Pholidichthys leucotaenia. The sequence continues at coordinate 143,416,602 of CM035840.1, forward strand.
TAGCAGGAATTGGAAAGGGTTCCAGAGGGGCTTTTGTGTGTCTGTGTATTGTGGCGCGTTGACAAGGAATGCAAGTTTTTGCCCATTCTTTTATGTTTTTGCGCAGGCCTGGCCACACAAACTTTTCAGCAACCATTTTGACCGAGGCGCGCACACCTGGGTGCGCGAGGGAGTGAATTGCGTCGAAAATACGGCGGCGCCAAGCAGCTGGTACTAACGGGCGAGGTCGGCCAGTTGAAACGTCGCATATTAGGGGGGGCACGCCGTCGCGCAACCCTTTTTTCTCCAGCCTTAACCCTGTTGGTCCGGACAGGAGCGCGCGCACGTCTGCATCACTGCTTTGTTCTTCCGCCATGGCTGCATAATCTATTCCATCCTGGATAGGTGCTGCGTATGTGTGTGCGTTAGTGAAGAGTTCCGCTGCTGAGGCGGCGTAGTCTGTCTCCTCGTGCTCTGGCGGTGTCACAGCGCGAGAGAGACAGTCAGCTACAACGTTAAGTTTGCCTGCTACGTGTCGAATGTCTGTGGTGAACTCTGAAATCGCAGCTAGCTGTCTTTGTTGTCTGCCCGACCATGGTTCTGAAATTTTAGCCATAGCAAAAGTGAGCGGCTTATGATCCACAAAGACCGTGAAACTCCGCCCTTCTAACCAAAACTGGAAGTGGCGGATGGACAAATGAAGCGCTAGCAGCTCTCTGTCGAAAGTGCTGTACTTGCGTTCCGTTGAGTTTAGCGATTTGCTAAAGAATGCCAAAGGTTGCCAGACTCCGCTGACAAGTTGTTCTACAACTGCCCCTATAGCCAGGTCTGAAGCATCTGTGGTCAGAGCAATGTGGGCTGAGGGATCTGGGTGGACTAACATTGTGGCGTTAGCTAAGGCGTTTTTTACTTCCGCGAAAGCGCGTTCGCGCTCCGGGGTCCATTCGACCGCGTTGGAAGCCTTCTTTTTTCTGAGCGCGTCATATAGGGGTTGCATGAGCTGAGCTGCGTGGGGGAGGAAACGGTTGTAAAAATTAACCATCCCCAAAAATTCCTGTAGCGATTTAACCGTTTGAGGCCGTGGAAAACCTTCTATCGCACGAACTTTGTCTGGAAGCGGAAATGCCCCTGTCGGGGAGACCCTATGTCCCAAAAAATCAATTTGCGATACGCCGAATTTGCATTTGGCTGGATTGATTATAAGTCCGTGCTCTTCCAGCCTCTGAAAAACGGTAGTGAGGTGCTGCTCGTGTTCTTCCTCGGATGAGCTGGCTACCAGCATGTCATCGAGGTAGACAAAAACAAAGGGTAGGTCGCGTAGGACTGCGTCCATCATCCGTTGAAAAGTTTGAGCAGCGCCTTTGAGGCCGAACGGCATTCTTAGGAATTCAAAAAGGCCGAAAGGGGTTATAACCGCTGTTTTAGGAATATCTTCAGCTCGGACTGGGACTTGGTGATAACCGCGGACTAAGTCTATTTTTGAAAAAATGCGCGCACCTGCTAAATGTAGTGAGAAATCCTGAATGTGAGGAATGGGGTAGCGGTCATGCGCTGTAGCGTTGTTTAGCCTGCGGTAATCTCCGCACGGTCTCCAAGAACCGTCAGATTTCGGAACCATGTGAAGTGGTGAAGCCCAGGGGCTCTTCGAGCGTCTAACAATGCCCAATTTTTCGAGAGCTGCAAATTCATCCTTTGCTATGTTGAGCTTGGCCGCGTCTAAGCGGCGAGCTTTGGCAAAAACAGGAGGTCCTGTTGTCGGAATGAAGTGTTTAACCCCGTGTTTGGCTACAGTGGCTGAGAATTTGGGGGTTGTGAGTGCTGGAAATTGGGTGAGGAGTTGTTCAAACTTACCTCCCGCTGTGGTGACGCTGGCCTGCACAGGTGGTGGGGAAACTCGAGCTGAACATGGAATAGAAGCAAAAGATAGTGCATTAACCAGGCGCCTATTTGCAAGATCCACTAATAACCCGTGTGCACACAGAAAATCTGCGCCTAACAAATTAAAGCTCACCGCTGCTACAACAAATGTCCATCTGTAGCTGCGGCCGTGGATGAGGAGGTGCAGGCTCTTTTCCCCGAACATGTCGATGTCAGAGCCGTTGGCTGCCACTGCTCCGTTGCCCCGGGTGCCCATGGTTCGATCTGCGTGGGAGGGCATGACGAAACTCAGCTGAGCTCCCGTGTCGATGAGGAACTTCTTGCCTGTGTATCCATCCGTCACGTATAACAGCTTATTCTTCTCGCCGAGAACCGCTGCTGTTAATGGCCCTCGGCTTTGGCGTTTCCACGACATCGTAAACTTGCAGGGGGGAACGCATTTGCGGGCTTTCTCTCCGAAGCGGTGGTGATAATAGCAGACGTCGTTCTGCTCGTTGCGCTTGGGCCGCGCCGCTGTCACCGTGGGTTGAGTCTCTCCAAGGCTCGGGGTGTCCGTTTTCAGATCTGCGGATGCCGCTGTGGGTGTCCGTTCTCTGCAGGCGTTGACGAGCCGGTAAGCCTCGTTGGCCAGTGTGCGGAAATCCTGATGATTATTGCACTTCATACTGGCGAGTGTCCCTCTCAACTGTGGTGGTAGCGTGCTGAGGAAAATGAATTGGAAAAGGAAATTATCATTATCCTCCTCCTTGAGTTGTAGCAAATCCTCCATGAGGGTCCTCGGATTGCTCCCTCTGTGGCCGTAGATTGCCAGGATCCTCTCGGCTCTTTCCTCCGCTGATGGGACATAATTCGCCACGATGGTCGCCTTGAGTGTCTCATATTTGTCCCGGGCTGGTGGTCGCCGGACCAAGCTCCGCACACACTTCGAAGTGGCGGAGTCGAGTTTGGAGACGATATGGTAAAACTTAATATCGTCTGCTGTGATGCCCACCAGTATAAACTGAGCTTCAGCTTGCTGAAACCAAGAGGTGGGGTCCTCTCGCCAGAAGTCTGGCAGGTTGACAGCAACGGCATTCGTGCACACCATCACTGTTGTGCCCGCCAGGTGAGAGTGCCTTGCCTCGGCACTCGCGGCGGTGCTGGAGCTCGGTTGAGCTCTCTCAGTGCCCTCTGCCGTGGGGAACAGCTGTCTGCTTGTTCCCTCGTCTGCGTCGTCGCTGGCGTATGCCCGAGTCACCATGGATGAGCAGCTTGAAGAACGCCTCCGGTCCATATTCTCGCGTCAAGGTCACCAGTGTAGAGGAGCTGAAATGATGAGGCGATTTTTGTATTAAAAACAGGGTTTTTAATGAATAGCTCTTCTATCGAGTCTCATCAGGTGTAGAGCTTGGCAGAAGGCAAGAGAGTGATCTCTGCTCCGCTCGCTGGTTAAATACAAGCACACATAGAGCCACACATTGAAAAAGCTGACATCAGAGCCACTCATTGAAAAAGCTGACATCCCCCCGTTATCTTAACCCCCCATTGTTCTGCTATCTCCTCTCCTTGTCTTGGGAGGTGATGTGAACTCCTCCTCTCGCCTTAGGGGGTAAAGGTGTCAAGTCCGTCTCCGCCGCCGCGTCTTGGGAGGTCCATTGTCTTTAACCCAGCGGGGGAGATCCTTTGTCCTTTCTAGGTGTGAAGTTCCTTACATATGCTGTCACAAAACATTTCCACTTGTTCTAACATATGTAGATATGGGATATAAGAGTCATATATACCACACCTGGGATTATTCTTGTTCTCTTCTATTAATGCAGAATAATAACTCGTTCTAGCTTTTCTAAGAGATTTTTTATAAATCAAAAAATGATTTCTCCAAGCTAAATAGATTTCATCTAAATTAGTGGCATGCCATTTTCTTTCTAATTGACGAGTCTTCTGTTTAAGCTACAAGTTTCTGTGTTGAACCAAGGAGTTAGAAATCTCTGATTAGACTTTTTCTTTTTTAAGGGGGCCACAAAGTCTAGAGTCTGATGCAGAGAAGCTGTAACACTATCTACCATGCTATCAATTACAGAAGGAGCAAGCTGTCTATAGCTAATTTCCGTTGTGTTGACACATGGCATAGAGGAAACAATCTGCATAAATTTGGTAACAGCATCATCTGAGAGGCATCTACTGTCGTAATATTTTTTCTTTAGGAGCCAAATAATCAGAAATAGTAAAATCAAAGGTTAACAGACAATGGTCTGACAGTACAGGGTTATGAGGAGACACTACCAGATTTTCGATTTCTATGCCATATGTCAGAACAAGGTCCAATGTATGGTGGAGATAATGAGTAGAATTTCCTACTTTCTGAGAAAACCCAATCGAGTCTAATATTGAATTAAATGCCACATTAAGGCAGTCACTATCTACATCTACATGTATATTAAAGTCCCCTACTATAATTATTCTATCTGATTTCAGCACTAAATCAGCTAAGAATTCAGCAAATTCGGATAAAAATTCTGAGTAGGTTGATGGAGGACGATAAACTATGGCAAATAAAATTGGGTTTAGCCTAAAATTGTGTGTGTTTATATATTTATGTGTTCTGTGTGTGTTTATATATTTACATATTTATTCCATCTAGCTACAATGCTCAGCACTGGGTGTGTTTATATTTATATATCTATATATTTATTCCATCTAGCTACAATGCTCCGCACTGTGTTTTTATATATCTACATATTATTCCATCTAGCTACATTGCTCCGCACTGTGTGTGTTTATATACTTGCATATTTATTCCACCTAGCTGCAATGCTCCGTACTGTGGGTGTTTATATATTTACATATTTATTCCATCTAGCTACAATGCTCTGCACTGTGTGTTCATATATTCATATATTTATTCCATCCAGCTACAATGCTCTGCACTGTGTGTCTGTGTGTGTATATATATATTTTATAGTAATATGTACATATGTATATTAGCTGCTCTTGCTTGCTTGTTTTTTTTTCTTGCCTTCTGATTGTTGCTCTGAGTGTTGCTATCCCTGTGCTGTTGCAATCCTGGAATTTCCCCGTTGTGGGACTAATAAAGGCTTATCTTATCTTATCTTATCTTAAAATTGCTAAAGTGCCCAATACTGAGGACCAGGCCCTCAAAGGAATTATAACATGTTTTTTGCTTTACATTAACTAGTAATTTGGAATGGTAAATTGTTGCTACTACTACTCCACGACCAGAACTTCTAGGATTTTGACAGTTTAAATAACCAGAGGGAGTTGATTCATTTAAACCAACATAATCCTCTTGTCCTAACCAAGTCTCTGTAAGGGATATTAAATCAATCTGACGATCAATTAACAGATCATGGACTAGCAGAGACTTGGGAGTTAGAGACCTAATATTTAACAAACCACATTTAATTTTTAAATTATGAGGAGGAACAGAGGCCAAATCATTCAATTTAGAGGCTTCATGTTTAATTTGAGTTTTACCAACTTTTTGTTTAATCACTTTGGGATACTTATACATTGTATTTTTATTTGCTTTGGAGGGAGCAGACAATGATTCTCTGATGGGAAAGACAGGGGCTAAGTTGAGGGGTGGTGGATAAAGAGGAGCTGCAGAGAGGCGTGTAAGACTGTGACTCTGCTTCCTGGTCCCAACTCTGAGTAGTCAAGGTTTTGGAAATTTGGATAAAAAAGATGCCAGATTGTTAGATAAATGAGACGCACCATCCAAAGTGGGATGGATGCTGTTTCATCTCATAAGACCAGGTTTTCCCCAAAATGAGCTCCAATTGTCAATGTAGCCCACGTTGTTTGCAGGACACCACACAGACAGCCAGCGGTTGAAGGATGACGAGCGGCTAAACATGTCATCACTGGTCAGATTGGGGAGGGGCCCAGAGAATACTACAGAGGCAGACATTGTTTTGGCAAAGTCACACACCGATTCTACATTAAGTTTCGTGACTTCCGACTGCCGGAGATGGATGTCATTAATGCCAGCGTGGATAACAATTGTGGAGTATTTACAGTTACTTTTAGCCAGCATTTTCAAATTTGACTCAATGTCGCCTGCTCTGGCCCCAGGAATGCATTTGACTATGGCCGCTGGAGTCTCTAGGTTCACGTTTCTGACTACAGAGTCGCCAATGATCAGAGATTTTTCCTCAACGGGTGTGTCGCTGAGCGGGGAAAAACGATTAGAAAGATGAACAGGTTGGTGGTGAACCGGGGCTTTGCGGCTAGGCTTCCTCCTCATCGTCACCCACCCAGTCTCCTCGCTGCTGAGGAGGACCAGAGGACCGCTAACGGGGCCTATGCTAGCGAGCTCCGCTGCAGCTAGGGGACGTCCGTCAAGAGTAACTGGCGCAGATGGTGTTTCAATGCAGCGGAGCCGGGATTCCAAATCAGACAACCTCGCCTCGAGCGCCTCAAAAAGACAACATTTATTACATTTACCGTTATCACTAAAAGAGGCAGAGATGTAGCTAAACATCTGACAGAGCACACCAGAGGAGGAAAGGAAGGAGAGCTAGTAGCCATAGCTAGTGGCTAACCTGAAGCTAACAAAAAAAACGATGAAAGGTGAACAGAAGGCTGAAGAGGGTGATTAGGTGACACTGAGTGCGCACACAGGTGCAAGAGGCCTGATAAACAGAAATGAGAACTAACGGTACATGGATAAAAGTGGTTAAAATACAATTAAAAGCAAAATCCTCAGGAGAGTGAGGAGAGCTAACCACACGGACAGACAGCAATACAGGAAGTGACGATTAACATGAAAGAATAAACATTAATTTAAACATTTTAACATACACATATTTAAAATCAAGGATTAATATATTCTTCCAAACCCATTGATTGTCCACAGAATATCAAAGTCCCACCGAGGCAGTAGATCTTCAACAAATGGTGTTCTTAGAACTGTCCTGAGAAATGAAGCTTGAAGAAAGAGTTAATTTCAGTTCAAAACTTGTACAGTCAAAATGAGTGTCTACTCCAGAGACGTCCACCAAGGGTAGTGTTGAGCTGTGGATACCTAGGCCTTAGGAAATGCCTTTAAAGTTTGATGCCTGTTCTTTCTCCACGTTTTATTACCCATAAAATGGTCAGGCGAAAGAGCATTTCCAGTTTATTTATGATGTGAGTTAATACGTTGAGAGCATTCCTTTGCTTAACAAAGGAATGTTGGTTCAGCTGTGGTCCTGGGATGAAAAAGCAGTTCTTGACTGGCCTTTTCCTGGGTGAAACAATGTCTTTAAGATGAAGAATAATTTTATTGATGAGCCAAAGCAAGATTTTTTTTTTTTTTTTTTAATTTTGTATACTTTATTGATCCCCAGAGGGGAAATTGAGGGCATCCACCTGGATGGATGAAGCAGCCACGGTACGGCGCTATCCCTTAACCATTCACACACACATTCACACCTAGGGCCACTTTAGAGTCTCCAATTAACCTAACCTGCATGTTTTTGGCATGTGGGAGGAAACCGGAGAAATCCCGGGGTAAACCCACGCAGATACGGGGAGAACATGCAAACTCCACACAGATCACTGTTGGTCAGGGGCTGGGATCGAACCAGGGATCCCATGGCCAAGGGTGAGTTGCTGTGCTGGTGCAGTGCTAACCACTGCGCCACCGCACTGCCCTAAAGATGATGCTACAGTTGTCATAGGGATGTTTGATTTTGGTCTCTTTGGGGGGGGGGGGGTAAGAGTTTGTTTTGGCCCACCTGGCCTTGAACTCCCACCACCCACCCTGGGAGTGTGCTTTTCTGTTTATATGTGGTGTAATTTTGAGGGCCATCTGGAAGCTGCCACTTAAGAGGGGGCACTGTCAGAGTGTGGGTTGAATCTTATGTCTTCATTTTCAGTCATTGTTGGCATTTCTTTAAAGTACAGACTCAATCCACATCCTCGCCTTGTGTTTACTTTGTATTTTTCTGCATTTATCATTATTTGTTGGATTTATGATTCTGTTCTCAGTTCTGATTAGTATTATGATTATAGTTCTGTTCGGTCATTGTTTGTTATGGTCATGTCTCCCCTGTGATCCTCTGTTTCATATCCTGGCTTCCTCTGTGTGTGTTTAGCCCTGCCTCTTCTTGTTATTCTCTCTTGCCCCATGTGTCAGCTGTCTGTGATTATTGATTTCTCCACCTGTATCATGTTGTCTTGATTTTACCCCCATCTTTAAATGAGCGTCTGAGTTTGTGTTCGGCCTGGTTTCCTTTAGTCATGCTGGCGTGATTACAAGCTTCTGCCTGCCTGTATCCTGTCTGTTCCTCCCCATGTTTTTCCATGGTTTTTAGTTGTGCTTCCCAGCAGCATTATTAATTTCTGTTTGACCCTCGAGCTGTGTTTGGGTAACCTACTCTATAAAAAATTTGTTAAACTGGAGTCCTGTGAGTGGGTCCAGTTCCTACAACATCTTGCAGTGTAAGCAGATTGCCTGCCTACCTGTGGCATGGGTAAAGTCCATGTGGGCAAACACAGACCCACATGAGACCCATAAGACAGCCCAGATTTAAGCTATAGTGGGGGCCCACCTAGACATGCTGGCTGGGAAATTCTTGGTTCCTGTAGTGGAAAAAGGCTAATTACAGACAGGTGAGGATGTCTAAGTCAATTAAGGATTATTACTTTCATTTTAGCACCATTGTATTTACTTAGAGAAGAAACTAATATATACACAGTATATAGCAGTGTTTTTCACTAGGGTGCCCTGGTACTTTCAGGTTTTATGGGAAATTATCTAATTTTACTTCTTAATTGGTAAAAAAAAAAAAAAAAGGAAATATTTTGCCATTGTTGCATGGGTGCCTAACAAACAATGACAAATTATTTGCAATTTTTGGACCAATTTAGAAGGGAAATTAGATAATTTCCCACAAAAACCGAACGTACCAGGGCACCCTGGTTGAAAAACACTGCTATATACAGTAAGTATATATGGTCTTGGTCGTGACTTGGTCTCAGTCTCCCTTGGTCTTAACTTGGTCTCTCAAACCCTTAAGTCTTGGTCTTGTCTTGGTACACTCTGGTCTCGGTCATGTCCTGGTCTCAGTTGCTGTGGTCTTGACTACAACACTACATAAGAGCACCGTAACACTCGGTAGGCAACTGTATCAATAGACCTACTACAGTCTAATACTGAACATCTAAAAATATTTCATAAGAATATTAACTTCATGCCAGTGATGACATCATTTTTTAAGGACCGACTGATTACCTGCTTGTAAAATCGCGTTGATAATTCTGCGTGACTTCGGTAAAGACTGGTGAGGAGCTCTCTAATTTTAATGTGTTTTCTCCTCCTGTGTTCCTGAGGAGGAGGAGGAGGAGGAGGAGGAGGAGGCAGGGCGGGGAGGTGGAGGGTTGGGGGCACGGAGTGAAGGGGAGCTTTGGGGGGGGGGGGGGGGGAAGGCGGAACAAACCGGTGTGCCTCGGATACTTTGTGTAGCTGCTCGCCCGCACTGCAGATTAACTCTTACCGTGCCACGAGATGCAGCCAGATACGGTGAGTGGATTTGGTTTTTCTCCCGCTGCGTGGACACAGCTTCGTCATTAGCGGCAGAGGAGGAAATGTGGCGCTAGTGTGGGCAGGTAGGGCAGCTCGCACAGGTCCTGAATATCTTGGCGGATCACTCGCAGACACGGAGCGAAGCGCCGCACAGATGTGCATCAGCTCGTCTCCCGCTGCCTGTTCGGGAGCTGTCCACTGCTGGGGTGCTGAAGCCGGTTGTCTTTCGCGGGCAGCTGTAAATTCACCGCAACGCAATGTCTGTGGTGGAGGTGCTGTCCTCCTGGTTTCCACTGTGTCCAGGTCTCACAGGTGTGCCAGGACACAGCTATGACTAGCGTCCTAGCCAGACAAGAGCTGAAGACATAGGGATCTGTTCATCCTAATGAAATGTCCCCACTGTGTTCTCTTTATGGGCTTAGTCACAGTCAAAAGTGGGAAGGCTGTACGGCAGATTTTTTTTTTTTCGTTGTTGTTATAAACAAATAGTTCATGCTGAAGTGTCAGATGTGTTTCAAACATGTCTGAGAACAGGTGTCTTATCTATCCTGAAAGTTCTCCCCCCTCCTCGGACATAGTCTAATTAATAATGGATGAACTGAGCTCATCTCCTTCAGCTTTTTCCCTTGAATCTTATTGTTTCACTTTTGCGGTGACCATAGCCAAGCAGGACGCTGTTGCAGCCAAGGAATGTGGGATTCCCTTTCTAAACACTGTAGCATTGCCCAGCTGAGAGACATAATCTGCCGGGCTGGATCGGAGCCAGAGGCTCAGAGACAGCTGTGCAGCCTCTACTGGGCTGCTAAAATGTGGCGGCGCCCCTTTAAATTTAAATTATGCAAACTTTACTTCTCCTGTGATCTTCTATGAGACAGGTTTTGAAGATGGAGATAAAATTATCTTGACTGTCACAAGGCAGTAGAGAATAAAAGTTTAATCCGTATGTGGCCACCCCATGAGGAACACCTTGTTCTCCTTTTCATCTGTAACATCAGTGATCTCTGCATTAGTGTATGCAACCTTGATCACTGTCCTCTGGTAAACTTTCAAAGTCAATGTCTTGCTTTTAATCTGTCCTACCATGCAAGGTGAGTGTGTTGTAAAGCTGATCAGAGTTTCCAATTATGTCAAGATTTTCCACAGTAAGACATTAGGTATACTTTAGAGCTTTGGGCTAGAGGACTTTGCTTTAAAGGATGTCATGCATGAGCTGTGTATTTGCATAATAGAAGAGAGGTAAGAGGAGGGCAAAGGGAGTTATAGTAAAAAAAAGGGGGGAAAGGGATAAGATCCGTACTGCACAATCATAGACATGTATGCATATATGCACTCTCAAATACACATTCAGACACACGTGAAAAAAGAACCCAACCCACTGATGTCACTGACAAGTGCCTGCCTTCATCTGAAACCCTTGCTGTTCCACGGGAGTCTACAGGGAGGCAGGAGGTGAATTATGAAATAGAAAACTCAGTGTCCAAACACTGACGGCTAAAATGCCAACACAAAAATAGGGAAGTTTCCTTTTTAATCTTTCCTGCCAGCTTAGTCCCCAGCTTACTAAACCTGCCCTTTAGTGTCCTTGCTGGATCAAAGGCAAAAATCCTCCTCACACTTCACTGGTCAGGGTGGGGAAATTAGAAGTCCCCAGCCACATCACTGCATAATAGGTGATGGTAAATGGGAAAAGAGTACTTTTCTGAGGAATGTATGAGGCTAATAAAACACACTATTCTGCATTGCCAAAAACATTTTATGTAAAATACATTATACAAACTATTTAACGTAGATGTTTATTTGTCTTTCAGGAGAAGACTGCTCAGTGCTTTCCAAATTTCATATGAACAACTCTTCAGTCAATGATCACTCTTGCTGGAAACAAGACGACACTTCCGAACCTCGGCTCCTTCCTCAACCTACAGCACAGGCAGTATGACATAACAGACTACCACACAGGTGGATGCACAAAGAAGAGGGCGAGCTGGTAGTCCACTTCTGAACATTATGTCTGCTCTCCTATATAAGCAGAATTCCAAACAACTGTAGAGGAGTCACAGGTCTGAGGAAGCATGCAGGATGACTCGCTCTTTTGCCACTCATGGTGAAAAAGGCTGAAGTTGGCCACACATTCCTGTGTGTGTCACTGTTTTGGAAAACACCTTAGACGAGAGCACCAGCCCAAAGGGGCATCATAGTGTGTTTTCCTTTTGGTCCGAATGCAGAACATCCTCGAGCAAAATTTAGACATGGCGACAGCTCTACTTGCAGGGGAGAAGCTGAAGGAGCTGATCATGCCAGGCTCCTCCCAGGACGAGAAGGGTGGGGCACTGGCTGGCCTCATGGTGCAGCTCAAACTGGAGCTTCCCTTTGATCGTGTTGTTACTATAGGGACGGTCATCATCCCCATTCTGCTGGTCACCCTCGTCTTCACAAGGAACTTTGCAGGTGAGATGCTGCTGGGAGTAAATTGCCAAAGCAACAATAACAAATCATCAACAACAACAACAACAACAACAACAACACAGCAGGTGTTTGCAGTCAGAACACTTTTGATTGGGTATTTTTGTGACAAAAATCAAAGTAAGGCTTATAGGATTTGGGGAGTTGAAAGGTTAAGATGAAAAGACTAGAACTGCTTGAGAGTAAGGGAACCATATTGGTTATATAAAACTGGGGAGATCAAGTGTTGGGTGGGGAAAGAGGGGAGGGTTTAGTTAGAAGACCGAGCAAAAGCCTTCTGTGTGGATTGAAGCGATGCTGGTTCATTGCTGAGTCAGGCTCTCTGCAGCATTTAACCAGCTGGGACTGACTTTGAGTTTAGCAGCAAAACCCAGTGGGTGTCCCAACAGCATTTTTCAGACAACTCAGCATGAACTAGACCCCCTACTTCTGTGAATAAAATAAATATCACAATTTTACATATTATCTTTTTCATCACTAACCACCTTTGAAAATGACATTTTCTCTTGTTTTTCAGAAAATAAAGATCCCGTATTTAGCAGGGAGTTCAACTATCAGTCATTTGTCACAGCATTTAGATTGAAACCACTTAGTCTTGAACATAATGGACACAGGAGTTGTAATTTCCTGTATCTGAGCCTGACAGACATTTCTACTGTTTCAAATTTGATTGTAATCAGAGGCAATGTACCACTTTGTGTTGAACCGATGAATGATTCAAACTGGTGGATAGAAATATAGTAACAACTGAAATTAAACAAATGAGAATGATACATGATACTCATTAGAAACTGTAAGTGGATTATTGAAAGATATACAAGTTCCAGCTTTAATCAAAATATTTAAGCATTTTCTGATAAAAAAAAACAACAAAACAACAATGACCATGTTGTATTGGCCTTAACACTTACCGTAGATTCAAGTCTTCGAGTGCCTCTTTTCAAATTTAGTAGCCAAGAGCCTTCAGTTGTCTCTGTTGGATTGTCCATAGCAGTTTGTTTGCAACCCAATGCATGTACAAGAGCCCGAACAGTAAAATCACATTTCTGCTGCATCGACGTGTCACCGAGTTTCCACTGTGAAGGTCCATGATTCACACGCATACGTAAGAGTCAACCAGATGAAAGTTTTGAGTAGTTGGATTTTGAATGACAGCATGAGTTTCTTGTCTGTGAATATTGACTGAGGCCAGAGGTGGGTAATCCCAGGTCCAAAGAGTAAAAGTCTGATCGCATATTTGTTCCAGCCACTGACTAACCCAGCTGATTCTGATAAGCACAGATCTTGAAGAGGTGTGTTTATCAGAATCAGCGGAGTTAGTCAAGGGCTGGAACAAATATGCGGTCAGACTTTTACTCTTTGGACCTGGGATTACCCACCTCTGACTGAAGCTTGTCAAAGGCATCTTTTGTTAGGCTGATCCTTGTTCAGATTGGTGCCTACTAAAATACGGAACAAACGGTATGGTACGGAACAGTCCATTGGTATTCTGGCCACGTTCTGTACGGAACATTCCATCGGCATTCCGTGTGGAACATGTTCCATATATATTCCTTACAGGACATCTACCGATCCTGCCTTCTGTCAGTTCTATGTCGATGTGCCTTCGTCATGAGCCCCAGTCCACACTTAGTACTTAGCATGTTCCGAACATGTTCCATATGGGACGTCTACCAATCCTGCCTGCTGTCCGTTCTGTGTCAATGTCTTTGTCATGAGTCGCAGCCCACACTTAAGATAAGATAAGATAAGCGTCTATTAGTCCCACAATGGGGAAATTCCAGGATTGCAAAAGCATAGGGATAGCAACATTCAGAGCAATAATTTAGAAGATAAGAAAATAAGAGCAGTGAATATACATATGTACACATAAATATATAAATATTGTATATATACACACAGTGCGGAGCATTGTAGCTAGATGGAATAAACAGCATAACAGCACTTAGCACTTAGCATGTTCTGAACATGTTCCGTATAGGACGTCTACCAATCCTGCCTGCTGTCAGTTCTATGTCAGTGTGCCTTTGTCATGAGTCGCAGTCCACACTTAGCGTGTTCTGTACATATACCTTGCATATTTACAACCTGACAGTTGTAAATAAACACAATAGCAATTATCAATGAATAAATACATGCAATAAGAAATTAAGGAACATACCATAAGGCTTGTCAGTTGGTAGGTTGCCCGGTTGTGTCCGTGCACTAATCATTAATCCAAGTAGTTAGACAAAAAACGTAGTTGACACATTTCCAGGAGGTCCAGTTTTATTAAAGAAATGCTTTATAAACGAACTGTCTCTGATGCCTAGTATGTATGGAACATGTACGGACCACTAGCATACAGAACGTTAGACACAGAAGGTTCCGTATCTAATGGAATGTTTTGTACAGAACGCGGACAGAACGTGGACAGAATGAATGTAGCAGGACTGCTAGCATTCCATACTGAAAGTTCCGTGTCTAATGTTACATGTACATGTAACACATGTAGCACACTTGACACCCCTAGCTAGTAGGACCGCTCCATACGGAATGCGTACAGAACGTGTACTAAATGTTGCGTACAGAACAAATGTAGCAGGACTGCTAGCATTCCATACTGAAAGTTCCGTGTCTAATGTTACATGTACATGTAACACATGTAGCACACTTGACACCCCTAGCTAGTAGGACCGCTCCATACAGAATGCGTACAGAATGTGTACTAAATGTTGCGTACAGAACAAATGTAGCAGGACTGCTAGCATTCCATAAGGAACGTTCTGTAAGGAAGGTTCCGTATCTAACGTTACATGTACATGTTCGTAGTACACTTGACACAGCTACCTCATAGGACCGCTCCGTACAGAACGCATCCAAAGGCACACTGACATAGAACTGACAGCAGGCAGGATCCTTAGACGTTCTGTACAGAACATGTATGGAACATGTTCCGTATGGAACACAGATGGAATGTACCATGCCATACATTCATTCCGTGTTTTAAGTAATCGCTGTTCAGATTTTCTTTTTACAATAGGCAGCTGAATGAGGAGACCTGTTCTATCTTCATGTTTCCGTGTCACAGATGGCATGCCGGTGGAACCTCCATGTCAGGATGTGGGTTGGAGCCTTGTTCTCTCCCTGCATTGCAATTTATGTTTCTTGTCACCAGGACGTGGTCTCCAACCCACATCCTCGCTTTAAGTTCATTTTCCGGGTATTTCTCTTTTTATTTTCTGTTATCATGGTCTTGGCTTTGTATTTAGTTCATCCCTGTATTAAGTTTATTTTCTGGGTTTCTGCATTTATTATTGTTATTTTGGTCCTGTTTATCATTTTGATTCTTATATTCATGTTCTGTCTTGTTGTATTTAATGTGCATTTATTTCTCACCTTAGTCTTGCCTGGTTTGTGTGTTGATTAGTTCCTGATTATGGCTGTTTTGTGTTTTTGGTAATGAGTGTCTACCTTATTTAAAGGACACAGCCCCTCAGTTGGGTGCTGTGTCATTTGTCATCATTTTTGGTGTTTACCCATGCTTCTGTCTGCCAAGTCTGTGAGTTCTGCCTTGCCTAGCCTGGTTCATTTTTGTTTCAGCTTCCGAGCTGCATTCTTCTGTTTGCTTAATAAAATGATTAAGGCTCGTTATGCATTTGAGTCAAATTATCTGCCCCGAGGAGCGAACCATGACACTCCAATTTTGAAATGACCATACATTTGGTGTTCTCTCTAATTTTTACATTGGAGTTCAGTAGGATGATAAATCGGAACAATCCTGATTAGCACAGGCAACATACAGTATGAGCATGCTTTCTCTTCACAGGACCTGCTCCCCTTTGTTTTACCTCTCAAGAGGGAAGTGAAAATAAGACCCAGAATTAAGCATTGCACCAAGCTTCATTCAACTACAATACCTGAGATAAAATTAATGCTTGGGATAATTCTTTTTTTTCTCTTCAGAGGAGTCCATATACTGCTACACACCACACAACTTTACTCGAGATCAGGCACTGTACGCGAGAGGGTACTGCTGGACAGAGCTCCGTGATGCTGTTCCTGGTGTTGAACCTCCTTTTTGGCCTTCACTCTTTGAGCACAAGTTCCTCCCCTATGCCCTGCTGGCCTTTGCTGGCATCATGTACATTCCTGCTTTGGGCTGGGAGTTCCTTGCCTCTACACGGCTCACTTCAGAGCTCAATTTCCTGCTTCAAGAGATTGATAACTGCTATCACCGAGCTGCTGAAGGCCGAGCCCCAAAGATTGAGAAGCAGATCCAGTCCAAAGGGCCTGGCATAACTGAACGGGAGAGGAGGGAGATCATAGAGAATGCAGAGAAAGAGAAAAGCCCAGAGCAGAATCTTTTTGAGAAATATTTGGAGAGACGAGGCCAAAGCAACTTTTTGGCTAAGCTTTACCTGGCTCGCCACCTGGCTATTATCTGCCTCAGTTCCATCCCCATTTCCTACCTGAGCTCCTACTATGTCCGCCAAATGCAAAATGAGTTCACCTGTGCACTAGGTGAGCCTCCGGACATTAGCAGCTATCTAGAGCTGAAGCTGAGGGTCAACTGTAAGCTGCCTGCTGTGCAGTTGCAGCGCATCATGGCGGCAGTGGATATAGCTCTTCTGTGCACCATGAACCTCATCATCCTGGTTAACTTGCTGCATTTGTTTGTGGTACGCAAGTCCAACTTTGTATTTGACAAACTGCATAAGGTTGGAATCAAAACACGGCGACGCTGGCAGAAGTCTCAATTCTGTGATATCAACATCCTGGCGATGTTTTGCAACGAGAACAGGGACCACATCAAGTCACTCAACAGGCTGGACTTCATCACTAATGAGAGTGACCTCATGTATGACAATGTGGTCAGGCAGCTGTTGGCTGCACTTGCACAGTCTAACCATGATTCTACACCCACTGTGAGGGAGTCAGGGATACAAACAATCGATCCCAATATGGATCCTTCTGATCTCACAGTAGGAGACATGGGTGGAGAGCCGCTGGTCATCAAAAGACCGCGAAAGAAGATTAAGTGGATCCCAACCTCCAATCCTCTTCCTCAGCCATTCAAGGTAATGTAGCATTAGTTAGCAAAGTGATAATTAAATGAGTACCATGCAAAGCTGAAATTTTAAATGTGAAAACTTGCTTACTTGAACAAATTCATTAAAATCCTTCCAACTGAATATGGTCAACTATCTGATAAGGTCCTCTTTCACTGAGGAAGCAGAGGAAGCTGTTTTTATGATGACATGTTTTTGTGTTCTGTTTATTATAAAGGAACCCCTTGCCCTGACACGTCTGGAAAATAACGCCAAGCCTGAAAAACCCAAGCCACTCAGAAGAAAGACAGTAGCGGACAGCTTTATTGCACCACTTCTGGATAGCAAGAGCACACAGAATTCTGCAGCAAAAGGTATACAACACTTTATGCATGTATTTTTTTTTTAAATATTACAATGTAAAGCTTGTCTAAATCAATTTTGGATTTTTATATTCC
This sequence comes from Pholidichthys leucotaenia, assembly GCA_020510985.1. Taxonomy (NCBI): domain Eukaryota; kingdom Metazoa; phylum Chordata; class Actinopteri; order Cichliformes; family Pholidichthyidae; genus Pholidichthys; species Pholidichthys leucotaenia. The sequence continues at coordinate 143,433,917 of CM035840.1, forward strand.
TCTTGATAAATACATTATTGTACCTCCACCTAAATGACTATTTTTGATTGTAGATATACCTGGAATGGAGAAAAAGCACACGCGTAACTTCTCTCTGGATGTCCAACCATACATGCTGGCCACTCGTAAGCCCAAGGTAGAGACCACGACCACAGAGCCTCTGCCCTCAGAGCACAACATGGATACAGTGTATCTCGAAGGCACACACACAATTGTTCACGTGTCTGGCGCAATTACAGGTAGGTCTCATTTTGTTTAGCCTTGCTCCTCCCTTCAGTTAGCTTTGCCTACTCCAAACAATTACTTAAAACGTGTTGTTACCAAAGTATTTCGTTTTCAATTGTGAAATTCCTTCTCTCCGTTCTTGCATGATTACAACTTCAGGGAGCAAAGCTCGCTCTCCAGAATCAACCAACACTTCCTTTTCTTCTGTAAGCCTGCCCACCACGTCATATGTAAATGGGGTAAGTCCCAACCCCCCCTCCAGCGAGGACGCCCTCAGTCCCAAGCCCTCCCCGCCACAGTCGGAACCTCTGACCCAGGCAGAAAACCCCAAATCTCAACCACCACCCCTGACAAGAGCCCCGACACACCAGCTCCTTAATATGCACCATACTCTCTTTGAGGAAGAAGAGGACGAAGAGCACAGAAGGAACAGACTGGCTGAGAGACCTGGGGAGCTAATTGCTGCTGGAGAATGTTAAAGAAGAAGAAGATGGATCATAGCTGAGATTTGTTTTCTTGACATTGCACTCTAAGCACATGAACACCACGTCAAGTTACCTCCTATCAACACTCACCTCTACTCTGAATATTCTCGCGCACTTCTGTGATGGGTAGATTGGGCAGAAACTTAATCGCAAGAAAACAACTTGAATAACTTTTGTGGCTGTTTTTAAAAAAAAAATAGCAGTCAGAGAGGATAAACAGACTGAAAAGTGTGTATTTGCTCGTGTTGACCAGTGTAGGAAATGATGTCACATTCATGTCTCAGGATGACTGTGTACAGCTGATCACCCAGCAATGAAACCAGCAGTGACATATTTCAACAGGGTGCTATAGTGCAGGATGAAAAAGCGATATTAAAAAAAAAGACTGAAAGACGAGGTCAGTGGCAATGAAAGATGAGAATGTTTTCTAATTTACAAAAAAAAAAAAAAAAGAGGCAGAATTTTTAGAAACACAGTGTATTTTAAACATATTATATCGCTTAGTCCCTTTATCCTTACAGCCAAGTAGATGGTAGCTCATGCAATACAGCTGGGGAGACCTGCACAGTTATTATGCAAAAGATCACAGTATATTTGTGGCAATAATGTATGCGCTTGCAGCACCATATTTCACAGAGCACCACACATGTGTAGACACTGTATATGAATCAGTGTTTGTGGCATGTTACAACTATAACATGTTTCACGGCTAATTATTGCAATTTCACCACTGCTTAAGATCAGATCTTGAATAGAATTGCACGCCATTGAAAACAGATAAATTGGCATCTTTTCCAATGAGACAGTGGATTCAGCAAACAGTGAGACAAAGCGGGACAGTACTTCTTAGCAAAACTGACCAGCGTTTTCTGGAACATGTTACAGAATCTCTGCTGTTCTGAATGGAACTCGGCTTATTGGCAAATTGTGTATAACTTTCTGTTTGTCGGCTTCTTGTGCCATAATGTGACATGAAGAATGATGTGTAGGGTAGCCCCAATCAATCTAAATTTGTTTATGTTAGCGTGCCCTTTCTCATATTATAGGAAGACTAGCTCAAAGGATTTAGTAGCTAGAGTAGCTGGTATATGTATACTATAATGCTGCCACCTTTCGTAGAGAATGAGTCAGCAGACAAGGGTATGGGTGCCTTTCCTAACATTTACTCATGCATTTCTTGCAGCTGCATACATGATTAGGCAACAGGAACTCGAATAAAGGAACTGTCTGCACTGACCAACTTGACATTGACTATAGATCTCTTTTTTTCTCCCTTGAGTCTCAGGTATAGAATAAAAACTTAATGCAAACTAGAGAATACTTTCTTTTGAGGGGAGGGATAAAACACAATTTCTTTTTTCACAATTTTAACCTCAGTCTTTATTCTTTTTTTATATTCACCTCTACAGAATGTCAAGAAACACCCCTATTTTACAACTCGAGCTCATGAAATGCATCCAGTAGCACTGCAATAGTAGTAGCACGAGTGCAAGTGGGAACATGATGAGTTTTAAATTGAGGATAACAAATGCTAGTATATCAAATTTGACCAAATGTGGTTTATTTTTCAACCGCAGGGATCCAAGCACTGCAACACCGATGGCAGAAGTGTATGGACCGAAGGGGAGACAATGTTGAAAAATACACCACATTTGGTCAGATTTGACCACTATGAACTTTTCACCTCCTCCCCTCGTAGTGGAAAAATGCACATTGAAAGCATTCTTGTTTAAAAAGAAAAGAACTAGAGGGCACTCACAGAGCGCATACCTCTGTCCCTCCCTCCCTCTCTATGTCGTCCGTCCAACCATCCCTCTGTCTTTCTGTAAACTGTGAGATAGGGTCTTGGTTGAGGTATGTATTCATGGATCACCTCCAAAATCTAATGTGTTCATCCATAGCTCAGGGGCTGGCCCTTGGCATAGGCCATACAGGTGGGCTGGAGGGGGTGCTGCTGCAAGTCCTCAAAAAAGATTTTTAATAAAATATAATTCATAATAATCAGAGGTGCTGTGCCGGCAGATAAGGCAGACAAATGCTTAAAGCCCCAGGCCAGAAGGGGGCCCCAAGGGTTGACCAACTTTGAATCACTACAGCAGTGACAATGTGGAGAGTTTGCAATGACTGTACACCTTCACAGAACTCCCTAAAGCCCCCACACACAGACACACACACACACGCTCTCATACTAGTGTAAGTCTTATTTAAACAAATTGTTGAAACTTGTTGAAATTTGTCAAACTGAATAAATATGCCAGTTGACTAAAGAGAAAAGAGAGTCCAGCTTTGCAGATGACCGTTGTGACAAAGTCTGCTTTAACAGAACTAACTGATTAAAGATGCGTTCACACCAAACGCGAATGGGCGAATTTTTCACGCAGCACGATTACATTATAAATCACTGTAAACACGCCAACAGACATGACTAGCGAGATGCAGACAGGCAAAGTTGTCTTTAAAACTTCTGCAGCTGCGTTCAACCTGCTGTGGAAAGTCCCAAAATAACGTCATGCTTAGGTTTACATTATCCGACTGGGGGCTCACCTGAAAATGTTATCTCAAGCCTCCAAAACTTTACAGATGATGGGTGTTTATGTTGCTAGCTTGCTAGCGTGCTAGGATGTCCGTGGCCGGAAACCATGGGTAAATAACTCCAAAATCCTGATTCAGCTGAAGAGTTCCCGGTCCTCCTGTCTCCCGGTGAGTGAGTTTCATTTTCTAACTAGTTTACTCTGCAATGGTGACAGCAGAATCTCAAAACTAGCAGCTAGCTAGCTTTGAGAACAAATTCACACGTACTCGCGTCTTCCCATTCACTTTGTATGGATTCGTGCCACCTGTTCGCGTTTGGTGTGAACACACCTTAAGGCTGCGTGTCCACCAAATGTGTTTTTTCAGCTGTGGGCGACTATTTTCTGTTCATTCTCTAAGTAGTCCAGCATCCACAGCACTGAGCGCCCTCGGTGCTGAAACGCTCTCGGTGGTGGCGGCTTTTTGTCACAGTGCTCAGGGTGCTCAGAGTTGAAAAAATTTCAACTTTTCACACTGCAGCTGAGCTCGTCAATGTCAGACCTTTCTGAACAGCCAATCAGAATAAGGAAGGGCGGGACATAAGACACCGGTACAGTCTGTAATCAGACTCCTGTTTTCCGTGTAATCATATTTTACATCCAGAACTGCTACCAATGCTAGAATATGTTTCTTGCCCATTGCTATTTAGAGACTGCTATTAAAAAATAAGTAGAAAGTCTGATCACAGGAAAAGTGGAAGTGCTGAGCTGTAAGTGACAAGTCTGTACCCTGTCATACAGAGTACAGACTTTTTTTTCCAGAGCGCAGCAACAAACGCTGAAAAAAAGATGTACAGGGTGGTCGGGCAACTAAAAATGCATTTGGTAGACACGCAGCCTAATAGTATAACCAGCACGAGTAGTATTAGTGGCAATTCCTCCTCCAGCTAGCTGATGGTGTGGACTTAACTCTCCAGCTACAAACAGCTCCAGCCACTAGTTCTGTGTTGCCTCTTGAATATGATTTATAACTATAAAAGGACAAAGGTAGGACAAAATTTGTTGTGGTGGCTATATAAAGTGAAGTTTGTTTTTGCTCTTCTTTGGCTGCTGGCACAGTGAATGTTGTGGTCGTTATAATCTGCTAGGTCTCCAGTTTCAAACAATGTGTTGTGACTTTCTTCAGATTTTTTTTCCATAATAAGAGCTCTCAAAGCAGCATAAAGCAGACTGAACATGTTGTAAACTTATTCTGAGGTAGAGTGTACTCCTAGAAAAAAAAAAAATAAGAGTTTATGTGAACTGTGCGCCTGTATGCGCCCTTCACCCTTACCCCCCAGTCTCCCCCATACACAATTTCCTCTAAATATCACTCCAAGCTTTTCTGAAAAGTTGATAACTCTGCTGTAATTTTCCATTTTAAGATGAAATTGCTTCATGTTGTGATTGTGTTTTGTGTAGATAAAAGTTGTTCTTTTAGCTTTATTGTCGAGGCTCTTCACATTCGATGTGTAACATGACAACAGCTGCAAGCCGATTCACACTGGGTTTAAGTGGATTGCCGGAGTAGATTGAAAGGGGCTTATGCTGATGTAGGGTAGTGTGTCTTAATATGAGATATATGAGAATTTTTTTATGAGCAGTAATGAGTTCCCTGGTATCGAGGACTCCAGTGCCCGAGAGGTTAATGTCTGTGTGTGCATGCGCATCCAGGAGGGAGTGCCCTAATCTCACCTAGGGCCCCAACATGTGTCCAGTAGTTCTTGCATAATCCTGCTAACACATTCCAAGATGATAGGACCTTGGAGGAGGTATATATTCATGGATCACCTCCAAAATCTAATCGCTTCATCAAGGGCCACCTTTGGTGAAGATTTCATCCAAATCTGTCTAGTAGTCTTTGTGCAATCCTGTTATGACCCCTCCTGTGCCATTACGCAGCGCACAGAGGGAGGAATGGAAAACCCACAGGCAGAAGTAGTTTCGTGCAGTTTATTAAACTTAAACCCAAATATTGTCCAGCAAACAATCACGTAATAAACAGAGAATTGATATGATTGAAACTGAGGCCACCAGACATACAGGATGCTGCTGGACGCTCAGCAGCCCGAGGAAGGAAATGCCTTGTGCCACAGAACTGCTGTCGGAACGAGGAGAAAGGCAAACATTAACTTACGAGCTGGAGTGATCCAAGGCCGTCCGTGCAGTCCGGTGGATGAGAGCGTGGCAGGAACAGCTGCTAACACCTAAAAACTAGCAACAGTCAAGTAGCATTAGAGAAGACTACATTAGTCAGGCTGAAAATAAGTGTAGGGAATGACAGCTTGCATACACAGAGGAACACGCTGCTGTGTATATGGGGCAATGCTTCGGCGATCTCTTCCCACCCAAACTGAACTTAAGTAGTCACAATACTAATGAGGGAAGAGGCTGCCGGTGTGAAGGAGCATGGGCTGGACAATTGAAATCATGTGTGCATGAGTGAGTGTCTGAGCAAGTGAATGGACGTGAATGAGGCGTGTGTGTATGTGTGTGCAACACTAATAATAAGAAATAGCTGGTGATACTGACTGGAGGAGGAGGCATGCCCGAGCTGTCAGGGAGCGAGGACCCAAAGGGCTCCCTGAAGCGTCTGATAGAAAACAAATAATGAAATGGGCCAAAATAGCCATGGGGTCAGAACTGGGTTTGGGACCACCAAACCCAAGTTCATGACAAATCCTGCTAACACATTGTGAAAATATAGGGTCTTGGCAGAGGTATGCGCTTTTGAATCACTTCCAAAATCTAATGGGTTCATCCTTAGTCCCTGGGCCACCTCTGACAAAAAATTCATCTAAATCCTTCTAATAGTTTTTGCGTAACCCTGCTAACAGATTAAAAAAGAAACATACAAACTACCAAACAGAATAAACATATGAACACCCAGCAGTTAATGACTACATGTGCAAAACAATCATTAAAATTGGAAACAATAAATCTGGAAATCTCATTCAGTAAGGCAGAAGGCAAATCAATAATTAAAAATTATACAGTGGAAAAGTGGCAAGAATGACATCTTCATTACATTCAAAAGCAGGTAAACTCTGGAATGGGAGTTGGCAGAAACAGGAAAGAAGAGATACTCATCACCTGATTAAGAATAGGACACACTACTTTAAACCAGACGCTACATAGAACAGGTAAACACCCAACTGGCAGCTGTGCACATTGTGGTTCTCTGGAAACAGTTCAGCATGTTTTGTTGGAATGTCAGGGATACCAGGAACAAAGAAAACATCTGGTTGCAGTAATGGAAAAGGCTAATTTAAGTTTTGTTTTGGAAAACATGTTAGGAACTACAGTCAAAGGAATATACAGTATATAGGTCTGTTTAGATATTTAAGTGCAACTGGATTAATTAAAAGAATTTTTTTTGTTTTGTTTTTTTTTTCCCCCTGCCATTCTCTGTCCACACTCCAACCCGGTAGGTGGCGGTAATTACCTGTAAGCTGGTTGCCAACCGCCAATCAAATCTAAAAGAAGAATGACTACATGTACCAGAATCCTCCGCGGCTGTCAGTTTCAGCTGTCTTGCGCCGCTGTACTGGCGAAGACTCTTCGCTGAAGAGTGGCAGACGGACTGACTTATTCAGTAAGTAGTTGAAGTTTTCTTTTGGACAGCTGTTGTGTGTGTTACCGTTTATACTGTAGTTGATGAAGAGCGTGTGTACTATGAGATTATCCATCTGAAATGCTTTGAATTTGAAAAATAAATACGGAATTGCTAGCCTACATTAGCTTGAGTAAACTGTCAGTAGCTAGCCAAACGCATTCAGTTTCGTAGCGGCTTACCTGGAAGTAAAGTTCGGCGAGTTTCTACACCTTCTCCGGACAGGAAGGTTCTTCCTAAAAGATCCAAACCTCCTTACATATTTGCTCATTGTGCCATGGCCTAGTCGGAGGTAACATTACCCTGTGTGATGGTCACCCGTCAGCGTCGGTGACTTTCTGCGGTAACATTGCAGCGTTCAGACAGGTTAGCAGCTGTTGCCTCAAGCCGCGTCAGCAATCATTGTCTGCGCCGTGAACCCTCACTGCTGCATGGTGTGAAGTAACCTTTGCCTACAATTTGCTCTCTGCCCCTGACAGCTGTCAGTGCTGCAAACATGGACCAAGACAACAATTCAGAGGTTGGTTAAAAAAAAAAAGAAAGAAACATGCATGTGTTTTTCGTTAGATGCTCTAGCACGGCGGAAACACTGTACACTTCACATGTTTTTAAAGTGTTTCTCAATCATCAACTTTGCCCAATTCTGCACCGCCTTTCCCAAACTGGCAAGGGTTTGGGTAGGTGTAATCTTTTAAATTCTACCCTGTCTGACTAATGTGTTACAGGATGAGTCAATTGGCCCTTCTGAGGATCATTTAGAAGAGGATCATCCTTGTATACCTCCAGGGCTCTGTAAGTTGTTACGCTTGGGTTTTTTCTTCAACAGTTTGCACAGTGTGTTCTTCTTGAGTACTTCTGGCTCAGTAAATGAGGAACCATACATTGTGTGTTTGTCCAAATGATTTCATTTGTAACACATGGAAGGTGATGTACACATGCATACCTTTTTTTTTGGTTTGTTTTTCCACTGACTAGCAGTTGATTCAACAAAGAGCTAACAGAAACAAGAAAGAAAAAGACTCCCTAGTTTTTTTAAGCCCAGTTTAATAAAGGGCTTTGAAAATCCTATAAGTTTTGATTGACCACAGAATGAACTTTGATAAACACGCATGATGTGTAATTATCCCGATATCGTCTAATGATAACTAAATGCATTCAGTCTGAGACTGAATAGTGCATAAATCTGGCAGTTATGTTAAGATATCAAAATTGTTTTCTATTTAAAAATTTCAGTTTGTTTGACATCTGTTCCTGCTTTCTTGTTAAGCTGATGGGGAAACACTAGAGATGCTCTGGCAATTGCGAGCGCAGCGTCGGCAGTCATCTCCTGAGCTCCCAGAGACGGTGACCCGTCTCAGTACCCCAGATGGCAGCCTCCTCTACCTGGTGGGCACAGCCCATTTCAGTGACAGCAGTAAAAACGATGTGGCCATGGTGAGTCAGTAAGGACTTTTTTTTTTTTTAAAGGATAATATATAATTAACGTTTGTAATTTAAAACAAGTGTTGAACTGTAATACAATTGTTTATCCCTTGTGTCAAACAATATCTTGTTTCTTCACGCCCACACTGATTTCTTTTTTTCTTTACTTCCTGTGTTGGCGCCCACTCTCTTATTTTGTCTGCCTCTCATCATTCGTACCCACTCGGTCTTCTCTTACTCTCGCAGACAATCCGTGCTGTGCAGCCAGATGTGGTGGTGGTGGAACTGTGCCAGTACAGGGTGTCAATGTTGAAGATGGATGAGAATACGTTGCTGAAAGAAGCCAAAGAAATCAACCTTGAGAAAGTTCAGCAGGCCATCAAACAGGTCAGGATTTCAAAATGATAAACAGCGGGTGGTGGTGCTGTGGGGGAATAAAGGGACATGGAGCGGAAGAAGATGGATGGAATGATAGAGGTGGGGGAAGGAATTTGAGGGAAACTGATAAAGGTGGAAGGTGTCGCATGAAAATAAGAGTGTATGAGTGTACTGTATTTTAAATGATTCACTGATCTTATTCTGATATTTAAAACGATTATTCAGTGTTTCCCTTAGGTTTACAGCCTTGGGGCAGGGAGTAGACCCGGAGACCTGGGTCTAAGAAACACCCAGTTCTGGAGCTCGGCTTGAGTCCATATTTTTATCATTTTATCCCTCCCAGCGCTTATACCTTTTCTACCTCTGAGTTCATTTAATAGCTCCCCTATGGACATTCATTAAAGATTTCCCCTCCTAAACTTCCACATATCCAGGGAGGCTGAAATTCAGGGATGCACACTCGCATAACCTCGGCAAAGCGCGTATCAAAGCTGAGGTCAGTCTGACAGACGGTTCAAGAGATATGCGAGGAACAGACAGATACAGAGAATCCTTGCATTTATACTGTAGATGGGTGCACTAATGTTCAGAATGAGGGCTGATATTACCACGACAAATTGAGAGAAGATAAGAATTGAATAAGAGAGTAAGCCACTCCTGTAATTCACTAATTTAGTGCACTTAACACGTTAGCCAGCAGAACCGAAACTGCTCAGCCGTCAGCAACCATCATCCAAGAGAGATTATTGTCTGACAGGTAAACTAACATAAGCAGCACATGCTAGCAGTTTCATGAGTTTTCTAAAGCTGAGACAGTCCCTCATTGAAAATAAGAAGGGCTAAATTTACTCGCTAAATCTCGCTAACCTCACCAGTGCGGTGGTTAAGTGGCCTGACTTCAGTCATCATCGGGACGGAGCACAGCAGAGACCCGGTGGAGAGAGTAGGGGGAGGAGGATGAACGCATCGCTGTAGTGCCGATGTGATGATGACAACTCTGCTTCATACAGTTTGTAAAAGTGGCTCCTAGTTCCTGCAAATGGAAATGGGACTTTTGTGTTCTGGCAGTGTTTGTCTATGCCAATTAGTAAAGAACTTTTGCAAGAGGGTTTTTAAGAGGGAAGTTGGACTGTTTTTTTTTTTTTTTATACTTGTCATCAAGAGTCTAGCTAAGAATGCTTGCATCTGTTAAAAAAAAAAAATAAGTGTACTACTATCAGAATACTAAACATTTTGGTGTTAGCAACTGAGGGCCTGTCTGTTTCTCTGTGAGTTTTAATGGGTGCCATCTGTTTGTCAGAATGGATTGATGTCGGGGCTGATGCAGATTCTCCTGCTCAAAGTTTCAGCCCACATCACAGAACAGCTGGGCATGGCACCTGGAGGAGAGTTCAGGGAGGCCTTCAAAGAGGTAAATCAGTCACAGAAACTCAGGAAAGTAAGTAGATAATTGAATTATTTTATTTCCCATTTTTATTGAATTTAAGTTTGTCTTCCCTCTTAGGCTGGAAGGGTGCCATTTTGCAAATTTCACCTTGGAGATCGGCCAATCCCTGTAACGTTTAAGCGGGCCATTGCTGCTCTCAGTCTCTGGCAGAAGGTACGCCTGGCCTGGGGTCTCTGCTTTCTGTCAGACCCAATCAGGTATTAATGCACCTCAGTCACTTTGTGTTATAGACGTACAAAATGTTGTATGAATTCAGCGCTGCAGGTTGAGGAGGTAAAATTGCACTCGATTCTGAGATTAAGACATTGAGCTGACACAGAAGAACTGAAGCCACAGCTCACTTCTGGGCTCCAGCTTTGGCTTCTTGATTGAAATATCCATGTGCAAATTATTCATTCATTTCTCTGTAGTCTTTCCGGCTCAGTACCTGCCTTTCTCTTGGTTGTGGATGTTTATAATTCCTTCCACCTTTGTATAAGCTACCTTCATAATACAGTTACATCTTAAAATAAAATATTAAAATGTCATAAAAGTTTTCATAATTATAAAAGTAAACTTTTTTGTTTTAATTTTGATTATGATTTTTAGCTTATTAAAATCAGAAATCAGGTATTTGAGTAAATTACTATTCGGACAGTGTAACTACCACATTATCTCATTGGTCAGGTCAGCACATACAGCCACAATTGTGGCATAAATTGTGGGTTTTACCATTTTCCAGAAGGCAGTCCCTGACGCACTCCAAATGGAGGGTAAGCTATAGAAGGTCATTGCTGAAAAGCCTGCGTATTCAGAGGTCTGTATCAGAACACATTAATAGAAACCAGACTGGAAGAGAAAAAAAAGTGTGGTAGAAATGACTGTAGCCTTGAGAGGATTGTCAGGAAAAGTCAATTGAAAAACTTGGAGCTACACAAGGAGTAGCCTTAGTCTGGTGTCAGTGCATCAAGAGCCACCACATACAGACGCCGCTGGCAAAGGTGCTACAGTTGTCGTGGTCCTGATACTAAACCACTCCTGAACCAGATAAAGTGTTTGACATGTCTTTACTGGGATAAGAAGAAAAAGAACTAGGCTGTTGCTCAGTGGTCCAAAGTTGCTTTTTCTGGTGAAAGCAAATTGTGCATCTCATTTGGAAATCGAGGTCCAACAGTTTAAAGGAAGAGTGGTGAAGCACAGAGTCCATGGTGTTTAAAGTCCAGTGTGGATTATCCACAGTCTGTGATTATTTGGAGTGCTGTGTCATCTGCTGGTGTTTGTCCACTCGGTTTTATTTAAAAAAAAAAACATACTTCAGTGCATTATATTTAAAGATTTTGTTTTAAAATAGGCAGAGTATAAGAATAGAAGTATCAAGATTTTTTTTTTTTTTTTTTTTTTGGCTTCTGGGGGATTTTACACGTTCCTTCTGTTAATCACTCTTACTATGTGTAATGTTAAAAACACACGTTCTATCTCTGTCCTGTGTGACTTCCTACCACCAACCATGCTATATTTTGTCATCTTTTAAAGTAAAGAAGATGTGGAGAAGTGCAAGCAGAAGGACCTGCTGGAGCAGACCATGTCAGAGATGATTGGCGAGTTTCCTGCTCTCCACGAAACTATTGTAGCTGAAAGAGATATCTATCTCACGCACACGCTCCGTCAGGCTACACGCTGTGTGGAGGCCCCCTCTAATGCCCAGAGTGCGTATTACACTCCTCAGTAAGCAAGGAATCACATTTATCTTTTTGACTGGAAACCAGAGAAATCCCAGAGTCTGCGTGGGTTTACTCCGGGATTTCTCTGGTTTCCTCCCACAGGCCAAAAACATGCAAGTTAGGTTAATTGGCATCAAAACTGGGGATTCTAAATTGTCCTTAGGTATGACTGTGAGAGTGAATGGTTGTCTGTCTCTGTGTTGGCCCTGCGATGGACTGGCGATCTGTCCAGGGTGGACCTGCTTCTCACCTAAAAGATGCTGGGATAGGCTCCAGCCCCCCCGCGACCCAAAAAGGATTAAGCGGAAGAAGATGGATGTATGGATATATCAGGATAAAGATTTCAATGCCCCTCTTATTCCCTTCTCATATGTGCTTATAATGGGTTTAATATATAATTTCAAATTGTATTGCTCACTTAAAGTTTAATACTAAATTGTTTGAACCTTTTAAAATGAGCTATATCTAAAATAACAATACATACAGGTAGCTGTCATTAAATGCAGTGTTCAACTATTGACCAGAAATTACATTATTAGTTGGGGCAAGAGACCATTAATGGAAGTGCTTAGTCACATTTAATGTGACATTTTTACACTAACAGAATCAATAAATTACAAGTAATGATGATTAAGTTTGTGATTTTTTTTTTTTTTTTTTTTTTTTTTTTTTTTTGTAGAACAGTTGTTTCTCAGACATGGACACCAAGAGTGACATTTTTTCCCTATTAACTAAGGTATAAATTGTTTATGTAAAATCACATTGATTTTTGTATTTGCAGAAGTGCCTGCTGTGGTGGTGGGAGTCGTAGGGATAGGTCACGTCCCTGGCATAGAACAGAACTGGGAGAAGCAGCTCAATATCAATGAAATCATGAGGTACGTTTCTATATTTTAAACAGGTGCTTCCTAGTATAGGCCACTAAGTTCTCACCATTTTAAACAGCAGTCTGTCATCTGGTGTGGTTCCTGCAAATTTTAAACGTGTAGTAGTGCAGCCCTTGATTAAGAAACCTGGTCTTGATCGGAACCATGTTGGCAAATTTTAGGCCTATTTCCAAGCTGCCATTTCTCTCAAAAAGTTTTGAGAAAATTGTCTATATGCAGCTGAAGTGTTTCCTGGATGAACACAGTATTTTGGAGGTCTTTCAATCTGATTTCAGAGCTTTTCATAGCACAGAGATGGCCTTGTTAAGGGTTTTAAATGACATCCTCTTAGCTTGTGATTCAGGTGAATATGCTATTCTTGTGTTGCTTGATTTAACTGCTGCCTTTGACACAGTGGACCATCACATTTTAATTTCTCGTTTGCAGCACCTAGTGAGCATTTGTGGCACTGCTCTCGACTGGTTTAGGTTCTGTCTGGCAGACAGAAGTCTTAAAGTTAGCATTTCTGGCTTTGAATCCTCTTCTGCTCCACTGTCATATGGGGTCCCACAGGGGTCAATTCTAGGGCCCGTGCTTTTTTCTTTGTACATAATTCTGCTGGGTTCCATTTTTAAAAAGCATGGCATCTCCTTCCACCTGTACACTGATGATTGTCAGATATATATTCCTTTAAAACAAAAAGATGCCTCATCAGTAACCCACTTCTGTCATGCATGAAGACCTCAAGTCTCGGATGGCCTTAAACTTTCTAAATTTTAATGAAGACAAAAGTGATCGCGTTTGGACCTAGTGGCCCCTGTGAGTCCCCTCCTGTAAACCTGGGTGCCTTCACACCTTATGTGAAACCCACAGTCAAGAACCTTGGTTTTATTATGGACAGTGATTTTAAATTAGACACTCAGATTCATTCTGTTGCAAAATCCAGCTTTTTTTCATCTGAGGCGTTTAGCACAAGTAAAACCCTTTCTTTCTAGACCACACCTGGAAACAGTAATCCATGCTTTTGTTTCATCTCAGCTGGATTACTGTAACGCACTTTATGCTGGTGTCAGCCAGTCATCTCTTTCGCATCTGCAGCTAGTTCAAAATGCCACTGCTTGTCTTTTAACAGGTACACGTAAAAGAGATCACATCACACCCATTTTAGCTTTGCTCCACTGGTTGCCCGTGCATTTTAGAGTTCATTTTAAAATTCTTTTTATTTGTTTTTAAATCCTTGAAGGGTCTTGCTCCGCCTTACCTCTCTTAGCTTCTGCATCCCTGTGCTCCCACCCAGTCCCTCAGGTCAGCTGAACAGCTGCTCCCGAGGGCGTTGAAGGCGAGGTGGAAGCTCAGAGGGGACAGAGCCTTTTTGATCACGGCACCCAGGTTATGGAACAATCTACCACTGAACATCAGACAAGCACCTTCACTGTCCACTTTTAAAACCCGTCTTAAAACGCACTTTAACTCCCTGCCCTTCAACCCAGTGTGAGACATTGATTTTATTGAATGAAATGGATTTTTATTTATTCACTTCTTTTTACTTTTTATTTTATTGTTTTTATTGACTGTGGTTTCTGCTCGTGCCAAGTTTTATATTGTTTTTGTTGGTTTTATATTGTTTTTGTTAGTGTCCTGCTCCTTGTTTTTATGCTTTTGTGCTTTTGTCTGGTACAGCACTTTGTGTATCAAGTGTTGCTTTTTAAAGTGCTTTATAAAGCTGATATATTTTTTGCACAATCTGATGTGTGGATATTTAGCATAGACTGAATATGTGTGTTGACAAAGTTTTCCCTCTGACTTCCTCTGTAGACAAGTGAGGCTCTACTTCCTGGAGGGGGCTGCCATCTTGTTTGTGAATTAATTTGCAGCCACAGTCAGTAGCATTGAATTCCAGCCCAAATGTCTGCCTATTACAGCCTGTGCAACAGCCTAGAGGCAGTTTCCACAAACACGACGCAATTATGACCATGTTTCAGTCATTACCCCCTTTTATATAGCATGAAATTACTAATTAAAACTGAACTGATTTAAAATAAATAAATAAAAAAAATTAACATGCATTAATGTAATAAGAATTACCTATGAGGACAGAAACCATCTTTTAGAAGAATTTATTCAGGGAGCATTGTAAGTTTTCAATTTGTGGACGTGCCACACACAATAATGGGAAGGTGGGGGGGCTACTGTCCCTGTCAAATAAACTAATCTACTACTACTACTTACTGTCTTACTGCAATCCACCACCAGAGGGCACTTAAGATACACAGCCTCCACTTAGAGCACTCTCATGTCATCCATGTTTATTTTTTACAGTCTGTGCTATCTAGTTTAAGTGAAAAGTGCACTTTGATTCAGTAATTTCATCTTAGTTTTTTTTTTTCCCCCTCAGTGTTGCACCTCCCTCACGTTTTGGCAAGGTGTTCCACACAGTTCTGAAGGGCGTCATGATAGCAATGCTGGGATATGCCTGTTACCGAGCTGGAAGAAGTTTAGGCAAAGCACTGCTGTCCTTGCCTGCAGTCCAGTCATTAGTGGGGACACTGAGACTAACAGCTGTTTGACCCCACGGGCGTCCTCTAAGCCATCAGTGACAAGACCTTTGATCTATTAAAAACAATGCATTGATCACCAGTAGCCTTAAAAATAGGTGAGCCTGCAGGAAAGAGTTCACACCATGAGCTAACGAGGACCTTGGAGCATTCAGAGCCCTCTACCTTATCCTGTCTTCAAAGACTGAGCAGGGCTGTACTGCCAAAGAAAACGTGACAGTACTCTTACGTTTCTTGCCTAAAATTTGTAAGTCACACATTTTTTTTTAAGACTTATTTGGTAATAATTCCTTCTGAGTAGGTATGTAGGTAATATATACTGTATTCCTTTGAATTAATACTTTTTTTTTAACTATCATTGAAGTGATTTTCAATTGCCTGTCCTGTTGCGACAGAGGTACTTTCAGAAAGTTTATTTCTCCCTAGTCCTCCCTCCTTTCTTGTGCCAATTAATATTGTTTGTAATTGGTGCCCAGCACTTTATGAGACTTGTAGTGTTCTCTACATGCAGTTTGTAGAGGTACAGTATGAGAAAGTGCTATATGTAGTTGGCAAGTAGTCACTTGTAGTGTAAGGTACAGTACCAGTCAAATGATTGGACACGCCTACTATTTATTTTAATGTGTAGGTGTGTCCAAACTTTGGAACTGTACACATGGGGAGCAAATGTTAAAATTGTAGAACAGACCCTTCATTTTCTTGATTCATTAATGTTTAAAATTTTTGCACATTTTCCCAAATTTTGCATCTGGCATTAGCATCATGAATTTTTTTTTCCTGCCACATCGATAAGTGCCTCATGTTTCAGTTGTAAGGGCTGCTGGTAAATTTAATGAAATGGTGAAAATGTGTGTTACATGCAGTTAGTCAGTCCAACTTTAAAACTGTCTTTAGAGTGCACTGTATGGACTGTTATATTAAACTATTCCCCTATGCCCTGTATAGGATGTTTAGTTTGATTTTTGTTTCTGTTAAACTGTTATACAAGAAACCAGTACATTTGTAACCACTTGTACATTTAACAAAAAACTCTTTCAGAACAGGTTCAAGTATTACTCAGGAAGAGCAGTAAATGTTGTAATATGCAGTATATACATTTGGTTTTACTATATCTTGAATCACTTCACATTTAGACTGGCTTCATCTTTGGGTAACGGTCTCTTTTAACAGATATATGCAACATATGCAGAAAGCCTGCTCTCCCTATCACCTGGCATTAAGTGCCCCGTCTGTTTTGGAATTTTAGAATAGGTATGCATTATTATTTCCCTGTCTGAATTTAATGTGACTGCAGTGAAAAATATATTTTTAATTGTTTTGTTTAAGGAATGAACTTTGCTTTATTACCCCTGCCAAACTTATGTTTGATCACCATTTGTTTGTTAGTAGGATTATGCAAAAATGGTTGAATTGATTTCCATGAAACTTTTTGGGGGGTGGGGGGGTTCTTGGCCCAAGGCTGAAGCCACTAGATTTTGGGCTAGCTCTGGATCAGTATACCTATTCTAGATTACCTCATCCCTTTTCTTTCAAGATTGTGTGATAGGGCTTTTTTTTTTTTTTTTTGCTACCAGCTAAAACATACAAGGTTCATTCTGCACCAAACTTCACATGCTCCACAACACATCTACATGAACACATCTGGGAGGGGGGGGGGGGGACGCGAGAACATTCATAGTGGTCAAATTTGACCAAATGTGGTTTATTTTTCAACCACAGGGATCCAAGCGCTGCAACACCGATGGAAGAAGTGTGTGGACCAAAGGGAAGACTATGTTGAAAACTAAACCACATGTGACCACTGTGAACTCTTCACCCCCCCCCCCCCCACGCACACACACACATTTACATTCTGTCATCACACACTGACATTTTTCATTTTTAGGAGATTTTTTTTTTTTTTTTTTATCTTGTACCTCTGAACTTCTGTACCATAATTTTCTCTTGGGCAGAACTTGTTTAATGACAAACTCCAGTGGATCTAAATCTACATTGTCTAAAATGGCATCTAATGCCCCCCCCCCATAAAAAAAAAGAAAAGAAATCATTGTCTAACAGTTGCTTGTGAAAATTTTTGCTCTTTTTGTCCTCCCTCAAATGCCAGGATCTAATTAGGCCCATCTGCATCCAGCCCACCAGGACACAGAAGTCTGCAAGCTGGCAAATTTGAACAGCCGTTCTTAGTCCTGATTGGCTCAACACTGCAGCCCCGTTATAGTGACTTTGCCAAAAACTCTGTCTAAACTTGCCTTTTTCTATGGAAAGGGGCTGAACTGAACTTTCACAGCAAAAAGAAAAAAAGGACAAAGACATGACACATAAGTGATTTTGCCCTGGATATGTTTTGTAATTCATAAACATGTTATAGGCATGTTAACAAGGAAAAAATGTGATTTTTGGCAGAATGTCACGAATATTTGGGTGATGCCTAATTGTACACATGGTCATGTTAAATGCAGTAGCTTCTTGTAAAGTCTGAATCCCTCCCCATGCAACAGGAAGCTGCTATAATGCTGACATACAAGCTGCATAGTGCACCAGAATGTACTTGTCTTGCAATCCTATCCTGAACACATCTCCATGTCAGGATTCTATCAGGACACAGGAAGTGACTTGTTTTACATTGTTGCACCATTTCAAGCCACTGCTACAGTCACTTCAAATTTGTTCAGAGCATAAAAGTTTAGCAGTATCATTACTGGGCCTCATTTTACAGATTTTCATGTTAACTCCAGTGGCTCCCTGTGAAATGACAATCCTTTGCCATTAAACGGGAAGTTTATGTACCCCATAGTGCTTCATCCAACTTGACTCAGATTTCTCATTTATCCTTTTTTTTTTTTTTTTTCCCTTTGAAAGACAAAAGTAAAATAGAAAGATGTCTTTACCTTCTTTACATGTTTCAACTGCACTGCAGCCTTCATCAGAAGAGTCAGCTGATTGCTGCCAGGTGACATTTATCAGCTGATTTTCGTAGGCGGGGCCAGCTCAGCAGATCTGTCAGATCCGCTGAGCCGGCCCCGCCTCCCGCCATCAGATGGTCTCTGGAGAATGTGGTCCCAGGTGTGGGAAAGCATAAAGGCCCCCTCATCTCGGTTCATGGTGTCTTTTCCCCGCTTTCTGATCTCTATGGCCTCCTTGATCCAACGTTTGTGTCTGTTGCTCTCCGATCCAATAATTTTTGTGTTGTCCCAGTCCATGATGTGATTATTTCTTTTGCAGTGGTCCGATATAGCTGATTTTAATGTTTCTTGTTCTGCTTTTTCTTTTTGTGATCTTGTGAGTCGTCCTTGCGTTTCCTTCTCACATTCCTTTTGGTGTTCTTTTTTTCTTGTGGTGAATAATCTTCCGGTTTCTCCAATGTAGGTTTTGTTACATGATCTGCATGATATTTCATATAATACATTGCATTTATTGTCTTGTTCTATTCTGTCCTTGGGGTGTACTAATAACTCTTAATTTTTTGTGTGGTTTGACTGCTGTGTTTATTTTGTATTTTTTCATGATCCTTTGAATTGGTTCCGTGATCCCTCGTATGTATGGTATAGTTATGGTTTCCTTGTTTTTGATTTCAGCTTTTGTTCTGTGTCTTGTGTCCTGTTTATTTTCTTTGTTTTTGACTTGCTGTTTCCCTTTGTTTATGGCCCATACTGGATATTGGCAGCGTATAAGTGCATGTTTTATGTGGTTTTCCTCTTCCTGTCTGTCTTCTTGTTCCGTGATGATGGTGGCTCGTTCATATAATGTCCTGACGACTGATAGCTTGTGTGCTGTGGGGTGTTCCGATGTCCAAAGTAGGTATTGATCTGTGTGGGTTGGTTTCCTGTAGACTGTGATTTTTATGCTGCCATCCTCGTTGTGGTGGATTTTCATGTCCAGAAAGGCTATGGTGCCATTTTCCTCCTCTTCGTGTGTGAATTTTATGTTCCCCGTACTGTCTGTACTGTTCAGATGGTCAGTGAGTTCTTGTGTATGTCCTTTCCTTATTTTTTCCAGAATGTCATCTACGTATCTCTTCCAAAGGGTGGGTTTGCATATTGTGGGTGCTGTGTTGATGGCTTTATTTTCCAGATCCTCCATAAAAAAACTGCTCATGATGGCTGATAGTGGGTCTCCCATTGCAAATCCTTCTTTTTGTTTGTAGATTTTTCCTCTGAATTGAAAATAAGTGGATTTTGCAACAAACTGTAGTAATTTGGATATGTCATGGACTGTGAGGTTGGTGCGTCTTTTTAGGGTACTGTCCTTGTTGAGGCGTTCTTGCACTATATGTAGTGTGACGTCAATAGGAGTCTTTGTGAATAAAGAGATGACGTCATGTGAGATGAGGATCTCGTCTGATTCTATTTTTATGTCTTTGAGTTCTTGTGCCAGCTCTTTTGAATTTTTACAGTGAAAGTCTGATAGTCCAAGGAGGGGTTTGATGATTTCAGCTAGGGCTTTTGATAAGTTGTATGTGACTGATCCAATGCTGTCTATTATTGGCCGCAGTGGGATATCCTTTTTATGTATTTTCGGTGTTCCATAAATCCGAGGGGTGATGCTGGCTGTGGGGATCAGGTGATCATATGCGTCCTTTGTGATTTTATTGCTTTCTAATAGAGGTTTTAGAAGGGCTTTGAGCATTTTTTTCTTTTCTTCTGTCGGGTTTGTTTTAATGATTTCGTATGTGTTACTGTCTGCCAACATGGTTTCCATCTGTTTTTCGTATGTTTCCGTGTCCAAAATTACTGTTGTTCTGCCTTTATCTGCTGGGAGTATTGTGATCGTTTTATCTGTCTTGAGTGAGTTTAATGCTTTTTCTTCTTTTCTTGTGACGTTGCTTTGTGGTAATTTGGCCGTTTTGAGGATTCCTGCGACTGCGTTCCGGAGTGCTGCTTTTTCTCCTTGGTCCTGGATTTTTTCACATGCCAGTTCTGTTGTGAGGATGTATTCTTCATGGGGGATTCTGGCTGGTGTGATGGCGAAGTTCAGTCCTCTGTTCAGCACTGTTTTCTCCGTGTCCGTGAGTGTGCGTTGTGATAGGTTTTTGACCCACTTATCGTTCTTTTCCGTGTGTGTTTGTCTTCATCCGTTCTTTCTTTCTGAGTTTTTTTTAATTTTTTCAATTGGCGGTTTTTCGTTGTGATGAATTCTTGTTCGTGTGCGTGTTTCAGTTGTGCTTTTATCTGCTCCTGCGTTTTCTGGTCCGTCGGGTAGCAGAAGGTAAAGACATCTTTCTATTTTACTTTTGTCTTTCAAAGGAAAAAAAAAAAAAAAAGGATAAATAATTGAAAGAAGCCAAAATGAACCTGTTTGACGTATTAGGCAGATTTCTCATGCTTGACGACAGTGCTGGCCTGAACATATCTGCATGTCAATTTTGAGTCATAGTTACAGCACAACATACTGACTACAGGAAGATGGCCTGTTTTACACATGATCAAATGCAACACGACTTCTCATTACTGGGTGTTTTATGACACTGCATAATGGAGTGATAAGTCATCTGTTCATCCTTTATATGACATTAGACATGAGCCTAGGCTTAAATGCGTCAATAAGGTGGTCACCAAAGCCCTGAACCATGATGCAGGCCAGGAGAACACCCAAGGTGCGAGGACCTGCAATGCTGATCACAGGCTGTTTATTCACAAATGTGGACAGTCCTGGTGGAGGTATGCACTCTCTGAGTGTCTTCTGGATTCTCTATGAAGTTGGGGGGGGGGGGGGTTTGCAAAGCATCAGATAACCTTGAGGTTGGTCAGAGTTGGAAAATAAAGCCTTATGCTGATATCACTGCTGCCTTTAACCCTGACATCCAATGATCAAAATCCATTAAAGGTTGTTGCTGTACTGTCAAACACTGGCTAGATGGCATCTCCGTTAGGTTTCATAACCTGTCCTCTAATCAACAAGAAAATACGTAATTGCACTTTACTGTTATCCTGTGAACTAGTATAAGAGGTGAACTGACTACCATTATTTCCAGGCCTTGATAACTTGGATGATCTGTCTTCCAACCGTCAAACCATCTGGTTGAAGTAAGGTGAAATAGGAAAGTGAAGGTGAGCTGTATCAGCCTTTTCAGTTATTCTGCCCTACAAGACAATGAAACATCAAATCAAATACTGTGTCCACCTTTATTTACAATCATCTGCAAAGGAAAACTGGATGTGTGCAATTATTGTACAGTTTGCTTTCTTACATCCTTATGATTGCTACATACCAAAAATGGGTTCTTTTACTAATTATTAAATAAATATGATTAATGAACATAAGTCTTAAAATGTTTTAGTCCACTTTTTTGCTTTCATTAGAGATGTGCATGCAGATACAAGTTAAGAATAGTCATGTAAAGCTTAAGGAGGACTCAGGATATTCCACCACACCTCCGAACACTGTCACCACCGCTTCTGACAGCAGGAACCATGCAAACAACTAACCACAACTCTGTCAGCAGCATACAGTCAATAGTCAGGAATAGGATGACTTCCTGCACTTTTTTGTTGCCTTTTGCTGATCAGGGCCTTTGCAGCTTCCAAGAAGCAAAGTGAAATGAGCATCCATCAGAACGGCATCTGAGCGCACACTCACTGGCCTGCTCTTGGGGGTCTCTGGTGCGGCAAAGGCCGTGACTGGCCTTGCTGTGGCGTAGAGGCCAGCTCCCACCCCTTGCGGCCTGTGTGCAACAGATACTACAAAGAAACCTTGAGAGATGTGCATGCTGAAAATGAGAGGTGGCAGAGGCCCCAAAAGAGCAACAACAGGTCACAGTAAGCTGGGTACATACATTGATAAAAGAAGCCAGCTCACGACTGGAAGTAAGATACAAGTTTTGGTGCGTTTCATAGGGTCATTGGAGCCATCCAGTGTTATTTGGAGTGAGTAAATGTTTGATAAGAAATATAAACAACTGTGATAACTGCTATGCGCTACTGTCACTCCTATCTGGAGTAACGATAGCAACAGGATACTGTGCACATATTTTTTTTAAAGAAACCCCATCCACATAGATTGCCAGGTTTAACACATCATCAGTGAAGAACCCAGGGTCACAGGGTTCACACGGTCGTTTGGGATCTTTGATCTTCAGACACCCTTACCTGGGCAACCCAGCGGGGGATGATCAGACCCGGACTTGTCAGCTTGCTACACCATGGATCGCTCCACTTGATATACAACTACCTGGAAGCTGTCTGCAGCTTGGCTGATGTTCTTGGTGGCTTTCCTCCTGCAACCCTCTGATGCCAAGAAGCCACCTCAGTGGGTTCACAGCGGGCCTTCCACCATTCCCCTTGCAGGCCTCAAAAATCTGATATTTTGCCGTCTTTCCTTTGTGGGCCTCCTCAAACCGATCTTCCCAGGAGACTGTAAGTTCCAAGAGCAACACTTGCTTGGAAGAAGCGGAAGTTAAAATCAAGTCTTGCTTGAGTGATGTTATGGCATTGTACTTCAGAAACTTCAGTTGTTTTCCCAGGTTCACCTGCCTGTCACGAACCAAAGCTAGTAAGCCTCTTGAGGTCTTCAGCTGATCTGGAAGCTTGACCCCTGCCCAGAAGAAGGCAATCTTTTATTTTGCTGGGAGCTGGTGCTTTGCTTGTTGGATCTCCGTGCAGATGACATCAGCCACTGCCTTAAAGACCTGATTGTGGCACCATTTACTGTATATCTCCCCTCTTCCTGAGCTTTGGGGCAGCAGCTCAAAATGTGCTACAGGGAACATGTTGTCTGGCACAGTGGGCAGTGTTATATAGTTATTCATGTAGTTCTTGTGCTCTTATTTGTGAGGCATGGTGTGCTCGCTTCCGTTTCTGCCACCACTCGTGCCTATAAAGAGCAGCAATCAGGAGGGGCGGGTCTCTTCGCCATCACCCCTGTCTAGATGTTGTAGTGTGGTGTGTATGTTATATAATAAACGCAAGTTCAGTCGTGCACCTGGCCTCATCATTTCCAGTCTATCTTCGGACATACAGTAACATTTGACAACGACGATAAAAGTTATGGTAACGTGTGGGTCTCCAATTCGGCCTTTTCTGGAGCTCCCAGGTGATCCACCTGTCCCCTGGCCAAGATGGTACACCGCCTTCCGAACATACATGGTGGCGCTAAATCTGGGCAAGATCTACAAGCTGAGGGCACGCGCGCTGTTGGTGCACAATTTGGGAATTGAAGCCCAGCGGATATTGAGCGGTGATTCGGACGATTTTGAGGACAGTGGTCGAGCTGATGGCATGCCATTTTCTTGCCCCGGACAGCGTCATTGTCTGGAGGATCAGGTTTCAGCAGCGCCGCCAACAGATGAGCGAGCCTATTCAGCAGTTTGTAGTGGACTTGAAACTGCTGGCTAGTGCATGTTGGTTCGGGCAGTTGGAGAAGGAGATGGTTCGCGACCAGCTGGTGGAGCATACCAACAGCGCTGCAATTAGAACGAAGCTGCCCACTATTCCAGGTGACTTAAAGCTGGCCAGGGCCATCAAGTTAGCTCTCCAGCTGGAGGCAGCAGATAGGCTAACGCTGGAGCTGAGTGAGCATTTGTCACGTCGACAGCTTGAGTTTCCCATTGCCACACAAGTAGCGGACCCAGACAGTGATAGGAGCGTGGAAGACAACGCTGCAGAGGCCAACACTGCGAGATTTAGGTCTGCCCCGGGGAAACCCATGTGTTTGGGTTGCAGGTCCGTGAAGCACCACTTCAAGGCCAGGGACTATCTGGTGAAAGGGAGATGCTCCAGCAAGTGTGGCTGCTTGAATCACTATGCCAGGGTGTGCCATAAGTTTGAACAGGGGAGCCCACGGAGGAAATTGACCCCCCCCCCCGCCCCAACGGTTGTCCACACAGTGTCCCCAAACACCAATGGGTACACATTTTGCACGGTAGAGCTGGATGGTGTGGAGGTGCCGCTGCTGATTGACAAGGGGGCAGAGGGTTCCCTGCTGAATTAGGCTACGGTGAGAAAATTCTTCCCCCACTACAGGATCGAAGGAGACCCAACGCCACTTTATGGCTATGGAGGTAGACAGCTATGCACAGTGGGAATGCTGAGACTGATGGCCCGGTACAAGACGGAGGAAATGGCCAACCTTGAGTTCACCATGATGGCTCGTGGCGACAACATCATGGGCTGTGACTTTTTTTATGGTCTGGGTTTCGCCATCAAGAGCAGCGCTGGGGAGGAGTGGTCGGGCTGTGGACTGTGGGGCCGGCCAGTTCCGAGAGTGGAGGGCAATGTGGTGCGGGACGAGGAGTTACCGAACACCCCGGAGGGCGAGCAGGACCAGTCTTGCTCAGGGTCGTCACAGGAGGGTCCCAATGCTGACGCTCGGGGTATGATAGGAGAGGGTACTGAGTGTAACGGCGAGGAGCTAGCTCCAGTTGTTCCCGGAGCTCTGCTAAAGTGGGCCGGTGAACATGGGGCTATAATGGCGACAGCTGCAGCGAATTTAAAAGAGATCGGGGTCAAACCGTTAGGCACAGAGGGACTGTGTACTGAGCAGAAACACTGCAAGCCAAGCGAAACCCCTCTGGGAATCGCGGACCTGGTTTGGGCTCATGGGGAGGGGCGACCATGGCGCATACAGACCAAACAGCAGGCTGAAGACCACCAGGGGTGGCTGTGCATCATGACTAAACGAGGCGCTGCCCGTTTCCAACTGTCAGATGGTTCATGGAGGCACGCCAGTGAGCTGCAGCGTGCCCGGGAGGAGCCTCCAAGTGGTGGGCCCAGACAAGAGGGACGCCCGGCAGCATGGAAGAGGAGACACATCTGTGTCTATGTGATCAGCTGCGGTCCAGGAGGCAGGCCGCCTTCAGGGGCAGACTTGTAGAGACAGTCCGGGGAGCCCACAGGCCAGTTCCTCCTATGTTTAGCTGTGCGGACTGTAAGTTTATATACGTATATCTGAGTGATGTGTTGTAATAGTGTTTGTTTAATAATGGGTTTACGGTTGTTCTGTTCTATGTTTATTTGTGTGCATGTGAAAAAAAGAAGTATTTTGTTGTTCATATATATTGTATGTAGTTCTGGGGATTGTTTTATTTGGTGGAATTTAGGAACACAGCAATATTTTCAGTTTGATGGACTATAATTTTACTGGTGGCAGAATAAATCCACCTTGCTGTGTGGGGGTTGGACGGTAGTCCACCCATCCCCCCTAGTTTTTTAGTTGCTTTGGTGTGAATGTGGTAGGCCAATTATAGTATATTGTTCTCCATTATTTTAGTGTGTGATTTGGGTCCTAAATTGGCGAGGGTCTGAATTGTGTGTGTGTGTTTTGGACTTTTCTGGGGGGTTATATTGTGGAGGATGCATCACATGAGACACGAACTGATGACACAATTTATTTCCTCCAACAAGCAGAACAGATTGAATCTGGGTGCCAGAGTGAATCCCCTTATACAGCTTTAGTCCCACCCCTGACACCTGGAATACACACATTTACATACAGGACAACAGAGCATGACACAACACAATACTTTCACACCTGGAATCCCAGGTGTGAAACCGCGTCTTCTACTTAACACAATACATTTGCGCCTGGCATACCAGGAACAAAGGCACATCTTCATTTGGTTTATTACCACCCGGGGCTCTGGCGCCGGTTGTTGGCTTCTCTCTTTTCTTCTCCTCATTTCCATCTCTCACCCTTTACCCCCTCTTCCCCACAGTCACTGGATGGAGTATAATCCCCCGTTGTGCTGCCACAATATAGTTATTTATATA
This sequence comes from Pholidichthys leucotaenia, assembly GCA_020510985.1. Classification (NCBI taxonomy): domain Eukaryota; kingdom Metazoa; phylum Chordata; class Actinopteri; order Cichliformes; family Pholidichthyidae; genus Pholidichthys; species Pholidichthys leucotaenia. The sequence continues at coordinate 143,459,860 of CM035840.1, forward strand.
GTTCTTGTGCTCTTATTTGTGAGGCACGGTGTGGTGGCACTCACTTCCATTTCCACCACCACCTGTGCCTATAAAGAGCAGCAGGCAGGAGGGGCGGGTTTCTTCGCCATCACCCCTGTCTAGCGGTTGTAGTGTAGTGTGTATGTTATATAATAAACACAAGTTCAGTTGTGCACCTGGCCTCATCATTGCCAGTCTATCTCCGGACATAACAGGCAGACCAGGGATCTGGACTTGGCTGGCTTGAAGGACATCTTTGCCAATGTGAAGAGTCTCTCCACTTCATGAAAAAGCCAACAGCATCTTGCTATTGACATAGATTTGAGTGTAAGATTATCCATGAAAGTCCAAATTGGAGGTTTTTGGATGCCACATCTGGACTTGGGGCCTCAACATTCCACCTCTGCCACCTTGATAAGCATGTTTGTGATGTTCCAGGATAACATCACAAACAACACCACTGATGAGGTGCAAGCAGTGATGATGTCCTTCTCCAGACAATGCTATACAGTTGTTACTTTCCCAGAGGTGAATCTTAAGTAAAAGCTACTGTAATAGTCTCGAATGAGCTCACACACTTTCTCTGGTATATGGTGTGCCACTTATGAGGAATAGATCTATAAGCATTGGTAACCCAGCCACAGGAGGTGCACAAGCCAGTGTACTCTTAGTGCCAGTCCTAAGCCTGGGTAAATGGGGAGAGTTGTGTCAGGAAGGGCATCTGACGTAAAACCTTTGCCTAATCAAGCATGCAGATCATGACAAATGAGACTTTCATACCGGATTGGTCAAGGCCCAGGTTAACAACGACCGCCGTCAGTGCTGTTAACCGACAGGGTGCCAGTGGAAATTGGGCTACTGTTGGTTGAAGATCGAGGAGGAGGAGAGGGGGAAGACGTGTTAGGAGGGAGAGAGAGAAAAGAGAAAGGTAGAAATGTGGAGGTGAGAGTAAGGACATTAAATGTAGGGACTATGACTGGTAAAGGCAGAGAGTTGGCTGATATGATGGAGAGAAGAAAGGTAGATCTAGGTACTGTGTGTTCAAGAAACCAGATGGAAGGGAAGCAAGGCTAGGAGTATTAGAGGGGGATTTAAGCTGTTCTACCATGGCGTAGATAGGAAGAGAAATGGAGTAGGAGTAATCTTGAAGGAAGAGTATGTGAAGAGTGTTCAGGAGGTAAAGAGGGAGTCAGACAGAATCATGAGTTTGAAGCTAGAAGTCAAAGGTATGATGTTGAATGTTGTCAGTGCGTATGCCCCACAAGTTGGATGTCAGGTAGAAGAGAGAGGAATTCTGGAGTTAGCTGGATGAAGTGGTAGAGAGTGGTCCCAGGGGGGAAAGAGTGGTGATTGGAGCGGACTTTAATGGACATGTAGGTGAAGGGAACAGAGGTGATGAGGAGGTCCTGAGGAGGTATGGTCTTAAGGAGAGAAATGTGGAAAGACAGATGGTTGTGGATTTTGCTAAAAGGATGGAAATGGCTGTGGTGAACACATACTTCAAGAAGAGAGAGGAACATAGGGTGACTTGCAAGAGTGGAGGAAGGTGTATACAGGTGGACTACATCTTATGCAGAAGGAGAAATCTGAAAGAGATAGGAGACAGCAAGGTAGTGGCAGGGGAAAATGTAGCTAGACAGTATTGGATGGTAGTCTGTAGGATGACTTTGCAAAGCAAGAAGAGGAAAACAGTGAAGGCAGAACCAAAGATTAAGTGGGGGAAGTTACAGAAGGAAGAAGGTAGCACATTCGGGAAGGAATTGATACAGGCTCTGGGAGGTAGGGAAGAATTACCAGATGACTGGGAAAATACAGCAAAAGTATTGAGGGGAAATGGGTAGAAAGGTATGTGGTATATCCAGTGGGCAGAGGAAGACGAGGAGACTTGGTGGTGGAATGAGGAGTTAGAGGAATGTATCCAAAGGAAGAGGTTGGCAAAGAAAAAGTGGGATAGTCAGGGAGATGAAGAAAGTAGACAGGAGTATTTGGAATCTAGGCACATGGCAAAGAAAGAGGTGGCAAAGGATAAGGCATATAGTGAGTTGTATGAGAGGCTGGAAACTAAAGAAGGAGAAAAGGAGTTGTATCGATTTGCTAGACAGAGAGATTGAGCTAGAAAGGATGTGCAGCAAGTTAGGTTGATTAAGGACAGAAATGGTAATGTACTAACAAGTGACGGGACTGTTTTGAGAAGGTGGAAGGAGGATTTTGAGGAGCTGATGAATGAAGAAAATGAGAGAGAGAGGAAGATGGATGAAAGCAAGATGGTGAACAAGGAAATCACGAGGATTAGCAAGGCGGAAGTGAGAGCAGCTTTGAATAGGATGAAGAATGGAAAGGCGGTTGGTCCAGATGACATACAGTGGTGTGAAAAAGTGTTTGCCCCTTTTTGAGTTCTCATTTTTTTGTATGTTTGTCACACTTAAATGTTTCAGATCATCAAACAAATTTAAATATTAGACAAAGACAACACAAGCAAACACATAATGCAGTTTTTAAATGAAGGTGTTTATTATTAAAGCAGACGGACAGTGACATTTTTTTATTGAACCAATCAACAGATTGTATGAAAATATTCTATTCTGTCTATTCCCGCGATTTAATATGTGTCACCAACTTCCATAAATGACCTTATTTGCTCATAGCTCAGCCTTCACTTAGTGAGGCTGCAGTACCGCCATCTCTCGATAGGTGCGGGCATTGGTGACGTCACAACAGCAATACATAGTAAATGGCAGAACAAGAGCAAAGTGATTCGGACAGCGATTATTTTCTCGAGTTTGACGACCTCAATATAAATGATGACATTGAAAATGAGGAATCGGATGATGAAGTAGTTTTGGGTGGTGCTGAAGGGGGTATTCAGCCTTATTTGTGGGAAAGAAGTGAGGGTTATGTTGCCTGCCTGTGCAGTGAGCCTCATCAGAGAAACAGTCCCATCTGATCACTACAAGGGATTTTGCCTACCAAGATTAGATTTGTGAACAATGATATGTAAATAAAGTTTTGTAAAATCATATATTGAGTTTATTAATGTTCATGTCAATGTTATAATTCTCATAGTTCACCATTCATCAAAGTCGCATGTCATATACATTTGAATAATTTGAACACACTAAATTCTTCTCAATTTGAAAAGAAATATTACATACTATACCATCTTTGTATGAACGTTTGAAAACACAGCAGAAATATACAAAGAAATACAAAAATCAATGGAGTATCACTACAGATTAAGAAAATAACTAGTTTCCAGATATAGCAATTATTATATTCCAATAAATAACATTTCACAGTTATAATGGGCACCATTTTATGGTAGAAAATTGGGGTTCCATTTTTAAAAGCACATTTCTCTTACAATCTTAGGCTTATATTTATTTTTCTTAGCAAATATGTTGCTTCCCTAAAAATTGAAAGCTGAACTGTCATTGGTAATTACCTCCGCCAGGCCGAAAAGGCCAGGAGGAGGTTATGTTTTTGCCGGGGTTTGTTTGTCTGTTTGTCAACTCCGCGTTCTTCAACGTTTTAGGCACAAAAGCACGCGCAAAACACTGGTGGCCTGGCCCCGCCAGCGTGCCTCTGTTTGCGCGACGCTGCAAAACCTGACACGGGCACCTGCCCGCCGCCGCATTATTTCCCAGAAATAATTTGATTTTGAAAATCATCCATTGCTTGGAATTCATTTAAAATGTTTAGTAAACATTTGCAGTGAATATTAAAAATACAAAACTTACCCTGTTTACTTCTGGTTTTCTGACAGCTGATTGCCTCGGTAGATCACCCTTGGTTTTCACGCCACTGTCACTGACACTTGTCTCAGAGTCAGACTGGGGAAGCGAGGGATATGTAGTTGGAATAGCTGTTTTCTTTATCACCAATCTTTTTGCAAATTGCATCTTATTCTCGAAATCGCTGTAAACGAAATGTCTACTGCACATGTAGGGCGCTGACGAGGTGCAGGTGTGCGCGCAGCTGAGGCAGATGCCTGAGAGCGGCGAGCCGTGACACCTGCAAAATATATGTGGACCAGAAAGACTGACAAACCTGGGTACTATTTCACTGCAGTCTGCTTTAATACAGAAGCTGAAGCAATAGGGAACACTGTATGTCTCTGTAATTGAGAACTTTGCTTCTAAAAAACACAGGAGGATGGACTTCCAATATAAGTAACCGGTGAGTTAAACTGTCTTTCTTCAGCATGTTTTTTCCCCCTAACCGTTCTTATGATCATGAAAATATTTGGTAATTCCGAGAAATATCCGTAATCGCCGATTTTAAAACGTAAACATCAAGTGTTGCATGAAGCAAAACACAGCAGTGGCCGACGACCGTGTGCGTGTGTTTGGCTGAGCTGACGTCACACAGTCAGTGGCCATCTTAGCCGCTGATCGCTTGGCTCTCCAGGGCAGCATACTTTCAAGAGCACATTGTCACCATATGCGACATTTGTTGAGCCCAAAACATGTGCAGTTCGCTTTACCTCGTCTCAGACAACAATTTCAGATATGAATTAGCAATATTGAATTTTCGTCTCTCCGTCTGCTTTAAGGGTAAAAAAAAATCCAAACCTACATGGCCCTGTGTGAAAAAGTGATTGCCTCCCTCTGTTAAAACATAAATTAAATGTGGTTTATCACATCTTTGGAAAGCTGAGTTCAATTTCTCTAGCCGCACCCTGGCCTGATTACTGCCACAACTGTTCTCAATTAAGAAATCACTTAAACAGGACCTGCCTGACAAAGTGAAGTAGACCAAAGATCCTCAAAAGCTAGACATCATGCTGCAATCAAAAGAAATTCGGAAACAAATGAAAGACAAAGTAATTGAGATCTATCAGTCTGGAAAAGGTTATAAAGCCATTTCTAAAGCTTTGGGACTCCTGCGAACTACAGTGAGTGCCATTATCCACAAATGGCGAAAACATGGAACAGTGGTGAACCTTCCCAGGAGTGGCCTGCCGACCAAAATTACCCCAAGTGCGCAGCGACGACTCATCCAAGAGGTCACAAAAGACCCCACAACAACATCCAAAGAACTGCAGGCCTCACTTGCCTCAGTTAAGGTCAGTGTTCATGACTTCAACATAAAAGAGAGACTGGGCAAAAATGGCCTGCATGGCAGAGTTCCAAGACGAAAACCACTGCTGAGCAAAAAGAACATAAAGGCTTGTCTCAGTTTCGCCAGAAAACATCTTGATGATCCATAAGACTTTTGGGAAAATACTCTGTGGACTGATGAGACAAAAGTTAAACTTTTTGGAGTGTGTGTCCCATTACATCCAACACCGTGGGCAGCACGGTGGTGCAGTGGTTAGCACTGTTGCCTTACAGCTAGAAGGTTCCTGGTTCGAATCCCCAGGTTGGCAGGGGTTGGAACCTTTCTGTGTGGAGTTTGCATGTTCTCCCTGTGCTGCGTGGGTTTACTCCGGGGGCTCCGGTTTCCTCCCACAATCCAAAGACATGCATGTTAGGTTAATTGGTTGTTCTAAATTGTCCCTAGATATCTGTTTCCTATAGGCCGTTAGAATAGAGGGTTAGTACTAGTGAAAGCGCTTTGAGTGGTCTTTGCGACTAGAAAAGTGCTATATAAGTGCAGGTTAGTTAGTTAGTTAGATAAAAGTAACACAGCATTTCAGAAAAGGAACATCATACCAACAGTAAAATATGGTGGTGGTAGTGTGATGGTCTGGGGTTGTTTTGCTGCTTCAGGACCTGGAAGACTTGCTGTGGGAAATGGAACCATGAATTCTGTTGTCTACCAAAAAATCCTGAAGTTTAATGTCCAGCCATCTGTTCATGACCTCAAGCTGAAGCGCATTTGGGTTCTGCAGCAGGACAATGATCCAAAACATATCAGCAAGTCCACCTCTGAATGGCTTAAGAAAAACAAAATGAAGACTTTGGAGTGGTCTAGTCAACGTCCTGACCTGAATCCGATTGAGATGCTGTGGCATGACCTTAAAAAGACATTTCATGCTCAAAAACCTTCCAATGTGGCTGAATTACAACAATTCAGGAAAGATGAGTGGGCCAAAATTCCTCCACAGCACTGTAAAAGACTCATTGCCAGTTATCGCAAAGGCTTGATTGCAGTTGTTGCTGCTAAGGGTGGCCCAACCAGTTATTAGGTTTAGGGGGCAATCACTTTTTCACACAGGGCCATGTAGGTTTGGATTTTTTCCATTAATAATAAACACCTTCACTTAAAACTGCATTTTGTGTTTACTTGTGTTATCTTTGTCTAATATTTAAATTTGTTTGATGATCTGAAATATTTAAGAGTGACATACAAAAAAAAAATGAGAAATCAGGAAGGGGGCAAACACTTTTTCACACCACTGTACCTGTGGAGGTAGGGAGATGTTTAGGAGAGATGGCAGTGGACATTTTAACCAGATTGTTTAAAACAATCTTGGAGAATGAGAGGATGCCCAAGGAGTGGAGAAGAAGTGTTTTGGTACCAATTTTCTAGAACAAAGGTGATGCTCATAGCTGCAGTAACTACAGAGGCATAAAGCTGATCAGTCACACTATGAAGATATGGGAAAGAGTTGTTGAAGCCAAGTTAAGAGGAGAGGTGACAGTTAGTGACTGATATTGTCCTAGTTGTATACTGGAGGGGACATTTGTGTAAGTCTATTGCGTCTTTTGCATTCAATACTATTAGGTCGTCACGTTTTTTGCTATCTCTGCGAGCAGCCCTGCTTAGGTTATACAGTCTGACAGCCGTAGGTAGGAAGGACCTGCGAAACCTCTCGGTTGCGCACCTAGGATGATGTAGTCTGCTGCTAAATGAGCTCCTCAGTGCGTTCAGTATGTCCTGCATAAGGTGGGACTCGGACTCCAGCAGAGATGACAGTTTAGCCACCATCCTTCTCTCTCCTATCTCCTCCACTGGGTCAAGGTGTTTCCCCAGGACAGAGCTAGCTTTCTTGATCAGTTTGTTCAGTCTCTTCCTATCGGCTGCTGTAATGCCACTGCCCCAGCAGACCACTCCAAAAGTGATGGCTGATGCCACCACCTGCCTTATCCTTATGCCTTATCCTTTGCCACCTCTCTCTTTGCCATGTGACTAGCTTCCCAATACTCCTGTCTACTTCATCTCCCTGACTATCCCACTTTTTCTTTGCCAACCTCTTCCTTTGAATACTTGCCTGTACCTCCTCATTCCACCACCGTTTCCTTGTCTTCCTTCCTCTGTTCAGAGGATACACCACATACCTGTCTACCAATTTCCCTCAATACTCCTTAAGACCATACCTCCTCAGGACCTCCTCATCACCTCTGTTCCCTTCACCTACATGTTCATTAAAGTCCGCTCCAATCACCACTCTCTCCCCCCCTGGGACCACTCTCTACCACTTCATCCAGCTAACTCCAGAATTCCTCTCTCTTCTACCTGACATCCAACTTGTGGGGCATACGCACTGACAACATTCAACATCATACCTTTGACTTCTCCCTCTTTACCTCCTGAACACTCTTCACATACTCTTCCTTCAAGATTACTCCTACTCAATTTCTCTTCCTATCTACTACACCATGGTAGAACAGCTTAAATCCACCTCCAGTGCTCCTAACCCTAACCCTCCAGTGCTCCTAACCCTGCTTCCCTTCCATCTGGTTTCTTGAACACAGTGTATATCTACCGTCCTTCTCTCCATCATATCAGCCAACTCTCTGCTTTTACCAGTCATAGTCCCTACATTTAATGTTCCTGCTCTCACCCCCACACTCTTACCTTTCTTTTTCTCTCTCTCCCTCCTAACATGCCTTCCCCCTCTTCTCCTCCTCAATCTTCGACCAACAGTAGCCATATTTCCACCGGCACCCTGTCGGTTAACAGCACCAGTGGCGGTTGTTGTTAACTTGGGCTTTGACCGATCCGGTATGAAAGATCACATTCATCATGAGCCACATGTTTGATTTGGCAAAGGTTTTACGTTTAATGCCCTTCCTGACACAACCCTCTTCATTTACCTGGGCTTGGGACCGGCACTAGGAGTACACAGGCTTGTGCACACCCTGTGGCAGGATACCCTGTCAAAGCTCACTGCTTTTATTCTGAATGAGGGAAAAAAGCATCTAAAGAGGAGAAAATTACTCCAAATGTGGGTGCATCAAGAGTTACAGTCACTCCAAAGGTCTAGTCAGCTCCTTTTGGGCTCTCTTCAAAAACTATGATGTAACTGGTGTACATTTGGGTTTACACTATTTTCACAACCTTATACTTCAGTAGTCAGAGGACAACCCACAACTTAATGTGGAAACCTTCAGATAAGATAAGATAAGACAAGATAAGCCTTTATTAGTCCCACAATGGGGAAATTCCATGATTACAGCAGCAAAGGGATAGCAGCACTCAGAGCAATAGTAAATAAGATAATAAGATCAGAAATGGTTAGCCAAACCAGTAAATAAACATACATATGTACACAGTTATACATACATAGTGCAGGAGCATTGCAGCTAGATGGTATCAACAGCATTACAGTTAGTTAAATTACCTGGCAGAATATAAATATGTACCCAGACAGTATATTTTGCATTTGAATCAACAGTGTTGTTGCCACCCTCAGTAACAATTGTAATTGTCTTAGTTGTGCATTGGAGGGGATGATCTCTATTGTGTAAAGTTTAAAATTGACTGTTTGGGATGAAAAAAGAATTTCTTTCTGGCCACTGACTCCAAGATATATTCTTTTTTCCCATGTTAGGTCTAATGATATGGCAGTAGAGGGGTGTTACATAGGCCTAAGTTTGGTGCTCTATTGCCAAACCACAAAGGACAGCCAAAAGTTTAACAGGGAGGACCTAGAAAAGGGCAGTTGGCAGGGCCAGGTACTATATCAAAAATAAAGACTCTGAGAATAACACAAATACAGCCACAGGGAGTCAGGTCAAAGCAGTCACTCATACCGTTCTGTCACTGCTGAAGAATTGTTAATTTATTTTAATAGAAAAGTGCAAAATCTCGCCAAGTGTCCCTTTGAGAGAAATTAGCCAACTTTATCAATTTTAATCTCCTGCCATCTAATGTTTCCACATGTGCAGAATGATATGAATGCAACACGACTATTTGATTGTTTTGTGTCTGCTGCCCTTTGCTGTCTAATGTGACATTACTTTGAAGATGAATGATAAACAAATGTGGTTAGTATTCTCGTAACATTTTCAGTGAATTGTACTGTACGAAGTTTTACTGCAGGATATTTTACTCTGACTTGAGAAGTAAATTAATGGAAAAAATATATATTTTTACTTAAGTACATTTAGTCTACTTTGATTTCATTTATTTCAGAACTGGTTAGAAATGTTTTTGTTTATACTGTGACAACTTGTGTTATCACCACTGTGAAATAAATTTTATAACATAAATCTTTATGGATCCGGAAATTACTGTTGTTGGTCTAACTTGGATAATATTAAAAGGTACACTTATAATTTATCTTTATATCTTTTGTCAGACAGACTGTAAAGGTTTGGACATGGCTGTGCTCATGTCTTCACGTTATGTTCATATTTGATCTTTGTTATTCTCATGACATGAGTTCAGCCATGTCCTCGCCCTTTGTTAGTTTTTCTGTTTCTCCTGCCTCAGTTCAGCTGGTATTTTGGAATTCTCTGTATTTGTTATTTGGAATTTCCCCATTGTGGGACTAATAAAGGCTTATCTTATCTTATTTATTTTTGTAGTCATGTTACAGTATGTTCTCTATTTTGGTCTGGGGTTTGAAGTTAGTTTTGTATTAACTCTTTGTTATTATTAATGGATGAGTGAATGAATGAATGAATGAATCTTTATTTCGGATAGATTAAAAGTAAAGCTTAAAAGAAAGGAACAGAATAATATAACAAAGGGGAAAAAAAGTCTTACAAGGTCAAATTAAACAATAACTTCTCTGATTATACAGTTCAACATAAGTTATCTGAAATGGGTGATGGCTGAAGCCACAGCTTATATTGCCCACCCATATTCCATCCAAGAATTCAAAAGAAAAACAAAACAAGAGCGATTACAATTCAGAACAAAGCTAAGACAAAATGTGACAAAAAAAACAAAACAAAAAAAAAAAAAACTAAGCAACAACACAACACAGACTGAATATGATAATCCTTATGTGATTTTACATGTCGTTTTGTATATATGTTTGGATTATTTCTTCCTTTAGTTTTTGTTTAAATTGTCCAAGTGTTGTACATGATTTTAATTCAGGTCCAAAAGCGTTCCACAGTCTGACTCCTTGCACTGAAACACAGTGTTGCTTGGTGGTAGTTCTCACTGAAGGTTTTTGAAATACACGTTTCTCTGAAATGATATTGTTTCTCCCTTATTTGGAACAACTTTTGGATATTTGCAGGCAGTGATAGGTTCTTCACTTTAAACATTATTACTGCAGTTTTAAAGTCAACCAGATCTTTCAACTTGAGAGCTTTTAATTTAAGAAAAAGTGGGTTTGTTGGTTCCCTGTAAGCAGCTTTATTTATTATTCTAATAGCTCTCTTCTGAAGCATTTATCATTTGTCATGGTTGTGTATTCCCTGGTCCTGTGTTCATGTCTCTGGTTTACCTTTTGTCTCAGTCCCTCATATTTCACATGCCTATAGCCACTCCCTGCTATCTCTGATTACCCCTAATTGCACCCACCTGTTCCTCTTCTGCTAATTATCCCTCTGTGTGTGTGTGTGTGTGTGTGTGTGTGTGTGTGATTATCAGTTGTGGCGTCCTCGTCTCAAGTTGGCGTGATTATACGCTTCCGTCCTGTTTTGCCCTAGTCTTTAGTTAGAGTCCTTGTTGTGTCAAGTTCCTAGTTTTTGTTCAGCCCAAGTGCTGCTTTATTTTCTGTTTTGTTCAGTCAGTCAATAAATCATGGTTTATCAAATTTGCCTGGTGTTCGGGTCCTCACCTTCTCCACCCTGGAGGGGCTCCCATGGCACAGACACATTAAAGACAAATAAAAAGTTGCAAATATTTGCATTTCTTGTCTTTCCCTGGATGTTTTTTTTCCTGTAAAAGAAAATGCCCAAGATATTTTTTTAATTAAATTCCCTTAACCCACCGCAATCTTTCTAAAATTATAAGATAGTCAAGTTATACAAACATAACTTGATTCTGAATTGTGTAGTCTGATTTCATGTTTTTAATAAGAAATAATGAGACCATTCTTGCTGTTTAGTATAGGCCAGGGGCCAGCAACCTCTATGAAAAAAGCCATTTTAAGCAATTTTTGTCCCCAAAATCTGCATGGAGCCACAAAACTTATTTTAGCCTTATATTAAAAAAGAGGTTTAAAAAGGGCCAAAAAATTTGCAACACTGCTTTCACATAAACAGCTTTTTACCATTGTTTTTTTTTTTGTAAACTTGCACTTTTTAATATTAATTTACAACTTTTAGAGATAAATTTGCGATTTTCACTAAAATTTGCAACTTATGTCATAAATTTGAGGTGTTTTTCTTCCAAACTTCTGATTTTTCCCCCTTCAAACTATGAAATAAATTTGCAACCGATTTTCTGAAAACTAACAACTTTCTCTATGTAAATTTGCAACATTTTTTTCTAAATCTGTGGCTTTTTTCTAATAAATTTGTAACTGTTTTCTTGGAAATTTGCAGTTTCCCTCTTTAATTTGAGATTTTTTTCTTGTAAATGTCTATCATTTTTCTCTCAAATTTGTGACTGTCCTTTTTTAATTTGCATCCTTTTAACTGTCAATTTGTGACATTTTTCGACATAAATTTGTGACTTTTTAAAAAAAATAATTGCAACTTTTTTCAAACATCTGGGGCTTTTCCCCCCCTTGCAAACTCATTTTTAAATGTACATCTCTTCATGTAAAGTTGCTTTTTTTCTCTCTTTAATTTTGAATATTGTCTTTTAAATTCGCAATTGTGTTCTTATAAATAAGCAACATATTGTCAAATTATTGCCCTTTTTCTCTCATATTTTAGAGTTTTTCTTCTTTAACTTTTGCAGCTTTTCTTGTACAATGGAAAATTTATTCTGTCATAAATTTGTGACCGTTTTGCTGTAAATTTGTGCGTTTTTCAAAACAACAGGGAGCCATTGAATATTGGCAAAAGAGCCGTATGTGGCTCCGGAGCCACAGATTGCAGATCCCTGTGTTTCACTTCCCCGCTATTCCGCTTTTGTTTCTGCACGGACTAATAACAATGTAACACATTGTTTGACAAACATCCGCCGCTTCAGGATTATGAAAGCATGACAAGTGATTATAAAGTGCGTCAGGCGAATAGAGGCGGGCAGATGGCCTAGTTTGGATGGCTTATTTGGGCCCTCGGCTCGGATCGTCCCATATCCTTCTCCTCGGTGTGTCGGCGGTCAGATTCCTCGGTTCAGTGGGTATGGAGGACATGGGTCTGGCTATGAGTCGTTCCCCTCTGGAGCGGCTCGACTTTGACAACGTCGCCCTCAGAAAACTCCCCATGGACCCGTCCGAGGAGCCGGGGGTGCGGCAAGTGAAAGGAGCGTGTTTCTCCAGGGTAAAGACTCAGGCGGTGACCAAGCCTCGGTTCGTGGCTGTGTCTCACAGCGCCCTGGCGCTGCTAGGGCTGGAGGGAGAGGAGGTCATGAACGATCCTCTTGGTCCGGAGTATCTAAGCGGCTCCAGAGTGATGCCCGGATCCGAGCCGGCCGCGCACTGCTATTGCGGCCACCAGTTCGGCCAGTTCGCAGGGCAGCTGGGAGACGGGGCGGCCTGTTACCTGGGAGAGGTGAAGGTGCCACCGGGGCAAGATCCCGACCTGCTCCTGGAAAACCCGAGCGGTCGGTGGGAGATTCAGGTGAAAGGAGCTGGATTGACGCCTTATTCCAGGTACAAGATGATTCTTAGGATCAGTGAGTATATTTGTATTAATAAGTCATACAGTCTGCATGACTTAGCAGAACAGATGTAAAGTCAATCACAAAAACACGGGAAGCATTTTCTCCTCAGAGCTGTGGCCCCCACCAGCCATTAAACACACTACACAAAATTACACAGACACAAATCACTTTTGCCATTTATTAAGACTTATTTATTTATTATGGCATTTTTCTTCAGCCTTAATTTTTTGTGAGCTAATGCCATGAAAATTTTCACGGCATCAGATATCGCCTCATTCTGATTCCGAATATAAAATGGAGTGAAGACTGCTAAAGCTTTACATAACAATAAGGTATTCTTAAAAGAAGGTAGGGCTTTTGAAAGTTAAACAAGGATTGCCCAAGTTAATGACTATTTGTTTCAGTTGATATGTCAAATTGCAATAAATTGTAAAGTAGATAAACTACAGTATTAGACCAATCCGCTATGATCAAACACTTGGCAAAAGTGGGGAAGAAGAATTCTCCTTTTAACCTTGACACAGCCAGGCTTGGAGGGGCAGCCATCAACATGGTGATGAAGGGAAAGAGAAAAAAAATAGGAGCCATACAGTGGTATGCAAACATTTGGCCATCCCTTGTCAATTTTTTTTTTTTTTTTTAATTTTTGCATACCACTGTAGAGAGAACTTACCACACCTAATATAAAATAAGAGAAAAATTTGATAGACGTTAATGAACTTCTAAGCTGTTACATTTAAGCAGTATTACGCGAGAGGGAGTATGGTATCAATGAATATGCGTCGGGCATTAGACATCCCATCCACAGTTACGATAATCATTGATGCCATACGACCTTGAGTGTAATATTGCTTTTGTACAACAGTTCCGCAAGCACAATTTATTAAATGACATCAGTACTGGACAAAGTATTATGATTTGTTTGCTTAACCAGTTATTTTGCACAACTGAGAAAAAAATAGACCCTTTTTAATGTAGCCAGTAACTGTTGCTAAGCACCATACTGGTCATGCTGCATACCAGTCACCTGTTGAGTCAGTACTACAGAAGGGCTGAGATCAGTGCCGGTGGATGTTTAGCATGCTAGCAATTTGGCTTCGACACACTTCGCTTGCTTTTTCTTGGCATTTTCAGATGAAACAAAGAGTCCATCACCACAAAGGTATTGTGGTTTTCTAATCCAGTCAATAAATTCTACTCTAGCCTGTCTGTTTTGTTCAGACAGACATAACATATGTCACCAGATGTTTAAAAGGACAGTATTTCCAGATCAGAGACAGGTGGACTGTCTAGTTGCTTTTCAAACAGCACCTCACTGTGGAAATTTAAGGTGCCTTCACACCAAATGCGAACAGGCAGCGCGAATACATACAAAGTCAATGGAAAGAGGCAAGCACATGCGAAATCGTGCATTCATGACCAAGGGATAGCGCTAGCTTTGAGATTCTGCCATCATCGGCATAAAAGTATCAACATTGGAGAGTAAACTATTTTGAAAATGAGACTGCCACTCACTTGAAGACAGAAATACTGGGAGCTCTTAGCTGAATTGGGATGTCAGAGTTATTTACCTATGAATTCCTGCCATGGACGTGCTAACAAGGCTAGCAAGCTAGCAACGTAAACACCCATCATCTTATGAAGTTTTGGAGACAGGGACAACTTTTTCAGGTAAGCCCCCGTCGGATAATGTAAACCTAAGCATGGTGTTATTTTGGGGATTTCCACAGCAGGTTGAACACTGCTGCTGAAGTTATAAAGGCAATGTCACCTGTCTGCATCTCACTCAGACAGCGAATTCATGTCTATTCACATGTTTACATTGAGTTATAATGTAATCGTCCCACGCGAAAAATTCACCTGTTTGTGTTTGGTGTGAAAGCACCTTAAGGTATCCAACACAGTGTTACAATTCTCAAGTCTGCAGACTTGACAGTAAATTACTGTTAGTAATTAACGGTTACAAGAACACCGTTGAAGCAGAGTGATACATATCCAGTGAAACGCTGGAGTGCAATTATCATGGAATATATTAACTCCTGGAATCCCTGTTGTCCAATCAAATTGCTTGGTCGAAACTAACTATTGTATAATAACACAATATAACAAAAATAATTTTTTTGTAAGTTGTCTGTTTTTTTTCAACTGATTTAAGACAATTTTGCACCGCTGAATCTGAAAATAACATCTGTTTCTCTCGATCAGGTCAGGTTTTTGTTAAGTTATAAGCAGTTGTACAGCAGTTGTACAGGTGTACTGTAAATTGAATAGTAGACATTGATGAAGGTAAGTACATGTAAATTGAATGTTTTGTCATCATTGTTCAAAATTCAGAGAATTTCAAGAAATAAAAAAGAATTTTACATCATATAAAGTGAAAATACCCGTACATGTAAACAAAAACGTAAGAAAACACGTGGCCATAGTTCAAAACTATGATTGAGCTGAACCTGATTGAGCAAAACCAATGTGATTTTTGGATTCAGCACATCAAAATTGTCCTAAATCAGCTAAAAAAAACTTAGACAATAAATTTGATGTTGATCAGTGTAATATATGGAAGCTGTTCAGAGGCATCATCAAGCCAATGGCTTAACTAAATGATTAATCAGTATGATATGATTTAGCTGCAGTTACACTGTTAAGTTTTATTGAAAGGAACAAACATAGTGGTACCAGTTTTCAAGAACAAGGGTAATGCTCAGAGTTGTAGTAACTACAGAGCCATAAAGTTGATCAGCTACACTGTGAAGATATGGGAAAGAGTTGTTGAATCCAAGTTAAGAGGAGAGGTGACAATCAGTGAGCAGCAGTATGGTTTCATGCAAAGAAAGTACTTCACATGCAATGTTTACTTTAAGAGTGTTGATGGAGAAGTATAGAGAAGGTCCAAAGGAGTTGCACTGTTTCTTTGGAGATCTAGAGAAAGTATATGATAGGGTGCCAAGAGAGGAAGTATAGTACTCTATGAAGACGTCAGGTGTGGCAGAGAAGTATGTGAGGGTGGTACAGGACATGTCTGAGGACAGTGAGATGGTGGTGAGGTGTGCTGTAGGAGTGACAGATGGATTCAAGGTGGGGGCGGGAATAAATCAGGGATCGGCTCTGAGCCCCTTCTTGTTTGTCATGGTGATGGACAGGCTGACAGATGAGGTCAGGCAGGAGTCTCCGTGGACCATGATGTTCTCAGATGGCACTGTGATCAGATGGCATTGTGTTCCTTCTATTTTATCCATCCATCCATCCATCTTCTTCCGCTTAATCCTTTTCGGGTCGCGGGGGGGCTGGAGCCTATCCCAGCATCTTTTGGGCGAGAGGCAGGGTACACCCTGGACAGATCGCCAGCCCATCGCAGGGCCAACACAAAGAAACAGACAACCATTCACTCTCACAGTCATACCTAAGGACAATTTAGAATCCCCAGTTTGTTGCCAATTAACCTAACCTGCATGTTTTTGGCATGTGGGAGGAAACCGGAGAAATCTCGGAATAAACCCACGCAGACATGGGGAGAACATGCAAACTCCACACAGATCACTGTTGGTTGGGGGCTGGGATCGAATCCAGGATCCCCGGCCAAGGGTGAGTTGCTGTGCTGCCGCAGTGCTAACCGCTCCGCCACCGTGCTGCCCCCTTCTATTTTATACCGTGCGGAAAATAAGTATCGAGCACGTCAACATTTTTCATATTAAATGTATTTCTGATGGAGCCACTGGCCTGAGATTTTCACCAGATATCAGTAACAACCCAAGTAATCCATACATAAAAAGAAATCAAGACAACTGTGTTCACAAAACAAGTTATATTTAATAAAGTGGAGTGACAGAGAATAAGTATTGAACACACTTGATGAAATTCATTTAATATTTGGTAGAAAAGCCTTTGTTAGTAATAACAGCTTCCAGACGCCTCATGTGTGGAGAAACTAGGTGCAGGCATTGCTCAGGAGTGATTTTAGCCCATTCTTCCACACAAACTGTCTTCAAATCTTGAAGGTTCCTTGGGTGTCTTCTATGAACCTATGGATCTTTAGTTGGTTCCATAGATTTTTAAATGGATTCAGGTCAGGTGACTGACTGGGCCATTCTAGCAGCTTTATTTTCCTTCCCTGGAGCCAGTTGAGAGTTTCCTTGGCTGTGTGTGTTTGAGACAGACAGACAGACAGACAGACAGACAGATAGATAGATGTACTTTATTGATCCCAAACTGGGAAATTACAGTGTAACAGCAGCATGACAGTAGACAACCAAACAACAGAAACACACACATGACAGACAAAGGGATTACCCATGGAAAGTAAAACTAACACAACTATAAAACCTATATACATCATAGCTTAATATATGATGACCCGTATAAACACATGAATCATCCCATTGCACAAAGAAGGACTATCAGGAGCAGAGTGAAAATGTGATGTACCAGTTAGTCTGTAAGGTGCAGTGTGGCAGCATAGCTATGACCAGAATACAACATCATAGTGAGTTATTGTACAGTGAAACTGCATGTGGCAGGAAATATTTCCTGTACCTGGCCATTCGACAATGAAGCTGTAGTAGTCTACTGGAGAAAGTGCTTCGCTGTCTATCTAGTGTGTGGTGGAGGGGGTGATCAGGATTGTCCATGATGGATCACAGTTTATTTAGTGTTCTCCTCTCCACCACTGTCTCAAAGGTCTCCGGTCTGAGACAAATTACAGAGCCAGCCCTCTTGATAATCTTGTCAAGTCTGTTGGTATCTCTGGCCCTGATACTGCTACCCCAACAGACAGCAGCAAAGAAGATGGCGCTGGCGACAACAGTCTGGTAGAAAAGCTCCTGCATCCTGCTGCACACGTTGAAAGATCTCAGCTTTCTCAGAAAGTAGAATCTGCTCATCCCCTTCTTGTGCGCAGCATCGGTGTTGGATCTCCAGTCCAACCTGCTGCTGACCCTGACACCCAGATATCTGTAGTCCTCAACCACTCCCACATCCTCCCCCCCTAATCTGCAGTGGCTGAGAAGGAGTCTTCCTCTTCCTGAAGTCAATCACCATCTCTCTGGTCTTGCTGACATTCAACCTCAGGTGATTCTGCTCCGTCCACTCCACAAAATAGATCATTGGATCATTGGCTTGCTGAAATATCCACCCTCATTTCTTCTTCAGGATCTTGGCAGGTGGCAACAGGTTCTTATCAAAGATGCCTCTGTGCATTTGTCCATTCATCTTTCCTTCAATTATATGAAGTCTGCCTGTACTATGTACTGAAAAACTCCCCCACACCATGATGCTCCCTCCTCCAAACTTCACTCTTGGTATGGTGTTTTGGGGCTGATGTGCAGTGCCATTTCTCCTATAAGCATGCTGTGTGTTGTGGCATCCAAAAAATTCAATTTTGGTCTCATCTGACCAGACTATATTCCCCCAGTATTTTACTGGGTTGCCCAAATGTTGTGCAGCTAACTTTAAATGAGCCTCAACATGCTTTTTCTTCAGCAATGGAGTCGTGTGAGGTAAGTGGGCATAGAGCACATGTTGGTTGAGTGCATTACCTATTGTTTTCTTTGAAACAGCAGTACCTGCTAACTCCAGGTCTTTCTGGAGCTCTCCACGAATGGTCTTTGGCTCTTGGATAACTCTTTTGATAATTCTTTTGACTCCTCTGTCAGAAATCTTGCGAGGAGCTCCTGGTTGTGGCCGCTTTATGGTAAAATGATGTTCTTTCTACTTCCGAATGATGGTACCAACAGTGCTCACCGGAACATTCAGCAGTTTAGAAATGTGCCTCTAACCAATGCCATCATTATGTTTTGCAACAATAAGGTTGCGAAGGTCCAGAGAGAGAGCTCTTTGCTTCTACCCATCATGAGTTCTTTGTGGTGTGACAATCTGATATTCACAGACCTTTTTAAAGGCTATCAGTCAGGACTTAACCAGCTGAAATTAATTTGCACTGATGGGGGATGGGATGGCTTCCTAAATTCTTATGGATTTCAACTGGTTTCTTGGCTTTTTATGCCTTTTTGCACCTGTTTTTCTTCATGTGTTCAATACTGTACTTATTCCCTGTATCATTCCACTTTATTAAATATAACTTATTTTGTGAACACAGTTGCCTTGATTTCTTTGTATGTATGGATTACTTGGGTTTTTACTGACATCTGGTAAACATCTCTGGTCAAGGGCTCCATCAGAAATATGTTTAATGAGAAAGATGTTGACGTGTTCAATACTTATTTTCCCAGCTCTGTATGTGTGTGTGTTAGGGCGGGGCGATATGAAAAAATTCCAGTGACAATAATTTTTTCCATATTGATTGATATATATTGCAATATAAATCAAATAACTATTTCTGTCAAACTTAAAGGTTCCTTTTTACTCCTAAGTGAGATGTGAAGCTATAACAAGATTCATTTTAAATATTTATTTTCTGTCAGAAGTTGAACCTGACAAATGTAGTGTAGAACATTATATAACTGTATTTCAAATAATTATAAAGCATAAAATACAAATATTTTATAATATTCTGCTCACCAACTTACCCATAGCTGAGTGAAGTACATGCCCAAAGCACTGCAGCCGTGTCCACTTGTTTAGTGATGTGGCCTTCGCTATATTTGTCCCACTGTCTGTCGTGATGCAGACTTGTTTGTCTTCACTCAGTCTTGAGGATGCAAATGCTTCGGTCAGTCCTAAGTAATGACTTCACCTGTATGGTCTTCAGGAAAGTTTGAAGACATTTGCTTTTCATATTCCAATCTTGATCAATGAAGTGGGCAGTGAGGCTCATATATGGTTCAGATGTGCGACTTGATCACAAATCTGACATAGTAGCGAAGTATGGCAGACTTTGCAGCTCCTTTTCACCCGTTTCTCTACATTCCATGTACAACTGTGGAAGTGTCGTCTGAGAGAAATATTTAGGGTCAGGGAGTTGGTAACGAGGGTCAGTTACTTTCAACAGGATGGCACTCCTTCAGATGGTAAATAAGATTTGTAGTATTACCTGATTTTGTGGGAACGTGCTTGCAACACAGCTTGCAGTGCACAATAAGCTTCTTGTTAGACTTTAAATAGCCAAAATATCTCCACATTACTGAATTCCTCAGACTGTTCTTTTCAACAATCCCCTTGTCTATTGAGCGGCGTCTGTTTTGGTGTCGCGGATACAAGCGGCTGAAATGAGCTTTCTCCGTAGGATTGCTGGACTCACCCTCAGAGATAGGGTGAGGAGCTCAGTCATCCGGGAGAGGCTCAGAGTAGAACCACTGCTCCTCCACATTGAAAGGAGTCAGTTGAGGTGGTATGGGCATCTGATTAGGATGCCTCCTGGACGCCTCCCACTTGAGGTGTTTTGGGCATGTCCCACTGGGAGGAGACCCCGGGGCAGACCCAGGACTCGGTGGAGAGACTATGTCTCCCAGCTGGTCTGGGAATGCCTTGGTGTCCTCTCTGAAGAGCTGGAGCAGGTGGCTGGGGAGAGGGAATTCTGCCTCCGCGACCCGGACCTCCGGAAAAGTGGTAGAAGATGGATGGATGTTTTGGTGTCTTCTTTGGTAACGCTGTCACTGGACTTTTCATTAATGTTTACTGTCATCTCCTACACGGCTGCGCTAGCCCAAACATTAGCAGGTGTGCTAACTGCCAAGCCCCGTCTGCGTGCTGGTCCTATGTGCATACGCACTCTGTTGTGTACATCAATCGAATGTGACTTCCAGCCACATGATTGGTTCGGTGCGGTGTATTCTCATTTTCATTGGTTTTTCGTATTGTCTGTCAAAACACAGAACAAATGAGTTCTATCAAAGTTTTATTGACCATGTATTATGTCTCTATCGAAGAAAAGTTATTTTGCGATAATTATCGTTGTCGTTTTATCGCTCAGCCCTAGTGTGTGTGTGTGTGTGTGTGTGTGTGTGTGAGGGGTGGGATGTATCGTGTAAATGTATTTAAATTTGTCTACTGTTTTTATCTATGTAAAGCACTTTATGTAGCATCCAATGTTTGAAAAGTACTATACAAATAAAGTTTGTTTGATTGATAGGGAGCAGGTGGACGAGAATCTGGAGAGGTCAAGGTATGCTCTGGAGAGAAGAGAAATGAAAGTCAGCAGAAGCAAGAGAGAATACATACATGTGAATGAGAGGGAGACAGGTATAATGGTAAAGATGCAAGGGGTAGAGGTAGTGAAGGTAGATGAGTTTAAATACCTGGAGTCAACCATCCAATGCAATTGACAGTGCACAAGCGAGGTGGAGACTATTGTCAGGGGTGATTTGTGGCAGAAGGATAGCAACTAGAATGAAAGGGAAGATTTACAAGATGGTAGTGAGACCTGCTATGATGTATGGTTTGGAGACAGTGGCACTGACAAAAAGACAGGAGGCAGAGCTGGAGGTGGCAGAGTTGAAGATGCCAAGATGTTCACTGGGAGTGACTAGGTAGGACAGGATCAGAAATGAGCACATCAGAGGGACAGCTCAGGTTGAGCGGTTTGAAGACAAAGTAAGAGAGGCAAGGCTGAGATGGTTTGGACATGTTCAGAGGAGGAACAGTGGATATATTGGACAAAGGATGTTGAAGATAGAGCTGCCAGGCAGGAGGAAAAGTGGAAGACCACAGAGGAGATTCATAGATGTAGGGAAGGAGGACATGGAGAGGGTTGGTGTGGCAGAAGAAAATGCATTGATGGGGTGAGATGGAGGCAGATGATCTGCTGTGGCGACTCCTAAAAGGAACGCCTCGAAGGTGAAGAAAAGGAAAGTTTAATATGTGTCTTAATTATAAGGAGAGCAGCCTGATGACCAAAAAGCTGTACCCTATTTTTGCTCAGACAAGCCGATGGTCGTAAGGTCCTGCGCTCCAGCATAAGGGAGTTCCTGTGCAGTGAGGCCATGTTCTTCCTGGGCGTGCCCACCACCAGAGCAGGTTCTGTAGTGACCTCTGACAGCAGGGTCATACGAGATGTGTATTACAGTGGGCATCCTCGCCATGAAAGATGCTCTGTAGTTCTCCGTATTGCTCCCACGTTCCTCAGGTGAGTGCACAAAGGAAACAACAAAGGTTTCATTTACCATGCTTGACCTTCTTGACTTGTTTTAATAGAACTCATCTATGTTGCACGACCTGCACAGGTTTGGATCCTTTGAGATCTTTAAACAGGCCGACGAGTTCACAGGCCGCCAAGGTCCCAGCTATGGACGAGATGAGATCCGAGGTCAGATGATGGATTATGTCATTGAGATGTTCTACCCTGAGATTCAGCAGAGTTGCCTTGACCGGGTAGAGAGGAACGTGACTTTCTTTAGAGAGGTCAGAATTCAGGGGTGACCCTGTTTCACCTATTATTTTGACTAGCTGAGGCAGAAAAATGGTCCTGTAGCATGAATTGATAATCTGATGGATAAACTTGATCTAAATCACCAAGTAAATGAAACTATTTTTGAAGTCAGAAATATATGAATCATCATATTCCAGGAATCTGCTGCTCTGAGACAGAGAATTGTTGTCCTCATTTTACTTTATCTTTCCCATTGATGTTTTCAGATAGAAATATAACACAGATTCATCTTTAAGTTGTTTTGCTCACTTTTCTCCCTCTATGTAGGTGATGGTTCGCACAGCTCGACTTGTGGCTCAGTGGCAGTGTGTAGGGTTTTGCCATGGAGTCCTGAACACAGACAACATGAGCATCCTGGGACTCACTCTGGACTATGGTCCGTACGGCTTCATGGACAGGTCAGAAATTTGAGTTTTGTTTTAATTCAGTGGACTCATTTAGTACAACAGTCTGTTATGTTGTGTATGAACTGCCCTTTCCCCTCCCAGATTTGATCCCGATTTCATTTGCAATGCCTCCGACAACTCTGGACGTTACTCCTATCAGGCCCAGCCGGCGATCTG
Organism: Pholidichthys leucotaenia; assembly: GCA_020510985.1. Classification (NCBI taxonomy): domain Eukaryota; kingdom Metazoa; phylum Chordata; class Actinopteri; order Cichliformes; family Pholidichthyidae; genus Pholidichthys; species Pholidichthys leucotaenia. The sequence goes on from CM035840.1 coordinate 143,482,591, forward strand.
CCGGTGGAACCTGGTGAAACTAGCAGAGGCCCTCGCACCAGAATTGCCACCAGACCGGGCTGAGGCTGTTTTGGATGAGTACATGGACCTGTATAACCGCTTTTACTTGGAGAACATGAGGAAGAAGCTGGGCTTGCTGAAGAAGGAAGAGCCTGAGGACGAGATCCTGATCACTGAACTTCTGCAAACGATGCATGACACAGGTGAGATAGGTGAAAGAACATAATGTGTACAGCACAGGAAGGCAACAATTGATATTCTGAAAATAAGCAACAGCCTGTTAATGATAAATACAGCTTACCATAATGTAGAATCAGTGGGGGGTGTTTGTGGGGATCGCTTTCCTATCTCCACTTTGCAAGGCACTAATGCCTAAGTGCATTTTTAAAAATAACATTTTACTCAACGTGGGACCTTCAGAAAACACAGCTGACAATGATTTCTGTCCCCCTCCTGCAGGTGCTGACTTCACCAACACCTTCCGTAGCTTGAGTCAGATTTCCTGTCCCATGCAGGGAGAAACTGAAGAGGACCATGTCAAGAAAGCCACAGATTTCCTGATGGAGCAGTGTGCATCTTTTGAGGAGCTTAAAGCTGCCAACCAACCTACTATGGATCCGCGGTAAGCTGCCTAAACTCACCATATAAAATATGAATGCTGATTGTAGAACAATAGAGAAAATTTAAATGAAAACTAATTTAGGATTTAAGAGAATCTAAAAATACTTGGATACCCAGTGACCTTGTGTGTTCACTTGCATTTTGGAAAGTTTAGGCTAAATAATTTGTTGTGAAGTGATGCTAACCAGGAAAACAGAAGGAAAGAAAGATCATGGTAGACAACATACAGCATACATCTACAGCCTAAGAGACTTCAAAGGCAAAAATATCAGCAACATAGAACTCATCCATAGAGCAGACGACAGAGAAGACTGGAGAACCTTGATCATCGATGTCTGCAAACAGACCTGATGCTCCAAGAAGAAGAGAATTTGTTGTGAGCTTGTTTTAAAGGATGTTTAAATCATTGTACCACTCTGTCCACAGTTAAAGGATTAATTAAAACCCCCTCAGGCCACAATTTACAATTGAAACCAGAAGTTTACATACTCAAGCCTGCTGAGTGCTTAGTTTATTGAGATACTGTTAAAGCTACAGATGAGGCAGAGCTTAATCAGACATTTTATTTATGAAAACTCTCGGACAAGTTCGAATTTGGGTGACCCCAGTTTTTATCCTCTGCTGGTTGAAGCCCAAAGGGGTCGAAGAGCCCTTTGGATGAAGCCGAAGGGAGATTATGTTATGGGTCAGGCTGTCCGTCTGTCCCACTATTGTGAAATCAACTCCTCCTACAGTTTTGTTCTGATTGTTTTGAAACTTTGTACCAGGGTTTGATATACCCTGATGATGCACATATTGCAATTTGGTTCTGATGGGATGATTTTTGCAGGAGTTGTAGCCCCTGATCTATGACCTCCTATTTCACCTCACTTCATAGACAATAACTGTCTTGCGAAATCAACTCCCAGTTTTGTTCCGATTGTTTTTGAAACTTGACGCCGTGGTTTGAGATACTCTGATGATGCGCATGTTGCAATTTGACTCTCATCACATGTCAGATTTTCCCTAAATCTTGTAAATGCAATAACTACTGAAAGAAATGATGTAAGCTTTTCAAATCGATACAGTAGTTGTATCTAAGACATATCTTGGATAACTTACACCCTGACCTTACTATGGGTTTGAGGTTAAAAGGTCAAAGTTAACATTCCATTTGCACTATGGTAAATGCTAAATTTACTATTACTATAAAACAAGTAAAGCTTGGGCCACCAAACTTGGTATACAGGTTCACCTTAGGATCCTGACCTCTGATTATGGGTTTGGGGTCAAAGGTCAAGGTTAGCATTCCATTTGCACTATTACTATTAAAGAAGTAAAGCTAGGGTCACCAAAATTGGTACACAGGTTCACCTTGTGACCCTGAAGTGTGACTATGGTTTTGGGATTGCAAGGTCAAAGGTCAACATCAAAATGGCTTATATCCTATAGCTCAACAAAAAAGAAGGCTAGGGCCACCAAACCTGCTACACAGGTTCACCTTGGGATCGGGACCTCTGAATGTGGGTTTGGGCTCAGAAGGTCAAAGGTCAAGGTTAGCATTCCTTATGCCTTATTACTGTACAACGAGTAAAGTTAGGGTCACAAAACTTGGTACACAGGTTCACACTGAGCCCATGACCTCTGACTACAGGTTTGGGGTCAAATGGTCCAGGTTGGCACTCCCTATGATCTCTTACTGTAGAACATGTAAAGCTCTCTAGGGTCACCAAACTTGCTACATAGGTTCACCTTGGGATCCTGCCTTTTGGTTCTGCCACAGTAATTATATTGAAAAGTTGAACGCTGCTCTCTGTCTGTAAGTATTGGGATCTTCAAAGAAAACGGAGGCAGGGGATATTGCACTCGCTCCTAAGTGCTCTTGTTTTAAAGTGTTATAGTTAACACTAAACCATGTTTTGCACTTCACAAGGTTAGATATTATGTAGTTCTGTTTACACAAAGTGATATATGCTGCATTATTTTGAAGCCATGGATGGAAAACTTTGGTCACAGACTATTTTCAAGTAAATACAAAATTCTGAGAGGTGAAACAGACAAGAATTTCTGCCTTTCTTGTATCATTTCCTCTATTTTTTTTCTGATTGTAAACTGCCATTCTTCATCAAATGGGGGGGGGGGGAGATCAGGTCTCCTTTTTATCTTTCTGCCTAAGTTTAGAGTACACTCTTTGTGTGTTTGTGCAGCACTTGTCGTGTAATTTCTCTGACACTGATCGTAATAACAATAAATTGTTTTGACAGTGAACTGGCGATGCTCCTGTCTTTGGCTCAGAGCAACTCGCAGCTGTTCCAGATGATTTCAGACAGAGCGACAATAGCCAGGCAGTTAGACCGACTCAGCAAACTGAAAGATCTGATGGAGACCAGCGAGGAAGAGCTGAAAACCAAACACGCCGAGCAGTGGACCGCCTGGATCACACGCTACAGGTAAGATGTGGAGGGAGAGAAAATCCTTGGGCAGATTTAAACTCACAAGAGATGAAAAAGAAAGTCAGTCGTTTTGTTTAAAATGAAAGGGAATGGGGTGGAGGACTTGCAAGAACTGAATAAGGTTTTTTTGTGTGCGTGGGGGTGTGTGTGCTGCAGACAGAGAACAGGGAGGAAATGGTGTGTAGACGGGATTATTGTTCCATTACTGTAACTCTGTCAGTGAATGTTTTTGCGTTATCTCTGCCACAGGAAACGTCTGGCTCATGAGCTGGAGGGCCAGAATGACATGCAGGCTGTGCAGGAGGAGAGGGTGAAGGTGATGGACAGCACCAACCCCCGCATAGTCCTCCGAAACTACATTGCCCAGAATGCCATAGAGGCTGCAGAGAGTGGGGACTTCTCTGAGGTCAGGCTTTGGTCTGTTGGGAAAATTTTCTAATCTCATGAAAAGAATTGAGTACTGAATGTGGTCTGCGTGAAAGAAATGATTAACCTTTACCAGGGAAAAGTGTTTCTGCAGCATCTACCTTAGCTAAAAGAAAAACAGAGTGCACTTCATTTGCACTCAATTCCCCTTTTACTCAGCCGCGGGGTTTCACTTTCAGTTTGTTCAACAGCTCTGGCTTCCTTCTCTGTGCCGCAGGTCCAGCGGGTCCTCAAGGTTCTGGAGAAGCCCTTCTCTTCACAGGTAGGTCTGGAGCTTCCGGCGTGGGTGGGCGGAGGAGGGACCTCCACACAGGGAGAAAGGGACGAAGGAGAGGAGCCCCAGCAAGAAGCATCGCCATCCACGGCCAGAGGTCCCGTGCCCTATGACAGCAAACCCCCAGCTTGGGCTCGTGGGATCTGTGTCACATGATCTTCATAGTGACTTCCCCGACCTTAGGCTTGCCTGCCTCAAATAATATTAGTTCAATCATATTTTATATATGTATGCTTATATTTGTACTTTTTTAAAAAATCCATCCCTTTCTTCAAACGGATCCGTTATTTAGGCAGGCAGCATCAGGGAAGTCGACAGGAGGTCTGACACTTCATAGGTTAGTCAAGTCAGTGTTTTTCAACCGGGGGTCCCTGGAACCTTTTCAGGTTTCCATTCGAAATTTTCTAATTTCACTTCTCAGTTGGTCCAGATACTCGCATGGGTACTTACAGAACCCATGCACGACAATGGCACATTATTTGCAATTTTTTGCACCAATTAAGGAGTGAAATCAAAATTTCCCAAGGAAACCTGAATGTTCCAAGGACCCCCGACTGGAAAGATACTGAGCTGCGTGACACGATGGACTGTGAGATGGCTTTGATCTGCGCAAATGATTAAAATTAAGAACATAAATTATTTTTACAAGCATATGAATCGGTTTTAATTCCGTACAAGATTGTGGATTCTTTTAAACTTGCAGACCCAGCTCAGCTTATGTCCATCTGGTGTCATGTAGGCTGTTAATGACGAGTCAGGCAACAAGTTGCACTGTGACCTGTCTGACTCTGAAGTTCCGTGGGGTGTCACCTCAGCATTTTATACCAAATAATGGTGTGTATGTGTGTGTGTGTGTGTGGGGGGGGGGGGGTGAGCAAGAGAGAGAGAGATTGTCTATGCAATGTTTTTTGTCCATGGCTGTAAGGGAGAGATTGCACTTGACTAAAAAGCCACAGTAGATAAATGCGCACAAATTCTTTCCTTTAATAGCATTGCCTTTTTGTAGCTGGGTTAATGCTGCACAGGCACGGAGCCACAGCTGAAACTATGACAACCTCATTAAGTCGAGAAAAAAAAAGAACTGGCAGTCGTATTTTTTTACTATTTCGTTTTGTGGATGTGCAAAAAGAGGAAGCTTTTCAATGAATGTGCCACAAATGTGATGCCACAAATAGAGATTTTTGTGTAAAGGAGAAAAAAATAGCTCACACCTGTTCATGCATTTGGTTTAAGTTTGAGAATGAGTACACAAATGTCTATTTAATTGTATTAGATAAAGCTTTAATGTACACTAAATAAAATGTCTGATTAAGCTCTGCCTCATCTGTAGCTTTAACAGTATCTCAATAAACTAAGCACTCAGCAGGCTTGAGTTCTCATTTAATTCATCACTTTGATTTAACTCCACCTCCATTGCTGTTAGTGTTTTTAATGTTTCACTTTCTGTATACAGTTGCACAAACATGGATTGAACATTTGCTTAAAGTGTTGGTCAGAGCCAGATAAAGTCACTTTCCCAGTATGGTTTTGATATGAGTTTCTCAGCAAAGAATTTCTTTAAGCCACATAGTTGGATTCGTTTACAGCGTTGGGGAGTCGTAATGTTTCATGTTCCAGCAAGCCCCAAATCATGTAGCTGTGCCTGAACAGCACAGCAGAATGTGCTCCAAAGTGTTTTTTCAGGTGATTTTTGTGCTTCCAAAACATTTCACTGACTTTTCCGTCTCCCCTTCTTTAAGGATAAATTTAAAAAAAAACAAAAAAAACCACTGTTTCGAGAAACTTTTCAACTGTTAACAGACCATAATGATTTTTTTCTTCTTCTTGTAAAGCGACTTTCAGTTGCCTGAAAAGTGCTATATAAATCTGATGTCTTATTATTATTGTATGATTGAAGACATTGCCATCCTGACATAGATCACTGCCATCTCAGTATGAATGTTTAGTCTACAGTCGGTGAAAGATGCTCAGTCAGAACAGCCTTATTCTGATTTCCATGTACGGTGTTCTGTATCTTGGAAAGAGCTGTTTTAAGCAATTTTTGGCCACCAAAAAAAATGGAGTGCATGGAGCCCCAAATCACATTTGCATCTTAGAATCAACGTACATGACTTTGATAATCTAGTAATAGTGTTTTTTTTTTCTTTAATGTGAAACTTAAATTTCACACTTTTAAGGTGTTTTTCTCTTGAATTTGGAACTTTTTACTTTTAGATTTGTGACTTCTCAAATTTTAAAGTTTGCCGTGAACTTGCAACTTTTAATTAAATTAATTTTGTTAGTTTATGGGGGTTTTCCCCCCGATTTGAAAATTGTCTTTGAAATGTGCGCTTTTTCCACACAAATCAGACTTTTTCTTGTGTTTTTTTCTTAGATTTGTAACCGTTACATTTGCTTTCTTGTCTATAAATTTGTATTTTTTCTAGCAAATCTGACACTTTTTATTCATGTTTGCAAAAAAAAAAAACAAACATTGTAAATTTGCCATTTTTCCCTCATAAACTTGCAACTGTGGAGGTAAAGGATCAGGCGAGATGCGGCGAGCTGGAAGGGTGCAAAGTTTTATTTCCTCCAGCGTAATCTGCAGTGTGCTGGGTCACCACACGACTTTTTAAAATCTAAATTACACTTTTATTTTTGCTGTAATGGGCATTTGGTTCCACTTTGGAAACGCCTGCCATAGAACCAAGCGGACTGATGCGCACACTGGTCCATTTTTAGCTGATTCACAGCCAGAGGCCATTACTGTCCTTTATCCAAATAGGGCGCATAAGGCGTGTCAGAGTCACGCTTTCAGATCTGAATCATTTGCCTTTCCAGACTTTCGGTCCATTGTGGTGCTATTGACGTTTCAGCCTCCTCTTCACCTTTAACTGGAGGCCTCCCCCGGGAGGACACGGGAGTGGCTTTAGACCACCTCAGGGTGCGCCCTGAGCGGAGCTGCGCACTGATCGAGGTTGAGCGCAAAGGTGGAATCAGGAACAATGACTGTGTAGCCCCGGAAGACGCCAAAGAGCCACAGAGGGACTTCTGCTCTTTCCCTTAATACACTTTCAACAAGATGAGCGGCCGTGTCAGACCTGGCTATCACCGCCTGGAGATCAACAAAACCTCGTGGGAAGTACCGGAGCGGTACCGGGATCTGGTGCAGGTGGGGACCGGGGCGTACGGGACGGTGTGGTAAGTGAAATCCGCAAAAATCGCCGAGAGGTGCGACTGCGCTGCTGGCGACTGTGGGGGCACTTTAAACAAAGACGGGACAGATGGCGCCGTACACGGAGTCGCACGGTGCCAACTGGCAAAACAAAAGAAAGTGAAGTGGCCCCGCTGAACGCATGCCGCTCCACTTCCTTATACGACAGAGACACATGCGCTGGTCTCCATTGTCGCCCTGACAGCGCCAGTCATTAATCTGCTGAAGGGTGAGGAGATGTAGCTGCGCCCAGCCGAGTTCCCCGAGCACAACAATGACGAGCTGCTTTTCGGGCACCTTTGTGCGCCTCGCCACGTTCGAGCTTCTCAGTCATCAATGATTAACTTCTCAGGCGGGACCAAACTGCACATGAACTCCTTCAGCTAGACGGCTTTGCCTGTGAACGCAGGTTTCCACCGATATCAATGATCAGGGCTGTTTCGGGAAGCAGGCGTAGTGGGGAAAAAAAAAAACAGCTGACTACAAGTTTAAGGAAACTTCCTGCTTTCTGAAACGGCCCAGATAAGATAAAGAAGCCCTCAACGAAGATTGGAGAAAATGCAGTCTATAATGTTCCTGGTCCCAGTGAACGATTTTTGCCTTGATTACCTTTACCTCCTGTTGTCGAAGATTTGCTATTTCTGAATTGTGTAAGATTCTGTTCATTTGTAAAATTTTAAATGGGTTAGCATCACCCCATTGATGTGACATTTTAAGTCTTCACACTCCAGCCAGACCGACAAGCTCATCCACTCAGCGTCTCCTTGATCTCCTCAATTCCAGATCCCAAATGAAAGGCGACCAAGCCATTCAGGTGGAAGGGCTGAAGTTCTGGAGCAGCCAGAACATTTTCATAAAGACTACAGAAAAATGTGCAAAGTTTTGGGTCTCTTCTTCTGAGCTTTCAATTTGGGTTTGTCTTGTTTGTGCATGTACAGCGGGGCAAAAAAGTATTTAGTCAGCCACCAATTGTGCAAGTTCTCCCACTGTAAAAGATGAGAGAGGTCTCCAATTTTCATCATAGGTATACCTCAACTATGAGAGACAAAATGAGGAAAAAAAAATCCAGAAAATCACATTGTCTGATTTTTAAAGAATTTGTTTGCAAATTATGGTGGAAATAAGTATTTGGTCACCTACAAACAAGCAAAATTTCTGGCTTGTTCTTTAAGAGGCTCCTCTGTCCTCCACTCGTTACCTGTATTAATGGCACCTGTTTGAACTCGTTATCAGTATAAAAGACACCTGTCCACAACCTCAAACAGTCAGACTCCAAACTCCACTATGGCCAAGACCAAAGGGCTGTCAAAGGACACCAGAAACAAAATTGTAGACCTGCACCAGGCTGGGAAGACTGAATCTGCAATAGGTAAGCAGCTTGGTGTGACGAAATCAACTGTGGGAGCAATTATTAGAAAATGGAAGACACACAAAACCACTGATAATCTCCCTCGATCTGGGGCTCCACGCAAGATCTCACCTCGTGGGGTCAAAATGATCACGAGAACAGTGAGCAAAAATCCCAGAACCATACAGGGGGACCTAGTGAATGACCTGCAGAGAGCTGGGACCAAAGTAACAAAGGCTACCATCAGTAACACACTACGCCGCCAGGGACTCAAATCCTGCAGTGCTAGACGTGTCCCCCTGCTTAAGCCAGTACATGTCCAGGCCCATCTGAAGTTTGCTAGAGAGCATTTGGATGATCCAGAATAGGATTGGGAGAATGTCATATGGTCAGATGAAACCAAAATAGAACTTTTTAGTAAAAACTCAACTTGTCGTGTTGAAAGAATGCTGAGTTGCATCCAAAGAACACCATACCTGCTGTGAATCATGGGGGTGGAAACATCATGCTTTGGGGCTGTTTTTCTGCAAAGGGACCAGGTCGACTGATCCGTGTAAAGGAAAGAATGAATGGAGCCATGTATTGTGAGATTTTGAGAGAAAACCTCCTTCCATCAGCAAGGGCATTGAAGATGAAACGTGGCTGGGTCTTTCAGCATGACAATGATCCCAAACACACCGCCCGGGCAACGAAGGAGTGGTTCGTAAGAAGCATTTCAATGTCCTGGAGTGGCCTAGCCAGTCTCCAGATTTCAACCCCATAGAAAATCTTTGGAGGGAGTTGAAAGTCCGTGTTGCCCAGCGACAGCCCCGAAACATCACTGGTCTAGAGGAGATCTGCATGGAGGAATGGGCCAAAATACCAGCAACAGTGTGTAAAAGCCTTGTGAAGACTTACAGAAAACATTTGACCTCTGTCGGTGCCAACAAAGGGTATGTAACAAAGTATTGAGATGAACTTTTGTTATTGACCAAATACTTATTTTCCACCATAATTTGCAAATAAATTCTTTAAAAATCAGACAATGTGATTTTCTGGATTTTTTTTCCCCTCATTTTGTCTCTCGTAGTTGAGGTATACCTATGATGAAAATTGGAGACCTCTCATCTTTTACAGTGGGAGAACTTGCACAATTGGCGGCTGACTAAATACTTTTTTGCCCCACTGTATGTGTGGAGGCTTCAGAATATATTTTTCAGGATTAGTTACTGTTGAGTGACCAAGCTTGTGCAGCACTTTGGTCATTGCTGGTTGTTTTTAAATGTGCAGTATAAGTAAGTTTTATCATGGACGTTACTGGTTCTTTCCTCAGCTCGGCGCTGGATTCCAGAACAGGAGCCAAAGTGGCAATCAAGAAGCTCTACAGACCCTTCCAGTCCACCATCTTTGCAAAGCGGGCATACAGGGAGCTGAGGCTTCTCAAACACATGAAGCACGAAAATGTGAGCCACTGCGCGGGTTCATTTGGTCCCACAGAGGACAAGAAAAACGGATTATGTTAAAACTAATTTTCCATATAACACTTGGCCTCATGTGATTTCTGTGCAACTGAAATTGATTTGTAATGCAGGTGATCGGACTACTAGATGTGTTTACTGCCGATCTCTCTTTGGACAGACTCCATGATTTGTGAGTACCTTTTCTTCAGCCATGACGGCCTGTTTTTCTTGCGTAGAGTAATGACACTTTCTTGCTATTTTGAAGTTATCTGGTGATGCCATTCATGGGGACAGATCTGGGGAAAGTGATGAAGACGTCCAGGCTCTCGGAGTTAAAAATTCAGTACTTGGTTTATCAGATGCTCAGAGGGCTGAAGGTGGGGATCTCTGCTTTGGTCAACAGCCCATGTGTTATTACTTTAGTCTGGCTGCTTACTTGATTAAAACCCTTGCTATCTCTCTTGTTTTACAGTATATTCATTCAGCTGGTATTATACACAGGGTAAGCTCTGTTTTACATTTCTGTCCATGCCAGTTAACACCTTTGTACAAACCCCAATTCAAATGAAGTTGGGATGTTGTGTAAAATGCAAATAAAAACAGAATACAGTGATTTGTAAATCCTTTTTGACCTACAGGTGCATCTCAATAAATTGGAATGTCATCAAAAAGTTAATTCAATTCAGTAATTCAATTCAGAAAATGAAACTCCTATATTATATAGATTAATTACACACAGAGTGATATATTTCAAGTGTTTATTTCTTTTAATTTTGATGGTTATGGCTTACAGCTCAAGAAAACCCAAATTCAGTTTCTCAAAAAATTAGAATATTACATAAAATTAATTAAAAAAAATGGATTTTTAATAGAAATGTTGGCCTACTGAAAAGTATGTCCATGTACGCACTCAATACTTGGTCGGGGCTCCTTTTGCATGAATTACTGCATCAGTGTGGGGTGGCATGGAGGTGATCAGCCTGTGGTACTGCTGAGGTGTTAAAAAGGCCCACGTTGCTTTGATAGCGGCCTTCGGCTCGTCTTCATTGTTGGGTCTAGTGTCTCTCATCTTCCTCTTGACAATGCTCCATAGATTCTCTATATAGTTGAAGTCAGGCTAGTTTTATGGCCAATAAAGCACAGTGATACCATGGTCATTAAACCAGGTTTTGGCACTTTTGGCAGTGTGGGCAGGTGCCAAGTCCTGCTGGAAAATGGAATCAGCATCTCCATAAAGCTTGTCAGCATGAAGTGCTCTAAAAATTTGCTGGTAGACAGCTGCGCTGACTTTGGACTTGATAAAACACAGTTGACCAACACCAGCAGATGACTTCTTTTCAGATGAAAGTAAATTTTGCATTTCATTTGGAAATCAAGGTCCCAGAGTCTGGAGGAAGAGTGGAGAGGCACGGAATCTAAGTTACTTGAGGTCCAGTGTGAAGCTTCTACAGTCAGTGATGATTTGAAGAGCCACGTTATCTGCTGGTGTTGGCCCACTGCGTTTTATCAAGTCCAAAGTCAGTGCAGCCATCTACCAGAAAATTTTAGAGCACTTTATGCTTCCCTTTGCTGACAAGCTTTATGGAGATACTGGTTTCATTTTCCAGGAGGACTTGGTGTCTGTCCACACTGCCAAAAGTACCAAAACCTGGTTAAATGACCATGGTATCACTGTGCTTGATTGACCAAAAAACTAGCCTGACTTCAACTCCATAGAGAATTTATGGAGTATTGTCAAGAGGAAGATGTGAGACACTAAACCCAGCAATGCAGACGAGCTGAAGGTCACTATCAAAGCAACCTGGGCCTCCATAACACCTTGGCAATACCACAGGCTGATCACCTCCATGCTACGCTGCATTGATGCAGTAATTCATCCAAAAGGAGCCCCGACCAAGTATTGAGTGTGTACATGGACATACTTTTCAGTCAGCCAACATTTCTATTAAAAAAACATTTTTTAGAATTAATTTTATGAAATGTTCTAATTTTTTGAGAAACTGAATTTGGGGTTTTCATGAACTGTAAGCCATAACTATCAAAATTAAAAGAAATAAACACTTGAACTACATCACTCTGTGTGTAATGAATCTATATAATATAGGAGTTTCATTTTTTGAATTGAATTACTGAATTTAATTAACTTCTTGATGACATTCTAATTTTTTGAGATGCACCTGTATGTTCAACTGAATACACTACAAAGAAAAGATATTTAATGTTTAAACTGAAACTTTTTTTTTTTTTTTTTCAAATATTCATTCATTTTGATTTTGATGCCTGCAACATGTTCCAAAAAAGTTGGGACGGGGCGTGTTTACCACTGTGTTACATAACTTTTCCTTTTAACAACACTTAAGCATTTAGACACTGAGGATACTAGTTGAAGCTTTGTAGGTGAAATTCTTCCCCATTCTTGCTTGATGTACGACTTCAGTTGCGCAACAGTCTGGGGTCTCTGTTATTGTTTCGAGCTTCATAATGTGCCACACATTTTCAATGTGAGATGGGTTTGGACTGCAGGCAGGCCAGTCTAGTACCCGCACTTTTTACTACAAAGCCGCACTGTTGTAACACATGCAGAAAGTGACTTGGCATGTCTTGATCAGATAAGCAGGGACATCTCTGAAAAAGACGTTGATTGGATGGCAGCATGTGTTGCTCCAAAACCTGTATGTACTATTCAGCGTTAATGGTGCCTCCACAGATGTGCAAGTTAACCATGCCATGGGCACTAAAACACCCCCGTACATCACAGATGCTGGATTTTGAGCTCAACACTGATAACAATCTGGATGGTCTGTTTCCTCTTTAGTCCAGAAAACACGACGTCCATGATTTCCAAAAACGATTTGAAACGTGGACTCGTCAGACCACAGTACACTATTAGTGAGTTCCCATGCATCCTGGAAAACCTTGAAGATGATTGACCAATTTTCCAGTCGTGAAAAGCATATGGAAATGAGGGGAAAAAAAGTCAGTTGTCCTGTACATTATTTCTCCTCCCTCTGCCTTGTGAGTGACCACAAACAGGTTTAAAGCTATATGTATGCATGTCTGTTGTCATGCCATCTTCAAAGGGCATCACTGAAGCCACTTGTCCACCTAGGCATGCATTTTCACACTTCCAATTCATCGTCTATGTAGCACACCCCGCATTCATTCTGGTAGCGTTGCATCAAGAATCTCAAGCTGTCGCATGGAGGTGCCCGCTCCTCCTTTCCATGAATCCCCGCTCCAGTCCAATTCACTTGTGCTGAACTTTTTAAGTAGTGGTTGTTAGTAAAAAGTAAACACATATTCACCAACTACGCATTTATTTCTCGCCTCGTTAGTTTTCAGAAACATGTTTTGCTGTTTACTGATGAAGATGGAGGTGAAAGTTTAATGTCCCAATGAGTTGTGAACGGATTAGAAGAGCCCATCCACCAGGAGTTGCATCAACCAATGATGTGCAGGTCGGGGAGGGCACAGTGCTTCTCCACTTCTAGCCTGCGCAGCAAGTCACATGGAAATGTGCATGGCCCCTCAGAGTAGTCCTACTACCCACCGTTTCGATTTGACTTTGTTGGTAGATTTTGTGATTTTTCAGACCCCGGTAAGGACTTCTTTTTTTCAGAGTGCCTAGAGACAAAACTAGTGACTTCCAGATGAAGAGAGTTGCTAGCATTGGTCTACAAGCGTGAGGTTTTTCTCTTCCATGGCCACAGGCTCCTCTCGCCGTCTCCTCTGTTGAATGACAGAGGAGCAGCAGATAGCTGTAGTGGGTTTTGCATTTTAATATGTTTGAGAAATACAGGTGCCACATGTACAGTCGTGAAAAAAAATTAGGACACCCCATTAAATATTCAGTTCTTAATAAAGAACTGTTGTTTGTTTTTATTTGCATTTTTTTAACATTTGTTTTAGCCATTTTAAGTGGGAATGAATGTGGGGGTGTCCTAATTTATTCCTCACTATTTGTTTAGAATTACATTTTACAGAAAATTTGAAAAGTCTTTAATTCATTTTTAATTGTATTACGTGACTCTCCCAGTATTTTTAACGTTGATATTAAATATCCATATGTCCAAATATGTTTAAAAAAAAACACAGGCTTATACAGGGTGTCCTATTTTTTTCACGACTGTATAAACCGAGGTGTGTAGTAAACTAAGATGAAACAAGAACATTGTTTTAACTCATTCTGACTAAACTGAACAGTGCTAATGTGACGACATGGCATCCGTCCACATTTCACAGGAATCTCTACTTCTTCTTGGCATTTTCCCCAATGTTCATCAAACTCCCTCATAATGATCCTCAGGAGGGTCTGCATCCAGGTTGAGGTCAAGGCCATTGTCAAAGGTCAGAATATCTGGGCATTTATAATTTCGTGAAAGAGTTCCACCTCCTAGGCCACTGACCTTGACTTTAAGTGCATCCTAGATCATGGGTCTGTGTCTTGGCTGTGCTTAAGGTCAGTGTCAGCAGTTAGGAGATCTGAGCACTCCAAGGGTGATTTCATGAGGCTGGAATGAGCTACTCCGTCACTGACGGTCTAGTTTTGTGATTTATTGAAAATATAAAAATATTTTTAGAGAAAGTACAGGAGAAAAAGAGGATAACTGCCCAAAGCAATATTGTATCTTCAGTTGGTTATGCTAATTATGTGTGATACTGTAATACATTACTCTGTGATAAATTAATCATTTCTAAGAATGTAAGAGATTATTTCATTGAGAAATTAAAGCCATAGACTGCACATCTTTTAAATCAGAGCTGTAAGGGCAGAAGAGGAATAAACATAGAAGCAGTCTGGGTAAATGTACAAAATGCAAGGTACAGCTACAGAGAAGAACACTTGTGCAGTAAATGGTGGGGCAGGGGAATGCGTTAGTGTATGATGTGATAAGCTGTCTGTCATACTGTAGCAGCTGAAAGTGTCCTGGGAAAAGTCCTGACAAGTAATTTCAAGACAAGAATGGGAACCTTATTTTATACTTTGTCAGTCCATCTCATATGAGCTCGGACCCAGAGCAACCAGCGGCGTTTCTGGGTGTTGTTGATATATGACTTTAGCTTTACATGGTAGAGTTTTAACTTGCACTGGTAGATGTAATGGTGAACTGTGCTGACTGATAATCATTTTCCAAAGTATTCCTAAGCCCACATGGTAATATCCTTTGCAGAACCTGAGGGATCAAAGGTCACGGGTATTTAATGTTAGTTTCCGGCCTTGATGCTTACGTACAGAAACTTTTCCAGATTCTCTGAATGGTTTGATGATATTATGGACTGTAGATTTAGATTCCTTTATTAGTCCCACAATGGGGAAATTACAGGGTATCCACATGAGTGGTTGAGGCAGCCACTGGTGCGGCGCCCAACCCTTTAACCATTCACACACATATTCACACCTGGGGCCACTTTTAGAGTCTCCTATTAACCTAACTCGCATGTTTTTGGCATGTGGGAGGAAACCAGAGAAGTCCCGGAGTAAACCCACGCAGACACAGGGAGAACACGCAAACTCCACACAGATCACTGTTGGTTGGGGGCTGGGATCAAACCCAGGATCCCCCGGCCAAGGGTGAGTTGCTGTGTAGCCGCAGTGCTAACCACTCTGCCACCGCGCTGCCCCTAATGATGATGGGACGATGAAATCCCTAAATTCCTTGCAGCTGTACGTTGAGAAACGTTGTTCTTAAACTGTTGGACTGTTTGTCCATGCAGTTGTTCACCTCATGGTGAGCCTCACCCCATGCTTGCTTGCCTTCCTTGGATGCTTCTTTTATATCCAGTCATGACACTCACCTGTTTCCAATTAACCTGTTCACCTGTGGTGTTTTTTGAGCATTCTTCAACTTTCCCAGTCTTTTCTTGCCCCTGTCCCAGCTTTTTTGGAATGTATTGTAGGCATCCAGTTCAAAATGAGTGAATATTTACCCCCCCCCCAAAAAAAAAAACGTATCAGTTTGAACATTAAATATCTTGTCTTTTGAATATAAGTTGAAAAAGATTTGCAAATCATTGTATTCTGTTTTTATTTATGTCCCGACTTCACTGGGATTGGGGTTTGTAAATCTAATTCAGAAGTGTGCCACTCTGCTCTTGCCATTATGTTATACAGCATCTAAGCACAGTCACAGTAACTTTATTTTTTTTCATGTCATCTTTGCAGGACTTAAAGCCAGGAAATCTTGCCGTCAATCAGGACTGCGAGCTAAAGGTGCACTTTTACACATCCTAACACTAGCCTGCATCTCTGTTTAAATCACATAATGGGTAATGTTAGATTTTCACTTTAAAATAATGTTCCCCAAATCATTTTGATGGTTCGTCAGCCGTTGATCAGGTGACTGTTACTTCCACCATAGCCTGAGTGGGCCTGCTTCACCTGCAGCAGCAAGTCTGTGGTTTTCCTATTCCTTGTAGAAGCACTGAAAACACACCTGGTACTTGTTACAGCCTGAGATCTATTAGCTAGTCAGAGGGCGCGACTTTAGCCGTCGAGTAACAAAGCACCTTGTGATTGGCTGTTGGGACTCAGGCCGATAAATGTGCCACTTGCAATCTGTTCAGTGTTCCTACCGGGAATAGGAAACTTGCATACTGTTGCTTTAAGTGCAGCTTTTATTAACTGTAATGTTTAAAAATGCATGTGGGACATCAGATACAAAACTTTTTTTGGATAAAATGTTGTTTAAATGATGGTTATCAATAGACTGATGGATGAAGGAACCCTTCTGTATAGGTTTTGAAGTGTAAATATTTGGCTCAAAGTGTGAGAAAACTTAATTTACATGTATCGTTATCTGTCCTAACAAATATTCAAAAAAAAAATAGTGGCATTAAAACAATTCCTGACTTAAATGATCTATTTTTGGACATTTTCTTTGCATTAACCTGAAATGGCACGAAGTTGCAATAATAAAGCAACACTAGGTAACAAAATGTTTCCAAAATTACTTTAATGGTATATCTACCTTTGACCGGACGAGTGTCACTTCCCCCATCGCCTGAGTGGGCCTGCATCACTTCCAATAGTTCTGTTCTTGGTAGGAGCACCGATAGGACTGCAACAATGGCAACTGTGTCGGTCCCAACAGCCAGTCACAGGGCACAACTTTAGCCACCAACAACTGAGCACCCTGTGACGGACTGTTGGGACTGAGGTCATAATCAGCATAGTTGTAGTCTTTTCAGTGTTGCTAGCCTCAACAAAGTTACATAGTGGTGCTTTAACCAGTGAATGTGTGTGCTTTATTCCAAGTTCTATAGACTATTTACAGTACAAGTAAAGCTGAAGAGAATAGTCACATCCCCAGAGTCTCATAGCCATTTGTATATTTATAAATATCTTCTCAAGTCTCAGTGTAGTTACTGTTATTCCTTTCTTTTAGATCTTGGACTTTGGTTTAGCACGACAGGCTGACAGTGAGATGACGGGGTACGTGGTAACTCGCTGGTACAGAGCCCCTGAGGTCATCCTGAACTGGATGCACTACACACAGACCGGTAATGTAGAATTTATTTGGAGGGGGAAAAACTGCTTATACTGCCATATTTCATCAATGTGTGAGGCACTGGCACAGAATTCTCATGATCATGTAAGATGAAACATGAATTATTAATATTTTACTATATTACTGGCGTTGAACAGTGAAGCCCGTGGTTTACTAGTAAATCACTGCATCTCTACAGCCATCTGAGAAAAAGATGAAACTGCCAGTACATCTAAAAAAAATAGAATATCATGAAAATTTTCTAAATTTAAAACCAAAAGTGAACTTTTAGACTTCCGGTTATGGCTGCCACGTAGGACGGACGTGTCTCGCTCTGCTCTGCTCCTGGAAAAAAAAAATCGGCAAATAACTCTCTCATTTGGGACAGAACGTATCCCAGCATTTGGGCGAGGATATGTCGGCGAAGCCTAAGGCTGGAAAACCAGGAAAAGGAAAAAGCGAGCCGCCGAAACAGTCCAAATTAACGGACTTTCAGGTCTGTGACGCAGCAAACAAAACTCCATATATGGCGGAGGAGGCTGGCAACGCTGCGATTTCTGCGGGGAATGGCGCAGATGCGCTGATGGCAGCCATGAGTTCAATGAGAGCGGACTTTTCCTCTAGATTTGATGGGATTATGACAGCGTTGGAAGGAATAAGAAAAGAATTGGGTGACTGTGTAGAACGAACGGCGCAGATGGAGCTCCGTCTCGCTAGTGCTGAAGATGACGTCACCCGTCTTCAATTAAAGGTGCGCACTTTGGAAAAAAAAAATAAATCTCTGGAAGATAATATTTTGGATTTGGAATCTCGGTCGAGACAGAATAATTTGAGGCTGGTGGGTCTTCCAGAGGAATCAGAAGGTCGGGACGTATGTTCCTTTCTGGAAAAGTGGATTCCGGAGGTGCTGGGCAGCGAGGAGTTGCAATCAGCAGTGGTTCTGGAAAAAGCACATCGTATTGGCCCACGGAGAGATAAGGGACCGCCGAGGACCTTAATTATGAAGTTTCTTAGCAACAGAGACAGGATGAAGATCTTCAACGCTGCACGTGCTAAAGGAGAGATTAAACACCAGGACCAGCAGGTGCGGTTCTACCCAGATTTGGCCACAGGAATCCAGCAATTGAGGAAGCAGTTTGATCCTGTACGTAAGGAGCTGCGCAACCTTGGGATTCGTCATGGTGTAATCTATCCTGCGAGACTGCTGACCACGTATGAGGGCAGAACCCACATCTTCAAGACCCCAGAGGAGGCGCAGGAGTTCATCAAGAAGATCAAAGAAGAAGAAGAGACTGGTGGGAGCTAAGCATGAACAAAATATAAGGTAGAATAATTAAGCATTTGCATAGGCATCTGACTGACTTGAAGTAAATAGTAAGTTTACAAAATATAGATTGTATTATATATTAAAAAAACAAAAACAAAACAAACAAACAAAAAAAAAAAACTATGATGTACAAAGTTGTTAAAAATTTTGGAGTTAAGTTGGAAAACTACAGAGGAGAGTTAATGTTACGTCATTAAAAGCAGTAGAGTTAGGGTGATTGGGAGGATGAAGAAGGAGTGGCTTAGGCTGATCCTCGTGGGTGTGGAACGGTCGATGGCTATATCGGGAGACAGAATTTTTCTTTTGATTTTGGGGGGTTTGCCACAAGTGTGGGATGGGGAAATTTGTTTGTGTGTAGTTTGTAGGATGAATGTTCAACCACTCATGTTTTTGCTTCTCTGTATGAGCATGTTTACACTGCAAGGTAATCCCAAACTCTCTATTGATCATGGACCAAAGTGTTAATCTTAATTTAACTTCATGGAATTGCAGAGGTCTACAAAATTTAAAAAAACTTAAACAAGTTATGAATAAAATAAAGGACATGGGTTCAAGAATTGTGTTTTTACAAGAAACTCATCTGATAGAGGAGGATGTTAAAAGAATTAGGAGTAGATGGCAGGGAAGTGTATTCACCTCTTCATTTTCATCCCGAGCCAGGGGAGTTATGACTCTCATACATAAATCAGTTCCTTTTCAAGTGAAAAATGTAATTGGAGACAAATTTGGAAGATATGTAATCATTCAAGGTTCTTTGCTATTAGAAAATATAAATCTTGTGAACTTATATGGTCCCAATATAGATGATCAGAAGTTCTTTGCTAATTTATTTCTCATCTTATCATCACTTACAGGGCAACATATAATAGCAGGGGATTTTAATTGTACATTGAATCCAGGTGTGGATAGATCAACAGGACTGGATTGTACGCACATTGGATGTAGGATGACTATTAATCATTTTATGAAAGAATTGAGATTGTTAGATATATGGAGAGAAATGAAACCACAAGTTAAAGCCTATTCTTGTTATTCCAGTACCTACAAGACATTCTCACGTATTGATTATTTTTTGATTTCCACAGAATTAAGGTCCAAGATTCAAAACTGCTTTTATGATAACATCGTGATCTCTGACCATGCACCCTGTTGTCTAATATATGTAGATAAAAAATTGACAAAGGAATCAGGTAGATGGCAATTTCAGCATAAATGGCTTCAGGATGAGGAATTTGTCAAGTATATAGAAAAACAGATAGACGAGTTCTTTGACATCAATACTACACAAACATCAGCATGTGTAAAGTGGGAGGCTTTCAAAGCTTTTATTAGGGGACATATTATTAGTTATACAGGATCAAAATCTAAGAAGACTCGAGAGGAGAGAGCTAAATTGGAACATAAAATAAAAAATCTTCAGGAAAAAGTGTATGCAGGAAGTGACCCAAGGTTGGAGAATGAATTACTGATTTTGAGAGCTGAATACGACAAAAAAATCAGCGAATAGAGCTGCCTCGAGTCTTCTAAGATTGAAACAATCTTTTTATGAACAAGGTGAAAAATCAGGAAAATTATTAGCATGGCAGATTAAACAATTGGAAATTAAAACACCAATTACCAGTATTATAAGTAATGGACAGGTAGTTATAGATCCTTTAGAAATTAATAGAGCCTTTAGAGATTACTATGAAAAATTATATGATACCAAAAATGAACCTGATTTAACAAAACTAAATGGGTTTTTGAACGAACTATCTATACCGTGTATTCCAAATGAAAACAGGGAGATATTGGAGTCTAAAATTAGTCAAGAAGAAGTTGGGCTAGCCATTGATAATATGAAATCAGGAAAAAGTGCAGGACCAGATGGTCTTCCAGTTGACCTTTATAAAAAATTTAAGAATAAATTAATAAAACCTTTTTTGGAAATGGTTTTAGAAGCATTTCAAAATAATAATTTACCATCATACATAAATAATGCCTTAATTATACTGCTGCCAAAACCAGGTAAGCCCTCTAATAAATGTGAAAATATGAGACCAATAAGCCTATTAAACGCCGACCTTAAGATAATCTGTAAAATTTTAGCAAGACGAATACAAGAAATTTTACCAAATATTATTAATCGAGATCAGAATGGCTTTATAAAGGGTAGACAAGGCTTCCATAATGTAAGAAGACTATTTAATATTATTTATTTTAATAAAGAAGCACCGGATACAGCTCTCCTATCATTGGACGCCGAAAAGGCCTTTGATAGAGTTGAATGGCCCTTTCTTTTTGAAGTCCTACAAAGGTTTGGACTTGGAAATAATTTCATAAAATGGGTTCAAATAATATACAATAATGCTACAGCAGAAATCCTAACAAATAACAATATTTCAAAACCAATAAAAATCAATAGAGGATGTCGACAAGGCTGTCCACTTTCACCTTTACTGTTTACTATGGCAATTGAACCTTTAGCGATAGCGATACGTTTACATTCACAAATATATGGAATTAAAGTTGGACCAACAGAACATAAAATCTCCCTGTACGCCGATGATATAATTTTGTTTATGTCGAATCTAAAAAAATCAATTCCAACCTTGTTGAATTTAATAAAGAATTTTGGGGAAATATCAGGATATAAAATAAATAAAACTAAATCTTCAATATTAATGCTAAATGAGACCCAGAGAAATTACCCAGCCCCTGAGGTAAATCAATTCAATGTTGTAAATCAGTTTAAATATTTAGGAATCCAAATTATGCCTAAGCTAGAATCAGTCGCCAGTGTCAACTATGAAGCCTTAATGTCAGATATCAGTGAGTTAACTCAGAGATGGATGTCACTACCAATGTCGATGATCGGGAGAATCAATATACTTAAAAGTAATATTTTACCTAAAATACTTTATTTATTTCATTACATTCCCTTATCACCACCTTTAGATCTATTCTCAAGAATAAAAAAAAAAGTTAGTGGAATTTATATGGAACAACAGGAGGGCTAGATTACGTTTGTCTTTATTATATTTACCATTTGATCGTGGAGGTCTGAAATGTCCAAATTTTATGTTGTATTATTGGTCGGCACAACTGAGGTCTATGACATATTATTTTTCATCAAATGATCTCCCTCACTGGACTGAAATGGAATCATACAATTTACCTTTACCTCTTCCCATATTCATATACTCAGATTCGGCAAAAAAATTACAAAAACAAGTTAAAAATCCATTTGTAAAGCATATGATCAAAATATGGTGTGAAGCTAAAAACTATTTAAAAGAACCACAGTTATTGTCACAATTTAGTCCAATATGGGGTAATCAATATTTTAAACCAGGGAGAGCGGACGCTGTATTTAAAGTATGGAATTTAAAAGGGATACAAAAGATTCAGGATTTATATTTGCCATGTGCAGACAACATAATGTCTTTTGAAGAGCTGAGGATCAAATTTAATCTCAATAGAACACATTTTTTTAAATATCTTCAACTTAGAAACTTTATTCGATCAAATCAAAATAAAGCTCTCACTCGACCTATTTATTCATCCTTGGAAAAAATGATGATGAAAGATAGTAAAAGAAAGGGTATTATTTCAGAGTTTTATAACTCATTGACACTATCTTCAAGTGAAAATTCACTGAAAAGATTAAACTACTGGAAAGAAGATCTGCAAATTGAAATTTCAGAGGAACAATGGGAATTGGCTTGTACAGAAGCTCAAACCAAATCAATAAATGCACGCCTTAAATTGATACATTTCAAATGGTTAATGCGGATGTATGTTACACCGGAGGAGTTAAATAGATATAACAAAAATATACCAGATACATGCACAAAATGCATGGAAAGTAAAGGAACCCTATTTCATTGTTTATGGGAATGTAGATTAATAAGAATGTTTTGGGAAGAGGTGAGGGTAACAATTGAAAAAATAATCTCAAAACAAATCATATTGAATCCTAAACTGTTTTTGTTGGGTCTGTACCCAGAAAAGCATAATTTTAATAAAAGTGAAAGAACATTCATAGACCTCAGTTTGCTTAATGCCAAAAAATGTATTGCACTATTATGGAAAAAGACTCATAGACCAGATGTGACTCAGTGGTTAAGACAGATGTTAACAAACCTTCCATTAGAAAGAATAACATATATACTAAAATCAAAGGAAATTGTGTTTGAGAATATATGGAGACCTTTTATTGATTATGTAAAAAATTTAAACATAACTCTTGAAGAAGAAGGTGAATGATGTGTGTGGACCTTGTAAATTCCAAACTGGTGAACATAATATGTATACTTATGTATTGGATTGTCTAGACTAAACAGAGGAGCATTGTTGAAGATTTGATTTTGTTGGTGGTTGTTGGTGTTTTTAGTGCATTTTTTTTTTTTTTGTAGTACTTTAGTGTTAGTGTTTGATTGTTTGTATCATGTTTGTTAAAAAAAAAAAAAGGTTCAATAAAGATATTGTGGAAAAAAAGTGAACTTTTATATATTCCTGACATGTAAAGGGAAATATTTCAAGCCTTTTTTTTTGTTTGTTTGCTTTAATTTTGATGATGGGTTTTTGTTTGTTTTTGTTTTGTTTTTTTTGTTACTTATTTGTACCCATAGGTAGACTTGGTTTGCAGTCTGACAAGCCACCGGCTGCTGGTCGCTGCGTGCGCGAGCGCCCTAAACCTACATGTTTTTGGTATGCGGGAGGAAACCGGAGAAATCCCGGAGTAAACCCACGCAACACGGGGAGAACATGCAAACTCCACACACCTCACTGTTGGTCGGGGGCTGGGATCGAACCCACGACCTCATGATCCCCGCGATCCCCCGGCCAAGGGTAAAACTGTGCTGCCACAGTGCTAAACCACTGCGCCACCGTGCAGCCATTTTGCTTATGAAAATCAGAAATCTGGTATCTCAAAATATTAGAATATTCCATTTCAAGTTTGAGTAAATTACTTTTCAGACAATATAAATACGGTGTAGCTCCCCGACCTGTTCAGTACACACAATCACGAGAGAGACTACTGACTTGACAGCTGTCTGGAAGATGGTCATCAACACACTCTACAAGGAGGGTAAACTCCAGCAGGTCATTGTGAACAGCCAGCCTTTTCAGCAGTGTGCTATATCACAGCATATTAGCTGAAAGTTGAATCAAATAAAGTGTGGTAGAAAAAGGTGCACAAGCTACAGAGATGACTCTAGCCTTAAGGGGATTAACAAAAGTCAGTTCCTGAAGAGTGAGTCTGGTGACAGTGCATCAAGAACGACCATAAACACACTTTCAGCCAATCAAAAAAACATCCAGGGCAGCGTGGTGGCGGAGTGGTTAGCACTGCGGCAGCACAGCAACTCACCCTTGGCCGGGGGATCCTGAGTTCGATCCCAGCCCCCGACCAACAGTGATCTGTGTGGAGTTTGCATGTTCTCCCCGTGCCTGCGTGGGTTTACTCCGGGATTTCTCCGGTTTCCTCCCACATGCCAAAAACATGCAAGTTAGGTTAATTGGCATCAAACTGGGGATTCTAAATTGTCCTTAGGTATGAATGTGAGAGTGAATGGTTGTCTCTCTCTGTGTTGGCCCTGCGATGGACTGGCAATCTGTCCAGGGTGTACCCTGCCTCTCGCCCAAAGATGCTGGGATAGGCTCCAGTGCCCCCCCCCCCCGCGACCCGAAAAGGATTAAGCGGAAGAAGATGAATGAATGAATGGGGGGGGGGGAAACATCCAACCATCACTTTCACCTGTTTTGACAGCAGGGCTGGAGTAAATGACAGAAGCTGGAAACATCTATCTACAAGCTGGGCTCTCAGAGTATCTCTGACCTGCTTTGAGACAGGATGCTGACTGCACAGCGGGGGGAGAAATGATTAGATGTATAAAGCGGCCCTCTAGAACCCACACTCTTTTGCTTTTATTCTTCTTTTCTTTGCCCAAGGTACAGGTCGAGTAAAAAAAAAACAACCTTAAGAATCTCTGATTGCAGCAGCAGTATAGACAGTCTCATCCTGCAGCAGGAGAAACATAGGTGTGGTGCAGTGTGAAGCCAGTGTCTGAAGCATACGTCTTATGTTTGGTATGCTGTATGTTATCTGCTGGTGTTGGTCCAATTTTTTTTGTTTTAATTATTTTTATCAAGTCCAAAGTCGATGCTGCTGCTGTTTACCAGGAAATTTCAGAGCACTTCATGATCCTGTCTGCTGAAAAGCTTTATAGAGATGCCAATTTCCTTGTCCAACGGGACTTGGCATGGAATAGTTTAATGACTGTAATATTACTGTATTTGACTGGCCAGCCAACTGGCCTGACCTGAATCCCATATATTCTTTATGGCGTATAGTCAAGAGAAGGATGATAAACACCTGACCTAATAATATAATAGCGAGTTGGCGGATGCCCTGACTGACATTTATAACATCTCCCTGAGTCAGGCCATCGTTCCCAGATGCTTCAAGACCTCTATCATTGTACCGGTGGCAAAGAAACCAGTTGTGTCCTGTTTGAATGACTATCGTCCTGTTGCACTGACACCAATTGTGATGAAGTGTTTTGAACGGCTTGTCAAACCACACATTACAGCTTGCCTCCCTGCATCACACAACCCGCTCCAGTTTGCATATCATTCAAACCGCTCCACGGAGGATGCCCTACACTCTGTCATCGCCCACCTGGACCAGAAAGACACCTACGCCAGACTCCTGTACATTGATTTCAGTTCAGCATTCAACACCATTATTCCCCAGAGACTGATGGAGAAATTACTCCTTCTCGGTCTGAACACCGCCACATGTCTCTGGATCCTGGATTTCCTGACTGAGAGACCTCAGTCTGTCCGGGTTGGAAACAACATCTCCAACTCTGTCACGCTGAGCACCGGATCCCCTCAAGGCTGTGTACTCGGTCCACTGTTGTTTACACTTCTAACACACGACTGTGCATCCAGACACGAGGGGAACCAGATTATTAAGTTTGCAGACGACACCACGGTGGTGGGACTTATTCAGAGGGATGAGGAATCAATATACAGGGAAGAAGTGAGAGACCTGGAGGGCTGGTGCAGGGAGAACAATCTGGTGCTCAACGTGGACAAAACGAAGGAGATGATTATCGACTTCCGGCGGTCACAGCCTGAGCACGTCCCCCTCAACATCGGCGGCCGTTTAGTGGAGAGAGTAGAGAACATCAAGTTCCTCGGAGTGCAGATCTCGCAGGACCTGACCTGGAGCAAGAATTCCTTGGAGATCAGAAAGCGGGCTCAGCAGAGACTGCACTTCTTGAGGAAACTCAAACAGGCCTCTCTCCCCATCTGCATCCTCAGGACCTTCTACAGAGGTGTGGTGGAGAGTGTTCTGACGTACTGCATTGCTACATGGTACTCCAGCTGCAGTATGTCAGACAAAAAAGCCCTGCAGAGGATAGTCAAGGGGGCTGAGAGGGTAATTGGAGTCTCCCTCCCCTCTGTCCAAGAACTTTTTCAGAACCGTTGTAGGAGCAGGGCACTGAACATTGTCAAGGACCGTTCTCACCCTCTGCATAAACACTTTGAACTTCTTCCATCTGGTAAACGATTCCGGAGCATCAGAGGCAGAACCACCAGACTGATCAACAGCTTCCTTCCACAAGCTGTGAGGATGCTGAACAGTTGACCCGGAATCTCTCATACACACTACTGCACCTACGAACATTTTGTATATTATTTGTATATTATAGTTAGTTTTTTTTCCCCAAGTATGTCTCAGGAATGTGTGAATGGATGGGGTGGGGGGTGGAGCTATGTGGGAGTGTGTCTTAAATCATGCTGCTTCTATTTATATGGATGCCGAGAGAAACGCAATTTCATCTTGCCTGCACTACAGTTGTATGTACAGCAATATGACAAAGTTTGATTTGAATATAGATGAACTTGACAGAAAAAAATAATACACGTGTCAGAAAACCTGTGTTACATTTAGATAAATTTCTAGGTAAAGGAAATGAGATGAAATAACTAGTCAGCAGAAATTTGAATTCTGTGCTAAAATTAGATTTGGCCATATTAAACAAAATCATATAGTGCATACCAGTAGTGCTAAAATCATAATGCTTTCAACATTTGAAAATTGAGATCTATCCAAGGGTAAATAATATATTTTTAAAAAATACTGGCAGCTGCCAGTGGTACCCCTCAACCTCTATTTGCTGTTGAGATGTAGTTTATATGGCATTTTGAATTTTACTTACCTTGGCAGTACTGTCTCCCGTTCAGCCAACATAGATGCTGAAATCAGCAACAGAATCTCTAAAGCCAGCAGTGCATTTGGACGGCTCAGGAAGATGGTTTGGGAGAAAAGAGGAATCCAGCTTGTTACCAAACTCAGTCTATAGAGCAATAGTCCTACTTACTACTCTCCTGTATGGTTGTGAAGCCTGGACCACATACACACAACATGAAAAACAGCTGAACCATTTCCATTTGAGATGCCTTCGGAATCTCCTGAATATCCGATGGCAAGACAAAATCTCTGACACTGAAGTGCTGCAACAAGCCAATATTCCCAGCATCATCACTCTCATACGTAAGGCCCAACTCAGATGGGTAGGTCATGTCATCCGTATGCCTGAAAATCGCATCTCCAAGCAGCTGTTCTACGGGGAGCTCCACCAAGGCAAATGCTCTGTTGGAGGGCAGCGCAAACAATACAAGGACAGCCTTGAGGTTTCCCTGAGAGACTTCTCTATAGAGACACTGGCCTGGGAGAACATTGCTGCAGACTGACCCACATGGTGCAGCCTTATTCATAGCAGAGCTCGTTCAGCTGAAGACAATAGAACCAATGCTGCTGAGAAGAAACGTGAGACACACTAGGCCAGAGCTGCAAGCACCCAGCACTCCACTCCCACCCACATGTGTTCCAGTTGTGGGAGAGGATTCCATGCCCGGATTGGACTCATCAGCCACCTCCGGACACATCAAACCAGATCTTCCAACACCTGATGATGTCACGGTCCTCTTCGATTATGAAGGACGAACAACAGCATATGGCATTTTGACCTTGACCTTTGACCTTGCAATCCCAAAACCATAGACTGATGTCAGGGTGACATGGTGAACCTGTGTACAAAGTTTTGTGCCCCAAGCTTTGTTTGTTGTTGAGATGCAGTTCAAATAGCAATTTGACCTTGACCTTTGACCTTGTAGTCCCAAAACTGTAGTCAGAGGTCAGGGTCTCAGGGTAAACCTGTGTACCAAGTTTGGTGACCCTAGCTTTACTCATTCTATAGTAATAGGGCAAAGGGAATGTTAACATTGACCTTTTGACCCCAAAACCCCCAAGACTTGTATTAGACATGATATCGATTTGAAAAGGCTACATCATTCCTTTGTGTAGTTATCACTTTACAAGATTTAGGGAAATCTGACCTCTGAGGTCAGAGGTCACCCAAAGGTCCATGTTCAAACTTGTACAAGATATTTCATAGATACACTCATGGTATCGATTTGAAAGGGCCACACCATTTCTTTCTTTAGTTCTCGCGTTCACAAGGTAGGTGTTGATGCTGCCGTCGCTGCCCATCCGCCCAGCGGGCTGATGACAATACCTCTTCAACCGAGGGGTAAAAAAAAAAAAAAAAAATTAAAATGAACACTTTAATATTTTTCAATCCAAATAATTTATGGTAATTTTGGTGGTACTGGTATGCTCACGTTTTTGTACCTAATAGAAAAGAAGATTTATGAAGAAAAAAGTTTAACCAGTTCCTTTTATGTGGTCTAAATGCTGCTGTTTATGTGACCTAACAGCTGAGTTCTTTAATCTTCATACAGCTGAATATGATTTTGCAGATGTAATCAATCTAGAATGATCTTATGGTGAAGGAAACATTATTTTTTTTTTATGGCCGAAGCAAAGTTAATGTACCTCGGGGGTCACCAACTGGCGGACTCCGGTCTGGATCCGGACCCCAAAGCCTTTTGATACAATTTGGGGGAAAGGGAGTCCGTTTTATTTTGGTGCGGAAAAAAGCGGAAGTGAACTGTTGCACCTGTCCAACAGATTATGGCATGGTATGAACCCTTGGGCGCTCTTCTCCTGAGTCCTGCTGCAGACTGCCCTTTTCGCTGTACCACGAATGCCACTCTCTGCAGAGACTCTGCGGCTCCAACTGCTCCAGAGAGTGGCTTGCAAAATCAGACAGGTTCGCTGCGGGTGACCCCCCCCCACACACACACACACACACACAGGGCTGACACGTCAAAACTCTGTGAAAGCTCTGTGTGTTACTGAACATAAAAAGTTTCACCTCCTGTCTCCCTGTAACCAGGAGTTCCAGCTCCATCCAACAAGAGTTTACTGTTGGGATAAAAAACATGTTGAGGAATTCCGTAGTGTGGAATTATATTGTGTGTCCGTTTTTGTTTTTTTTTTTTGTCTTAGTTTGAAACAGTTTTTTCTACACTGAAACTATTGTATAGAGGTGGACTTTCTGTGAAATTTTGTTTTATAGATGCTAATCTTTTTTTTTAAATGCAATACGATTTGGTTTGTGTTCTCCTGTAAAACATTTTTAGGATTTTAGTTGTAGATTTTAGAATTTGACCTATTTATTTGGAGTCAACAAATGCATTTGGTGTTCTTCTGTATTATAAAATTTTATATTATGTTTTGACACTGAACAAAGAATTAATTTTAATTTATTTTTTTTTTTGTTTAAAATTTGATATAGAGCTCTCATCTTCCTCTTGACAATAGAGAATCCCCATAGAGAATCTATGGAGTTTAGGTCAGGAGAGTTTGGCGACACCAGACCCAACAGTGCAGACAAGCTGAAGGTCACGATCAAAGCAACCTGGGCCTTCATAACACCTCAGCAGTGCCACAGGCTGATCACCTCCATGCCACGCCACATTGATACAGTAATTAATCCAAAAGGAGCCCCGACCAAGTACTGAGTGTGTACATGGACATACTTTTCAGTCGGTCCACATTTCTATTAAACTATTTTTTTTTTTAAATTAATTTTACGCAATATTCTAATTTTTTGAGAAATTGAATTTGGGATTTTCATGGGCTGTAAGCCATAATCATCAAAATTAAAATAAATAAACACTTGAAATATGTCACTCTCTGTGTAATGAATCTATATAATATATGGGTTTCACCTTCTGAAATGAGTGACAAAAAATATTGAACTTTTTCATGATATTCTAATTTTTTGAGATGTACCTGTACATCCCTAACAAGTACGCCAGCACAGCCCACCATGTGACTTGACGGAAAATAAATACCAAAAATAAAAACAACTGTATGCCTTTAGTTTCACTAATAGCAGTGTGCAGCACAGCTCAGTTAGGTGGTTTTGGTAATGTGGCTGAAGAGGGTTTGCATATTTACACCAACATTCTCCCTCGGGTAAAGCTTTTTCTGCAGTGCCTGTACTGTGTGGAAATGGAAACAACTGCTTTAAAAAGTTGGTCCTTCTAAATTAATTTAAACAAAAGGGATTTAATATTATCTGCTTCAGATCAGGTTACGGGTTTAGTTACCATGGTGGTCTAACAAGGTTGAATACACTGTAAATTTTCTGCTACACTTTAAAGTTGTGACTGTATATCATTAATCTGACATCCTGATACAAAATTAGGTGGCTGTTTCCCTGCCTGCTTCTTCACAGCAAAATAATCCATGAAATCTGGCAACATCATATACTCCACTAGGTGGCACCTTTTGAATTCCTTTTTTTTTTTTTTTTTAAAGCCTGCAGGCCTGCAAGTCTTTTTAAATATGTGATATTTACCAGCTGTGTTTTTGTCTCTTCTTCCTCAGTGGACATTTGGTCAGTGGGCTGCATAATGGCAGAGATGCTTCAAGGAAAGCCGCTGTTCAAAGGCAGTGACCGTATCCTCTAAAGGTGTTGTGATAAGACATCGGAGGGTTGGGGTCTTTTTGCAGGATCAACCTAGAATGTAATGGCTTTCTTTTAGGATCATGTTAAAGAATTCAGACTGTTGCATTTGCTCTAATATTCCCTTTGATCCTTGACTCCTGCTCTGCAGACCTGGATCAGCTGACTGAGATCATGAAAGTCACAGGAACTCCGACACAGGAATTTATATCAAAACTAGAATCTGAGGAGGTAAGTTCAAACTGTTTAAAAAAGATTTTAGAAATTAAATTTGGGCTCTATATCACATGCTATGGATGCACCGATATATCAGCATTGACAGATATTTATCAGTCAAGGTTTAGGATAAGGATATCAGCCAGTGGCAAATAAGATATCGGCAGTGCTGTTGTGCCCCATTTGGGTGGCATTGATTTTGTCCTTAAACGGATATTAGTAATCTACAGCTGCAAATTCAGAAAACATCTGGGACTAAACTCTTAGTATTTCAGTTCATGTTTTTTGATAATGCATATTTATTAGCTGAAAACAAAACAATTGGCCCATACTGAAACAATCAAAGACAATATGTTGGCCATTAGTAAACTTATTGTTTTTGACATTGGTGTTAGTATTGGCCTAGAATTTCACAATTGGTGCATTCTAATACATAATGCAACTACATGCATTAATTGATCCAGTTTATATGCTGCTGAGTTTAAGTAAGTCTGTTTCGCACATGCAGCCGTATTTGTGCTTCTTTATTGAGCAGTGTTGTAATGTTTTTGTTACTGTACAATTGTACAATGAATGCACTTTATTTTCACGATTCTTGTGAGTGGATTGCATTTATTTACATGTTTTCTCTTGTCCTGGCTGTGGCTGTTGTAAGGACTGTCACAGGAACATTATCCTCGAAGGAGGAAGTTTACAGTTCTGTTGAACATACAGCGGGGAAAATAAGTATTGAACACATCAACATTTTTCTCATTAAACTTCATATTTCTGATGGAGCCACTGACCTGAGATTTTCACCAGATATCCGTAACAACCCAAGTAATCCATACATACAAAGAAATCAAGGCTACTGTGTTCACAAAACAAGTTATATTTAATAAAGTGGAGTGACAGGGAATAAGTATTGAACATACTTGGTGAAATTCATTTAATATTTGGTAGACAATCCTTTGTTGGTAATAACAGCTTCCAGATGCCTTCTGTATGGAGAAACTAGGTGCAGGCATTGCTCAGGAGTGATTTTAGCTCATTCTTCTGCACAAACTGTCTTCAAATCTTGAAGGTTCCCTGGGTGTCTTTGTTGAACTCTGATCTTCAGTTCATTCCATAGATTTTTAATTGAATTCAGGTCAGGTGACTGGGCCATTCTAGCAGTTTTATTTTCCTTCTCTGGAGCCAGTTGAGTTTCCATGGCTGTGTGTTTGGGATCATTGTCTTGCTGAAATGTCCACCCTCGTTTCATCTTCAGCATCTTGGCAGATGGCAACAGGTTCTTCAAGGATGTCTCTGTATATTTTTCCATTCATCTTTCCTTCAATTATATGAAGTCTGCCTGTACCATGTGCTGAAAAACACTCCCACACCATGATGGGATGTGCAGTGCCGTTTCTCCTCCAAACATGCTGTGTTGTGGCATTCAAAAAGTTCAGTTTTGGTCTCATCTGACCAGACTATATTCTCCCAGTATTTTACTGGCTTGTCCAAATGTTGTATAGCAAACTTTAAATGAGCTTCAGCATACTTTTTCTTCAGCAAAGGAGTCTTTGAGGTGAGCGGCCATAGAGCCTATGTCAGTTGAGTGCATTACTTGTTTTCTTCCATATGGGGCTCCAGGGGCCTCATGTACAAAGACTTGCGTGGATTTCCTACTGAAAGATGATGCATGTTTAAATCAAGAAAATGCCATAAGCAAAAAAAAAAAAAAAAAAAAAAAAAAAAAAAAAAATCCAGATGTATGAAACGGTGCATACACAGGAATCCAAGCACTAGCGCACTTTACATCTTGGGACAGACTCTCTACACAAATGGGATTAAGAACAAGAATAAAAGCAAACACTAAGTACATACGATGACACACTAGGACATCCCTGGTGAGAACTGGTTCTCAAATATTTTACCTGGTAAAATAAAGGTCAAATAAATAAAATAAAGTGAAAAAGCTTTCCTAAACAATGAATTTGTATCCATAAAATAGTACAGCTCTTGATACGTGGAGTAGACAAAAGGAGCACAGATCCGTCCCCCAACATAGCAACATCGTAGTAACTCAATGACAGCAGTCTCTGCTGTGGCTCTCCGAGGAATAAGTGAAATTGTGTGTGTTTAATTTTATTATGTTCCAGACTTCAGAAAAGATAACACACATACAGTATTTGTGAAAAATCATGGACTGGGATACCTGTAGATTTTGTTAAAACAAAGTTATTCACATAATAAAACCCCAGAGTCTCCATCAGACCATCTTGATGGTTTATTCATGAGTAGTCATTAATTTATACATATTAAACAAGGGAGTCTGCCATGTGAAATGAAAATTAAAACTCTGATGTATTACAAATGAAAATGAACTATTTTATTGGGGTTTGCGCTTAAACAAAAGCTTTAACAAAACTATATTATGCTCCTCCGAACTGGCTGTGCCTTTGTCGATGACCCGCTTCCTCATCAGCTGTTCCTGTGTGCAATTTTGTGGTGCTCTTGGTGGATGGGTGGTCATTATTGAAATGAAGTAACTGCGTCTGTGTTCATAATTTTGCGTGTTGATAGTAGATCACTGGCAAAAATTGGCCACTCCCTTAGGCGCTTTGTCTAATTTGTGCACTTGCTAATTTGTACTGCCTTAGTAAATCTGCCCCTTTGTCTCCAAACCACTCAACCTGAGCTTGCTCTCTGATATACTCATTTCTAATTGTGTCCCTCCTAGTCATTCCCAATGAAAATTTTAGCATCTTCAACTCTGCCACCTCCAGCACTTCTTCCTGTCTTTTTGTCAGTGCCACTGTCTCCAAACCATATATCATAGCAGGTCTCACTACTGTTTTGTAAATCTTCCCTTTCACTCTAGCTGCTATCCTTCTGTCACAAATCACCACTGACACTTATCGCCACCCACTCCACCTTGCCTGCACTTGCTTGTTCACCTCTCTTGTGCACTGACTGTTGCTTTGGATGGTTGACATCAGGTATTTAAAGTTATCCACCTTCATTACCTCTACTCTTTGGATCCTCACCCTCACCAGTTTGCATACAGGAACAACAGATCGACAGAGGATGCCATAGCCACAACCCTGACCCATCTGGAACAGAAGAACAGTTATGCAAGGCTCCTCTTCATTGACTTCAGCTCTGCATTTAACACAATCATCCCCAACATTCTGGTAAATGAATTAAATAACTTCAGCCTCCCACACTCCATCTGCCTCTGGATAAAAGACTTTTTTTAGCAACCACACACAGAGTTAAAGTAGGGCCACACCTTTCCCCAGCACTGACCCTCAACACTGGCTCCCCACAGGGTGTGTGCTGAGTCCCTTACTTTACACTCTATATACTCATGACTGCATCCCCACCTACCCAACAACTTCACCCTGAAATTCGCAGGCGACATGACAGTGGTCGGGTTCATCATAGGTAAAGATAAGACTGCATACAGGGTCAAGGTGGAAAAATTAACATCATGGTGCAGAAATAGCAATTTGGTCCTCAATATCACCAAAAAAAAAAAATAATAATAATAGTGGACTTCAGGAAAAACAAAGCTGACCCTCAGCCCTTACATATCAACGGAGACCAGTCAGAGAGGGTCTCTGACTTCAAGCTTTTGGGATTGTACATAGATGACGACTTGATCTGGAAAACCAACGCCATGGCACTGATCAAGAAGGCACAACAGCGACTCTACTTCCTAAGGGTTCTAAAAACGATGCCCTAGCGAAGGAGTTGTTGGTGTCCTGTAGATGTTCTGTCAAAAGTGTACTGACTTACTGTATTTCAGTGTAGTTTGCTAGCTGCACTGCCCAGGAAACGACAGCTCTCCAGAGGATCATCAACACAGCACAGAAACTCATTGGCTGTGCTCTCCTCTCCTCAGAGGAGCTGTACAAGTCCCGCTGCCACAGAGAAACTCAGAGTATCCTGAAGGACATATCCCACCCAGCACATCACCTGTTCCAGCCGTTACCCTCAGGCAGGCAGTACAGGGCAATAAAAGAAAAGACAAATAGACTGAAAAACAGCACATACCCTAGGGCCGTTGCATTATTAAACAACGTGAATTTGCAGCTTATTACCCTCGATCGTCCCTCCGGGGGCGGATGCCTGGCTTTCCTGGGGCTTGCTGACCTCGGACCCTTTGTGCCCTGTGGGGGTTGGTGGCGCTGCCTTGCCTGCTTGGGGTTCCCAGGGGAAGAGCTGCTGCAACCGGCCCCCCACTTTGTATGTTTCCTGACAAACCACTCACATGTACACACTTTCTTTGCACGCGCTCTCATATATATGCACGAAGACGTACATGCACAAGTGTCTCTCCTTTAACAGGTGCGGAAACCAGACTTATGTTGAGACATCTTCAGTGGAAGAAGCAGTTTGTCTTTTGTTTGTTTTAGTTGTTGGTTTGTGTGGGTTTTTTTTGTCTGTTCCCCTCCCTTTTCTTTCTCCCTCCACACACTTCCTTTCCCTCTTCCCCATCCTGTCAGGTCTTCCATGGGTAAAATAATTAAAATAAAGTATTAAAAGTTATTACAGGAGGAGTTTACAACAATATGCAATACATAGTTAGGTACTGTATAAGCTCTTCTTGGCAAAGTAAATCTGTTTTGGCAAGTAAGGGTGACGGATCCCTGTTTTGCTTGCCTAGCTGCCTGACAGGACGGGAGGGGGGGGGGGGGTGCAGCTTATCTATACATACATATGTATGGATTAGCTGACTAGCTGATCAGAGACACACGCATACATGTATATATCCTTATATATATTTTTACACTTGGATTTATTGATACTTGCCTATTGTAATTCTTATTTTTAACCTTTTATATATTTTTTTTATTTTTCTCTGCACTGACGGGGACTGCACACAATTTCCTTGTACTGCAGTATAATGGTAATAAAGGATTCTGATTCACCGTTACACCTGCCTCCCTCTCATTCACACACATGTATTAGGTCTTGCTTCTACTGACTCAGTCCTCTTTTCTCCACTCTTTTCTCCAGAGCATACCTCCAACCTCTCCAGGTTCTCTTCCACCTGCTCCCTACTCCCACTACAGATCACAATGACGTCTGCAAACATCATGGGCCATGGAGAATCCTGCCTGACCTTGTCCGTCAGCCTTTCCATCACAGTGGCAAACAAGAAGGGGCTCAGAGCTGATCCCTGATGTAATCCCACCTCCACCGTGAATCCATCTGTTACTCTTACAGCACACCTCACCACCATCTCGATGTCCTTGTACATGTCCTGCATCATCCTTGCATACTTCTCTCTTGACTTCCTCATAAAGTACCACACGCCTTCTCTTGGCATCCTATCATATGCTTTCTCTAGATCCACAAAGAAACAGTGCAACTCCTTCTGACTTATATACTCCATCAACACTCTTAAAGCAAACATTGCATCTGCAGTACTCTTTAATGGCCTGAAACTGTACTGCATCTTGCTTATTGTCACCTCTTTTCTTAACCTGGCTTCACCAATTCTTTCCCATACCGTCATGGGGGTGGCAGTGGTTCAGGAGATGGAGCGGGTTGTCCAATAACCGAAGGGTTGGCGGTTCAAATCCCGCTTTCCCCAGCCATCCTGACGTCTTGTTCCTAGGTAAGACACTTTACCCACCTTGCCTCCAGTGTCCATGACACTGGTGTATGAATGTGCTTTGACCCACCGCTCCTGGGATGCCATCTGGACCAGCAGCTGTGCGGGGATTCACTGCTCTGTTTCCTCCTCACCTCGTGCACCTGTGTGTGTGGGGGGGGGGGGGGGAGTTTGGTGGGAAGGTGTGCTCAAACCAGGCAAAGAGGCTGTTAAGCTCCTTTGCCAGAGTGAGGCTGCTGTCTGATGTTGGGGCACCCTGGCCCCTGTAGTTGTTGAGGGCCTGCATACCTCTCCAGATCTGTCGGGGGTTGTTGTCCGTAAGGAAGCCCTTCACTTTCCTCCTATAGGCATTCTTGGCAAGTTTTATGCCTCTCCTCAGGTTGGCTTTGGCAGAGCTGTACAGAGAGCTGTCCCTCTGTCTGAAGGCTGAGTGGCGGGCTCTGATCAGAGCCTGGACTTCACTGGTCAGCCAGGATTTGCGGTTTGGAAAGACCTGGATGTGTTTGATGACTCACATTTTCTACACAGCATTTAATGTAG
The DNA here is from genome assembly GCA_020510985.1 of Pholidichthys leucotaenia. Taxonomy (NCBI): domain Eukaryota; kingdom Metazoa; phylum Chordata; class Actinopteri; order Cichliformes; family Pholidichthyidae; genus Pholidichthys; species Pholidichthys leucotaenia. The sequence goes on from CM035840.1 coordinate 143,519,366, forward strand.
AAAAGGACAGACTCGGTGTAAGGAGTCCAGGTCCTGCTGTTCAAAGACGCTCCAATCAGTGCAGGCAAAGCAGTCCTGTAGCTGGAGGAGAGCATTTTCAGGCCAGGTTTTAATTGTTTGTTTGGTTGGAGGGGGAACTCTTCCTGAGGGGGGTGTAGGCAGGTATTAGAAGCAGGGAGAGATGGTCTGATTGTCCAGTGTGGGGGAGGGGGTGGCTCTGTAGGCATGCTTAATGTTGCTGTAAACACGATTCATTGTTCTTTCCCTTCTTGTGGGACACTTAACATGTTGGTGAAATTTGGGGAGTACAGTCTTTAAGCATGCTTTGTTAAAATCCCCTGCAATGTATTCCTTTTCTTTTGCCTTTGCTAACTCTTTCTTTGCCATACATCTAGATTTCAAGTACTCCTGTTTACTTAATTTCCCTGATTATTCCACTTTTTCTTTGCCAACCTCTTCCTTTGAATACTTTCCTGTATTTCCTCATTCCACTGCCATGTCTTGTCGTCTTTCCTCTGTCCAGAGGATACACCACACACCCTTCTACCTGTTTCCCCTCAATACTTTACCTGTACTTTCTCAGTCCTCTGGTAATTCTTCCCTGTATCAACTCCTTCTAGGACCATGTGCAACTCTTGCTTCCTGGAGGCGGCTGTGGTGCAGGTGTAGTGTGGCCGACTGCTGATTGGAGGATGAGGGGTTCGATTCCCGCTCTGTCTGCATGTCAAAGTGTCCTTGAGTAAGACACTGATCCCTCAGTTGCTCCTGGTGGGTCAGGCCAGCACCTGTGTATGGCAGCTCTATGGCCATCAGTATGTGAATATGTGTGTGTGAATGGGTGGATAGCAGAATCTGTAAAGTGCTTTGGTTATCCAGAAATGAGTAAAATGTGCTATATAAGTGAACACCATTTACCATTCTGTAACTGCCCCCATTTAATCTTTGAATCTGCCTTCACTCGCTTCCTCTTCTTGTTTTACAAAGTCATCCTACAGACTACCATCTGATGCTGTTTAATTACATTCTCTCCCGACACCACCTTGCAGTCTCCTGTCTCTTTCAGATTTTTCCTACCTGTGTGCACCTTCCTCCACTGTTGTAAGTCACCCTATGTTTCTCTCATCATGAAATGTGTTCATCACAGCCATTTCTATCCTTCTAGCAAAATCCACAATGATCTGTCCTTCTATATTTCTCTCCTTAAGATCATACCTACTCAGCACCTCCTCATTGACTCTGTGCCTTCACCTATATGCCCATTACAGTCTGCTCCAATTCCTACTCTATCCCCCTGGGGACATTTTCTACCACTTCATCCAACTTGCTCCAGAATTCCCCTTTTCTCTTCAACCTGATATCCAAGTTGTGGGGCATTCACAACATTCAACATCACACTTTCAGTTTCTGGCTCATGATTCTGTCTGACTCCCTCTTCACCCCCTGAACACCCTTCACATACCCTTCCTTCAAGATTACACCTACTCAATTTCTCTTCCCATCTACACCATAGTAGAACAGTTTAAATCCATCTCCAATGGTCCTAGCCTTGCTTCCCTTCCATCTGGTTTCTTGTACATAGTGTATCTACTTTTCTTCTCTCCATTAGATCAGCTGACTCTCTCCCTTTACCAGTCATAGTGCCTGCATTTAAAGTCCCTACTCTCACCTCCACAGTCCTACCTTTCCTTTTTACCTCTGCCAAGGAGGTAATGTTTTCATCCGTGTTGGTTTGTTTGTCTGTCAGCAGGATTACGCAAAAACTATTGGATGAATTTGGATGAAATTTTCACCAAAGGTGGCCCTTGGCCTATCGATGAACCCATTAGATTTTGGTGATCTGAGAGTGCATACCTCCACCAAGGGCCTTGTATTTTTGCAGCAGGATTGCACAAAAAAACTACTGGATGGACTTGCGTGAAATTTTCACCAGAGGACTAGACTAAAATGTAAGGACTAGCCCAAGGACTAGAGAGGAACCCATTACATTTTGGTGATGATCTGAGAACGCATACCTCCGCCAAGGCACTCATCTTCTCACCATGTGTTAGCAAGAATACTCCAAAACTACTGGACAGACTTTGATGCAGTTTTCACCAAAAGTGGTTCTTGGCCTATACACAAACCCATTACATTTTGGAGGTGATCCATGAGGGACAGAAGGAGCCTTGGCAGAGGTATGCACTCTCTGAGTGCTTTTCTAGTTTCTCTTTGCTTCCAAAGAGACCTTCCCCCTCTCCTCCTCAACCTTTGACCAACAGTAGTAGTGGTGATCATTATTAACTCGGACATCAACCGATCCGTTATGGCAGTCTCATTCATCATGATCCTGATGTTTGATTTGGCAAATATTTTACACCACATCCCCTTACACAGCCCTCCCCATTTACCCAGGCTTGGAAGTGGCACTAGGAGTACACTGGCTTGTGCGCCCCAATGTGGCTGTTTTTTTTTTTTTTTTTTTTCAGCATCAGCAAAACTATTTTCAAACTATCGCCATATCGGTTATCAGAGGAAAAAAAAATAAATCAAGTATTGTGCATCCCTATCTCTGGCCCCTGTTACAGTGTTACGATGTTAAGTTGTTGATTAGTACTTGTATATTGAACTGTTTTCCTCTGTCTTCTCTAAGGCAAAAAACTACATCAAAAGTCTCCCAAAAGTGGAAAAGAAGGACCTTCAGAAGCTGTTTTCCATGACGAATCCAAATGGTGGGACACACTCTGCCTGAATATTTGATATTTTTCATTTTGTGTAAACTCCAATTACATTTCCTCTTCTCCTGATTTTTCCGTCCCCCCTCAGCCGTGTCAGTGATGGAGCGCATGTTGCTGCTGGATCCAGAGAAACGGGCGACTGCTGCAGAAGCACTCATGATGCCTTACTTCGCTGAGTTTAGGGACTCAGAGGAGGAGACGGAAGCACAGCCATATGATCACTCTCTAGACAACGCAGACCTTCCCCTGGACCAGTGGAAACGTAAGGATGAGGAGGAGGGGTGGGGAGGTTCATGAGGTCTTTGATCAATACCAAAGGAAGTTCTGAGGATGTAATTTCAGAAGTGCGGAGGGGAACTGAGGTAGCCAAAGAGAGCCGTTATTCTTCATTGATTGACGTCCTCTGCTCTGTTTATTTAGGTCACACCTTCACAGAGATCTTGACCTTCAAGCCCGTCTTACTAGAATCCAAGGAAAGCTGCCTGTGAGATGCAAAAAGCTGGCCATGCAGAATGACACCAGAATAAACCAGTATAACAGTTTTGTTTTTTAAAATAACTGTCTCAAATGGGAAAACTCAGACTTTAATGAATGTCCACTGACCCAACTCGCCTAAGTGTGAGCCTTTAGTTGTTTCAGTTTTAAATTATTAAATGCCTAATGCAAAATCTCAGCTTTAATATGGGTGGATTTATAGTCCAGGTGATAGATGCACATACAGTAGTACTCAAAGTTTAAGGGATCAAAAGGGAAAGAATACACTATCAGTAACCGTTTGCCTGAAAAAAATCTCACTTTTCATCTTTACTAGCTTGATGGTCTCATTAGTTTTGGGTATTTTTCTCCATTTAAAACAGTCTTCGCCTAGTGGGATCCAGCTCAGTTGTATTGATATCAGATCCTTTACTCCAGTAAGTCCAGAAACACTGACCATGGCGTTGGGTCAGTTTGTCATGAGCATTGGGATTTTTCATTTAAGATGCAAATGATCTTCTATCTGTAATTTCATAGCCAAATAATCCTGGCTTTTCAGTAACTGCTTGGCACCTATTGAGTCTCACATATACACTATATGGACAGAAGTATTTCATTGACTACCCATTATTTTATGACGTGCTGTTCCAAATCTGTAATCATTAATTTGAAGCTGGCCCACTGTTTAGGTCTATCCCAGCTTCCACTCCTGTGGGAAGGCTTTCTACCAGATTTTGAAGTGTCTGTGGTAGAAGAGCATTTATGAGGTCAGACACAGATTTTGGGCCAGAGGGCCTGGCTTACAGTTTCTGTTCTACTTCATCCCAAAGGTGTTGGGTGTGATTGAGGTCAGGGCTCTGCATGAGCCAGTCAAGCTCTACTACACCACACACATCCAACCATGACTTTATTGACCTTGTTTTGTGCACTGGAGCACGCTCATTCTGGAACAGAAACAGGCCTTCCCCAATCTGTTCCCATAAAGTTCAAAAAACCGAATTCTCCAAAATGTCTTGGTAAGCTGAAGCATGAAGAGTTCTCTTGAACAAAACAAAATGATTTAAAGGTGTTGCCCAATACTTTCATCCATATAGTGCAGTTCGTCTTAATTCAAAATATCAAACTTGAAGATACAAAAGTGTCACTGTCAAACTACTTGGTACTGTACTGTAAACATAAGTTGGATAAGTGGAGGATAATGTGTTTGAAAAGCAATCAAGGTGTCAACGTTCCTATTTAGGTTTTAGTTTTAATTTGGTTACAGTTCAAGGGCTACATATATCATTTGTAGTGTTGTAGTTGAGACCAGACCGAGTATAGAAAGACCATGACTTTAAGGGGTTGAGACCAAGTCCAGATAAAACTAGGCGGAGACCAAGTCGAGACCAAGACCACTGTGTACGTACCTACAGGTGCTTCTCAATGAATTGAAATATTATCGAAAAGTTAATTTATTTCAGAAATTCAGAAAGTTAAAATCATATGTACATTTATTGCACAGAGAGTGATACATTTTAAGCTTTTGTTTCTTTTAATTTTGATTATGGCTACAGCTAACGAAAACCCAAAATTCAGTTTCTCAGAAAAAAAGAAATGTATTACATTATATAATATTACACAAGACCAGTAAGAAAAATTGATTTTTTTGATAGAAATGTTTGCCTACTGAAAAGTGTGTCCATGTACACACTCAGAATTACTACATCAATGTGGCGTAGCATGAAGGCAAGTTCAAAGTCAGCGCAGCCGTCCGCCAGGAAATTTTAGAGCACTTCATGCTTCCCTTTGCTGACAAGCTTTATGGAGATGCTGATCTCATTTTACAGCAAGGAGTTTTCACTTTTTGAATTGAATTTGCTGGAATAATTAAAATTTTTAATGATAATCTAATATATTCAGATGCACCTGTAGGTCTTGGTCTTGGGAGACTTGTCTTGACTACAACACTAATCATTTGTAGTAGAACTTAACTAAACTGATTATTCTAATAGCTGAGATAAGGTACAAATCACAGTAAACCAGTTCATTCACATACACACAACAAACCAAGCTTTATATTATTTAATGATTCTGATGATATTTATAATATTATCTCTTAAATGAATCATTTGCTCAATTAATGTTTGTTTAAAAATGGCCAGAATCAAAGCAAAACAAATGGATCCAGATTTATAGTGTTCTGATTGATTGTGACCATGTAATGTTATTCTGGGGATCATGCAAGTGATGCCATCACATTTTTTTTTATTTTTTTTTGTTTTAAATCTGATGGTGGGGACATGACTGTGTATGGTGTCACCTGTGATCTTGGTATTTCTTCAGTTGCAGGATCAAGCATGAATAAGTGTTTCTCAGCAGGATATCTACAGACATCAACATGCTGATGTGAAAATCAGCTGCGGTTGTGTTGTTATGCTGGATTGTTTGAAACAGAAACTTGTGCACAAATAATTTTGTAGTGATTTGTTATTATTTGAATGTTTCAAACACCTGGCAGACTCATTTTATATTAAAAATTCTCTGAAAATTATATAGATGCGGATGATTTCACCTTTTTCTTGTTAAAAAGTTAAAATATTTTAAATTATACAGTGTTTTGAGCAGATGTTGTGTAACTGCTGATTGGGGGGAGAAAAAAAAACGATTATAAGAAATAATTACAACATAGGAACTTTGATCAGTTCTTCCTTCATGTTATTAATGAAGCATCCCAGCCATTAACCATTTGCCTCAAGTTAATATTTCAACTGTAATACTAGATGTTTTTGTGTTGCACATGTACACCAACACTAGGTGGCAGCATCTAAACAAGCCATGACCTGCATACATTTGTGGATGTGGAGCAGGGTTTACTGATGGATTTACATACATTTTTAGCACAGATGTTGAAGGCCCCTTGAGGATGAATCACAATGATGACGTTGATTCCTGATCGTCTCCTGTGGTGCCTGTGTGACCCATGACCCCATTAGTCTGTCAGCCTGAACCAAGGGATGGAGCTGTTATCTAAGAGGCCAGCTTTTCTGGTTCTTTCCATATCAGACATTTTCTTTATTGTAACTTTTTGCAAATTTGTGCTTTTATCTTCTAATTTTTTTAAAATAAATTTCTGTTTTTAGTTAGTTAAGGCCATGCTGCAACATCCCGTTGTTCATCTATAATTCATTAGAATCGCTACTACTTGAGTGTGTCCCAGTTGTGTGGCAGTGATTTTTGCCCCGAAATGAAAAACCATAAACTATAGTTGCAAATTCAGAATACAGCTGGGACTGAACCTTTTAAAAGTATTTCCGTTCAGTTCTTTTATAATAATGCATATTGATTTGTCTCCCTGACATTAAAGGTGGAATGGATTAAAAACAAAAAAGAAACGCTCTGTTGAACTTGAGTTTATCATTTCAAATCCTATAGGTATCAACCCTTTTGCTTGTAAATCTAACTTCTTTTGCTTATATTTTCTGACTTATTTTCACACCATTTGCAGCATTTTACTTATAAATTCTAAATTTTCTTCTTTCTTTCCTGTAGCCCTATTCTTATAAAATTAATGAATCTGTTAAAAAAAAATGTATTCAAAAATTTTTTTAGATTCAATATTTTTTGGTCAAAGTCACAGAGAAGATTATTTTGCATACTAAACATAATAGGCTGAAGTATTACATCTGCTCATAGCCAGTGGTGTTAACATCACCATTTGCATTCTTCTTGTTCCATTTTTGAATAGAGTCACATCTGTCTGGGACAAGCTGCCACAGTTGCTGCAGTGATTTAGTGCAGTCCACTCAACGTTGACATTATTTTTGTACTGGATGTGATTGATGACATCAAGAAGCGAATGTTGCACCATTCTTTGCAAAAATGCATGTTTGCCTTTAGATGCTGATCATTCCTCCTCACGATCCCCCACTGGAGGGTGTTGAATGTAACGAGCCCGTCTTGAGTGACCTCCAGATCCTTGACTCCCATGGGTGACTCCCCAGAGGATGAGCTTCCTTCCTGGGCCTGGGCTCCTCCAAACCAAACCATGAGCACTGTGTCCTCGCTGCTGGATAGTTCACCGAGGAGTCACAGAGTTCTGTTCCCGCAGCACACAGGAAAACGGAGGGGAAAGTGCATTTTCATTACACCACATGGATGGATGGATTACTTCTCCTGTTTGTTGACCCTGTGGTTTATTTTCAGAGGGTGCTGGAGTCCGGCTGCATATTTCCTGGGACTTGCATGTACAGAGTTCACACGTGTGCTTGCACAGATCCACCTGGCATGCACAGTTGGATACATGAAACACACATCTATACACTTTAGACTGACACCGACTTAAAAAGGGAGTGCGTGTGTGTGTGTGGAATGGCAGCAATGCCCAAACACTGGTCTGACCCGGGTCATTCTCCTCTCTAGAAGTGGAATGTCATAAGTTATAACTGTATCTTTATGTGTCAGGGGGAGGCACGGCTTCTGTGGATCTCACCACGGTTGAGAGGTTCAACACTCTTTCCTCGGATTCCTCATCTTCCCCAGCATCCTTGGAGTTTGTTTTATTTATTTTTTTTAATGTGGATATTTGTAAGTCTTCAACTGTGATGAGCCTGGACACGTTTCAGTTTGTACCATTTGTCTCACAGCTGGAACTCAGACAGATTACCATTTGGTAACTAAGAGCCAATTGCCATCACTGTAGGGATGAAATTGGTTCTTCATTTTCATCCAGATTTCATGAAACAAACCGCGGTGCCTTCAATGTGATCGTTGATGGTGTTTATTCTCCAGATAATTTGGGGATGTCATGTCCAAGCTAGAGATAAATAAGCAAATTCAAGGGCTCAGTGGAGATAAATTGGAGCTTTACCAGAAGGCAAAGTGCAAGTCTGTCAGCTGAGTGGCTGTCCTTGCCTGTTTGTTGGCTTAAGTCACATTTATATTTTTACATTACGGGTTATTTGTGTGCGTGATGTTCAGTGTGTGACTGTTTCTGTTTTCAACACGTTTGCTTTTTCTCGTACAGCTCCCCATGTGTCAGGAACAGTGTAAAAGAAGTCTGTCAGAACAGCAAAAAAATATAAAAATTGAATATACAGCAGTCCTAGCCTGCTCATCACTCTGTAAAAGCAAGAAATCTCTGTCATGCTTCATAGGACATCATAGGATGATCTCTGCCTGAACATCACAGGACGTCCTATGAACTCAGGCATCATAGGACACATAGACAAATGTGTCTTTAAGATGTCACATAAACCACATGTCTTTGAACTCAGGAGTAGACCCACCAGATGGAGAGCAATAGAATGAGAACTGCTGCACGTCAGAAAGAATGCCATGAACATGAAACACAGGTTCCAGCAGTACGCCGCAGGCATGACTGTGAACAACCCAGCCGTCTGAGACAGGAGGGGACCCTTCAGTGGTCTGAACGAAGAAGAAGACCCACCAGATGAGGTCTATATGACGGCACATAGACAGAGCACGAGTCCCTACAAGACATATATATAGATACAGGTAAGCAACATAACACAGAACAGTGACAGGCAGGAGAAGAAGTAGCAAGCATGAGCAAACAGCCCCAGATGGCAGGGCATATTTTGTGATTTTTTTGTTTTGTTGCATACAAAAGCCATCACATATGATTGCCACTTAGTGCTGTGTTGCTATACCAACTGTCCTGTAACTGGCAAGAATTCTGTTCAAATGCATCCCCTCTATGGGTATGCACTAGTATCAAAGATTAAAGAAAGTGGGAAAAGAGAGGAAATTACATTTAACAATTTCCCAAGCTTGACATGTTTTCTATTTGTTTGCTTAAGTGAATGAATATTTGGATTCATAACTTTCCAACAGCTGTGTTGTTTTTGTGTGCGTCTCTCTCCCAGCGTGCATGTGTGCATAAGTGTTTGTAGAGCTCTGCAGATGTGTTTAGGTCAAGCAGACGTCTCAATAAACTGAGTCACACAGCCCAGAGTGTTGTAAATGATTTTCTTTCCCTGCGGTAGCACCGCCCCACCCAGTCTGTGAGGTGTTGCACAGAAGTCCACATGTCTAGGTGGTCCTTCAGGAGGCGAGCAGGGCCTGCTGGGCAAACTGAAGAGGAAATTCCACAGGCTCTCATGGAGCCACTGTTAACAGTGAAGGGGGCATCAGGAGGTGGGTGGGTAAAAGAGTCCCCTCAAAAAAGATGAGAAGAGTAGAAGTCTTCACCAAAGGGAAGAGCAAAAAGAAGTGAGATTAGTAAAAGGATAGACCAGGGTGGATGAAAGTACAGGAAGAAGAGAGAGACGATGCAGAGGGCCCAAGGGACAGCCAATCTGTGGGCAGTTTAGTTTGCATTAGCTATGCCATACTCAGTGTCTGAAGACTAGACTATTTGCAATGTAAATAGTACAGATTTCAGTCTCGAGAGGACAGCTCTCTATACATCTGTGATGTGTTGATGTATGGAGTTGTGGTGTGTCATGCTTGGAGAGGATCTAGACTGGTGAAGAGTCCTTAAGCTTTAAGAACCCTGAACGACATGAGCAATGGGAGCCAGCTGCTTGAGTGATATGAATAAATGCAGAGGTGGCAAACATGCACACATTCCTTACTGAAATAGAAGTACAAATACTTCATTAAAACAAACAAACAAATATTTCTATGGGGTGTATAAAGGTAACTAAACCCCATCCCAATGATGTCTGAACTATTAAACCATTTTTACTATAAAAAGAAAATAAGCATTACATTGCTCATCATAACTCAAAAGATTATGATCAATATTGTTAACAAGGCTTTTCATGAACAATGTTAAAGATGTACTGCAATGGATACAAGAGCACTTGGAGGTTAGTGCAATATCCCCCACCTCTGTTTTCTTTGAAGAGCCCAATATTACTGACAGGCAGTTTTCAACTTTTCAATATTAATTACTGTGCAGATCCAAATTATGATAAAGCCATCATCCACAAATATATGGTAAATGGAATTCACTTATATAGCGCTTTTATTCTCATCTCTAGATGACCAAAGCGCTTTACAGATCCTGCCATCCACCCATTCACACAGATGGCAGCATAGCTGCCCAACATGGCACTGTCCAGACCCACCAGGAGCAATTGGGGGTAAAGTGTCTTGCCCAGGGACACAATGGCAGGATATCTGGGGAGAGTAGGATTCAAACCGCCAACCATCCGGTTATTGGATGACCAGCTCTACATCCTGAGCCACTGCCCGCCCCTACAGTATATACACAAAGTTAATATACAACAAAGTATACAACCCATAGTTGTAGGACAGGATCCCGAAGTGAACCCATGCCACAAGTGTGGTGACCCTAGAGCACAGGTGTCAAACTCATTCCATGGAGGGCCAAGACCCTGCAGGTTTTACCTCCACCCAGTGTCTTCAACAGGCGATTTCACTTAATTTTTTCCCACTGATTGCTGATCAGTGAAAACACCTGCTGAAGACACCGGGTAGAAGCAAAACATGCAGGGTCTTGGCCCTCCATGGAATGAGTTTGACACCCCTGCCCCTAGAGGGTTTACACATTCTATAGTAAGAGAGCACAGGGAGTGTCAATCTTGACCTTGACCTTTGATCTTTTGACCCCCAACCTGTAGTCAGAGGTCATGGTCTCAGAGTGAACCCGTGCACCAGGTTTGATGACCCTAGCTTTCTTTGTTGAGATATACGTAGTTTATAAGCCATTTTGATGTTGACCTTTGATCTTGCAATCCCAAAACTATTCACACTTCAGAGCCAGAGGGTGAACCTGATTACCAAGTTTGGTGACCCTAGCTTTACTTGTTGTACAGTAATAAGGATATAGGGAATGTTAATGTTGATCTTTGACCTTTTGACCCCAAACCAACAGTCTGAGGTCAGGATCCCAAGGTGAACCTGTGTACCAGGTTTGGTGGCCCAAACTTTACTTGTTTTATAGTTATAGTAAATGTAGCATTTACAGTGCATCTGAAAGTATTCACCGCACTTCACATTTTGTTATGTTACAGTCTTATTCCAAAATGGATTAAATTATTTTTTTCCTCAAAATTCAACACACAATACCCTCTAATGACAATGTGAAAAAAGTTGGGGGTTTTTAGATTTTTGCGAATTTATTAAAAATAAAAAAAAAACACTAAGAAATCACATGTACATAAGTAATCACAGCCTTTGCCATGAAGCTCAAAATTGAGCTCAGGTGCATCCTGTTTCCACTGATCATCCTTGAGATGTTTCTACAGCTTACTGGAGTCCACCTGTGGTAAATTCAATTGATTGGACATAATTTGGAAAGGCACACGCCTGTCTATATAAGGTCCCACAGTTGACAGTGCATGTCAGAGCACAAACCAAGTATGAAGTCAAAGGAATTGTCTGTTGACCTCCAAGACAGGATTGTCTCGAAGCACAAATCTGGGGAAGGGTACAGAAAAATTTCTGCTGCTTTGAAGGTCCCAATGAGCACAGTGACCTCCATCATCCGTAAATGGAAGAGGTTCGGAACCACCAGGACACTTCCTAAAGCTGACCGGCCGTCTAAACTGAGCAATCAGGGGTGAAGGGCCTTAGTCAGGGAGGTGACCAAGAACCCGATTGTCACTCTGTCAGCGCTCCAATGTTCCTCTGTGGAGAGAGGAGAACCTTCCAGAAGGATAACCATCTCTCTATGGCTGCACGGTGGCGCAGTGGTTTAGCACTGTGACAGCACAGTTTTTTGGGCTGCACGGTGGAGCAGTGGTTTAGCACTGTGGCAGCACAGTTTACCCTCGGCCGGGGGATCGCGGGGATCATGAGATCGTGGGTTCGATCCCAGCCCCCGACCAACAGTGAGCTGTGTGGAGTTTGCATGTTCTCCCCGTGTTGCGCAGGTTTACTCCGGGATTTCTCCGGTTTCCTCCCGCATACCAAAAACATGTAGGTTTAGGGCGCTTGCGCACGCAGCGACCGGCAGCCGGTGGCTTGTCACCAGACTGCAAACCAAATCTACCTACGGGTACAAATAAGTAACAAAAAAATTAAAAAAAAAAAAATCTCTGCAGCAGTCCACCATCCAGGCAGGCCTGTATGCTCGAGTGGCCAGACAGAAGCCACTTCTTAGTAAAAAGCACATGGCAGCCCGCCTGGAGTTTGCCAAAAGGCACCTGAAGGACTTTCAGACCATGAGAAACAAAATTCTCTGTTCTGATGAGACAAAGATTGAACTCTTTGGCATGAATGCCAGGTGTCATATTTGGAGAAAACCAGGCACTGCTCATAACCACGCCAATACCATCCCCACAGTGAAGTATGGTGGTGCCAGCATCATGCTGTGGGGATGTTTTTCAGCGGCAGGAACTGGGAGACTAGTCGGGATAGAGGGAAAGATGAATGCAGCAATGTACAGAGACAAGCTGGATGAAAACCTGCTCCAGATCTCTCCTGACCTCAGACTGGGGCGATGGTTCATCTTTCAGCAGGACAACGACCCTAAACACACAGTCAAGATATCAAAGGAGTGGCTTCAGGACAACTCTGTGAATGTCCTTGAGTGGCCCAGCCAGAGCCCAGATTTGAATCCAATTGAACATCTGTGGAGAGATCTGAAAATGGCTGTGAACCGACGCTTTCTATCCAACATGATGGAGCTTGAGAGGTGCTGCAAAGAGGAATGGGCGAAACTGCCCAGAGATAGGTGTGCCAAGCTTGTGGCATCATATTCAAAAAGACTTGAGGCTGTAATTGCTGCCAAAGGTGCATCAACAAAGTATTGCATAAAGGCTGTGAATACTTAAGTACATGTGATTTCTTAGTTTTTTATTTTTAATAAATTTGCAAAAATCTAAAAAAAAAACTTTTTTCACATTGTCATTATGGGGTATTATGTGTGGAATTTTGAGGGGGAAATGAATTTAATCCCTTTTGGAATAAGGCTGTAACATAACAAAATGTGGAAAAAGTGAAGCGCCGTAAATAATTTCCGGATGCATTGTACCATTTACCACAGTGCAACTGCAATAGTAATGGCGTATGGACCCATAACATAATCCCCCTTCATCTTTGCCCAAAGGGCTCTTCAACCCCTTTGGGCTTCGATCAGTGGGGAATAATAAACCCCCTTAAAAACAAATCTACATTGTCTTTTGCCCATTTTTCCCACAAAAAAAAAAAATCTTAAAATTGCTTGTGAAAATCTTTTTCCTTTTCCTCCTCCATCAAACGCCAGGATCTATGAATTAGGGATGCACAATAGAATTTTTGCCGATAGCTGATACGCTGATAGTTTTAAACTAGTTTTTGCCGACGCTGAAACTGATATATGCACATATTTTTTCTCACATATTTACATCTCCTTTGCCTTACAGTGGCATTTAAAGACACATTCACCAAGGAAAATGAGACAACTGCCTCAACTTTATATGAAAATAAACATGTTATGTATTTTCAGACAAATGTACGAGGGGAGGGAGGCTCTGTATTCCTTTATAATATTAGAATATACACAGTCCAGTGTGTTATCCCCTCATGTTGCACACTTAATGCTGGTCAAAACCAGGTCTACTGCTTGTCAGTGACTGCTAGCACATAGCAGAGTGTTTAATCAGCATCAGCAGCTGGACCATTGTTACCACGGCAACAGAAAACTCCCATGGAAGACAGAAATTGCCAGCAGCTCCACGTCCGGTGAGCAGTACTTAATTTATGTTTGTAAACAAGCCCTTATTCACATATATGCAAATTCTGCTTCCACAGCTCTTACCCCCAGTGTAGTTAGCAACATGCTAGCTGAACCATGGCATCTGTGACCTTGGGTGTAGCCAGCTTGATGATCATCATCACAGAGTTGTCTCCTATGGTTGGTTGGTTATAGATCCAGTTTTAGTTTGTCAATCTTGTTTCCAAGCATTTGTGACAAAAAGACTAGACAGCGTTTGTCTGTCTGGAGCCCTCTTCGCTGAGCCAAGTAGCCAGACTGGCTTTCCCACTTCTGTTTACATATTGCCACCTCCACTGCCGGTGCCATTATAGGAACTTGGCATATTCTCCGATTGTGCAGTAATTCTTCTCTGCTGTAGAAGATGTTTGATATACTTCAACAGCACTTAACCACAAAAAGTAATGCAAGTAATACAAACAACCACTTACAACACTGTTTGAGTACAGAGCTGTAGCATGCTGGCTTTGTGAGGGGCAGCCATGTTAGTTGAGATACACTTGCGTAACGTAGTGACATCACTTTTTCGCACCAAGGGAAAGGCCGATTATTTCAAATGCTTTACTGGCCAATATTATTAGCATGCCAATATACTGTATATCATGCATCTCCGTTTTAGCCAAAACATCCCATTTATTGGGTTAAATATGTTTGTCCCAAGCGAGATGTGCATTGTCCCGTATTCAAGACCACCTTAATGAATGGACTAGGCTGGGCTGAAGCCCAGGGGCCTAAGAAGATCAGGGGCCTACCTTGAGCCAATAAAAAAAATCACATTGTTGTTAATTGGTCAAATTCTATGTCCATCACTTGATATTCATGTGTGGCTGCTGATTGGTCTAATTTACAAGTGCCCCATGTGGGTACCAGTAACAATAGCCTAACAGGGGAATTGTTTTGACATGTGACTATGCAAGCACCAGTAAGGTAAGAAGTAATTAGCTTGATCAAAATGTCTGGAAAAAAAGTTTGAAAGAGGTGCTCATAAAATTATTGAGAGGAAAGGAGCTTAGGGAAAACGAATTGCTCAAAAAATCCCGACGCGTAAAGGATTTTTCTAAGCTGGAGCATCGAGTGGAGGCAGAGCTGCTAATTTCTGCACTGAGGAGGCATGTGGGCCATTAAAGCACTCACCTGGAGCAGAAGGGGGAAAGGAGAAGAAAGGCCATGATTGCATACATCAGACAGCTGTGCATGGGCCACTGGACTCTGAACTTGGTAAAAAGTAGACTGGATCAAGCATGCATCCATAGAGTATGACAATATTTGTGAGCTGGTCTTAAAGGACATAATGAAGGATTTTTCTTTAAAGAAGGCCATAAGAAAACACTTCTAAAAAGGTAACACACACTATATTTTGATTCAAGATATCTGAAGTATTCATTTTGTTCCCAACAGATATATTGATACCAGCTGCAGCTTTCCCGGTGTCTTCTGTCAGCAAGTTAACACATGGGCCTTATAATAAAAATCTGAAATTTCTAGGTATACAGTGTGGTATTTTTTTCCCTTGTAGTATTAAACATGACATTGAATATCAATATTTTTTAAGGTATTATCAAGGTAAAAAAAATCCCTGAATCATGACAACACTAATGTCCACAACATCGTGGCACCGAGCAATAGTTAAAACCCTTTGTCCCTTATTTGGCTGTGAGAAAGCTGGCAACCTTAATATGGATGATAATATAATATGATAATATGGATGATAATGGATGATAATATGAACCTTATGGATGGGCCCATCCATAGTCCATAAGCCCATGGCCAGTGCTCAGTCCTGATTGGTTAACTTGTTACAGTGACCTCACAAAAAACACTCTGTCTAAACTTGCATTTTTCTAAGGGGAGGAACTTAACTGAACTTTAAAGACGCACTGCGGTGGATATAAATCCCCTATAAAACAAATCTACATTGTCTAAAACAGAATCTTATGCCCTTTTTTCTACAAAAAAACTTTCATTGTCTTACAGTTTCAAGTCAAAATCTTTTCACTCCTCCTCCCCCCTTTCAAACGCCAGAATTGGTGATTACTAGGCCCAACCACATAGCACAAGGCTAACAGTGGCTAGCACGACATTATCAGAATAAATCCTGTGTGAAAAATTGAAATAAAAATTAAAAAGGCTATTCCCCTTGCCAGGAAAATGATCCAAAATCATCCCCTCTGTTAAGCTGCCACCCTCCATCCCCATAAAGACCAAGGAGATGGCAACTTACTGTATATCGGTGAGAGGATAGGCGCAAAATCATGAAAATTTGAGAAAAAGTGTATAAGACAAAGTTGCAAATTTAAGGGCATTCAAGACTCAGGCAGCAGTTCACATGGAATATTTGAAAAATATAGTTTTTGGACATTAAAACACAATTGATGGGTAACTGCTGTCTCCCTAGGGGAAAATTAAAATCTATTATACCTTAAAAAAAGAAAGCTCTTCAAAAGGGCACTTGGAGGCAAAGGGGCAGTCCTTGAGCTGCAGTTCATGCCTTTCTGTGCGTGTGTGTGTTAGAACATGCACTTGTACAGCTTTAAAAATCCATTCTGTGAATGTGAAGCATCACTTTCCTCCAAAACATTCGATCATATTTTTATTAGCTCACTCCAGCAAAGGCAAAATGAGCAAATGCCATGGCACCACATCCCTCATCTGTCCATCCACAAGTCATGAGAATCACTACTCCTCATCACCAATTGACGGGATGATCACCAAACTCACACACAATGATCAACAGGTAGGTCTGGAACCAGGTTGTGATCAAGACCTAAAACACCCCTGACTAGATAATGAGTTTTAGGCTAAATGTTAAAATGGCCAACACTGACTATTGGCTGCAACTAGGCCTTCGAAAATGTTGAAAATCTTGAGCAAAATCCCAAATTTTCAGACTTCCTGCTATTTATTTTCACAACTAGATTTATTCTTTATCTCCAAAGAGTTCACAGGAATCATGTTTTTTCAAAACATAATTTCTCCCATTAATCAACCTGAACAATGCACATTGCACCAAATGTACAATGTACAACATAAGCACTGCTGTAAGCAATGCTCTAAATTGTTTTACTATAAAACTCTTCCCCCCTGTAGACTTGAAAGGCAGCTGTTAAAAGTTTGGTTGCCTCACAGCAGCTTGAAGTTATTCTGTTAAAACGGATTCCTATGGTGACAAGCTTTCACAGCAGAAAATCAAGAAGCAAAAAGCTGACAGGCATTTACTGAGCAACTTACCACCCATCTGTTTAGCTAAACGTTCAGTTTGTGGATTCAGTTAAGTTTATCTAAAGAAGAAACAGAAGCTTGTTCTGTGACCAAGACCAGCAGGTGAGGTCAGCATAAGGTTAAAGTAAGGATTGGAATGGTCTGACCATAGCCAGCCTTATAATAAATAGACATTTTACGGTCAGACGGGCTCAAGATTTTGGCATCAACCTTAGCAGTGACATTCATGAGTAGAGTCACAGGTTTATGAATGTTATCCTTCACTACGGGTGATAAAACAGGGAAGACAAGGGAGAATCATGGGTAGGACCAGTGCAGATGTTAGAGGTCACAGTATATCACATGGTCGCTAAATGGAGCAAGCTACTTTTATGGCTGGGCCAACATAAGAGGGAACCATTCAAAAGAAGCAGAAACCAAGCCAACATTGGAAAAACAGTTACATGTTTTAAAGTTTCCACCTCTTAAGTTTATATAAGTAGGTGTTACAATATGAAGCCTAAACTTTCCTGATTCTAATATCAGATTGCTTATGCTTGTGTTTCCTGTGTTAATGCTATAAATTATTTTCCTTCCTTCCTTTAGTAATTAAGGCAAACATGGATTGTTGAAGGTGGAAAAATATACACAAAAAAAGTTGGCCTTTAAATCTCAATTAACTGCAAAACTGTGTTTTCATAGGTGTTTACCTGTGAAAGTTCCAGAGGTTTTTAACCTTCCAAAATGCACCCACATGTCAGATGTGTACTGTTAAAATATTAAAGAGCTAACTTCACAAAGCCTTTATTTAGTTCAACTGCTAAAGAGAAAGGTGGATTGCACTTCCTTGATTTTCATTCATCTTAATCATGTAATTCTTTTTGGCCTATCCCACCATTTTATGGTGAGAGGCAGAGTACACCCTGGACAGATTGCCAGTCCATTGCAGGGCCAACACAGAGAGAGAGACAATTGTTCCCCCTCACATTCATTCGGAGGTTTCTTCCTATAAGGGAGTTTTTCCTTCCCATTGTCGCCTGGTGCTTGCTCATAGGGGATCGCTTGATTGTTGAGGTTTCCTCTGAATAATTTGTGATTCGTGACTTTTTTGTTTTCATTAGGCGTTATAGAAACTAGGATGCACTCGACCAAGATGCAGACCCATGCCTTTTGCAGCCCTATAGATTTAAAACCTTGACCTTTGACCTTTTGACCTTAGACCCACAGTCAGAGGTCACGGTGAACCTGTGTACCATGTTTGGTGACCCCAGCTTTTTTAGTTTTTTGACATATAGTTTATGTGGCATTGTGACCTTGACCTTTGATCTTGCAATCCCAAAACCATAGTTTCAATTTAGGATCCCAATGTGAACCTGTGTACCAAGTGTGGTGACCCTGTGGGGGCACGGTGGGGGTTTCTCCACCCAGAGAGGGCAGGGGGAAGGGGGAACAATGGACCGAAGGAGCAGGTGTCACTGGGGGGTATCAGACAAGACTGTTGGGTCTATGCACCCCCCGGGGAGAGTGAGAGCTGACGGAGCTGCTGAGGGTAGATGGGTGTAAGAGCGACCCCGGCGTAATGTCATGTTAATGTGCCACACCTTCCACTGTTCAAACAACAATGTGTTACGGTTGGATGTTCCGGGTCTCGATGCATGGAAATAAAGAGATAAAAGTGGAATGCACAGAGACTCGGGATGGCTGTCTGCTGTACTTCATGTTGGGGAAAGAATAAAGTTTCTGTGTCGTCCAGCTCGATGCCTCGCCTGCCTCCTTTCTCCACATTGGTGACCCTAAGACGTGCCATGGAAAGTGAGCCGAGCGTCGCCCCAGAGACTACCTGGAGGGAGAGCACCGGCGCAGCGTGCGCCAGCTCAGTCAAGCTCCCAGACTTCTGGCTTCAGAACCCGACTGCGTGGTTTCTGCACATAGAAGCTCAGTTCACACTCCGTGGGATAACAATGGACGACACAAAGATATTACTAAGTGGTTGCTGCACTAGATGCACGTGCCACGCAACAGGTGATGAGCCTGCTACAGGAGCCTCCGGCCCAAGGAAAATATGAAGCGCTCAAGAGGATGCTTCTCCAGTGTTACACCCTTTCTGACAGTGAGAGGGCAGAGAAACTCCTAATGCGTTCAGAGTTAGAGGACAGATCAGCAGTGGAGCTCATGGAGAGCATGCTGGCGCTGAGGGGGAAGGACAATGAGTCTTTCCTGTTCGCCCGCTTGTTCCTCAGGAACCTACCGGCTACAGCGAGGGCGATCTTGGCCAACTCACCGCGGCTGGTTGTTAAGGACTACCGTGCCCTGGCACATGAAGCGGACCGCATCATTTTGGCAACCAGAACTCTCAGCGCGCAGGCAGTGGCACCAGCATCCACGAAGGACTCCAGCGAGGTTGAGGAGCCGTGGGTGGTAGCCGGGACGGACACCAGGAGACAAAGGAATTAGGTGATCTGTTTTTATCATCGCTGTTTCGGCTTGAATGCCCAACGTTGCCTAGCGCCATGCCATTTCAAGGAGCCAGGGAGACGGCACGTTCGGAATTCGGTTGCAGCTGCGACCGACAGCAACAGGAACAGATGCTTTATGTCACAGACACACATTCGGGGAGACAGTTTTTGGTGAACTCCAGTTCCCAGAAGAACCTCATCCTACCGGTCAACGCAGACAGGGTGGCAGGAGGCAGTGGTCCCGAGCTCACGGCTGCTAATGGATCCACCATCAGGACATTTGGTAAGCGGACACTGACGATATGCTTACATGGACACAACTTTCAGTGGGATGTTGTGATAGTTGCATGTTCCGGCCCCATTCTAGGTGCAGATTTTTTATGTGCGTATAGGTTATTAGTCAATGTTGCTAATAGGAGATTAGTGGATGCCGTCTCTTTCACCTCACTGCCCTGTACAGCTGGGGGAGCTGGGTCGACAACACTGGCTAACGTTATAGCTCCAGGGGGTAAATACCAACAGTTGTTCACACAGTTCCCGGCACTCATGGTCCCGACCTTTTCGGCTACAATAACGAAACACGGGGTCGAACACTTCATAACGACAAAAGGCCCGCCGGTGTTCGCACAACCTCGGCGCTTGGACGCAGCTAAACTGGCCAGCGTGCGAGAGGAGTTTGCCAACTTAGAGCAGTTGGGCATCGTCAGGTGCTCCAACAGCTCGTTGGCGTCCCCGCTACACATGGTGCCTAAAGCCAACGGGTTGTGCCGACCGTGTGGCGATTTCTGGCTCTTGACTAACGCCACGGAACATGATCGTTATCAAATTCCACACATACAGGAGTTTTCCGTGCATGTGGCCGGGGCGTGCGTTTTTTCAAAAGTGGATCTGGTCCGCAGATATCATCAGGTCCCGGTGTGTGCGGAAGACGTCTCAAAAACAGCAGTAATAACTCCATTTGGCCTTTTCAAGTCTTTATGCATGCTGGCCAGCCGAGGTGCATCCATCAAATTGAAAAAATGGAGAGGACCCTGATAGCGACAAATGGAGAACTGTCTCGGAAGGTGGATTACATCATGATTACGCTTAGGACCATCCACGATGGACTCAACGCCCAGCAATGAAGGATTAAGTACTGAATCTGTAAGAGAATATAAAGTTTGCTCTCTGTGATCAGTACTATTCGACTTAATCTGACTCCCTCACAAAAATCCTCCTGATCATCTGCAGTCTTTGTTTTCAAAACATTGAGCTCATGGCCTTCGGACAGGCAGCTGCATGGCCAAGGACAATGCCAGTAGCCAGACAAAACATCTCCTGCCAAAGAGTCCTTGTTGTTCTTAACTGATACAACACCTACTTTCAACATTACACTCATACTGATCCACAAACTGATGATAAAGATGATTCACTCACTGCTCTCTTTGTGTCCTGTGAACTTTTTTGGTCTGCTGATTGTGCATTGAGGGCTTTTTTTTTCTTTGTAATCATAATATTGATCATATATGACCACTATTCTGAAATCAATGATTTTTTTGCTCCTTCCTATTGTATTATTTCCTATGCTACCTGTACCCTCCTGTTGGCAGGCACGTTTCAGATGCAGCCGTGTCACCGGAAATGCAGGTTCATTTTCTGTGTCAAGTCAAATCCCTCGTATGTTATCAGTGATCTGTTATCAGTATCTGTTAATGTACTTGGCAATAAATCTTTTCTGAGTTCTGAGTTCTGAGTGTTAGGATTAAAAGGTGCGGCGCAGACTTTCCAGAGGATGATGGACGCGGTGCTTCATGGCTTGTCCTTCCTTTTTGTCTATTTAGACGACATTTTTGCAGCCAGCATGTCCGAGGAGGAGCACATTGCCTATCTCGAGACAGTTTTCCAGAGGTTGGAAGCGCACGGGCTGATAGTTAACCTGGCGAAGTGCCAGTGATTCATTTTTTGGGCCACCACATTTCGCCGGAGGGGGCGACCTCGTTGCTGGATAAGACAGCAACGCTGTGTTGGATTTTCCGCATCTGCAGACCATGAGAGCACTACAGGAGTTTTGGGGAATGGTTCATTTTTATGACCGTTTCCTTCCCTGGGCAGCCCAGCTGATGCAGCCGTTGTATTTCGCACTTAAAAAAAGAAGCCTGCGGAAACCGTCGACTGGACTCCCGAGTGAGACCAGGATTTTACAAACACCAAAACAGCGCTGGGGGATGCTGCTTTGTTAGCCCACCCGGCTCCGTCTGCATGGATAGCGCTCACTACGGATGCGTCTGATGTTCCCATAGGGGCAGTAGTGGAGCAGTGTGTCTCAGGTTCATGGCAGCCGCTCGCATTTTTTAGCCGAACTTTGCGCGACAACAAACACAAATACAGTGCATTCGATAGAGAATTGCTGGCTCTCCACCTGGCGATGCGGCATTTCCAGTTCTGGCTGGAGGGGCATGAGTTCATCGCGTTCGTGGACCATAAGCCACTGACGTACGTGATGTCCAAGGTCTTGAAACCGTGGTTGGCCCAGCAGCAACGGCATTTGGCCGCAATTTCGGAGTTTACGACCAACATTCAACACGTTGCCGGAAAGCTCAACGTTGTGGCCGACTGCCTGTTGCACGCGTTAATCGCCCTGATCTACATGGGAATAGATTTCCCTGCCATGGCCGTGGAGCAAGCTGGGGACGCGGACATTTGCGCGCTCCAGTCTGCACCAACTGGGTTAAGGCTGGACAGCAGGGTGGTGCAGGAAGGGTGCCCTCCCTCACTCTGCGACGTCTTCACCGGCCGCCCGTGCCCGGTGGTTCTGAGCTCTTGGTGCCGTCGCGTTTTTGAGTCGGTCCACTCCCTTTCGCATCTGAGAGTGCGCGCTTCAGTGAAGCTAGTGGGAGCAAAGTTCGTCTGGCCGTGCTTGCGCAAAGATGGGAAAGAGTGGGTTCCAACTTGTGCTGCGTGCCATCAGGCCAAAGTGCACAAGCACACCAGAACCCCCCTCGAGCCGTTCCAAATCCCGGCTAGGAGGTTCAACCATGTCCATGCAGATTTGTTGGGACCCCTCCCGCCGTCACAAGGTTTCACACACCTTTTGACGATCGTGGATCGCACCACACGCTGGCCTGAAGTGGTCCCGCTGGCTTCTACCACGTTCGCGTAAGTGACTTGCGCTTTTTTGTCGGCTTGGATTGCACGTTTTGGATCTCCATCAGACATCACGTCCGACAGGGGTCCACAATTCGTGTCAGAACTCTGGTCCGCGATGACCCAGAGCCTGGGGGTCAAAATTCATCGTACTACTACGTACAACCCCCAGGCTAACAGGTTATGTGAGCGTTTTCATAGGTCACTTAAAGCAGTGTTCAGAGCTTCGCTCATGGTTGCAAATTAGGTCGACTGCCTATCCTGGGTTCTTTTAGGGTTGTGCTCCGCACCTAAGGAGGATTTGGCAGCCTCCCCGGCAGAACTCATTTTTTCTCAGCCGCTGCAGATCCCCGGAGAGTTTTTACTGGAAAACCCCATGCCCGAGGCTGATCTGCCCGTGCAATTTTTACACAGTACGGAGGTTCTGAGCGTACCGGGCCTGGCCCACAACTGTTTCCCCCGCACATTTGTCCCAAAAAGCTTGCAGAATGCCCATTTTGTTTTCGTCAGGCATGATGCGCACCAGGAGATACCAGGAGTATCCAGTATCCAGGAGATACTGCTCTGAACACTGCTGAAGATGACCACCCCTGTGATGAACACTGATGGTTTGAAATGTTTCATTAATCATTGATTTTAAATGTACTGCATGTCTGAAAATGTTGAAATTGTCACGCCGTGCCGCTCATCAGCGGCGCCAGCTGCACGCACACCTGCACATCATCAGCGGCGAGGGATTTAAGCCGCCTCGCCCTGGGCTTCGGCCTGAAGCCGTCAGACTTCACTACGGATTGCTGTGAGTTCCCTCTCATTCTCAGCAACCATAGCGGTAAGAAGATCTTACCTTTCTCTTCTCCAAGTCTGCTCCCCTGTGCACAGGTAGATTTCCCGGCGGCGGACTATTCCTCTCCATCGCCTGTTCCTCGCTGCTGCACCGGGCTCTCCAGGTGGCTGTCTACTGGACCTCGTTCCTTGCTGTGCCAGTCATCCGCCCTTTCCAAGTAAGCTCCTCTCCTACTTGTATATCTCCTGTGTTGGTGTGTGCCCGTCACCCTTCTCCCTGTGCTTTTCCCATAGGGTTGTCCGGCTGTACGGTCTCCTGCCTCTGTGCCCGAAGCAGACGCCGCCACCAACACATTCACATCTCGCAGACACACATTCATACACCCTTGTTGCCAATAAAGCTATTTGAGCTACTCTGAGCCTGTGTGTGTGCGTCTCCTGAGCCGTGCATTATGTCAGAAATGAGTTATAAAAGTGCATGCTCACTGGAAGTAGTCATGAAAGTTAGTCCTGAATCACTGAGGTTAGCTTAGATTATAGTATATATATATATATATATATACAGTTAGGCCCAAAAATATTTGGACAGTGACACAAGTTTTGTTATTTTAGCTGTTTACGAAAACATATTCAGGATACAATTATATAATCAATATGGGCTTAAAGTGCAGACTCTCAGCTGTAATTTGAGAGTATTCACATCCAAATTGGAGCAAGGGTTTAGGAATTACAGCTCTTTAATACGTAGCCGCCTCTTTTTCAAGGGACCAAAAGTAATTGGACAATTGACTCAGAAGGCTGCAAAACAAAAATAACAAGGCTGCATGGGCTCTTCCCTCGTTAACCTGTCATCAATTAAGCAGTTAAAAGGTCTGGAGTTGATTCCAGGTGTGGCGTTTGCACTTTGAAGCTGTTGCTGTGAACACACAACATGCGGTCAAAGGAGCTCTCAATGGAGGTGAAACAGACCATCCTGAGACTGAAAAAAAGAAGAAATCCATCAGAGAGATAGCAGAAATGTTAGGAGTGGCCAAATCAACAGTTTGGTACATTCTGAGAAAAAAAGAGTGCACTGGTGAGCTTGGGAACTCAAAAAGGCCTGGACGTCCACGGAAGACAACAGTGGTGGATGATCGCAGAATCCTTTCCATGGTGAAGAACAACCACTCAAGTGAAGAACACTCTCCAGGAAGTAGGTGTATCAGAATCTAAAGGCGCTTTTCCACTTGGAACCCAAAGGCCTCCTTTGGCCTGGAACCGAACAGTACCGTTCGGCACCCATGGTTTTCCACAGCACAAGGCTCACTGTAGCATGGGTGGGAGAAGGAGGGAGTTGGAGGCGGGATTTGGAGGGAGTTGGAGGCGGTGCTACACTCCCCATGAGGCGGCGCCATATTCCTGTTCAGTAAAATCAACATCAAAACATGTAGCAATACATCTCCAAAAATAATGCAAAAGTTAAATATATTTGGACACTCATGTCAGAAAGTGAGACCCATATATTATACAGAATCATTAATCAGACAGTGAAGTATTGTTAGATTTTAATCATTTATTGGCTCACAGCACATGAATATCAAAAATTACTTTTCTCAACAAATAGATGGTTAGGTAAAAATACATGATCTATGTCAAAATCATGGAGAGACTGTTGAGACGTCATGGAATTTATCTGCTCCAGCCAGTGGTGTCGTGGCAAAACATGGATCAGGTGCCATATGAGCCGTTAAATATATATTTCAACAGGTAAACAGTACTGAGTTGGGCATAAGATATATTTAGCAATTAGTTTTAGCAATTATGATGCTAATTCCCGGTGCGTCTCCGTGTAATTTCTGGTGCGTCTGTTTGTGCGCACCACTGCAAGCTCAGTCTGCTTCCCTCTGCATTCTCTCATCAGCCGAAACGCACAGGAAACTCTGCTGGACTACGGTGTTAGATTTCTGCTGATTTCTGTTAAGCCATTCTATCACAATATCACGGCTTCAACTGCTGAAGTTGGGTGCGTCGCGGCTGCACATTCAATTCAATTCGGGTGGCTGGATCTAATTCCCGGTGCGTCTCCGTATAATTTCTGGTGCGTCTGTTTGTGCGCACCACTGCAGGCTCAGTCTGCTTCCCTCTGCATTCTCTCATCAGCCGAAACGCACAGGAAACTCTGCTGGACTGCGGTGTTGGATTTCTGCTGATTTCTGTTAAGCCATTCTCTCGTTGTGGTTTATAATATCACTTGTTCGCGGGCTCACTGGCGAAAAATTGCAAATGGCGACCAGCAAGCGATTCTCGAAAGTCAGTGTAACGCCCACGTAATGCCCACTCTGATGACGCTACGCACAGACCAATGAATGGCCAGCAGTGGCGTGATGAAACGGGGCCAGTACCCTTCGGACCTGCTTTTTACGGTGCCGAAAAAAGTGTCGGTAAAACTGGAACTGTTCCGAAAAAGGGAACTGTGAGGCCTTTGGGTTCCGAGTGGGAAACCGGACAATGGAGGCCGATCGGGGCCTAACGGGGCCTTTGGGTTCCAAGTGGAAAAGCGCCTTAAGTCTACCATAAAGAGAAGACTTCATGAGAGTAAATACAAAGGATTCACCACAAGGTGCAAACCATTAATCAGCCTCAAAAATAGAAAGGCCAGAATTGACTTTGCCAAAAAAACACCTGAAGAAGCCAGCCCAGGTCTGTGACAGCATTCTTTGGACAGATGAGACTAAGATCAGCCTGTACCAGAATGATGGGAAGAAGAAAGTTTGGAGAAGAATTGGAACAGCTCATGATCCAAAGCACACCACATCTTCTGTGAAACATGGTGGAGGCAGTGTGATGGCATGGGCATGCATGGCTTCCAATGGCACTGGGTCACTTGTGTTTACTGATGATGTGACAAAAGACAGAAGCAGCCGGATGAATTCTGAAGTGTATAGGGATATACTTTCTGCTCAGATTTAGCCAAATGCAGCAAAGTTGATTGGACAGCGCTTCACAGTACAGATGGACAATGATCCAAAACATACTGCAAAAGCAACCCAGGAGTTTTTCAAAGCAAAGAAGTGGAATATTCTGCAATGGCCGAGTCAATCACCAGATCTCAACCCAATCGAGCATGCATTTCACTTGCTCAAGACAAAACTTAAGGCAGAAAGACCCACAAACAAGCAACAACTGAAGACAGATGCAGTAAAGGCCTGGCAAAGCATCACAAAGGAGGAAACCCAGCGTTTGGTGATGTCCATGGGTTCCAGACTTCAGGCAGTCATTGCCTGCAAAGGATTCTCAACAAAATATTGAAAAGTAACATTTTACTTAGGGTTATGTTTATTTGTCCAATTACTTTTGAGCCCCTGAAATGAGGAACGTTTGTATAAAAATAGCTACAATTCCTACATGTTTAATCATATATTTTTGTTCAACCCCTTGAATTAAACCTTAAAGTCTGCACTTCAATTCTGTTGTAGTTCTTTCATTTCAAATCCAATGTGGTGACATGCAGAGCCCAAATCATGAAGATTGTGTCACTGTCCAAATATTTCTGGGCCTAACTGTACGTCTATAATATGAATTTCAACGTTAATGTCTGTTTTTCTTCTGAAAATCTTATGTAAGTCATATGGCTGGTATCAGCCAATCACCAGGCCGTCTTTGTTGGACAATGCCCCCTCTCACTCTATTGGTCGGTTAAAGACAAAGGACCGCTTTCTTATTGGACCATAGTCCATTCAAATCTCCCACAATAGCCAATAATTGGCTCTTCCTGCTGCCAGTCATATGTTATGGCCAAAGAATTACTCTCATTTAAAAGAGGGAAACGCCCTAGCAGCTCAGCATTCTTTCAGTTGTCTTTCAGTTCAGTTCTTTCTATGGTCTTTCTGAAGTCTTTTCTGTTGGTCTGAATTCTGTCTCTTTTGTGTGCATTTTTTTCTTTGGTAGCTGAGGAGAGATCATCCTTTCTTGTTGAGCTCAACCCGTCTTACCTGGAGTAAAACTCCAAAACTCAGTTTTTACCTCTCCTGTGTTTTATTCTGTTATACTTTTTCTATTAATTTTCCTTAACTCACCGTTAAAGTGGACTGATGGTGATTTTTGAACGTTTTTCCTCGAGACTGTCTCACCCACATACCACGACATCAGAAGAACTAGGATTTCGTGGGTGGAACCGTTTTATATCCATTTTTCCTTCAGTCCTGTGGTTCTTGTCGGCTGGTGGACATCCCAAAGTGGCGGGTCAGGGAAACCTGTTGCCCAGGAGAAGATGTCACGTGCCCAGGGGGCCAGCCGCCCACTCTGCTGCCTGCTACACTGAATCCCCTGCTGCCAAGTCTAAGAGGACCGCTGCATCGATTGGAAAGAACTGCGGGCAACCTTTTCCTTGTTGCCATCTGCTTGCGTTCAAGATCATTGCTCAACTCTGAAGACACAGCTGGTCGTAAGCTTGACTCCACCTTTCTATTTGCTGGGCTAAATGTGATGTCTAATTCTAATTGAATATGACCAGTTTTTCATGTTAAAAGTTCATCCATAAGCTACGATAGGAGCTATAAAGCTGAAGGAAAAATAATATTCTTTTTTCATTAAACTCCGTTTTTTTTGTAGAGTAACTCAGAATTTCCTTTTTCATATAATCAGCTTTTATAATTTTTGCCATGAAATTGCGTCCAATTTTATGCATATTTTTGTTACAGTTACTTCACAGTCTCCCATTACATTACAATTACAAATTCAAAATCTGGTTTCTCTTGTTTCCTCAAAGGTTTAACTGTAGACTTTATGCTCAGGAATCCGTTACGAGTTGATATGATCTTTGATACTTGCTGATCATTTCACCTGCTTACAAATCAATTGAATGTAATGTCATTTAACTTGAGTTTTTATCATTAAAACTGTTAACGGTATATAGAAGTTTCTGCTTGATTTTTTGTGTGTCTGCTTTCCTGGGTCACAGCAGAAGAATTCATGAATTTGAGACTGGTTCATGAAAGGTACAAGAATTAGTTATTAATAAATTGTACAGGTTTTGGACTGGTGCCCCTACGAGTTGTTTTCCTTTTGTTTGTGAGTGTTTGTTGTCACAAAGTAAACCTCCGTTTCCACACACACACCTCTATGTATAAATTAAATAGTCCTTGTACCTTATCACCTTTAGAACACTAATTTCTCCTACATGATGCTCAGGTGAACCTCATGCACCATGGTTAGAACGTGGGTCCTCAAGGCGTCGAGAACCACTGTGCAGAGCCCCCCTGGCCACACATACTGTACATTGTTCCAGCATTAGGAATGCTGGAACAACTTTCATTCACACTTTCATTCGTTCCAAATGAAAGTGCGGAGTTGGGTCAGTGTGGGGTCCTGTGCAGATGCCATCTGAAGCTCCTGCAGAGAGACAGCAGCCTGAAGAGACTCATGCAGCTTAAGGATCAGCTACAGTTCTAAGGGGTCCTGATTGGTTTCTGGTGTGGAGCTAGGGGTGGCTTGGGAGAGCAAGTCCACCACCACATTCTCTCTGCCAGGTGTGAACTGGGTGGCGAAGTTGTATACCTGCAGCCTTTCGGTTCATTGGTAGAGACATAGTGGCTTGTGTCCTGACCCTGTCATTGCTAGCAAGGCTTCAAGAGCCTGGTGGCTCATTCAGAGTTTAAAATGTCACCTGTAAGGATTCATCTGCCACCATTCACATGTAGATACGCAGGCCAGCGCTTTCCTCTCCCCCACAAAGTACTTTTGTTCAGCCGAAGTAAGCAACCTTGAAGCTACCCCACCGGGTGCTCAGTCCCATGTTGAAGTTGGGACAGAACGGTCCCGACTCCAGCATTAGAGGCATCACAAGTCACAAACGTGGGGGGTCTGTAGGTCGAAGTGGGCAAGCACTGGCGGGGAGCTGAGTTGCATTTTGACCCAGCAGATGGGGGAAAAGCATGCAGGAGTCTAAGACCAGGGTGCGTCCTGTTTCAGGAGGATGTGCAGTGCTTTGTGTCACAACCCCTCTGCCCCCCTCACCCTCACAGGCTCTCCCATCACCACTGCTGATTCCTTCCGCTTCCTAGGCACTACCATCACCAGGGACCTCAAGTGAGAGCCGACCATCAGCTCACTCATCAAAAAAGCCCAGCAGAGGATGTTCTTCCTGCGGCAGCTGAGGAAGCTCAAGCTACCCACCAAGATGTTAGTGCAGTTCTACACAGCCATCATCGAGTCCATCCTCACCGCCTCCATAACCGTGTGGTACGCAGGAGCCACTGCCAGGGACAGACTAAGGCTGCAGCGCGTCGTGCGCACTGCTGAGAAGGTGATCGGCTGCAAGCTCCCATCTCTCCAGGATCTGTACATCTCCAGGACCCGGAGGTGTGCTGGCCGGATCATAGCCGATCCCTCACACCCTGGTCACGTACTGTTTGCCCCCCTCCCCTCAGGTAGAAGACTTCGGTCCATCCAGACTAAAACCTCCCATCACATGAACAGCTTCTTCCCCTCTGCCATCAGACTGCTGAACACTAAGTGACTTATTGACTCTTGTGCACTATGTACAGCAGCTCAACCAGTCTCATGTCAATCATCACTGTTTTCTTCCTGCATTACCGACTGCACTATATGGTTCTCCACAGTATCTGCTGCTCGCTAATATATTTTAACTGCTGACCAGTATCACTCACTCTTATTCTACACTTTATTGCATGTATAGTTTATTTCTTTTATTTTATCATGTTTAATGTTGCAGCATTGCACCGAGACAAATTCCTAGTTTGTGTACTACATGAACAATGGCAATAAATCTGATTCTGATTCTGATTCTGATTCTGAGTGCTGCTGTGGTTTCAGAATAGTGGGGAAGGAAGCGCAGGTAGAAGGCTGTCATCCCCAGGGAGGAAGATAGCCGCATGGGGCATGAGGGTTTAGGCAGGCATAACATGGCATTAACATTTGAGTGGAGCGGGCTCAGGCCATCGCTGGTCAAACAAAAACCTGCAATCTCAATGGCAGGCGCTACATAGATGCACTTCACCCCGATCAATGTGAGGCCGGGGCTGGCAAGTACATCCAACACCCTGGAGACACAGTCATCGTGTGGGGCTTAGTGGTGGGCAGATCGATCCAAATGTCGATAATATCGATACCAACGTTGGTACTGATATTGATCAATACCAGTGTTAGTTAAGGTTAAGAGTTCTTTATTTGTCTCCCAAGGAGAAATTTGTTTCAGAGCAAGGGGCAACTGCATAACAGGTACATATAACATATCAACAATCACATACAACCACCAACAAATACATGCAACACATCAACATATTACACTACTATTACAATTTAGATTTCAAAATCATACCAACATTTAACCTCCCACCTCCCACACTCACACATACTCTAACCCATTTCATTAATCAATTTGATTGACTGAGGAATAAATTAATATTTATATCTATTATATCACACAGAGGTACCTTATATCTCCTGCCAGATTGCAACAACTCATACTCGGAATTTAGCACGAGAGGGATCAGATAGAATTTTATTTTATTTTTGGGTCAGTTTTGTGTGGCGGTTTGTGTGTTGGCATCTCGAAGCACCTGCTGTGGTCTGTTGATCAGTTGCTCGGGTGGGCGCTGGGGGTGGGGGTCTGCTTCTGTGCTTCCGCTGCCAGGCACTGGTGTGCGTCCAGGCTTGCTGCATCTGCATCGCGGTCGCCCTAAGTAATATGGGTGAATGTGGGTGGGTGAGTGTGTAGGGGAGAGCACGAATGGATGTGAGTAGGCCGGAGTGTGAGTGAGAGTGTGTGTATGGGTGAATGTGAGTAAGTATGGGTGACCCTGGGGGGGAGTGGGAGCGAGACTGAGCGGGTACAAGAGTGAGAGAGAATGGGTGGGTCTGGGAGTGTGAGTGTGGGACTGTGTGGGGGAGTGGGGGAGCGAGAATGAGTGAGTGCATGTGGGTGCATATGAGAGCATGAGGGTGTGAATGTGTAGGAATGGGTGTGTCGGCTAGTCGGGAGGTGCTGGATTGAGGGGGTAGTGTCTCTCAGCTACGTGGGCTCTCCTGGACGGGGGGGGGGGGTGCTTTTTTGGGCGTAGGGGTCCCCGGGGTGTGCGGCGTTTGGGGGGGGGCTGTGGGGGTGCTTGGGGAGTCTCTGGCCCGGGGGGAAGAGGCACTGGCCTCCCAGGGCCTGGGGCCCGGGGGCTGGCGTTGGCTCCACTGGGGAAGTGGGGGGTTGGTGGGCCCGGGTGTGTGGGCCCGCTGCGCTGGTGGCCTGGCCTCCCTCCTGGGGTGGATGCCTGGCTCTCCTGGAGCTTGTTGACCTCGGACATTTGTGCCCTGTGGAGGTTGGTGGTGCTGCCTTGCTTGCTCGGGGTTTCTGGGGGGGAAGGGGTTGCTGCAACTGGCCGCCCTCTTCATTTGTTTTATGACAAACCACTCACATGCACACACTTATTTTGCACGCGCTACATGCACACGGACGCACACGCACAAATGTCTCCCCTTTAGCAGGTGCGGATACCAGAATCGTGTTGAGACCTCTTCGGTGGAAGAAGCGGTCTGTCTTCTGTTTGTTTTAATTGTTGGTTTGTTTGTCTTTTTTGTCTGTTCCTCTCCTTTTTCTTTACCCCTCCCCACACTTCCTTTCCCCATTCCCCATCCTGTTGGGTCCTTCATGGGTAAAATAATTTAAATAAAGTATTAAAAGTTATTACAGGAGGAGTCTACAACAATATACAGTACATAGATTGGTACTGTATAAAGCTCCTTTTGGCAAAGTAAGTCTGTTTTGGCACTATAAGGGTAGCAGATTTCTGTTCTGCTCACCTAGCTGCCTGACAAGACAAGAGGAAAAAAAGACAGAATTTTACAAGCTTGTCTTATAGTTAATTGATCAAAAATGACTTGGGGAATGGTCGGCGGTGTCAACATACCCATGATCTTCCTTGCCATTTTGATCAACTTATAGATTTGAGATTTATACTTAACAGTTAGATTTCCAAACCAGTTAGTGATACCATACCTTAAGATAGACTCTATGCTAGCCCTATAAAAAAATCATCATGATATTTTCACTAACCCCAAATACTCTAAGTCTTTGCAAGAAAAGTAAATGTTGATGAATTTTTGCACAGATGCTGATCACGTGCGTATGCCAGCACATCCCCCATCCACCTGTATACCCAAGTATTTATAGGAGGTGACCTGCTCGATGTTATGATTATGTATAGCAATCGCAGCATGATCTCCAATAGATCTGGGATCAACTATGATCTCCTTAATTTTACTCACGTTAATTTGCAAATAATTTTCATCACACCATTCCACAAACTTGTCCACTCCCAAGTTGTGTCTCCTAATATCAGAATCCCTTGTAAGCAGGCTAAGCATAACAGTGCCATCAGAATACTTAATTACAAATTGATTCATTTGTGAGGTGGCACAATCATTTGTGTATAATGTAAACAGAAGGGAAGAGCTCATTGTTCCCTGAGGCACCCTGTACTACATACCGTTTCCTCAGAGAATGTTGAGTTAAATCACACCCTCTGTGGCCTTTTATATAAAAAGGAAACATACCATTTGATTAAAAAGGGGTTCACATTTAACTGAATTAATTTATGAAAGAGAATATCTGGATGGATAGAATTAAAGGCAGAAATTAAATCTATAAAAAGCAGTCTAAGGGAGACATTTTTAGTTTTTGTATTGTATTTTCTGAACACTGTAGCCCAAAAAAGAATTTATTTTAATTGGTTCTTGAGTGATAATTTTGTGCAGTTCGTTTTTTTAATCAAAAAAATCCCGACATGATAATGCATGGGGAAAACTGTTTTGTTACTGTTCTATTGTTTCTGAACAAAAAGTTTTATTATGAAAAAAAAAGTATTTTCTATTTACCTCTAAACTTTGTCCAAATTCTGTCCTGGGTTTTAACTAATTAATAATCTAAAGGAAAAATCACAAAACACTTAACTGAATGAATTTTCATGACCTTTTAGTAATTTGATGATGCATTCACCTTAATTATTAAAAAAGTATCAGTATTGTATCAGTATCGGTGATACTGGCCCTGTATTTACTTGGTATCGGATCGATTCTAAATCTTGCAGTATCGCACACCACTAGTGGGGCTGTTGTCGCTCCTTGCACCACGATATCGTCCAGGTACACATGACCATGCCTGAGATGCCAGAGAAGATGGTGGCCATGATCTTTTGGAAGCAGCTGGGGGCAGAGCTGAGGAAACAGTGTCCCTTAGCAGCAGTGGACACACACCATCCAACTCCGCCATGCACCACTTGAATGGCTTGTTGCAGGAGCCCACAGAGTCGATGGTGGTTAGGCTTGACTGACGAGGCAAACAAGGCGAAGGGCTTGCAGGGGCAGAGTGGAATGCCATTTTCATCGCCCTCGACAACAGCAGGTCACCATGCGCCATCAGCAGCTTCTCCCGCAGCTTGGGATTTGTTGTGTGCTCCGCCATTTGGTCCAGAATCATCTCATCTTTCAATCAGCTGACTTTACAGAAGCTAGCCAAGCAGCGGAGGCTGGCGATGTACTGCTGGACAGACTCATCTGTCCGCTGTCGGCGTTGACAAAAGACAATCGACTAGACCAGTGTTTTTCAACCTTTTTTAAGCCACGGCACATTTTTTACATTGACAAAATCCTGGGGCACACCACCAACCAAAATGACACAAAATGACACTCTATAGCCTAACATAGTAAAAATAATAACAACAAAGCTGATATCCTGGCAGGAATGGAAGAAAGACAAACACGGAGCTCTTCCTCAACAGCTCTCAGTCTCTCTCTGTTTTTAGTTTTTATCACAGTCAAGCTTGAAAAGCTCAGCTCACACAGATACGTCGTGTACCACTCATACTAGGGCCTTCTTCTTGGTCAGAATTTTGTCCAGAGCCTTGTTCGGACTTAGCCTTTCCCCTTGTCAAAAACTTCTCCATCACTGTCACTGTGACCTGTTGTGCAGCTCTAATTCTATTGTCTTTTTACAGGCAATAAGCCGTCTGCTGCCCTCCAGTGACATAAAAGAGTATTACTCTGACACTGGCCAAAGTTACATTGGCAAAATTTCTTCAATCTGATTACAATTCAGATCAGAATTTTACTGTTTACATGGATCCTGAAAAAGCTGATCTGATTAGGACGTGCGTTTTCATGTGTCACAGGTTTGAACGGAATAAATCATTTTGACATGCGCAGGTCGACACTTCGACATTCAAAAAATAGTAGAAGAAGAAGCAACTTCCGGTGTTAGCTAGCCCCGTTTCGTGTCGAAATTGACCTGTATTGTGTTATTCAGACTGTACTTTTGCTTCTGCTAGTCTCTGTAATGAAGCTACAAGTACATACTTCTGCATATGACGAAAAGAGGGAGACAGCAGGACGATACAGACCAGTTTTGTTTTACTCCCGCTATGTTTTCCGCTAGCTGCTGCTAAGGCGGAAATACGTTACGTCGACGTGCAGCTGGTGTACAGACATGCGCAGTAAACATATTTTCTGCCCTGTGTTCGGAATAAGTGTTTTCATGCGCACCATTCGGATTAACAATCGGCATAACCCACCCCTCTCAATCGGAATGAAATTTTGATCCGAATGAGCGTGATCGGGTTAGAATATTCAGATTGCCATGTTTACATGAAGCATTTTTATTCCGATCAAGCTTTTAATCCAGTTACTTGTGTCCATGTAAACATAGCCACTCACTTGAGTAATTAAGTTAAATTGGATAATTTCCCATGGCACACCTAACGATCTCTCACGGCACACTAGTGTGCCGCGGCACATAGGTTGAAAATCACTGCACTAGACTATAATGCTCTGTGGAGCAGTGAAATGTCCAGCCAACAAGGCAACACAGTCCTCATATGTCTCCTCGGGTCCGAGAGTCCAAAAGATCCACTGTTGTTAGCATAGCCTTTAGCCTTGCGTTGCTAGCTTCGGCTAGGTCGACAGCAGCTATGAACATCTCAAAAGACTCATACCAGCGGGACCACAGGATCAGTGGCTCACCAGGCAGGGCGAAGAATGGAGGCAGAGGTGAGAAATGAGTCTCCATCATTTTCGCCAGTGTTGTGTCCAATAATTCAAACAACGATTGTGCGCTGATAGGAACTTTACTGCCCTCAAAACTCACATGTTACAGAACTGTATTCTTGTATTCACTTTATAGCATTGACATCACACTGTTGTGACATGGCTGCAGTACAACATATGGTTACAGTCTATGGTTACAGTTCACAAGGAAATACAATGATTTTGCGGTGCCTGTTGGGGACAAACTTTTCGGGCTCTCTGCCAACTTTATTGCCTGCCTGAAATCAAGGCAGGCAATAAAGTTGGGGCCAGCACAGGATCTTATGGACCCATTCCTGCAGATAAGGACACACTCTCACCAGGGCCAGTTGGTTTGTGCCGTGCTGAAGCACAAATATTTCCCTGCTCACATCTCCACCTGTCCTATGCATTGCTTCTGACCCAGTTGGAACACTGCTACCTCTTGTAGATACTTCATCACATTGTAATATCGTGCAAATTTTAGTATTACTATTATTTTGAGGCCTTTTGCAGTACAGCTATTTCACACCACCAGATGGGTCCAAGTCAAGGGAGTCAGTCATGGTTAAGCAGGATGTAGAGTGTTTACACTCAAGAGAAGTCAGTTTTTAGCTTAGGCATGAAACAAACTGCATAGTGTGAGTGGGTTTTAAGAAAGCTAAATAGAGTCACACCCTGAGGCCTGACGGTCTAGTCAAAAAATGGGTTCTCAGCAGTGCAAACATCTTTAGGTGTGTCCAAATCCATCTTGCTATTACAACGGCAAAAAAACAGATTTTGTGTTGTAAAAAACATTTGGGTGTTACTTGTGATAAACTAGTGTTGTAGTCAAGACCAGACCAAAACCAGAGTCTTCCAAGATCAAGGCAAGACCAGACAAGATCAAGACTATAAAGGGTCAAGACCAAGACCTACAGTCATGTGAAAAAATTAGGACACCCCATTAAATATTCAGTTCTTTATTAAGAAATGTTCACATATCTACAGTCATGTTCACATATCTATGTCTAACCTTGTTTTTGTGTTTATTTGAATTTTTAATATTTATTTAAGCCATTTTAAGTGGAAATGAATGTGGGGGTGTCCTAAAAAAGATGGGGGGTGTCCTGATTTATTCCTCACTATTTGTTTAGAATTACATTTTACAGAAAATTTGAAAAAAGTCTTTAATTCATTTTTAATTATTTAGTTGTATTACATGAATCTTCCAGTATTTTTAACATTGACATCAAATATCCATATGCCCAAATATGTTAAAAAACAACAACACACACACAGGCTTATACAGGGTGTCCTAATTTTTTCACATGACTGTACATGCACAGAAGGCTTGATCTCAACTTGGTCTCTACCTGGCCAGGTCTTGGTCTTGGCTTGGCATTGATCCTTAAAAGTCCTGGTCTTTCTACACTCTGGTCTCACTCTGGTCTCAGTGTGGCCTTGACTACAACACTACAAGAAACCAATCAGAATGGTACATCATCACCTTACCTTTAAAAGGCAGGTGTGCATGATGTATTGCATTTGCTGTATGGATGCATGTTTACGTACCTGGGAGGACAGATCGGTTTTCTGCTGAGGAAGTGTGTGCAAAGTGAAAATGCACAAAAACAAACTTTACGGGAATGCCACTGTTCCACTTAAACCTTCTGAAAAGAAACAGTCATGGGATGAAGTAGCAGTGACTGTGTCCGTGTTTTCTGACACCCAAACATTTTTATAAGGCTTCACTTAAATACTTATCAATAATGCACTACTGACTTTAGACATGGTTTTTATTGGTCACAAGCACAATGTCATTACACTCCCATAAATCAGCAACACGCTGACTTTTCACCTAGCTGCACCCCTTTTAATACACCACTCCTACAAGCTCAAAGCTTGCGCAAAATCGTTTGTTACTTGGGCGGAAGGGTGCAAAGTATGAAAATGGGCAATGTGAGGCTACAAACAATCAAAACTACTGGCAAAAGGTGGAAAGTGCGACAGAAATTCATGCTTGACTTAATAGGACCTCCCTGATTGTTTCATTACTTGTGATTGGCCTACTCAAAGTACCTTTAACCAATCAGATTTGGAGCTCATTAAATATATTTTTATGTGCAGTAAAACAAAATAGAAAAGGTCTACATAAATATACTGTATGTCCCACAGGATGTCAAAACTTAAATGTAATGCCTTAACAATATATAGTATATAGGACATTTACAATATTCTCAGCCTGTTCAGCTTCTTGCGTTTAATACTGTTGATTGCTTTCAGTTGCATGGCCTAATGAATAAGAATCACATTTTCCCTTACTTAAACCCATCTCTGCTGAATAAAGGAAACTCAGTTCCAAACCCCATTTTTCCAAGGGGGACCCAATGGCCGTGGTGAGGAACGTCCGCATCTGTGTTGGGGATATTTTCTGTTTTATGGCTGTTTTCTCTCATATGCCAGTGAGCACTGTGGTGAGCGCAGAAGGACTCGGCTCATGTCCCAGTCTCTCTACCTCATGTCTGTCCACGTGGGCTGGAGATCCCAAAACCCAGACATAGTTTCTAAATCTAGTCACCGCAAGTTATTAAAAATACAGTATGAATGTGTTTTCATTGCGTTTCTTCTTTGTTCCTAGAGCGCTCATCTTTGTGACTCTGCTCTTGTTTATAACTTCATATCAAATAACAGGATACCGAGTGTCTGGTTTCTCTATAAATACTCGCAGCAGAAGTCATGTTTTTCTACAGTAGGAGAAGGGTATTATTACA
The DNA here is from genome assembly GCA_020510985.1 of Pholidichthys leucotaenia. Classification (NCBI taxonomy): domain Eukaryota; kingdom Metazoa; phylum Chordata; class Actinopteri; order Cichliformes; family Pholidichthyidae; genus Pholidichthys; species Pholidichthys leucotaenia. Next base: position 143,557,578 of record CM035840.1, read on the forward strand.
TACACTGATCATGTAATAGCTTCTTAACCAAACTCCACTGACATGGCAAAAGGGACTGAAAACAGAGGGTGTCATATTGAACAAAATAAAAAATAACAGAAAAGATTCAACATTAAGTTTGGAACTCCTGGAACAGGTTATCTGCTAATATGAGCATCAGGTTGTTGATTAAACTGAGTCAAGTTTCACAGCAGAATCTAGTTCCTGGAGTCAGCCATCTCAACCATCTCGAACAGATGCAGGAAAATGTGTGTGGCAGATGTGCTCGGCTATAGTTTAAAAACGTGCGTCAAAAGTCCCGTGGGGTAACCTGCAGTCTCCCCATCTCAACATGGGCAGTGATGAGTGTAAATGTAACACCCCGATCACTGTGAAAGCAACAAAACTTCTGAAGCACTTGTTTAAAGCAGACATTTACTGCATTTTTTTCCACAAGGTAACAACAGTTCTCACAGGTCTTAATGAATGAGTTGTTGAAGCCATATTGATAACACAGGGTAACAAAAATAACTTTTTTGTAAGTTGTCTGTGTTTTTTCAACTGATTTAAGACAATTTTGCACCGCTGAATCCAAAAATGGCATCCGTTTCTCTCGATCAGGTGCTAAGTAAAAACCTGTATTTACTTAGTACTGTGCATGTACTTACCTTTATATAAAGGTAAGTACATGTAAATTGAATGTTACATCATGATTTTTCAAAATTCAGAGAATTTCAAGACATAAAAAAGAATTTTGCATCATATAAAGCGAAAATACCCTTACATATAAACAAAAACGTATAAAACAACATGTGGCCATAATTCAAAAAGTTGACCTGATTGAGTAAAACCAATGTGATTTTTGGATTCAGCACATCAAAATTGTCCTAAATCAGCTAAAAAAAACTTAGACAATAAATTTGGTGTTGACCAGTGTAATGTTAGTTGGCTAGCTACTAGCTTCGATAGTGAACACCTCCTGAGCTACCTAATATGAAATCATCTAAAAGAATGAATGAAATAAAGTATCAATCAAAATTAGTTGAGATCCAACAGTTATTAAGCTAAGGCTAGGGGGCTGAGCTGTCAGTTTCACCCCACGGAGGCGAGCTGTACTGCATTTAGACAGTCCAACGCCTATCGCCTAGCCAAGGAGTCATGATCACTGTGAAAATATCAACCAGAATTAGCCACGATAAGTATTCATCAGTTATTGCTGTTAGTGTGTGTTGTGCCCGTAAAAGAGGAGGAGGCGAGGTGACAGTTTATACACTTTATTAACTAAGAACAGGAACCAAATAGGAGTTGCTCCATACAGGTCAAGGGTTCACAGCAAAGAGGCAGAGCCTCTTCCGCCATGGCCTCTTATACTTCCCGTGATGCCACCACTGGAAAGGTGGGGCGTCACCTCCCACTACACCCAGAGCACCGCCATACTGGTACACTCAACTTAATATCTAACACACACACACACCCTCCACCGTAGAAAACTAGCAGGAACACCAACTGGGCGCTCCCTAAAATTTACAGCCTGATTCACACTCTAAGCATCAAAATATACAACACAGATATACAAAATCTATCCATACATACCACAAAACAATTCTAGAGGGGCCAGGTGGACTACTGGCACTCCCTACACGGCCCAGCGGATTATTCTGCCGCCTTAATTACCATAGTCCATGAACATAAAATGGCCGTGTATAAACGAAAATAATCTCAAAGTATATACATATTCCTGTAACACATCAAACTATAAATACAATTGAACAATATGTACATTAACTTAGTGGCAGCCCCTACATCCTTCCCACCCCAGCACACCCACCCCACAACACGGGCAATTCAAACAAACAGTGCTGGGCAATTAATATTTCACACAGCTCTCTTCTTTACTCTTCACACATAAACACACAGGGAAATCACACACACACCCAGGCTACTGGCTTTAAAAGACTATGATGGCAGTAACTTTAGCATAACACAACATGCTGCTACCCCCCCCCCCTTTAAAGTCCCACTAAGGACCCCCTGGAGGCCCACCCCTGGGAGGCCCCCCTCGGTTCCCTCCCAGAGCGTCTCCACTGCTTTCACGCTGGAGACGGACTGCGCTGGCGTTTCTTCTCCCCCACATGCCGCAACTTGTTCGGGTGCCTCCTGGATCCACCAGACAGTTGCAGATAACCGTCCTTGCGGGCCTTCACCACCCGCAACCGCCCCTGGTTATCACATCAGTCCCGTGTTTTGTGGATTCCTCCAAGCTGAAACTCAACCCTAGGGCAGACCTTGTTGCCAATACGTAGGGGAGCTCTCACTGGCTTTCTTGGTCCACCACGTCATGACCAGGCTTCTTTTCGGTGTCGGAGAGTCCCGCCGACACAGTCCGAGATCCGCCTCGGATCCTGCTGGTAGGCACGTCTGGGAATCGTACCACTCGGTCTCGCCCTGCTTGCTTTCATTTCCTTTGCTGAATCAGCCACAGCAGCGCCCCGTTCCTTGGTAGTACTCGGCCAAATTCTGGAACCAAAAGGTGGCTGCACGCTGGCTCTACTCGACACTGCAAGTGTCCATCCATGCCGTTTGGTTCCCTCGTCCAGTGTAACACTAACTCTGGCACCAGAACCTCCCCACGATGGTGCTCCATAGTGCTGGTCCGGCCCGTCTTCACTTAACCCAGGCCAATCACCGTCCCACATCTTGTTATCCTCCACCAATGGAAAAGGCCGGTCCCACAGCCCGCAGCCGGACCACTCCTCACCTACGCCGCTGGCTATTGTGAAACCCAGCCCATGGAACATGTCACATCCCATAATGTTTGACCCTTCGGCGGACACCACAAAATGGACGTCACACATCGCTGCGGATTTGTACCTCACCAACAGATGCAGTGAGCCCACGATGTTAAATGGGTTACCGCCATAGCCGTAGCAGGTCGCCTCCAATTTACTCACCCGGTAATGTTGGAAAAACTCCTTCACCGTGGGCCAATTTAGTATGGAGCGGTGCATGCGCACGCAGCGACCGGCAGCGGGTGAAAAAAGTTTGACGTCTGTGTCTCTGTTTTTATGCACTTTAATGTGTTTTAACGTAATTCTCTGTGCCGTTTTTGTCCTTGAATGTTTGTGGACTATATAACGAAGAGCTCCCTGGTTCCATCAGTATGGATTTCCTTCTTGTTTTTGCACTGTCGTTTCTTTCTTACCGGCTCTTTGTCTTGGAGATAAGCGCGATCGCGATCATGCCGGGAAGAATGCAGTATTCCAGAGAAATTTTGCTGCATTTAAACATGGATAATGCAACATCTGTGTTTGAGTCTGTGCCGCAACTGCCGGACTTTATTTTAGGAGATTTTCATGGACACAGCGATGAAAAGAGAGACAAGAAGAGGAAACGCAGAAAGCGTTGCGGCGTATGATTAAACCTGAGGAGGCATCAGCTTAACTGCATTCCTCTTCATTCCATTATTATGGGGAACGTACAATCCCTGAGAAATAAAGTGGATGAAATTCAAGGAAATGTACGATATCAGAAGGATTTCAAGAACTGCTGTGTCATGGCTTACACGGAGACGTGGCTTACAGCGCATGACCAGGATGCGGACCTGTGGATTGACGGCTTTGGATCCCCACTTCACTCGGATCGGCAGGAAGAGGTAACAGGGAAACGTCAGGGGGGCGGCATATGTTTGTATATTAATAAACAGTACTGTACATCTGTCACGGTCAGAGAGCGCATCTGTACACCAGATGTGAAGCTTCTGTCCGTGTCACTACGCCCCTTTTATCTGCCCTGCGAGTTCCCTCAACTTTTCATAACGACTGTGTACATTCACCCGAGGGCAGATGCTGCCTCCGCCTCCAGCACCGTCTTTGATGTGGTACAATGGTTGCAGTCGATTTCCCCAGAGGCTCCAAATTTTATCATTGGGGATTTTAACCATGTGTCTTGAAAGAAGACACTTAAAAACTTTTATCAGTATGTCTCCTGCCCAACCAGGCGAAAAAAGACATTGGACCTGTGCTACGGATCCATAGAGAGGGCCTTTAAATCTCTTTCCCTTCCTCCGTTAGGATCCTCAGATCACAACTGTGTACATTTGCTGCCCACATATACAACTGCTCTCAGAAGAGGCAAGGCGAAGACCAGAAACATAAATGTGTGGACAGAGGATTCAGTGCACTGCCTCCAGGAATGCTTTAACTGTACGGAATGAGAGGTGTTCACGCTCGCCTGCGGAGAATATTTGGACTCTTTAGTGGACGTGACATGCTCATAGATGGCTTTCTGCAGAGACATGATCGTTCCACGTAAACGTGTCAAAATATATCCCAACAACAAGCCATGGGTTACAAAATCAGTTAAATCCTGCTTACAGAGGAAAGCACTTGCCTTTAAACAAGGGTTTGTTTCTGAGCTACAGGTTGCCACAAAAGAGCTGAAGGCTGAAATTTTAAGAGCAAAACAGAATTATAAATCAGAGTTGGAAGGCAAGATGGCAACAAAGAAGCTTGGTTCAGTCTGGGCCAGTATGAAAACTATTGCAGGCCTTCAGAGCACAGAGCGCAGTAATTGTGTGTTTTTAGATGGTTTTAGTTCAGACACAGAGCTGGCTAATGCTCTTAATTGTTTTTATGGTTGTTCTGATTCCTTTGATTTTAGCACAGAAACCCAAGATTTGAAACAGAAACTCAAAGACAATCAGCACTTTAATATTGAGGTGCAGGATGTTAAAAGGGCGTTCTGTGCTGTAAAAGTGAACAAAAGTCAGGGCCCTGGTAATATACAGTATGTGGGCACTTGGTAAAGTCCTGTGCACATGAACAGAGTCCTGTGTTTTACTATATTTTCAATAAGTCCTTACAGACACAACATGTGCCTAAGATCTGGAAAGATGCCGTGGTTGTCCCCGTTCCAAAATCCAGCTGTCCTAAAACGGTAAATGATTTTAGACCAGTTGCTCTGACCTCAATTTTAATGAAATTTTTTGAAAAGCTGGTCAGATTTGAGGTCCTAAAGCAGACTGAGCATGCATTGGATCCTTTGTAGTTTGCCTATAGGCCTCACAGAGGAGTGGAGAATGCAACTGTCACTCTATTTAACATGCTTTTTAAACATCTGGATTTTAATGGGACACACGCCAGGCTTTTATTTGTGGACTTTTCTTCTGCCTTTAATACAATCCAACCTCATATTTTAGCTGAAAGGCTCCTGCAACAATTTGATCTGAGTAATAATCTGGTGGGTTGGATTTTGGATTTTTTTAACCAACAGGACACAGACAGTAAGGGTCAATGGTACATTGTCTGACCAAAAGTGTTCTTCTACTGGCTCTCCTCAGGGGTGTGTGTTGTCACCACTACTCTTCATCCTGTACACAAACATGTGTCGGAGCAGACATGACAACAGACACATTATAAAGTATGCTGATGATTCAGTTGTTGTCAGTCTCCTCCAGGATGATGAGAGTGACAACGGCCCACTAGTTGGTGATTTTGTTCACTGGTGTGAGGATTCCTACCTGCAGCTGAATACGACAAAAACTAAAGATATGATTATAGACTTTAGAAGGAAAACTCCCAGGCACAAAGTCACCGTACTAAAAGGCCAGATCCTTGAATGTGTGCAATCCTACAAATATCTTGGGATGATTATTGATAGTAATTTAAACTTTGAAGAGAACTGTGAAAGGGTGTGCAAAAAGGGCCAGCAACATTTGGATTGCTAAAGGAAACTTGCACGCTTCCAAATTGACCGAACCATAATGACAATGTTTTATCGGGCTTTTATTGAATCTGTTTTATCCTTTTCTTTAGTGTCATGGTTTGGTCAGACAAAACTGAAACAGAGGAAATCCTTGGATCAGGTTGTTAGATGGTCCAGTCGTTTGCTTGGTGAGTCACAGCTGAGCCTGACATCCCTGTACACCAGACAGGTACAGAGGATTGCTACCTCCATTTTAAATGATGACTCCCACCCTTTGCACTGCCACTTTCAGCTTCTTCCCTCCAGACGGAGGTTTGCTGTCCCAAAATGTAAAACCCAGCGCTACAAAAACAGCTTTGTTCCTGCTACTGTTAAAGAGTTGAACAAGATGTAACAATATATTGCACATAATTTAGTTACCTATTTATTAATTTTATTTTATATTTACTTATTTTTGTAGGTTTTTTATTTGGGTTCTAAATTTTTTATTGGGTTTTAGACTTTTGAGTTTAACCTCTTTGACTAGTCTTTAACTTTTTAATATGACCCTTCTCTCTTCTCTCTGTTTTTTCTCTAATCTCTTTGTCCTATGTCCTGATTGGTGGAGCCTTGAGTACTTTTATCATGTTTATAGTCAGCTTCATGTGTGCCTGTTTTTGTGTTCATGTTGAATGTAATTGTGGTTTGTAAATATGGATGTCACCTGACTGCAAAACAAATCTACCTACGGGTACAAATAAAGTAACCTGAACCTGAACCTGGAGACTGACGAGCCCATGTCCAGTATGTGGTAGAAATTTATTATTCACATGTTCATCATGGAGGAAATTTACTGCTTATATACTAATCTGTTGTGTAATTCAGGTGATGTGCAGTTATGATTGAATGTCTTTCTTCGTCTGTACAATTGCCGCTAATACATGCCCTGAGTGTGACTATGGCCAGTGGAAAGTTACTGCCAGAAAGTTCTCGTACTTGCTTGGCTTGAAAGCTTCTACCAGAAAGTTCTTGTACTTGCTCGGCCAGTTTCTATGTATCCATATAAGGTAATGTGGGGGGGGGGGTGCTCTGGGGGTGCCTTTAAAACCAGAGGCCTCCTTTGTTTGAGCAGAGCAGTGCAGAGACACCAGGTCTGCTTCCCTACTCCTCTCCTGCATGCAGTAATAAAGGAAATTCAACTCGGCAAATCTGTCTGATTATTTTCTCCAGGACCTTATAAGTGGGTTAGAAAATATTCGGTTACAAGTAACAACGGTATCTCGATCCCGTCCAATTCAAATCAAATCAAATCAAACTTTATTGTCATATTGCTGTACATACAACTGTAGTGCAGGCAAGATGAAATTGTGTTTCTTTCGGCATCCATATAAATAGAAGCAGCATGATTTAAGACACACTCACACATAGCTTCACCCCCCCACCCCCACCCCCCCATCCATTCATACATCCCTGAGACATACTTGGGAAAAAAAACCCTAACTAACTATAATATACAAATAATATACAAAATGTCCGTAGGTGCAGTAGTGAGTATGAGAGATTCCGGGTCAACTGTTCAGCATCCTGACAGCTTGTGGAAGGAAGCTGTTGATCAGTCTGGTGGTTCTGCCTCTGATGCTCCGGAATCGTTTACCAGATGGAAGAAGTTCAAAGTGTTTATGCAGAGGGTGAGAACGGTCCTTGACAATGTTCAGTGCCCTGCTCCTACAACGGTTCTGAAAAAGTTCTTGGACAGAAGGGAGGGAGACTCCAATTACCCTCTCAGCCCCCTTGACTATCCTCTGCAGGGCTTTTTTGTCTGACATACTGCAGCTGGAGTACCATGTAGCAATGCAGTACGTCAGAACACTCTCCACCACACCTCTGTAGAAGGTCCTGAGGATGCAGATGGGGAGAGAGGCCTGTTTGAGTTTCCTCAAGAAGTGCAGTCTCTGCTGAGCCCGCTTCCTAATCCCCAAGGAATTCTTGCTCCAGGTCAGGTCCTGTGAGATCTGCACTCTGAGGAACTTGATGTTCTCCACTCTCTCCACTAAACGGCCGCCGATGCTGAGGGGGACGTGCTCAGGCTGTGACCGCCGGAAGTCGATAATCATCTCCTTCGTTTTGTCCACGTTGAGCACCAGACTGTTCTCCCTGCACCAGCCCTCCAGATCTCTCACTTCTTCCCTGTACATTGATTCCTCATCCCTCTGAATAAGTCCCACCACCGTGGTGTCGCCTGCAAACTTAATAATCTGGTTCCCCTCGTGTCTGGATACACAGTCGTGTTAGAAGTGTAAACAACAGTGGACTGAGTACACAGCCTTGAGGGGATCCGGTGCTCAGCGTGACAGAGTTGAAGATGTTGTTTCCAACCCGGACAGACTGAGGTCTCTCAATCAGGAAATCCAGGATCCAGAGACATGTGGCGGTGTTCAGACTGAGAAGGAGTAATTTCTCCATCAGTCTCTGGGGAATAATGGTGTTGAATGCTGAACTGAAATCAATGTACAGGAGTCTGGCATAGGTGTCTTTCTGGTCCAGGTGGGTGATGACAGAGTGTAGGGTGGTGACTATAGCATCCTCCGTGGAGCGGTTTGAACGATATGTAAACTGGAGCGGGTCGTGTGATGCAGGGAGGCAGGCTGTAATGTGTGGTTTGACAAGCCGTTCAAAACCCTTCATCACAATTGGTGTCAGTGCAACAGGACGACAGTCATTCAAACAGGACACAACTGGTTTCTTTGCCACCGGTACAATGATAGAGGTCTTGACGCATCTGGGAATGATGGCCTGACTCAGGGAGATGTTATAAATGTCAGTCAGGACATCCGACAACTCGCTCGTGCAGTCTCGGAGCACAGGTCCTGGGATGTTGTCCGGACCTGCCGCTTTACGTGGGTTGACTCTGGTTAGGGTCCTCCGTGTGTCCGCTGTGTTGATGGCAAAAGCTGGTCCGACCGATGGTGGGGGTGGGCCAGCCCTCCCTCTGATTGTCGAGTTTGATGCTTCAAAACATGCAAAGAAGTCGCTGAGCCTGTCTGGAAGCGAAGCATCGTCATCATCGACCCCCTGCCTAGACTTATAGCCCGTCAGTGTCCGAACTCCCTGCCACATCTGCTTGGTGTTCCTAGTGTCACAGAGGTGTCCCTGAATCAGAATCAGAATCAAAATCAGATTTTCTCCGCATAGGCGTGCTTCGCCGGCTTAATTCCCTTTGAGAGCGCAGACCTGGCTGAGCGGAGGGCGATCCTGTCCTTCGCTCTGAAGGCTGCATCCCTGGCTGTAAGCAGCGAGCGCACCTCTGCAGTCATCCAGGGCTTATGGTTACCCTGCATAGTGATGGTCTTCACTGTAGTGACATCCTCTGTGCACTTCGCGATGTAGCTGGTGACCGTTTCAGCATACTCCTCCACATCTGTCTTGTCTTCCTGGGAGGCTGCTATTTTGAAGACCTCCCAGTCTGTGTGCAGAAAACAGTCTTTCAGTGCAGAGGTTGCACTCTCTGGCCAAATTCTGATTTGTTTCACTGCTGGCCTGCTGCGCTTCAATAAAGGTTTGTAGGCAGGCAGCAGCATCACGGATATGTGGTCAGAAAGGCCGAGGTGGGGGCGGGGTATCGCCTTATATGCATCTGTGTTTGTGTACACTAAGTCCAACATATTCTCTCCTCTGGTCTTAAAGTCTACACATTGTTTAAACTTGGGGAGCACAGTCTTTAAGCTGGTGTGGTTAAAATCCCCCGCAACCACTACAAAACTGTCCGGGTGTGAAGTTTGGATTTCATTAATCGCATTGTGCAGTTCCCCGAGTGCCTTCTTAGCATTAGCGTTAGCATTAGCGCTCGGCGCTATGTAAACAGCCGCTCCAAACACGTTGCTGAATTCCCTCGGCAAATAATGTGGCCGACAATTTACAATAAGGAACTCCGCCAACGGAGAGCAGTGTTTAGACACTAACGTGGCATTAACGCACCAGTTCTTGTTAACATAGATGCATAGCCCACCCCCCCGGCTCTTACCGGAGCTCACCGTTTCCCTGTCGGCACGGAACATCGCCATATCTTCCAGTTGAATGGCCTCGTCAGGGATGTTGTCGTGGAGCCATGTCTCCGTGAATGCAAGCACACAGCAGTCTCTCCACTCTCTCCGGGTTTCTCTCAGCAGACACAGCTCGTCCAGCTTGTTGTCGAGGGAGCGGACATTAGAGAGAAGGAGCGACGGTACCGCTGGTCTGGAGGGGTTAGCCTTTAGCCTAGCATGGATCCCGGCCCTTTTTCCACGCTTTTGCTTGCGTTCGCTCCGCTTACGCTTCCTCCTCTCTCGGGTAGCTTCCAGCGGGGACTCTGCCAGAATTCCATACTGGCGTAGAATGTCCAAATCACAACCAATCGCCGCGATTCTTGCAGCGTGCAGTACCTTGATGTTTAATAATGTCTCACGGTTGTAAGTTTTACATAATGTACGTCTGGGAAGATCAAGACACTCAAAACTCTCACACTCGCTGATGCCAAGAGGGGCTGCTGCGTCCGAGCGCGCTGCCGCCATCTCCCATAATTGCAATAAATTTGTCCGTCTGTACTTGGTGAAACTGTGTGAACCACCATAGGTTCTTTTGTAGAGGGACCCCCTTCTGGTCTTTGGTCCCCTTGTTCAAATTTTTTGCAGGCCCTGGCGAAGTGGTGGAACAGACCGCACTTTCCACAGTGCTTCCCCCTTGCTGGACAGTCTCTTGCCTTGTATCGGTGCCCAGCAGACCCACAGCCATAACACCTTGGCGTCCCAGGGGCGGACCTCACTTTGACAGCGGCAGGATATTCCTCATCACTCACGCTGTCTTCGCTGTCCAGGTCCGCGGCCAGTGCCTTCCACTATTTCTCATCCCTCCGCAGCTTCTCATCTTCACCGAGATTTTTGGCCAGCTTATCCGCTGCCTCGTACTGCTGCACTAACTCCAGGGCGTTGACCAGTGTCAGTTCCCCGGTGAATGTCAGGAGACGTGTCCTCGCGGAGGAACTGAGAACATGTTCCGCCAGCTGGCTGCAGACTATTTCTTCCTCTAAAATGCCAAATTGGCACTCTCCAGCCACCTGGTGCAGGTTAGATAGATAGATAGATTTGTTTATTTGACAGGGACAGTGCAATAAACATAGACAATTAATCAATGACAATCAATCTGATGTGTTGTACAGAGTGTATAGCTATTAGCTAATTTGCAACGAAATGTTGCACCGACTCCCCTGGCCACTGGCATCACTGTCGAAACTGGATTCTTCTTACTATGGTGTTTTCCGGGGCGTGAAAATAACCCGCCATTAATTGTACCACATCATCAAAATTATTGCCACCTCCTAGTGTACTAAGAATTCTCTGGCCCTCAGTTCCGAGATTATGGACCAGGATTGCCTTTGCACGCAGCTTTTCGAGCTTGCCAAGGTTAAGAGCGACAAGATAGTTCTTAAAGGCTGCATACCACCTGGCCCAGGGCACGGGCAGCTCTCCCGGAGCCTCCAGAAATGGCCAAAAAGCAGTAGCGGCTCGCTCCATACCTTGAATCCTCATGGCCAAATGTTGTGTCCGTAAAAGAGGAGGAGGCGAAGAGACAGTTTATACACTTTATTAACTAAGAACAGGAACCAAACAGGAGTCTCTCCGTACAGGTCAAGGGTCCACAGCAAAGAGGCAGAGACTCTTCCGCCATGGCCTGTTATACTCCCCGTGACGCCACCACTGGAAAGGTGGGGCGTCACCTCCCACTACACCCAGGGCGCTGCCATATTGGTACAATCAACTTAACATCTAACAGTGTGGCTGTTGACTCTTCCTCCTCAGAAAGCTAACTGCTGGCACCAGCATGCTCTTTTCAGGCCAAACAATATGTTTTTTTTTTCCACAATATTTTTTATTGAACCTTTTTTTTACAAACATGGCACAAACAGTCAAACACTAACACTAAAGTAATTTAAAAATTAAAAAAAACCACTAACAACAACAACAACAAAAAAATGTACTAAAAACAACAACAACCATTAACAAAAGCAAGTCAACAACAATGCTCCTCTTTTTAGTCTAGGTAATCTATTACATAAGAATACATAATATACATTCACCAGTTTGGAATTTGCAAGGTCCACACATATCATTCACCTTCTTCTTCAGAAGTTATGTTTAATTTCTTTACATAATCAATGAAAGGTCTCCATATATTCTCAAACACATTTTCCTTTAATTTCAGTATATATATTATTCTTTCTAGTGGAAGGTTTGTTAACATCTGTCTTAACCACTGAATCACATCTGGTCTATGAGTCTTTTTCCACAGTAGTGCAATACATTTTTTGGCATTAAGCAAATAGAGGTCTATGAATGCTCTTTCACTCTTATTAAAATTATGTTTTTCTGGATACAGACCCAACAAAAACAGTTTAGGGTTCAATGTGAATTGTTTTGAAATTATTTTTTCAACTGTTACCCTCACCTCTTCCCAAAACATTTTGATTTTTCTACATTCCCATAAACAGTGAAATAGGGTTCCTTTACTTTCCATACATTTTGTGCATGTATCTGGTATGTTTTTGTTATATCTATTTAACTCCACTGGTGTAACATACATCTGCATTAACCATTTAAAATGTATCAGTTTAAGACGTACATTTATTGATTTGGTTTGAGCTTCTGCACAAGCCATTTCCCCTTGTTCCTCTGAAATTTCAATTTGCAGGTCTTCTTTCCAATAATTCAGTCTTTTCTGTGAGTTTTCACTTGAGAATAGTGTCAGTGAGTTATAAAACTCTGAAATAATACCCTTTCTCTTACTATCTTTCGTCAAAATTTTTTCCAAGGATGAATGGGCAGCACGGTGGCGCAGTGGTTAGCACAGTGGCAGCACAGCAAGAAGGTCATGGGATTGATTCCACCCTTGACCATCGTGGGTTTGATCCCACCCCCAGACCATCGGTGACCCTTCTGTGTGGAGTTTGCATGTTCTCCCCGTGTCTGCGTGGGTTTACTCCGGGTACTCCGGTTTCCTCCCACAGGCCAAAGACATGCAGGTGAGGTTAACTGGCATCAACTGGGGATTCTAAATTGTCCTTAGGTATGACTGTGAGAGTGAATGGTTGTCTGTCTGTGTTGGCCCTGCGACGGACTGGCGATCTGTCCAGGGTGTACCCTGCCTCTCGCCCAAAGATGCTGGGATAGGCTCCAGCCCCCCCGCGACCCGTAAAAGATTAAGCGGTAGAAGATGGATGGATGGATGGATGAACAAGTAGGTCGGGTGAGAGCATTATTTTGATTTGATTGAATAAAATTTCTAAGCTGAAGATATTTAAGAAAATGTGTTCTATTAAGATTGAATTTAATCCTCAGTTCTTCAAAAGACATTATGTTATCTGAACGTGACAAATATAAGTCTTGAATCTTTTGAATCCCTTTTAAATTCCATACTTTAAATACAGCATCCGCTCTCCCTGGTGTAAAATATTGATTACCCCATATAGGGCTAAATTGTGACAGTAAGTGTGGTTCTTTTAAATATTTTTTGGTTTCACACCATATTTTGATCATGTGCTTTACAATTGGATTTTTAACTTGTTTCTGTAATTTTTTAGCCGAGTCTGAGTATATGAATAAGGGAAGAGGTAAAGGTAAATTGTATGATTCCATCTCCGTCCAGTGAGGGAGATCATTTGATGAAAAATAATATGTCATAGACCTCAGTTGTGCTGACCAGTAATACAACATAAAGTTGGGACATTTCAGACCTCCACGATCAAATGGTAAATATAGTAAGGACAAACGTAATCTAGCCTTCCTATTGTTCCATATAAATTCCACTAACTTTTTTTTAATTCTTGAGATTAGATCTGAAGGTGGTGGTAAAGGAATGTTTTGAAATAGATAAAGTATTTTTGGTAAGATATTACTTTTAAGTATATTAATTCTCCCGATCATCGACATTGGTAGTGACATCCATCTCTGAAGTAACTCATTAATATCTGTCATTAAGGCTTCATAGTTGGCACTGGCGACTGATTCTAGCTTAGGCAAAATTTGAATTCCTAAATATTTAAACTGATTTACAACATTAAATTGATTTACCTCAGGAGCTGGGTGATTTCTCTGGGTCTCATTTAGCATTAATATTGAGGATTTTGTTTTATTTATTTTATATCCTGATATTTCCCCAAAGTTCTTTATTAAATTTAACAAGGTCGGAATTGATTTTTTAAAATTTGACATAAACAAAATTATGTCATCGGCATACAGGGAGATTTTATGTTCTGTTGGTCCTACTTTAATTCCATATATTTGTGGATGTAAACGTACTGCCATCGCTAAAGGTTCAATTGCCATAGTAAACAATAAAGGTGAAAGTGGACAGCCTTGTCAACATCCTCTATTGATTTTTATTGATTTTGAGATATTGCTGTTTGTTAGGATTTCTGCTGTAGCATTATTGTATATTATCTGGACCCATTTTATGAAATTATTTCCAAGTCCAAACCTTTGTAGGACTTCAAAAAGAAAGGGCCATTCGACCCTATCAAAGGCCTTTTCGGCGTCCAATGATAGGAGAGCTGTATCCGGTGCTTCTTTATTAGAATAGATAATATTAAATAGTCTTCTTACATTATGGAAGCCTTGTCTTCCCTTTATAAAGCCATTCTGATCTCGGTTAATAATATTTGGTAATATTTCTTATAGTCGTTTTGCTAAAATTTTACAGATTATTTTAGGATCAGCATTTAATAGACTTATTGGTCTCATGTTTTCACGTTTATTAGGGGGTTTACCTGGTTTTGGCAACAGTATAATTAAGGCATTATTCATGTATGGTGGTAAATTACTATTCTGAAATGCTTCTAAAACCATTTCCAAAAGTGGTTTTATTAATTTATTCTTAAATTTTTTATAGAGGTCAACTGGAAGACCATCTGGTCCTGCTCTTTTTCCTGATTTCATATTATCAATGGCTAGCCCAACTTCTTCTTGACTACAAACAATATGTTTTAATATAAATTTCTAGTTGTTATTATCAGACTACAAATTATTGTGACCATTATAATCAAAATAAAAATCTGATGTGATGACTACCATGTTTAGTTTTTACTTTGCTACTTTCTTTGACGGTAAACATCGCTTAAGCCTTATTCACGCCATATTTCTCCTCTAGTCCCCTTTGGGTAGAAAACAACAATAAGACGACTGCGTGAATCTGAGAAATCCTTTCATCAGAGAAAGCCGAGGAGAAAAGTTAAAAAATGTCTTGTCTGTGGTGGACAAACAACCTGGCTCAAGGGAATGGATTTCCGTTTTTGGTCCTGCCAGTCAATGAGCCTGATTTTTCTTCTTGGCAGAGGTTTTTTTCTTCCTGGTCAGTAGTAGTTTTGGCTACAGCGCAGTAGCTGAGCAGTTGTAACTGTGTGATGTTGTCCAGACAGGTTGGTCCGCTTCAGTATGAAGTTCAGTGTGAATGAGAACCAAACCAAACGAAGGTGTGAAAACTCTCAGCATTCCCCGCCCAATCCACTTTGCCAAAGTCTTTACTTAAGTGGTGCTCTGGACAAGAAAGCAAGCAAACTTACCCCAAAAACCAGTTGACATTTATAAGAGAAATATAAATGTCAACTGGTTGATTTGAATACTTCACTTGAATGTTTAGCTGTTAATGTATGTCTCTCTCCGGTAATGAATTTCAACATTGCAGTAGTGTACAACCCACCATCACACAACTCTTCCTTTTATAATGAATTAAGTGATCTGGTTAAACAACTTGAGAAGAACAGAGAAACAATAATTCATGGTGACTTTAATATCAACTGGTCTGATAAAAAAGACAAACAAAAACTGAAAAGCCTCATGACTAAATTTAATTACCAGCAAATCATCAAAGGACCCACCAGGATAACCAAACAATCCAGAACACTTATTGACATGGTATTTACTAATAAACCAGAACGAATAACCAGAACCTATAATCTTGTAACTGGTCTCTCAGATCATAACATGGTTCTTGCTGTCAGGAAACTTACTAAAAAGCGACTACAGTATTTTGGGGGAGTCGATATTGACAAATCAAATTTTATTATCCCCAAATCAAAAAATGAGGAGTTTGAACATTACTTAGAGAATCAAAATTGGGAGCAGCTCATGGCAACATGTGAAGTAGATGATTGTTGTAATTTTATAACTGCAACAATCACAAAGTCTATAGAAAAATTTTCAAAGCAAATTAAAAGTAGACAACAGAAGATTAGCCTACCATGGTTAAATAATGAAATAAGAAAACTTATGAAGAGGCGAGACTATGCACTGAAAACATCACTAACCTCCAAACTACAAAATGATCACCTTGTGTACAAAAGTTTAAGAAATAAAGTGGTACATGAGCTGCGAAAATCAAAAATAGCTTATTACAATAAACTGATAGATCATGCAAAGGGTAACAACAGTTCCCTATGGAGGCATTTAAATAACTTAACTAATAAAAAAAACGATCAGAAGGGGGTAAAGGAACTTAGAATCAATGGCAAGACCGTCAGTGACAAGGCTACTTTGGCAAATGAATTTAATTCACACTTTGTGGGCTCTGTGGAAGACTTAACAAAAATTTTTGTGCTGCCAAATGTGCTCAACAACACAAATTCCATACTTCCAACAGATACTTTTCACATCGATGAGGTAAATGAGAAGTTAATTGCTGGTATTGTTAAAACACTGTCAAACTCAAAAACTAATGATATCTACAATATGAGCACCTCCTTTCTCAAAATGCACAGCAAAATATTAATCAAACCACTGACTCATCTCATTAATCTCTCCATTAGGTCTAGTACATTTCCATCTGGCTGGAAAAAAGCTGTCGTCATACCAGTTCATAAATCAGGCAGTAAAGACGATATATGCAATTACCGCCCAATCTCTATCTTACCAGTCCTATCTAAGGTTCTTGAAAAAGTTGTAGCTACACAGCTGATAGACTACTTACAAGACAGTCAACTTCTTCATCCACATCAATTTGGTTTTAGACCAGGATACTCAACAGAAACAGCAAATTGTTGCCTTATTGAAAACGTCAAACAGTCCTTGGACAGGGGTAATGTGGTAGGAGCTGTTTTTCTAGATCTCAAAAAGGCTTTCGATACTGTAAACCACAGTTTGCTTTTATCCAAAATGGTATCTTTTAACTTCTCCCCAAATACATTAGAATGGTTTGCATCTTATCTCCAGAATAGAGAACAGTGTGTAAAAGTTCACCAGGATAAATCCTCATTTTTAAACAACCGCATGGGTATCCCACAAGGGTCCATTCTTGGTCCTTTACTTTTCAGCATTTTTATTAATGACTTGCCGTTACACTGCTCAGCTGCAACATGCCAACTTTATGCAGATGATGCAGTTATTTACACAGCTGCCAAGACTCCAGCACAGGCTGCAGATGTACTGTCTACAAGTATGGTTGATGTCCAAGAGTGGCTCCTCAAGAACCATCTATTGCTGAACCTTCAGAAAACAGTCTCAATGTGCTTTTCAATCAAAAAATGTAACCTGCAACATTTTAAAGTTAATATACATGATCATGACATCAGTTTAGCTACAGAATTCAAATACCTTGGCATTGTACTAGATCCTCAACTCAAATTTAATCTTCATATAAAGAAAATTTCAAAAACAGTAAAAAAAATCTGAACTGCTTTAAATTAATTAGATATTACATACCTTACGAAGCAGCTGCACTGTATATGCATTCTATGGTTTTTTCTCATATATCATACTGTTTGACAGTCTGGGCTCAAGCAGCCCCTTCCACAATAAGACATATAGGTTCATTATATAATCAAACCCTAAAAATCTTGGACAAAAAGCCCATTAGGTGGCATCACTGTAATGTTTTAAAAAAATACAACCTATTGAGTTTTGAGAGCTTCATTGACCTCTGTCTTCTGAAATTAACGTTCAAATGTTTCCATAAATCAGCACCCGAGCCACTTGCTGGTTTCGTCCAAAGACAGGACAGCAGCAGAGCCACCAGGAGTTCTGTTAACAATAACTGTAAAATATTCCACCGCAGAACCACATTTGGACAAACAGCTTTCTCTATAAAGGGCAGTCACATCTGGAACACAATGCCAAATGAAATTAAAATAATAACGGACTTTAAAACATTCACTAAAAATGTTAAAAACTGGCTGAAAAATAAACAAGAATGTACTCATGTATGAATTATTTGTCTGCAAAGTGAGAGTGAATGAAGGGAAGGAATAAATGTGTTTGTTTATAGTGAGTGACGGAGGGAGGGAGGCCTGAAATAGGCAAATGTGAGTTATGTTATATGTGTTAAATGTGAGTCAGGCTGTTATATTTGTGTATTTATAATATTTTATAATATATGTGTATTTATAATATTTATGTTAAATGTGAGTCAGGCTGTTATATTTGTGTATTTATAATATTTATAATATTTATAATTGTGTATTTATAATTTTTCTGCATTGATGTATGTGGTTATTGTGTATATTTTTTATCTTGATTCTTTTTTCTAAAGCCCATCCAGGGACAAGAGTTGCAAATTAGCTAATAGCTATACACTCTATGTGCAACACATCAGATTGATTGTCTTTGATTAATTGTCTATGTTTATTGCACTGTCCCTGTCAAATAAACTAATCTACTACTAATATTCCAGCCCACAGCTTTGAAGATCTGAATCAACATCCTTGCCTTTTGTCATGTTGATTTGGAGATTAGCATACAAAATGAGGTGATAATGGCCCACTTTTCTACTGTTTCCTGAAGCTGCTACCGCCCACTGAGAGGCGCAAACGCTCATGAGCCAATATATGTTTGAATACACATAACCTGAGGAAATCCGGCTTTTTTGTTAATCAATTGTTCTCTGCCATGCAGGGCTTCACTTTTGTTTGCGTGGGGGTGGAAGGGGGAGGAGTGGGTGTTTCCAAGCTTCTCCTCCTCCTCCTCCTTGTGAGGGAGAGAGGAGAAAAAAAAAAAAAAAACTTGACCAGCCCCTTTTCCATTCCCATAGATCTTGTTACAGAGACTCCAGCTCCGAGACATCTGCTCCGCTATTAAACAACGGCGCGCGTACCCGCAGCTGTTGCGACCAATCCCGTGTCCCGCGGAGTGCCCTCCTCCTCCTGCCCCGGACCCCAGGACTGCTCTCTCTCTCTCCCTCTCCCTCTCTCCGTTGTTTGCGTTAATGCGGTGATCATGAGCACCCACGGTGCGTGTGCCCTCCGCGTCTCCCGGCTGTAGCGCGCCCCTGCCCCATCTCTCCCCGTGGCACCGAGCGGCGGCGGCGGAGCGAACGGCGACAGCCACCCACCGGTGCCACCGAGCCGCGCGTTTCTTTTCGTCCGTGCGCTCCGTTGGCCGACCCTGGCCGTGCGCCCTCGCATCCTCTCTGCCACGGGCTGCCGCTGCTCTTCGTGGGGACGACGTTAGGACGGATGAAGAGCGCGCAGACCTGCGTGTCCGCTGCTTAACCGGCGGGATATTTAGACTGGCGTCTGTCCTCCTGCAGCCCTTTCTTGTTTTGCTTTCTGAAACCATGGAGTCAGTGGAGAAGGAGTGCGGAGCGCTGGGTGGATTATTCCAGGCCATCGTGAACGACATGAAGGTAAAACACTTAGGATAAAGTAGGGATATAATTCCACTTTTGTGTTTCTGAAAAGGCGGCTGGTTGGACGGATATGCAGTTTACTGCCTTTGTCTCTTCTCGCCGGGTCCTCCCCCACTTTGGAACACGGCTGCGGGACGGAGTGGAGGATGAAACGTGTTTCCTTTTGTTTTCGGTTATGTGCAGCAGGTCTGTGTGTGTCATGGGTGCAGTTTACACGGAAGCACTTTGTTGCCCCCAAACTAGTTTCCGCGCGGGCACAGGACGAATTCAGGCCGCCAGTCCAGCTGGAGCATCAAAGGCAGGAGGGCTGATGATGGAATGGGAATAAAATGTGCGAGAGACGTGCAGTCATCCCACTCCAGACATGATGTACAGCAGCTTGACCCCAAACAACTGTCCATTTTTTTCTTTATCTCAGCCTTGGCAGGCTTCTAGATTAAGTGGAATCAGCTTCACAGCTTAAACCCCTGAACAGAGATATTGATTGTGTTGCCCGATTTGCCAAATCTACTGAATCCAAGTTAATAAATAATTTCTCTAGCGGTAACTCCATGTCAGACATCTATTATGGCTCACATGAAAGTGTGTGTGTGCTGGGGGAGGGGTTACGTCCAGGAAGTTGGATCGGGGTGGTCTGTTGTTGTTCATGACAACAGATGGAAAGTGTGAACGCGTTCATCAAGGCTGGATGCGGCTCCCAGGTCTCACAGTCCAGGATCTCCTCCTTGCTACGAAGTGTTGATAACGTGGACCAAGTCAAGCATCAGGCAGCACAGATCCCTCATTGATTTCTGGCGGCACAGGCCCGCGTTGCCTTTGGATCGACTATTTGTGGACCCTTCCATTAGTCAGGCTCCAGTGAAACCAGCTCTCTGCTGCTGGCAGCACCGGTTTTGCTTTCACGTGTTTCCCGTTTGTGTTGTGCTTGCGCCAGGGCCCGAGAGAGAAGGGGGCTCTTAGAAAGAGGGCAGTCTGTGTATTGATAAGCGGCACAGACGAATGAGGCCGAAGCCCTTAGTCAGCACAGTATTGATGTCCACTGCGTGAGACAGACATCTGACCTCATTCCTGCCGCCCGACTGTCCTGCAAGCCTGCGGGGCCAGCGTTACCCAGCGGGACCAGCGTTACCCAGCGGGAGCAATGCAGAAGCAGAGAGTGTTAACAGTGTTAGATATGATAACCAATACTAAGCACTTAGAGAACTTGTAGCCGCTTGTGCTTTGTAATGTGCAGACAAACATGGTGGTAAAAGCTTCACCTGTTGGTTATGTAACAGTGTGAAACTACAGGAAAAGGATAGAAGATGGTAAAATGTAAAAAAAAAAAACCCACATTGAATAAGACTGAAAATCAGAATTACATTAGTACTGAGTGCTACAGAGAGATGGAGAACATGACTGCCAGCCATTGTGTGTGGCAAAAGCAAGCACCTTTGCAAATGTCTTTGAACAACACTATCAACCGGCTCCAAGGATAATGCTTTTAGCCTCAGTTTCCTTTGACAGACATACCGTGGGAGGACGAGTCTCCCTCTTCTCTTTTCGCCCCACCTTAGCTTACTTCGCTGAATGATTTAGGGCGTGGATGGAGCTGAAAACATGTGCCCACCCGTGTAACTGTTTTGTTCTTATTCAGCCCTCAGCTGTCTTGGCAGGCATCCCTCCAGGCTCTGGATGTCACAGACCCCGCAAGCTAATTAGACACCTGTTGAAGCCAAGGGCGAACGCTGAGGCTGAGAGGTTCATGGAGAACATTTTTTTTTCCCTTTGAGAGCAGGGCTCTTTAATCACTTTGTAAGGTGGGGGTCTTTATTTGAGATACCCTGGCAGTTAAACAGTGCCATTACCAGAATGAAGGTCGTATTGGGGGTGACGCACTGGCCAAGACTCTTTCATGATTGCATGCTGGCTATATATAGTCATGGATGTGTAACCCCTTTTGGCGCATCTCTATCAGAGAGACACGTGAAGGTTGTGCCCTTCTTCTCCTTACTCCAGGGCTCCAGCTCTTCCACTAATGGGATCTAACCTCAGATGTGTTTTATGTTTGGCGTTCACGGGCCACGGCAGCGTGTGATGATCCTGGGGTAAATCTAATCCAGATTCCTCAAAGACAAGCCCAGACTACCTACCCTGTCCACAGAAACACTCATCACACTAGGGCTCACCCAGTTTGTGCACGGAAAGGTGACGTGCAAACATGTGAGGGAGGGTAGTGATTAAGCAGGGCAATTATGCTGACCTTTTTAAAGACAAGTCAGTACGTGGAGCCGATTAAAAAAAAAAAAAAAATCTGATTCTAACCCTGGGGTAAGAAGCCAAGCTCTTCTTGACGTATCCTTAATTGGTTTTCATTTTAGTGTTGAGAAAAAAAGTACTTCTGCTAAAACTGACTCTAAATGTACAGTTTTAGAGAGAACATAATGTCATGTGGGTGTGTCGGAACAGTCGTATGTGTGGGTGCTTTAGTGTTTGTTTGTCTCAGTTCTTTTCTTTTCTCGTCACCAGAGCTCTTATCCTGTGTGGGAAGACTTCAGTGCCAAGGCCACAAAGCTTCACTCTCAACTCAGGTGAGAGGTTGTTCCTGTGAAAAGGGAAAATCTCTCCTACAAGATTCCGGTGCAGTTTCCCCACACTTCTGATACAGTCACAGTGGACTGAACCCATTTTATTTACAGGACCACAATTCTGGCTGCAGTGGCCTTTTTAGACGCCTTTCAGAAGGTGGCGGACATGGCAACCAACTCTAGAGGTGAGGATGATGTTCAGTTAATTTATGGTCACACACAATGTAGGAAAAAGGCAGAAAAATAACAGTAGTAACTGGCACTGACTACACTGATTTGTTGTCTTCATGGCATGTTGCACATGGATTAAACGTTTCGTGTTTCTGATTTTCTTTAAATTGCTTGTGAAATCTGAATTGTGCTTGAGCCGCTCTGCAATTAGATTCAACTTTTAACATGATTATAAGTGGGACTTCACATTAGACTGAGCCCAGAGGCCAAGTGCTTGTGGAATTCAGCAGTGGCCCGTATCTCATAGAAGTGTGGAAATGTCTTGGCTCTAAGATGCATCTTGTGCAGGCTTCTGCTTTGATGCACGGCATTAATATTCAAGTTTTGTGGACTGTTGTTGCTGTGTTGATTCTTTAGCACCTCCTTGGCAGTGCAGAAGCCCGCCCACAGCGCTGTCTGATTGGTCAGATCAGTGCAGTCAAAGCACAGAAGCAGCACTATTAACGACTAGTGCGATCAATTAATACCTTATTTATTTTTTTTTTTTCCACAATATCTTTATTGAACCTTTTTTTTTTTTTTTAACAAACATGATACAAACAATCAAACACTAACACTAAAGTACTACAAAAAAAAAAAAAAAAATGCACTAAAAACACCAACAACCACCAACAAAATCAAGTCTTCAACAATGCTCCTCTGTTTAGTCTAGACAATCCAATACATAAGTATACATATTATGTTCACCAGTTTGGAATTTACAAGGTCCACACACATCATTCACCTTCTTCTTCAAGAGTTATGTTTAAATTTTTTACATAATCAATAAAAGGTCTCCATATATTCTCAAACACAATTTCCTTTGATTTCAGTATATATGTTATTCTTTCTAATGGAAGGTTTGTTAACATCTGTCTTAACCACTGAGTCACATCTGGTCTATGAGTCTTTTTCCATAATAGTGCAATACATTTTTTGGCATTAAGCAAACTGAGGTCTATGAATGTTCTTTCACTTTTATTAAAATTATGCTTTTCTGGGTACAGACCCAACAAAAACAGTTTAGGATTCAATATGATTTGTTTTGAGATTATTTTTTCAATTGTTATCCTCACCTCTTCCCAAAACATTCTTATTAATCTACATTCCCATAAACAATGAAATAGGGTTCCTTTACTTTCCATGCATTTTGTGCATGTATCTGGTATATTTTTGTTGTATCTATTTAACTCCTCCGGTGTAACATACATCCGCATTAACCATTTGAAATGTATCAATTTAAGGCGTGCATTTATTGATTTGGTTTGAGCTTCTGTACAAGCCAATTCCCATTGTTCCTCTGAAATTTCAATTTGCAGATCTTCTTTCCAGTAGTTTAATCTTTTCAGTGAATTTTCACTTGAAGATAGTGTCAATGAGTTATAAAACTCTGAAATAATACCCTTTCTTTTACTATCTTTCATCATCATTTTTTCCAAGGATGAATAAATAGGTCGAGTGAGAGCTTTATTTTGATTTGATCGAATAAAGTTTCTAAGTTGAAGATATTTAAAAAAATGTGATCTATTGAGATTAAATTTGATCCTCAGCTCTTCAAAAGACATTATGTTGTCTGCACATGGCAAATATAAATCCTGAATCTTTTGTATCCCTTTTAAATTCCATACTTTAAATACAGCGTCCGCTCTCCCTGGTTTAAAATATTGATTACCCCATATTGGACTAAATTGTGACAATAACTGTGGTTCTTTTAAAATAGTTTTTAGCTTCACACCATATTTTGATCATATGCTTTACAAATGGATTTTTAACTTGTTTTTGTAATTTTTTTGCCGAATCTGAGTATATGAATATGGGAAGAGGTAAAGGTAAATTGTATGATTCCATTTCAGTCCAGTGAGGGAGATCATTTGATGAAAAATAATATGTCATAGACCTCAGTTGTGCCGACCAATAATACAACATAAAATTTGGACATTTCAGACCTCCACGATCAAATGGTAAATATAATAAAGACAAACGTAATCTAGCCCTCCTGTTGTTCCATATAAATTCCACTAACTTTTTTTTAATTCTTGAGAATAGATCTAAAGGTGGTGATAAGGGAATGTATTGAAATAAATAAAGTATTTTAGGTAAAATATTACTTTTAAGTATATTGATTCTCCCGATCATCGACATTGGTAGTGACATCCATCTCTGAGTTAACTCATTGATATCTGACATTAAGGCTTCATAGTTGACACTGGCGACTGATTCTAGCTTAGGCATAATTTGGATTCCTAAATATTTAAACTGATTTACAACATTGAATTGATTTACCTCAGGGGCTGGGTAATTTCTCTGGGTCTCATTTAGCATTAATATTGAAGATTTAGTTTTATTTATTTTATATCCTGATATTTCCCCAAAATTCTTTATTAAATTCAACAAGGTTGGAATTGATTTTTTTAGATTCGACATAAACAAAATTATATCATCGGCGTACAGGGAGATTTTATGTTCTGTTGGTCCAACTTTAATTCCATATATTTGTGAATGTAAACGTATCGCTATCGCTAAAGGTTCAATTGCCATAGTAAACAGTAAAGGTGAAAGTGGACAGCCTTGTCGACATCCTCTATTGATTTTTATTGGTTTTGAAATATTGTTATTTGTTAGGATTTCTGCTGTAGCATTATTGTATATTATTTGAACCCATTTTATGAAATTATTTCCAAGTCCAAACCTTTGTAGGACTTCAAAAAGAAAGGGCCATTCAACTCTATCAAAGGCCTTTTCGGCGTCCAATGATAGGAGAGCTGTATCCGGTGCTTCTTTATTAAAATAAATAATATTAAATAGTCTTCTTACATTATGGAAGCCTTGTCTACCCTTTATAAAGCCATTCTGATCTCGATTAATAATATTTGGTAAAATTTCTTGTATTCGTCTTGCTAAAATTTTACAGATTATCTTAAGGTCGACGTTTAATAGGCTTATTGGTCTCATATTTTCACATTTATTAGAGGGCTTACCTGGTTTTGGCAGCAGTATAATTAAGGCATTATTTATGTATGATGGTAAATTATTATTTTGAAATGCTTCTAAAACCATTTCCAAAAAAGGTTTTATTAATTTATTCTTAAATTTTTTATAAAGGTCAACTGGAAGACCATCTGGTCCTGCACTTTTTCCTGATTTCATATTATCAATGGCTAGCCCAACTTCTTCTTGACTAATTTTAGACTCCAATATCTCCCTGTTTTCATTTGGAATACACGGTATAGATAGTTTGTTCAAAAACCCATTTAGTTTTGTTAAATCAGGTTCATTTTTGGTATCATATAATTTTTCATAGTAATCTCTAAAGGCTCTATTAATTTCTAAAGGATCTATAACTACCTGTCCATTACTTATAATACTGGTTATTGGTGTTTTAATTTCCAATTGTTTAATCTGCCATGCTAATAATTTTCCTGATTTTTCACCTTGTTCATAAAAAGATTGTTTCAATCTTAGAAGACTCGAGGCAGCTCTATTCGCTGATTTTTTGTCGTATTCAGCTCTCAAAATCAGTAATTCATTCTCCAACCTTGGATCTCTTCCTGCATACACTTTTTCCTGAAGACTTTTTATTTTATGTTCCAATTTAGCTCTCTCCTCTCGAGTCTTCTTAGATTTTGATCCTGTATAACTAATAATATGTCCCCTAATAAAAGCTTTGAAAGCCTCCCACTTTACACATGCTGATGTTTGTGTAGTATTGATGTCAAAGAACTCGTCTATCTGTTTTTCTATATACTTGACAAATTCCTCATCCTGAAGCCATTTATGCTGAAATTGCCATCTGCCTGATTCCTTTGTCAATTTTTTATCTACATATATTAGACAACAGGGTGCATGATCAGAGATCACGATGTTATCATAAAAGCAGTTTTGAATCTTGGACCTTAATTCTGTGGAAATCAAAAAATAATCAATACGTGAGAATGTCTTGTAGGTACTGGAATAACAAGAATAGGCTTTAACTTGTGGTTTCATTTCTCTCCATATATCTAACAATCTCAATTCTTTCATAAAATGATTAATAGTCATCCTACATCCAATGTGCGTACAATCCAGTCCTGTTGATCTATCCACACCTGGATTCAATGTACAATTAAAATCCCCTGCTATTATATGTTGCCCTGTAAGTGATGATAAGATGAGAAATAAATTAGCAAAGAACTTCTGATCATCTATATTGGGACCATATAAGTTCACAAGATTTATATTTTCTAATAGCAAAGAACCTTGAATGATTACATATCTTCCAAATTTGTCTCCAATTACATTTTTCACTTGAAAAGGAACTGATTTATGTATGAGAGTCATAACTCCCCTGGCTCGGGATGAAAATGAAGAGGTGAATACACTTCCCTGCCATCTACTCCTAATTCTTTTAACATCCTCCTCTATCAGATGAGTTTCTTGTAAAAACACAATTCTTGAACCCATGTCCTTTATTTTATTCATAACTTGTTTAAGTTTTTTTAAATTTTGTAGACCTCTGCAATTCCATGAAGTTAAATTAAGATTAACACTTTGGTCCATGATCAATAGAGAGTTTGGGATTACCTTGCAGTGTAAACATGCTCATACAGAGAAGCAAAAACATGAGTGGTTGAACATTCATCCTACAAACTACACACAAACAAATTTCCCCTTCCCACACTTGTGGCAAACCCCCCAAAATCAAAAGAAAAATTCTGTCTCCCGATATAGCCATCGACCGTTCCACACCCACGGGGAACAGCCTAAGCCACTCCTTCTTCATCCTCCCAATCACCCTAACTCTACTGCTTTTAATGACGTAACATTAACTCTCCTCTGTAGTTTTCCAACTTAACTCCAAAATTTTTAACAACTTTGTACATCATAGTTTTTTTTTTTGTTTGTTTTGTTTTTGTTTTGTTTTTTTAATATATAATACAATCTATATTTTGTAAACTTACTATTTACTTCAAGTCAGTCAGATGCCTGTGCAAATGCTTAATTATTCTACCTTATATTTTGTTCATGCTTAGCTCCCACCAGTCTCTTCTTCTTCTTTGATCTTCTTGATGAACTCCTGCGCCTCCTCTGGGGTCTTGAAGATGTGGGTTCTGCCCTCATACGTGGTCAGCAGTCTCGCAGGATAGATTACACCATGACGAATCCCAAGGTTGCGCAGCTCCTTACGTACGGGATCAAACTGCTTCCTCAATTGCTGGATTCCTGTGGCCAAATCTGGGTAGAACCGCACCTGCTGGTCCTGGTGTTTAATCTCTCCTTTAGCACGTGCAGCGTTGAAGATCTTCATCCTGTCTCTGTTGCTAAGAAACTTCATAATTAAGGTCCTCGGCGGTCCCTTATCTCTCCGTGGGCCAATACGATGTGCTTTTTCCAGAACCACTGCTGATTGCAACTCCTCGCTGCCCAGCACCTCCGGAATCCACTTTTCCAGAAAGGAACATACGTCCCGACCTTCTGATTCCTCTGGAAGACCCACCAGCCTCAAATTATTCTGTCTCGACCGAGATTCCAAATCCAAAATATTATCTTCCAGAGATTTATTTTTTTTTTCCAAAGTGCGCACCTTTAATTGAAGACGGGTGACGTCATCTTCAGCACTAGCGAGACGGAGCTCCATCTGCGCCGTTCGTTCTACACAGTCACCCAATTCCTTTCTTATTCCTTCCAACGCTGTCATAATCCCATCAAATCTAGAGGAAAAGTCCGCTCTCATTGAACTCATGGCAGCCATCAGCGCATCTGCGCCTCCCCGCGCAGACATCGCACCGTTGCCAGCCTCCTCCGCCATATATGGAGTTTTGTTTGCTGCGTCACAGACCTGAAAGTCCGTTAATTTGGACTGTTTCGGCGGCTCGCTTTTTCCTTTTCCTGGTTTTCCAGCCTTAGGCTTCGCCGACATATCCTCGCCCAAATGCTGAGATACGTTCTGTCCCAAATGAGAGAGTTATTTGCCGATTTTTTTTCTCCAGGAGCAGAGCAGAGCGAGACACGTCCGTCCTACGTGGCAGCCATAACCGGAAGTCTTATTTATTATTTTTAGTGATTTTATTACTTGTGAGACTCCTGAGTTGATGACTGTTGCCAGATTTAATTAAATTTCTTTTTTGTGTAGAAATATGTAGTGAAGATAAAGAAAATATCTAGTGGTAAAAGCTAATATTTCTTTACTTTTTATTAAATATACAAATTCTAAATGCCATAGTCACAATGGACTGACTTATGACCTATTTCGAAAGTCATCCCCAGTTTCATAGTTAAAACTCACAAAGAGCCATATTACAGCAGTCTAGTCAACAGTGTGTTGTCTAAGGTGCAGAGTGCATGGGGGGGGGGGTGTTCAAGTCCATTTTGCCATTACAGCAGTGCAAAAACTAATTTTGCACCAGGCGGAAAGTGTGGAGAGGCTGACCTAATGCTCTTAATTATTCAGAGTGTGGCAGCATGGAATAATAAGCGGCGAACTGAGAGTTTTTAAGGGAGTTTATTATCATTCATCCCGCCATCATAGAACTCACTCCAGCCCTGTGCAGGCGGGCTGGAGCGGGCCCTCAGGCTCTCGTGACGAGACACAGAATGCGTGTCGTCAGAAGCAGTGGTCAGAGAGAGAGAGAGAGAGAGAGAGTTACAGAGCAATGCAGTTTTTATACCCAGTCACAGACAATACATGAAAGGCATGGGACATTTGCATCACAGTGAGAGCAGGAAGCATGAACGTTTGCATTTGAGAGACACACATAACAATAGGAAGATTACTGGCCGGAATTCGCCTCTGCTCCGGAGCTGTAGGACAAAAGAGGTTACAAGGCACATCTACATATTGTTATCAGTCCATAGATCACACTGCTATGTTAATTGGTCCCGCTGAGCGCTCTGCTTGTCCGTGGCTGTTGTGGGGGTTACCCATACAGAGGTGTATTTTGGCACATAACATGCAATAAACCAGTTGCTGTCTTTGCTCTCATTGCCTATAATAATCAGGGGCACAAGCTCAAAGACATAATTATAATATGTCGCCATTTAAATTTGAGGACAAATCCATTTCACGCTGGGGACAAAGTGGGGGCTTGTTCACAAAGTAAAAATGTGTTTAAGGACTGTCCGCTGCCCTGCTCACACTGGGGATCAAGATTCATAAAAGGCTTTAAATAATACAGTGTAATTTATTGTGATTACCAAATAAAGTTGACATCACCCAGGATTTGCTGTGGGAATAAATCAATCAGTCTGTAGCCCTCAAAGATTAATTATCATAATTACACACTGATGAGAGGTGTGCCAGTCTGAGGTTATGCTATTCTTTGTCTATGTCCACAATTTTGACGGACAGAGTTGTAAAAATTCCTTAGGTTATGATCATGGGACAACTACAGTGCTGTCATCTGAACAGCTCAGTGGAACTGCAGAAGAGCAAGCTATTCCTCCAGAAGATCTCAGCACGAGGTCCGTTAATGCTCCTTCTGCTGAATGTAAAATTGTTGTATTTTAACAACAACAACAAAAAAAACCCTAAACTGTAGGGTGTCTTTAGACGAAATCAAATAAAGCCTGCTTCTGCTTTGATTTTGAATCCTTCTGTTAAAAGAATGACGGTGAATGAGGAGAAAAACCTGTCATAAATGAGATAATGCTAGATGTTAGAATTGCGCTCTTTGATGTTGTGGTGGACTGTAGAATCAGCCGCAGGTGACAGCTGTTTCCCAGTGTAGAGCACACTGGTCCTGGTTCACAGCAACATGATATAGTCCAGTGGTAGAGCGCTAATTAATGAATGAAAAGATCAGGAAAGGGATTATGACAGATTTTTTTTTTACAAAATCAGTTTGTCAAAATAACAGAAAAGGGAAAATTCTGACCCTGGTTTTGAATTTGAAATGAATTGCTCTGTGTTTGAATCAAAGCAGAAAATTTTGCATTTGAACCGTTACAGGCGAATCATGAGATTCACCTTTAATGAGTTGAATTCATGAGTTGTGAATCAAATCAAATTGTGAGACTAGTCAAGATTCACACCTGTAGGCAGGTGAAATATTTTGTTATATACATTTACTGTAGTCTCTGTAAAAAGAGAGAATTAATAAACCCCTTATACAGTGCCGGATTAAGGAGGTTGTGCAAAGCAGTTTTTGGGGCCCTCCCACATATTTATGGGAGTATGATATGCAAAATGGCCATGTTTACATGCATGGTAATAAACCGTTTATAATCAGATTTCTGGAGTTATCTGATTATTAAAGTACTGTAGTCATGTAAAAACAATAATCAGATAAAAGGCACTTACTGTGCTACATAAAGTGAAATTACATTAACATACACAGTTTATTGTCCAATAATCCATTTATTCAGTGCATGTAAACATGCCAAATCCAATTACCATTATCCTAGTTATCGGATTATTGTGGGCATGTAGCTGGGGTCACTGATAGATCAGCGTCACCTTCAAGGCCCTAAATTACTAAGGCCGTGGCTATGGCTATGGAACCGTACCCATAGAATTCTTGTTACAGATATGGCTCAAATCTGATTGGCCAGTACAGAGCAGATTAATAGAACTCTGGCCGAGATGAACGATAACACTGGTCAACACCAAATTTATTGTCTAAGTTTTTTTTAGCTGATTTAGGACAATTTTGATGTGCTGAATCCAAAAGTCACATTGGTTTTGCTCAATCAGGTCAACTTTTTGAATTATGGCCGCATGTTGTTTTATACGTTTTTGTTTACGTGTACAGGTATTTTCACTTTATATGATGCAAAATTCTTTTTTATTTCTTGAAATTCTATGAATTTTGAACAATGATGACGTAACATTCAACTTACATGTACTTACCTTTATGTAAAGGTAAGTACATGCACAGTACTAAGTAAGTACAGGTTTTTACTTAGCACCTGATCGAGAGAAACGGATGTCATTTTCAGATTCAGCGGTGCAGAATTTCTTAAATCAGTTGAAAAAACAGACAGCTTACAAAAAAAAATATTTTTGTAACCCTGTGTAATATATGGCATCATCTGAATTGTAGCGGACTGCTCTCATTCATGGCCAAGCAAGGCTGTGGAGTTAAAAAGCTCCTTTAAAGCTCGTAAAAGTTAGCATGTGCTGGATTTAAAAAAAAAAAAAACTGTTCATGAACATAATTTCACGACATTTGGACTAATTTCTCTGATTTTTCAAAACATCTGTAAAAGTCGGTCCAAACGCGATAGTGTGAACCCAGCTTAGTGGGAAAAAAAAATCGCTGTATATGCAGCAGGCCAAACAATACAAAGAGCCGTGGAAGGAGAATAGAAGCCACTGGCTTACATTTGGAGGTTTGTGATTGAAATGGCACTTGGAGAAAAATGTTTCTGCTGTTTGCAGCATTCAGATGTTCTGATATCAGCGTCCTTTTTCTGGCAGCTTTTCAGTCCTTTTCTGGGCCAGTATTCCCAGTGTGTACAAATCTTTAATGCTTCCATGGGTATTTTACAACTCTGATGACCTGGAGCTTCTGTCTGCCGTGACTGACGGATCTTCAGACGGCGGCTCTGCTGGTGCGTCCCGTGTTAGCATTTGTAATGCTAGCAGTTTGACAAACATCTTGTTGTGACTGGAAAGTTGACACTGTCTGTCTGTATTGCAACTTTAAAAAATCCTGCCAATTTAGGAGCTTTTTTTTTTTTTTTAAAACCTTCTTCTCACGTTCCTGTTTTTCTTTCTTCTTGTTTCCCTTTTGGGCGCCGCTATCATACAATCATTCATTCATTCGTCCACAGATTCACTAGCGGCCCACCTCCAACCTTAATCAGATCAAATGTCAACTCTTTACCAGTTAAATTAAGCAGGTGGGACAGACATACACCCCGACAAATAAAAAGTTGATACGCCAAAAACAAACCCTCCAATAAACGTTGGGCATGACAGAATTAGCAAAAAAAAAAAAAGTGTCTCTTTCGGGGCAACAAACCAGCCGGGGCCCCTGGGCTCCGGCCCCGGTAAGCCTTCTTGATAATCTGGGGCCGCCCATATATTTAAAAGAAAAACTGTGGTAAATTTCGACAAAAGCACCGGTTTATTGGTATAAAGTCACAAATGTATGCAAACTTAAGAGGAAAAAAATTGCAGGAATAAAATTGGACATTTATGATAAAAGATGCAATTTTTCCACAGGTGGCAAATTTGTCATATGTAAAAACAATATACATTTGAGAGAAAGAAAAACTCAATTTGAAACAAATGAGAAAAAAACCTAAAATTTGCAAGAAACAAGTCACAAAATAATGTAAATTTTTCAAATTCATTGGAAAAATGATCACATACTACTAGTAAAAGAAGGTGTAGAAAAGTGTAGACTAGAGAGAAAACAAATTTACAAGAGATAAAAAAACCCCAAAAACTTAATAATGACCCCTTGGCTAGTGAAAGGGCTGTGTGGCTACTAACTCTTGAAAACTAGTGGTCACAGTGAGTAGTGAGCACAAAAGTTAATATGAAGCCCTGATTATGTTGGACAAACAGAATGGATATGCATTTTCTACCATAAAGCAGTAGGCTGCCTATCACTGTACCACTCTGCTGCACTAAGACGGCTAAAGAGTGGGCAGCTATGGGGGAGGGAAGCTATAGAGAGAAGTGAAAACCAGACCTTATTGTTTCTTTGGTCTTAATGAGGTCTACTGATCTGCTTTTGTCACGCTGCTAGTGGCAGTGGACAGACTGGGCAGAGAGGCTGCTGATTAACACAGATTTCTTTTGATTTGAGCGTCGAGAGCAGTATGTAGGTCAAAAAAAATCCCGCAAACCCCAGCGAGCATGCAAAGGCTTGTGACACATGCACTCAAACAATTGTACAAGCGAAAAAGCATACTTGCACGCACCCACACTGATGCCTGGTATTCAAAAGGCGACAGCTGGTAGCCGATCACCTGACCTCACAGGTCACATTCCAGCATGTTTTTAAAGAGTTAGCACCAGCTCTGCCTCCTATTGACCACTTACTGCAGGAGAAAAAGTCCAAAGTAGCATTTCTCCTCCTCACACTGTCACCAGTTTCATTCCTACAGACTCTACAGTAACAGTGGAGTTTATTGGCATGTCAGTACATCAAGCTACCTTAAATGATTCCTGATGTGGGTTCAGCAGGATGAAGGTAATAGCGGCGTCAGCACACTGGCTGCTAGCAGCTGACAGCCTGCTTCAATAAACTGGGTACAGGCCATCGTAAGGGAAGGTTTCAAAGGAGAAGTGTAGTAAAAAGAAGGGAAAAGAGTGGAATGATAGATAGACCTCTCAGTCAGGATGGGGAAAAGGGCAAATTGACTTGGGCAAACATCGTGATGTAAATCTGTAGAGAGTATGTCACTTCATACACCATCACAACCATCTGCTTCTATTGCATGTACAGTTTTTATCATCCACCTGTCGAAGGCAAAGGCCGAAGGGGGATTATGTTATGGGGCGGTCCATCCATCTGTCTGTCTGTCCATATGCCCCACTTTTGTGAAATCAGCTCCTGTTCAGTTGTTCTGAACTTGGTACCAGGGTTTGATATACACTGATGATGCACATATTGCAGTTTGTCTCTGATTGGATAATTTTTGCAGGAGTTATAATCCTTGATTTATGATCTCCTATTTCACCTCAGTTAATAGACAGTAACTGTCTTGTGAAATTAACTCCTCCTATAGTTTTGATTCAATTGCTTTGAAACAGGATACCAGGGTTTTATATACACGGATGATGCGCATATTGCAATTTGACTCTGCTTGGGTGATCTTTGCAGGAATTATAGACCTTGAGGTCAAGATTAGAGGTCATTTTTTTTTTACTAAATTTTGTAAACGTGACAGCTACTGAAAGAAATGATGTAGGCTTTTCGAATCAGTACCATAGTTGTCTCTTAAGACAAACCTTGGATGGCTTATGCCTTGACCTGTCTATGGGTTTTGGATCAAAAAGGTCAGAGGTCAAGGTTAACATTCCATTTGCACTATTACTATACAACAAGTAAAACTAGGGTCACCAAATTTTGTACCCAGGTTCACCACCCTGAAGTGTAACTATGTTTTTTTGATTGCAAGGTCAAAGGTCAACATCAAAATGGCAATGTAAACTGTATCTCAACAACAAAGAACGGTAGGGTCACCAAACTTGGTACACAGGCTTAACCTGTGACCCTGAACTTGGATTATAAATTTGTAGTCAAAAGCTCAAAGGTCAATGTTAACATTCCCTTTGCACTGTTATTGTAGAACAAGTAAAGCTAGTCACCAAACGTGTTACTCAGGTTCACCCTGTAGCCACGATCTCTGACTATAGGTTTGGGGTCAAAAGATCAAAGGTCAACCTCAGCCTTCACTGTGCCCTCTTACTATAGAATGCGTAAAGCTCTCTAGCGTCACCAAACTTGCTACACGGGTTCACCTTGGGATCCTGACCTACGACTATGGGTTGTATCCATCTATTTTTGTTGTACAGGTGCATCTCACTAAATTAGAATATCATCGAAAAGTACATTTATTTCCATAATTCAATTCAAGAAGTGAAACTCATATATTATATCGATTCATTACACACAGAGTGATATATTTCAGTTGTTTATTTCTTTTTATTTAGATAATTATGGTTTATAGCTAATGAAAACTCAAAATTAAGTTTTTCAAAAAATTTGAATATTACATAAGATCAATTAAAAAAAAAGATTTTTAATAGAAATCTTGGCCAGCTGAAAAGTATGTTCACGTACACACTTGATACTTGGTTGGGGCTCCTTTTGCATGAATTACTGCATCAAAGTGACATGGCATGGCTATGATCAGGCTGTGTTACAGCTGAGGTATTATGGAAGCCCAGGTTGCTTTGATAGCGGCCTTCAGCTTGTCTGCGTTGTTGGATCTGGTGTCACTCATCTTCCTCTTAATGATACCCGACAGATTCTCTATGGGGTTTGGGTCAGGAGAGTTTGCTGGCCAATCAAGCACAGTGATACCATGGTCAATAAACCAAGTATTGGTGCTTTTGGCAGTGTTGGTAGGTGCCAAGTTCTGCTGGAAAATGAAATCAGCATCTCCATAAAGCTTGCCAGCAGACAGAAACATAAAGTGCTCTAAAATGTCCTGGTAGACAGCTGCATTGACTTTGGACTTGATAAACACAGTGGACTAACACCAGCAGATGACATGGCTCCCCAAATCAGGTGCCAAGTCCTGTCATTTTGAGATCAAGGTCCCAGAGTCTGGAGGCAGAGTGGAGAGGCACAGAATCCAATTTGCTTGAGGTCCAGCGTGAAGCTTTCACAGTCACTGATGATCTGGGGAGCCATGCTTGGTTGACAAGGATACTGGCCTGACCAAAACTCCAGAATCTCTGGCATATTGTCAAGAGGAAGATGAGAGACACCAGACCCAACAATGCAGATGAGCTGAAGGCCACTATCAAAGCAACCTGGGCCTTCATAACACCTCAGCAGTAACACAGGCTGATCACCTTCATGTCACGCCGCATTGATGCAGTAATTCATACAAAAGGAGCCCCGACCAAGTATTGAGTGTGTACATGGACATACTTTTCAGTCGGCCAACATTTCTATTAACAATCTATTTTTTTTAAAATTGATCTTATGCAATATTGTAATTTTTTTGGAAACTGAATTTTGGGTTTTCTTTAGCTGTAAGCCATAATCATCAAAATTAAAAGAAACTAGTGCATGCCTGTAGAAAGCAAGTATTCCTGTCTGAAACAGGTAGCCCAGTCATGCTTTATAGGCCCAAATGTAAGCTGTGTTTGAAAGTGGAATACAGAAGTGTAGCCTTTATGTAGGCAATCACACGTGTTAGACATTGACAAATATGAAAGGGACTGAACTGAGATTTTTTTGATTGTGTGAATATTAATTACAGAATAATTAAAAATGAATTGGACATCCAATATTAGCCACTGTTAGAGAACTGCTTGTTTATTTTATTTTGTCAGATCACTTATTTGTGTGATCTTTTATGAGTTAAATTCATAAGTGTTGTATGTTGCACTTTGGGGAATGGGAGTTGTTCAGTCACCATTATAATTTAGTTTATATATGTAGTTTATAGTCTATTGTCAATAAACTCATGCAGTACTACTGTATAACAGGACATGTTTACAAATATTTGAGACCCGTTGTAGTGCATCCTTTTATATTTTAGCAATATTATAAATACAAAACACTAAACATTATTATTATTATTATTATTTGTATTTGTATCTTGTATTGATCACTCACTCACACACACACAGACACATGCGTGCGCGCGCGCGCGCACACACACACACACACACACACAGAAGAATGACCCATTTGGCTGCAAGTTTTGTATCAGTGTTGCCCATTTGTCTGTAAATATTTAAACAAAAATGATTTATTTCGTTATTTGGACATTTTTGCGTCTTGCTGTCGTTTAGTCAAAGCATGTGTCCGCATGTAATATGCAGATTATAGGGTCATTCCGCTCCACAATGAAGCAGCAGTTGGGACTTTCGTCTACCACTGACTGGGCAGGCTGAGTGTGCCTCCCCCCGAATGTTTGTGGAGCGCACGGTGGGGCACCGGTGTTGGCCGGTTAACGGGAGTCTCGGCTGCTGCCTTACCCGTGTGCCAGTGATGTCATTGTGGCACCACGGGTCCCTGGCGCCCCCCCCCCCCCCAACACCTTGTGTTCTCTATGGCAAATATATCCATTAGACCTGCTTAACTTTATGGTATATAGTGGCTCCATACTTGTGGATGCGCGGGTCCCTGGCAGCCGCCCCCCCCCCCCGTTTTCTATGGCGAATACGCAACTTTATGGTATATATTTTGACTGAGCGGCTCCGTACTCATGGATGCACACCCTCGTAACCTCAGCAGCAAAGCAGCACTTCTAAAATCTTTGTTTGCAAAGCTTTGTGATGACTGACAGGCCGTGATGCTGTGTTATCCAGTCAATGGCCGTGATGCGGCGTATTCTCCAATGAGCACAGAGTCAATCCGAAACCCCGCCCACACTTCTTGAAGCCAGGGGATGAAGACATAGAGCGGTCACACAGCGGTGGCTAAACTTTTATTGATAAAAATTACATATTTTGACTGAGTGACTCCGTATTCGGGGATGCACACCCTCGTAGCTTCAGCAACGCACGTTTAAAATCTTAGGTCAGTGTGACCGACAGTTTGAGAGATATCTGAGGAACACACACACACACACACATATAGACAGAGAGATCTTGAATTTATAGATAGATAAATGTTTGAAATCACTCTGTAGTGAGTCTATATATGAGTTTCACTTTTTGAATTGAATTACTGAAATAAATTAACTTTTCAGTGATATT
This sequence comes from Pholidichthys leucotaenia, assembly GCA_020510985.1. NCBI lineage: Eukaryota > Metazoa > Chordata > Actinopteri > Cichliformes > Pholidichthyidae > Pholidichthys > Pholidichthys leucotaenia. The sequence goes on from CM035840.1 coordinate 143,594,976, forward strand.
CTAATTTATTGAGATGCATCTATACTGTATAATCATGGATGATAGGCTTATCATAATTTGTTCCTGCTCCAATAATTATATGGAAATGCTGAAAACTGGTCTCCTTCAGTGACATAGTGGGGATCTTCAAAGAAAATGTGGCGGGGGATATTGCACTCACCTCAGAGTGCTCTTGTTTTGTGGTTACTGTCACCATTCTGTGTTGTTGATAAATTTACCTCTGCATTGGTCAGTTAGTTGTTAACAATAAAAAAATATAGTATCAGCATGTATTGAAATGTGTTCTGTGCAGTATATGCTGAAATCTTTCTGTTATCTGTCACTAATATCGTCCAACCTGCAAAAACTAATCCCCATCAGTCTCAGCTGTCAGTTGTGATTAGAGCTTCTTATCACATTGTGCTGAATGAAGGAACAAAATCGTTCACTCATTCACTACCTGTTTCTCATTATAATGAATTCAAATGCTGGGGACTGTGTGTTGACCTCATTAGAACACATACAAATGGCACTTGTAGACACTACTGTATACTCAACTTTTTACTACTGTACTCAACTCCCAATTTTTTTGGCACCATTTTTTCCCCTTGTCCTATCAGGCAGCTAGGTGAGCAGAACAGAAATCTGCTACCCTTATTGTGCCAAAACAAATTTACTTTGCCAAAAGGAGCTTTATACAGTACCTATCAATTGTATGTACTGTATATTGTTGTAATCTCCTGTTGTAATAACTTTTAATATTTTATTAAACTTTATAAACTGCTGCCTCCATGACCTGAACCTCTGGAAAAGTGGTAGAAGATGGATGGATGGATGGACTTTACTTAAATTATTTTACCCACGAAGGACCCGACAGGATGGGGAACGGGGAAAGGAAGTGTGGGGAGGGGGAAAGAAAAGGGAGAACTAAAACAAACAGAAGACAGACTGCTTCTTCCACCAAAGAGGTCTCAGCATGAGTCTGGTATCCGCACCTGTTAAAGGGGAGACATTTGTGTGTGTGCATCCGTGTGCATGTATATGAGAGCACGCGTAAAATAAGTGTGTGCATGTGAGTGGTTTGTCAGGAAACACACAAAGATGGCAGCCGGTCGCAGCAACCCCCCTGGAAATCTCAAGCATGCAAGGCAACGCCACCAACCCCCACAGGGCACAAATATCTTGAGGCCAACAAGCCCCGGGAAAGCCAGGCATCTGCCCCAGCAGGGATGGCCAAGGGAGGCCAGGCCACCAGGCCATCGGCACAGCGGGCCCCCACTCCCCGGGCCTGCCAACCCCCCACCCCCGCACCCCCCAGTGGGGCCAACGCCAGCCCCTGGGCCCCAGGCACCCCCACGCCTAAAGAAGCCGCCCCCCGTCCCGTCCAGGGGAGCCCACATAGCACCGTTAATGGCAACATTAATGACATCATTAATGACATCATTATGGTGAGATGGTAAAACAGAACAGATTCATGTTGGTCAATATTAACATTTATGCTGTAGTAAATATACATTATATAAAATTGATTTTACTGCATTAATAAATAATAACACTGGGGCTGTTTATGTTGTAATGCGAGACTCTTCTATCTTAATTCTGTATTGTCTGAATTGCATTGTGGGATGGTGTGGCTAACATAGTGATCATTGGTTGGACACTACTTTTCAGTATGCACTGTGGGATGCTCTGAGTGCATGTACAGTAGATATAGAGATAAATGCACAGTCACAAGGCATTTGGACATCTCTAGGAATGGAGAACACACTATGTAGTACACTATATTGTGAGTGAGAAGTGAATTTGGCCACAGCAGGAAGCCTGTGTTTTAATGTAGGGCTGTCATTGATATCATTATTTCACTGCATGGATATCATAGCCAGAAAATACCATGGTAATTTTGTTATCACCACATTAACTATAGAAGAATATTAAAATATTGATAATAATCCTATAATTTAAATTGGTCTTTAATATTATTTATTCATTTTTTAAAGATAGTGTATGTATAGGCCCAGTAGGTGGGCCGTAACATTTTTAACAGGGAGGAAGGGGGTATTCACAAATTTATCACAAGGTACAAAGGTGTAAATGTAAATTAGGTATAAATTTGCAAGAATAAAGGTGCAAAAGTATGATCATTGTTGCCAAATTAAAAAGTAAAAAGTTGCAAATTACAATTTAATTATACAGAATAAAAATTTAACCAGATGAACGTTGCAAACTCACAAGAACAAATTTCAAAACTTGCAAGAAAAAAGTTGCAAATGTATGAGAAAAATATGAACATTTATGAGAAAAAAGTTGCAAATGTATGAGAAAAAGCTGCAAATTTACAAGAAAAAAGCTGCAAATATATGAGAAAAAAAAATGAGACAAAAATTGCTAATTTTTGAGAAAAAAGTTGAAAATTTTCAGAAAAAAAGTTACACATTTACAAGAGAAGAAATCACAAAATTATGAGAAAGAAGTTGCAAATTTACAAGAAGAAAGTTACAACATAAATAAAGAGTTACAACATAAATGAAAACAAAATTAACCTTTCAACAATGATTAAAAAAAATTTCAACCTGTATTCAATTGAAAACACTACAAAGACAAGATATTTAATTTTCAAACTGATAAACTTTATTTTGTTGCAAATAATCACTCATTTTGAATTTGATACCCGCAACACATTCCAAAAGAGCTAGGACAGGAGCAAGGAAATACTGGGAAAGTTGAGGAATGCTCAAAAATACCTTTTCGGAACATTCCACAGGTGAACAGGTTAATTGGAAACAGGTGAGTGCTATTATTGGGGATAAAAGGAGCATCCCCGAAAGGGTCAATCTTTCACAAGCAAGCATGGGGCAAGGTTCATCACTTTGTGAAACACTGTGTGGGCAAATAGTCCAACAGTTTTGATCCCTCAGGCCGCACTGCATTAAAAACTGACATCATTCTGTAAAGGATATTACCACATGGGCTCAGGAACACTTCCGAAAACCATTGTCAGTTAAGACATTTCGTCTGGAGATGATGAGGTAATTTTTGCCACACAAGCCTTGCACTCGAGAGTGTAGTTGCAGCATAAACCCAGCTTACAATAATGGTCTATGTCTGTGCTTTTCTTTACACGAGACAAAGCGAGAATAGGAAAGCTAAAATAATTTAAGAGATGCAGTATTACTTTCATATGTGTATTAATAAGTATCAATACTGTGACACTTAAGCACCTTTCAGAGTACCCCAGCAATCCAGGAAAGCCCAGTACAGGGTAGGTTTTCTCTGTTGTCTGAATAGGTTACCCACACTACTTGAAGTGGGCGAAATGACTCTGCAAATGACTTGGGTCATTGCCCACCTCAGCTCAGCTCAGCTCAGCAGATATTTGAATAGGAAATGCGATAAATGGTGGCAATGAAGTAGGTGTCACCATCACCATGTCACATCAGAGTGATAGAGAGTGGAAATGAATATGAAGGTTGTCAGATTCTGATAGATTATATTAATTTCGAAGCTTCAGCAGACAACTGTGTGTGGCCAGTTATACAGTGCATCTGGAAAGTATTCGCAGCGCTTCACTTTTTCCACATTTTGTTATGTTACAGCCTTATTCCAAAAGGGATTAAATTCATTTTTTCCTCACAATTCTACACACAATACCAATTAATGACAATGTGAAAATTTTTATTTTTTTTTTTAAATTTTGGCAAATTTATTAAAAATAAAAAAAAACAAAAACAAAAGCTAAGAAATCACATGTACATACGTAAGTATTCACAGCCTTTGCTCAATACTTTGTTGATGCACCTTTGGCAGCAATTACAGCCTCAAATCTTTTTGAATATGATGCTACAAGCTTGGCACACCTATCTTTGGGCAGTTTTGCCCATTCCTCTTTGCAGCACCTCTCAAGCTCCATCAGGTTGGATGGGAAGCGTCGGTGCACAGCCATTTTCAGATCTCTCCAGGCATGTTCAGTTGGATTCAAGGCTGGGCTGTGGCTGAGGACATTCACAGAGTTGTCCTGAAGCCACTCCTTTGATATCTTGGCTGTATGCTTAGGGTCGTTGTCCTGCTGAAAGATGAACTGTCGCCCCAGTCTGAGGTCAAGAGCACTCTGGAGCAGGTTTTCATCCAGGATGTCTCTGTACATTGCTGCATTCATCTTTCCCTCTGACTAGTCTCCCAGTTCCTTCTGCTGAAAAACATCCCCACAGCATGATGCTGCTACCAACATTGGCGTGGTTATGAGCGGTGCCTGGTTTCTTGCAAACATGACGCCTGGCATTCACGCCAAAGAGTTCAATCTTTGTCTCATCAGACCAGAGAATTTTGTTTCTCATGGTCTGAGAGTCCTTCAGGTGCCTTTTGGCAAACTCCAGGTGGGCTGCCATGTGCCTTTTACTAAGAAGTGGCTTCCATCTGGCCACTCTACCATACAGGCCTGATTGGTGGATTGCTGCAGAGATGGTTGTCCTTCTGGAAGGTTCTCCTCTCTTTACAGAACGATGCTGGAGCTCTGACAGAGTGACCATCGGGTTCTTGGTCACCTCCCTGAATAAGGCCCTTCTCCCCTGATCGCTCAGTTTAGACGGCTGGCCAGCTCTAAGAAGAGTCCTGGTGGTTCTGAACTTCTTCCATTTATGGATGATGGAGGCCACTGTGCTCATTGGGACCTTCAAAGCAGCAGAAATTTTTCTGTACCCTTCCCCAGATTTGTGCCTCGAGACAATCCTGTCTCGGAGGTCAACAGACAATTCCTTTGACTTCATGCTTGGTTTGTGCTCTGACATGCACTGTCAACTGTGGGACCTTATATAGACAGGTGTGTGCCTTTCCAAATCATGTCCAATCAACTGAATTTACCACAGGTGGACCCCCGCGACCCGAAAAGGATTAAGCGGAAGAAGATGGATGGATGGATGGATGGACTCCAATTGAGCTGTAGAAGCATCTCAGTGATCAGTGGAAACAGGATGCATCTGAGCTCAATTTTGAGCTTCATGACAAAGGCTGTGAATACTTATGTACATGTGATTTCTTAGTTTTTTTATTTTTAACAAATTTGGAAAAATTGCGAAAAAACTTTTTTCACGTTGTCATTATGGGGTATTATGTGTTGAATTTTGGGGGAAAAATGAATTTAATCCCTTTTGGAATAAGGCTGTAACGTAACAAAATGTGGAAAAAGTGAAGCACTGTGAATACTTTCTGGATGCACTGTACAAATATCACAACAGCTGAGAGTGAGAGGTTTCTTTTGAGAGCAATTTTTCAGTGACTCCTGTGTAACCTCCAGCAGTTCTGACCATCCCCCAGCTGTTGTAGAACTGATACCAGCCTGTCCTGGTTCAGTGACAGGCAGTCTCCCTGTTCATCTCTGCTTTGTGCTTGTTTGTGCATCCTGGTTCACCTCACGTTAACTTATCCTCTGCTGCTGTTTTTTTCCATGACAGCCCCTTCCAAAATAAAATGTATCCTGCTCTGTGTGGCGCTAGATGCAAAACGTGACACACAAACACATGTTCCCACCAAATAAAAGTGCAAGCACACACAGTGTCTCTTTTTGTTAATATGAAAGCTATTCAGTGCCAATGTGAAATAAAATGACAGTAATTATGTAAAATGCTGGGTGCATTTTGCAATCCTCTCCTTTATAACGGAGGACAAAGAGCAGCAACCATTGAACTATATAGATCAGTCGTGTATTCCTCCACCACTGATCTGTGCTGAGTTTGACATGGGGTGACAAAATTAAAAGACTTGCAAAAATGCTAATGACTCTGAACTAATCAGTAGCTGCCGGGATCACAAGCTTCCAGGCTGACTGTTGTGTTGGTGTGATATCAGCAATGTGAGGACATGAAACTTGATACATCGGAGAACTGCACTGTTATCTGTGGAAGATCAGACCCACATCTCCTTGAAGTCTGAAAAAAGGCATGAAGGGTTGTTGAGGTGTTAATTTATGTTAACAGGCCCGCACCCATGGCTCTCCAATTGTAGTTTGACAGTGGCTTCAATGTCACAGTTACTTCAACACCAGTTATTACCAACACTCCTATTTTATAGCAAAATATTTACCAAGCCAGTGCTCACCCTAAGGGTAGTATCTTATGGTGTGGCGAATGTTGACGAACATGGTAATTTCTGGATTCAGCAACTTTTCTGATGAATGTCGTCAAAAATCAAGCATCTCATGGGGCAGCGAAGCAAAAATGCTGCACATTTTGGGTTTTGCTGGGGTTCGTAAAAGGTTGCACAACAGCTTTCACACAGTTTTTAAGGTCGCCAATAGTTTTGTCTTAAAGGGTCAGTTGTTAGTGTTCACTACTAGGCGAACCAAAAATAACTTCAGTGACATGCAGCAGCCATTTGCAAATGTGTTGCCACCCTTTGCAAATGGTTACAACTACTTTACAGCTGTTAAGGGAAGTATACATTGGCATTTTTTTAACATGTCCAGAATTTTTTGGTGACAAGATAAACTGTTGGTGACGAGAAAAGCTGTTGGCAAACTGTTTGGCAACCTTTTATAAACCCTGACGAAACCCAAAAAGCACAAGGTTTGTGAACATTCCTCAACATTTGCCGCTCTGTGAGATACGGGGATAGGGCTCCACACAGATGCCCGGATAACTAGCACTGACTGTTTTGACTGGTCTTTGATTTGAGTAGTCAGTTTGGATTATGAGATTTACAGCGGCGTTTGTCTTTTTTTTCTTTACATTTTCAAAACTTAAACGTTCACAGTTACTTTTTTAGTTATTTGTTTTCTGAAGAAATATGTACTTTGTTTGTGCCCCACAAACCTTTTAGGTTCAGTTTCTGCTTTGGGTGTCACATTACTCTCTGCATGATCCAAACCTCAGTAATTAATTTAGTCAGAGGAATGTCGATATTTACTGACCCTGGCTGTTGGTACACAGGGGTAACCTTTGAACTGCATGCTACAGCCTCTGTAGACAAACGCTTCTCTGGTAGCTGCAGTGCTTTAGGTTGATTTAAAATGTATTTCAAAATAGACGTTTAACTTCACCCACCTGGTGGCATTTTCTTTATTCAAGCTTTTTAAATCAGAGGACAAACAGAATCCTGAAATGAAGTGTTCAGGCTGTGAGTCTCTATTTCCGTCTCCGTAGCCATTTCTCTTCGCTGTTTTTCAGTCTGTGCCCTTTCATGAGTAGGTCTGTCTGGCTGCGCTGATCCTGTTTGTCTCAGACTCTACACGGCCATATAGGGCTGATTTTCACCATAGGGGGCTGGCCCTTGGCTATGAACTGTTGACCGCCATCGCTGTCGTCCTGATCCCACAGTGCTTTTGGGATGTGCCGCAGCTGCTGGCACAGCTGGAGGTTTCATCGGGCTCTGCTTTTTTAATCTAACTTTGACACACTCACCCCATCACCCCTTTAACTCTTATAACACGCTTTTGTCAGACTGTACACGTTTCTCTGCCAAGGAAAGCAGTGTTTTCCCTCATTCATTGCTTCTTAGATCCAGAGAGAGAGCAAGAGAGAGATAGCTGAAGAGGACTTTACGATTTCCCTTCCCTACTTTTGTGTTGTCTTTTGCTTTGAGGACATTGTATACCCATATCAACATATTAACTGAGAAAAATATGAGAGCTCGCCCCTTTTATTTCATCCTTATTCAAACCCCTCTGAATATTCAAGAATCATGTTGAGACTTCCTCTGGCCCTTGCTGTCCTTTTTTAGAGTTTGTGGTCATGGTCATGGCGTCAGCATCTGTGTTTTATGAAGCAGCTGAAGGAGTTGGCTGCTGGGTATTTGGCACCGTGTCTGACAGCGCTGTTTCTCTAAGCCGTGCTGATGGATCCATGTCTGAAGGAATGTCTGTCTCTGAGAAATGGCATTTTGCATCGGGGTTCTATAAAGGTCTTCGAGCCACAAAGACTATATTAAACTGGTGTATTTGGAGAATTTTAGGCTTTAAAGATATAGTATGTTTCAGCACCAGTCTTTCCTTCGACTCAGTTTAAGGGCATGTGGCTCTTTGGGGTGGTTTATTGCCTGACTGGACGGCCTAATGGATTCTGGTGTGTCATCTAGTCCTTATTTGTTCTTTATGTTGAATTGTTGTGTGAGGCATTTAAGTGGGCTGCACTTATGTGGAGAGTAGTGGACAGAGTGTTTTATCGCTTCACTGCTGAATGATGTCTTTTAAAAGACTGCTTGATTTGGATTGATGTACTGTAAAAGTCCACCAGAACGCAGCCCCCGTTGTTTGTCTGAAAGTGAGGTGACTGTAGTGGGCAGGGGTGGGGCGGGGATAGTTGACCTGGGTGGGGGTTGTGATCAGAGTGGGATTTCCACAGCTCTGGGTATCCAGGCTAGGCAGAGGCGTTTAGCTAATCCTCTTAGCCCCACTCTGTAACACACAGACACAGACTGCCTTCTCTTCCCTTCCTGATCACCCCCCCCCCACACCCCCCAGCTTTAAAATTCACACTACAGGATCATCAGCCAGAATGCCATGCGCAGCAAGTTAGTGTTCACCGCCCATAAAAAAAAAACAACCCAGACATTTTCTGCTTGTCTCTGTACATCAGTCAGTAGAGTCGACACAGTTACACCACTCAGACATGATGCTCTACGGGTCACTGCAAGCCCAACATGTCTGACCCTTTCTCCCATTTCTTCCTTATTCACATGGTCTATATTGTGTGGAGGTATGCTAGTAGATCAGTGTGTCAGCGAAGCCATAATCTGCTTGGCCACTGCACTTCTCTGGGTTTGGCAGATGGGACGGATATCCCTCCCCACCATCTGGACAGCCTGGCATGGACGAGATGCGACCGTGGCCTAGTGCAGAGCAAGATCAGGGGATTAATGTTTTCCGTGCTATCCCAGCAGCTCAGCTATTTTTATGGACTTGTCAAATAATGAATGTGGCCATGTGACTAGAGCTGACGGGAATCAAGCTCGGTATTTCATCTGCAGGCCTGATGCAGCCTTCTATTGCACACCAGAAAGAAAGGCTAGAATCTGCAGCTCATGTAGTTAATTAGCTTATAGATTTCAAGTTGTTTGGATTGGACATACGTGTTCATTCAGTTATTTGGATGAAACACTAGCATAGGAGTCTGCAGCCTGTGGCTGCGTGGCTTTGACATGAAATATAACACAAAAAAAATCTGCTAAATTATCAGAAAATTGTCTCACATTTAAGAGAAGAAATTATTAATAGAAGAAAGCGAAGAAATTAAGAGAAGATAAGTTTAAATTACAAATGTATGAGTTAAGAGTAGCAGATTTACAAGAAAAAATTTGCACTTTTAAAAGGGCAAAAGTTGGTAAATTTATGAGAAAAAGTTACAAATTTAAAAGAAAAATATTGATAAGAAAAACTAATAAGATGTAACAGTCACAATTTTATGAGTAAAGTAGCACATTTAACAGGAAAAAAATAACCCAAAACAAACCAAATGGACAAAAAGCCTCACATATGTACATGGGATAAAGAAAATTCACTGGAATAAAGTCACATTTGAAAGAAAAGCTGAAAATTTATGAGAAAAACATCGCACATTTGAATTTTCTTGAAAATTTAAAACCCGCTTCTTTTAAATTTGCTAATTTTTCCTGTAAATGTACAATATTTCCTTGTAATTTAATTTTTTAAACTACATTTGAGACAAATTTTCCTCATAAATGTACTATTTTTTGTCACAAATGTTTTTATTTCTTATACATTTTTAAATGTATTAATTTAATATAATTTATTAATGTGGTGTAATGTAATGTATCTTTTTGGTATATTTTGAGACTTTATGGTCAAGTCCTTACTTTTTTATTTGAAAATTTGTGAGATTTTTCTCCTAAGTTTGTAGGGGATTGTTTTTGGTTAAATTTTTAAAGGAGAGTTTTTAATTTACCTTTAATAAAATCAAGCAGTTTTGGGGGGGGGGGGGGTATGAATACCAAAGTGTAAAACTGAATGCCAGCTTAATAAATGGAAATCCAGGTTAAAGAATATCTGAGTGCAGCCCTACATATTTATGAGAAAGAAGTCATGAATATATCCAAAATAGGGAGAGAAACATTTCATATTTAAGAGGAAAAAAATCTTGCTTACTGATGTTGACATGCCACTTTATAATTAAATATGTTTTCAGGGCTCATACAGACTTTTTTTTGCCCAATTTCACTCTTTTCATCGAAGTTCATGGTCAAGGTAAACTTTATTATCCCACAAGTAGGAAATTCATGTGGTCATTCTCCATCACATCACAAGGACAAAAATAGACAAAAATAAACACTTAAGCATATAAAACAAATAGTATAAGATAGTAGAAATGCATAACAAGGATAAAAAAAAATGGAAAATATCATAGATGTTAAAAAGAATACTTGGAGTAACTAAGAAACTTTCAGCTTGTTATTGTACAGTAATTGCTGTGGGAACAAATGACTTATTGTACCTAGTTTTTCTAATTTTCCATTGCAGAATTCTTCCATTTGACCTGTTGCTTGTGAAAAATTCCAGATAAAGAGGATGGGTAGGATTATTAAGAATTTGGTCTTTTTTCACATAAGCTCATTATACAGCGAGCTGCCAATACCAGATGACTCCAACTATTCTACTGGCTGTATTAATCATGTTCTGCAGTCTCTTGTGATCCTTCACATTCATGTTTCCAAAAGTACAGATAAGGCCAAACTCTGGAGCAAAGCTTTGTAAAACATTTGAAGAATATGATCATTTAATCTAAAATAAAACATCCTCCAGAGGAAAACTTTCCTCTGCTGCAACTTCTTAGTCGTATTTAGTGTGCATGCATTAAAGTCAGGTTACTGTCCATTTCGACACCTAAATATTTGTAGGTTAAGACCTGCTCCATCACTTTGCCATTGATCTTAGAAGAAGAAGCTGTAATTCCCTTTTTAATGAACTCTATGACGATCTCTTTTTTTCTTAGCATTAACCTCAAGAAAATTCTTAGCACCACTGAATAAACCCTTGTATCTCCCTTTCAAAACTTTCAATAGATGTAATGTCATATTTTAGAAAACCTACTAATGCTGTGTCATCAGCATATTTAAAATAAGTATAAGATGGAGACAATGCGTAACATTCATTAGTATACGGGGTATAAAGAATAGGTGACAGAATGCACCCTTGTGGTGCCCTTGTATTAATAGTCTTTGAGGTACAAGCATTAAATTGGACTTGTTGACTGCGATTAGTTAAAAAATTGTATATCCATAAAATCAGTCTAGGATTGGCTCCAAGAGTCACCATTTTTTTCACCATCAAGTGGGGCTGTATTGCGTTAAAAGCACTACTGAAATCTATAAACACAATCTTAACCAGACTTCCTACATTTTCCAGGTGCTCATAGACATTATTTATCAAGGTTAGCAGTGCATCTTCAACCCCTCTCTCACCACCGTAGGCAAATTTGTTTGGATCTAAAAGAGGTGATACCTCACAGATAAGATGTTTCAAAATTGTTTTCTCAAAATATTTTTTACTGTACACAAGGACAATTGGGCGCAGGTCATTAAGTTCCTTGGGTCTATTATTTTGGGGCATGGGCACTAGCAGAGATTTTTTCCACAGCCTAGCAACTACTCCAGTATCTACTGACAGCTGGAACAGCCTCTGGAAGGGCTGTGCCAGCTGATCTGCATACACCTTTACTGATACTGTCAGTCCCGCAGGCTTTACAAGGATTTGCATGACTGAAACAGGACCTAACATCCTCTGTTGAAATCACAATGTCACAATGTCCACTCCCTTCATAGCTCTTATTTCCATATTTACCAAGTCTTGTTCTGCTTTAAAAGTATGTATATCAAATCTGCAATAAAAATCATTTAATTCATTTGCCATGTCAAGTTCATTATCTGCAATCATAAGATGTTTTTTTCTGGTTTGTAACCTGTTATAGTTTGAACTCCCTGCCATGCTCTTGTGGGGGTCATTTTTGAAAACTCTAAGGGGCAGATTTCCTAATGTGCTGTGCCATACGCTGTTTTGGCGTTAAAAAAAACTACTGCTGAGGTTTACTAAAGGGCGCAGGGCAAAGTTAGCAGTGGAAAGGCGTGGACTATGTTAATTTTGCGTCTGGACTCATTGCATATGTATTTGTGGGAGTTGTCATGTCAACTCGCAAATTTGAGGGAGGGGAGTATTTAAATGATTGGCACAAGGTGATTTATTAAGGTTTGCGACTGTCAATCTCCTGCTAAATGTGCCAGAATTTAACGTCCAAAAAAGCTTGTCTTAATTCATCTGTGCCTGATGACAGCGATCGCTGGTGCCAAGACACCGGCGAGAACCGACGGCGCGTGGCCAGAAAGAGAGAAGCTTCTCCCTGCGCGTGACTTGATTTGGCATGACAAAACAGATTAATATGAACAGAAGCGATTTCACAGAGATCAGTGTGCTGAACTGGACATCAGCCGGCAGAGGATTTTTTAAAATTTCATTTGTTTATATACTATAGCCTAATAATGACAATAATAGTAATAATAGTTTATTTCATTTATAACGCACTTTACATCTCAAAGCAAAATCTCTACACAGATAGGACTAAGAACAAGAATAAAAGCAAACTTTACATACGATGACACACCAGGACATCTCTGGTGAGAACTGGTTCTCAAATATTTTACCTGGTAAAATAAGTCAAATAAATAAAATGAAAAAGCTTTCCCAAACAATGACTTTGTATCCATAAAATAGGATAGCCCTTCCTACCTGTAGTGGACAAAAGGAGCACAGAGCCATACGTCCCCCGACATTGCAACATCGTAGTAACTCAATGACAGCAGTCTCTGCTGTGACTGTCTGAGGAATAAGTGAAATTGTGTGTGTCTAATTTTATTATGTTCCAGACTTCAGAAAAGATAAAACGCACATACAGTATTTATGAAAAGTCATGGACTGGGAGACCTGTAAATTTTGTTAAAACAAAGTTATTCACATAATAAAACCTCAGAGTCTCCATCAGACCATCTTGATGGTTCTAGTGTTAATAAAATAAATACGTGGGTCAATAGTTTATTCATGAGTAGTCCTTAATTTATACATATTAAACAAAGCAGTCTGCCATGTGAAATGAAAATCAAAACTTTGATATATTACTAACAAAAATAAACTATTTTATTGGGGTTTGCGCTTAAACAGAAGCTTAAAAAAACTATATTATACTCTTCTGAACTGGCTGTGCCTGTGTTGATGACCCGCTTCCTCATCAGGTGTGCCTGTGTGCAGTTTTGCGGTGCTCTTGGTGGATGGGTGGGCATTATTGAAATGAAGTGAGTGCATCTGTGTTCATAATTTTACGTGTTGGCAGTAGATCACTGGCAAAAATTGGCCTCTCCCTGAGGTGCTCTGTCTAATTTGCACACTTGCTAATTTGCACTGCCCTTAGTAAATCTGCCCCTTACCCTAATTTATGCTTATATGTTGCTTTACAGTTCATGATCATGCTCTTAATTTTTTTCTGCACTGCCTTTTTCTCTTCCTTGCTAGCCCCTGATTTAAACAGATGTTTTTTGTCTGGTTAAGGAGCTGCTTTAGCTCCGGAGTCACCCGGGGCTTGTTATTAGAAAACATCTTATTTTTTTTTCCACAATATCTTTATTGAACCTTTTTTTTTTTTTTAACAAACATGATACAAACAATCAAACACTAACACTAAAGTACTACAAAAAAAAAAATGCACTAAAAACACCAACAACCACCAGCAAAATCAAATCTTCAACAATGCTCCTCTGTTTAGTCTAGACAATCCAATACATAAGTATACATATTATGTTCACCAGTTTGGAATTTACAAGGTCCACACACATCATTCACCTTCTTCTTCAAAAGTTATGTTTAAATTTTTTACATAATCAATAAAAGGTCTCCATATATTCTCAAACACAATTTCCTTTGATTTCAGTATATATGTTATTCTTTCTAATGGAAGGTTTGTTAACATCTGTCTTAACCACTGAGTCACATCTGGTCTATGAGTCTTTTTCCATAATAGTGCAATACATTTTTTGGCATTAAGCAAACTGAGGTCTATGAATGTTCTTTCACTTTTATTAAAATTATGCTTTTCTGGGTACAGACCCAACAAAAACAATTTAGGATTCAATGTGATTTGTTTTGAGATTATTTTTTCAATTGTTACCCTCACCTCTTCCCAAAACATTCTTATTAATCTACATTCCCATACACAATGAAATAGAGTTCCTTTACTTTCCATGCATTTTGTGCATGTATCTGGTATATTTTTGTTATATTTATTTAACTCCTCCGGTGTAACATACATCCGCATTAACCATTTGAAATGTATCAATTTAAGGCGTACATTTATTGATTTGGTTTGAGCTTCTGTACAAGCCAATTCCCATTGTTCCTCTGAAATTTCAGTTTGCAGATCTTCTTTCCAGTAGTTTAATCTTTTCAGTGAATTTTCACTTGAAGATAGTGTCAATGAGTTATAAAACTCTGAAATAATACCCTTTCTTTTACTATCTTTCATCATCATTTTTTCCAAGGATGAATAAATAGGTCGAGTGAGAGCTTTATTTTGATTTGATCGAATAAAGTTTCTAAGTTGAAGATATTTAAAAAAATGTGTTCTATTGAGATTAAATTTGATCCTCAGCTCTTCAAAAGACATTATGTTATCTGCAGATGGCAAATATAAATCCTGAATCTTTTGTATCCCTTTTAAATTCCATACTTTAAATACAGCGTCCGCTCTCCCTGGTTTAAAATATTGATTACCCCATATTGGACTAAATTGTGACAGTAACTGTGGTTCTTTTAAATAGTTTTTAGCTTCACACCATATTTTGATCATATGCTTTACAAATGGATTTTTAACTTGTTTTTGTAATTTTTTTGCCGAATCTGAGTATATGAATATGGGAAGAGGTAAAGGTAAATTGTATGATTCCATTTCAGTCCAGTGAGGGAGATCATTTGATGAAAAATAATATGTCATAGACCTCAGTTGTGCCGACCAATAATACAACATAAAATTTGGACATTTCAGACCTCCACGATCAAATGGTAAATATAATAAAGACAAACGTAATCTAGCCCTCCTGTTGTTCCATATAAATTCCACTAACTTTTTTTTTATTCTTGAGAATAAATCTAAAGGTGGTGATAAGGGAATGTATTGAAATAAATAAAGTATTTTAGGTAAAATATTACTTTTAAGTATATTGATTCTCCCGATCATCGACATTGGTAGTGGCATCCATCTCTGAAGTAACTCATTAATATCTGTCATTAAGGCTTCATAGTTGACACTGGCGACTGATTCTAGCTTAGGCACAATTTGGATTCCTAAATATTTAAACTGATTTACAACATTGAATTGATTTACCTCAGGGGCTGGGTAATTTCTCTGGGTCTCATTTAGCATTAATATTGAAGATTTAGTTTTATTTATTTTATATCCTGATATTTCCCCAAAATTCTTTATTAAATTCAACAAGGTTGGAATTGATTTTTTTAGATTCGACATAAACAAAATTATGTCATTGGCGTACAGGGAGATTTTATGTTCTGTTGGTCCAACTTTAATTCCATATATTTGTGAATGTAAACGTATCCCTATCGCTAAAGGTTCAATTGCCATAGTAAACAGTAAAGGTGAAAGTGGACAGCCTTGTCGACATCCTCTATTGATTTTTATTGGTTTTGAAATATTGTTATTTGTTAGGATTTCTGCTGTAGCATTATTGTATATTATTTGAACCCATTTTATGAAATTATTTCCAAGTCCAAACCTTTGTAGGACTTCAAAAAGAAAGGGCCATTCAACTCTATCAAAGGCCTTTTCGGCGTCCAGTGATAGGAGAGCTGTATCCGGTGCTTCTTTATTAAAATAAATAATATTAAATAGTCTTCTTACATTATGGAAGCCTTGTCTTCCCTTTATAAAGCCATTCTGATCTCGATTAATAATATTTGGTAAAATTTCTTGTATTCGTCTTGCTAAAATTTTACAGATTATCTTAAGGTCGGCGTTTAATAGGCTTATTGGTCTCATATTTTCACATTTATTAGAGGGCTTACCTGGTTTTGGCAGCAGTATAATTAAGGCATTATTTATGTATGATGGTAAATTATTATTTTGAAATGCTTCTAAAACCATTTCCAAAAAAGGTTTTATTAATTTATTCTTAAATTTCTTATAAAGGTCAACTGGAAGACCATCTGGTCCTGCACTTTTTCCTGATTTCATATTATCAATGGCTAGCCCAACTTCTTCTTGACTAATTTTAGACTCCAATATCTCCCTGTTTTCATTTGGAATACAAGGTATAGATAGTTCGTTCAAAAACCCATTTAGTTTTGTTAAATCAAATTCATTTTTAGTATCATATAATTTTTCATAGTAATCTCTAAAGGCTCTGTTAATTTCTAAAGGATCTATAACTACCTGTCCATTACTTATAATACTAGTAATTGGTGTTTTAATTTCTAATTGTTTAATCTGCCATGCCAATAATTTTCCTGATTTTTCACCTTGTTCATAAAAAGATTGTTTCAATCTTAGAAGACTCGAGGCAGCTCTATTCGCTGATTTTTTGTCGTATTCAGCTCTCAAAATCAGTAATTCATTCTCCAACCTTGGATCACTTCCTGCATACACTTTTTCCTGAAGACTTTTCATTTTATGTTCCAATTTAGCTCTCTCCTCTCGAGTCTTCTTAGATTTTGATCCTGTATAACTAATAATATGTCCCCTAATAAAAGCTTTGAAAGCTTCCCACTTTACACATGCTGATGTTTGTGTAGTATTGATGTCAAAGTACTCGTCTATCTGTTTTTCTATATACTTGACAAATTCCTCATCCTGAAGCCATTTATGCTGAAATTGCCATCTACCTGATTCCTTTGTCAATTTTTTATCTACATATATTAGACAACAGGGTGCATGATCAGAGATCACGATGTTATCATAAAAGCAGTTTTGAATCTTGGATCTTAATTCTGTGGAAATCAAAAAATAATCAATACGTGAGAATGTCTTGTAGGTACTGGAATAACAAGAATAGGCTTTAACTTGTGGTTTCATTTCTCTCCATATATCTAACAATCTCAATTCTTTCATAAAATGATTAATAGTCATCCTACATCCATTGTGCGTACAATCCAGTCCTGTTGATCTATCTATACCTGGATTCAATGTACAATTAAAATCCCCTGCTATTATATGTTGCCCTGTAAGTGATGATAAAATAAGAAATAAATTAGCAAAGAACTTTTGATCATCTATATTGGGACCATATAAGTTCACAAGATTTATATTTTCTAATAGCAAAGAACCTTGAATGATTACATATCTTCCAAGTTTGTCTCCAATTACATTTTTCACTTGAAAAGGGACTGATTTATGTATGAGAGTCATAACTCCCCTGGCCCGGGATGAAAATGATGAGGTGAATACACTTCCTTGCCATCTACTCCTAATTCTTTTTATATCCTCCTCTATTAGATGAGTTTCTTGTAAAAACACAATTTTTGAACCCATGTCTTTTATTTTATTCATAACTTGTTTAAGTTTTTTTAAATTTTGTAGACCTCTGCAATTCCATGAAGTTAAATTAAGATTAACACTTTGGTTTATGATCAATAGAGAGTTTGGGATTACCTTGCAGTGTAAACATGCTCATACAGAGAAGCAAAAACATGAGTGGTTGAACATTCATCCTACAAACTACACACAAACAAATTCCCCCTTCCCACACTTGTGGCGAACCCCCCAAAATCAAAAGAAAAATTCCGTCTCCCGATATAGCCATCGACCGTTCCACACCCACGGGGAACAGCCTAAGCCACTCCTTCTTCATTCTCCCAATCACCCTAACTCTACTGCTTTTAATGACGTAACATTAACTCTCCTCTGTAGTTTTCCAACTTAACTCCAAAATTTTTAACAACTTTGTACATCATAGTTTTTTTTTGTTTGTTTTGTTTTTGTTTTTTTTAAATATATAATACAATCTATATTTTGTAAACTTGCTGTTTACTTCAAGTCAGTCAGATGCCTGTGCAAATGCTTAATTATTCTACCTTATATTTTGTTCATGCTTAGCTCCCACCAGTCTCTTCTTCTTCTTTGATCTCCTTGATGAACTCCTGCGCCTCCTCTGGGGTCTTGAAGATGTGGGTTCTGCCCTCATACGTGGTCAGCAGTCTCGCAGGATAGATTACACCATGACGAATCCCAAGGTTGCGCAGCTCCTTACGTATGGGATCAAACTGCTTCCTCAATTGTTGGATTCCTGTGGCCAAATCTGGGTAGAACCGCACCTGCTGATCCTGGTGTTTAATCTCTCCTTTAGCTCGTGCAGCGTTGAAGATCTTCATCCTGTCTCTGTTGCTAAGAAACTTCATAATTAAGGTCCTCGGCGGTCCCTTATCTCTCCGTGGGCCAATACGATGTGCTTTTTCCAGAACCACTGCTGATTGCAACTCCTCGCTGCCCAGCACCTCCGGAATCCACTTTTCCAGAAAGGAATATACGTCCCGACCTTCTGATTCCTCTGGAAGACCCACCAGCCTCAAGTTATTCTGTCTCGACCGAGATTCCAAATCCAAAATATTATCTTCTAGACATTTATTTTTTTTTTCCCAAAGTGCGCACCTTTAATTGAAGACGGGTGACGTCATCTTCAGCACTAGCGAGACGGAGCTCCATCTGCGCCGTTCGTTCTACACAGTCACCCAATTCCTTTCTTATTCCTTCCAACGCTGTCATAATCCCATCAAATCTAGAGGAAAAGTCCGCTCTCATTGAACTCATGGCAGCCATCAGCGCATCTGCGCCGCTCCCCGCAGATATCGCACCGTTGCCAGCCTCCTCCGCCATATATGGAGTTTTGTTTGCTGCGTCACAGACCTGAAAGTCCGTTAATTTGGACTGTTTCGGCGGCTCGCTTTTTCCTTTACCTGGTTTTCCATCCTTAGGCTTCGCCGACATATCCTCGCCCAAACGCTGGGATACGTTCTGTCCCAAATGAGAGAGTTATTTGCCGATTTTTTTCTCCAGGAGCAGAGCAGAGTGAAACACGTCCGTCTTACGTGGCAGCCATAACCGGAAGTCGAAAACATCTTATTAGTCTTTTTGGGGATAATTGTGTCCTCACAGAATTTTATGTACCCTGAAATCACAAGCACTGCTTCAATAATATTATTTAAGACTTAGTTGACCCCTACGCTACTTTGCAACTCACAGATTACTGTATGCTTTGCCATTCTTCTAATTATTTCACAACCTCCAACCTTGAAGTTACTGTAGGTATTGATAAGAGCCTCCTGTTGCTCCTTGTTTGTCATGGACCCAAACAGTTCAAGCACAACTCTTCATGTTTCACTCTGGAATTTTTGGGTTTCAGCCTCCAAAGTCACTGTGGTTGTTCTGCAGACGAATATGCTTTCCAGTTATAATATTGACTACATACAAAACAGTGAAGGGTGAAGCGAGTGCAGCATTGATGAGAGAAACAGATGAAAAGGAGAAATATAAATAATGGGAAAGAAAACAAATCCTTTGGTTCTGCATATCTTTCATTCTCAGGGCAAATCCCAAGCTAAGAAGACAAACAAGAGGCTTGAGGGGAACACCATGTTCAGCAGTATCCTGGACATGAACTCGAAGTGAAAAGGGGAGATGGAAAGTACATTTAAAAAGTTTGATAGAGGAACATAAGAGAGGAGATTAACCGAGGGTTTGAAAGGTATACATAGTTTTAACCAGCTTGAAAAAAAATGTAGAGAATGGAAGATGAATGGTCAGATAGTTATTATTGTTGTAAGCATGGCTCCAGTAAGAGCTTTTTTTTTTTTTCTGTTTTCCAAGTCTTTTTTTTACCAAAATGCCATAAATATTCAGACAAATATAAGTTGGCACCAACGCTCTTAAAGTCCAGAGGATGAAGCTCGATGACTGTAGGGAAAAAATATAACTACTCAGATTTGATTTGATATGATCAATTATTCTTTAATGTTTAAGAGCATTTGCGCCTTTGTTTTTCTGTTCCTAGAAACTGTCACAACTGTAAGAGTCAAGTAAGCTTTTTCAGTCTGCTTAGATTAAGTATTTTGAAACATTACAACAATATAAACATGTGAAGTTTACACCCCCAAGTTAGCAAAAGTTAGGACAGTATGTGAAAATGTGAAAAAAGCAAATAGACAAAAACAAACAAACTAAACCTCTTAAATTCACTTGGACTTTTATTTAATTGCAAACAGTATGAGCCCAAGAGATTTCATGTTTTGTTGTGTCAGTTTAATTTCTTTTGTTAATATTCATCCATTCCCACATTTCAGACCTGCAACACATTCCAAAAAAGTTGGATTATAAATAATTTACCACCAGGATAGAAGGCGATGAAATGTTTCAGGTGTTATTTTATCTCACTCTCCCTGCAAACATGTCTTAAGGTTTGCAAAAGTGCAGTTGTTGCATTTTTCTTTTCAAAGTCGTACATACAGGTCAGGACTGCAGGGAGGCCAGCTCAGTACCTGTACCCACTTCTTTCACAGCCATGCCTTTGTAATGTGTGCAGACTGTGGCTTTGCATTGTCTTGTCAAAAAAATGCATTGATGGCCCTGGAAACTTGGGGTGGGAATCGCAAGAGGCCTCACGATAGGATACGTATTGCAATACTTGGGTCACGCTACAGTTCTATCATGATACTACAGTTCCTTAAGTATTCCGATACCATATCCCCCCCCCCTTCCATTTCAGTGTCAAATTTTGTCCCCAAACTACAATCGTCAGCGTCTCTTTCATATAAGTTTTCACTCTTTTCAACTCACTGTGGCTGCTTTTGTTTTGGTGGCTGCAGGCTCTCAGCCCTCTGTGGGATGGTGTGCTCTTGTGGACCTTTCTGCTGCCCACATTGTCATATTCCAGGGGGCTTCATTTTTCGAGGTGACTTTGTTGCTAGAAGTGTCTAGAGTTGGTTGTTCAATGGGGTCGGCACTGCTCGTCCTGGATTGTTTTTAGCTTAGCTGTCATTTGCTAACCAATGCCGCTGTTAGCAAATGGCTCCAAGAGGAGTGTGCTGGCCCGCATGTTTAGAATGTTTTTCTTTTTCATGCGGCACTCCTTGCGGGTTGAGTGTCATATCAAGGCCTTTTGTTCCGTCTTTTATAAAACCCAAAAAAGGGCAGACATTTGAGTTAACTTTTTGGCAAATCCAACTGCTTCCTAACTTGTACACCTGGCTGCAAATCTCACCAGACAAGCTGTGGCTTCACCTCACAATGCACGCCTATTTTGCATCATCTAGTTGACTGAAAACACAGTTGGTTGATTAATACCCAAGAGTTTGCAACATTTATATGAATATATAATTAATACAATAGAGCATCTGCCCCACATCCGGGAGGTCGTGTGCTCAAATCCCTGCCGGGTCATACCAAAGACCATATAAAAATGGTATTTCCGCCTTCTAGCTTGGTGCTCAGCATAATAGAATGGGGAAAGGAAAGTTAACGCACAGAGCTACCAGAGGACTGACCGCCCACTGTCGCTTTCACTACTTACAGTAGCTGTGTGGCCTAGGGTCAGTGAAACGGAGATAGGCGCCGCCCCATACACCACATGGTGACCCACTTGCTGTGGATGAGATTAACCTAACTAACTTAATAATTAATAAAAGACTGGTATGTGTGTTTAGGGATCGGTGCATCATTACGAGTTCCAAGTATTGCAATACATCACCAAATTGGCCTATTGTCCCACAGCTGCTGGAAACGGTGTTGTCTTGAAGCCGGCATATGTTGCCCTAAAATCTGTGCATTAATGCTGCCATTACAGAAGTATAAATTACCTTTGCCAAGGGCACTGACACAACCTCATACCATGACAGACCCTAGCTTTTGGACTTGTTGCTGATAACAGTCTGGATGGTCTTTTTTGTCTTTGATGGCATTTTTGGATATAACTATATATTGAAGTGCCTGGCAGAATCTTATTAAGTAATTCCTTTACTCATGTGGTTATATCAGCTGTTGATGAATGACGGTTCTTGACACAGTGCCTTCTGAGGAATCGGAGATCATGGGTGTTACTCCCTGCCTTTTACACAATGAAATTACTCCACATTCCCTAAGTCTTTCAATGATGTTATGCACTGAAGTGGAAAAAATATGCAAACCCCTTCCAGTCTTTCATAGAGGAACAATTGTTTTTAAATCTTTCAATATTTTTCTCACACATTTGATGGCTAGCTGGTGATCCTCTGCCCACCCTTGGTTGATAAAGATTCAGCCTTTTGTGGATACTGCTTTTACATCACGTCATGATTACAGTCATCTGATAACATTACCTGTTTGAAATCACATTATTATTTTTTTACCTAAATACTCGTTTAGGTTAAAAAAAAAATCACCTCTTTCTTAGTGTTTTGGAATGAGTTGCAAGAATGGAATTCAGCAAAGGATATTAACAAATTTAATACTGTTTGCGATAATGAAACAAAAGTCAAAGTAAATTTAGGAATCACTGTGTTTATTTATTTTTTATTTATTGTTTGCATTTTCTATACCATTCCAGCTTTTTCTGATTTGTGGTTTGATTTGTTTAGGTTCTAATCTTAGGCAAATGCCAGGCAAGTGTAGAGGGTTAGAATCTTTAGAATCTACAGAACTTATGAAATGTTACAATACCAGACACACCAGCAGTGCTGTCAGCATTGTTTGCGAATGAGCAATGAGAGTAGCATGACTATTGCCAGCAGTGATAAGGACAATAGCAAATGATATAAAGCAGCACAACTTAGTCATCTCTTTGATGTGTTCAATTAAAAACAGAGTTATTCCCAGACTCTTGACTGGGTGTCCTTCTGTCTGGCTATCGCCGGCCCATCCTTTATACCTTTATATAAAGGAGAATCAAATCAATCCCCTTTAACTTTAAACATGCTTGTCTGGTTTTAGGACAAAGGCAATTCTAAACTGATCACCTCCCTTTTCTGTACATTTTCTTGTTTTCTCTCGCATTCTTTGTCGTCTCCAATGAAAAGCACATCTGGAGAAGGGATGGTGATTATTTTTAGCACCATTTACGTCCCTGTACAGGAAGCTCCTCCAGCAAAGAAATATCACTTCCTCCTCCTTGTTCTTCTCCTCCTCGAGTCATGTTCTAATGCGGACCAGAACGTGTTTACACCACATCAGGACACACTGGGATCCGTCTGTGTCTGCGGGTGTTTCTGGTTAAGAGGTGAAACTTGCTGTGTTTGCTGTCTGGCTGAGCAACAATGGGATGAGTTTCTGTCATGATTGAGGCACGGCCAGGGACCGAGCCCACGCCTTATGTCCATTTTGGTGTCCTTGTTTTTCCCCTGGATTATTATGAGTATTATCTGTATTATTATTATTATGATCATCATTTTGTTAGTGTTCTTTGAGCTCCCTAGTTGTGGTTTGTTGCATGTAGTCTTGACCTCATCCCCTGTTGTTGTTTTGTAATTGTCTTTTGTAATTTGGATTATCATTAGTGTTATTATTTGCATTATGTGTCTCCTGTGTTTCCCCTGGTCCGCTGTGCTCATCCCCGCTTGTCTTTATCATGGTCTGTGTGTATATTTGTTACCTATTGTTCTCAGCTCCTCATATTTTCCGTACCCATAGCAATTTCCTCATTCAAAGATTTTTATTTGTCAATTTTACTATACGTACAGGACATACAGGAGAATTGAAATGGCATTTCTGTCTGTCTTCAGTGGTGTGCACAATACAAAGAAGAAAAAGGAATAAGGCTGGAAAAACAACAACAGCAGTCTTTGTACAATAATGCTACCTGTAGTGCAAATGGCGACAAAGATAGACCCAGACCTCCCATAGTACAAATAAAGATAAACGATAAACAATGAGACCCAGCAATCTTATATACAGAAAAGTAGAGCAGTAATATTTGTAGTACCAAGTTCAATGCAGTAGTGTAGGTGCAGACAGTGACAGACAGGACTGCACATGATCAGTATCTGCAATGACAGACAGCAGCAGATAGGGCATTTGTGCAAATGGCTGCAGTAAGGTACAGAGACATACAGCAGCAAATGTATTACTGTTGATGTGCCAGTCTTTCTGTGCCAACAGCTGAGGTAGTTATTGGGTGGGTGAGTGTGTTACAGAGTGGGAGGGGAGGTAGTGGACAGAGTTCAGGGTCTTGATGGCCTGATGAACAAAGCTGTTTAGCAGTCTTGTGTGGCAGGCCCAGAGGCTCCGGTACTTTTCCCTGAGAGCAGGGAAGTGAAGAGGGAGTGTGAGGGGTGGGAGGTGTCGCCTGCAATGTTGATGGCTCTGCAGGTGAGGCAGGTGAGGTAAATGTCTGGGGGCGGGGGGGCAGGCGGGCACCGATGATCTTGCTGGCTGCTTCCACTGTGCGTTGTAGTGTCTTCTGGCAGGAGGCGGTGCAGCTTCCATACCACACCGTGATGTAGCCGGTGAGGATGTTCTCAATGGTGCCCTGGTAGAATGAGCACATAATGGGGGGTGGGACTCGTGCTCTCCTCAGTTTGCGGAGGAAATGGAGGCGAGTTTGAGCCTTCTTGGCCAGTGATGTGGTGTTGTTGGACCAGGAGAGGTCCTCAGAGATGTGCACTCCCAGGAACATGGTGCTGCTCACCCTCTCCACAGCTGCTCCATCGATGATCAGAGGGGGTGCTGTGTGTGTGTCTTCTCCCGAAGTCGACCACAGTCTCCTTGGTTTTTCCCACGTTCAGGAAGAGGTTATTGTCTTTACACCACTGGACCAGTTGGCTCACCTCATTTCTGTAGTTGGCCTCCTCGTTGTTGGTGATGAGGCCCACCACCGTCATGTCATCTGCAAACTTGATGATGTGGTTGGTGTTGTAGGCTGGTGCACAGTCATGGGTCAGCAGGATGAAGAGCAGCAGGCTGAGCACGCACCCTTGTGGTCATGTGCTCATGTGTGCCCCTGTTCAGCCCTTGATTGTCTTCCAGCTGTCCCGTGTTCCCCTGATTAGTTTCCTCCCTATATATGTTGCCTCTTGATTTCAGTTGATTGTTGGGTCATTGTCATTCATCCTGTCGAACTCCCCGTGTGCTAGTAATTCTTTGTGAGTTTTTGCCACCATTGTCTCCCGAGTTTATTCCAGCCCTCCTGCTGTGTGTTTTGTTTCTCCTGAGTTTTAGTTAATAAATTATTATTTGCACCATTATCCTGCCTGCGCCTTGTGTCCTGCCTTTAAAACTTAATCTGCCCGGAAGGCAGATTATGATGAAAGTTTGTGTGTGTGTGTGTGTGTGTGCACGCGAGGGAGGGAGAGAGAGAGAGAGAGACTCTTGACTTTGTAAGAAACTAAAACATTTGATCTTGAGGGTATTTCCTTTGCTCTCCGGTATTGTTCTAATATACTAGAGGAAGTGACACAAAGGTTTGGAATGAAGTCATGATTTCTACCAGACACACAAACACAATGGGACAAACTGTTTTTTTTTAATAAACAACCTAACATCAATTAAAGATTGAGATGATTTACAGTCCCTTAATTTTTAGAATTTGTTTTTTATGCTGCTTTTTGGTATTGAAATGGCCAGAAAAGATTAGACTTTCAACATCCTCCCTTAATTCTGTGCTGTGGTCTTGAATTATCAAAAAATAATAATAAATACTCATTTACAAACAACCTTGCATACAATCCACATATAAAAGGGGATGCAATTTTCCACATGTTGACAGTTCCCAGACGTCTTAATGAAATGTAAATAGTGTTCACTTACGTAGTGCTTTTCTCATCTCCTGATGACCAAAGCGCTTTGTAGGTCCTGCTATCTACCCATTCACACATTCACGGCGGTAGAGCTGCCATGCAAGGCACTGGCCTGACCCACCAGAAGCAACTGGGGGTTCAGTGTCTTGTTCAAGGACACTTAGACACTTAGACATGCAGACTACAGTGAGAGCAGGAATTGAACCACCAACCCTTTGATCAGTAGTCGGCCACACTACACCTGCGCCACAGCCGCCCCATGTCTGTGACATGCTTTGCTAACAACAACTCAGGGTTCAAATATTGCAGCACAGTTTTCCTCCCAGATTAAACATCAGTCCATTTCAGTGTGTTTCTTTAAATCCTAATGGCTATCTACCAGTGAAATTACAGGGCTATCGTAGCCAAACAAAGATGCTCCGCTAAGCTAAATTGCTAGCAGTACTGTAGTTGTGGGTTTTGATGCTCAGTGAAACGTATTTAAAATGGGTAGAGAGGGTTGTATCATTCCAATTAGACCCAGTTCTCATGTCAGAACTGGAGGTAAAATCAGAAGGGCTCACTCAGTGAGACCTAGTGAGACCAAGGCAAACCCTAACAAAGTGACAGGGTTGTCATTGTCCAGAGTTTGGTCCAGTGGTAACAATTCTAAATATCCAAACTGACGCTCAAAAGTACTGAAAAAGTGACATTTTTATATGCCCACTTTAAAGTTGTAATGCTGATACTTGCACCAAGATATCCAGTGATGTTCACAGCAAGAAAATTTCTATTTATTCCATCCATCCATCCATCCATCCATCCATCCACCGCTTATCTGGGGGTCCAGGTCACGGGGGCAGCAGTCCTGAGTAGCCCAGACTGCCGCCTGGTTCACATTGCACCGTGATCCCTCCTGCTGTTGGTGAGCCCACTGGAGGGCAGATCCATGTGGCTCCCTTGGTACACTGGCTCCTTGATGTAAATTTTTAGTTCATTCCAGTGAAGCCTAAAGGAGCTAATGCGATGACACAGTAGCCGTCTGTCCATTCATCTACACGAGGGGGGAGCTGAAAAGTTCATAGGCTGACCATGATGCAGTAGTCAAATTTGACCAAATGTGGTTTATTTTTCAACTGCAGGGATCCAAGCGCTGCAACACCGATGGAAGAAGTGATTGAAGAATGTTGAAAAATAAGCCACATTTGGTCAAATTTGACCACTGCATCATGGTCAGCCAATGAACTTTTCAGCCCCCTGTAGGTCCGTCCGTCCACATTTCATGGGAATCGCTACTCCTCCAAGGCATTTGCCCTGATGCTCACCAGACTCACTCACAATGATCCTCAATCTGCATCCAGGTTGTGCGCAAGGTCATTGTCAAGGTCAAAGGTCAGAAGATGTGGGCATTTATGATTTCACGAAAACCGTTACTCCTCCTAGGCCATTGACCTTGACCTCAAGCACATCCTAGATGGTTCTGCATCTCAGCTGTGGTTAACGTCAAGTCAGCGGTCAGGACATATGAGCATTCTCGGGGTGATGTCGTCAGGCCAGAGTGAACTACTCCATTGATGGTCTGGTTTCATTGGGATCTACTGGACTGCTCTTGGTCTGGCCCTTCACCTAGGACCAGTTTGCCTAGAGAGACCCTACCAGGGGCAAGTTGCCCCAACTACATAGCTCCTGGGATCTTTAGACCACACATTCCCCTCCACCACTGTAAGGTGGCAATCCATGGAGGGGATTTCTCTTTACTTTGTTTTCATATGTACATGCTATATACTTTGGCTCCTGGAGATGTGCAGCCCCATTTTAAATCTAAATAACATTGTTTTATGTTTCATACTTTGCCTCTGATATTTCAAGTTATAGCTCTAAGAATCAATAATGTTTAAAGCCTGAGAAACATTTTTTAGACTGAAATATCATTATTTTATTGTGAAATGATTAGATGTTATGAATATGAATTGCTTACATTTCATTACTGTTGTAAAGAACGTTTTAAAGTCCCAAATCTTTCATTTTCCAGTCAGCCTCTGAACTTGAAAACACGCTCACATTTTAAATTAGAGAAATTCTGGAACATTTCTCAAAAGACTCACACTGTGCCTGTCTGCTGATCACATTTCATGCAGCTCGGACTGTGTCGATGTGTAACACTCCTGCTGCTGTGCAGCACTTTTGTTCCACAGTCCTGCGCCGCAACCAGCAGACGTGGAGATGCTGCTTTATTTATAACGCTGACTGCTCCTACTGTGCTGCACCAGCAGACCGCCAGCTGTGCTTTGAAGAATGTGCTTGATGAACTGAAAGTCAGAAGTTTCAGACATTTCAGCTTCAGGTTTACTTAAGCCCAATAGCTAAATGAGGCCAATGAAGCTGCTGAAATGAAAGGAATCATCCTCATTCCCTGTTTTTTTTTTTTTTTCCCCATATGAGAAATTGTATTTTTGCTCGCTGGGAGGAGGAAAACAGATGAACTACTGAACAATTCAGTGAGTTTAATGATAGACATAATGCCCTGGCAGCATCTTTAGCACCTGCAGCTGCCAGCCATCACTTCCTTTGCCTGCTGATTGGCCGAAGCCACCCGCCACCCCAGCAGTGTGTGCCCTCTTTCATCCTCCCCGTCTCTCCCCACTGCCCCTTTCATCCGTCTGTGGTCTTCGCTGTGCCCCTGCCAGTTCCCACTCTGCCTCACTTAAAAGGGGTTAGGAAGGGTAAACGCAGGAGGCTTAACTGTCTGTGCCAGCCACAGTCCGCTCTGTGGCCAAGGTGCCAAACGTGAAGAATACCTGTTGTCTCACAAATGATGGAATTTCCCTGAGCTTACTGGCGGCTATGTGAGAGGTGAGCCAAAATAAAAAGGGGGCTTCATATTCCTGGAAGGGAAACAGTGAGGATGTTCTGTACCTTTACTCCACACAAACATGCTTTATTGACTCAGGAGGCCGAGCTGGAGGAGAGGAGGGTGAATTGAGGCAGAAACCGGTGGCAACACGTGGCTTAATAATTCCATAAGAATCTCACTCCAGCTCAGTAGTCTGAGTACTAATGAAATCTGAGCCGAACAGCAGGGCTCAGATGCAGAGTGGGAGATAGTTAAACTAAGCTGCCACGCTCAAGACATTTTGGAGTTAGGTCTGTGGCAGTTTAGCCCCCGGCTCCCAACTCCTGGCAGGAGAGCCCCCTATAAAGCAGGACTATTAAAATGCTCCACCTTCCCTGAGGAATCAGGGGAGCTAATCAGAACCAGGGATCAGGATGGAGCCACTCACTCAGCACTCAGACCACACCGAGCTGGTCTGGGATACTACGGCTTAAAGCCACCAGTGAGGGCTTCCCACCAGCAACACCAAGAACTTTTCATCAATGAAAGCAGATTTTTTTTTTTTTTTGGCAATTTATATTTATTGTATGTTCACTGCATATATTAAGCCAGACAGCAGTAGCGTCAGATAGATGCATGGCAGCGCTCCTGTCATGATCCACATGTTGCCGTACTCTTCGGCTGTTTGTCTCATGACCTCAGATGCAGTAGATCTCTAGATTGCACAACAGCTCTCCTCCATCCTGCCCCGATCACTGTTTGGCTTCTTTTCATGCACGTGTGGGTGTCTGCTATGAGGCCTGCCCGGCTCCTCCTGAAATCCTGGGGGTTCTGCTTTGCTAAATAATCACTTTTCCAGGTCTAGTGCTCTCTTAGCAGTTTCAAAGTCAAGCAATTTTTTTAAGACTGTGAACTAGCGAAGCAGAAAATGGTTAAAAGGGAAGAGCAAAAAAGGATAAAAACTCAGGACTGGCAATACTCAGGTTAGAGGGAAGCATGAAAACGGCAGAAGGACAGACGTATATCTCTCATCCTAATGTGGATACACCTTATAATGTTTGTCACATGCCTGCACAGTGCTTCGGGAGTGAATCCCCGTGTTCCTGTCCATCCGGTCCAGGCCAGAGGCCAGCACGGCTCTAGGACATCGCCAGGAAGCCTGTGAACCTCCCCAGGATGTAGCTGTCAGCTGATCCCCCTTTTGGGAGGGGAGGGGAGGAAGGAGAGGAGGCGACAGGAGGAAAGAGGTGGGGAGCGGGAGGGAAATTGGCAGGTGTGACTAGGACAGGAGTGTGGGGGCCGGGTGCTCTCCCCAGCTGACGGCGACATTGGGAAGGCCTGTTTTAAAGTTAGAGATACAAGAGCCCTCCCCCTCCATCTATCCTTCAGTCTCCGTCCTGCCAGGACTGACTCACAGCTGCGGTACCTCTCTGTGATGGCTTTAACATGAAGAATATATAACCTGTGTGCACATGCTGTACGTGCACATCTGTGTTTCAACTTTGCAGTTCACACTTTACGAACTGGTGTTAATAGAGGCTTTAATGTGACAGATGGACCTCTTTTGCTGTTATATCAAAAGCTTGGAGAAGAGGTTTCCATCTGCATATTTCTTCAATCACTTCCTGCTAGTGTGCGATAAAGCGAGATGCCCTCTCACCTCTAACCTTCACCTTTACCTCAGAAAATCTGTGTCGACCCGGGGTCCAGATCTGTCTCTGAGTGTCTTTAAACTGGTGCAGCTGTTAGTAATAGTGTCAGCCAGAGGTGGGTAGGTTAGCCAGAAAATCTACTCAAGTAAAAGTGGCGTTGTCTTATCACGTTGATTGCTTAAGTTTAAGCAAGAGTGGTCACCAAACAAATTATATGCATAAGAGCAAGAAAGTATTAACCGAGAAAGTTACTTAAGTAGTGAGTGATGGCTTTTCCTGTACCGGTTTGTAAGGTTTTTAATCTTCAATTTATCACTATTCTCATACATTTTTAGTAAATTTGCTTTTTTGTAACTTTACCACTTTTTTTCTTATAAAGTGTTGGGCAAAAACTTGGTCACACCTCGATAAATTGCATATGTTGATGATGTTTTTAATTGGTGTGTTTAATTAATAAAGTGTGTAGGGTGCCCACACTTATGCACATCGCAAATGTTTATTCATCTATTTTATTTTGTTTAGTTTGTGAAATAGAAAGCAACTGTGCATTCCTGTTGGCCGACAGTATATCCAAAAGAGACTGTGTTTACATCTTTTCAATTAAAAAAAATATCCTATTTGTCAAGGGGTGGCCAGACTTTTGTCTACCACTGCAATTTTTTAAACAAATTTGTTATTTTTTTTACCAGTTTGTGAGTTTTTTTCATAAATTTGTGAAGTGTCAGTCCTCCCACCCCTCACACTCCCTTTTCAGCCCCCTGCCCTCGAGGAAAAGGTACCAGAGCCTCTGGGCCTGCTGCACAAGACTGCTAAACAGCTTTGGTCATCAGGCCATCAGGACCCTGAACTCTGTCCACTTGCTCCCCCCCCCCCCCCGGCCTGTAACGCACTCACCTGCACAATAGCTACCTCAGCTGTTGGCACAGAAAGACGGGCACACCAACAGTAATACATTTGCTGCTGTATGTCTCTGCACTTTACTGCGACCTTTTGCACAAATGCCATATCTGCTGTTGTCCGTAATTGCAATACTGATCATGTGCAGTCCTGTCTGTCACTGTGAACTTGGTACTATGAGTATTACTGCTCTATTTTTCTGTATATAAGATTGCTGGGTCTCATTGTTTATCGTTTATCTTTATTTGCACTATGGGAGATCTGGGTCTATCTTTTGTTGCCATTGGCACTATGGTAGCATTACTGTACATAGATAAGATAAGATAAGCCTTTATTAGTCCCACAATGGGGAAATTCCAGGATTGCAACAGCACAGGGATAGCAACACTCAGAGCAACAATCAGAAGGCAAGAAAAAAAACAAGCAAGCAAGAGCAGCTAATATACATATGTACATATTACTATAAAATATATATATACACACACACAGACACACAGTGCAGAGCATTGTAGCTGGATGGAATAAATATATGAATATATAAACACACAGTGCAGAGCATTGTAGCTAGATGGAATAAATATGTAAATATATAAACACCCACAGTACGGAGCATTGCAGCTAGGTGGAATAAATATGTAAATATATAAACACACACAGTGCGGAGCATTGTAGCTAGATGGAATAAATATATAGATATATAAAAACACAGTGCGGAGCATTGTAGCTAGATGGAATAAATATATAGATATATAAATATGAACACACCCAGTGCTGAGCATTGTAGCTAGATGGAATAGATGGATAGACTGCTGTTGTTGTTTTTCCAGCCTTATTCCTTTTTCTTTTTTTATATTGTGCACACCACTGAAGAGAGAGAGAAATACCATTTCATTTCTCCTGTATGTCCTGTATGTATAGTAGTATTGACAAATAAACTCTTTGAATCTTGAATCTTTGAATCTTTCCAGATTTTTTTCATTTTTCCTTCTTTTAATAAATGTCATTGTCATGTCCCCATGCGCTATTACGCAGCGTACGGAGGAGAGGAGATGAAAAACACACATGCAGAGATAGTTGCGTCCAGTTTATTGAACAAAAATATAACTTCAGTCCAGCAAACAGTATGATGAGCAAACAGAGTGATGAGCTAAACAGTCATGGAGGGCACCGGGAAAACAGAGACGCCTCTACGACGCTCAGTAGCCCGGGGGAGAGAATGCCTACTGCCACAGCATGGCTGAATGGCTCGGAGAGAAAGGCAAACATAAACTTACGGGTTTGAGCGGTCCGAGGCAGTCTGTGCTGTCCGATGTGAGCAGGTGAAAGAGGAACAGCCGCTAACACCAGGTAACAAGCAGATGTCAGGTAGTGTAGCAGAAGACTAAACTGTTAGGCTGAATGCGAAATGCAGGTAATGGAGAACAACCAACAATGATCCGGTGATCTCTACCAGCAGACACCGGCCTTAAGAGTGTTGCCACTAATGAGGAGAGAGATCGCCGGTGTGAAAGAGTGAGTGAATGCGTGGGCTGGACTGAGTGGAAACCTGGTGTGCATGACTGAATGTCTGAGCATGAGAGTGAGGATGTGTGTGTGTGTGTGTGGCGCACGTGCATGCATGTGTGCGCGCGTGCGCGTGAAACAGAGAACACAGTAATGAGAGACAGCTGACCCCACTGACAAGAGGAGGAGGCGTGGCTGAGCTGTCAGGGAGCGAAAGGACCCAAGAGGCTCCCAGACAGCGCCTGATGGAATATAAACAACACCAAGGGACAAAATAGCCACAGCTTCAAAGAACTGGGTTTGGAACCACCAAACCCAAGTTCATGACAGATATGAGATTTTTGTGTAAAATTTCAGATTTTTTGTTCACAAGTTTTCAACATTTTTAGCTCATTCTGGCAAAGCCGAAAGGAGCTAATGTGATGATGTGGCATCCATTGTCCATTCACATTTCACAGGAATCACTACTCCTCCTAGGCAGTTGTCCATTTGGTTACCAAACTCACTTAAAGGGATAAGGACCTGTACTTATATAGCACTTTTCTACTCTCAAAGACCACACCCTCTATTGTAAGGGCTTATCAGAGACAGATACCTAGGGACAATTTAGAATCATCAATTAACCTAACATGCATGTCTTTGGATTGTGGGAGGAAACCTGAGCACCCGGAGTAAACCCACACAGCACAGAGAGAACATGCAAACTCCACACGGAAAGGTTCCTAACCCTGCCAGCCTTGGGAATCAAACCTGGAACCTTCTAGCTGTGAGGCAACAGTGCTAACCACCGTGCTGCCCCAAAATGATCCTCAGGTGGGTCTACATCCAAGTTGTGCTCAAGGTCCAGGTCAAGGTCAAGATTCAGAGATTTGGAGACTTAAATATGTGATTTCAAAAAAGTCAATGCTTCTCCTAGTATATTGCCCTAATTCTCAACAAACTCATGCACAGTGATAAGGCTGTGCTATATGACCAACATTTCATATCCCGGTATAAGTAATCTTGTATCCTGAGAACAATTTATATATTCCAATATACTACATTTTCTGTAAATTCTGTATAATAACCACATAGAAAGCACCATCTCTTTAATAACATTTTAAATTATATACTGAACAAATCATTTTTACAAATCCATCTGTCATTAATTTTCTCCATTTAATTAATAAAGATGTAATGATACCTAATTACTATTCCTCTTATGTTTTCCCCTCTCCCATCCTGATGCCAGGTTGAAAAACATTAACTGCGATAACGAGGTCTACTTTGACTATAGACCAACATTCATCTAAATGGTTCACATGCTTGTTTAACCAGTACATTAATTCCTACATGGCTTACTGTGATTTATTATTAGTAAAATAAATTTATATGCATTTAACTCACTGATAACTAGATGAAGGCAGTTGAAATGGCTGCTGTTATCCCTTTCCACCTTCACAAATCTTTATTATACGGTGTTCCGTGGGCAAAAGCCCGTTTTACCGTTGGACTCTGGTGTTTAGTTTTAACAGCTTAAGATTCTTTAGTGCCTCTAATTTGTAAACGTAGTCTTTCATATGCTTGCTTCTTGCTGAGGTAGCCATGTTGGATTATGCTTCATTTGGACTGAGCATGACTAGACTGGCAGCAGTCACCAAAATGAGCCCAGCCATAAACAGTGTATTTTGTGACATCCCTATATAAACGATAGAGTTTTATATGAAATTTATCTTTTCATCCTATATATACCGGGGTAGGGGGGGAGGCTGCAAAGTTTATAGTGGTCACATTTGACCAAATGTGGTTTATTTTTCAATCGCAAGGATCCAAGCGCTGCAACAACGATGGAAGAAGTGTGTGGACCGAAGGGGAGACTATGTTGAAAAATAAACCGCATTTGGTCAGATTTGATACTATGAACTTTTCAACTACCCCTCGTGTGTGTGTGTGTGTGTGTGTGTGTGCGTGCGCGCATGCGTGCGCAGTGGTGTGAAAAAGTGTTTACCCCCTTCCTGTTTTCTCATTTTTTTGTATGTTTGTCACACTTAATGTCACAATCTGAGCACGGGGGATTCCGCCGTGCTCAGTCTGTTTGCCTTTTTTCCATATTTGTATAGTGTATTTGTATAGTATTCCTGTTATTTTATCCTTGGTTGGTTTTCACATATTCTGTATTGTTTCTTAGTGTGACTTATTTTCCTGTTTACGTTCATTGTAGTTTTGTTATTTACATATTTGGGTTTACTTGTATTTTTCCTTCAGTCTTTATTTGTCATCACATTATATTTGTATCTTGCCGGTTCCTTCTCTCTCTCTCTGTCCGGAGTTGCAGCTGTCAGAGGCACTTCCGGGTTTTTCCCTGGTTGTGAGTGGTGCCCCTGTCAAGCTGTCAGCGCCGTCTCCTCTCCTCATGACTCACAGCTGATTGTCATCACCTTCTCCTCCAGCCCGCTTATGTGATTCACACCTGATGGCATGTGGGATAATTGTTTGCATGCCTATTTAAGGTCTGTCTGTTTATGAACTCGTTGCCGGAGTCTCATCGAGGAATCCTATTCCTGTTCCCATCAGTACCCTGTCTTGTAGTATGCACGCGCGCGCACACACACACAGAGTGGTGTGAAAAAGTGTTTGCCCCCTTTCTGATTTCTCATTTTTTTGTATGTTTGTCATACTTAAATGTTTCAGATCATCAAACAAATATAAATATTAGACAAAGATAACACAAGTAAACACAAAATGCAGTTTTTAAATGAAGGTGTTTATGATTAAGGGAAAAAAAATCCAAACCACAGCAAGTCTGCCAGGTCCTGAAGCAGCAAAACAGCTCAAGACCATCACACTACCACCACCATATTTTACTGTTGGTATGATGTTCCTTTTCTGAAATGCTGTATTACTTTTACACCAGATGTAATAGGACACACACCTTCCAAAAAGTTCAACTTTTGTCTCGTCAGTCCACAGAGTATTTTACCAAAAGTCTTGGGGATCATCAAGATGTTTTCTGGCAAAACTGAGATGAGCCTTTATGTTCTTTTTGCTCAGCAGTGGTTTTTGTCTTGAAACTGTGCCATGCAGGCCATTTTTGCCCAGTCTCTTTCTTATGGTGGAGTCATGAACTCTGACCTTAACTGAAGCAAGTGAGGCCTGCAGTTCTTTGGATGTTGTTGTGGGGTCTTTTGTGACCTCTTGGATGAGTCCTCGCTGCGCTCTCGGGGTAATTTTGGTTGGCCAGCCACTCCTGGGAAGGTTCACCACTGTTCCATGTTTTTGCCATTTGTGGATAATGGCTCTCACTGTGGTTCGCTGGAGTCCCAAAGCTTTAGAAATGGCTAGAAAATTGAACTCAGCTTTCCAAAGATGTGATAAACCACAGTTAATTTATGTTTTTACGGGGGGGGGGGGGTCACTTTTTCACACAGGACCATGTAGGTTTGGATTTTTTTTTTTTACCCTTAATAATAAACACCTTCAATTAAAAACTGCATTTTGTGTTTACTTGTGTTATCTTTGTCTAATATTTAAATTTGTTTGATGATCAGAAACACTTAAGTGTGACAAACATACAACAAAAAGAGAAATCAGGAAGGGGGTAAACACTTTATCACACCACTGTACATATACAGTATATCGTCATAATGCACAGCCCTACACAGTGATCATCAGGTGGGTCTTCATCAAGAATGTGCTCAAGGTCATAGTCAAAGGTCAGTAGATCTTAGTGCTTATAGGTGAAAATTGTTATTCCTTCTAGGTAAATTCTCACCAAACACACACAATGATCTTCAGGTTTGTCTGCATCCAGGATGAGCTCAAGGTCAAGGTCATAGTCAAAGGTCCAGGAGATCTGGGCTTTTATGATTTCACAAAAATCATTACTTCTCCTAGGTAATTGCTCCAACGTTCAGAAAACTCATGCACAATGATCGTCAAGTGGGTCTGCATCTAGATCAGGATCAAGTTCAACAACAGTCAGGAGATCTGAGCACTCTTGGGGTGGTTTCATCAGGCCAGAACGACCTGCTTCATCATTGATGGTCTGGTTCATAAATTTCACAACCTTTTTTCCTCTTACATTTGCCACTTTTATTCCTGAATTTGCATTTTTTTTCTTGTAAATGTTAGACATTACTCTCAGACTTTTTTTTGGGGTGGGGGGGTGGGGGGATCTTTGTGATGTGTCAGTCTGAGGAAAGCAAACTATAAATAAATCTACATGTACTCTCTAATATCATACAGTGTGTATAAAGAAACAGTAATAAATGAATTATAGGAGAACAGTGGTGTCAAGCATGATGAGAGAAAAACTTAACTAAGCATTAAAGAATAGAACCAAATTGTACATGAGTAGAAGTTCAATTTTTCTTCATAAAAATACTCACGAACGTACAACTTTTTGAATGTTGTGTAAATGAACTTTAGTGACTGTAACTAGTTACTACCCTCCTGTGTTGACAGCTAAATGATGCAGTGAACTGCCCTTTGTCTCATGCTGTGGTGTCCTATCAGAGAGAGAATGACTTATTTGCTTTCTGTGATATCAGGGGAAAGGAGCACAGGTCTTGCTGGAGCGTTCCTCGCACCCAGTCTCACTTCGGGCTTGCTTTATTAAGTGTGTGCTTCTTTCACTTTTACTCTGTCCCTCTGCTTGTTTTTGCAGTGAATGTTAGAGCTGCTTTCCCTCGCTCTCTCTCGCGCTGCCCTGTGTGAATGGTGTTTAGGAAACAGAGAACAGGAAAGGCAGTGCAGACAGGGAAGAATAGAGGGATATCCCCTTACAAGGTTCCCTCCTTTTTCCTCCAGGATAAAAGGAGTGAGAACGTCGGAAAAGGGCGGGGGTGGAGGGGCGGTAAATCACGCCACCTGTCCATACGCACGCAAAACCAAATCCCCTGCACATGCGCACCAAAAACGATTCATGACCATCAACATGGTCGTTCCAGCCTGAACTCCGAGGCCCGTCCGATCATAGGAGATGCCCTCTCTCGTTCCTTTAGTCTGTCTGTGTGTGTGTGTGTGTGTGTGTGTGTGTGCACACACGCGCTGAGGGACCCTCAGATTAGCCCTATGTGGCCCCAGATTACGACAGGATCAGTGCTGCCACATATTAACACCAGCCTACGAACCCTGTGCGAGACAGTGGGCCAGCCCTGGCTTCAGGGGCTTAAGGACGACATTTAATTACGCTTGGGCAGAGAGGAAAAAGTACAGTAACCAATTCACACAGGCTGCTGTTTACACTGGGGCCAGATTAACACATCACCATGTCACAGCGTCAAAGGGAGAAAAACAAGAGTGTTTTCAAGCACTCTGTCATATTTGCTTACCCCAAACAAATGTGACATTTAGGGGAGCCATTTTTACTCTCAGCAAGCATCTGTCAGGTGTTCCTAAATTTGCAGCTCCTATCTTTTAAATTTGCAATTATTTTTCTTGCAAATTAGTTTTTTCTCCTTTTGAATTTAAGAGTTGTTCATGTGAATTTGTGACTTACACACAAATATAAAGTGTGTACTTTTGACTTATACACTTTACAACTTTTCTCATAAATGTACACCTTTTTTTCCATTTGTGATTTTTTTTCTTGTAAATTTATCTATTCTCAATAGTTTTTTGTTTTTCACGTGGTTTTGGAGTTGCAGGTTGCGGACCCCTGACCTAGTGTCTGTAGATGAATTTTCCACTCCAGCATTCGACAGGAGACATTTATGTCTTTTAAAACGCTCTTCAAATGTGTTATATATTTTCCAGGAGAGGACATATTTTTTTCTTGGCCAAGAGGCACGTCTTTGATTTGTAAAGGCAATCTCTCCTATTGTAGGTAACAAATTGCTTTTCCATTTTGTCTTTCCAAGGTGCCACCAGGGACATCGGCTCCGCTCTGACAAGGATGTGTATGCGACACCGCAGCATCGAGGCAAAATTACGCCACTTTACCAAGTAAGTGTCTCTTGTGTTTTTTTGTTTTTTTTTTGCTTCACTGCAATTTTCTCTTCTCTTTCCTTCGGGCTATTATTGTGTCTTCTGGACCTCTGTTTTGTTGACCTTCCTTTCACTCTGCTCTGCTTTGCTGAGAGTTTTTGGTGGAGATGGAAATGAATCTATTCGCTGGGTAGGTTTCATCCTCTGACTCTGGCCGTTTCATGTCTTCTGCCCTTGTTGCTGCAGTGCTCTCATGGAGGGCCTGGTGACCCCTCTCCAGGACAGGATAGAGGAATGGAAGAAAACGGCTAATCAGCTGGACAAAGACCATGCCAAAGGTGAACAGGCAGGGACACGTCTCTTTATGATCACTGTACAGTGGGCATAAATTTACCTTATGCTCCTCTGCTGTACTGTTCCTTTCCACAGAGTACAAGAGATCTCGTCAGGAAATCAAAAGGAAGTCATTAGATACTATAAAACTCCAGAAAAAAGCAAGAAAAGGTAACAGAAACTCTTAAAACACATCTGACCAGTGCTTAAAAGTCCAGTAAGATTTTAATACTTGTATTTCTGAAGTCTGCTGGGCTGCTGATTGCTGTGCTCCACCAGTGTCTCATTATGATGTAGCGCCACCTAGAGTGGAAAATGAGAAGTGGCGACTCAGTCAAATCAAAATGCCTGGCACACTTCCAAAGGCTCCTCTCCAGCTTTGGATAATTTACCCTATAAATCAAAGAAATTAACTTCTTTCCTGGCTCTGCTTGCATTAGCCCCTACTGCCGACTGTGATTAAACTCCCATTTTCATACACGAGCGGTACGGGCTAGTCATAAACATGCAATGTGCCCTGATTTGATACAGCTAACACTGCCTGTTCTTCTGTCTCTCCCCTCCCCTGCCTGTCACTGCAACCCACCTCCGTTTATTTATGGTTATTTACTCCGGCCGTAGAGCTTCTAGGTACGTCTGCTGCAACAACGGAGAATTTCTCCTGTTAGTTTCAAGCATCAAACCCATTGTCAGGACGACCTGCCAGTCAGCGATAAGTTCTGTGCTTTCTTAGCAGTTTTGTTAAAATCTGAATAAAAACACTGTATAAATATTAAATACATTGTTGATTAAAACTGTTGTTTTTTCTACTTACTGTTGGGATATGCCATCTTCAAGTATCACGTTACCACGAAGGCTGTAAACGTGGGCAATAAGCATCCAACATCAACACTCAATATTTTGACCATTCATGCTTGACTAAAGAGGGAAGTCTTATTACCAAGAGCTTGGCAAGAAATCAAATACTGCGTATGTATTCCCAAAATGTTTAACTGTTGCTAAACATCAAATACACATTCTGTAGCTGAGGCATGTAAACACAAAGGTGTTGTGACAGATGTATTGGTGAAGCCACTTTTAGCAGCTAAAGGGATAAAAACTAACTGTTCACTGATGGCCTTTCTACTTCTAGGTTTAAATTAGGGGTGCACCGATATATCGGCCTAACATTGGTATTGACTGATACTGGCTATTGGCAATTAAGATATCGGCAGTGCTGATATTTTTCGGGTGTGTCCCAGTTGTGTGGCATTGATTTTGCCCTGAAACTAACAACAGACTACAGCAGGAAATTCAGAAAACATCTGGGATTGAATTTTTTAGCTGATACCAAAACAATCGGCTGATACTGAAACAATCAAAAATAATAACTTTGCCATTGGCACGCTTATTATTTTTGACATTGGTCGATACAGGAGCAGTATCCTCCAAACCTATTAAAAGGAGGAAGTTTACAGTTCTGCTGAAAATGTTACTAAAAAAATTCACATTAAGTTGACATAGCTGTCTTGTTTTCTTTGGGGAATGTGTCTTTAGATGCTAGTTAATCACTATAAGAGAAAGGAGATATAAATAGGTAGGGAAAAAAGGTGCATATTTTAGTATCGGCATCAGCAAAACTGTTTTTTTTTTTTTTTTTAAATATCAGTATACCGGTTATCAGGGGGCGGGGTGAAATCTAACATCTGGTATCCCTAGTTTTTGAAAACTTTTAATTACTTAAATCAATCAACACTGATTTCAGTTTTAGGGGGATTAAGCGTTTTCCTACTGTGACATGTCAAAGTCACAGATGAAAATTGTCCTTAGTAAAAAAATATGCAATATATTTTTTATCTTTCATACGTTAACTTATTGTAGCTTTATTAAAAACATATTTTTACACACGTACTATATAGTGCATCAGATCATTTTTAGCTCATTGTGGCAAAAGTGCAATCAGCTATAGTATGTCATGGTGTCTGTGCATCTGTCTGTCTGCCCATCCATTCACAATTTACGACAATCACTAATTCTCCTAGGCAACTGCCTGGATGCCGAGGTCACACATAGTGATGCTCAGGTGGGTCTGATAAATCCAGAGACTGCAAGTTATGAGAATGCGTCATGTTAATTTTCAGCAGGTCTAGACCTTTACACAAGGGTGGAGATCATTGAGAGATCATTGAGAGATCTATCCAATTTTTGATCTATCATTGATCTTCACTGATCTCCACAGAGCCATGGTCTCCTCAAAGTTTTGACTCAGTCCTAAACACACAAAGATCTCTCAACGATCTCCGTGCTGTGTAAAGGGGCCCTAACTGATTGTCTGATTTCTGTCTAAAAAGTATCAAAATGTCATTTCTTGGCTTACTTGTCATGAGCTGAGATTTCACACCATTTTTTAAATGTTTCCTGTTATAAGGAGTTGCTCATGGAAGGAAAATTCTAAGAACTGTCATGATCCTGTGGCACGGGTTAGAGCTGTGCCCAGTTTTTCTGCCCAGTGAGCATTTTTCTGTTTGTTTACTGTTATCCAGAAGATTATTATGATGGTTTTGAGTTCTCTTGTGTTTGTTTCCTTATGGTTTCCAGTTTGTTTATTTTGACAGCACTGTGCTGTCAAATGGGCTTTCAGTTGGGCTTTCAATTCCTTTGGGGCTGCACAGCTGCTGTACATTCTGTTACTCATGGATTACACCTGTCTCTGATTATGTGTGTGTATTAAAGGGACACGACAACCTCTGCCGTTGTCGTGTCCTTCTTCTTCTTCTTCTTCTTCTTCTTCTTCTTCTTCTTCTGTGAATTCCTGTCCTTTGGATCACTACTGCCGAGTGACTAGGTCTCTGCTGTTGAGGTGAGTTGGAGTGCTCCATCCTGGTGCCTTTTTTTTCTCCCGGTGTCTCAGCCATTGAGCCCCACAGCCCTCGGGATCCTCCGGCTGAGCTTCTCACCTGGTCAGGCGTTCCCTGACTTTGTACCTCTGATGTTGAGCCCCACTCTCCTCCAGCGTTTGTATTTATGTTTCTTTATTATCGTCTTGCACTCTCATTTGTTGTATTTGTTTGAAGTGTTCTTGTTTATGCTTTAAATTAATAAATGTGCCAACCTACAGCGAGCGTTTGGTGTCCTATTTTGCGCCCGTGAAATGGGCGATTATGACAGAAGGACACGACCAGTGTGGACACCAGCCGCTGTTGGTTTTTGCGTTTATTTTTTCATCACTATTTATCCATTTTCTCTCTTATTTTTTGACAAACATGCACGCATTTGTCATGCCACCAGTGTGCTGGGGCCCCGCTAATCAAAGGAAATTTGAAGTGTCTGGCCCCACTATTGATAAACTGTGGGCAGCGGTCTTTGCACAGCAGTTTGTGGACGCAGCTTTCACCTCCCGTTTGCTGGAGTAGGTTCGCCAGAACATGGAGGCAGCTGCAGGCGTCATGGAGGTGCATCCTGGAATAGGGCGCTACCCCAGGTATGCGGGGCTACTTTATTCCATCACAGACCTCCAAACAGACCCCCACAGCCTGTTGGGATATCTGCCGTCACGAGCGCCCAGGATGAAGCAGACGAGGAGACGCGCTCCACAAAAGACGCCCTGCCTTGCTTCCAACACCACTCCAACTCCTGCTTCATCAGCTCCACAGGAACAGCGTCATCCAGCTTCGGACCACTGGGAGAATACTCCCACCTCTTGGACAGCTTATTCCCCGACGCCAATACAGAATCCTTCTTCAGCAGTGCGCAATCAGTGTTTTTTGTCTCCGGCTGAATCGTCAGCTCCTCCCTTCTACACAGCTGCTGATTCCTGCTTCTCCCTGGCGCCCTCATCCGCAGTTAAGAGGTCACCTGTTTTTTCCCCGGCGTTGTCCACCTCCATGCCCACTGGGGCTGCCCCTCCACGATTCTCTGAGGGGCCAAAATCCATTGTAGTCACAGAGAGGGAAGATGCCATGTCAGCTGCAGCAGAAAATATCACAACCCGGGAATACAGGCAAGTGTCATTTTATTCCCCTTCATTTTATGATATGCCTTGTCTGATTCCTGGTATTGAGGCTCAGGACATGTAATCCCCCGAGCTCTCACCACCTGCTGCATCTACTAATTTCTCACCTGTCCTCTCTGTGTCTCCTCCTGTTATCCCTGAGTGTCCGCTGGCCCCAGAACTGAACCCCCTGACGATGGAGGAGCCTGCAGCCCTGAAGAACCTGATTTCAGTCCCGCAGCCATGCTGCGGAAGGAAGGGGACCGCTGAACCCGAGCTGACGCCTGCACCGACTATGGAGAGTCCCTGGGCTTCAGCTGAGCAGGGAGTAGCACCAGCATGGAGTCGACCTCCTGTCGCCACGCAGGGTGAGCCGTGGGCCACATCGCTGAGGGGTCCTAGGACTGCACCGACCATCATCCCTGCTGCAGGGGTCACTGCAGCAGAGTGGGGGCTGGATCTCCAGAGAGCTGGGCCTGAGATACTATTGTTTGGCTCGATGGAGTCCTGGACGGCGGTGGAGCTCGAGCTCAGGCACGTGCTCTCTTTTGTTTTTCTTGTTTCTGTTTTGGAGATATCTTGCCTGGCTCTTGGTGAGGAGAGTCGGGTGCAGCCGTTAGCTGCACCTGAACTCACCTCACCGGGCTCCACCGATGCCGGTGACCCTGACCCTGTCTCTCCGTCTGTTTTGTCTGACTTTTCTCCCATGGTCACCGAGGTATTTCCTGATCTGCCAGACATCTTCGCGGGTCCAGGCTCGCTGTCTGAGATCGCCATGGGTCCAGCTTCCCCTGCCGAGGCTGTCGCGGGTGCTCCGTTTCAGCCCGGGACCTCCGTGGGTGTAGCCATGGCCCAATCTGGGCCCACCATGGGTGCAGCCATGGCCCAGTCCGGAGCCACCGCAGGTGCTGCATTGTTCCAGCCCAGATCCACCGCGGGTGCTGCATTGCTCCTGCCCGGGGCCACCGTAGGTGCAATTCCACTCCTGCCTGGGGCTACCGCGGGTGCAGTTCCATTCCTGCCTGGGGCCACTGAGGCTGCAGCTCCGCTCCTGCCCGGAGCCACCAAGGATGCAGCTTCGCCCCAACCCGGGGCCAGCGTGGGTGCATCCTGAGAGGTTCCCGCTGAATGGTTGCCCATTGCTGGAGGATGCCGCCTCCTAGCTCCCCTGGCTTGTTGGCCTAGGGATGCTGGGAGGCCACCTGACAGATTACTCCTTCTGCTTCATTGGTTCTGGGGCACGGGAAGGCCACCCAACGTGTCCCAACACAGATGCCGGTGGTCACGGGACTCAGGGAGACTGCCTGAACTGCTCCTGCTGCTTCGTTGGTTCTGGGGCACGGTGAGGCCACCCAACATGTTTCAGTACAGATGCCGGTGGTCGCAGGACTCTGGAAGACCACCTAAACTGGTCCGCCCACTGATCGGTCGGCTTAGAGTCCCGTGTTGCCACCTGGTGGACAGCGTGTGGTTCATGAGTGTTTTCTTTTGGTTTTCTTTTTGTTTTTTGCTGTGGTTACGGTCCCTCTGTGCCTGCCCCCCCCCCCCCCCCCCAGGGTGGGTTGTTTCTATGCATGTGGGAGGTTTTGTTTTTCTTGTCTTTCTCTGTGATGTTACCCTGGGGTGCCTGGGTATCACCCCTTGAGGAGGGGGCTCTGTCACAGGGCTGCACGGTGGCGCAGTGGTTAGCACTGTGGCAGCACAGTTTACCCTCGGCCAGGGGATCGCGGGGATCGTGAGCTCGTGGGTTTGATCCCTGCCCCCGGCCAACAGTGATCTGTGTGGAGTTTGCATGTTCTCCCCGTGTTGCGTTGGTTTACTCCGGGATTTCTCCGGTTTCCTCCCACATGCCAAAAACATGCAGGTTAGGGATACGGGGCGCTTGCGCACGCAGCGACCGGCAGCTGGTGGCTTGTCACCAGACTGCAAAACAAATCTACCTACGGGTACAAAATAAGTAATAATTAAAAAAAAAAAAAGATCCTGGGGCACAGGTTAGAGCCGTGCCCAATTTTCCTGCCC
The DNA here is from genome assembly GCA_020510985.1 of Pholidichthys leucotaenia. NCBI lineage: Eukaryota > Metazoa > Chordata > Actinopteri > Cichliformes > Pholidichthyidae > Pholidichthys > Pholidichthys leucotaenia. Next base: position 143,639,792 of record CM035840.1, read on the forward strand.
AGTGAGCATTTTTCTGTTTGTTTACTGTTAACCGGAAGATTATTATGAAGGTTTTGAGTTCTCTTGTGTTTGTTTCCTTATAGTTTCCGGTTTGCTTATTTTGACAGCGCTGTGCAGGCTGTCAATTCCTTCGGGGCTGCACAGCTACTGTCCATTCTGTTACTCATGGATTACACCTGTCTCTGATTATGTGTGTGTATTTAAGGGACACGACAACCTCTGCCGTTGTCGTGTCCTTTCTCCTTCTTCTGTGAATTCCTGTCCTCTGGATCACTACTGCGGAGTGACTAGGATTCCGCTGTTGAGGTGAGTTGGAGTGCTCCGTCCTGGGGCCTTTTTTTTCTCCAGGTGTCTCAGCCGTCGAGCCCCACAGCCCTCGGGGTCCTCCGGCTGAGCTTCTCCCCTGGTCAGGTGTTCCCTGACTTTGTACCTCTGATGTTGAGCCCCACTCTCCTCCAGCATTTGTTTCTTTATTATCGTCTTGCACTCTCATCTATTGTATTTGTTTGAAGCGTTCTTGTGTGTGCTTTAATAAATGTGCCAACCTACAGCGAGCATTTGGTGTCCTATTTTGTGCCTGTGAAACAGGCGAGTATGACTAGAACAAAACCTGATTCTTGTAAGATGAAACATATTATCATCTTAATGAATCACTGCCGATTAGATTGTGTGTGAATAATGTTGTGGTTTATTACATTAGGGGATTGCTAAATGCAAGATTGCCATAATACCAGAAATTAAAGTAATCACTAACAGTCAGATATGCAGATCGACTTCATACAGCGCACTAGAGATGCCATCTTCAATCAGAAGAAAGACAAAAACATTTGCAATGTTTTGCATAGTTTCATATTGTGATAGGTTCATTTTACAACAGAAATAGATTAAAGCAAAGGTATTTTTCTTTTAATAACAAATACTAATTGAACGCATTACTTGCATGATAAAAACAAGCAAATAAAAATAATTAGTTTAAGCTCACTAGTAGACTTGATTTCTAACATTTTGTGGGCTACTTTCAAAACATACAGCAGTTTACACTTGATTCAATGATTTGACTCTTAATTTATCCTTAATTATATGATGAAGTATTCATAATTATTCTAAGAAAAATTCAACCATTAAGTTCTGTTGTCACTGTATTGTGCAGCCTATTTTAAAATACAGCCACACTTGTTTTAAGTATGCACTTGTAGAAAAACAGTTCAGGAATTCACCATATTTAATTAAATTCTCCCCATTATGACCCCATGCTTGAAAGCTTGAGGCTGCGTTAGAACATTTACGTCCTGAGTTTCAGTATTTGAGGAACTATAAAATGGAAAGCTGTCACATCACATGGGACATATTTAATTAGCGCTTTAATGAATAAATATGGTTAGTATATTGCAGAGATTTTAAACTGGTAGACAGTTGTAATACAAATCAACCCAGTGCTGTTTTATGAGGACAAGTTGCTTACATCAGTATAACTTGCAAAAGATTCAACTAGCAGTGCTAAGACACAGGCGCTTTGAATGGCTGGCAGTGCACGTCTCTTTCAGTGTCACGGCAAAGATTGTTACATCTCAGCACTAACCTCCATCCCATCATTCTCTCGCTGTTTATCCCTCCTGTATCCATTATTTAGTATCACTGTGGTTTGCAGTGACTAACTTCACATTGTGCACTAAACATCTGCAAATCATCACCAGTTGCTCTGACTGATGACATGTTTTAGCGTACTCTCATTCCCGCCGTCATTTTCCATTTGGCCATAATGTTTGTGAGTGCGTTGACCTCTACTCTACAGCAGCTTATCATTATTTGTTCTAATCATCTCACATTTTTTTGGTTCTTTCCTTTCTCCCTGCTCTGCTGTTGACACTTCTGTCACTGCCGTAATTATCCGTCTCATTATTAATCATTTTTTCCCTCTTCCTCTCGTCTTGTGTTTATGCAACCACCCCTCACTGCCCTCCCTTCTCTATGTTTCTGACCCTCCACTTTCACAGGACGGGGTAATCTGCGCCCCCAGCTCGACAGCGCCATGCAGGATGTCAACGATTTGTACCTTCTGATGGAGGAGACGGAGAAGCAGGCGGTGCGCAGAGCCCTTCTAGAGGAGAGGGGGCGCTATTGTTCGTTCATCGGCTTACTTCAGCCTGTGGTGGTGAGGAGCCGTCCCCGTGGCACCGCTGCTTTTGAGCTTGATTGATTTTTAACTGTTTTAATTTGATCCCTTCTGGTTTCTCTTCAGAATATAGAGATTGCCATGCTGGGGGAGATAACACATTTGCAGGCCATCGTTGATGACCTCACTGTATTGACCGAAGACCCACACAAGCTACCACCAGCTAGTGAGCAGGTAAAAGAGATGTTGTAATTTAAATTTTTTAACCACTAATGTCGCACCTGTCCCCCAAAACCAACTGAAATAGCTTCAAACTCTTTCTAGTCTCTCCTGCTCCTGAACAAAATAATGTGCATATACATACAGGGTTTGACATTAACTTTTGTGCTCACCAGCTGCCAATAGTTTTCCAGAATTTATAGGAACTCCACATTTTCACTACTCAAGAAACTGACAACTTCTGGAAAGACCTATTTTAAACAGCCCCCCTCCCCCAAATCAGCATGGAGTCAGAACTAAAATTGAGAAATAAAATGTAAATGACGATTACAACATATCTTGTTTTGCTCTGTACAAACGACAACCAATACATTTGAATTATAATAATAAACTGATCAGTTTGTAATAAGCATGTGATTTCCTCTTAAATTTGCAGTTTTTTTGTAGATACCGTGATTTTTGCTAATAAAATGGCAACATTTTTCTTGTAATGGCTTACTGTTTTCCTAAAAATTTGTTTTTTTTCTCATAAACTTGCAACCTTTTATTAAAAATTTGAAACTTTTTAAATCATATTTGCAGCTTTTTAATGATTCGCTTTCTATTTTTCTAATAAATTTGAGTTTTTTTTACCTCACACTTAATGGAAAATTTGGGACTTTTTTATTGGAAATTGGTCTTTTTTTGATGTAGCTTTATTCTTGCAATTTTGGGAGGTTTTTTTTACTTTTAAGCCTGGTGAATTTGTGATTTTTTTTTCTAATAAACTGATGACTTTATCATTTACTATTTTTTTCTTATAAATGCAGTGACTTTGGCTGGTGGGCTGGTGCTAATGTGAAACCCTGCATGTGCATCATGACACTACTGGAAATGGTCCTCAAAATTGCAAGTGAATTTACTTGGATTAGTTTCTGTCAGAAGCTATAATGTGTTGCAAAATGATTTTGGGCCCTGTTACGACAATCTAGTCAGCAGTCTATTGTCTGTGGCAAACAGGGCATTTCTGGGTGTGTTCAAGACCATTTCACTATTGCAGCAGCACAGAAATGACTTTTGTGAGGAAAGAGGCTGTCCAAATGCTCTTAATTATTCAGAAGTGTGTTTTGGCTTAATGTGAAATAAACCAATGACTATCGTTGCTCTCATTCCCTTTAATAAACAGGAGTGCAAGATCAAAGGTGTAATATTAACATGACAGTGTTTAAATTGAAAGACAAATCCATTCTGGGGACAATATGAGCTCATTCACAAGGTGAAAATGCCTTTAAGGACTGTCCACAGCAAGGGACTTAAAAGGCGCTTTTTAACCTGATTGTCCACAGCCCTGCTTGCACTGGTTAGACTTAATCATAATGGTGCACAGATGAGAGCTGTACTGTTCAGAAGTTATGCCAGTTTTTCTCTTCGTCCATGATTTACTCAGACAGAGTTGTAAAAATTCCTCCAGTTCTATTATCATGGGACACAGGAGACTCAGGCCTGGCATATCCACGCCACCATCATCTGAACTCCACTGTGAAACTGCGAATGAGTAAGCCATATCCTTGGGCTGAAGTCCATTAATGTTCTCTCTGTTGAATGCAAAGTTTTTGTATTTAAAGTAAAAAATTTTAATTTAAAAACTATCACAAATTAGATAATGATGGATCAGGTAAGGGATTATGACTTGTTTATGATTTTTACAAAAATTTGATTATGATTTTTACAAAATCAGCCTGTCAAAATAACGGACACTGAGCCTCACCTGCTTCACATCACTCCGCGCAAGTCACGGTGCACAGTCATTACCTAATCAGGTGGCAAGGGTGCACAGGGGAAAACCAACGCAAGGTGTAAATGCCCGCTTCAGACCATGGAAATAGGGCCCTTTGTCTTGTTTATCAGCGTCTTCAAGTTACAGCAAACCAAAGACTATAACAGTGATATGGTTCTGCAGGTGATCCGGGACCTTAAAGGTTCCGACTACAACTGGTCCTACCAGACCCCTCCTTCGTCCCCCAGCAGCACCACCTCCAGGAAGAGCAGCATGTGCAGGTATGATACATAAATATATCATACCATACCAGGCTTGTTATCTGAAGATCCCTTCCAAGCGTCCAAAGAACATCTGTGAAAAATATTGTTGTTTATTGTTTTCAATAGAAAAAGATCCAATTAAGTGGGCACAAATTGTCAGTGTGACATTGACGGCTCCCGCTTCATTAAACAACACATAAATAGCGCAATGAATAATGTGACGAGTCTTTTAGCTCTGATATTCAAATCATAATCCTAAATATAAACAATATTACACAATATTCACCAGTTTGAGTGAACTCAGAAAACCTTTCCACTTTCAGCAGCAGATGTATAAGACAGCCTTCAGGAGTATAAACCTCGAATGTGTATAATAGTATACTGTCAAGGTCAACCATTAAAGATAAATAACTGTGCAGAGCTAAAAGGTTGCATCAATGTTGCATAAGGTTGACTCCACTTGTAGATGTGATATGTATTACTGTACTGCATGTGCTGTGTCACGTGTGCACACATACACCCTTTCATATTTAAGAGCACAGTGCCACAGAAAAAGAAGAACTATTATAAACACAAAAACATAACAGTAACATATGTCTTCACACAACTTGTGGAAGAGGGAGTAAAAGTTTATGTGCTGCTATAACTGTCGGTTTCTCAGCAGCCGCTCCTGTTCTCCAGCTTCTCACAGCCAGACTTGGTCCTAAGATGTCAAATGACAGAGCCACGAGCCTGTACAAGAACCAGAACCCAAATATTTATCAGTACAGTAAGGGGGATGGTGATTGTTCTGTGTTTTATTAATGAATGTAGGACTCAGCACAGAAGTCTTTCTTTTCAAGTCAAACACTGTTGAGCTAAGAGGAACTTGGTCACAAATTATCACCTTGTTTTAGTGTTACAGCTGAGATGAAAATCTCCCTGAGATTTCACCTAGTTGACACCAGGCCCTATATTTAGGTTGACTTATTGACTAGCTAGCTGTTGCCCATGGGATTACACAGGATGCTGGATGGTATAGGAACTGTGTGTTCATGTAATTACAAGACTTTTCAAAGTAGAGAACGTTAGAAGCAGGGTTTCTGCAGGTATCCTTGACTCTGATTTAGTACATTTGAATGCCTTTTTGTTGCTGTTTTATTTCTCGGCTTGTACTGTAAGGATTGAGAAGGTGAAGAGGGGAGAGAATTGGGACAGTATTACCGCCCACCCCCTCCTACCCCCAAATTATCAACTTTAACAATTTTTAAGCTTCCAAGCAGCTGTGCCGTAGGAATCCTACCGTAATTGTTTGGATTCTTCTTCTGATTCTTATTTTTCTCCACTAAAAGTACATTGGGAGCAAAAACGATAATATGTAGAAACATGAAGTTTTACAGTCTGGTCAGAAATTCTCCCCACTGTTCAGAGACCAAAAATCAAGTCAATACATCCATAGGTGGCGCTATAATAAACAGCTTTCCATTTTTGCAAATATCTCGAGAACGGCTGGGCCTAGACTTAAAATTCTTTCATCATTCAGTTCTCTGAAATCCACTGGTTTTGTGCTCTAAAAATGAAGTTTTCTGCACCATAATTTCAAAAATGTGTGAGCAAAGTCAACATGAATTCCTCTAAGGCCATTCATCCAAATTGCTTGAGATTAAGCAGATATTATGCACAGATGTTGAAAAGGAAAAGCTGTTAAAATTATCCACCAATGTCAATCTATTTTGATGGTATCGGCCAGTGAAGTTGTACAGTGCCTCTTTTGCATGTATTTTTGGATTTAACTTCTGATGTAGTAGTCCAAACTCAATGAAACTTCACACTCACAATTACAACCGTATTCTTCAGCAAAACACCAAATTTCATGCAAATCTGTTCATGTTTAAAAGAAAAATCATCTTCATGAAATGTCAACCAGCCTATGTTTCTTGTCAATAGAACATTTTGTTAGTGTGTGAGAAAGTCACTGTGTACCTCAAAGCAATCGTGTGGTGTATGGGATAAGTTGGTCTGGTATGGTGGAGACCGGGGTTCAAATCCTCCCAGCAACCTGCCATTCTTCTGACGTGCAGCATACCTCTTTTGTGTATTTGAAAACAACGTGTAACACACATTAAGTTTTAAATGCTGTTCTACTGCTAGGAATACCTTTCATTTGAACATTTATCCTTTGAGAAAGTTACAGTGTGAGCTGAAGCAGTTGTGGTGTTGGGTTGCGGTGACAGCTTGGTATTCAGGAGGTCCCAGGTTTGAATCTTGCCAGGGAAGTCTTAATTCTTCTGAAGTACAGCATGCCTCTCCTGTGCATTGTAAAGCAACACGATGTGAGATTTTCACCTCAAAGTAATGGTTACAAAATGATTTTGTTGGTACACCAATGTTTGACCGAGTGAATGTCACTTCCCTCATGGCCTGAGTGGTCTACATGTATTTATTTATTATTTATTACCTCCGCCAAGGAGGTTATGTTTTCATCGGCGTTGGTTTGTCTGTTTGTTTGTCTGTCTGTTTGTTTGTTAGCAAGATAACTCAAAAAGTTATGGACGGATTTTCATGAAATTTTCACAGATTGTCAGAAATGGGGTATCCTACAGATGATTACATTTTGGTGGTGATCCGGATCACCGTCCAGAAGAAAACCGCCATTACGGAAAATGACATTTTCGTCAATAATTACTGAACCACTAATCCTATCATTCTGAATCCAATTGCTAGTCATATGTTTTCATGGTCAAGGAATCTGAAAACGTACACACAAACACTGTATGGGGGGAACTGTGGCGCTAAACCGCCATTACGGAAAATGCCATTTTCGTCAATAACTACTGAACCACTAATCCTATCATTGTGAATCCAATTGCTCGTCATATGTTTTCATGGTCAAGGAATCTGAAAACGTACACACAAACACTGTATGGGGGGAACTGTGGCGCTTGGCGGAGGTCTGCGCTCTCTGAGTGCTTTTCTAGTTTGCTTATTTGACAGGAATGATACATGAAACATTGGCACAAACAATTAGGAAAATGTGATATAGTGTACATAAGAGGTATAGCTGCAGCTAATTTCCAGTCTTTGTCCCCGGTCAGGCTTTTGAATACAATAAATCAATGAATAAAATACAATAAAACAGTTTATGCAACTGCACACAGTACATGTTAAAACACTAAATAAATTTGACTCTGAACAGGGATAAATGTGTTAATGATGTGTTGACGATAATTAAAAGAAGTGATCTTCTCATCTCCGCTGTTGCTTGAATCAACATTTAACTTTTGCAATAAACATGTTCAGTTCTGAGTTGTTGTTTGTTTGTTTTTTTATTTCTGGTGGTAGGGTGTTCCTTTCACTGAAAGCGATGATTGGCCAAATGTTGCCCTACACCTGGGGATTTTACAGCTGTGCTTGATTATGCCTCTTGTGATTGTTCTACAGTTGTCTATCTTTTAAAAAAATGGAGACACTGCTTCTGGGGCCTGCAACAGCTCTTTTTTTTGCTGGGCTCACTTGGGGGACAGCAGCTGTGCCACAGCTTTAACCACCAATAACAAAGTGCCCTCTGGTTGGCTGTTGGGACTGTGGTTGTGGTCTTTTCAGTGTTCCTACAAGGAACAATAAAGTTACATAGTGCTGCTTTAAAAACTAATGTGTAGCAGACCTTAAGTTTTAAATGCTGTTGCTAAGCAATACAAGACCTTGAAGCCTACATCTGCTTGGAACCCAATGTCGCTGCTTGAAGCTATATTGAGGCTTAAAATTGTGTTTTCAAATGCATTTTTAGTCAAATAATTTCTTCACTTTTAAAGGCTTGAAAAATCTGATTCAATCAAAATTGTTGGCTTTTAATGCCTTTTAGTGTCGTAAACTTTAGAAAAGGCAGAAACCCTGATGTGTCAGAAAGGGGAGCACTTCTCCTTTGCCAAGATAATTCATCATTCACCTGGCAGGTGTCATTTATCAAGATGCTGATCCACACTGTCGCACAGGTGTGGCTTGGGTTGCCTTTGTTGGGCAGCGTCTGCAGGAGGTAGCTCTCCAAAACACAAAATGTTCGATTTTGTATCAGTGGTCAAAGAACAACTGTGAGGCGCCTATGCATATCTAACAAGTTTTTATTTTTTTGAAACATCCATCCATCTTCTACCACTTTTCCGGAGATCTGGGTCGCGGAGGCAGCAGTTCAAGCAGAGAAGCCCAGACTTTCCTTTCCCCAGCCACCTGCTCCAGCTCTTCAGAGAGGATACCAAGGCGTTCCCAGATCAGCTGGGAGACATAGTCTCTCCAGCGAGTCCTGGGTCTGCCCCGGGGTCTCCTCCCAGATGGACGTGCCCGAAACACCTCAAGTGGGAGGCATCCAGGAGGCATCCTGATCAGATGCCCATACCAACTCAACTGGCTCCTTTCAATGTGGAGGAGCACCAATTCTACTCTGAGCCTCTCCCGGATGAGTGAACTCCTCACCCTGTCTCTGAGGGAGAGTCCAGTAATCCTACGAAGAAAGCTCATTTCAGCCGCTTATATCCGCAATCTCATTCTTTCAGTCATCACCCAAAGCTCATGACCATAGGTGAGAGTAGGAACGTAGATTGACTGGTAAATCGACAGCTTTGCCTTAGAACTAAGCTCCCTCTTCACCACAACAGACCAGTACAATGTCCGCATCACTGCAGGTGCTGCTCTGATCCGTCTGTCAATCTCTCGCTCCATTCTCCCCTCACTCGTGAATAAGACCCCAAGATACTTAAACTCCTCCACTTGGGGCAAGAGCTTGTCCCCAACCCAGAGAGGACAATACACCTTTTTCCAGCTGAGGACCATGGACTCGGACTTGGAGGTACTGATTCTCATCCCAGTCGCCTCACACTTAGCGGCAAACCATCCCAGTAAGACCTGTAGGTCATTGCTGGATGAAGCCAGCAGGACAACATCATCTGCAAACAACAGAGATGAGATCCTGTGATCGCCAAGCATAACACCCTCTGTTCCCTGGCTGCGCCTAGAAATCCTGTCCATAAAAGTTATGAACAGGATCAGTGACAAAGGGTAGCCCTGGTGGAGTCCAACTGTCACTAGGAATGAGTCCGACCGAGTGTTGGCAATACAAACCAAACTCTCACAAGGGTCGTACAGAGACCAAATAGCTCGTAACAACAAGCCCGATATCCCATACTTCTGAAGCACCCCCCACAAAAAACCACGAGGGATGCAGTTAAATGCCTTCTCTAAGTCCACAAAACACATGTAAACTGGTTGGGCAAACTCCCACGAACCCTCGAGGATTCTAGAGAGGGTAAAGAGCTGGTCCGATGTGCCATGGCCAGGACGAAAACCACATTGCTCCTCCTGAATCCGAGGTTCGACCAACAGCTGGACTCTCCTCTCCAGTACCTTGGCATAGACCTTCCCAGGGAGACTGAGGAGCATGATCCCTCTAAAGTTGGAGCACACCCTCCAGTCCCCTTTTTTGAAGAGAAGAACCACCACCCCAGTTTGCCATGCCAAAGGCACTGCCCCTGACCTTCACGCAATGTTGCAGAGGCATGTCAACCATGACAACCCTACAACATCCAGGGCCTTGAGGTACACAGGGCGACTCTCGTACACCCCCGGGGCCCGGCCACCAAAGAGATTTTTAACCACCTTGGTGACCTCAGCCCCTGTGATGGGCGAGTCGTCCCCCTCGTCCACAAGCCCTGCTTCCTCTGTGGAAGGCATGTCAGTGGGATTGAGGAGATCCTCGAAGTATTCCTTCCACCGCCCGTCAATATCCCCAGTCAAAGTCAGCAGTGCCCCATCTGCACCATACAGTGTGGACAGGGAGCTGCTTCCCCTTACTTAGCCCCCGGACAGTTTGCCAGAATCTCTTCGAGGCCGACTGAAAGTCTTGTTCCATGGCCTCACCAAACTCCTCCCATACTCAAGTTTTTGCTTCAGCAACCACTCGAGCTGCACTCTGCTTGACCTGCTGGTACACCTCAGCTGCTACGGGAGTCCCACAAGCCAACCAAGCTTGATAGGACTCCTTCAGCTTAATGGCCCCCCTCACCACTGGTGTCCAACACTTGGTTCGGGGGATGCCACCACGAGATGCCCCGACGACCTTGCGGCCGCAGCTCTGGGCTGCCACTTCAACAATGGAGGTGGAGAACATGACCCATTCAGACTCCATGTCTCCAGACTCCCTCGGAATGTGGTTGAAGTTCTTCCGGAGGTGAGAGTTGAAGACCTCCTGGACAGAGGGCTCAGCCAGACGTTCCCAGCACATCCTTACTATACGTTTGGGTCTACCAGGTCTGAATGGCATCCTCCCCTGCCATCGGATCCAACTTACCACCAAGTGGTGATCAGTTGACAGCTCTGCACCTCTCTTTACCCGAGTGTCCAAGACATACAGCCGCAGGTCTGATGACACGATAACAAAATTGATCATCGACCTGTGACCTAGGGTGTCCTGGTGCCAGGTGCACATATGGCCACCCTTATGCTTGAACATGGTGTTCGTTATGGACAAACTGTGGTTAGCACAGAAGTTCCAATAACTGAACACCACTCGGGTTCAGATCGGGCACGCCGTTCCTCTCAATCACCCCCCCTCCAGGTTTCACTGTCGTTGCCCACGTGCGCATTGAAGTCCCCCAGTAGGACAATGGAGTCTCCAAGAGGATCACTCTCCAGGACCCCAATCAGAGATTCCAAAAAGGGTGGGTCCTCTGAACCATCATTTGGTGCATAGGCACAAATGATGGTCAGGACCCGTTTCCCAACCTGAAGGCACAGGGAAACAACCCTTTCGTCCATTGGGGAAAACTCCAATGTAGAGGCAGCAAGGTGGGGGGGATACAAGAATACCCACCCCTGTTCGTCGCCTCTTGCCCAGGGCAACTCCAGAGTAGGCCAAGCTCCAGCCCCTCTCCAGGAGACTGGTTCCAGAACTGGAGCTGGGTGTTGAGGTGAGGCCGACTATATCTAGCCGGTATCTCTCAACCTCATGCACCAGCTCAGGCTCCTTCCCCACCAGCGAGGTGACATTCCACGTCCCAAAAGCCAGTTTAGAAAGCCTGGGATCAGTCCGCCAAGGTCTCCGTCTTTGACTGCCACCTGATCCACATAGCACTGGACCCCCATGGTCCCTCCTGCAGGTGGTGAGCCCACTGGAGGGCGGACCCATGTAATTCCTTCGGGCTGAGCCCGACTGGCTCCCATGGGTGGAAACCCGGCCACCAGATGCTAGCCATCGAGCCCCTCCCCCAGGCCTGGCTTCAGGGTGGGGCCCCGGTCACCCCATATCAGGCGTGGTACACTGAATCCTTGTTCTAGCATTCATCATGAGAGTCTTTTGGATTGTTCTTAGTCTGGCCCTTCACCCAGGACCAGTTTGTCTTGGGTGACCCTATCAGAGGCAAATTGCTCTGGATAACATAGCTCCTGGGATCACTAGGGCACGCAAACCCCCCACCACGATAAGGTAACGATCCATGAGGGGTATTTTGAAACAGCCTTCCTTCTTTCAACTTGACCACGGTGGCATAATTAAAAGAAAAACAATCATATCAAGATTTTTAGGGGAAATATAAAGGGGAAATTGTTATAAAGAAAACACAAAAGAGAGTACTTACGGATAGTCTGTATTTTCCTAATGATCTGGAGTTATTCAATTTGTCATATTTAATTTGACAGCCCTCCTTTGGCTTCATCCTGGAAGAAAGAAGATTAATGAGAAACGATAACTTGAGATATATTCCAGGGGGAGCAGGGAAGGAAGAGGTGTGGGAGAGGAGCTCAGAGGGGAGGTGAGAAGCATGAGTTGCACATTTCAGACTGCGTGGGTGACAAACAGGAGCAGAGCTGAGAAAGAACGACAGAGGAGCCAACAAAAAGCACAAAGACAGCTGTTAATGTTGAATCAAAGACAGGATAACGCTTTAATGCTCTTTGATGCAGCAAAATTAGTAGAATGGTATCATTTAGTATTTTCACACAACCTGACCATGGTGTTCACAGCTTCAGTGATTAATTTTTCACTTTTAGGTGGTTTTGTTGTGGTTTATGCACAAATCCTTGCTTGAATTCCCAGAACAAAAGCAGGAGTGTAATCATGATAGTCGTGTTTAATGTGCACGCCCGATGTTGATCCTTGCACTCTCCCCAGCCTCCTGCAGATGCCCTCGGCGGGAGCTCATCGGCTCAGCAGCGTCTCCTCCCATGACTCAGGCTTCGTCTCCCAGGATGCCAACACCCATTCAAAGCCGCCATCACCCATGCCCTCTGATATCACCAGCCAGGTAGCAGCATCAGCTGTGATACTAAAATTCATACTTTTATCATGAAGAAAGTTTTTTTTGTTTTTTCACTGTAGCAAAGCTAGGAATAAAACAGACTTGTTATCGCCGGAGATTTCTCAGGCAGTGATGCTGCAGGCCAGGAGGACACAGCAACAATGCAGCATCTCTTGTCAGTGTAATTCTTTCTTTTTAATAACAGCTGATATCCATCTGGTGCCTACAGATGGACGACAGTTGTATTTTTTAGGTTTTCACTGAAAGACGTAAAGCTTCAAAAAGAGCCTCTTTTTTGCTGCAATAGAGCTTTATCAGTTGCAAATGTAGTTTTTTTTTTTTTTTATCCCACTGGACTGATACAGTTATTCAGGCTCTCACAGCCTTAACAGACTGCAGTGTACAGAGCACACAGAGCAACTGATGCAATGTTCTTTTTCCTGAATGCGTGATCTTACAGGCTACTTTACTTTACATCTAGGCTGTAATATATAGAATCCCCCAAAGAGGAGAACATCTTTTTTTAAAGCTCATCAGCACTCTTCTCCAACTCTCACCTTTTTTCCTGTGCATCTCTCACACCTACCTGTATTCCCCCATTTCCTCTCCACCCCACTCCACTCTTCTTTACTTCATCTCTCCCTTTCCCAGAAATCAACAAGCTCAGCCTCCTCTGAGGCCTCAGAAACCTGCCAGTCTGTCAGCGAGTGCAACTCTCCTACAGCGGTTAGTACTGCATGCATCTCTCACTGACTATATACTGTGTGCTTTGCTGAATACACTCACGCAGACGTACGTGCATGCACACTCATGTGCAAAGCATTTCAATCATTGTGATCTAAAGCGTAAAGAGCCCTCATGACAAGCTCAAACCGGTTTGACGTGGGCTGTCCGTAGATTGTGAGCACTGTTACTCAGATTTGTTTGTCCATTCCGCAGTTTGGCTCATGTTCATCCTTTGGTACCTTCCGCCCTGCTTACTCTCACACTGGCTCCATCAGGCCTCTATCTGTCATTCTTCCTGCGTCCCCCACATTTAACCACTCCCCTGGATCCAACACTCCCTCACCCACATCAAAGGTTCCTAGTTGGAAGGTTTGTTTTCATTTGCAATTTTAGTTTTACTTTTTTTTTTTTTTTGCTTTTTGAGTTTTAATGTTTTTATTTTCTTTTTAAACTGTTGCGTAACCCCATGATCCCCATTTTTGCTGCTGCTCATCAAGCTCCAAAAGTTTGCTAAACTAAGAACATGCTGTGACTTAACAATGCTTAACTGCTTTTACCTTCCTCTGTCTTTCATGCATTTAACCTGTTTATCAAGTCAGAGTCTTTATCCATCTTTAGCTAAGTGTAAATCTATAAGGTGGCAAATATAGGAGATGCACAGTTGGACGACCATCTCATTATTCCGTCTGCCATTGCAGGAGTGGGCCAAATCGAGTTCCTGTGAGCCTTCATTGGCCAGCACCCCGCAACGGAGGAGGGAGTCTGTGGATAAGATGAGGGAGCTGGAGGCTCCGCCCAGTCCACAGGGGTATTCTGGGATGCAAGCAGATGATCCGCACAGAGCAAGAGGTGGCCTGGGAATGGTTTCAGCCAAGGTAAGAAACCCTCACGTAGAGAAAATATAAATGCAAGTACATTTGAGAACTGCATATGTAAATGTGTGCTAATCTGTATGCATTTGTGCCTGTCTGGCGGTGTGTGTTTAGCATGGTGAGCCTCTCTCTCCAGCAGCCAGCACTCTGGCAATGGTTCTGACCAGAGGTTTAAGCATGGAGCAGCAGAAGAGCAGCAGAGACTCCCTGCAGTACTCCAGTGGGTACAGCACCCAGACCAACACCCCCTCCTGCTCCGAGGACACCATACCCTCCCAAGGTATCACTCAGCCTGAAAACAAATGTTTCCCTCATGCAGCATTAGGATCACAACACCGAGATCACCATAAACCACAACATCTCCATTTAAAAAAATAAATAAATAAATAAATAAATATATACAGTATATATATATGTGTGTGTGTGTGTGTGTGTGTGTGTGTTTATGGAAATAGTTGTGCACTTGAAAAGGGCATTACCATTTGTCTGGGCTGTCAATGTGATTATCACGATTTACTGTAATTAAGCAACTGCAAATTAAGCCTTCAAAATAACTGTCATCTGAATTTTTTTGTCAGTGGCAGGAAAATGGATCTCTCATGACTCACTCTCACTCCTAGGTTCTGATTATGAGTGCTACTCTCTCAACGGGGATGCTGACAGTGAAGGGCATTCAGACTTCGACAAGTCCTCCACCATCCCACGCCACAGCAACATTGCCCAGAGCTACCGTCGCATGATCCAGACGAAAAGGCCCGCCAGCACAGCAGGTCTCCCTGCTGGCAAGTCCCTGCAAGGAACTCCAAATGGAGGGAGCATCTCTGGACCCATTGCTTCGGGGACAGCCACTATCCGCCGAACACCATCCTCCAAAACTGGCGTGAGACGCACTCCATCCACATCTGGACCCATTCCCATCCGGCCTCCCATTGTGCCAGTTAAGACCCCCACAGTGCCAGATTCTCCAGGATACGCTAGCCCCTCTAAGCACCGTGCGTGCAGCGAGGAGTTTCTGTATGGCGATGATCTATCAGGTTGTGATAATATGAGGGCTTCTCCCAAGCGGATGGGTCTCCCTGACACAGTTTGGGGCCCCGGAGGAGGAGCAGACAGGACTGTTAATGCACAGCAGGCAACGAGCATGGCTCCTCACAGTGCTGAGGAGGACCCTCTGCTCGCTGCCAACCGCCACAGCCTGGTGGAGAAGATAGGAGAGCTGGCAGCCAGCGCCCATGCTCTTGGTGAGGGTCAGTTCCCTTTCCCTAACTCACTGCCTGGGGATCCAGCTCAGTGTCCACCCCAGACTCCCTCTCCTGCCACCCAGGAGGATGTGGACATGCTGGTGTCTATACGCCGGGGGGTGAAACTCCGCAAGACAGTAACTGACGACAGGTCGGCCCCCAGAATCCTTCGATAGTTGGTGGAAACTCTTGTGTGGGGGCGGGGGGGGGGAAGATTTGTAGTGGAACAAAACAGCAGTCATGCAATACATGGACTAAAGCAGAAGCATCAAAGATCTTCTGTGTTGAATGAAGGCCAGTTGACAGAGTGATGAATGACTATCGACATTGAGTCATTTCTTGTCATGTATGTATTGCATACGAACAAAGTAATTCTTTTTTTTTTCTTTGTTTTGTTTCCGTTTTTATGTTTTGTTTTTGTCTGTGGGTCTCCTCTCCTCTTTTCTCTTTGTGACCTCTCGTGTCAGACAGATCCATTTAAAACCCAGTGTTCAAATTCCCCGTGACTTTTTTTCTTGAATATTATAGCATTTTGCATTTCTTAATTAACACAGCCACCTGTCAGTGGAAAATGAAGGGTGCAGTGCTCCGTGAGCCTGCCTGTATGTCGTGTTTCTGATCTTTACTGTACGAGTACCGTATTGCTGTTTTTTGATAAGCTGAGCAGCAGCTGTGTAAGTCTTGTAAAAACAGAAACAATATGGCAGTTTTTACTGCTTTACTGTACTGTTGATATATTCTGCAATTAAACAGACTTTTTACTGTTGAATGGCTTGATTTGTATTTGTTAGAACATAAATAAGAATTCCAAAATGATATGAAGGCAAACTCAATAAATGACCAGTTGCCTTAACCTGTAAGATTTACAGTGGAGAAATTAAGTATTGAACACATCAACATTTTTCTCATTAAACATATTTCTGATGGAGCCATTGACCTGCGATTTTCACCAGATATCAGTAACAACCCAAGTAATCCATACATGCAAAGAAATCAAGGCAACTGTGTTCACAAAACAAGTTATATTCAATAAAGTGGAGTGACACAGGGAATAAGTGTTGAACACACAAAGGGAAAAGTATAGAAAGCAGAGAAACCAGCTGAAATCTACCAGAATTAAGGAAACCATCCCATCCCCCATCAGTGCAAATTAATTTTGTCTGGTTAAGTCCTGACTGATAGCCTTTAAAAAAGTCTGTGAATATCAGATTGTCACATCACAGAGAACTCATGATGGGTAGAAGCAAAGAGCTCTCCAGACCTTTGCAACCTTATTGTTGCAAAACATAATAATGGCATTGGTTACAGGTGCATTTCTAAACTGCTGAATGCTCCAGTGAGCACTGTTGGAGCCATCATTCAGAAGTGGGAAGAACATCACTTTACCAAAAATTGGTCATGACCAGGAGCCCCTCACAAGGTTTCTGACAGAGGAGTCAAAAGAATTATTAGAAGAGTTATCCAAGAGCCAAATACCACTCGTGGAGAGCTCCAGAAAGACCTGGAGTTAGCAGGTACTGCTGTTTCAAAGAAAACAGTAAGTAATAGACTCAACCGACATGGGCTGTATGCCCGCTCACCTCGCAAGACTCCATTGCTGAAGAAAAAACATGTTGAGCTCATTTAAAGTTTTCTGTACATTTGGGCCAGTCGGTAGAATACTGGGAGAATATAGTCTGGTTAGATGAGACCAAAATTGAACTTTTTAGATGCCACAACACACAGCATGTTTGGAGGAGAAATGGCACTGCACATTAGCCTCAAAACACCATACCAACAGTGAAGTTTGGAGGTGGGAGCATCATGGTGTGGGGGCATTTTTCAGCACATGGTACAGGCAGACCTCATATAATTGAACAAAAGATGAATGGACAAATGTACAGAGACATCCTTGATAAGAACCTGTTGCCATCTGCCAAGATGCTGAAGATGAAACGAGGGTGGACATTTCAGCAAGACAATGATCCCAAACACACAGCCAAGGAAACGCTCATCTGGCTCCAGAGAAGGAAAATAAAGCTGCTAGAATGGCCCAGTCAGTCACCTGACCTGAATCCAATTGAAAATATATGGAACCAACTGAAGATCAGAGATCATAGAAGACACCCAGGTCACCTTCAAGATTTGAAGACAGTTTGTGTGGAAGAATGAACTAAAATCACTCCTGAGCAATGCATCCACCTAGTTTCTCCATACAGGAAGCGTCTGGAAGCCGTTATTACCAACAAAGGCTTTTAAGATAAGATAAGATAAGCCTTTATTAGTCCCACAATGGGGAAATTCCAGGATTGCAACAGCACAGGGACAGCAATACTCAGAGCAATAATTTAGAAGATAAGAAAATAAGAGCAGTGAATATACGTACAGTGGGGCAAAAAAGTATTTAGTCAGCCACCAATTGTGCACGTTCTCCCACTTAAAAGATGAGAGAGGTCTCCAATTTTCATCATAGGTATATTTCAACTATGAGAGACAAAATGAGAAAAAAAATGCAGAAAATCACAATGAAGGATTTTTAATGAATTAATTGGTAAATTCCTCGGTAAAATAAGTATTTGGTCAATAAAAAAAGTTCATCTCAATACTTTGTTATATACCCTTTGTTGGCAATGACAGAGGTCAAACGTTTTCTGTAAGTCTTCACAAGGTTTTCACACACTGTTGCTGGTATTTTGGCCCATTCCTTCATGCAGATCTCCTCTAGAGCAGTGATGTTTTGGGGCTGTCGCTGGGCAACACGGACTTTCAACTCCCTCCAAAGATTTTCTATGGGGTTGAGCTCTGGAGACTGGCTAGGCCACTCCAGGACCTTGAAATGCTTCTTATGAAGCCACTCCTTCGTTGCCCGGGCGGTGTGTTTGGGATCATTGTCATGCTGAAAGATCCAGCCACGTTTCATCTTCAATGCCCTTGCTGATGGAAGGAGGTTTTCACTCAAAATCTCACAATACATGGCCCCATTCATTCTTTCCTTTACACGGATCAGTCGTCCTGATCCCTTTGCAGAAAAACAGCCCCAAAGCATGATGTTTCCACGCCCATGCTTCACAGTAGGTATGGTGTTCTTTCTCCTCCAAACACGACAAGTTGAGTTTTTACCAAAAAGTTCTATTTTGGTTTCATCTGACCATATGACATTCTCCCAATCCTCTTCTGGATCATCCAAATGCTCTCTAGCAAACTTCAGACAGGCCTGGATGTGTACTGGCTTGAGCAGGGGGACACGTCTGGCACTGCAGGATTTGAGTCCCTGGCGGCATAGTGTGTTACTGATGGTAGCCTTTGTTACTTTGGTCCCAGCTCTCTGCAGGTCATTCACTAGGTCCCCCCATGTGGTTCTGGGATTTTTGCTCACCGTTCTCGTGATCATTTTGACCGTACAGGGTGAGATCTTGCGTGGAGCCCCAGATTGAGGGAGATTATCAGTGGTCTTGTATGTCTTCCATTTTCTAATAATTGCTCCCACAGTTGATTTCTTCACACCAAGCTGCTTACCTATTGCAGATTCAGTCTTCCCTGCCTGGTGCAGGTCTGCAATTTTGTTTCTGGTGTCCTTTGACAGCTCTTTGGTCTTGGCCATAGTGGAGTTTGGAGTCTGACTGTTTGAGGTTGTGGACAGGTGTCTTTTATACTGATACTGAGTTCAAACAGGTGCCATTAATACAGGTAACGAGTGGAGGACAGAGGAGCCTCTTAAAGAAGAAATTACAGGTCTGTGAGAGCCAGAAATCTTGCTTGTTTGTAGGTGACCAAATACTTATTTTACCGAGGAATTTACCAATTAATTCATTAAAAATCCTTCAGTGTGATTTTCTGGATTTTTTTTTTCTCATTTTGTCTCTCATAGTTGAGGTATACCTATGATGAAAATTGGAGACCTCTCTCATCTTTTAAGTGGGAGAACTTGCACAATTGGTGGCTGACTAAATACTTTTTTGCCCCACCGTATGTACACATAAATATATATACACAGTGCGGAGCATTGTAGCTAGATGCAATAAACAGCATAACCATCTATTTAGTTATCCTACATAGTATGAATATGTACCCATAAATATTGTCACCCTCCATAGCGACTGATATTGTCCTAATTGTATACTGGAGGGGACCATTTGTGTAAGTCTGTTGCGTCTTTTGCATTCAATACTATTAGTTTGTCACGTTTTTTTGCTATCTCTGCGAGCCGCCCTGCTTAGGTTATAAAGTCTGACAGTCGTAGGTAGGAAGGACCTGTGTTCAGTACTTATGTATTCCCTGTGCCATTCCACTTTATTAAATATAACTTGTTTTGTGAACCCACTTGCCTTGATTTCTTTGTATGTATTTATTACTTGGGTTGTTACTGATATCTGGTGAAAATCTTAGTCAATGGCTCCATCAGAAATATGTTTAATGAGAAAAATATTGACGTGTTCAATATGAATGAATGAATCTTTATTTTTCAGCTAGATTAAAAGTAAAGATTAAAAGAAAGGAACAGAATAATAAAACAAAGGGGGAAAAAATCTAACAAGGTCAAATTAAACAATAACTTCTCTGATTATACAGTTCAACATAAGTTATCTGAAATGGGTGATGGCTGAAGCCGCAGCTTATATTGCCCACCCATATTCCATCCAAGAATTCAAAAGAAAAAACAAAACAGGAGCAATTACAATTCAGAACAAAGCTAAGACACAATGTGACAAAAAAAACCAAACAAACAAAAAACTAAGCAACAGCACAACACAGACTGAATATTACAATTCTTATGTGATTTTTACATGTCATCTTGTACTGTATATATGTTTGGAGTATTTCTTCCTTTAGTTTTTGTTTAAATTGTCCAAGCGTTATACATGATTTTAATTCAGGTCCGAAAACATTCCACAATCTAGCTCCTTGCACTGAAACACAGTGTTGCTTGGTGGTAGTTCTCACTGAAGGTTTTTGAAATATACATGTTCCTCTGAAATGATATTGTTTCTCCCTTATTTGGAACAACTTTTGGATATTTGCAGGCAGTGATAGATTCCTTACTTTAAACATTATTACTGCAGTTTTAAAGACAACCAGATCTTTCAACTTGAGAGCTTTTAATTTAAGAAAAAGTGGGTTTGTTGGTTCCCTGTAAGCAGCTTTGTTTATTATTCTAATAGCTCTCTTCTGAAGCATAAAGACTGGATATATGTTTGTTTTATATGTATTTCCCCATACTTCAGTACAATATGTCATGTATGGGAGTATTAATGAATGATACAAGGTATATAGTGTGGGTTGATTCAGCAAATATTTCACTCTGTGTAGTATTACATGTGTAGTCTCATCAAGGACATCTACCACCCTGGAGCTGACCTGTTTGACCTGCTGCCCTCAGGGAGGCGCTACAGGTGCATCAGAGCCAGGACAAATAGACTTAAGAACAGTTTTTTTTCCAAAAGCCATCATGGCTCTGAATTCTCAGTCCAACCCTCCCTGATCCTCTCAGTATACCTCTAAACACATCACTGTGTAATTGACATTTACGGTCCAGAATGCTGTGCAGTCTTTTTAATATTTTTATTTTTATATTGTATATATGACTTATTTTATCTTAGATTACGTGTATTGTACATATTATACATTATTTATTGCAGGAATTTATTGGTTTTATGCTTTTATTTTTCTCTTTTACATATGTTGCACTGAAGGAGATGCTTAAATCTCATTGTACATTTGTTTGTATAATGACAATAAAGGCTATCTATCTATCTATCTATCTATTGCGATTGATTTGGATATTTTACCTTTAATATAATTAATATGTGACTTCCAACACAGTTTATTATCAATTATTACTACAAGAAATTTAATTTCAGATACCCTTTCAATCTCTGCACCATTTACACTGAGTTTAGATACTGAGTTGTTGTGATGGTTGTTAAAAATTATAAATTTGTCTTACTTAAATTGAGCGTTAATTTGTTTGAATCAAACCACAGTTTAAGCTTTCCTAATTCCTTTCCGAGTGTATCCAAAAGTTGTTCCAAATTACTTCCACTGCATAATAAATTAGTGTCATCTGCAAACAATATTAAATCCATTTTTTTCCGAAACTTTACATATGTCATTTATATACATATTGAATAACAATGGCCCCAAACCTGAACCCTGTGGGACTCTGCAAGTAACCTTAAGTAACCGAGTTTTTGCTACCAACACATACATACTGATATCTGTTCTTTAAGTAACTACATAACCAGGACAGTGCTACCCCCTAATACCATAATTTTGTAGTTTCTTTAATAATAATTTATGATCCACTGTATCAAATGCTTTTTTAAGATCCAGGAATACCCCAACTGAATACTCTTTATTTTCAGTGGCAGTTGATATTTTTTCTATAAATTCCATTAGAGCAAATGCAGTTGTCCTCTTGCGTCTGAACCCACAATACTTATTTTCCCCGCTGTAAATGTATATGACGAATAATGTTATTCAATCTGATATCATTAGTTAATTAAACAAAATGGTAGCTTAACTTTTCTTGAAACGTTTAGTGTTATCTTCTCAGGATTCCTGGTTACTTTGATTTTTATGCTGCACTCTTATCAGTGTTTTATGGGTTATGCTGTTTTTTTTTTTAAACTGCTGATCTAATTAGAGCAGGGCTCACAAACCTCTGCTATGGAAGGAGCCATTTTCAGAAACATTTGGCCAAAGAAATGTGCACAGAACTGCAAAACACATTTGAGCCTTAAAGTGAAGGTAAAATTATAAGCATAACCTCTGCTGTCAAGATTAGTAACCTGCAAGTTTTTCATTTTAAATATGCTACTTTTATTTAATAAATGAACAACTTTTGTCTCTTGTAAATTAGCTTTGCTTCATAAATTTGTCACTTTGATAGCAGACATGCAAATTTGTGACATTTTTCTTGAGAGTTTCAAATTTTTTCCCATAAATTTGCTACTTTATTGTAAATATGTGACTCTCCTCATAAATTTGCAAGGTTTAACCAGTTTCCTCATAACCTTTTTCCTTGTAAATTTGTGACTTTTCCTGATAAATGTGTTCCCCTTTTCTCATAAATGTGCTAATTTTTTTTCTTACAAGTTTGCTATTTTTCAGGCATTTGTTTTCAGCTTGTTCTGGCAGAAATGAAAGGAGCTAATGCAATGGCACGGCGTCAGTTGTCCATCTGTGCATCCATCCACATTTCTTGTTACACCTCTTCAGAAGTTGCTCCAGTAGTCACCAAACTCACACACAATTTCCCTCGGATGGATCTGCATCAAGGTTCAGCTTATAATTTCACAAAAATTGTTACTCCTCGTAGGAAATTGGCCCAGTGTTCGTTAAACTCATGCACAGTGATCTTCAGGTGAGTCTTCATCCAGGCAGTGCTCAAGATCAGGCTGGAATGAGCTACTCCTATCATCGACGGTCTGGTATAATGTAAATGTGACATTTTTACTGCATACATTTTTAATTTGTAAATTTGGGACTTTTTTCTTTTTTTTTTTTGGTTAATGCCACAGTGGTGTCAGATAAAAGGGCCATGTATTGGTCTGGAGCTGCAGGATACAGCCCCCTGAGTTGGGTCCGTGTGGGGGTGAAGTCGCTCACAGCTCAAGTGGAACTGAAAAGTGGGGTCAAATTTAACAGGTCACCTGTCCATTATAGGGCCAACACATGGAGAGAGACAACAGTTTCACCAATTAAAGGACAGAAATAGTGCACATTGTAACTAGAATCATCCAGCTGCTTCACTGTATGTCCCCCACACTAATAATTATACTGCTCGGTGGCTTGTTGTAGTTTTATTCAAAAATTAAATGAAATATTAGTTTTTAAATCTATGCGCGGCAGTACCCTAAACCCACTAATGGGGGCGCCAAAGACCCTCTGGCCAATCACATCGCATGGCACCAAAATGACAGTAATGGAGGATATCAGTTGACATTACTGCTTCAGAGAAGGAGCTGACAGCCTGGGAAGATTGATAGTCTGTGGGAGAGAGAGGAAAAATGCTCAGAAACAGCATAACAGTTGAGGAAGGGACGGACCCTTCACGCCATCAAACATGAGCACCCTTTTATGATCAACCACGGAAGCAGTAAAACAACAGAAGTAAGCTTTTATTCTCACATTCTCACAACAAAGATAAATCTGACCCAACCGCTTTAGATTAATTTCCCATAAAACACGGGCCATCTTGCAGGAACAATTGGATAATCCTACACATATTCATTTTGGCCACTACCTGTTAGCCTTTAAGCTGTAAAATATACTCTGGGCGAAAATTTATGTTCTCAGCAGCTGCAGAAAGTTCCTCTCATTAATTATTAAACGATTGGTTCTGCAGGAAAACACTCCTAAACTGAGAGCAGAGGGTTGTGTTTTTCCCTGGACAGCAGTGATGATGAACCGAGGGGCCCCTGCCTGGATATGGGACCCATGGTGGGAAGCACTGCTCTGTGATGCATGATCATAAAGTAGATTTAATAGAGCTACTCTAATTAAGAGACCACTTAACAGTCTTGGCTTGAAAATGAGATCATTGCAGTTTACAGGATTTAAGGAAATGTAAAATGAATAAGTCTATAGGTTGAACGTGCTTTTGAAGCAAAGGGTTATATGTATGAGACATTTTGAAGGCACTGGAAAGAAAATGGAGCTTTAGGAATCTGGATTATGGATTTAGGGTCTAACCATGGATGATGATGGTGAGTGGCCATCTCTTTCATTACTTTCATTTGCTGAACAAAATACAGTGCCAAGAAAAAGTATGCTAACCTTTTTGAATGACCTCCTTTTCTGCATTATTTGGTCATAAAATCTGCTCTGATCTACATCTAAGTCCCAAGTATAGACAAACATAATGTACTTAACCTAATATCAAACAATTATAATATGTCATGTCTTTATTGGACACATTCATTAAATAATTCACAGTGCTGGTGCATAGTACTGGGGCGGCAGTGGCACAGGTGTAGTGTAGCCGACTACTAATCGGAGGGTCAGGGGTTCGATTCCAGCTCTGTCTACAGTCTGCATGTCGAAGTGTCCTTGAGCAAGACACTGAACCCCCAGTTGCTCCTGGTGGGTCATGTTATGTCGGTAGTAGGAGCCAAGGACGAGACTGAGTGTTGAACTGGACACACGTTTATTAGTGACTCCTTCTCACATTACATGCGCACCCGCCAGGCAGAGAGGAGGCCAAGAGACCGCCCCTCCCTCTCACTGCCCTCTTATACCCTGGGTGGTGGTGGAAAAGGAAAGTTGGAGCCACCACCTGTGTCACACAGTAAAGGTCCCTAAAACCCAACATAACTTTCTCCCTCCCCTTCAAAAAGGTCCAAAACACACACAAACAATCAAGACCCACCCAAATTTGGAACCCGAATCACGCACTAAGAAAACTAAAGAGAAATACCTAAAAGGGCCTATCACAGTCACTCAAAACAACTAAAAACTAGGGGAGGACAGGTGGACTACCGTCCCACCCCCCACACAGCAAGACAGATTATTCTGCCATCCAAACTAAGAAAACAGTCCAACTAAAAGAAAATAATTGCTGTGTTCCTAAATTAACACAAAATAATCCCCACAAACAAGAACCATATACATACTGTATAATGGCTGTCCCCCCTTCTTACACATGTATTAAACACACTGTCCAACCATCAGTCCGCCCCAGGAGAAGAACCACCCCCCCAGATCACCGTCGGTTGATTCAACTCTTGTGAGCCTCCTCTTCCTCACCACCGGGGACGACCCATGTTCAGGCACAAGCACCTCCCTCTTCTACCGGGTGCGCTGCAGCTCGTTAGGGTGCCTCCACGAGCCATCTGATAGCTGGAGGTAGGCATCCCGCCGAACAGCCACCACCTGCAGCCGCCTTTGGTCTTCTCCTCTCCGACGTTTGACCCGAACTCCTCTCAACCAGGCCTCCTCCCAGGGCTAGACCACATCCGCAACCCCCAGAGGGATCTTACTCAGCTTCCAGTGTTCCTGTTTGGCACGTCGTCTCATTGTGCCAGCCGGTCCTGCCCCGCTCGCTTTCATTTCCGCTGCTGGCCTCGCTGTTGTGACTCCCTGCTCTCCGGTCTCTCCCAGCCGAAATCCGGGAGCAGATGGAGCCAGCCATTCGGCGCCACCCTCTGTCACAGGCGTCCCACTGTGCCGCCCAGTTCCCTCATCTAGGGTTACTTGGGCTCTGGCACAGGAACCCTCCTGTGATGGCCCTGGATGGTATTGGTCTTGCTCACTCTCCAGGGTGCCAGGCAGTTCCTCATCCCTCACTGCGCCGTCCGCCACGCTCAGGGTCGCATGGTCCCATGTCTCGGCTGATTTGCGCCGAGCCGTCATTTCCAATGTTTCCACCATGACCAGCCGTCCTCCTCCACAGCCACAAAGTGGCACCGGGTCCTTCTCAATTCAGACGTGCGGGGAAAAACATCTCACGGTCGTCCAATCTGGCACGGAGCCCACTGCTCCCTCGTCAGTCCACCACAACACTTCCATCCCGTCCAACTCCATCATACAGTCTGCGTGACCGTTGGTGCTCAGAGGCACAGCATGAACAACCATGAGGGTGCGAGAGTCCACTTTGTGCCACGGACCTCTTCGCTCAGATCTGTGGCATGCCCTGGTGAAATGATGCAAGAGTCCGCACTTGCCGCAGCGCTTCCCTCTTGCCAGACACTCCCTGGCCTTGTAGCGGTGCTTCATGGACCCACAGCCCAAACACATGGGGGTTTCTGGGGCGGACCTCATCTTTATAGCATTAGCATAACTTCCTTCATCTCCTATGCTGTTGTTGCTGTCCGGGTCCACTGCCTGCGCTGTCGACTGCAGTTCAGACTGGCAATGTAATACTCTCTCACTGAGCTCTCGCCTCCAACTATTGAGCTAAATTGATGGCCTTGGATAACATCAGTTCACTCAAGCATGTAAGGAGCTTTGACCTCGTAGCCGGGCAAATAGTATGTTCTGCCAACTGGTCGCGGACCATCTCTTGCTCCAACGCTTCAAACTGACAGTCTTTGGTCAGCTGGCGCAGGTCTGCCACAAATCGTTGCACCGACTCACCAGTCTGCTAGCGGTGCTGTCGAAACTGGATCCTGTGGACGATGACGTTTTCCAGGGCGCGAAAATGTCACGGCATTAGCTCCACCACTTCCTCAACGCTATCATACGCACCTAAAGTGCTTAAAATATGCTCTCCCTCCATTCTTAAATTATGAACCAGCAGTGCTCATGCCCTCAACTTCTCCAGTCTTCCAAGGTCCAGTGCCACCAAGTATGTTTGAAAAGCGGCAAACCACCTCGCCCATGAGACGGGCGGCTCACCAGGAAGCTCCAAAAACATCCGAATTGACATGACATCCGCGTCCATACCTTTTATCCTTGTCACCAAATGTTATGTTGTGAGTAGGAGCCAAGGATGAGACTGAGTGTTGAATTGGACACACGTTTATTAGTGATTCCTTCTCACAGTACATGCGCACTCGCCAGGCAGAGAGGAGGCCAAGAGACCGCCCCTTCCTCTCACTGTCCTCTTATACCCTGGGTGGTGGCAGAACCGGAAAGGTGGAACCACCACCCGGGTCACACAATAAAGGTCCCTAAAACCCAACACAACAGGTCAGGCCAGCGCCGGTGCATGGCAGCCCCGCCGCCATCATTGTGTGAATGGGTGGATAGCAGGATCTGTAAAGCATTTTGGTCATCCAGAGATGGGTAAAAAGCACTTTATAAGTGAATGCCATTTACCATTTTTCCAAAAAGTAAATGAACCCTTACGCCAATGACTTCAGTAAAAGCCTGGAGTTAGCAAACCTGGAGTCAGTCCAAGCAATGAAATAAGATTGGAGTAAGGTGTAGAGCTACTTTGACTTATAAAAAACACTCAACCTTTTTGAGGTTGCTATTCACAAAAAACATCTGCTGATATGAACCATGCTTTGCAAAAAAGAGATCTCTGATGACCTACAATCAAGAATAGTTAGTTTGCATAAAACTGGAAAGGGTTACAAAGTTACCAGTCCACAGTTCAACAAATTATGTACAAATGGAGACAATCTAGTACTATGACTACTCTCCAGGGTCGGCCCGAACCATTTTGGCACCCTAAGCAAGATTAGATTATTGCAGCAGTGCTCCCTCCAGAAGGTGGCACCCTATGTGACCGCCTGTATGGCTTATGCCAGTTGCTACTCTCCCTAGAAGTGGGTGTCCAGCCAAATTCTTGTGCACTTACCCGAACAATAACTACCTCAGCTGTTGGCACAGAAAGACTGGCACACCAACAGTAATGCATCTGCTGCTGTATGTCGCTGCACTTTACTGTAACCATTTGCACAAATGCCATATCTGCTGCTGTCTGTTATTGTAATACAGATCATGTGCAGTCCGATCTGTCACTGTCTGCACCTACACTACTGCATTGAACTTGCAATTACGAGTGTTACTGCTCTAATTTTCTCTATATAGGATTGCTGGGTTTCATCGTTTATCTTTATTTGCACTGTGGGAGGTCTGGGTCTATCTTTTGTTGCCATTTGCACTACAGGTAGCAATACTGTACATAGACTGTTGTTGTTGTTGTTTTTCCAGTCTTATTCCTTTTTCTTTTTATATTGCGCACACCACTGAAGAGAGACAGAAATGCCATTTCAATTCTCCTGTATGTCCTGTACGTGTATTATTGTTGACAAATAAAATCTTTCAATCTTGAATCTTGAAGTTGACTTCAAAGACACAAAGCAAAATTTGCAATGAGGTAAAAAGTAACCTTCAAGTAACAGCTAAAGGCTTGAAGGAATCATTGGAACTGGTTAACATCGCTGTACAAAAATCATTGAACAGGCATTGTGTCCATGGTAGCACATCACAGAGGAAGCCGCTGCTTTCCCAAAATATTATTACCGCAGGTCTGAAGTTTGCCACAGAGCACCTTGACACTCCGCAACACTACTGTGAAAATGTTTCCAGTGTATTTCTCGTGGCAGTCCCAAGCCTGGGTAATAGATAGATAGATAGATAGATAGATCCCAAACTGGGAAATTACAGTGTAACAGCAGCATGACAGTAGATGACCAAAATGACAGAAACACACACAGCATAATAGACAAGGGGATTACCCATGGAAAGTAAAACTGCCAGTAAATGGGGAGGGTTGCATAAAGAAGAGCATCCGGTGTAAAAATCCCTTCCAAATCAAATATGCAGACCCATGATCTGTTGTGGCGCTGCTGAATAGGGAGCATCCGAGTGTGTGTGTGTGTGTGTTTGGGGAAAGATGGAACAAGTGCTAAGTGTGGCCTAAAAAGAGCTCTGTATACCAACATGGATACATCATCCCACTGGTGAAGTACAGTGGAGGGAGCATCACGATTTGGGGCTGCATTGCTGCCTCGGGCCCTGGACCTCTTGCCATCATCGAGGGGAAAATGAATTCTCAAGTTTATCAAGGTGTCCTACAGAATAATGTAAGGGTGGGGGTCCGCCAGCTGAAGCTCAGTAGAAGTG